>OU862917.1:27781921-29172528 GCA_917880885.1 Limnephilus marmoratus | reverse complement strand
GACGCAACTTCTGTGCTTGCCAAGGGGATGAACTACGCAGTTGCCCCCAAAAAGATACCTGTGGAATCTATCATATGTGGTGTGGAGACAGCACTACATACAATGATGAAAGTCCATAAAATGTCAGAGTCGCAAGCAGAGGACATACGACAAGAGACTTGCCATATTTTGAAAAGGGCTGAAATACCCCGCCCAAACATCACAAAAGGAGAGTTTGCGGCCCTAAAAGAATTGCGCGCCAATGAGGACATCTTAGTTCTGCCTGCCGACAAAGGTAATGCCACTGTGGTGATTAATACAGTTGACTACATTAAGAAGATGGAAGACCTCCTGTGCGATGCCGGCACTTACAAGAAAATAAAGAACAACCCTACCAATAAGATTGACCTGAAGACTAGAGAGCTAGTTAAAGCTTCCAGTATTAGGAAAGAGGATCGATCTGGGCTTTTCGTAAAAGCCTCCAGAACTCCTGCCCTATACGGTCTTCCGAAAATACACAAAAAGGATATCCCAATGAGACCGATTGTCAGTGCTATTGGTGCACCTACTTACAAACTGTCCCAATACCTCTCCAGACTACTACAGATGCAAACTGGTAAAACTGAATCTTGGATCAAGGACTCCACAGATCTGATCAGTAAGCTAAAAAAGGTCAAGACTGAGGAAGGCGATATCCTGGTCAGTTTTGATGTAGTGTCCCTTTTTACAAATGTGCCTCTAGAAGACTCCATGACAATGCTCAGGGAGATCTATGAGGACGACATTTGCAAACTTTTTGAACACTGTCTCAAAACGGGATATTTTGCATTCCAGGGTGAACTTTTTGAGCAAGTGGAAGGAGTTGCGATGGGCAGTCCATTGTCGCCAGTACTTGCCAACTTTTTTATGGAGAAGTTTGAAGAAGTGGCACTCGACACAGCTTCAGCTGTTCCCAAGGTATGGTGGCGTTATGTTGACGATGTCTTCGCCATCTGGCCTCATGGAACAGAGAAACTGAATGAATTTCTGAATCATCTTAATTCACTCCACAGTAAAATCAAGTTCACAATGGAAGTAGAAAACGATGCGAAAATCCTGCCTTTTCTAGATGTGGAGGTGATGCGAAAAGAAGATGGTAATCTAGGACACACTGTATATAGAAAACCAACGCACACAAATCGGTATCTACATGCCGATTCGCATCACCACCCAGCGCAGAAGAGAGGACTTATCCATACGTTGGTGACGCGAGCGACCAGAATATGTGAAGAAACTAAAATTGGAGCAGAACTTACAAAGCTGACCGATGCACTGGAACGCAACGGTTACCCAGCTAGTCAGACAAGGCAAATCATAAGAGCCAAATCTACTCCAAATGAAGACAGAGCTAAACAAGAGTTAAAAGGCTGCGCTTTCCTGCCTTACGTTCACAATGTGACAGACAGAATCGCCAGGCTGTTGAGAAAAGATAGCATCAAGACTGTCTTCGGTGCCACAACTAAAATTCAAGACCTACTGAGGTCTGCAAAGACTAAGTTTCCTCTGGAAGCAGATGGAGTGTATAAACTCAGCTGTTCCGGATGTGACAAGGTTTATGTAGGCCAAACAGAGAGGACGATCTCCAAAAGGATAGCAGAACACTTTCGTGCTTGCAAACTCGGCCACCCTGATAAATCGGCAATCGCTGAGCACTTAATCGAAACCGGCCATTACTTTGGATTTGTTCCTGAGGTCTTGGGAAGACCTAAAACTTATAGAGCACGCCTAATTACGGAGGCAATTGAAATCTACAAAAATCCTTTTAATATTAATAGAGACGACGGAGCTAAGCTCAATAGCTCTTGGTATCCGGTGATTGACGGCTACACCAAAGCTAAACGCAAAAAACATGTCTAAGTATACAGTAAGGCCAGCTCGTGGTAAACCATTTTTTTGTGTTATAACTTTATATTGACTAAATTCGCTTTAACCAGTGTAATTCCAATTCTAGTAAAATTCATTTATTATTAATAGAGCTAAAAAACCATGTCTAAGTATATAGTAATGCGAGCTCGTGGTAAACCATTTTGATTTATATTGACTAAATTCGCTTTAACCATTGTAATTCTATTTCTTAAATTCTTACCATCGTGATTTCTAATTTTAGAATTCATTAAGAGATGGAGCCACTTCGGTCGGCATCTCGCAAACGGACTTGCCCCTGACTAGCATAAATACCACGTTTTAATGAACTTTCTATTCCGTTCCGCGGCGACGACGCCACTGCTTGTCACGATTATTTTGTACTGGTGAAAGTTAACAATTGTAATTTTTTTATTTTATTTTATTTTTTCCTAAATTCTTACCACTGTGATTTCTAATTTTAGATTTCATTAAGAGATGGAGCCACTTCCGTCGGCATCTCGCAAACGGACTTGCCCCTGGCTAGCATAAATACCACGTTTTAATGAACTTTCTATTCCGTTCCGCGGCGATGACGCCACTGCTTGTCACTAGTATTTTGTACTGGTGAAAGTTAGTGCTGCTGGCGACACGGTATCGCTTCGAAGTAAATAAGCACACACTTCACGACTAAAAAATTACACATCTACCGGATCTGCCGGATCTGCCCTGATGATGGACACTGCAACGATGTCCGAAACGTTGGCTAAAGAAGGAGGTAGCGCAACACGGCACAACACCCCAAAAACATATAACGAAAATGCTTCTGGCCGTGAAAATCTTAAAACTTATCCGGCTTTAACCATGTTTGGTGACAAGATCTGAATAGTCAGGTACTTCCCAATCTTCCTCCTCCCTATCTCCTTCCCCTCCGCAATAACTTCAGGCTCACAACATACTCCAATTGGGGATGCCATAGTCTCACTGGCTTCACGATTGGGAGTAGTCAGTATCAACCATATTACAGTAATCACTAACTTTGTTTAAATTTATTTTCTGTAAGAGACATTAATATTCATATTTTTATGGGAATTTTTGATTCACACTAATTCGCACACTTGGATAGTTTTAGGATAAGCTACCTGTTTTATTTGTAGAAAATCTTTGACTTTCGCAGTCTTCATTTTATAACTTTTTTCAATATACTTGATATTGGAAAGGGCGTTTATCAGTTTAAATCAACGAGACCCGTCGAAAGCAAATTGCCCGCAAAACCTTGTTCTCTGTGTAAGTAAATATCAACGTAAAGGCATATGAGATAGTCTTGGACTTCAGGTGTCGCATTGTGATCCTCATCAAATCCTATGCGGAAGGCGTGAAGTGGGTAGATATTAGTCGAACATACATGATTCGGTAGTGTGCACTGCATCGTTTTACTATCCCCACTTGTTTTAGGTTCCAGGGGTCACGATGTTTGCCAAATCTTGAATGGGAGATCTTTAAATCGTCGGGGCGGCCCCAAAATGGTTCGCATTATTATGAAATGATGGGTATTTGATACGTGACTGAAGACATAGTCATGCAGAGTACAACGAGAAAAGAGTCTTAATTGGAGTTTCTCAAAATTAAAATTAAAATTACTAAAACCCATTTTGTTCGAATCTGAACTGAATCAAATATCAATAATATATGGTGCGAAGGCTTTTAAATTGTAGGAGGTCCCATCTAGCATAATGCTTCGATGCCTGAGTCACTTCCTTTTTGTGGGTGAGAATAATTAATTTCCACAATAGTGCGTGATGTGCGTGTGTACATTAGGAGCGTACCGTGATCGATCTTGTTGGCGGTGTTTGGAAAGCAAAAATAATAGTAAAAAATCTAGTCCGAAGCTTCCGCCGATCTCATCAGATTACTTTGAGCTATCCGAAAATTCTCTTAATAATGATTTCGGTTTAACATCAGGTTTTCAGAATTGTAGCATGTGACATGTGCATTTTTCATCATGTGATCAATTTTTCTACATATTTTGAAATGACCGTACGCCATACATATTATTATTAGCGACCCCTAAGGACGGGATGATTAAAGTTGTTAAACAAACCCGCACTAAATGAGAAGATTGTTATTCCCACAAATAATGCGCTCGAATGGTTATAAGAGCCGGTTGAAGTTGTAGGCGAAACTCAAAAATTTACTCCGATATCAGTTATTTTGAATTCACGCAGAGAGAGTAATACATTTATTAAATCCGTGTATATGGCTTAAATTCATCCAATAGTGTTCAATTATGAGGCTAGGTTCCTACTTCCAACCTTTCACTAAAAACCTGGGAAGTATTGGAATTTAAAATATTTGATTCTAATTCAACGGTTTTATGTAAGTGAGAAATGATTTTGAAATCCATTTTCTTTGATGTCAAACAGGTGCTCAGTAAGTTGTCAATAATAAGACGAATGCATTTCAAATAGATACGAATGGGAATTTGACCCAATTCGAAGTAAATAAGTATACACTTCACGACTAAAAATTACACATTTACCGGATCTGCCCTGATGATGGACACTGCAACGATGTCCGAAACGTTGGCTAAAGAAGGAGGTAGCGCAACACGGCATAACACCCCACAAACAAATAACGAAAATTTATATTACTGCTCTACGATATTACTATGATGGAAACTTGAATAATTTAGAAATTTTATAAAACAGAGTTATTACACGTATTCAGAAAAGGGAAATATTGAAAAATTTATCAAACTAGGGAAGTGGTAAATTAGATTCCAATTAAAAAGAAATTGCTATTAAATGTGTTACCTTTTATACATGAAATAACGAAAAACCAAATGCTTTAAGGATGAAATTATTTTTGTAAAAATGTACATAGTTATGAAACCAGAAATGAAAATAGAATTAGAATGCCACCGTGAGAATATCAGAATTTCAGAACTGCTTAAGAGGAATATAAACGCTAGAAATATTTTGAATCTCATGCCTGCAAAATTTTAAAATCGAGTGTCTTATTTGCACGAGGCAAGTCAGCGAAAAAGTGGTTTTGATTTTTTTTTTGTGCTTAATTTTATAAGAACGAAAAAAGTTAGAACATGGAAAACCTCAAAAATAGTCTTAGCCATAATGGGGTATTTTTAAAAAATTATTTCTTGTATTACTTCATAGTTAAGTCATGAAAAAACATTTTTTTTTGGTGGTTTACGCTTATATTTTTTGTTACGTAAATAATAATTTTGTTGTAATTCCAATACATAGAAAAGCTAGTAAAAGCTTCGATTTATCCGTAGCATATTTTTTGATGTTCATACTGTAAGCCGATTCGTCGTAAAGATGAATCAAAATAGTGTCTAAATAGGATTTCACGTATAACTTCATCTTAATGTAAAAGTTCTTAATGCATAGAGGACTAAAAATGTATGACGAAATGCCTGAAAGTCTGAAGAATGAATGAATGGCACTATAAAAATATAATTTTATAAAATGAAACGATACTTTCTGCATATTAGTTTATATACGAATGTAATACTAAACTAACTCAATACATAATTAAAAAATATAAAAAATCCATATGTGAAGAAACTCGTTTGGGAATCGTAAGTCCACAGGTAAAAATAGTTCTGATGGATTTGGAGATAAATAGATAAATAAAACAATTCAACTTGTTTGAACCACTTATATAATGAGTAAATCCGACCGGTTTGAGATCAAACGTTACTTCTTCAATTCTTGAATTGTTTCTGTTAAAAAGAGTGAAGACTACTGCCATCTAGCGGCATATTTTTGTAGCATATTTTTAGTTGATATTGCATTTTACAGATTAGCGACGTAAGACTAAACTAAAACGAAATGTTAGACGGTAAAGTAGATCTCTGGTTTTTATATCGTATAATGTGTTATGGTGACACGAAAGTGTTGTTTATTTTGATTGTGTTAGAAAACATTATTATAAATAGTCTGCTTTTCTAGTTTAACTCTCTCTTAATTCGTGGATCTCCTATAAACAGCTAGCATTGTCTAGCAAGTGGTCAAAGTGACCAAATTTAGTGTTTTGTCGGGTCGGGACAAATTATTGTAACAAATGTGCTTTGTGAATAAAACCAGGAATTCCTCCATTGAAACCAGATGTTTTTCCTTGACGTCCTTCTGCTGAATATCAATTTATAACATGGTCCTTCGAGCCGGATCTACCTTACGATCGGATTAAGGCATTAAAAGGAAACAATAAAATGAACCAGCGAGCTATCCAAAAATCCAGAGAGATGAAAAGATGAAAACATGAAGAACAAGGATCGACATCAATATAAGTATCCCCTGCCCATTATTTCCTTCTATTCCGTGAATTCCTGTTCAAACAAGTGCTATTTTTTGTGTGTCAATGTACTTATTTAAAAACAAAAAACTAACTACCCGCAGTGTAAATGCAAGTCATGCGAATTATTTTAGGTTAATTGTTTTAGAAGATGATTATTGTAAGATTCTGTCATTGTTCATAGCTTGAATTGGTTACTACGGTTTTCTACGCGATTATTGCACAGAAATTATTTTTTAAGGAACATTTTTAGAATTTGTTGTGTTGAATTATTGTCAAACGTATAAAAAATGGATAATTTTAAATCGTTGATTAACAAACGCGGAGTGTTGAAAGGTAAACTCACGAGATTTGCGGATTCATTAAACGCATTATCAGTTAACGAAATTAAAATTCGCTATGAGAGAATTGAAAAAATAATTGATGATTTCGAAGAGGTCCAGGAACAAATCGAAAGTCTTCCGGATTCCAACGAAATTGATAATAATTTGCAAAGGGAAAATTTTGAAAATCAATATTATTCAACCTTGGCGACTGCTAAAGGAGCAATTCAGTCTGTAGAGACTCCCAAATTAGAAATCAAGTTACCCAACCTTCAGTTACGAGAATTTAACGGAGATCCCAAAAATTGGATTAATTTTCTAGAAACATTTAAGACATTAGTTCATAACAATACTGCCATAAGCAATGTACAGAAGTTTTATTATCTGCAATCCTGTTTAAAGGGGAATGCAGCAAAGATCATCGCCAATTTCGAGGTACCAGACCTGAATTATATATCGGCTTTTGAATTGTTGCAGCAGAGGTTTGCAAATTTGCGAACTACCGTACAAAGACACATCCAAGCTCTGTTTCAACTTAAAGAGATGAAACATGAGGATCCAGTAGCCATGCGTTATCTGATTGATGAAACTAATGTAAATTTGAAAGCGTTGCAAAATTTAGGCTTGAAAATCGAACAATGGGATGCTTTAATTATATACGTAATTTCTAATAAATTGGATGCAAGTTCTAGAAAGCATTGGGAACAAAACCCATTGCAGGATGAGCTACCTACATTACAGGAATTTCTTAAATGTTTGACCTCGCGTGCGCAAGTTTTGGAATTAATGTTAAATTCAGATTCGAAAAAAATTCCTACCTACCCGAAAGCAAGTGGTAGCAACAATAATCCCAAAAAGGAATCGGTATTTTTAGCTGCTACCCACAATAATTGTATTTGTTGTAATGACAAAGGGCATAAAATATATTTTTGTAAAAAATTTTTAAAATTAAATTCAGGAGAAAGAGCCAACGCAATAAGGAGGTACCGTGCCTGCTTCAAATGTTTGAGGTTAGGACATACGGCTCCATATTGCAAAATTAATTTAAAATGCAAGCATTGTGATAGCGAGAGCCACAATACGTTATTGCACAGGGAGATGCATCCGAGCGATGACTCCATGAATAAAGGTGAAGATCACCCAGGAGGTGACTGCCAAATGGATGCTGAACGAGTTTCAGTATCAAACCATTCAGCTTTAGCGAAGGCTGAAAAAACAATTTTATTGTCGACTGCTATCATTGGGGTAGTAGGTCACAATAATAAAGTGCATGAGGCAAGAGTCCTAATTGACTCTGGAGCTCAAGCCAATTTTATGTGCGAAAAGTTCGCAATGAAGTTAAATTTGAGATGCGAAAATATAAACAAGCCTGTGTTAGGTATACACAACAATGTTACCCATATAAAGAAACGTGTTGCGATAAAAATGAAATCTCTGAGGACAAATTATAATCAAAATATCACTTGTCTAATATTGCAGGAAATAACCACAAACCTACCTCAAGCAACAGTGGCCAGAAAAGACTTTAAGCTGCCGCCGGGATTACAAATGGCGGACCCAAATTTCAACGTAGCGGCGCCTATTGATATCCTGTTAGGCGCTGAGAGCTTTTGGGATATACTACAAGATGATCGGCTGAGATTGGATACCGGACCTACTCTGCAGAGGACTGAATTAGGCTGGGTTATATCGGGCCCGATCAACATTCATCAGAAAAAAAGGCCAGTACCGCAATTTTGTAGTTTATCAATAAACACATTATCTAATCAGATAGAAAAATTTTGGAAAATGGAGGAGGTGAATCCTGCGAGATTTCAAAATCACGAGGAGAAGGCGTGTGAAGCGGATTTCGTCGCCACGCACTCTAGAGAGAGCGATGGTAGATACGTTGTAAGTCTGCCGCGCCGCCCGTGTGTGAGTCAACTTGGTGACTCGTTAAAGACAGCGGAAAAAAGATTTAAGCATTTAGAAAAGAAATTTTTAATAAATCCTGAATTGAAATTGCAATATGTACAATTTATGCAAGAATATGAGCAACTAGGTCATATGGAGTTATGTGATAAATGGAGAGGGGATGAGCAATCCTATTTTTTGCCGCATCACGCGGTCATAAAAGAAGCTAGCACCACGACGAAGGTGCGTGTAGTGTTTGATGGTTCGGCAAAGACGTCGACCGGAATATCCCTGAACGATGCTCTGATGGTGGGAGCTGTCATTCAAAAGGACTTATACAGCCATTTATTACGTTTCAGAATACATCGATACGTCATGACTGCGGACATCGAAAAAATGTACCGTCAAATCAACGTATGCGCAGAGGATCGCAGCCTTCAGAAGATTGTATGGCGCGAATCACAAGAAGAGGAACTCCGACATTACAAATTGAAGACCGTCACATATGGGCTGGGACCTTCCTCCTTCCTAGCAACGAGATGTCTTCGACAAATCGGTATGGATAACAAAGTTAATTTCCCAGTAGCAAGTCAAGTCATAGAAAATGATTTTTATATGGACGATCTATTGACTGGAGGGGATGACTTGGAAGTTTGTTTCCAGTTAAAGAAACAAATAAGTGATATCTTGCTGTCCGCAGGGATGACCCTGAGGAAGTGGAGATCAAATATTTTGGAATTGTCATCTGGGCGGAGCCAAGGTGAAATTGCCAAACAGGGCAATTGTGAGAAAATGATCACTGACAATTCCAAGAATGAAAAAATACTTGGATTAATTTGGAATAATGAATTAGATTACCCGTCGTATGAAATTACAAAGCCGTCAGGTAAAACTAAGAGTAAGCGTCAATTATTATTGTGCATAGCTTCCACCTTTGATCCAACGCAGTGGCGGCACGTATCATCGTCAAAAAATGCAGAGGATATACTGTCCCGAGGTACCACAGCTGAAAGGTTAGTCAGCACTTCAATATGGTGGAAGGGGCCAAGCTGGTTGACGGAAGATGTCAGCACTTGGCCAGTATCCAAGATGTCATGTTTGGATCCCCCGGAAATAAAAAGTAAAAATGTACTACGGGTAACTGATACTCAAGAATGGGATATTTTCGAAAAATTCTTATCGCTAACCAAATTGAAAGGAGTAATCGCTCAAGCGTTAAGATTTATAAATAATTGTTGTAACCCTAAGCATAAAACGTATGGCAGTAGATTGAAAACTCTCAATCTCTGTTTAATGGAAGTTTTAATTTGTGCAAGTGGAAGATTAAAATTAGCTACTTATTTATATTGGCAGATATTTGGGAGAAACAATGTTAAGCGTATCCTACATAAGTGTGTTGTATGTTTTAGATACCGACTTCAGGTTTGCCGGCAGATCCTGGGAAACATTCCAGTTGAGAGAATCACTCCCAGTCGACCGTTCTCTGTCATGGACGTCGACTATGCCGGACGGATAGACACGAAGGCTGGAGCGCTGAGAAAATCTCCGCTCCTTAAATCGTATCTTTGCATATTTGTTTGTTTTTCTACCAAAGCGGTTCATTTGGAACTAGTAACAGATTTGTCAAGCGATGCTTTTTTAAATTGTTTAAAGAGGTTCATTGCCCGTAGGGGGCAACCGGAAAAAATATTTTCTGACAATGCAACCACCTTCAGAGGAGCTTCCAATAAGCTCAAAGAACTATATGCCAGTCTAAGATTGAACAATGACAAAATCCATAGGTTTTTAGCTGATAAGGGAATATCTTGGAGTTTCATACCGCCTAGGGCGCCGAACCACGGGGGGCTGTGGGAGGCCGCCGTCAGGTCCACCAAGTTTCATTTATATCGAATTACTAAAAATAACCCATTGCAGTTTGAATTATTGTATACTTTGCTTTGTCAGATAGAGGCTTGTTTGAACTCCCGTCCCTTAACTTCCCTGTCTGATGACGTAGACGACCTTCTCCCTCTAACCCCCAACCATTTCCTCATGGGCAGGGATGCTTCGGTTATTCCCGAGTTGGATGTCCGCGAGCTCCCGGAGAACAGACTAAGCAAATATCAAAAATTAAACGCTCTAATTCAAAATTTCTGGTTCAGATGGAAACGAGATTACCTTGCTGAGCTGCAAAAACGGACCAAATGGCAGGCCAACAACCATAAGGCCATAAAGAAGGACGATCTGGTAATCCTGATGGAAGACAATCTGCCTCCTGCATTATGGAAGTTGGCGCGCATAGTAACTACTCATCCAGGCCCGGATGGAGTAGTGAGGGTAGTTACCCTCAAAACAGCACAAGGCACTTTTGTGAGACCCATCACAAAAATATGTTTGATGCCAATAGAATCAAACTTGGATCCAAATTTCCCGACCCGGCAAACCACGGACCTTCCCAAGGTCACAGCCTAACTGCAATTAGGGCTGAACCGATGCAACCAAACCACATCAATAATTATGGAGCATCGGTATTGGTGTTGTTGACACCACTGTATCCAACCTGAAGCCACTGGGGCTTCAAGTCAACAACCGCGAGATGATCATCCTCGCTGCAGATCTAATGGTACTATCTGCTTACCAGGGCACGGCCGCCCCTTAATTTATGATGATCTACCCAAATGATGACATACAGAAGTACATGCTGATGTACTTTTCTAAAACGATGACCACCCTGGACAAGATGGCCGAGCAGTCTACCCGGTGAAGTGTTCATTCGGTTTTTTGGCAGTGCCATGCCAGTGAAAGTTAATGAACTGATAATCAGTCAACAGCGAACTAACAATGTGTTGCTATTTGTGAATTGGTGTTAGTTAAAAAAAAAAAAAAATAATTGAAGTGAAAATTCTTCATAGAGACAATGAGACATTACTGATTTGTCAATTTTACAAAATTATTATTAATGTTGTGATTTTATTATTTTATTATTTAATTTTTTGCACGATTTTTTAGAAATTTATAAATTTTTTAGGTTATTTTAATTGTTGGTTAGGTTCCCGGACCCTTCAAACTTAGATAGTTACACATCTTGTAAATTTTTAGTATATTGTGTGTGGATTTAGGAATTTGTAGTTTGATTTTAATTTCAAAAAAACTTATTGTTTTTTCTCATTCCCCGCCGGGCAGTATGTTAAAAAGAGTGAAGACTACTGCCATCTAGCGGCATATTTTTGTAGCATATTTTTAGTTGATATTGCATTTTACAGATTAGCGACGTAAGACTAAACTAAAACGAAATGTTAGACGGTAAAGTAGATCTCTGGTTTTTATATCGTATAATGTGTTATGGTGACACGAAAGTGTTGTTTATTTTGATTGTGTTAGAAAACATTATTATAAATAGTCTGCTTTTCTAGTTTAACTCTCTCTTAATTCGTGGATCTCCTATAAACAGCTAGCATTGTCTAGCAAGTGGTCAAAGTGACCAAATTTAGTGTTTTGTCGGGTCGGGACAAATTATTGTAACAAATGTGCTTTGTGAATAAAACCAGGAATTCCTCCATTGAAACCAGATGTTTTTCCTTGACGTCCTTCTGCTGAATATCAATTTATAACAGTTTCATTTATCTATAATGGATAACCACAAAGTTATAGCTTCATTAAAAAATGGAGACAAATAATTTAAAAAACTTAAAAAAATAAATTGCCCCTTAAGCTTCACTTCTCATGGGAAGACTGTATTTATCACATAGCCAAAATAAATTATTAATTACTTTCTTCGTGATTCATGTGCTTAAATACAAGTACAAATGACGTGAGCAATAAGCCCTCTAAGATGAAATTGCGGTAGTATTCTGGGACAATAATATTACTCGATAAGGTCATAGATAAAAAAGTTTACTTAGGGCCCGCAACCCGGATTTGTACCGATTTATCACATATTTCCTTTAAACACGGTAAGTTTTAAAGCTCCTAAAAAATATATGTTATTCTTGAAGATAATATCTAGACTTTGCCCGTGCCGAAACGCAAATTATATAAAATTCCCTCGATAGAAAAAAATCGCAAAGTATGCTTTAAAAATTATTATTAACACGTTTGTTTAAGTTATTTTACAAGTTATATGTATGAAAAAATTCATAGTGTATCTTTAAATGCTGCTGAAGATAATGCCCGCGAGATTTTTGCTCTATTTTAAACATTTATTAAACATTTTCGCAATTTTCGCATCGATTTTGTCGCTGTAAATGTTAGCGCTCTCCTCTAACATTCGTAATTTCGTATCTCTCCATCTTCTTCTTTTCAGGCCCGGTTGCAGAGCCTTAAGTGGAACGTTCGCGCGGCTTCTTTCGGTCCGATTTGAGATCAAAATACCAAAACAAACTGAAAAATTATTTGTGTGAGATTAATTATTAAATTACTTCAAAAGTTATATCAAATATCTAGTATGGATATGAGCTACTTAATTTATTTTTGCTTTAAATGATTTGATACTGTCTATTAAAGATTTTAATGTTTCATGATTTTAGAGACAACTTGAGCAATTATTTGTGAGTAAGCAATTAATAACAAATCTTAAATAGAACCTTTACTTTGAAAATTGACATATCGTTCTAATTCCGTGGAACAATCCGTCCTTAAACATTCTACAATTTAAACCTTTTTAAAAAAGTTAATTCGTCCATTTGTAATTTCCGTCCTGCATTGGAATATTGGTACCTATACGAAATTCACGCTTACGTAGTTTGTAATCATTTTGTGTGTGAAAATCGATGATTATCATGTCATTTTTAATTGGCTAGTTTGGGCTGGGTAGTCATACCAGGGGTTGGGCAGAATTAAAATACCTAAATCCATCCCTTGGGATCACACAACCATTGACGAGGGTTGTCTGTCCTCCAGTTTGAAGAATGGACCGTTCATCCCCAGGTTGACGGGTGTCAAGTCTTTCAGAGGCTGGGATAGTATATTATTTGACGGGCTTGATGTTGGAGGAGATCAACTTGTTATGTGACACTATTTGAGGATGATAATTAGCAACTTTGATGATTTATGATTATGATTACGTATATCATTAAATATAGTGATCTTTGCGCGTTTAACTTACAAGTATCATTTAGTCTGTCACTGACGTTTAATCAATGATAAATCATGTAATAAGTTTGTTCTGGCGGATATCTAGTACTGGCGGTTATCTATTGTAAAATATGTAACCGACGATATTAATTATTCCGTTATTATTAAAAAAGAGTCATTGTCATTACCTTTTACAAAGGTATGATTCCAATTCTTGCACAGATTGATAACGTACTACTTGATTTGCTTGCGATATATAAACGAACACTGGAAGGGCGTTAAAACGACAAAGCGATCCAATCAATTTCAGGGGTAGAATGTCGGAAGACGAGACATACGAAGATGCCAGTCTTTATGGATTCGAAACTTGCGTGACGTGTGTTGCAGGGTAAAGCCAAACGCCGATATTATGAGGGTGCAATAGAATAACACGAATCCTTATTTTTTTAAATGTTGTACATTGTTTTTTCACAAAAATCGTTAATATAAAATTGCCTGTCAAGGTGCTAATGATTGAAAACACGACACAGCGGTAACATCTTTATCTCTGAAGCCAGATACAACAACAATCTTGCCTTGGTCGTGTAAAAAAAATTGTTTTATTAAACAGATTTATTATACAAACAACAAATGCAATCAAATGTACAGTATCAGACCAGTCATGGGCTGTGTTGGCATCTCGTCTGGGTTCCGCCCAAATGAGTACAATTCCTCGGCTGGCTAAGTCCTCCATCACGACACAAGCAACATTTACCATTTTATTAATGTGGAGGTAGTAGGAGATATTCAAATATTGTCAGGTTAATCGTAAGCCGGGAATGTTTAAATTTAAAAAAAATGGAACAACTCATTGTAACTCATCACGCGTATTATGAACCATGTAATTAGCAACGAAACAGGTGCCTTGATTATGTTATTAATTAATAATTCTTCATTCGCAGCGTACATTTCTTTTGTTCAGATGCTTGACAGGTGCGTAGATGATTAAATAGAGTGATAATACATTACTAAGATAACGCGCATGATTATAATGAAATAGTTTCAGTTACGTGCTTCCGCGGCCCGTTTACATACATATTCTTTTAATGGTTATCGTTTTTAGAAGCGGTGCTACATTTTTTGTTCGATTAATACGAATATAAGATGTCATGTGTTTTTATTATGTCACCTTTGGGGATCGACGATGTTCCGAGAGAGTCCTACTTGAGAGGTCAAAAGATCTCCATCAAGCAGTCCCTCCCGGGCAGTTGGTGGGCAGTCGCATTCGCCGCCAAGATCCGGACAAACCTCACCCCATGAACCCGGACACCCCTCCAAAGTACCAAACACGGCGAAGCACTTGTTAAGTAATTGGATAGACGTCGAAATTTTTATGTTTACTATCATAAATTTCTTCTAATGACAGGCTTGATCGTGAAGCAAATACATATTTTTAAAATCCTACAATTATAAGATACCGTGATTTTTCACGTATCTGTCCTAGTGACGTAATATTTCGCAAAATGATATCCATAACCGAATTTATTAATGGCATCGGGATGTTTGCTTCATTTTGTATGTATGTCAGCGACTTTAATGCATTTTTAACGAATTCTATGCTCAATTTCCTTCACGAAAGCTTCTCAAGTGAAACTATAAATTTTCTCCGCTATCCCAGGCTCAATTCTCCTAAAAAATTAATATAAATCCCGAAGCGCGCTCATATTCACAAGAAAGAATAAAAGCGCAAAGCCATGACTCGGGGCCGAAATTATGAATAAGGTAAGTGATTTCACATTTTCATTATTTCCCATTTTCGTGGGTTACGAGAGGTGATGTTTATTTTCTTCACGTTTCTTGTGTGATTATTGTTAGTAATTTGTTTTGCGTGACTATTGAATGTGTTCCTTGGATTAGACGACCTCGAAAAGTAAAGCTCTCCTGGTCTCGTTCAGTCGAAAAGTGTTTGCCAAACTTACAACACCCTCTCGCCCTTTCAATAGAGTTCGTTGATTAATGTATGGTCTATAGTAGATGCTTACATGGAATTTCTGCAAAAAAGAAGGCCTTTTTAATTCAACTTGTTGGTATTAGTTTTTTTTATGGCAACCACATACATATTGTTACTTACACGTTTCGACATATTGATTGTTAACTTTTTGCATCAATCAGTGATATTTCAGCAAAAATTTATTTTTGAGATAAATATGGAAAATGTACAATGATAAAATATAAAAAATAATTAGTTCATGATAGTGAAATTAAAAAAAAATAATGATATAAGTGATCTATTTATTCATCTTGTTTCTAAGAAATACCAACTAAAACAAATTTATTTTATATACATTGGCAACGTTAAAGTTAAACACAACGAAACTATAAATTAACTCAGGTACGCCTCGTACGTCATTCGTATGACTAGTAATATTACATTGTAAACAAGTTTATGGTCCGAGTGGTTGAATAATTAATTTTATTATTATCATTGAAGAATAAGATAACAATAATAATCTAAACGAAAATATGAAGGAGAACAAGAAGGTGGCAATGACGGAATTGGTAAATGCGCACGTCCCGGTTAGACGAGAGGTTCTGTATTCGAGCCCCAGTTGCGACCATTATCTTTTTCGGTGTCTTGTTCGCTTTCATAATATTTTCGTTTAGATTATTATTGTTACTATCTTCTACTTCAATGATATATTACAATGATGGGAATAACTTTGAGTAGTTATGAAAAGAGAGCTTTTCTAATAAAAAATTGAATTTGATTAAATATTATTATTAGAATACGCAACTCCTGCATGGTCACCTATTTATACTTGTAACTTATACTTCTTGGAAAACATACAAAAGGAAGTTTCTTAGATATGTTTAACGCAAATTGAAACAACTTGTTATTGATATCTGCTACAACTCTTTTGTCTAATCCAAAACCACTAATATTTACTACGGGAAAACTATTAATGGAATTCTTAAATTTTTAAATTGTTGAATTGCCCAATAGACTGCCTAAAATGTTAAGTTTTATAAATATCCGTGTTCCTGTTAAATCCACTTGACTCCTCCGTCTTTTCCACTGTGACTATACTATACTTATCACAAAGTACTCTTTTAGGATGAACTAGTGCGATTTTGACGAACTGCCAATACATTTAATAACTTTTTCGATATTTTCAAAACCTCTCCGTCCTGCAAAAATGCAAAAATAATTATTGTGAATATAACTGATATATTCATGTATTATGTTTATAAAATAATAATTATTTATTATGTTTTATATGTATGAACTGATATGTTTGTAAATAATAATGTTTGTAGGTGTTAGAAATATGTATATTAATAAATGTATATACATGACTGCAAAAGCCCTACGGGCTTTTAATAAATAAGTAAATTACAACTTCTCCACTTAAACTAAAAGAAACAACAACCTGTTACTGAATATTATTCTATTGGACCTGCCATGAACAACCACAATACTGATTCTTTTCATATTAATTTATTTTTCCTTGCCCACATTCGTAATTTAATTTCCAGCCCTTGAATGTAAAATATTATGTGCACCAAAGCTAAATGCAGAAAACCATCTTGAAGTATACCGTAATGCCAGCTCGCAGTGGAGAGGAGCTGGCAACACGGTATTGCTTCGAAGTACTTAAGCACACATTTCACCACTAACATTTACACATCTGCCCTGATGATGGACACTGTGACGCTGTCCGAAACGTTGGCCAAAGGATGAGATAGCGCAACACGGCATAACACCCCAAAAAAAAATAACAAAAATATAAGATGCATTGTTTATACTTAATCTTACTTTGATTTATATTTTAGTTTAGTATAGTTGTGATCACAAGTTTCTTTTGAAGCCAAATTCGCATTATTACAGTGGAATTAATGTCTTTAAAATGCAAAACTTATTATATTAAAAGCATGCGCAGCTAGGTATAAATTAATAAATAAAACTTATCGTGATACTTATCCTTTATTGGAATAATTTTTTTGGAAGTATTTAATTTCAAAGAATTATTGAGTCTCCCAAGTAATGATCCACCCTGAACTAATAGCCGAACGACCACGTTTGTTCACAATACCTTATTAATTTACATACTTCATCGCTTTATTGCCATTGTTTGGACCGTTAAATAGTGTATCAAATAAGGAATTCCGCTTTTAATATCTTTCTATAAATCTTCTTTTGATTACTGACGTAAATTGTTCTCATAATCGGGGAAAGCATTTTGAGATTAAGTATGATTTAACGTCTATTATTTTCTGAATAGCCAGGCCGTAAATAATCAGAATTATTCCCATTTTACCTTCCATAAAAGTCAATATTCCAAAGTGGCTACACGATGGAATCCAAAGGTAGAAACATCCATAGTAGATAGTATACGGTGTGCTTGAATGGACAAATCCAGGTCAACATTTCAACAAACAGCTAAATAAGGTGGATGGAAAAGGGTGCTTTTTGGATTGTGCAAATAAGAATAGGGCTATTTACAACATTCTCTCAGTATCGCCCTGGTGAAGAACCACCAATCATCAGAATGAAACCTTCGCTTGAGTTGGCTGTAACCGTATTTAGTGATGACACTTGTTCGCACTTGAAGTGAAATGACCCAAAACTGCGCTATACAAATATAACGTTATTAATTATTGAGTTCAGTGATCAGGTCTGAACACCCAATCATTTTTTTTCCCACGCACACAGTTTTGCTGGGTGATATCTGAAATGTTAAAGTTTTATACTTAACCCGTCTGCTTGGTTCAATATATTCCCACCTCACAATCCGGAAGCTTCGGTTTCGCGCGTAAATTCTGTCACTTTGGATCGAGATTGTAAAATATCTATGCAAGATGGCTTTCGTATTTCAAAGACAATAAGAAGCATTTTTTCGATCTCTTTCTGGTTAAAAGAAAAATACATATGTTTGCATGAGAGGAAGAGAGTTATGTAGCTTTTATAATGTAAGATCGCTCTGTGACGTTTTTCGTCTTATGAAAGTATAACGGGATTACGTGTTTTGGGATGTATTTATTCCTAAACAAGCAGACGGGTTAATACGTTTTTTCTTACAAAACCTTTAAAAAGGGTTCTTGGTTTCAAAGAAAGCAAATAAAAAATCTAGATTGCATAAAATATGATAGATACTTACTAGAATACTTTTTGATGAACGACGCTCTCTGAAAAACATATTTTTAAAGCTCATATTAAAAAAAAAATGTTTGTTAGACTCTTTTTTTATTCCATATGTTTTAAATGTTCCACCAATCTGGCTAGAAGATTTTTTTTTTTATTATTTCATAAATGTTTACATGATACATATTTGCCATTTTTTAACTACCATACTAAGCTATTGCCCGTGTTGTAAGAGTATAGAGAAGAGGAAAGAAAAAAAATAACATTAAGGGATAAATAAAACTAAAAACAGATAAAAATAAAAGTATAAGAATTAAAAGTAAGCTAAAAAATAAAGAATAAAAAGATATTTTTATTATTAATTTTTTAAACTTTATGAGTAAAATCTCAAATTATAATATTTAATTAAATGAAGACAATATTAGTGAAACTCAATCAAAATCTGAGACAGAAAAATCAGAAAAGATATTGGCTCCGCTGGGACTCGAATCAGATTTTGATTGAGTTTCACTAATATTGTCTTCATTTAATTAAATAAAAAGATAATTTAAAGAAGATTGAAATAAACGTTGGTAAGTATTATCCTTCTGGAGATAAAAATAGAAATAAAATTTGGTAAGTAGGTATTCTTCTGCACGAGAGTACATGTTTGTAGTAACTTTTGATATTTTTTCTATGAAAGAGATTGGAAAGAGTGTCAGAGAAAGTAATTTTTTTAATGTATTATTAAGTTAAATTAATTAATTAATTAAATTTTAATAATTATTTTTGTAAATTAATTTTTTTATTAATATTAATATTATTTGTTTTTTATTCTAACATTAAGCTCTCATGTGTTTGAAGAAATCTCTTCCCTTTTCAAATATCCAATGTATGGGCTTTAAAGAGAGATTTTGAATTATTCTGTGACTTTATATCGGCACTCAGAGCATTATACATTTTGGGAGCGATAAACTAGAATTGTCATTGAGTGAATGAGGTTTTAGTTTTAGGGACTACGCAACCCAGGTTTGATGAAAAGCGTGTGTGTGCTTGATGTTGTGGAGCCACCAATAAATTTTTTGGCATATATAAAATATGCTTATCTTAGTAAATAACTGTAATGTAATGATCTGCTTATGGCCTCACAGGTTAAATATCTGGGACATATCCTTCCGGAAGACATGAAAGATATAGACGACATGGAACGACAAAGAAGAGCAATATATACCTGCCGGAATGCTCTCAAGGCGGTTCTACCACTGTAGCAACGATGTCAGGAAATTGCTTTTTAAAACACACTGCACTGCCCTGTACACATCTGAGCTATGGACACAATACCTAACAGCGCAATGGGACAAACTGAGGGTGTGCTACAATAATTCAGGTAACTTATACATGTATTTATTATTTTATTCAGGTTCTCCATAAAATAGTTTTTTTTTTTTTTTTTTTAAATAAGCTCCACACATGTCATCTTTGGAAATGCTGTGTGGAGGTTTTTTTTTTAGGAAATGAAGGAGAGGAGAGTTCTGGGAAGGAAAAGGGTTTAAGGGGTGGGTAGGAATCTGGGGTTCAGTGTGTCTTGGTTATCCGCCTCCAAGACCTAGACAAACCTCACCCCATGAACCCGGGCACCCCTGCTAAATCACCAAACGTAGCGAACCACTTGGGGTGATCTATGGCAGAGGTGTTGGTTATCCAATAAAGGTTCCCGGGGCGGCGGTACCCATTCCCGCCTCCCAAATTGAAACATTGAGTTATGCACTAAAAAAATATGGAGAAGATTACAATTTTTTTATTTTGAAGTGAATGGAGGCAGTTTAACTATGTTGTGACGTATGTCAAGAGATAGTTACTGAATTCTCTGTAGATGACATAGAAGATGTCGATGCAGAGTCGTTAAGCAGTTGAGTCGTGGTGCATTCTGTGAAAAAAGTGCGTGGGATCTCCCACGAGTATACGCGTTAGAGACATATAAGTTGATCTCTTTCAATATTGGCGGATTTAGTATGGTACCGGAGATTAACTTAAAAAAATGTTTGCCTAAAAATATTTTTCGGCGGGCTTCTATGGTATTAAAATCGAGCATTCCGGTTAAGAACAATGATGGATACAGGAATGGGTAGTATGTATATTCTCTCATATGCAGGTAAAGAATAAACCCTTTTTGCACTTTTTCTATTTCTAGGATATGGTTTTGTTCAGAAGGGGCTCAAATATTGGAGCTGTATTCCAGGATACTGCGGACAAGTTCTTCACATATGTTCTCCGTATTGAAATTCCATTAGTAAATGATCTCGCATTACGAAGAACACATCCAAGCATTTTTGTCAGATCTGTGGGATTTGAAAGAGATATTTGTTTCGAAAATTACGCCAAGGTCGCGAATCTCATTTTTGCATGTTAATATATTTGTATTAATATGGTATGGGAATCTTTGGATCTCGCAAAGTAACGATAACAAGCATTTCTGGATGCTGAAGGGTAAGTTATTCAATTCCGACCATTTGACAAAATGACTTTCAATAGCTCTGAAAAGTTTGATATTGTCAGCGAAGAGGAGACATTTTGAGCGGTTAATGGTCTTGCCTATATTATTAATGAATAAAAGAAAGAGGAGGGATCCTAGATTCGGTCCCTGGGGAATCCCGGAGTTAGTTTTGTATTCGTGAGAGAGCTGGTTTCCATAACTGACATACTGACGACGAATGTGTAAGTAGCTGGCTACGAAAACGAGAAAATCAGAGACAGTACCTCCACGATGTTCACCGAAGGGAAGGTGTAGTCTTTCCTCGCCCTACTTCGCAATCGATTGGGCAGGACAAGGAAGTCAACCAATGTCATTATCGTGCTGCACCCGAGTGGCTCATCTCTCCACCAAATGAATAATAAATGAAGATGATGATGAGACGACTTCCCCAATGGACAACCCTTTAGCATTTAGTTGAATTTTAATTTAATTTAACTTATTTATATGTTTTTATTTTATGTCATCATTAGGCATCTTTATATTGTGTTTTTCATTTTAGTTTTACTTTTCATTATTTTATTTTTTCGCTTTAAATAATGTATTAGTTGTACCTGTGTATCTCATTAAATATGGCAGACTGGAATTGCACTATCCTCCCAGTCTTGCTGTATAAAAACTTAAATACATAAAAAATGATAATTATTATAATATAGACTCAAAACATGAGTTTTTTACAAACACCAAATATTATCCCGAAAATTGTGTTAATCTTTGTCAAATATTAGAAAAAAAAAATTATGGACAGTATGGACTTATGGACACCTTAAAAATCCACGCAGTACATTTTTATGTCAACTCCAGTAGGTAGTTATTTCCAAAATCTAGTACTGCTCGCTGTTTCATCAAGCGCATGACTACATACTGCGGGTATGGAGCACAAGGCAGGACAATGGAATTAAACTGAAACATTACTTTGTTTAAAGCTACATTACGGTCGACGCTCCCTCGAGCCGCGGAAAGCACGTTCAACTTTTTAAGTACATTAAGCGTTTCCCAGCATTCAGCAGTTGGCAATAAACTTTTCTAATTTACATATCATTTAAATGAATACTTAAAGTGAGTAGGATAGCTATTTTATATTTTTAATTTATTGTACATTATATATACGAGCAAACAACCAGAGAGTGCCCAAAGTAGAATTAGGGCGAACAGCAAGGGACAAACGATTTATGGTGAAGTAATTCGTAAAATACCTTAGAATTAGGAGGAAATCATGCGCTTCTCGCGCTGATGGGCGCTTGTATCGATTTAAGCAAAAGAAATTGTGAATCTCAGACACAAATGTTTTTTTTCCGATCCAACCTTAAAGTTCCAAATTAATTATTTTTCCTCGTTACGTAATACGTAATAAAACGAAATCCGAAAAAAAAGGTTTGTGAAAAGGAGATATGACACTAATAGGACACATTTTTACAGGTCTGATTCAAAAATGCTGGCTTAAAAAAATCGCATTATTAATCCTACTAATATTATAAAGGCGAAAGTTTGTATGGATGTATGTTTGTTACTCTTTCACGCGAAAACCACTGAATGGATTTTAATGAAACTTTACAATAATATAGCTCATACATCAGAATAGGCTATAGGCTATAGCTTAGAGCTCTGGCATTATGAAATTTATATACAAAAATTGCAATAGGTGGCACGCGAGCTGGTGCGAGAGGGGGGATAGGATGTAGGAGCAAGGCGGAGGGGGGGGGGGGACGGGGGAGGTTGGAGGGTGGGGGGGAGGGTGAGGGATGAGGGGGGGGGTTGTGGGGGGAGGGGGTTGGGGGAGAGGAGGAGGGGGGGATTGGAGTGGGGATAGGGAGGGTGGAGGAGGCACTGTGAGTACTCCCTAATACTATGTGAGCGAAGCCGGGGGCAAGAGCTAGTACAAAATAAAAAGAATAATTTATTCCTGAATGTACACAGGGGTAATGCAATGCATTATTCGTACATTCCATATTTTGAAATAACCAAAGAAAATTAGACTTATTAAAAAATATTTTTAAAAAGTTTAAAAATTGATACAAAACAATCCATGAAAACAGAAAAGGTGCGAATAATATTAGGTCCTTACATATGAAATTGGCGTTTTGCCGTACTGGCAACTTTGATCTTAAATATCTTCTCTTTGGTTAGGAATTCCAAATTCAAATTTATACAGCCATTTACTCATGTATTTGTGTTTCGAAAATTATAATTCATTTGTTTTTTCCTTAATTGTTTTTTTCTTTCCGTTACTTAGTTTACACAATTGAAAACTTGAAATATCGCATTATTTACGAGTACGAGTGCCACCGTGGCACCAGTGCTGCAGAAACGGCTCGAGGGATTAATGATGTGTTTGGCGACGGTGCCGCAAAAGAAAACACAGTGCGTTTTTGGTTCCAACGTTTTCGTTCTGGAAATTTCGACCTGCAGAACAAGCCCCGTGGACGGCCGGAGACCAAAGCTGATAATGAAGAATTGAAGGCTATTGTGGAAGCGGATCCATCGCAAACCACGTCCGAGTTGACTGCAGGCTGCGGTGTTATTGATAAAACTGTTTTAATCCACTTGAAGCAAATTGGGAAGGTGAAAGAGCTTGATAGGTGGGTACCTCACGAATTGAGTGAAGCAAATCAAAAAACGCGCCATAGAACGCTAGACCACACACTGCACAACAGACGGCTACCAAATTAGAGGAGCTTCAATTGGAATGTCTAAGACATCCACCGTACTCTCCGGACCCTGCCCCAACAGATTACCATTTTTTCGAAATTTGGATAACTTCTTGCAAGGGAAAAAATTCAACTCCGATGGGGCAGTCCAAACCGCCTTCAAAGATTTTATTGATTCCCGTCCGAAAGGTTTTTTTAGTAAAGGGATCGATGAACTACCTATGAGATGGCAAAAGTGCATAGATAGCAATGGTACATACTTTGATTAAATAAATATATTATATTAAAAAAAAATCGACTTTATGTTCCTTCAATACAAAACGCCAATTTCACATGTAAGGACCTAATATTAAAAACAAGAATTTTTCAAGTTGCCATTTACAAGGGTAAGATAAAACGCCGCGTTCTACTTGCACTGATCAAATTTGAAAACAGAAAATCACGATATTCATGATTTTCCAATCCAACAATTAGAATTTAACATATCTAGATATTTTTGATCTCTAGAAATTATTATTATTCTATACAAAATCTCCCTCTCTCATAACGTGAAATGTGGTAGGTACCGAAATAAAAAAAAAATCAGAGTGTGGAATTCACACGCGGTAGAAGTGAAAATGGAAAGTCGCTAGATGCCGCTTTCTTTTCTTTTGCCTGTTTATTTTAAAGTGGTTTGAAGATTGGACAATGACTTTACAAAAATAAAATTGTTTATTTTTTTTTGGATTTGGTAGGATTCGTACCTCCGTTCGCTGGATGTCTCTCTGGGCGCTGAGTCAGGCTCTTTACGTCGCTGCGCTGTCGGAGGCTCACAAGGAGACCACCACAACACGGGCATGTGCCTAGTATGGTGGTCGAAAAATCCCCAATTTATGTAACGAACCATTTAAAGAATAAAGAAACTTAAAAAAAAAAAATTTACCGCATTATATTAGAACCGAGGATCTGTCAAATAATACATTTTAGTGACGCTCTTCCGTTTCAATATCAGCATAATTATATGTGGATGGTCTGACTCTTTATAGGGAACTCGTTTGCACAACCTTACGGAATTCAATATTTCATTTGTGGGAAAGCACTATGAACATATAATGTTCAATAGTTGTATATCTGGGGTTGGTTAATAATAAAAGAATGCCGATTTAAATTATAAGACACTGGACACTGTTTACAAGATTTATGCGTCAAGTGGCGCAACCGGGCTAACAACTATCCCCATATGACAGCTGGGATTTGACCAGTACCAACATAACAGAAACATGACAAATAGAAATGCCTTACCTATATAATTGACTGAAAATCAACGTCGCCACTTAGGTACTTAATTCAATTTGATTCTAACCCATTTAATATGCGCTCTGTCTCTCTTACACTTGTCTGACATCACATTTCCCATTTATAATTTTTTTTATTGGTTTTCAAGGTGCAATCCCGTTAAACCGCAATAAAGCAGTATGTTAATTTTCAATTACAATTTAAACAAACATACATAATATTATTACAATAACTACGCAGATTGTCACAATTAACCCACATGAATTAATATAAGCCATCTCTATTTAGTAACCATTATTTCAGCATATATCTCAATCCATTTGTAGAATCGCAATTTTTTAAATTACTTGGTAACATGTAAAATATTTTTGGCACCATGTATTCTAGGGTTCACCATCCGTAGTTATTATTATATTTTGAAATAAGCATTCTTTCATTCTTTGTGAACCTTAAATTATATATATATATATATTTTTTTTTTCTTTTCTTTATTCATTATATAACTTTTTATACAGTTTTTACAGGTGGTTCGACTACCATGCTAGGCACATGCCCGTATTATGGTAGTCGAATTATTAATATATAATTATATAAATGTAAGAATTGTTATTGGTTAATTAATATATAGTTTAGTTAGGTACAATGTTTTTATATAACAACGACTCCTTTAAGTGGTTTCAATAAGGTAGATTTATATAATAATAAACATAAAAATAAACTATTCTTATTGTAGGCTGCTGTTTTGCTAAATAAAATAGGTACGTAAATACATGATAAGTAGATAAATAAATAATGACTCTACTTGTGGAGATGTTGAAAATAAATCATCCAAATATAAATATTTTTATGATAATTATCAAAAGTTTTTTTTTTTTTTTTTTGAATTTGAATGTAATAAAAATTTAAAATAATAGTGATAAAGCAAATTTACTAACTTTAAAGTAAACTTAACTCGTTGACTTCAGGCATTTTTTTTAAACAGTTCCTCCCCTTTGTAAATAACCAATCCTGTACACTTTTGCTATAAAGCTTATCAGTTTTCGATTTCCTAGTCTCAATACTCAGTGAGTTGAACATTTTGGGGGCAATGTAGGAGAACTGTCGCTGTGCGAAAGTTGTTTTAGTCGTAGGAATTATGCATTTTAGGTGTGACGAGTACCGAGTGTGAATTTTGTTTTGTGTTTTTTCCATCAAATCATTTTTCCATAGGAATATGTGAATTGTCTTTATATATAATTGTCGAATGTCTAACACTGTGAATTTTTTATAAAGTGGTTCTGATGGGTGTGATGGGTTACATTTGAATATTATCCTTAGCAGAAGTTTTTGAATTAGGACTATGGGATATAGAATTGACATTGCACACCCTCCCCATCCCACAATACCATACGTAGCAATTGATTGAAAAAGTGCAAAGTAAACACATCTCAGTGTTTGTAAGTTAAGAATAGATCTGAGAGAGTAGAAAATGTAGCATAATTTGCGAAGTTTTTTTGTTGTAGAATTGATGTGTGCCTCCCAACGCAGGTGATTGTCAATAATAACCCCTAAGTACTTAATTTCGTTTGATATTTTTAGGTCATTGCATGAACAGTTTTTGTGAAGTGATGTAAGCGTGTTAGGGTTCTGTGTATGGTAAGTTTATGACAGTTTTGGGGGAGATTTGGTTTCTGTATAGAAAAAATTAGGTATTTTGTTTTATCAATATTAAGAGTAAGGAGGTTGGAATCTAACCAGTGTTTTACTACATTTATGCCATAGTTTGCTTTTTCAAAGGTTGAATTCAAATTTTCACCTTCAAATACAATAACTGTGTCATCAGCGAAAGATATTATAGTGCCACCAGTATTCAAATTGCATAAAGAGTTAATGTATATTAGAAAGAGAAGTGGGCCTAATACACTGCCTTGGGGCACGCCATACGTGATTGGTAAACTTGAACTTCTGTATTCTTTAGCGGAATTGATAATAGTTGACTGGGATCTGTTTGTTAGGTAGCTCTTGAATCATTCAAGCGGAATCCCCTTTATTCCAATCTGCAGGAGTTTTTTCAGAAGTATACGGTGAGATACAGTATCAAAGGCTTTAGCTAGGTCCAAGAATACAGCAAGGGGTTTGCGACTTTTATCGAGATTATCAGATATTAATTTAGTAAAAGCTGCAATTGCATCTGAGGCACTACGACCTTTGCGGAAGCCGTATTGATTGCTTGACAGGATTTCATTGTCTTCAAGAAATTTGTAGAGTCTTCGTTTTACCGTTTTTTCAATTATTTTTGAGATCGGACTCAGCAAAGATATTGGTCTGTAGTTATTCACGGATGATCTGTCCCCTGATTTAAAGACAGGAATTATTGTTGAATGTTTTAGTGTATTTGGGAAAAGGCCAGTTCGAAAACTTAGATTCGTGATATGTTCAAGGGGTTTAGTGATGATAGGTTTGAGGTGTTTAATTAGTTTAATGGATATGTTGTCAATTCCCGTGGAGTGTGTATTTTTGAGTGAAGTGATGATTTCATTGATTTCTTGTTCTGTTGTTGGAGAGAGAATGAAAGGGTTATAACTCATATTGTCCAGAGAGATATTGTTTGCAAGGCTATCTTCAGATGCTTTATTTTTATTAAGGATATTATTTGCTAGGTCTGATCCGATTGTGGAGAAGAATTGGTTGAAATGATTTGTGATTGTTTCAGAGTTTTCAGTTGCATTTAATGTTTTATCTGCGATGGTGATCTTATTTATGGGCGTTGTCACTTTTTCTGTGTAGCATATTTCTTTGACAATATTCCAGATTTGTTTGTTGTCATTAGCAGCTTCCTCTATCTGTTTCCTATAATAGTCTTCTCTGGCCGTACATGCTATTTTTTTACAAGCATTTCTGTAACGTTTATAGAATAAGAGAGATTCATAATCAGTAGGATTATTTTTACAATACTTATGGAGTTTGTCACGCTTACGAATGCAGTGTAAAATACCATTTGTTATCCAAGGTTTTAGTTTAATTTTACGACTACTTTGGTTGTTGTTTGTGTTGGATGTAGCATTTTTTAGATGTTTATGAAGGATGTCGATGAGAGATTCACAGGCTAGATTTGGATCACCTAGTTTATAAAAATTTGACCAATTTTCCTCGGAAACCAGTTTGTAGAGGATATCATAAGAAATTTTCTTTAGTTGTATTGTAGATGCTGGTGGTTTTTGTATTTTATGGGAAATGGAGGTGATAGTGGCGTAGTGGTCTGTAACAGTGCATTGATATACTAAAGAATTGATATTTAGTTTGCATTTGGCAAAAACGTGGTCTATGCAACTGGCGGATAACTCTGATACACGAGTGGGGGCTGTAATAGCTGGTAGAAATCCTTGCAAAGTTAGTAGATTTATGTAATCGTTGGCGTGAGGATGAATTGTATTTATAATATTGATATTAAGGTCACCAATAATAAGGACATTTTCACGATCTCTAATACATACCAGAATTTGATTAAGTGCTTTTAAAAATGGTGTTATGTTGGATTTGCTCGGTGATCGGTATATACATAGAATAGTAACGCTTTTTTCTATTTCGAGTTTAAGATAATTCGAGTTAGTTAATGTGAGTTCCTTTACAGAGTGTTGTATGTTATTTTTTATGTAAATAATAACGCCATCATTTTGTGATTGGTTATTATGTGTGTTGTAATGGTTATAGTTTTTTATGTTTTTAGGAATATAGTTATCTTTAATCCAGCATTCGCTCAAGATAAGCAAGTCAAAGTCTGAGTCAAGTTCTGTAAGTAATATCATAAGTTCATTGAAGTTTTTGTTTATACTTCTAACGTTCATGGAAAATATTTTTAAGTTAGATTTATTTAGGGTTTTTTTAACTTCTATGGAACTATTGGTTTCAATACATGGAATCTGCGACATGTTGTCCAAAAGATTTGTTATATTATCATCCATTTATATAAAATTGGTGTAGTATATATTACATAATAGATAGTTGGAATTTTGTTTGGTTTTGTATGAAGAACAGAAGCGGAAGAAATAATTTGCGAGTAATCTAGAAAATAAATTTTGTGAATAGTTTTTACTGCTGGCGACCGTAGAAAAAGTTTTGATATTTCAATGCATTAAAAATAAAAAGAATAATAATAAAAATAATAATAATACTAAAAAGAATAATACTTGGGCAATACCTCTACTAACGTACTCATTTGGCATAATTAAATGGTCCAATACAGATTTAGATAGTTTAGAACGATTAATTAGAACTACGTTAACAAAATTTAATTGCCATCATCCAAATTCAGCTATAGAACGAATTAATTTACCTAGAAATTTAGGAGGTAGAGGTGTAGTCAAAATAACATCTTTGAAACACAATCAGGTAGAAATGCTTAGAAATTTTTTCCATAGGAAAGCTAATAGCTCAGAAATGCACAAAATAATTTGCAAGGCAGATAGAAATATTACACCTTTAAATTTATATGACGAGAATGCCAACATTCTTATAAATACTAACCAGGAATTATTAGATTCCTGGTCAAATAAAATTATTCACGCAAAACACTTCAATTATCTTAACCAAACGTATGTTGACAAACTTTCGTCAAACAAATGGTTGAGTATTGGAGAGTTGAGCGCAGAAATAGAAGGATTTATGCTTGCCATTCAAGATAGAGTCATTAATACTAAAAATTATAGAAAGCATATAATCAAAGATATAAATCAAATTGATGATTTATGTAGAAAATGTTTGGCTTTTCCCGAAACTATAGAACATATTATATCGGGATGTTCTATATTAGCGCCTTCTGAGTATACATTTAGGCACAATCAGGTTTTAAAAATAATTCACCAAAGTTTGGTAATTAAACATAACTTGATTGATTGCCGTAATGTAGTACCTTATTATGAATATGAACCAAATTCATTTATAGAAAATGAATTTTATAAAATATATTATGATAAAACTATACTAACAGACAGAACAATTAGTCATAATAGACCTGATATAGTTTTACATGACAAAATTAAAAAAATAACTTATATCATTGATGTAGCTATTCCAAATTCCTGTAATATTCAAAAAACTGTTTCTGAAAAAATTAGAAAATACACAGATTTAGGAAATGAGATTAAAAGAATTTGGCATTCTCGGACTATAAAAATATTACCATTTGTTATTTCGGCCACTGGCATAATACCTAGGAATCTGATTCAAAATTTAAGCATATTAGATTTGTCAAAGAATTTGTATATAAAAATGCAAAAAGCAGTAATTTTAAATACATGTAGGATTACAAAAGATTTTTTAAATATTTATATTGAGGGATCAGTAGGATTTATAGGTTCAATTAGAAATGCCACAGAGCCGAACCCTCTGATATGAAAATATCTGGAGTCGGTGAATTATATTCCCATTTGGTCTCTAGTAGGTTGACATGTTGTTCTTGTATTGTTTTGTATTTATAATACTTATATAGTGCAATTACATAACGTGGATTCACTAGATGATCATTTGGGGAAGTGTATGAAAGGGTTTAGTTTTTCCTTTTTTTTTTTTTTTTTTGGGGGGAAAATTTAACCCGGACATTTAAATCTGGTGCGTAAATACTATGGGGAATTTTCAGAGAGTAAAGCCAGTTTGTCTGCATTAGATACAAGAATTGCGGGTGTTCCGATATCTCTGCGTACGTAAATTTGTCCCGCTTTGACCCACGCATATTTAACTTTCTTATCCTTAGCAGCTTGGCGAGCCAGGTACCACAGATGGCTACCACGAAATGTCAGGTGTTCCGAAATGTAGACTGGCGAGCTCGGTCCGGCAATTCCCATGTTCAGTGTATTAAGCTTCTCTTCAGGACTCGATGCTTGTTTATGGAAACTTTTAAGATCCGATAGCAGTTGGTCCCGGACATGATTGGAGGTTAATTTAAATATAATCGGTCCATTTTTATTTTTTTGCGAAGTCCTGTAGGCCGCTTCAATGTTTGAGGTATCCACTTTTGAGTGGATAGTGGTGCATATATTGTGGAATATATTTTTCAGATTTTCTCCGTTAGTTTCTGTGATTCCTCTCACCTCCACATTTTTGGCTCTTGAAGTTCTTTCGATGTTTTCGAGTTGGCCTTCTAGAAGTACAACTCGGGATTCGAGGGAAGAATTTTGTTTTGTTAAAGCAATGTTTTCATTTATTCATGTTCTACTTTCCTTTTATAATCAGACTCAGATATATGCTGAATTTAAATTTCTTATTGATGAAGTGAATAGTGAATCAATTTGGAAATTAAGGTCCTATTTGCCAGAACTTTGAATCACGAAACGCGTTCTAATTTATTCTATGGCTGGTATTTACGAGTATATTCTGACCCATAGAATAAAACGAAATACTAGAAAAACATTCCAGGTAGATTTGAATAGAAACCAATGTCGCCACTGACTTGATAGCTATTGCTTCTAGACCATTAAGCTCGCGCTCTGATCGGCGTATATCGCCATTCCATTAGAATTACACGACGACGGAAAAACACATTTCTAACTAACTAACTAACCATTACGCCGTTTCCCCTTAGGGGTAGGCAGAGAGGACGGACCGCCAAACAACTCGGTTTTGGCACACACTCTTTGCCTCACTCACATTCATACATCGTCTCATACATACTCTTCTATTATTCTGACTTTTGACATGGCCCGTCTCAAGTATCTGATTCACTTGATCGTGCCATGTCTTCCTCGGGCGTCTTCTACCATTCATATTTGCATCATATATTCTTTTTATACTACTTTCTTCGCTCATTCGCTCTACGTGCCCAAACCATCTGAGGGTCACTTTCTTAATTTTGCTCATTATACTTACATCAGCCTTACATTCTTTGCGGATATCCACATTTCTAACACGATCATACATGGTTTTACCACACATACGTCTCAGGGATCTCATTTCAACAGCATTCTAACTTTCATTCTTCCTCTGCCAGTTCCATGCCTCACTGCCATACATCAGGCTAGGTACCAGGACTTCATTGTGGACTGCTAGCTTCGCTTTTTTTGACAGTTTTTTATTAGCGCCAACGGCATTCAGTCCTCCATTAATGGAGTTACCGGCATTTACCCTTCTTTCAATATCTCTATCAGCCTTCCCATCTCTCGTAAACATACTACCCAGATAAACAAACTCGTCCACCTGCTCCAAATATTTATCATTCACAACTATATCGCACACTGTTTTCGTACTCTCTCTTTCAAACACCATGACTTTAGACTTACTTAGATTGATCATTAACTCATTCTTCATACATACTTCGTTCATCCTAGATACTAGAGACTGTAGATCTTCCATAGTGTTAGAAATCAGCACCGCATCATCAGCATACAACAGGCAACATACTTTCAGACTATTCAATTTCGCGCCCAATCCCACATCTTTCAATTCTTGCATACAATTATCCATGTATAGATTGAATAACCATGGTGACATTACGCAGCCTTGTTTAACACCTTTTGTGATGTCAAACCACCCCGTAAAATCACCGTTCACCCTAACACATGCAACGCTTCCCTCGTACAGAGACGCAATTGCCTTTATAAAATGAGCAAAGGATGGTCAAACTTTTGGATCACGAAACAAGTCCACTTTGCATTTATTGTTCTTCTTTATTCTATGTTTAGCCCCTTTTTTTCTTTTCCGCTTAAAAACTATTTGTTCATTTTATTGACGGCTCTTATGTTTTTACCTCTTTTGAGTAAACTTCTCACTTCATAAATAACTTTTGTTGTAAAAACCACAACAACGCGAGTATGTTTAGTTAATTTACTTGCTACCAAGAGTGAAGCGAGAAGAAAGACGGTATGCTTTACACTTTTAAACACCCTTTATAACTTACATTGAAGCCGCAAAGGCTTTCATCACAGCACAACAAAACGAAATTACGAACGTTGGTCTGTTTAAATATTTTAATACAATTCATTTCTACAGCCGGGGGTACGACTAAACTCAATTTGGAAATTTAAAGTGGATTATTCAAAGTTTGAGCTGCTTAAACTAAAAACTAACTACCTATTAGATAGGAAAGAAGTCTCTTTCTCGAATGTTTAGAGGTCGGACCGGTAATTTAATTTAATTTAAGTTTCCGCTTAAATACAAATCCTAGATTACAAAACTTATTTGTAAACTTTCATTAAACCATTTTTAATCTAAAACCAAAATCATTTGGGATGAATTGACAGCAGACAGATTTTCAAGATTAACAAGATTTTTTACATTAGAGGACCGTATTTGAGGAATAAAGAGAAATATCTACGTAATACCAACTTTGATTTTCGATTTTGTTTTCTTGAATGAATGGAAATCTTAATTATCGAAAAGTAAACGACAAAACCGACAAAACGACGTTTTTAAAAAAATACAACCATGAGATCAACGTAGAATTTTGTAATATTTATGGGGACTCTATACCTTCGATATCAATAGTTAAATATTGGACAGCCGATTTTAAGAGCGGTTGTATGTTCATTTTTGATGATTGGCGTCCAGGACGTCCAAAAGAGTGGTTTTCAGCAGTGTGTCTAAAATAATATGCATAATTTAGTGTAATGTCCGTCTGAGCCAGTTGTGGCAGAGCTAATCCAGATGCGGACTTACAGATGTGGAAGACGAAGTATTATAGTGGGTAGTACACTAAATGAAGAGCGTAACTGTATTCTGTACTAGTATTTATTAGGGAGCTGCCTTAAGCCAAAAGAGGACGAGTCTAGCATACATCGCCTTATATAGATTCACACAAGCATGCTATCTCGCTTGCACTCATACAAATGCACACAGACATTACATTTAGTATATACAAAATATTATTAAAATTAAATCACGTCAATAAAATTCAAATTAAAACAAATAATATTAAAATTTTTGCGAGTGTGCTTTAGACCAGTGGTCCCCAACCTATGGGCCGCGCAAGGGCTTGCATAAAATCAAAATACTTTTGAAAAAAAAATTTAAGCTGTTATTATCGTTGTTCTTATGTAAATGTAAAATTCGGGTGAAGGTTATCAATGATTGTAAGAAAATTCTTTAATTATCTGTTGCTAACTGACCAAGTAACGAAGATATTTTCAACTATAGATAATTTTACCGCCCCCCAGTGGGCCGCGGTAAAATTATCAAACAATAACTGGGCCGCGGCGACAAAAAGGTTGGGGCCCACTGCTTTAGACCACACGACTGAAGTAAAACTTCACTAACTTATGTCTTCCTCTCAACTTCCGTTCGCCTCGCCCGACCGTTCGCCTCGCCCGATCACACTTTTAATAACGCTCTCGTCACGCATTCAGTAGCTTACTCCCCAAGTAAGTTTGCGTAAAGGCCCGACCGTTCGCCTCGCCCGATCACACTTTTCATAACGCTCTCGTCATGCATTCACCAGCTTACTCCCCAAGTTAAGCGTGCTTAAAGAAGTTTTCCTTAAAAAAACAAAATAATCGCGAACACGAGTGGGTATTCCATTACTTAATTGAAATTTCTATCAATTATGATGTTGTGTTGTTGTGCAGTCAACAACCATTCCCGCAGATCTTCTTGAAGCACTGCAAGGATGTCGTTTTCGAATAGATTTAGTTTAGTATTGCACTCCAATGTTTTGATGATGAATAGCTGAAACTACCCTCAAATAAAGCAGTTGTATGTCTGGAACGAGGAAATGATTCCTTTGGCGTGTACTGTATGCACATACTGTACGGGATTAGAGGTGGGTAAGTTCTGCATTTTTCCGGAAGCCTCCGAGACTTGCTTCCTTTTAAAAGTACACGAGTTCTAGGAGCAGGTCCCGGGTCCGAGTTCTTAGGTGCGGACTGGGCACTGGGTATTGTTGCGGCGCACCGAAACGGGACGCACGGGTTCAAAGAACTCGGAACCAGGACCTACTCGTAGAACCCACACGAGAACTCAGAACCCCGGAGTCGGACAAGACCCGTACGAGAACAAGGACCCGTCACCCGTGCAATGTAGGTACATTCAATGTATCTACACTGCACGGTCTTTTATTGAGAATTTAAATAAGTAAATTAATAAGCTGTAATGCTTTACTATAAACTATTATTTTATAATGCACGTCACCCGTTGATTAACGATACCAGATAAGACGCTCTAATTAAAAACTACTCCGTGCCTAGCCGAAGGGGTCACGCACGTGTGTGTCGATCAACGAACAGCGATCGAATGAACGCCCAGCGCCCAGCTCGTGACGTGACTCAAGGGGAAGTGTCATAGTTGGCCGGCCGCGGGTAGCGGGGAGTGTCGGGAACTCACCGAGACCCGCGACTCATGAGTGGAATGGTGAGTGACGCCGGACCGTGGATCGCGGAGCAAGCCGGCGCGGCGGCCACGGGGTGAGTCAGGAATGTAGTAGTTCGCGGCGTTCGCGCGAGTCCGGGAGTGGGCGAAATGAATGGATTGTGTCGCGATTCACGTAGCTTGGAACAAGGCGCTTGGGTTTAAAGGAACCCGGGACTTGTATTCGAGTGCGGTTTTCGCGCTTCGGCGTTGAGTTGCTCGGACCGCCGGATTACCGCCGGATTTATTTGGATGCGGAGAGTACTGGGACTGGGCCGGGTTCTCTGGGAGTAGTCGATTTGAAAAAGGAGTGGGAGTAGGAACCGCTTCCCGCAAAGGAGCGGATCACATGAGCCCATTCCAGCTGAACTGACACATCGCTATACGGGATCACTGCAGTCAGTCAAATTGTATATTGACACATTTGAGGTAACTTCCATCTGTTTAACAAATTTAGAATCCGATGCCGATGGAGGTTAAGCCTCGATTACATTGAGCGAGTTTACAAGCTACCAGCCGGCATGTTTAAAAGCAGGCGATTCGGCGAGTGCGATTGTGATGATGACACACAAAACTTTCCACTCGCTCAGTCGCGAACTAGCTCCTAACTCCTTTTTGATAACATGAGCGAAAATAACGTCTCCCGCGCGAACTAATTCTGTTAACATTTTGTGGAAAACTGAGATACTCGCAGCTAGCTCACTAGCAACAATGATGACAAGAGGTTAGTATACTAGCTAACAAGCCCCCTTTCAAATTTTTTCATAGGTTGTTCACAATTTGCTGGTTACCTAGTACCTATATATGATTACCTACACTGTTTACTAGCAGATTGTGAATTTGCCGGCTAGTTGCTTGTAAATTCAAAAACTCAATCATTGTAATCGAGATACGCTGGCGTCGCGTGATATTGTGGAAATCATTCGTTTATGAAGCGTTTATCAGGACCTTAAATTTAAAGCAACCACGACGTTCAATGAAGAACGTAGAATTATACGCGTATATTAAAATGCAAAAGGAACACTTGGTTTGACAGTAGTTTTCCGCTCTTGAAGAAATATTATTGAAAGTTTAACGCGAGAAACTGTTGACATTTTTTTTACAATAATCACACATCAGTTCGTCACCATCGTCATCTTACATGGGCATATGCCTAGCATGGTTGTTGAAAAATTTCACTAATTATGTAACCATCAAAACCATGAATAAAGAAAAAAACGTTCGGTAAAGACCAGCAATCTCGAAAGATGCAAGGCTTAAAAAATTTGGGCTACTCCGAAATGTTTTATTTATTATTTATATTTTTGAATGTAGCTATTACTTTGTGGTTATCCATTATAACCACAAAGTAATAGCTTTAATAGTTTTATTTATTACTTAATTTCAAAGACTTTGAAATAATGAATAATTCCTAAGTTGTAAACAATCAAGTAAATAAGTTGTAAACTAATTCCAAGTTATTTGCAGGATTTAAGTTCACACATGAACGAAATCGTACCTTTAAAATACCCTTTAATATAATATTAACACGCGGTCCTAAGTAAACTTTTGTCGAACTTCAAGCTTGAAATTCAAGTTACTTATGTATGTGAAGTTGGCGATGTAATTCCCAACTTGGTGTTGCCAACAGATAAATAAAATTGAATCACGTAACTTGTTAAGTGGCGTTAAATTTTCCTCTCGTATAGGTAGCTTCTTTCCAAATATTTGCTGTTTAACATATTATAATTAATAATATCGTGACATCATAATTCCGTCGTACAAGTTTGTTTATAAATCTATTTGTTTCATATTGTCGATAAAATATTCGATACCTGCTCGTATTAATCTCAAAGTCACATATTAGTATTAACCTTAACATAGATTGAAGCTTACTTTTGCAACTTCCTATACTAACAGAGACTTGATATGCCTACCCAAACGCCAACTTTTCTTTACTAACGCCAACTTCTTGACACTCACGTCATTAACCAGTTTTGGTTACTAGTTGATCCCTTGTTCCCCTTCCCTTACCTTACCAATATTATTTAATAATAATATATTTCTTTCGTTTCTTTGCGTTCACCTGACATTAACATTTTTTGTAAAATATGTTTTTAAATCTCAGTTTTTCACTTTTAGTGAAGTTTATAGTGGTTATTGTTCAACAGATTTTTAAATAAAATCATTTTTTTTTATCTCCACCATAAAAGTACTGAAATAAAAAACAAATAAAAAAGCCTTTTATTTCTTGCAAATAGGTTATGTTACCGAGTTATAAAAAGTAAGAAAAAGTAAAATTAATGTTATTTACGACTTGTTGAAAAATTATTCATAAGAGACCTTTCATTGAAAAGCCAGGTGAATAGGACCGTTAGCACGGGGTTCTTCTACCTTAGACAACTTAAGTCAGTTCGTTCTACAGAAGCAACTAAGCTTCTTGTGAACTCGTATATAGTATCACGTCTTGATTACTGCAATGGCATCTATGCAAGTCTTCCTAAATGTCAAACTGACAAACTCCAATCAGTTTTCAACGCCGCAGCACGACTTATCACTGGGGTACCCAAATTTTCGCACATTTCGGAACACCTCCGAAATCTTCACTGGCTGAAGTGTCCTGAAAGGATCCAATACAAGTTATGCTGGATGGTGTTTAAATCTATCAATGAAATGGCTCCTCCCTATATCTCTGAACTATGCATTTCGGAAAATATTGGTCTAAGGCAGTCCACTTTTAGATCAGCGACATCTGCTGCAATTGGAAGGTTGAAAGAACCTAAGCGAAATCCGAATACTAAGTTTGGTGATCGTGCATTCGCAGTATCCGGCCCTGAAGCCTGGAATAAACTTCCTATGGAATTGAGATGCATAACCTACTCAGCGGAATTTAGATCCAAACTGAAAACTCACTTTTTCCGATACTCCTTTCCATAAATTCATCATTCTATTTAAACTTTGCAATTTTTAATAGTTTTTTTTTCTCTTTTCTCTTTGTTTATAGTTTACTCAATCTGTTTAATGTAATCTGTTAATTGTGATACCTCAATCTGTTTACTGTTGAGCGATGAATCACCTTAATGCAGTAAAGATGGACTATTAAATTTATTAATTTATTTAAAATATCTATACCTTCCCGTATATCCAGTTAACCTTCATTATACATTTTGCACCCGTATTCTCGAATTGTAATATTATTGTAAAAACTTCCTACTTCCTCTGGCACTAATCTTAATTGTAAATATGTGTGTTAATAAGTCACCAGTTTTAGGTTAAAATCTACATGTCTTAGTCATAAGTCACTAGCTATAAGTCTTAGAGCTAAGTCACTAGTTATAATTGTAAATCTTAGTTGTAAGCCAGTAATATAAGTAGCTGTAAGTCTTAGATGTAAGTCACTAGTTGTAATTGTAAATCTTAGTTATAAGTCAGTACTATTAATTCTTTTATATATTTATTTGTACAGCGCCCTTGAGGTGATTTTCCACGAAAACGGCGTTATATAAATTAGCCAATTATTATTATTATTATAAGAACCCCTCTCTCAGGCGAAGGTGAAGGCCTCCTCTAAAGAATTCCATTTATCTCTCTCTTGAGCTATTTGCGGCCAGAAGGGGCCAGCAATTTTTTTATTATTTCATCTGCCCATCTCGTGAGAGGTCTACCATTGAGACGCTTACCATATGGGCCATTCCACTTTGTTGCCCTGCTAGTCCACCTGTCGTCCTGCCTCGCTACGTGTCCTGCCCACTTCCACTTTAGTTGTTTATCATAACTCAGAGCATCTTTGGCTTTGGTGATTTTTCTGATTTTTGTGTGGCGAAATTTTTTGTATTTTTTTTAATAACAAGCATGCTTTGTTCCATTCCGCGTTGACAGGTTATAATTTTGTTTTTGATTTTGGATGTGTATTTCCAAGTTTGACATGCGTAGGTTAGGCATGGTAGGAGGCATGATGTTATAATTTTTGTTTTGATATTTATTGGTATATTGCTTTTAAATATTTCTCTTGGGGATACCATAATAGTAATACTCTCATTCAAAATTTAGGCATATTAGATTTGTCAAAGAATTTATATATAAAAATGCAAAAATTAGTCATTTTAAATACATGTAGGATTACAAAAGATTTTTTAAATATTTATATTGAGGGATCAGTAGGATTTATAGGTTCAATTAGGAGTTCCACAGAGCTGAACCCTCTGATATGAAAATAACTGGAGTCGGTGAATTTTTTTCCCATTTGGTCTCTGGTAGGTTGACATGTTGTTCTTGTTTTGTATTTATAATACTTATGTAGTGCAATTGCATAGCGTGGATTGACTAGATGATCATTTTGGAAGTGTGTGAAAGGGTTTAGTTTTTCCTGTGGGGAAAATTTAACCCGGACATTTAAATCTGGTGCGTTTAAAATTTAAAATAATGATGTTTTATTCCGGGATGTGGGGAGGATAGTGGAATCCCACACGTCAATACCTACTGCATTGAAGTTGGCACGAATCTGAAACCTATTGGCTGCTTTTATAATTTCCACGGCAACGGTACGTAAGGCGACGGTAACGACAAGCAGCGTCTCATTTCTTTAATACGAGTGAGGGAGATTCAAGAAAATTACTATTCTTTTCCTTTGGAGGAAGTAGACAAACGTACACTATTTGTGTCATGGTTTATATCATTATTATTTAATGTGTAAGAAAAAGCTTACGTTTTTTTTATGTTAGCCATTGTGTTTGTGGCGTCGCCGTATCACACCAGTTGGAATTATAAAATTATAAATATATTCATTAAAGTACGATTCAATAATTTTAATGATACTCTACCATAGTTTAATGAGTAGTAAGCACTCTGTGAACTAAATTCTCGTCATTATTTTTAATATACATAATATGTTAATAAAATATTACTACAAAGTTTTAACCTATTTCGTATCATGTCTCCAACACGACACCGTCATATTCATTTTACATTAAATGTTTTAAACGTCCAGACTGAAATTAATCCAAAATGGTTGACATACAACATGGCTGCTAAAACCTTTAAAGTTTTCAGATGAAAATAGTTGGCTTTTAAACTGTTAAAATTTATCATTTATTATTAAAATTAACTTTGAAAGGCCATCAAGCATCATAATTAAACCGCTGACGTTTTAATTTGCCAGACGAAAGCTTTAGTGTCGCATTATTGGACCGTATAGAAACTTAATTGTGTAGAAACTGCTGTTCGCTGTTTAGAAAATTTCAACTGTCATGAAATTACTTTTTTCGAAAAATGTTCATGCATTGTAAATGATATGTATTGACTACCTATTTCAACTGGACTATAACGCCAATAAGGGTACGTTATGAGGGTTATGGGAAGTGTGGGAAAGTAAACAGATGTGAATAGAAGATGTGAAAAGAATGAGGTTTGGAATATATTAGAAATCAGATCTTTATTTATCTTATCTTTTACCAAACATGGCGATTGCCATTTCAAGCAACGTTTCAATTATGAATGGTGGTTTTTCACCAGGGCAATACTATGAGTTGTTATGAGTTGCCCAAATATCCTCCCATATTTATTCGCACACCCTAGAACATTGTGCAAATTAGATTGGAAGAGGTCACGGGGACATTCAAGAACCAATACGCCCTTCAACCGTGAACTGAACAGATATCGTCTCTCCACCGGGAAGCACAGCGAAGATAGAAGAGCGGGCAGTCCGAATCCGGACACCGTGCTGCATAGAGTGTAAGAGAGAAACGTTAGAACTCAACCTAGCGAACGGAATCAAGGATGCGGGATTTTTCCCGTGAAGTACGGATCAGCCGTCCGACTCGATAATTCGTATAGCGAGAAATTGGCCGCTGGTTTCACCATCGGTACTTAACTCCAACACAGCATCAAGGAAGGTTCCCCTCGCTCCAGAAGGCCGGCACCCAGCCGCCGACACTCCTACCCACGCCACACTAAGAATCGTCACGTAAGCTGTTGGTCATCGTAACTTTAGCTACCTATGAAAAACCTAGATTCATTTATGAAAAATGAAGTTCTGGAATATAAACACTCATTAACATTGTATTTTGGATTTAATGAATATCTTGGTGTAATGAATCATCTCGTATTCATTGAACTGCTTCACATTTCGCATATCTATTCAAAATCCCGAATCCACGACCCTGAGTAAGCTTGCTGCGCAGAGAATTTGCTTTAAAGGTAAGAACGAGGCACTCGATCTCGTTACTAGAGAATCCACGTGTTCTGTCTCGGTAGGAAGTTAGGAGGGTCAAAGCAATAACAGAGTTCCTAACGCCCTGGAACATGTTAACATATTTTTCAGGTAATAAACTATTGGAACTGGTGGTGTATAAACTAACGGAGGTAATAGATATTGTTACTTTGCTACGTGTAATGTGGCGTTGGGTGGCGTTGTTACGGGAAATCATTGGTTATGTTTCATCAATAAGTAGGATCAAAGTAAAATAACATTAAGTATCAGGTTATGTCACAATCTGTTGACATTGGTAATCTCGCCTTTGAAGACAACACCTAGAAGTCAGGGTGTGTCTAGATTATGTTTCTAGCTTATTATCCAAAGAAAACGCGATGAATGCATCTGTGAACTTTTCTATATGTTTTTTATAAAGCGCCAAATTCTGAAAACAGAATAGGTCCACAGGTGCATTCAAGACGTTTATCACCCTGGAGTTGGCCGTTCCGTTTCACGTCGAGAGTGAGTTTCCAAAAAAACCGTCCGCCCAGTGTCGTCAACCTCCCCTTGGATCCGGAATAAATCATAAATAACTCCTACGAAAGTACTTGACTACCAATGCAATAAATTACTATCGTTAACTATGTTATGACGCATCCCCATCATAACAACATGTAGGAAGATGGGCATCATTGATTGCCATCTTGTGTAAGGAAAGTTTTATTTTTTCTCACATTAAAACCATGCGTTATCCTTTTGCTGTTGGTGACTCATTCATTTAAATGATATGCCTCTAATGTGTACTTTCTTTTGTAGAGAAATAAGGCCACTTAGGCCAGAGAAAGAAAACGGATAGAAACCTTCAAGATGTGGTCCAGGAGAAAAATGCTCAGGATTCCAAGAAAAGCCAGACGCACAAATGAGTCCACGCTGAAAGAGCTAGGGATCCACAACATGCTCTCAACTATCTGCTTTCAACTTTTTTTAAGATACTTTGGATACGTTGACCGCCAAACTGAGGACTCCAACTTGGAAAAAACCATAGTCACCGGCAAAGTGGAAGGCAGGAGAAGAAGAGGAAGGTCTCCAACGCGCTGTAGTAACCAAGTATCACTTGCATCCGCAGCTCTCCATGCAGCGTAGGACAACAAGGAGTGATGGAGCCTTGTCCACAATGGAAATTGGAGTGGGGGTCACTATCCTTACCAATGAGGAACCGATTTAACATTGGAGAATGTACCTACATATTGTGTGGTGCTTTTAGTTGAGTTTCAATCTTCAATTTACCGTTCAAGCTACCGCCGCTCCAGGAACCATTTATTGGAAAACCACACACCAGACCTTTGCTATAGGTCACCCCATGTGGTTCACTACGTTGTCTCTGTTTAGCAGGGGTGCCCGGGTTCATTGGGTGAGGTACAGGTCTTGGCGGCGGATGCGCCTACTCACCAGCTACACGGCGGGCCGGACCAGGAAAGGTTGGTTTAAGAAGACCCATTGACCACTCCATCTGCTCTTTCTCTACCCACCGCCTTGCACCGCAGTTGGGGGGTGGATTCATACGTCCGTCGCTGCCGAACACCCTCATACCTTTGCTAGCATTGGCGCTACTTGCGGCCAACGCTAAACCCAAAACCTGGAAAGGACATGCAATAAACAAGCCGGCGGCTAGCTCTGCACAGCCGGCGCGAGCAAGGTCCCTCTTAAACCCAGGGCGAGTGTCTGTGGTTCGCTTCTTAATTCCTACTCCCCTTCCTTTCCTCAAAATCTCCAGGTCTCCTTCCTCAATCAGAACACAGTTGTTATGCACGAAAAAGGGTTTTATTCAATTAAAGGTGAACAGGGTTCTACAAAAGGCCAGCATCGGCACTACACACATGAGTATTTGGCTATCTCTAATTAATTCTATCATAACGGGGGGAGCTTCTCTCAACTCTCTCTACACGTGTTTAGTGAATTTAAATGTCAGTTCTTAGCACACAGAGGGGTAGCAAGGTTCATTGGTACTCACAAGCAGGAGATAGGCGGTCGGCAGACAGGATTCTGGGTAGGCGTAAGCCTCTTTAAGCACAATACACAATTAAAGTAAAACATCGTGAGCGTTTACGGAGAGCGCCTAGCGCGAATCACGGGGAACACAGTTATTCTGCCGAAGGCCGGCGAAGGAATGGGAGCGGGGAGCCGCTCGGCGCTTGGCACGGGCGCCGCGCGGTGCGGGGAGAGGGGCGGAGGGCCTGTGCAAGGGGTCAATTCGCTATTAGCTCGCACGGGAAACAATTCCGTAACGTAACACCTTTCCAGAAATTTCTCTCCTGCCTTTCCTTTAAAAGACCCTCCACATAGCATCCCCTAATATGACATGGGTTCTGAAGGAAATTATTTTCCCCAGGGCCTTCTGTGTGGAGCTAAGGTCATAAAACAAAAATCAATATTTACAAAAATGAATTCGCTATAATTTTAGCAACAAATGTTCGTTTTGGTACATGAATTATTATGGGTGGAAAACCAAAGTTAAGCACGGAAAAAATTGTATGAAAACAGTTGTTAGAGAAAGCTTTGAGATCGGTCGGAGGCTTAAGTAATGTGTTTGGAAAGTTATGTTTTACGTATAATAATTTATATTCGAAAATACTCGAAGCTATTTATAGTAATCTACAAAACCCTGTACCATTACCACGAAACTGTTAAAATATTTTGAAAATATCTTTACTGCTATTAATATATTATTTACAACATGTCCAATTAGTTTGGCAAAACATGGTATGAAACTAGTCCGAAAAAACTGCTACGAGTTAAAGGCGTGATTTTTAAAACTACTGTTTAATTCAAAGCATTATCATAACTTTTATAACGTGAACCTTGGGTTAATAACCGATACATAACTTATTACATTTAATAACACAGGTGCGTTTTTATGTATTGTTGAGCCAGAAATATTTTAAGAGAAACTTCGTTCTTACTCGGTAAACTATGTTTTATGAAACCAATTATTCACCAATTTGCGCCAGATTTTTGTTAGACTGAAATAAATAATATAAACACTAATATTCATTAATTACTACACTCCACTAAGTATTTATCCTACTGTAGAGTTAAACCGATGGAAGTGAACTGTGGCCGGGTTATGTGTGTCCGAAGTGAGCAGAGTCTTTCCTTAATTCTGGTAAAAAATAATTAAATGAAGACAATATTAGCGAAACTCAATCAAAAATCTGGAAAGAGAAATATTAGAAAAGAAATTTGCACCTCTGGGACTCGAACCCTGGCATAAAACAACCAAGGGTTTTCAAAGATCGCAATTCTTTGAACAGATAATAATCGATGTCGTTGAGGCCAACAGAAAACCAGCCACAGTTTTCTTTCAAATCAGTGTAGATGATTATTCTAGGGATAATCGACTCCAGATACTAATATCTACAGCCGGACGAATATCTACAGCTCATATGTTGAACTAATATCTACGAACTTCAGAGTGTTGACTAATATCTACAGAGCTAAGGTCGGACGGATATCTATGACGGTCCCAGTGTTGACTAATATCTGCAGAGCGTAGGTTGGACTAATCAGCTGAATGTGTCCAATAGTCCAATATTAGGGATTTTTACATACATACTTACATAAATTAAGTTTTTTAAACTGCATACGCAATATTACGTTATTCTCGTCAACACTTTGGTTCTCATAGATATTGGTCAGCAGTTTGAGCTGTAGATATTCGTCAACACTTTGGTTCTCATAGATATTAGTTTGATTTTTTCAGTTATTGGAATTCCTGTAGATATAGTAATATAATTCCTGTAGACGCCTCCTGGATAATCTCATCTCTTTTTCCATTTATGAGGTTATGTTTCTCGTAGATGTATGTAGAATGTTAATTTCGTTGATTTAATTTTATAATACTAAAAAATCATCCCGTGAATAGCATGTTTTTTTACTATAATACATGTATTTACAAATTTCGTTTAATTCATAACAAATTGAAATAAATATTTGCTTTGATTGAGGAATGAATTTTCCTACTCAGGAACTGAAGTCAACTAGGCTACCAACTGTGACACATGCCGATTGGATAAGAACGACAGTTATTTCGTTTGTTAAGTGCTGTAACGAAATCGAATATCTGAGAAATGCGTATATGTCCGCATTCTAAGCGTTTTTGTCACCAAAAGTTGATAGAATGCATTGTCGTCGACAACGATTCTCTCTGGCGGGTTTCAGCTCGATAAGATGTCGGGAATTGGGTTAATTTCTACGAGATTTCATTTCTTTCATGCAATCATTCAACCAAGAAAACAAAAGCGAAATTCAAATAAAAGGCAATAAATATGCTACTACAAATGTATCAAAACCGCGTCTGAGAAATTTATCATTTAACCGTCTTATTATTTATTTGCTGTCTAAGGAAAAAAGGTTTTATACAACCATTTAAGTTGAACACGATAATAAAAATACAGTCAAATCTTCAGACGGTTCCTTACAACGCATAATCTTAGGTAACACCGGCCAGAATTTAGGTTCGCCGTTACACAATGTGAAAAATCTATTTGACGACGGAAAATATGCCTCAAAAGTTGGTGGAAAATATGAGATTCGGTGGGATTAAAGGCTTAAGGTTTCTGTTGCTTCTCAGAGTTGATAAAACGAAGTACATTGAAAAACCTGAGGGAGGGTAGCATTGAGAAATTTCGTCCTGATTTCGTAAGCGGAAATATAATATCGTCTAAGCCGATCGCTTAAGTACTGAAAAGGAAAAAGATTGGTAAAACTTTCCTTTGAATTTACGGCGTGTTCTGAATTTAGAAAGTGTTTTTTTTTTGGTACGGCAAAATCTCAAATACGAATAATTATAATATTGTTTTATTGACTTTGTAATAGGTTCATCAACAACAGGGTAATTTCACAAACTATGAATAATGTTAAAATGTGAGTTTTCCCGATTCTGATCATCGTACTTAAAATGTTTAATTATAATTTTTCATAATCATTGATTTAAAAAAACGATCTGAAACCGCACATTCCGAAACGATTCCAACTGGTAATATCATTATGACTCAGAAAACGCCAATTTCTGGTAAAAAGGTCGTTACTGACGTTGGCCGGCATGATGTCAACCCCGCCAAATTCACCAACAAAAACGAACATGTCATTTTGGCAGCAAATCAAAAATTCCACATTTTAAAACGTACAGTAAATGTACTCCTCAACGTAAAAAAAGAAAAATGCCTTCACTGACGTAATTTTTTTCGGGAATAAACGAACCTATTAATTATAGATGACTTACAACAAGTTGCAATCTGGTTTCACTCGCAGTTTTACTAGGCACACTTTTGTTCAGTAATTTTCTTTATTGCGGAAATATTGGAATAATCTAGAAATAACAATAAACAAATGCTGATTTTATTCGAAAGCACCATACGTTGAATGTTGCGTTAAACTAGCAATTCCAGATGCTAAAGTTCATCACACATAATTATTTCGGTTGAGTGTCTGTCCGTATAACTCTGGTTTAATGAACTCGGATTTGCTTTGAATGCAGGTATAATTTAAACAATTTGAACACTTTTTGTGAAAACTTCAGACAAGCGATAAAGTTCCTACCAATAATATCAAGTTTTTAACATAAAATTAATTTAATTGTCATTTTTAGACTTGGAACTGATTTGTCAAAAATTCATACCTGCGATGTTTCATATGCGCTGGTTTGTACAATTAAAATCCTTGTTTTTAACCAAGTGGGTGGGATTCTCGACTACTATGTAGTAGTACGAATTGAGTTCCTTACTCGTAACGGCTAACCGACTTATTCCCTTTCCGATACAAGTAGTTATGCATAGTTTCCCAAATTGCATGATGAATAGGTAGGTATGAACTATAAATATTGAAGTAATTAAATGAAAACCAATCACTTTGTAAAAAAAACATTTATTTAATCAAAATTATCAACTTGTTTCGAAAACCAAGGGTTTATTGGTTTAAAAACCTAATTAAAAAATTAAATAAGTGGTGTTTTACAAACCGATTTGTTTTCATTCAATTAAAATGATGTCAACCTAACCTAACCTAACCGACTTACTCCCTTTCCGATACAAGTAGTTTTATGCATAGTTGCCCAGATTGCGTGATGAATAGGTAGGTATGAACTATAAATATTGAAATAATTGAATGAAAACCAATCACTTTGTAAAAAAATATTTATTTAATCAAAATTATCAACATGTTTTGAAAACCAATGGTTTATTGATTTATTGAACGATTTATTTTCATTCAATTAAAATTATGTCACGGGGTGAATTTACAAAGATTGAAGAGAAATTGAAGCACCTAATCATTAAAAAAATCGCGATTTGACGAACATCAAGACCATATTGAAATTATTAAATTTTTGAAAACTAACATTAACAATAAATCAATGATTCATATTCTTCTTCTTCTTCTTCTTCTTCTTCTTCTTCTTGTTGTGCCTTGTCCGTTCAACGGACGTTGGCTATCATGTTGGCTATGCGGACTTTGTTTACTGCGGCCCGGAACAGCTCCACGGTAGACTGGCCAAACCACTGTCTCAGGTTTTCAGCCATGAGGTTCTCCTTCTTCAAGGGCCCCGTCTTCCGGCAATCTTTCCCTGCATTATGAGATGCAGGATCTCATACTTCTCTGGATGTCTCATCACGTGTCCAAGATATTGAAGTTTTCGGATTTTTATGGTTTTAATTACTTCCTTTTCTTTATTCATCCGAACCATAACATCTTCATTTGTGACCCTGTCCATCCAGCTTATTTTATTATTGATTATATTATTTTATTATTCATATAAAGGGTGTTTTTTTAGAGGTTTCGTTTTAAAACTGGCAACACTGTTTCTACGGACCTTCAATTTGATAATTAACAGTTGATTTGTAGTCAGTACGTTTTGCCATTTCACCATGAATAAACTTTGACGTCAGAACAGCGCTTGCAAACTGTGCACATTTATTTTATTGCGTTTATTTATTTATTTTATTTTATTTAGTTTATTGCGGAAACATTTGGTGAGTGCATAATTTCACTTAATGGGCCTGTGAACTGGCCTCCACGATTCATTAGTTTAATCACACCATTAGATTAGTTTCTTTGGGGTATGTGAAGTCACTAGTCTGTACTGATAAACCATTTGGAAGTCAATATTCGCCGTGTTATTGCCGATGTATGGCCCCAGTTGCTCGATAAAGTTGTCGAATATTGGACTTCACGATTGAGCTTCATTCGAGCTAGCCGTGGCGCTCATACCTCCGAAATCATATTTAAACGGCATAAAATTAACTAACTAACTAACTAACTAACCATCACGCCGTTTTCCCGCAGGGGTAGGCAGAGAGGACGGACCACCAAACATTCCGGTCTTGGCACACATTCCTTGCCTCGTTTACATTCATACATCGTCTCACACATCTTCTATTAATCTGACTCTTGACATGGCCCGACTCAAGTATCTGATTCACTTGGTCATGCCATGTCTTTCTTGGGCGTCCTCGACTTCTTCTACCATTCACATTTGCGTCATATATTCTCCTTACACTCCTTTCCTCGTTCATTCGCTCTACATGCCCAAACCATCGGAGCGTTCCTTTCTTGACCTTACTCATTACGCTTACATCAGCCTTGCATTCTTTGCGGATTTCCACATTTCTCACACGATCATATATGGTTTTACCACACTCAGGGATCTCATTTCTACAGCGTTCAGTCTACTTTCATCCTTCCTCTGCCAGTTTCATGCCTCACTGCCATACATCAGGGTAGATACCAGTACTCCATTATGGACGGCTAGTTTCGCGTCTTTGGACAGTTTTTTGTTGGTGCCAAGTCCGGCGTTCAGTCCTCCATTAATAGAGTTACCTGCATTCACCCTTCTTTCAATATCTCTATCAGCCTTACCATCTCTCGTAAACATATTTCCCAAATAAACAAACTCATCCACCTGCTCCAAGTATTATCTGTCAAATAAAGCCAATACCATAGACATTAACATTATTTTAATGGATAAGTTTTAAGATTTTCACGGCCAAAAGCATTTTCGTTATTTGTTTTTGGGGTGTTGTGCCGTGATGCGCTACCTCCTTCTTTAGCCAACGTTTGCTGAAATTTGACGCCACTGCTTGTCACGATTATTTTGTACTGGTGAAAGTTAACAATTGTATTTTTTTTATTTATATATATATATATTTTTATTTATTTTACTTTATTTATTTTTTTTTTTTCTTAAATTCTTACCATTGTGATTTCTAATTTTAGATTTCATTAAGAGATGGAGCCACTTCCGTCGGCATCTCGCAAACGGACTTGCCCCTGGCTAGCATAAATACCACGTTTTGATGAACTTTCTATTCCGTTCCGCGGCGATGACGCCACTGCTTGTCACGGGTATTTTGTACTGGTGAAAGTTAGTGGTGCTGGCGACACGGTATTGCTTCGAAGTAAATAAGCACACACTTCACGACTAAAAATTACACATCTACCGGATCTGCCCTGATGATGGACACTGCAACAATGTCCGAAACGTTGGCTAAAGAAGGAGGTAGCGCATCACGGCACAACACCCCAAAAACAAATAACGAAAATTATTTTAATGTGTTATTTTTTCATTTTGAATTTGTATTCTTACCTAAAAAAAAAGCCTTACCCTTAACATATTTTAAAATTCTTTTTGATTTTTTTTTGCTACTAGGTATCTATTATTTACTTCTTGATAATATAATTTTCATGACAAACATAATTTTTACGAGTAAAGACAAGTGAAAGTGATTTTTTTATAATACTTTTCCCGTCATATCTGTTTGTTTGTCTTTTAAAAAAGTCTTGCATTTTTTGGTTAGAAAAAAAGTGAGGTAGTTCTAACGTGTTTTTTATTACTGTGCCTTTGTTATCAAAAGTTGGCAAGCGTCACCCCTCGGACTGCAGGTCGAAATTACTTGCCGGAAATGCACTCGTACCAGCCTAGTAAATCTCGAAGCCTTGAGGTGGGCCGTTTTCCTTTACCCCACCTTTTAACAACCACGTTTAGATTATCAGTTGTACAATCTTGTATTTGTCGTTCCTCATAATGTTTTTTTTAAAATCCAAAGCCCGATTTTTACAGGTTGCTTAGGCGGGAGCGGGAGTTATAATTATTTAATACAAAAAACATACATAAAAGCTAAATATTAAAATATCGATTTAAAGAATAACAGAAAAAAATAAATGCATATTACGAATATATTTCAAATAACAAAAGTGTAAAATAGTGGTCGAATTTGTTTTATGTGATGCATTAATATTATTGTTATATTATAATTTACAAATTAACAAATAAAAAATTCAACCAAAAAGTAGATAGGTGTAATGTAAAATATGTTTTAAAATTCTGCCGTATTGCAGCTTCTTTCTGCGGGCATTATAAACACGCAAAACTTACGTATTAAGGATTTTGAATTCTTAAATCCTCGAACTTTGGTTTTACATTATGGCCACCAGAAAACAAAATCCCCAGCGAAACTTTTAACAAAACACGCCAATGTTTCCCTTTAAACACTGCCGACCAAAACGGCTCGACCGTATTTATACTTTATACGAGTAGGGTAACTTTTTTAACCCATTCGCGCGCAAAGTCCTTTATGCAAACGATACGGGAACGGTGGGGTAACACCGGCCGCCGCGCCGCTGTCGACGGTGTAACTTTTAAGTACCTACGCGAAGTTTGACGCTGCGGGTAGTACCGGATGCCGGCTTAGTGGTTCGGCGGTCGGGATTAGCCGAGATGCTAATATCTAATATGTGTGCTTGTTTGGCGGTGTGCGGATGGTACCGGTCGCGACGACGTGTTTGATGGTTCTGTCGAACATGTAATGCGATTTGCAATTACACCTATATGAATAAGAGGATTATGATCAATGTTAATCTACGTAACATATGCACTCAAAATTTCTAAGTTAAGAGGGTTCTTAAAAGTTCAATTTTTGGGTACTTAAAAGTCGTTATGAAATATTCTAAATAAAACACACTAAAAACGGCATACTTTTCCTTATGTCAATCAATTATATCTTACGGTATAGTAGTCTGGGGAGGATGCTCTAAAACGATATTAGATTCAATAATTAAAGCTCAAAAATTGATAATGCGGACTATTTGCAAAGCATACTATATTCACCCCACGAAGGATTTATTTAAGGTCTTCAAAGTACTAAATATAAACAGCCTTATTAAAAAACCCAGTGAAAATTAAAATTTTATTCAATTGACAAACGGCCGCGGATGTGAAAACATTACTAATTAAAAAATTGTTCATTGAAAGAAATACACATGGTTTCCACGGCCTGAGAGGGTAGTTTATCTCTGTTTTAACCATTGATGTCCGAACGATATTTGTAATTTTTCCATAGTATTTTGAATGTTCTATATATTTCTTATTTTTGATGGTGTAGTAAAAACAAATACCATTTATGAAAACTAGATAAAATTACCTTTTTGATTTGTATATTTGAAATACAGTTTAGTTTTCAAAAACTGACATATTTTAAGATCCAAACTCGGAAATAAATGGAAAAAAATTTCTTACCAAAATTTTTTTGACTAAAATGTAGAGAAATTAAAAAAAAACAAAATTCAAAAAACACAGTCCTTTTATGTAATAAATTTGGAATGAAACTATCACCTCGCTTTTTCCTCGTGCATACAATAAAAAAATAATAAAAAATTTTAAAGTTTTTTTAATTGCTAAAAAACTAACCTAAAAATTATACCGTCTTTTATTTCAGATTTCTTGCATCTCTAAAGACGTTAATTACTTTGATGCATTTACGCACACATGTATTAGATAATATTATTTAAAAAAAAAACACCACTGTCATAAAATTATCATAAAATTAAACCTTTAAATGTAAATTTGAATTCTCATGTATCATATAAAATAGTTTTTGACACTTCAATTTTCAAAGTACGATTATTGTTTTATAACTTGACTAAAACTTATGAAAAACCACAAAAAACACGGTAAATATATCAATGATATAAATATAAGAGTAAATTATTCATATTAATAGAAATTAACCATCACATAAGTAATATTGGACACACAAAAATCATTTCTCACACACAGAAATCATTTCGCGCTTCCAGCGTCTTTTTCGAGCGCGAACACGAATGCGCAGGCGCCGCGCCGCGCCGCGCCACCTAGCGGTTATGAAGGAAAACAAACAATTTAGTACTTAAATATGCGTTGTTGCCGGATTTACAATACGTTTTAAGACCAAATCTTATTAGTAATATTATCGTGTTTTAGTGTATTTTTGTTTTATTCATGTTGCTGCAATAACACGGGTTATCTGGCGTGCTGTGTTTTTTTTAGTAAGGCTCTTAATGTTTATAAGTTAAAAACATATCCGTCTACTATAAATTCAAATGTACGAAAAAAAATATTTTTGAATCAACCAAGATATTCAAACATATCCAATTATATTATTCCACCAACAAAAGTCTCAATGGCACAGACACAGTTCAACTTTCTTGCTCCTAAAATCTTCAATAATTTAACAATATGAATAAAGTCAATAGTCCAATATGACAATTTCAGGAAGGCGCTCGGGGACTTTTTAATGAGTGAATGTGATAGTCTTAATAGCCTGTTTCTCGTACTCAGATAGAGGTGTTTATATTTTTTATATGTGCGAGGAAGTGGTTATATTCGTACCTGTACATGGGTTTAGATTTGTGCTTATACGTTGTGCTTGCATGGACACATATATAAAAAAAGTTATGTATATTTGTTTTTATCTCTATAGATGTGTGCACCTATATATATATATATATAGTGTGTGCTTGCATGCATACATATTGAAAAAAAAGTTAAGTGCATTTTAATAACCCAATCCTAATTTACTTTTTTTCTATTTTCCATTTTCTAACTTTTATTATAATGTTTCCATTTTTAAGCATCATTTATACTAAACCCATATGTTTACACTAGACTTCATATTTCATACAAGGTAACTTTACTCCATTGGTCACCATGAAACAGGCAGCTGCCTAGTATGGTCATCTAATGTATCTTATCTGTGTAAATGTCTCAATTATGTATCATGTGTTTTGTAAATAAATAAAAAAACAAGTGTTCGATCAGTGGCTGAGTTGGCATCGCGTTTGGGTCCCACCCGATGCTCAATCGAGTGTTGTTTTTGATTTTTTTGTGTAAAATGCTTAATTTTTACTTTTTGCCACAGGCCAGTTTCGTGTGTTAAACTATTAAATAAATATTAAAATAAACTACTGAAGAGTTTTAAAGACAATATTGAACAGTATTTGATACTTATTTAGTAGACTGTGAAGTCAATCAGTGTAGTAAAATGTGTTCATCTACTCGAAAAAAATACGAAATTTTTCTACTTGGGGTTTGAGATATTGAGCCATTGATGAGGCTTAACCAACATCCTATTCATCGGCAAGTTTTACTCCGTTATCACTACATATTAAATGATTCCAAAAATGTGAAAGATTCCCCGCATGTACTTATTCAAGAACTTATAAAAGTATGGAGTAAATCTAGTATTCCGACCAGACAACAAAATCACTGCATTGAAAAACTGATTAAGTTTCTTAAGAACTGGCTGCTATTGAAGAAAGATAGAAGAAGAAATTCTGAAGCACAAATGAATTGAGAGTATTTGTTTAAAAAAGAACTAGACAAACTTTTTGATATTGCCCATGCAAGCGCTTTGAATTTGATAAAAAATGCGGAAGGCATGGCGTTTCTCATCGATCAAAGATGAGAACGTAACTTGATTATGACCTCAATCGACAAGAAACTAGAAAAGGTCAAAGAAATTTCTCTAAAATGGAAACAAAGATCTGAAAAAATTAAAGAAATGGCTACTAAAAGTAATGCTTCATCTTCGGTGGTGTCGAGACAAGAGTTAGAACTTGATTGCAGCTTTAGTAGCACTTCTAGTAATGCTAGCATATTAGAGGATAAGTCCAAAGATGAGTTTGTAGTGCGTTGAGCTGTCTACAAGTGATATATTTACACAATACAGTGCGCTTGATCGTAACAAGATTACTGAAACTAATCAAGAGAGAAGAAAACAAATTGTTCGATTTATTAGTTATCATCTACACCAAAGTTTGAATCGAAGCGTCTTTGGCAGCAGATGCACCAGTAAATGACTTAATACTTTGGAAAATCTTAAAACTGTACAAAGCCATTGATTCCAAAATCAGTATAGCAGCTAGGGGTGTCTTAGAGCGTCACTTATGGTATTTTTCAGATGAACTAGTCGCATTTACCTCGTTTTCTGAGAAGCTGTCTGATGCTGAGAAACAGGCCATTGTTCAAAATATAAATTCTTATGGCGGTAATCGTTCAGTAAGAGGTGATTCTGCTAAGTTTGCCTCAGAGGTTACATTAGAAGCTTTTGCAACACAAAGAACGGTGAAAACGCTCTAAGTTATTGATATCAAGGACTTTTTCTTGCAATTACCTCCTGAGACTTGGAATAACAATGTTAATTACTTTCGAGACAAAAGCTGAGTCAAAAATTTGCGTGTTGTTAATGATACAGCGGAGAGAGGTATTAAACTATTTGAAGATTTCAACACGATACTCACTAACAATGAGGAAGAAAAGCAATTTTTACTTCACATCGTTGAACAAAACAGAAAAATCGTTTCTACTGAAACATTCAAAAAGGAGTTAACAAACATAGTTTTGAAAGATTGCGACTAATACTATGTTAAATATTGCTTTGTTACCAAATTTTGTTCAAATTTAAATACGTTTTATACTTATTTGACTAAATAACTTGTAATATTAATAAACCTTAAATTACGTGTTTTACTTAAAATCCAGAACTTTTGTCAGAAACTTTTAAGTCGATGAGCACCCCCTTATATATAAGATAGGGTGCTGAATTTTTTTACACATAAAAGGAATGGTAGGTGTAACAAATTAAATGGGTGGCTACATCTATATTTGAAAAAAATAAATTTACTATAGAGGCCTGGACCACCTTACTGGGAATGTTTGTCTTTCTTTAAAAAAATAAATAAATAGAAAATAAACCTTCTGTTGCATTTAAATTCACATCCAAAGCCGGGTAGAATAAATTCAAAATCAATAAGGTAAAAATCGTTTTTACCTGTCGTTAATTGTTGGACGCTTTTATTATTGTTTGAGTTACTTATTGAAGTTGCCTTGAATTTTTTTTTTTTAAATATGTGACAATTAAAAGTTATTTTTAAATTAGTAACAATTAAAAGTTATGTAATATCAGTTTTCTTCAAATACAGTACAGAGATAAAATTTCTAAAATATTAAATTAACAAATCGTATTTGTTAGTGGTATACGAGAAATAAATGTTTCAATGTTCAATGCCCATTCATAACATCACCCGTAGAAGAACAATCCCTGAATATGTGTTCACGTAAAGTTATTGCCATAATAAACTTCAGCAACCATTCATGAACATTTTAGCATTAATGTTATTGTAAAATATCTCCCAATGTCCAGTTCAATGCCATTTGGAATAAAGCTAAGCCCCAGAAGTTGGCCCAAGCAATTAAAATTCATGGCTGCTTTGCATGCAGCGGTGTCCGGGTCATTTCGGCTCTGAATGGACAAAATTTCCACGCGGCAGAAGCAGTTTGTAGGTATATATTGAAACTGTCCAATGGAACTTGGCTAATTGTTGTGGGAAGTTGGAATCGAGTTGTCGTCCGGCGCTACGCACACTGGCAAACTTCGACGTCCGGCCATCTTATCCGAACGACAGATGCGGTGAAAGGGTTAAGTTTTGTCTGGGAGCAAAACACCGTGGAAAGGGCGTCTGTGTTTTGGTTCGAGTTGGGAGGAATATTAGCCCATTGTTTATTCAACCTCTCTTCGGGTTTAATATAAAATTCAACTTCAAAGTTAGGAAGCAAAGCGACGCACGTGCATTTTTACAAAATAAATTTTTGTAATAGTAAATTTTTGAAGTGAATATATTTCCGCTATAATTTGGATTTCAGATGAAACGGAAATGACGATTACTGCACCTGCGACCTGGGCTTATTGACCGCTTTGATTATTATGTCACTTTTAATGGCTCCTATTGGTTGAGATATGAAAAGAAAATAACGCTGGTTTGCGCTCATTAGTCGCTTTGCTTGAAAAGTGAGGTTATAACCTCACTTTTCAAGTATTGGTTGAGATTGTTTCGGTAAAGTTTCGCTTCTATCGCGTGTGAACTCCATTTTTTTCTCTTTATTTTAAATTGTTATTTTCCCCACCGGATGACTAGAACAGATGAATAATGTGCGAAAAAATATCATTAATTAATACATTTACAACTTCCATTAAAAATTGCATCTTCTTCCAAACAAAATCACTTACAATTGCTAATTTTAAAATCTTATTAAATGTTTTAATACCAACGAGTAATGCAATAACACATTCAACCTAAGCCACCGCTAAACGTTATTCTGTGAAAGTAACATTCGGTTAGTTTTCGTTGGTCAGCCGCACTGACAGCATGGTTAAAAACCAAAACTCACGAAATAGCTCACATTTAAAACTGCCCGGTATGGGGATATGTGTGGAATTCAAATTGAAAACTCTTTTTAATTTGCACCTGTTTGCTCGTCAGGTATCTTCACCCACGCAACGTGGATAGTTGGATAATCCCCTTCTATAGTTTCAACTTATGGGTCAAAAGGTTTTGTTCGCGTGACCTATTTAGCTCCCTCCTCGAGGTGATTTATCAATGGAGAAATTTCGTGTTCCTAAACGACATAATAGGCCACGAATGCATTCAGAAGTGGCATGGGTCCAAATTGTAAAACAAATTAGCTGGAGGAAACCAAATTTGGAATGGAACGGGAAACTACACACAGTTCTACTGGACAACAATGTTTGTCCTGTTACCACAATTTGCTTTGCGACAAGTTTAATTACTGTTTATCTTTCCCATTTAATTTCATGTCCGCTCCTCTTTACGTAAGTTACCGAATTCTGTGAAACCTAAACGTAATCTAAGATTCAATCTAATAACATTATAATTCAAAATTAGTGATAAATATAGCTTCGCGTTGGCAGGAGAAGGCGACGCGAGTAAGAAAGTTTGGGAAGTAGGAACTCAGCTCCTCGGAACTGATCACTAAACACGTCAAAACCCATTTTAGTTCTATCTATCTATCACTCCGCATGTCCGCTAATATACCTTCAATATATCATATTACTATTATTAATAATGTTATGAATAAAAAAAAATATATATTTAAAATGAAAGTTCACCGGTACCGATATTATACCAGCACAAAACTAGTAGTTCTGAACATTAGACTTCACGTAATGTTAATTACTTCGGCTTGACAGCTTGCAACTGTAACAATGCTCTGGCGGAATAAAATGGTACTACCAAACACTGCTACCATCATGCCAGGATTGACAGGACATGGAACACCCGAATAATTTCACGAGAGACGAATGCTAAGTAGTCGAGCCATATCCGAACTTAGTCAATTAACACTCACCTTAAAAATATTATAGTACAGGAAGACCATGATTATGCACGGGATGTAGAAGGAGCTGAGAGAAGAGTAGATGATGAAGTCGCTGTTGTAGAAGAGGCAGAGGTCCGGCAGGCGGTCCGGCGTGTTGTTGAGACCCAGCACTATGGGGGACCCGATTGCTGCACTGATGACCCATACCAGCACGATCGTGAGCCACACGCGCCGGTTGTTCTTGTGCTTGGCGTACTTGATCGGCTGCGTTACTGCTATATATCTGGAAATAAAATAAAAAAAAATTTAAATCTAGGAAAAGTCAGGTAATTTATTTATTTACTCTTATCAAATTTAATTTGAAGAACTCCATTTTAATTCTTTTACATATGCAATAATATTATTAATCAATTTATAAAACACAGTTTATTTATAAACCTTTGATTATATATTATAAACAAGTTCTGCTGTGTAATAATCATTACATGAATTATTCCCAAATGATGACTCATTGGAATACCTAACGACCTTCATTCGAATTTAAACAATGTAGTTATTTGGGAAACTTTAACTCTTCAATTCCCAGTGTCACCTGTAGGTGACAGAAGTTTAGTATTTTTTTTCTACCATATGGAAATTTTATTTTTAAATTCTACTACTACCATAGTGAAGGCAAATAATTACTCTAATCGTTATTTTTTTCTGGCAACACTAGCCACATGCCATTTATCAAATTCATTCTCGTGTTTCACGCGGAATTCGAGCAGTCTGAGTTTGTGTGATCTCTTGCGACATAAAGTGAAATAAAAATATTATGCCGTAAGTTTTATTTTTTTTTTCTTATTGTATACAATAAATGGATATATAAGCTAAAGTACAAATGTATTTTATGACAAAAATAATTTATAGAATGTTTGATACAACGTTGGAAATATGCCCTGTCACCTGTGGGTGCCACTGGGCATTGTAAGTATTGAATTGTTATAATGTCTCTATTGTTCGAAATTCATTCTATGTAATAAATAACTAGACCGTTGTTTACATTTTGGCCTCATCGCTACGTTGTGATGGTGTTTTAGAATTTGTTTACGTATTACAGGATGACGTTAGATGAGATTGTGGAGGAATTGCAGGCCGGGGTGGACCCAGGCGATATTATTTTATTTCCTCCTGATGGATGGTGTGGTGATGGACGAAGATAGTGGAGATGAAAAAGGGACTAATATTTTTCATCATCCCAGTCGCATGTTTCGATCTATAGTAGAATTCCAAAATAGACCTTCCATCTCTAGAGAAAATAGTGTACATGACTTGGAAGAAGGAGATAAAATCGACGTTCCTGCCCCGAAGAAAAAAAAAGAAAAGACAGAACTATAAAAAATGGTACAACGGTCTCAGCAATACTTTTATTTCTGGTGGTAAGGGAGACTGTGATGAAGAAGTATTTTCTAACTCTAAATAATAGCGACAGCTGAATGCTGGGGGTACAGGTGCTATTCGGGAAGAGTCAAGAGGTAAGAAAGTGTCGTGTCATAAAGTTTCTAAGAAAATCATTGCAACTAACTGCCATGGATTTAATCCTATCTCGAAAGTGAAACAAATTAGATTTGTGGATAAAAAACGGGCAAAAATTCAAGTAGATTGCCCAGCAATTATCAAGATGTACAATAAGTACCTACATGGGTGGGGTTGACCGTTTTGACGAAAGCGTTACCTCCATGAGGGTAGCTCTTTGCGGCAAATAATGGTGGTTTCCTCTGTTCGCTTTTTGTTTAGATGCAGCCTGCCAAAATGCATGGCTGCTCAAAAGACAGTCAGAAAACAACTGGAACTACTGCGATTTCCGGCGAAATGTCACAACCAAATACTTGCAAAAATATGGAAAGCTTCCGATCCTCAAATCCGATTGTGGCATACTTCTGCAGATAAGATTGCCTACCGAGGTAGGAGTGCAGGAAGTGTTGACGATCACTCGCAAATCGACTGCTCTCAACGAATATGTGGATATTGTTACCAACGCACCAGAAAAATGTGTGCCAAGTGCAATATCGGTTTGCATCTAAAGTGTTGGTACAGCTTTCACAATAAATAAGTGCTCCATTTTTTTATATAAAAAATATTATTATAAAACTTTATATAAACAAATATTATTATAAAACTGTTATTTTATTCCTACCGTAAAGTAAAATGCTGTTTCCTCTACAGAGCCTTCAAGCACAATGCCCAGTGTCACCTGTGGGTGACACACCCATAAATAAGGGGGGGGGTTAATTTATTTTTATTTTTAATATTTTTTTGTCTTAACCATATATATGTAAGCTATTTTATTTATAGAGAAAAGAAAAATCTTTATTAACTTTGACATGGGAATTGAAGAGTTAAACTGGTTAAAAAATAACCATTTATAATTTCGGTAATTTTATTTAGAAATTAGTCATCGTAAATACCTATCTAGAAATAATATGAATATATCGTCTATAAGTGGCATGACCACAGTTTGATAATGCCTTCAGAAGGCGAAACAGCTGTCACGCGTAATAATAATTACTCAGCAGAACTTGTTTATAAAGAAACTGTTTTTATAAATTGAATAATAATTTTTTTTAATATATAAAATAAATAAAAAATTATTTAATAAAAATAATAAACACTTATATTTAACCGATTTCATTGTTTAAATACGACTGACATGTTTGGTGTGCAATGCTCACATTTAAATTACATATATACATAACTGGAACCCTTTCTACAAAAGCCATCCAAACTCCATTGAAAGAATCCAACGCAAATTTCTCAGATCAATTAATTTCAAATTAGGTATTCCCGCGGTTGACATAAACTATGAATCTTTATTACAAAAAATGCGACTCTTATCGTTAAAAGATAGAAGAATACTCAATGACCTTATTTTTTTTATTTAAAATAAACAATAACTGGTTTGACTCCCCTGAACTTGTCTCATTAATAAATTACCATGTACCTTGTAGACCGACTCGACTCAAAACACCTTTCCACTGTGACAATACTATGACGAACGCAGAACAAAACTCAACCATAAATCGCTTGCATATTTTAGGCAATGAATATGCTAATATCGATAACGCTGCCGGTAATCTGGCTTCATACAAAAGATGCGTTAAACTAAATTTGTTTGCTAGTACCACGTAAATACTTCATGTAAACATAATATGCCTACCAGTACTTCTAAAACTATTAATGCACTAGAAATCATAGGTACTTGTAAAATTTATCATATCAGTTAACATAATCCAGGATTTATTACTTTTTATATTTTATATTTAAATCTTTGTAGGTACCTTGAGATAGGTATCTTATTTGTACATTTTATTGTTTTATTTCTCTCTTTAAATTTTTATTTTTACTTTTACCTAATAATTTATAGTTTGTACTTTAATACTTTATATTTTAAACTATTTATAGTTTGTACTTTAATTAATTTAGTTTTGTACTTTAATTTATAGTTTGTACTTAATACTTTATATCTTAAACTATTCACTTTATAATTTACTTTTATATATTATTGTTTTTATACACTACTACCTTATTATTACCTTACTTTTTACCTTTTTTCTTAAATTTGACTAACATTTATATTGTTATTCTTCATGTTGTTGTACTATTATAAGTATGTCAATTATGTTAATGGCACGATTTGTGCCGTATATGTGTAAATAAATAAATAAACTATATGTAATTTAAATGTGTATATGTAAATGGAGGGATTAGAGAGTATGGAGGGGTACAACGGGAACAAATTTAGCTGAGCATCATTCAAAACGGTTTTATAATAAAATTATTGATAACTTTTAAATATATTTATTGTTATTATGTTGAATTCGTAGAAATCTACTTGTATATTTTTAAATTTAAAGTACTTAAATCAAATTTAATAATGACATTTTTCAAGAGGAACGCCTGAAACTGAAAAGTTAATTTTGGATTTGAGGCCGAAATACCGGACCAAATTGAACAATTATTTTTTTAATCAAAAAGGTAAGTATGCGGTACTATATTTTGTTTGTGTTTAAATTATAAAATATGGCTAATATTAAATCAATTTTCACGATTTTAAAGGCAAATTTGGCAATTATTTGTCAACTATTGACACTTATTTAAAAAAATTCTCTCTCTACTGTGCTGCTTTAATACAAATAAAACATTTCTGAAAGAAAAGGCAAATTTTCCACTAAAATCATCGACAATTGAATTCTTTAATGGGCTGTATTTTATAATTTGAAACATAAATAAATGAAGTAGAGCACATCCGTACTAGAAACATGTTATAATCTTTTGATTAAAAAGACATTATTCAATTTGATTGAGTATTTTGGCATCAAATACAAAATTAAGTTTTGTATAAAAAAGGCTGCGCAGCTTAAGTTCCGCAAGTATTATTTTTTTGTTCAAACGGCTGTGTTGACAATCAATACCGTTGTCAAAGAGTGGTTTTGTTAAATTGAGATGATTTATTTAATAATTACGAAACAGCTGTACAACAATAAAAAACTAGTAGTACCTACATTATAATGCCATTAAAATCAGGGTCTTAGATATTCGACAGCTATTTACAAAAACAAGCATTTGTTATATTCGAAAAAATAATCTACTAATCGCTCCACAACATCAAGCACACACACGCTTTTCATCAAACCTGGGTTGCGTGATCCCAAAAACTATTACCTCATTCGCTCAACGACAATTCTGGTTCATCGCTCCTAAATTATATAATGATTTGAGTATTAACATAAAGTCAAAGAATTCATGCGTTTTTAACACTACATTTTAATTATTAATTTTTGCATTTCTAAATTTTAATTTCCATTTTTATTTCTATTGGTCTTTAAAATGTTGAAATTTTTTTTCTCTTAGTTTTTTCACCAAATTTATTTATTTTTTAATTTTAATTTATATACTTATATCTTTTAATTTATATATTTGTATAGAACACTTTTTCTTAACTTTTAATCTTTATTATTAATTTTAGTATTTCAAAATTTGAATTTTCATTATTATTTCTACTTTTATTTAAAATATGATCTTTTTTTGTCTTTATTTTTCACTTATAATTATTTTTTAATTTTTATTTAGTATATTTAATCATCTGTTTTATTGAAATAGTATTTATTAAATCGTTTTTAAAATATTAAATGTACGACTACCATAACACGGGCATGAGCCTAATGTGGTAGCCAAAAAAAAAACAAATATCTGTAACTAATAAAAATTTTATGAAATAAAAAAAATAATAAAAAAATGCCATTACAAAATTGGATTTGATTTAATTTTTTTAAATCCAGTTAAATTCACCAATGCTGACACTTACTGGATTTAAATAAGATTCACAATTGACGCTTTCTTATAATTTTTTTACATAATTTTTATGACGTTTGTTATTTTTATTATAACAGCTTTATTTGAAACGACACATCTAAAAATTGACATATTTGTCAAATCCAACCCAACAACCACTTTGTTTTTATTTACAAATATATTTTTTTAAATTAGCTGACCCGGCGAACTTCCTACCGCCTCAGAATCAATAACTGTTGTGTTAACTTATTAGCTGAATTAAATTCAGTTTTTTATTAAGTAAAAAGTAATTCGTTAAATTAATTAAGTTTAATTAAAAATGTAAAAAAATTAAAACGAAAAGTATTTTAATTACATTGATATGAATGTATTTCTCGTGTCAGTAAAGCATTTGCTTTATTGAAGCTTAAAATTAACCAATAAATTTAAAACGTCGTTCATTCCACGATCTGGCGTTAGCATTCCTAACTTGAATAACAAACGCCGCCACATATGTCTTCTATCAAAATCAAAGCCTGGTTACGTATCTCCTCGTTCACCTCTAGGTCAGGATTCCCTGAACTGGTACGAATTTCGATGTAAAATGTTTTCTGACATGTCATCCTTGTACTTGTTACACAGTTCACATGGATTTTATTTTATTTTTATTTATTTCTTTTCGGGAAATCGACAGTTTACATTTTTCCGGTTTGTACATGTCTGTACAACCAAAATAAAACCAATTATGGATTTCCTCCTTGTGACTTTACCTCTGAATAGCATAATAAAAAAAATTGTACAATAAAATTTATAATAAACTAGTATGAGATCAAAAATTTTATAAAACAAAAGATAAAGTATATAAAACTAAAATTTACATAAAACATAAAAATATCAATACATTGGTAACCGTAAGAAGCCAGGTTGTACATACTCGTATAAATCAAATCATAACAGAATTATAAGTATAAAAGATATACACATAGATACATAACATTTTCATGAAACATCAGAGAAATACTCTTTTATGTACCCCTTATATTTGGTAAGGTCGAAATTGAAAATGTCCACCTTGGATAATACGTTATTGTAACTATTGCATAGTCTGTTCAGACAAGAATTCTGCTTACAGTTTGTAATGCATTGATCCACCCTGAACAGGACAGAAGAGCGTGTTGTACGTGCAAGTACATTAAATTGAATTTTATTTAGTAACTCCGGACATTAAATATTATTGTTAACTAATTTATACAGGAATATTGCATCCATATGATGCCTTCGTACACTCAATGAATCAATTTTAAAGTACAAGGCTGCCTCTGAATAATTATTAAATCTTACATATATGACTTGCAACAAAGATATTTGAGGAATTTGTTTTGAATTGCTTCAATTTTGTTTGTATGGGTTTTATAAAATGGAGACCGAACAACTGACTCAAACTCCAAATGACTTCGTACGTAGGCAAAGTAGAGTTGCTTAATGACGTTGACGCTATTAAAATGTTTTGTGTTTCTTATGATGAAACCTAACATTTTAGCAGCTTTATTTGTGATTTGTTGAATATGAAGGATATATTGTAGTTTACTGTCAAGGATTATTCCAAGATCACGAATATCTGAGGCTGTTGCAAAGACGTTGTTATTTAAAGAATAATTAAATATTGTTTTATTTTTATTTCTGGAAAAGACATATCAAAAGACATATTTATGGGAAGCATATCGAAATTTTGATAGCAATTAATGTGCGTATCAGATTAGGAGATGCAGAACAATTGCGTCAGTGATTTTCATGTGCCAATGATGTCGGTCTTCGAACATCCACCAGCAACAACAGCAAGTAGAAACATTTGTCACTCTTCGGATGATCTTTGTAAATGCAACCAAGAGTATCAATAGAACGCACATCCGGATGATTAGGAATCGCACCGCCTTGCTTCCGACGTTGAAATTTCTTCGATGAAACGTTCCAAGTGTAATAACGTGGCATCTCAGAGTAAAACAACGTTCATCCAAACGGATCATTTTGTTAAATCGAAAAGAAACAGGTCAATGTTATCGCTAAAGGTGTTTCAGCACATTGAGCAACTTCGATGCGTTGAAATAAATTCTCCAGGTGCACCGCCAAATGCACAACAATGGGATGACGTTCATGAATGCGCGAGGAAATTTCTCGAGGCCAAGACGAACAAAAAAAAATCATGGAAATGAGTCAATCCGTTCTCAAGATATCATAAAAAAAGTCGTTCCACACAAATATGTATAAGAAAATGAACTTTCTCATAAAAAAAATTTCTTGAAATTTTTCGATGTTTTAGTAGTTATTCTGCTATTCTGGGGGGAGATAAATCCAACAAATCACACCTAGATCATGAACATCGGTTCAGCCGTTCTTAAGTTATAAATGGTGTAACTAACCTTTTTTTATATAACCTACTTTGTTTTTTATATAAAGTTACTAAATTCGGAAGTAAGAATATAACACCGCGATTTTGCATATTTTTCAGATTTTAAATAAAGTATAATATACCTGCGTAAAAGCTCGAAGATAGTGTTTTTATTCTGTTTTTGAAATCAATTATTTTAAAAAGTGTATTTTCTGCAAGTATTTAAAAAATTTCCGGCAAAACCAATAATAAAAGCGATCTTTTGTCGGAGGACATCATTTACATAGGTAGATAAAAAATTGGATTACATAAAAAATTCTAGGTTTATACTAAAAAACAAACTACGACCCCAATTATACGAAGTTGTAGAAGGAGAGGATGGTCAAACATGGACATAAACATTACGTCCCTATTGTATTGATTCTTGACAGAAACCTACTCAAGTTTTTGATTTCCTTGAACTTACAATGAATTCCAAATCCATACGAACTTCTACTGTCCATCTGCGCGTCAAATATTTCCCCACAGTGAGGTAGACCGCATTTATTGCACAAGGTATAACAAAAAACAACGATCCAGACCGGAGGCGCTAACACGGTTAAGTGAATTCGGTTTCCGATTCCCGGCAAAGTGAAATTTAATCAAGAGAGAAAGATACTCTTAATATAAATCCCGGCCCGGGGCGTTACGACCGCCTGGGCAGTCATTCGGGGCCTGAGCTAAGAAAAATCCCGCGTCAGGTTGTTCAATACACTCGCCCACTGAATGTGATCCGAAATTTTCGCCTGTTGCGCAAAAATCTTTCTATTTCAACCCTGATTCTTCTCTTCAATAGATTAATAAATTATAGGTATTAAATTTTTATTGGAACAACTTTTTTTATAACTTTTGAAGGTAATTCTCATTAATGTAATACACGTTGAAGAAGAAGATATCACTAATAATCTAAACGAAAATATGAAGAAAAAAAAAAAAAAAAAAAAAAGAAAGAGAAAAGGTTACATAATATATAAAAAAATAGTCGTAGATAATATTGTTAATTCTGAAATTTTAAATATGATATTGAAAAATATAAGGGTTAAATAAGAGTTGGCAGTGACCTAATTGGATAAGGTAATTCGGGAGGTTCTGGGTTCGTGGCCCAGTTGCGACCTTTATCTTTTTATTTGTCTGTGTCTCTTTCATATTTTCGTTTAGATCATTGGTGTTATCTTCTTCTTCAATGATAGGTTAAATTATTAGTAGGTACCCTTGATGTACCTACATAAGATCGTCACCTACAAAATTACTCCAATCATAAATATTACATTATACGCGACATAAAAGTGTTAGAAATGGAGAGATTCGCAAATAATGCAAGGTTGATGTAAACGTTATGAATATAAATACGAATAAGAAAGGACCGATTTTAAGATTCGTGTATAATAGGGCGTAAGAAAACCAAGTAAGGAAAAATGACACGATCATGAATGATTGAATAAGTCGGGGACGCACGAGGACGGCAGTAAACCATGTATTATCGTGTGAGAAATGTGGAGATCCGAAAAGATTGCAATGCTGATGTAAGAGTAACGAGGAAGTTTAAGAAAAGGACGCTCAGACAGTTTGGGCATGTAGAGCGAAAGAACGAAAAAAGGAGAATATATGATGCAAATGTGAATGGTAGAAGAAATTGGGGACGCCGGAGGAAGACAGGTAGATGGAACATGTCAAGAGTAGGAATAACAGATGGGTATGAATGAGACTACAGGGTGTCCCAAAAGTAAGTTTATATTTAGTGGATCGATTTAAAAAAAAGTAAGGGTTCTATCGAAAAAATGTTTATTAAATACTAAAATACACAATTTGGGAATTTATTTATTAAAAATAATATTGTCCAAATGTAAACCTTCGCGTTCGCGGCATTAACTTAATCGAAGAGTGAATTTTTCTTATGATGGCTTGGCAGGTAGGCTTCGTGATAGCTGCCATTTCGTGATGGATGTTTTCTTTTAATTGCATCAGGAAAGTCGGATTTTTAGCGTATACTTTAGATATGAGATAACCCCACAGGAAAAAGTCCATACGGGTTAAGTCAGAACCACGAGGAGGCCAATTTATATCATCTCTCCTGGAGATCAATTTGCCAGGGAAAATTTCATCAACTCATGGCAGAGACGTATTGTACGTATGTGATGTTGCTCCGTCTTGCTGGAACCATATTCTTTGGTTATAGCCAGTAAGTTTGTAGGAGTGCAGCATTAGGTATTTGTGCAAAATGCTGTGTAACGATGATCTATGCACATTTAAATTACTTGCGCGCGTCCGAATCGTAAAGTTTGAGTTGTCACGAAAAGACTGATAAACACTCTCTACGATTTCTACCGTTCTCGATGACCTCGGTCGCCCGGATTTTGGTTTTGCCAGCGTTTTACCAATCTCTTCAAACTTTTTGACCCATTTTCGAATGAGAGGAAGCTTGGCCCATCATCACGAAAACCTCAAATATTGCAGAATCTTCTACGCGCTACAGTCATAGAATCACCATTTTTGTAAATCTCAATCACGCACAACGAGCGGTCGCTCCCGAGAAATGCTTCATAGCGTCAAAATTCCTTAGAGTCAGACTACTGATCGACATACCCCCCGCGCCCCTCGGAAAAGTTGCGTTCACATAGAAAGCAAAACAAATATAAACTATATTTTGGGACAACTAGTATATTGTATGAATGGGAATGAAGAAAGAGAATCTACTAATACCAGGTTGTTTGGCTGTACATCCTCTCTGCCGACCCCAAAGGGAAACAGCGTGATGCGTAATTTGTCAGAAATTTTTTCATAAAAAAATGTAGGTATTAAGAGAATTCTTTTCATTTATAAAGAGAAGGTTAAAGTGAAAAAAAAAACTTTTTTTTATATATGAACACCGCACAAGAGTCCCAACTGCTCCCGTCTGAAGCCAGTGAGACTATGGCATCCTCAATGTATGTTGTGAGGCTGAAGGTAGTCGGAAGGGGAAAGGTATAGACAGGTGGGGAAGTACCTGGCTATTCAGATCTGGTCACCAAACACGGCTAATGCTATTTCAAGCAACGCTTCAATTCTGAATGGTGGTCTTACACCAGAGCGATACTGTGAGTATCTTCCACTCTGGAACGTGCCGCAAATATACTATATACTATTTAAAATTAATAAATTGTGAAATAACACAAATATATCAAATGAAATTTATTTGCCACACCGGGATTCGATCCCGCGACCTTGCAAGTCAAGGGCCTTACCGCTTGACTACGCCGGCCGTCCCACCTGGCACCAAACATTATTTTTTGATTAGTGTGATTGAAAAGTAAAAACGTTAAGTTTTCTATTTTCCTTATTTTTTTAGTTATTAAAATACGAAATAAAACGGGCTACCCGATAGTTTTATTTTAAGCAACTTATATTGATCATCCTGTGAATCAGATTAGTAATAAGTTTTCTTCCTTTAACAGCCAAATAAATAAAGGTAATTTCACTTCCTTGATGTGTATTTTATTTTATTTGTTATGTATTTACGGGGAATATCTTCAACTTAAGAGGGCATTACCAGAGAAAATCAGAAATATGTCATTTTCAAATCAGATTTTAGACGTATTGACTCTTTTCCACGAAAAATTATAAATGGATTTCGAAAGATTGTTATTTTATCTAGCATTCACATGTAATAAATATTGAGAATTTTTTAAATTTTTAGTATAATAAGGTTATACGTTGGCAGATTTGTTAAATTTTCAAAAAAGATTTTATATTATACCAAACCCATTTCAAATAATATAATCAGGCAGTAAAATAAATCAATACATTAACTAGCAAACGCATGTTTTAGAATTTTAATTTTAGGTCCAATAAAATCATTAAAAATATGTACGTACCTACATGTGTTTCTTGACGAAAATTGGTCCATTTGTGTATTTAATGCGTACTTATAAACTAATACACTTCAGATTTTTTTAACATTTTTATCAAATTTAGACATGATATTGCGGAAAAATGATAAATACTTATAATCAAAAAATAACTACAAAAAGTACATTATTTAAATAGTTTTATCATCACGCCTTTCAGCATTTTTGGATGAAGGAATAAATTAAAGCTAATTTGAATTGAAATAAATTCGATATTGAATTATAATTTAAAAAAGCTGGTACAGAGAATAATTAATCTTTCTCGTTGTAACCGCCCTGCACGATCGTAAGAACAACTTTCGACGAAATGTGGATTTTCGTCCGCTGGCTGGTTAAACGCTCTTAAGATGGACCAAATTGTAATTTGGGAGGCGGAAATGGGTATCGCCGCCCCGGGAACCTTTATTGGATAACCGACACCTCTGCCATAGGTCACCCAAGTGGTTCACTACGTTTGGTGATTTAGCAGTGCTGCCCGGGTTCATGGGGTGAGGTTTTTTTAGGTCTTGGATGCGGATGACCAGGATACACTGAACCCCAGATCCTACCCATCCCTTAAACTCTTTTCCTTCCTAGAACTCTCGTCTCCTTTCTTTCCCTAAAAAAAAACCCTCCACATAGCATCCCCAAAGATGACATAGGCCTCCTGTGGGTTGGGGTCTCCTGTGTGGAGCTCAGAAAAAAAATTATAATTCTCTATACTTGTAGTACCTATCCCGAATACGAGTATTCAATACGTGGTAAAAACGTAATAATATATTATTCTCTAATATGCTTACTATTAGACCTAAGAGGACCCTTTCTATACTGAATAAATATCTCCTTTGTTAACCAATATTCATACATAAAATATATAAGTCTTATCAGCCGTTCACAAGGAAACGTTCTCTTTGCCGTGACTTGTAAAAACGATTCTTGTATTCATAAGGAGATCCTTCGAAACGTATTGATTAGCCCAAAGTTCATTGATGTGGCGACTTGCAAGAAAAAGCACCTACTTTATTCCTAGGTAAGTAATGAAGCGTTAATAATTAAAATATTTCCCGCCCTCATTAAAAAATATCACATCTTCTAATTTTAATATGAAGACATATAATTGGAGACTATTAAATATTAGGCTTCTATATGTTGTCTACAGCCTATTTGTAGTGCATGTTATATGTAGGTATACTCACACACCGCGCTCGCTCGGGAAGGTTCGGGTTTCCGGAGTTTCATGAGTGAGCACAGTACAATGGAACAGCTGGCCTGGTCGGCAACGCTCAGATCTACTTAGAGAGCCTTAGTAAACAGTCGCTACCAAATAACATAAAAACAATATTACTTCCGATCATTGTAATTCACAATAAACTAAACTAAAGAACTTACGGTGTAATCATTAACATTGTGGGCTAGTGAGCCACACATAAAAGAACATTACACTATTTGATAATACAGTGAAATGTCAATTACAAATAATTCAGAAGAGCTGTGAGACATATCTTGTTGAAAAGTGAAAACATCAAGTTATTTTTGTGATTAATCTAAGTATTCAACGCGCAGCATCGTCTCTTCAAATTGGCCATAGTTTGGCCAAGATATGGCCAAAAACGCTCCATTGGACAGCAAAAATATAAAATGTTTCGTTAAAGAACCACGAAAATAATAATGTGGTCCTGTATGTTTTCTGCTTGTACAGTACATTTGCGTTCATTGGTCAAATCCAAATATATTCAAATACAAAAGAGATATGTATTATGTCCGCGCAACTGTCGGCGGACTACGACCTAATCAGAGTAGTTTGCATTCGAAAAGAATTTGTTCATTTCGTTGATTTTTTTAAGGTATGTGGTTACGCCCATACACATACCTACACATACACACACCTACATAGCACGCATACATACTGTCACTGCTTGGAATTGGTATTAATATTGTTGCAAGTTCCTTTTCCTACCCATCCCTATTTGCCTACCCGCCAATCTTACTCAGTCTGTAAATAACTCCCGCCGCATATAGCCATTTTGTGCTTCCGCTCTCGGTTAATCGCTATCAAGTATTATAAAATAAACGAATCTCACGCCTATTACTGTTTTGTTCCTGTTGTATGGGAAAGGAAGCATGCAAGTGCATTGCCAGCCTACAAGTTCTTATCCTTTTCCGGTGAGTCCTCTCCTTTCTATGCAACATGTATTTTTATCATTTTTAAGCAGTGATAGTAACACAAAATCAAGGTCCTTCGCCAATCATTTTTACACAAACATCTCCACAATCCACTCTCACAACATAAATACCATTCATTAGTATTGGTTAACAATATACTTTGAATACGGAAAGAATTTGTTCACTTAGTTTAACGTTCGTTTGGTTTATTTGTTAATTATTCGTTCATTTAGTTTATTTGTCAATTGGTAAACAATATCGGCGACACCCGGACGCGCAGTCCCACCTAGTAAAAACTTCAGACAGCACATCTATTATGTATATTTCAATATCGTTGATCAAATCATTATAGGTACATAACTTCGTATCGGTGATCGATGAATCGTAGGCTGCAATTTTTAGCAATAAGTTGTTATAATGGTTTTTCTAGTTTGTAGTTAGAAGTAAGATTGTAGAAGTATATTATAAAAAAATTTAAAACACATAAAATTACAAACTAAACTTACCTTCTCAAATTATACCGAATCCATTAAATATCACAATTTCAAATCCCTCCAAACACGACGTCTAATTTTTGATCAAATCCTATTTGTTTAAAATTTTAAATAATGATCTGGACTCACCAGAACTTACCAATTTAATAAATGTTCATATTCCATCAAGATCAACTCGACAATCTGATTTATTTTATTTACCCTCGTGTAGAACAAATATTAAAAAAAAAACAATTCCCCAAATCCTCGTGTAAGAGCACAATATATTAAAAAATTTCACAGCATTGATATTTTTAGTAATAAATTTAAGAAATATCGATATGAAGTAACGCGTACGTAAGATTATATTATTAATATGAGAGTATGGAATGTATCTGGAGCATCTCCTATTCTTTTTCTATATTCCTCTTCCTCTCCCCTTCCTATAACCAAATATAATTTTAAGAAATTAAAACTTCTCAAAAATTATTATTAAATACTTTCGTAAATGTGATTATATTATTTCATTTCCAAGAACTTTTTCCAAGCAGTCTAAATCACGTAAATCTCGATTCTTTTCGCCAACCTTTTTGAGTTACCTTATGAAAATGCTAGGTAAATACAAAAGGCTACCTGGAAATGAAGAAGAAAATAAACGCAGACAACCCTTCGCACAGACGTTTAAAATAAGGGTATTTTTCATGCCGTTCTGCTGGCTGAGCTTAGATTTACAGCTTAAGAGACGCGAATCCTAAGCAAGATGACTGAGCTCTATCCAAATCCTACTCAAGTATTTGATTCACTTATTGTAGCCTTGTCGTTCTGAGACATTTACACCTTCTTCTTTCATCCACATGCACGTCATCATATATTCTACTAATACTGTTTTCTCCCTGAAACCATGTGGCGCTCAATATCTATATACATGGTGTCCGGGGGTAAAGTGCATTAACTTCGGGAGGTGATTCTACATTATTATTATTTTCTTTTTACATTAACTCCACACAGGAGGCCTCGAGGAAAATAATTTCCCTATGTCTTCTAGAATGCTGTGTGGATGGTTTTTTTGAGGAGAGGAAGGAATGAACATTGATCTTGAAGAGACCCATGTTGCAGGAAGGAGGAAACACGGAGGCGGGTAAATCATTCCACAGCGGAGCTGTTGAACACAAGAACGAGTCGAAGAAGCGACCTGTTCTCATATGACAAATGTCAACCATTTACAAATGTTGGGCACGCGTTTGACGTGTTTCCCGACTATGCACAGGTGCCGAAGGGATCAAAGACGCTAATTCCTCGGAGCATCTTCCATTGCAATACCGGTAGAACAAGGATAGCATTCCCACCCGACGCCAATGATTTCAATCCGTCTGTTAAGATTGGAGAATCTATCAAACGGACCGCCCGTTTCTGCACAGAGTCGAGGGTATTTTTCAAATATTTTGGAGCTTCAGACATGAGGGGGCTGTCAAATTCAACCGTAGGGCGCCATTATGGTAGGAGTAAAAAAGATTAATAATTTTTTCTGAAATTACTACTTTATTTCCCATAGGAAAAGACATACCTACTAAAAATCCTGATAAAAATTACTCAATGAAGTTGCTGTTAGCTTGCCTGTCGCGATTGTTGCAATGTTGCTTGGTAATAATAATGCCGCCCGCCCACATCGGTCTAATTTTATCTTTTTACTACAAAACTACCCCTAAAAGTTAAAATTTCGAAAAAAGTTATTTATCTTTTTTACTTATACTATCATGTAGAATCACCTCCCGAAGTTAATGCACTTTACCTCCGGACATCGTGTATATAAAAATGAATCCCTATTTCCCTTGGTCACGCCATAACTTCAGAACGACTTAACCTATTTCATTCTTCAGTTTTGACAGTTTGCGCGTTTCATGAAATTGAATTTAGCAGGCAGCAAAATTTTTAAATACTTTTAAATTCTAAATACTTTTTTTGTATTAAAAGAATTGTCTGTGGATTTTTTTTTTATTTTAGATATTTTAAATAGGTACCTACGTTAGGTAACAAATTTGATTGATTGTTCTTATAATATACAAAAGTGAATATTTGTAATATACGAAAAACGTAAATTTTAATAAAAAAATTGTAATAGGTGGTACGCGAGTTGTTTGAAAACTGAATGTAATATTGGAACGCGGGAGGGGAGTTTGCGGGACGGGGAGCGGGATAGGGGAGGGGTGGGCGGGGAAGGTAGAAGCGGAATGCGGGAGGGTTGGGGATGCGGGAGGGTACGGGGACGCACGGGAAAGGACATGCAGGGAGAAACAATTTATTTCTTTGAATATGACATTGCAACGCATGCCGGGAACCAGCTATGTATATACAACAACAATACAATACATACAACAATAACACTGTTCGTAAATACTGTCAAATTTTTGCTCTTCCTCTGTTTTATAAATTAATAATAAAAATACAATATTTATTACATTAAAATGACTACACGGTCAAACGCGAAGTCTGCCAGTAACTGTGTGCTTAATCCGGAATTGATGCAAATTCTCGATAATAAGTTCGATGACTTCAAAACTCAATTCCTTGAAAAAACATTTGCGGAGTTCAAAAAAACAATTGTTGAAGTTATAAAAAAGGAGTTTAAAGACGAAATAGAACAGCTCAAGAACAAGGTAATGCTTTTGGAGAGGCAAATTGATAACAACGATCAATACAACCGCTGCAATAATGTTATTATAAGCGGAATTCCTGAAAATAAAAACGAAAATGTATATGACATACTATCCAAAATTGGTACTGTGGCTGGATGCAAAATCACCCGTGAAGATGTGGATTTCGCCAGCAGAATCTCCCCAAGAATAAATCGCAATGTAATAAAGGAAAAAACGAGGAACATTGTGGTCAAATTCACCCGCAGGTACATTAAAGACGATTTGTTAGCAGCAATAAGAAAGAGAAAGGGTATGTTCGTCTCAGAATTACAGCTTCCAGGATCCACTAGAATCTACATTAATGACCATTTAACCCCTAAAAATCAATATCTTTTGAAACAATGCCGAGAGATAAAAATGGAAAAAAAAAATACTCTACTGCTGGGTACGTAACGGAAAAATATTCATTCGTGTAAGTGACACCACCCCAATGATACTAATCGCTGATCAAGATGACGTCGATAGACTATCAAAATTAAAAACAACACATGATGTTTCGCCGACTGTCCCTTTAGGAAATTAAAATTATATAATACTGTCAAACATAAACCTAACATTATAAATCTCTCTCAAGTATGTAAATACCTTAATATCACACACATTATCTCCCTAATTGTAACACACGAATTATCATCACTTGTTAACTACAAAATAGTATCAAAAACTTATGAAATGTATCATCGTAATATTATTTTTCTCACACTCGCATGTTTACAATCAATTTGTATTTCGACCATAGATGTACCTCTTAATCTGTCAAAACTAATGCCTATCGAAACCATAAACAATGCAACTTACCATAAACAAACAGAACCTGACGTTCAAAAATGTCCCCAATCACAGCATAATTATTTTATATTCCTAAAATATTTTTCAACAAATTTTATTCACAAAATATTAAAAAATGCTTAACATATATTTCCAAAATGTGCGAGGTCTTCGCACAAAAACACATAATTTCTTAAATCAGGTTCTTTTAAACAATTTTGACATTTACCTTTTATGCGAAACTTGGCTAAATGATTCAATCCATGATAGCGAATTGTTTGACAGCAGGTACGATGTGTTTAGAAAGGATCGTGACTACTCAGTATCTGGACAGCAGCAGGGAGGGGGGGTATTAATCGCAACCTCCAAATCTCTTAATGCTCAGAAACTACCGTGGTCTACGTGTACTGAGGACATTTGGATATCGGTGCCAATACTAGGTAACAATAATAAACTCCAAAAATTATATATATGCTGCTCGTACCATCCACAAAACACCAACTACATTCATAATCTAATTCATCACTTAAACAATACATCGGACCTGCACACAAATCACCCGGAAGGATTGTTTTTATTAGCTGGAGACTATAACATACCCAAACTAAATTGGAAGGTAACAGAAGGGCAAAACTATTTAGAATCAAATTTTCCAGAAGATACTGCTAGTTGTGCGTTGGTTGACTTCCTTTCATTCACGCAATTACAGCAATTTAATTCTGTGATCAATACAAATAAACGAACTCTTGACTTAATCATGACAAATATTTCAGAATGTAGCATAACTCACAGTACCCAGCCTCTGACGCCTGAAGATACACACCACAGAGTATTAGACATAGAGTTATCCCCTGTTATTAAACCGTCTCCCCTCGTTTCGTCAAGGACAGTCAAAATGTTTCACCGAGGTGATTACGGACAAATCATAAACGAATTATCCATAATAAATTGGGAACACGAATTTCAAAATAAGGATACTGAAGGGGCCGTATTAAACTTTTATAATATCATAAATGACCTCATACGTAAACATATTCCCGAAAAAAAAATTTATGTTAATTTGGAAAGGTTTCCCCCCTGGTATACTTCCCCACTTATTAAAATTGTAAAAGAGAAACTAAAATATCACAAAAAATGGAAAAAATACAAAAATCTAGCTGACTATCAATCCTTTTCAGTGCTGAGAAATCGTCAAAAGAAGATCTCACTTGAATGTTATGATAACTACATTAGGACGGCAGAAGAATCAATAAAAAAGTGTAGTAAACGCTTCTGGTCGTTCGTAAAATCAAAGCAATTGTCTTCTGATCTACCAAATCAAATGTATCTTGGCGATATCTCCTGCACTGATGGACAATCCATTTGTGACAATTTTAGTGATTATTTTAGATCGGTTTTTGTAGAGAATCCCAACCCCAGCCTCGATCCTATAAACTCTGATAACAATGTCGACAACTCTTATCTTCATTTTCACACAATTAACTTTAATCAATCGCATGTACTTAATTATCTAAAAAAACTCGATCCGAACAAAAGCGCGGGATCTGATTTAATTCCATCCATTTTTTATGTAAAATGCCGGGACCAATTGGCTTATCCTATCTCCATGCTGTTCAAAATGTCATTTGAGGAAGGCAACTTCCCCAACGTCTGGAAACAAGCACTCATTACACCAATCCATAAAAGCGGGGACAAAAACAACATCACTAACTACAGGCCCATCTCCAAACTCCCAATTATCAGCAAGATTATGGAAAACATGGTTCTTGACCAACTTTTTCCAGCAGTACAAACTACCATATCAAAGAATCAGCACGGCTTTTTTAGAAAACGGTCAGTCGAGACAAACCTGCTGGAATACACAGATTTCATATTTAGTTCTATGGGTAGTAAAACTCAGATTGATTCTATATACACGGATTTTTCAAAAGCCTTTGATAAAATTAACGTCAAACTGCTTCTGAAGAAGCTATTAAAAATCGGGATCAGTGGGGACCTTCTAAGATGGATCAAATCGTACGTCACTAACAGGAGTCAAGCAGTTAGAGCTAAGGGTTTCTCTTCACGTTTCTATAATATACCCTCAGGAATTCCACAAGGATCACACCTCGGACCTCTCCTTTTTATTTTGTATATAAATGATATAGACTCTTGCTTCAAAAACTCTAAAATCCAAATTTTTGCTGATGACATTAAAATTTACAAAAAAGTAATTAATATTAATGACAGCCTAGAATTGCAAGAGGATATCAATAGGCTTGGACTATATTGCGCGAACAACCAACTGTACCTTAATCTAGAAAAATGTAATACAATATCTTTCACCAAAAGCACTAACCCCCTAACATTCCCATATAAAATAAACGGAGTTGAATTAAAAAGGTGTAGTGAAGTAAGGGACTTAGGAATAATAATGGACTCCGGAATGTCTTTCAGATCACACATAAATTCCATTTGTGACAGGGCCTACAAATTCCTAGGATTCATTGTAAGAGTGACTAAACCATTCAGATCACCACATGTAATCAAGATATTATATTTTTCTTTTGTTCGCTCCATACTAGAATTTGGATCAGTGATTTGGAATCCCCAATACAAAGTCAATATTGATAGGTTAGAAAGAATCCAAAAAAAATTTTGAAATACTTAGACTTTAAATCGTTCCGAATATCAGAACATGTAAAAGATTCCTTAGCATTCCATAAAATTACATCACTAGAAGAGAGAAGAAATATATCTGACCAGAAATTTTTATACAAAATCATCAACAACGCTGTTGACAGCAACTATCTTCTGGAAAACATCCATTTCCACTGTCCAGTACGTAATACAAGAACAAATAAACTATTCCACATCCCACAATCAAAAACTAACTACTCACAACATACATTTCTGAAAAGGACGTGCACAAAATATAACAATATCCTTTCAGACGCTGATATTTTCCATTTGTCCTCAGTTCAATTCACAAAATATGTAACGGAGAAGATCAAAACAGATTGTTGATCGTGAATCTGCTGTGTGCCTTATTTTATTGTTTTTCTCTTATTATGTTGGTTTCATCTGATTTTCGTATGAATTATTATGTTGGTTTCATCTGATTTTATTATGTTTATTATGTTGGTTTCATCTGATTTTCTGTAATCTAGTTAGGTATTATGTATGTATAACTTCTTATATTAATGAGTTTTTTGTTTTTTCTTAAAATTCTATATTCTCAAATGTGGAAACTTCACTGGTTCATGCAAATTTGTCAAATGTAATTATTTAATAAAATATGTACAACTGTTTGTTTTCCCAAATAAAGTAAAATAAAAAAAAAAAAATAAAAAAAAAAAAATTAAAAAATTAAAAAAAATAAAAAAAAAAATAAAAAATATTGACCTTGATATGTTTTCGATACTTCTAATGAGTATATTGTTTTCCTGAACAAAAGCCTGATGGGTCTATTTGAATGTATTCATTTATTTCACAAACAAGCTTTCAATTAGTAAGTGGGATAATATATAATAATAATCTTTATTAAAATAAAAATTTCTTTAGCATCGTTGTGATTTGAAACTCGATGAAATTAAAAATAGCGACACTAAAAAGAGATAAACACATATATCTACAGGATTAAGAATGCGAAAGAATAAGATAGACTAATCGGTCTCCTCTTTGTGCGGTGCTTCGTAGCCTATCAGTCTCTTCTTAGTGAGGTGCTTCGTAGCCTCCCCACTCTTATCTACTTAGTTTTCTGAAGGTTTCAATTCTTCCGCATGTGCATTTTAATTTACTAGTAGTAAATTATAGTTCTGATAGTACTTGAATTTACTACATGTTATGTAGAAAATATCCACGTTTCCTTTAAGGCAGTTTACTAACTAAATATGTCTTATTACTTTGTAAGTTATATCTACTATCTTCAGTAGGCAGTATTCTATCGTCTCCTTCCTTGCGCTGTCCCAACTCATTGCCTAGGTAGGCTGTTGGGGTCGGCTATTCTCGTTCTCAGGTTGTAATTTCTCCTGTTCTGGGTATCGCCTTCTTCCAAACTGTTTTTCTGAAGAATTTTGGCGCATTGAGTCATCCAGGAGTTCTTCGGTCTTCCTCTGGATGACTGTCGATGAAGCTCCATAGAAATTGCCTGCCTCACTGTGTGATCCAATGGTCTCCGTCTTATGTGTCCATACCATCTCAACTGTCGTTCCTCCAGCTTACTATTTATGTCTGTGACACCCAGGCTACCACGAATGCGTGAACTTTTGATCTTATCTTTTAGTGATACTCCTGCCGACCGTCTAAGCATTCGCATTTCTGTTGTTTCGAGTTGCCTAGAGTAGGAGTTGTACAGTCCAGCATTCGGAGTCATACATTATTGCGGGTCTTACAATAGTCTGGTATATCTTTCCTTTAAGTTTTATAGGCATTTGGGAGTCACACAATATTCCTGTTACGGATCTGAATTTAATCCATCCCACACCTATTCTACGGATGACATCCGCTGCACATCCTCCGTCTCTGTGGATTAGTGAGCCCAGATACTTAAATGAATCACAGTTGGCTAATGTTACTCCATCCATTTGCATCGAAGGAGTTACAGAATTTGTGTCTTCAAATGACAAATACAAATATTCAGTCTTTTTCCTGCTAATTTTTAGGCCATTATCCTCCAGAATCTTTCAGGCAGTATTCTATCGTATTTCCTCTTAAATGATAGTTGTAAGTGTACCACAAAAATTATTGTACACGAGGGTCGGTATCGGGAATGTCGACTCCAAGCTTCGCGAAATAAGTTTTTTTTGTTTGTTATGGGGAGTAGGTACTCCGTTCATTTCTGTACTTCTCAACCATCCTCCTCCCCATCTCCTTCCCCTTCCACTCCCTTCAGTCAGACAGCGTATCCCAGTAGGGGATACTGTAGTCCTGCTGGCATCAGACAGTTTTTTTTATGGGAATACCGCACGAGAGTCCCAACTGCTACCCACCGCCTAGAGCCAGTGAGACTATGGCATCCCCGATTAGGATATGTTGTAAGGCTGAAGGTAGTGGGTAAAGGAAGGAAATGGGAAAAGGGAAGTTGAAAATACTTGGGTATTTAAATCTGGTCACCAAACATGCACTAATTTAAATTTGAATTCTGAATGGTGGTTTTATACTAGGGCGGTACTGAGAGTATATTCCACTTTGGAACGTGACTCAATAAACCATATTATATTATTTTAATTGTGAAATAATAGAGTTCAATTAAATAAAATCTATTTATGCACGCCGAGATTTGAACCCCTGACCTTAGGATTGCTGGTCGAGAGTCTTACTCCTCGCCCACGTAATCGCCAAACCCACTCTTGTTCCGCTTGAACGATAAATAAACAATATATTCGTACATACAAACACAGAATTCATTAAGAGGGTATTACTAGAGAAAACCAGAAATATGTCATTTTTAAATCAGATTTTAGACGTATTGACTCTTTTCCACAAAAAATTACACATGGATTTCGAAAGATTGTTCTTTTATTTTTAGTATAATGAGATTATAACATAGGTCGTTGACAGATTTGTTAAATTTAAAAAAAAGATTCTGTGTTATACCACACCCATTTCAAATCTTATAATCATGAAGTAAAATAAATCAATACATTATCTGGGTATCGCATGTTTTAGAATTTTAATTTTAGTTGAAATAAAATCATTAAAAAATATATACGTACATGTGTTTTTTGACGAAAATTGGTCCGTTTGTGTATTTATTTGCGCACTTACAAACTAATATATTTCAGATTTTTTTAAAATTCTTATTTAACGTAGACATTATTGAAAAATGATAAATACTTATAATCAAAAAATATTTACAAAAAACTTCATTATTTTAATGTTTTATCATCACGCCTTTCAGCATTTTTGGATATAGGTTTAAATAAAAGCAAATTTGGAATGAAATAAAATCGATGTATAGTTATAATTTTGAAATGCTGGTATGGAGATAATTAATCTTTCTCATTGTAACCGCCCTGCACGATCGTAAGAACAACTTTCGACGAAATGTGGATGGTTAAACGCTGGCTGGTTAAACGCTCTTAAAACGTCCCAAGTACACAAACACTTTACACAACAACATGATAATATACATTTAACACCATCCACACTTTCAATGGTAAACAATCCATTGGTTACGCAACTTATATAATTCCACCCCCAAACGACATTAAAAACGAAAAGTTGGGTAAATTTCAAAAAAAATTATTAATGTTTATTCTTGATAAACAAAGTAATGACATGTAATAGCGCTGTATTGTTATATTTAGTTTAGTTTAATGTGTGTAGTTATTTCTAGTTAAATGAGTGAAAATGTCATTTTCTTTTTTGCTGGAATAAAAAAAAAATTTATATATCCTAATATAAATAATGCGTAAAGTAGGTAATTAGGTAAATTTATTAAACTAACTCTGTTTAAAAAACCTATTTGAAAGGTTTACGAAGACAAAGCAAAAAACATCCCAACAGCCTTATAAATAAATACATATTTGGTGAAGAAATATTTTTTTTATTTATTTTCAACATCAATATAGTTTTCCACCGCGAAGGTAATTTAATTGTAGGCATCAAAATCACAGTCACTTGTGATGCCATCTTGTGTACATCAATGATGTACCCTCATCGATTCAATTATGTCAACATTTTGGGTAACTTTGTGAGTCAATAAGGGAGCGTATTTAATTAATAGAGAAAATTGACAATAATTATAATTTGGATGGAAAGGCTGTTAGGTTATTGTAAGTAGGGTAATACGGGGAACTCCATTAATGGAGGTCTGAACGCGGTAGTAGCTAAGGAAATTTGCCCAAAGAAGCGACACCAGCATCAGCAGTCCGCAATGGACATAAATGGTATTAGAAAAATAATACCACGTTTTATATTCAAATCTAAAAATTAACCGTAAAATAAATAAAATGTACAACTTTATGAAACCAAAGTGTCGGAAAAAAGGTTGTAAGGATTTGGGAATTTTTTATTAATTATTTTTACATGTGTTAAGAATAATGACATCTATGAGATAAATACTGTAGTTTATTCCATTGGTTTAATTATTCTTAGTTTATTAAAAGAGTATGCATATTAGAGACCTCTGTAGGAATTTTATAGAAGCTAGTGTTACCGGCCAACTAAATTAGAGCACGTGACCTCAGTGGATATCTGCTACTTGTATTGTTTATTATTATCGTATTTTTAACAGTCTGAAAGACGGTATTTTTACGATTTTTAGCAGTATAAAAAGGGCTCTACTCAAGTATTTCTTTCTCTCGCATTAACCCATACCTAGAGTATAGACCTCTTGTTGCACAGGCGAGGTCCGGGCCAAAATTAGTTCTAAAAAGTGTTGATTTCATTGCTACTCAAAAGTGTTTGTAAATAAAACGACTCTTCAGTAAAAAAAAAGTGTTTTACAATAAAAAGTCCACCACCCTTGATGATATTGAAGTGACTTTGACATGGTCCTTCTAACCGGACACAAAATTGGACAAAATAACAACAAATATAAAAAAACCAGCGGCCAAAAATCCGAAGAAAAATCCAGAGCAATCCAGAGCGATCCAGTCAACAAGAAACAGAGCTAAGTGTCCATAATCCTTATGACCTACCACTTCGAGATTCCAATCCTAAAGAACAATCTCAATAATTAGTTTCTAGAATCAGTTTTTTTATTGTTATCACCCATATTCAATACAATTAAAAAATGCAAGTCATAGTATAATTAAAATAAATCACAGTTGTAGTCCCAACTTGCAAGTAATGAAAAACCATTGAACAGGTTGAATTATTATTTGAATCTTTTAAACATCGACCGGCAAAACTGTCATCATATCGTATATGTCATTTTTTAATCCCGTTGCAAGTAAAAAGCAATAGAAGCGAAGCAAATCGGAGTATATACGTTCTTGATGTTTCTATAGGAATTGTCGCCAGCGCATAGCACTACTATGTATTTATTCTATCGTTTTCTCTGAACAACAAGGTAACGATCGTATTTTTTGCGTTGTTGTTTGTTTTTTATTTAGTATTGTCGCCATTACTTATAAACTACGATATAGTTTGTTTTTTGAATTATTGTCGCGGCAGATAAGAATTTGAGATGGAGAAATTTAAAGGTTTAATCAATAAACGGTCGGTTTTAAAGGGGAAATTAACAAGATTTAGTCAGGTTCTAAATACGTTGTCAGCTAACGAGATTAAGTTGAGGTACGACAAAATTAAGTATTTATTAGACGAATTCGAAATAATCCAATGCCAAATAGAAAGCATCGACGACTCAAATGTAGAGGAGAACGAAATTCAGCGTGAAACCTTCGAGAACCAGTTTTTTACGATCCTGGCGACTGCCAGAGGGGCGATGGACTCGGTGGAACAAACTAAATGTGACATTAAATTACCCAATTTAAAGCTTCAAGAATTCCACGGTGATCAAAAGACTTGGAATAATTTTGTAGAAACATTCAAAGCATTATTTCTCAATAACCAGTCGCTGAATAACATTCAAAAATATTATTATTTGCAATCGTGTTTAAAGGGTGACGCAGCCAGGATAATAGCTAATTTGGAAATATCAGAATTAAGTTATCAAACTTCTTGGGAATTGTTGCATGAACATTTTACTAATCTCAGAACTACGGTACACAAACATATCCAAACATTGTTTCAGTTAAAAGACATGAAGATGGAAGATCAGGTCGGATTACGAAGATTAATCGACGCTACCAACGTCAATCTGAAAGCCTTACAAAACCTTGCAGTTCCAGTAGAGCAGTGGGACGCGATAATAATTTACGTGATTTCAAATAAATTAGATTCCAATACGAGAAAATTTTGGGAGCAATCGCCCATTGAGGGAAAACTACCTACTCTAAAGGAATTTCTAAAATGTTTATCGTTACGAGCACAAACTTTAGAATTGATGCAAACGACAGAGAAAAGGCTTTCGGTTGGGATTAAAACTCAGATAGGATTTAATAACCCAAAAAGGGAATCCGTAGCATTGTTAACATTAAAAAAGGGTAAATGTATTTTTTGCGATAAGGATCACTTAGTGTATTATTGTAAAAAATTCTTAAATTTAAAGCTACAGGATCGAGTTAATGCAATAAAAGAGAGCCAAGCATGTTTTAAATGCTTGAAACCGGGTCATTTTGCTAGTGATTGCAAAATAACAGTGAGATATGTAACAGTGAAAAGCACAATACGTTACTGCATAAAAAAGTATTCGAGTCGGAACCCTCGAATACAGAGAAGGATGCTGAAGAAGTATCTATCAACAATTACTCTGCGGTGGGCAGAGCGAAAAAAATTGTGTTGTTGTCTACAGCGATGGTTGGCATCACTTGAGCAGACAACAATATATATACAGCCCGGGTCCTGATCGACCCGGGATCCCAAGCTTCCTTCCTGAGGGAAGGTTTTGCAAAACGATTAAATTTGGAATTTGATCAAGTAAACAATACGGTATCGGGAATTCACAATAATGTTACCCATATAAAAAAAAATATGTCGGTAGAATTGAATTCTTTGAAATCGGATTATAAAAAAGACATCTCTTGCTTAATTTTACAGGATATAACCGCTAATATACCGCAGGCGACCATACCCAGGAGCGAATTAAAACTGCCTTCTGGATTGGAACTAGCCGACCCAAAATTCAACGTATTCGCACCCATTGACATGCTCTTGGGGGCTGAAGTGTTTTGGGATATCTTGACGAATGATAGGATGAAGGTCTCCGCCGGCATAACCATGCAGCGTACACAGCTGGTTTGGATTGTGTGCGGATCAGTAGAACCCCGTCCCGAAATAAGGCCTGTATCCGTTTTTTGTGGTTTATCTTTAGGTAGAGAATGTCATCCGCATACTAGCCGTGGGCTGAGCAAGGTAGTTTTTACAAAACCTTCGAGTTTGGCAGAAAATGCTGGCGAGCCAAGCTTCAATACATCCCGTGCAAAGGAGCTGGTAATTAAAACAGCGTGTAGAAGCACCTCGGAGCTCGGAGCAAAGAGGCGCTAAAAATGAAAAACATCCGAAGGGATGCAATAACATGTCAGGTTCCGACATAATAAAGAAGGTTCCGACAAAAAAGTTGTCTGACTCAACTATACGGGGACATGAATCGACTGAGTTGGTTAAAAAAAGGGCCAGCAGTTGTACCCCTTCAAAACTTTCGGCTTTAGACCCACCGGGGGTCTAATGTAAATTTAAATCAAAAATAAAGAAAACATTATCGCAAGGTTTAAAAGACTGTAGGAAATTTAAATTTAAAAATAAAGTCCTTACGAATTTGAATAATGTTGACCGAGATTCAACTTTGAAAAGTGTATTGACACTTACAAAAAATAATATTGCTGTCCGCAAAAACAAATGTTTAAAAATACAGAATAATAACTCGTTAGGTATAAATGAACTGGAACACTTTGTGAATATACGAAATCGGCCAGCAAGGCATAACGTGAGGAAAATAATTGCACATCAACGTAATTTTAAATATAAACCAATATTCTACTAGTAGAAATCGAGTTGAATTTCAATTCATTGACAATTTATTTATATTTCATGAAAAACTTATTTAAATTATCAACTTTTAATCTCAGTTTTCAATTTAACTTATTTAAAAATTAACTTATTTAAAAATTAAATTCAACTTAATTAATATAAAATGGTTCTACTAGCTGAACCTAAAATTATAGGTTAGTTTTGAAAATGTTATAAAAACAATTGTAATTAAAATATATTCACGATTTGGATTGCTGTTACTTGCCAGCGGATAATAAGACCTATCATGATGAAATAGGTATTAATAATTGAAGACAACACTCGGTGAAATCAGTTTTTTACACATTATTTAATTGTATTTTTATTTTTTATTTTTGTTTACAAATGGCGCACTGTATCTAGTGTTTACCAAAAAAAGTATAAAATTATAAATGGTTCGCTACACATAAAGGTGTAAGCTCAGATAAGAATTTCTGACAATGGAATTAAAGATTAAACTGACTCGAGGAGTCCTTTAACAGTTTGAAGGAAAATGTTGACAAGGTTCAAAAAGTTAGGAAATTGTTATGAGTTATATTGTTTATTATATAAAAGTATAATTTTTTTTTTTTTTTACTTTAATTTAAAAATAAAGTCATTGATAATTAATCACCTCTACTTTTTAATATTTTGTCTATGTTATAATTTATTCTTATTTATTCTAATTTGTCTATACTTGTTTGTCATTTATCATAGTAACATATCCTGATGAAGACAACATTGTTGTCGAAACATGTTGATATTGTTTTAAATATAGTGGTTTTATACAAAGTGATAAGTTATTCATTATATGTATAATTTTATGTTTATTATAGAAGTGTAATTGTGTAGGATGCTTTATGAAAGATCAAGTTTGTTTTTTAAACACTTAATACTTGCATCCAATGATCCTATTAATCAACTTTCTCATTTCCTTACCCTCTCCTTGGACACTTACCTGGTATGCTTCAAGAAGATGAATGAGAGACTCTGATGAATTGACTGAATCAATATAAATTCAGAGCTAATACAATGTTTTTTGGTCCAGGTGAAAAAAGGATTACCCCGGTGAACTTCAGAGATGAAATAAATGGCAAACCAGTAGTCAGAGGTCTTTACAGAAGGATGACTTGGCAATCTTAAAAGAAGACAATCTGCCGCCTGCATTGTGGAGGATGGCTCACGTTCTATCTTTTCATCTTGGGTCTGATGGCATTGTGAGGGTGGCCACCCTCAGGACTTCACAAAGAACTTTCGGGCTTCCCATAGCCAAATTATGTTAATTACGCCTGAAGGAGTAATCTGCTACCTACTGTATAGAAGATGGCCCGCGTTCTATCCTCTCTTCCTGGAGCTGATGGAACGGTAAGAGTAACCACTCTAAAACTTCAAGGCACATTCGTGCGGCTTACAATCAAATATGTTTACTGCTCCTGGATGGCGATCTGGAACCTGCCCCCATAAGAAGAAGGAAGCCCCGTAAGAAGAAAGAGGCCACAATAAGAAGAAGAAGGAAGCTCCCATAAGAAGAAGAAGGAAGCTCCCATAAATTGAAGAAAAAAAAATGGAAGAAACATAATGACTCAACACAGCAATCTTGGGATTTGCAATGCTCTCCTTGGTCTCTACCTTTGACCAGCTAGATGATTCTGCCCCCCCCCCCCCCCCCCAATGATGAAAGGAAAATGGGAAGTCCTCGGTGCAGCGTCTCATGATGGATCAAGCAGATGACTAATCTCGGACTTCAAGACTTGAGTGTTTGTGTTGTTAAGAGTCGTTATTATGAAATTATTATTTGCATGTTATTTTAGTTGAATAATTTATAAAGGTTCAATTTTATTAATAAATTTATTTTAGGTGCAGGTTATCGATTCTACGATATTTTGATCTATGAATTTATTTTTGTATTGATTTTTGATAATATGGAGTACTTTAATTATATAATGTCAGTATTAGCATTTATTTAGTAGATTTAAAAAAAAAAAAACGTAAAAAATGTTAAATGTTAATGTAAATGTTAAGGTAAATGTTAAATACTTAAGTAGTGCTCTACATTATACATAACGAATTATTTAGCTTTTTAAATCAATTACAGTATTTTTATTTTTTCTTTGGTGGATTAGACTGAAATTTTATTGATAAAGGAAAGTGAGTTTATGTTGATAGATTAGCTCTATACTTTTCATTTCACGTATATATTTTGTTGTTAATCTGTCTGAATATTATGTTTAAATTTACCATTAGGGTTAGATTTAGAAATGTTTTAATTTTATTTAAAATTAATCCCTTTCCCGGGGGTCTGTTAAGAATAGTGACATCTATGAGATAAATACTGTAGTTAATTCCATTGGTTTAATTATTCTTAGTTTATTAAAAGAGTATGCATATTAGAGACCTCTGTAGGAATTTTATAGAAGCTAGTGTTACCGGCCAACTAAATTAGAGCACGTGACCTCAGTGGATATCTGCTACTTGTATTGTTTATTATTATCGTATTTTTAACAGTCTGAAAGACGGTATTTTTACGATTTTTAGCAGTATAAAAAGGACTCTACTCAAGTATTTCTTTCTCTCGCGTTAACCCATACCTAGAGTATAGACCCCTTATTGCACAGGCGAGGTCCGGGCTAAAATTAGTTCTAAAAAGTGTTGATTTCATTGCTGCTCAAAAGTGTTTGTAAATAAAACGACTTTTCAGTAAAAAAAGTGTTTTACAATAAAAAGTCCACCACCCTTGATGATATTGAAGTGACTTTGACAACATGGAACGACAAAAAAACGACTTTGTCTAATAAAATATTGCATTTTAATTTTTTTGTTATCAGTAATTTTAGTTGTAAAAAAACGTAAGGTGAGCCATTTTGAAAACTTTTTTTATTTTACTTTTATTTCAGTTTATAAAATTTTAAAGCCTATTATATCACCTTTGAAATACGGTTTTTAGTTTTCCAATATGTTCAGAAATATTCCATTTATATGGATTTTATTGTAAAGAGAAAATATTTTGACACTGACAAAATGTGGTCGAGTCCTGAGAGGTTTAAAACAAAGCGAAATTTTAATTTTGTAAGGTTCTCAAAATGAATAAAATAATTGCATTGAATTGAATGACCGTGTTAGAAATGTGGAGATCCAGGAAGAAGGTAAGCGTAGTTAACAAGATTAAGAAAGGGAAGCTTATTATCTAGGTTGGACACGTGAAACGGTTTAATAAAGAATCTAATATAATTACAGCGATATTGGTGCAAAAAGTACTTGCAAAGGCGCAAGAAGTCGGAGAAGCCCGATGAAGATATGACCTGGATTCAGAACAACCGATTTGTTTTTAGATTTTCACGGCCAAAAGTATTTTTTTATTTGTTTTTGAGGAGTTATGCCGTGTTTTTTTACCTCCTTCTTTAGTCAACGTTTCGGACAGCGTTGCAGTGTTCATCATCAGGGCAGATCCGGCAGATGAGTAATTGTTAGTGGTGAAACGTGTGATGAATTGCATTAATCAACAGTGAAAATAAGAAAATATCGTAGCTTCCCACTTTAATTCAAAAAGAAAATACCAATTAATTATAAAACAGACACACCTGCGACATCTACCGGTTCAAAGTAAATTGAATTCTTGTTGACGATAGGGATCTACAATTAAGTAGATTGAGATGAGTATTAATAAAAAAACCACAGATGGTATTAAAAATCGTCACGAGGCAAGGAAAGTCCCTTTCTTAGGCGCGATAATAAACACAAAGAATGATTAACCAATCACAAAAGTGGAGGGCGTGTTCAGATTTTGAACAAAGAAATGGACTTTGAACTAGGCAATTAATCAGAGATTTATGGAAAAAAATATCATCATCAACCGAAAGATCAATACACTATAATGTAAACAGGGTCTCACGCGCGGTGCATCAGGTACAATGACCCTAGATTTAAGATATACAATCAGTGCAATGAAGGTGTTGACGACCGCCGTTAACGAACAAATTAATCCATATTATGTTGGAAAAACTATGCAAGAAAATAACAAGAAAATTTTAATAAGAGGAAAATTAAAGAAAAGACGTGCAAAACATAAGAAAAACTACTGTAGGGATATTTAGTTGTATAACGAGTACATAGAAAGTCAAGGAGGCCAGATTAAGAGAAAAGCGTACATTTAACATTTAAAAGGAAGAAAAACGCTGGAAATTAGGGATGTCACTTTTGTCACGTCAGGGAAAACGATTTGAAAAGGAAATCTAATGGAAAAACTGGACGTTTAAAAGGAAGTGTTTATTGAACAATATAAGATTTCGACTTATTTTTGCGTTTTCAGACGAGTTTAAATAGATATCGTTATATATTTGGAATAGGGAGGTCATACTAGTTACATTGCGATAGACAAAGTAAACAAAAAGCATTGTTTTACGTCAATTGTTTGAGGAGAATTCTATGAGAAATAAGACAGACTGCAAGGAAAAATGAAACATTATTTGAGTTGACGACCTCACACGTGATTTTGTTATTAAAACAACCAGAAAACGAACATGGTTTTAGACGATTAAAACCATTTTAATGGCTTTTAGGACGATAAAAATTATCATTGGTCTTAGGGACAGTTTACTTTAACTAAAAACGATTAGATTTTATTACCCTCGAATAAAAGCTGAGTTATTGATCAACACCTCGGAAACCCAGACATAAACAGACGTCAAATTTTAAATTAATGTGGATTTAGGGGAAAAAGGGACGGAATTTGGAGGATGAACCATAGAACGTAATAAAAATTGACATATATTTAAGGGCCGGAGTGGGAGTATCTCCTATAAAAATGTGGGAAATGATATATTAATTAGTAACAAATAGAAAATGAAATTTTCTATTGAGGCAGCAAACATCGAAAAACGATACGGATATCAGAGTAATGTACGGTGAAACTATGGGTGAATTGATACGGCCAAAGAAAGCAAAGAAAATCTTAAATTAACAATTAATAAAATAAATACGGCTGAAAATATAAAAAATTATAGGGATGTGGAAAGTTACATGAGACTGAATGAGAATGAATGAGGAAAATCAAAAAAAGAACATCGTGAATAAAAGGAAAATAAGAGAAAATATGAAAATTCAAGTCTACGACATAAGTAGAGACAATACAGTTTAAAACTGAATTGATCCATATAGGTGGCATAAGAATAAGAAGGAATTTAGGAAAAAGAAAATTGGAAAACGCATATTAAAGGTGTTGGCTTGAATTTGTTCATGTTCTGGTAGCGATAAACAAAATTGAGAATTATGTACAGTTTATTGAAGACGTACCTATTATATTTTGAGGAAAAAAGAGATACGAAAATTATGATATTTGAGCTAATTTTGTATGACCAACAGACAAAGGGATGAGGGGCATTTTGACGTAATATCGCCGGTCCGATCCTGGAAAAATGTTTAAACGAGATAGGGCATGAACAAAGTCATGAAAGGTGGACCTAACGACAGTTAAACAAAAATGACAGAATCGATATATGAAATCTCGAGTTGTTAGAGATTAAATTCGTGGATCAAAGATAGCTTAGATAGGCCATTCTAATCCTGAGAGGGGTTTAAAAGACAGGACTTAGTGATTTTTCGTTAGTCGGCGCGGGTTTTTGAAAAGCGGAAGTTGATGTGACGTGACGATACGTTCGGTAATTTACTGGTGGAAAAATTCTAATTAGTTAGAATCACAGGACTTAGAAAAATTTCATATTCGAGCCAGTGTCTTATAAGTATTTGAGAAATTAAAATCAGTGGGAATAGAAATAAAGTTTACGTTTTATTTAATTGTGAAAAGTTAAAAGTTCTGTAATAAATACAATTTGATTAGTGGAAAATTCGGTTTTTATAATCAATAAATATCATATTTGGAGACTTAGTAATGTCGCGACAAGTGTCGGTGTGGTAATTAAATAAAGTGATGTAATAATAATAAAAAGTAAAAAGAAGTTATAAAAAATTATGTGCGTTCAGTTTAAACGGAGAGAGTTCTACTAAATATCAAATAATTATATTAATGATTTAAAAATAGTGCAAATTAAAAGAAGTTATAAAAAATTATGTGCGTTCAGTTTAAACGGTGATAGTTCCTTTAAATAAAGTGCAAATCGAACGTAATAATTTACCACAGGATAAATCTAGTGTTAGATAAAATAATAATAATAGATATGGACTTTAGAATAAATAATACAAATAATAAAATTGTTGTTGAATGAGATTGTGGTAACTTAATAATAATTATTATTTCGGAAAGTTTAAATAAATAGTGAAATACGTTATCTTACTGCAAAATAGAAGAGTTCGGTGACAAACAAAAATAAAAATAATAAATCTCTTATTTCGTAAATAATCGTGAAGTGGTTATTGCTTAAAAATTATAATTTAAACGGAGTGTTATTTTAACGATGGAATAATTATAATAATAAATCTGGAAGTTGAAATAAATAATAAATAAATAAGCATGATAATAATCTGTTCGGTATTTAGTCGTATAACGCTTTGTTGCGAAATAAAAGTACGGTGGGAAAACGAACACAAAATAAGTAATTAATTGTTAAATTTAATTTAAAAAGTGTTAAGTTAACCAACGAGATTTGAAATAAAATGCGGTTAGAACGATAAACATAATTTAATTTAGATAGATTAAACGAGAATGGAATAAAATTGAAGTCGGAGAATTTTATTTGAATTTAGTTGATAACATAGGAGTAGGTATTAGGTAAGGAAAACATAACAAGGTTTACCGTGTAGCTCCCGGTCGGATAAAAACCTTAAAGGGGTAAGTTTTATTAAAAATTAAAATAAAATATTTTCTAGGTTCCGAGGAGAGAGCGGCATGCAGCAGACAGTTGGTATTTGAATTAATTTTATAACAAAGTATTACTTGCTTAATATGTGATATGTACCTATATTAAAATATTATATATAAAGTATGTATATTTATATATATATATATATATATATATATATATATATATATATATATATATATATATATATATATATATATATATATATATTTATATTCAACCCAAGAAAATCTTAAAATAAAGTGAAACACACCTAAATAAAAGTAAAAGGTATCGATTACTAATACCTACTTAGAACGCACTATGCTATTTAAAAAATAGTTGTGTGCTAGAAAAAATTTCAAGTTCATATTTTATACTTATTTTATTAATGTATGTACTATTATAACTTCAGCTAATATAAAATGATCAAAAAATGAGTTATGATATTAGAATTTATTTCAATTATAATATAATTGTACATATATCAGTATATTTATTTATTGAGACAAAATATATATGTATATGTATGTATGCATTATAATTATATTTATCGGGGAACAGATTAGACCTCTGCGAAAAAGGAAATTATCACTATTAAATTCAAAAGAAAAAAAATTAGAACCATATAAGCTCGCGTTTAGGAATGTTCTAAAAAAAAAAAAGGTAAACAAATCTCACGTTTGGAATCTAGGTCACGAGGACAGCGGTAATGTTTACATAATTGAAATTGTTTATGAAACAACTCGGTCAGTAGGACACTGTGTCAAATGTTTGAAGGAAGATGTCCTTGGATTTTGAATAGGGAATGGACAGGAATGAGCTTTGTATTTAAGTATTAATTTAGAATGGGACAAATTCATGATATTACGCAATTATAGAAAAGTTTAACACAATCTTTAATTTGAACATGTAGAGATTATTTTAGGATTGAACAATTTGAAAATAAATAGATTTATTATAAGCTAGTCAAATAATAGGTACATCAAACATTTGGAAAATCACGGGTTAGTTTAGGAGTGTATTGAAGAATTACATGGAATATTCGAGGAGAAATTTATAGAACGATTACTCTCGTAGGTATCAATCACTTACAAGAAGCAGTTGAAAAATCACGGGATAGCCTAATAAAAAGTATCAATCATTTACAAGAAGCAGTTGAAAAATCACGGGATAGCCTAATAAAAAGCATCAATCATTTACAAGAAGCAGTTGAAAAATCACGGGATAGCCTAATAAAAAGTATCAATCAGTTACTTGAGACAACTGAAAAATCACGGGATAGTAAAAATTTTACCAAAAGTTGAGCTTTGGGGGAAAATTTGGAAAACAGTTCAACAATAGGAGGCAGTGGTCGCTCCTTAAATACAAGGGCCATTAACCAAACACATAATAGAGATTGTAAAAAAATAAACAAACACTTAAAGAAAATTGCCAACCAAACAAAACAAAAAGCTTGGAGTTTTGGCGAATCTCCAGAACATATCGCCAGATAATTGCTTATTATACTAGTATCTATTAATATTTCCCACTCTTGGTATGTATATATTCGGTCATCGGTTAAGGTTTTGTGCAGAATTCCTTCCCACGAAATCCGAGCTCGGGATTTGAGACTGGCTAGACTCAAAATTGCGAGTTATAATCCTACCCAAACGTATGTTTACATATATATCTTTCTATGTACTGTACATTGGATGATGTGGACCCGCTTACAATTAGCGTTTTAGACTCGACAGAGTTACTCTCACATCATTTCTTGTACGTGGAGGGAGGATTCACGACCCGTAACTCTACACAACACCGTGAGTATATGATTGCAGATAGGACGAAACCGGTTCGCCCTAAGTAAATAGTAGACCTTGGAGGAGTAGGAATTTGGGGGTTTCGGGACTTAGGGAAAGATCTGAATGACGTGCACGACGACATGGAAGATTGACAGAACAAGGTACTAAGACCCTCTGGAAAATCGCGTCGGCTGACTGTGCGAAGTTCTAGTTGATCCTTGACCATCCTGTTAACTTGCAGGAGGATAGGAGCCAAATTTTCGGCAGAAAAAGGGTATTCTGAGTTCGTCTAATATGCAATCTATTAATTACATTAACCTACTAAACCCATCTTTATATGTACCTTATAGCAGCTGAATCGGATTGGAGAGATGACATGCAGATACAAAACAATCATAATCAAATTTACTAACAATTAACCATTTGAGTCATACTTAATTATTTGTTCAATTAAACATGCGTAATTCGATTAGTACAGGTTATTTACGAGTTCGTTAGGATGTAGGGAAACATAATAAGCGACGGAGGAAAGTTTGCTCTTTTAGAGAAAGTATTTAAAGTTAGATTTGCAAGAGAGAGACCAATACAGTTTGAAACTCAACGCTCTGTCCAGAATCAAGAAGTTACCACAAAATGAAAGTAATTAAAGTCCCATATCATAAATCAAAAAAATTACACAACGTTTGATGGAGTTTAATTACAACATAAATACGAAAATATTTACGTTCAAGGTCGTAAATAACGTATTAATTAGTTAAGTACATATATCTCTAAAGGTATATAGTGCAAGGGAGCTTTAAGTAGCTTTCTGTAGTTATCAAAGAAAATAAGGGTCCAATTTTCATGAAGGCTTGTGTGACGTAGGGAAGGAATTTTCCATCCCTACTACACACATGCAAAGCCTTAAAAATTTAAATATCGATCAGAGCCAAAAGAAAAGTTCAAGAAAACTTGAAGGGATGAAAGAATTCCAAAAATAGAAAATAAAATAAATCAGCATCAAAAGATAGAAATATCACAAACGTGTGCTTATGTACCAACTTGGAAGCGATACCGTGCTCCACTCCACTACGAGCAGGTATTATAGTATACTTCAAAATGGTTGTAGATTCCAATGTTTGCCTCCGTAATCAAGCGTGCTACTCGTACAATAGGAACTGGTTCCAAAAAACTCGAATCCACTGTCATCAAGAGATCGCTAGTCACCGGTACAAAGTAACCGAGACAGGCAGTGGCGTCATATGACTCATTTGTAGTATATATTCCCTCCGTTAACGATGATTTCATCCAGCATTAGCTAAATGATAACTAATGATCCCAATTCCAGGTTTACCAGTTAAGGGATTTGTTTTTCTTTGATGCCAAGGAGACTTTTAAATCCTGATCAGGACATTTATTTACGCGAAACTTTAGAAACTTTTTCACCGAGACAAAACATTCCGAGTGCTTTACGAGTTACCCGTACATTCTCATGTGTCAGGACTTTTACCAAGTTCGACGTACTTACTCTAGACACATTTAGAAAGACTCTTAAATCTTTACTTACGTCTTGAAAGCTTCCGTTGACCAAAAATAAGCTTTCGAGAGGTAAGTTTCAAAGATTTACAAAATTCACTCAACGTGTTTATAAGTATGTTTATATACCTTTATTCATTAAAATAATAAAATAACGGTTTATTTACGAATATTTTATACGGTGTAATATTTTCTGAATCAATTTCCAGATTAGTTCGTTGAGCCCCCCGTTCGGACTAGGCAAGTAATTTAGTCGATTCGCTAAACGCGTTAGTAAATTAACGTGTCCGAACACCATATTTTTAGAAGAGTAGTCTAATCAGCGCTTTAGTGTTGTCAATAGATACATATACTTCTATTTTATTCGGGCGAGTAGCGCCCCTACCATGCGTTCCTGCTCACTAGTTTAATCATTTGCGAACCCGTTGTTTTAGTAGAGTTCATTAGTAGCCGCAGAAATAATCGTCCCGTTGGAGCGAAGATGCTACATTAAAATTCTTTATTTTTGCTGTTATTAATCTATTTTCGTATCCATAGTTTAAAATAAAATAAAAATAATATAATATAATATAATAATATAAAAATAGTATAATAATATAAAAATAAAATAAAAAAATAATATAAATAATAAATTATAATCAGCTTAATTAGCGGATCTAGTTTGTTGCGTTGCTTGCAACGCGCCGCTTACTAATTTACTCTACTCAACTGTAATGCGAACGCTTTTTAGTTAGTCAAGTAGCGGGTTACTCGCCACTCGACTAAACTACTTCCCTAGTGCGAACAGCCATAAGCAATTCTTTTTGGTAGCTGGAGATCTTCTATATATTTTTAATATGAATTACTCTCACAGGACAGTTCGTTCCACAAGTACCCAACTTTTCGTAGCCCACGACATCTGCAAATATTATGTATGAACCTACTTACGATTATCTCATAAAATCACAATAATTACTTTCAGTACGAATGATTTTTGAAATTTAAATAATAAGTCATTTTGAACATCATTAAAATAAAAATACGGCAGTAATCAGGTATATTGAAAATTTGAATTTGAATATCTTTGGCAGTAATAATTCAGAACTTAACAAAATAATAGTATTACCAAATTTGATTTAAATTAAATTAAATCAATAAATAACACGGAATTTATATTTTATTTACGGAGAATATACGTACGAACATGTGCACACCAAAACAATATAATCTCCAGTTAATGTTAACTGGAGAATTCGCATGCGTGCTCATTATTTTTCACAGATTAACCATGAGATCTACGAATTGAACAAAATAAAAGAAATTCAAAACAACGCTTTTTAAGGTAAATCCATAAATTACATTCTTGTAAAAGGAAAACATTTTTCCGAATCCTTTCGCGAAAAGGGAAAAAAAACTAAAATAAAATAAGAAAAATTCAAAGCATGTTTATTGTTACTCCCTCGCGGTATTACGAGAGGTCTCGAACGCCTGAAATGACATTCAAGTTCAGATTTCACGACGTCTAATGGCAGGCGGAAACTCGTCGTCATGCCATCATATGTAACGGAAACCGGTTATTAAGATTGATATGTTTCGGAATAATATTGAAACCATAATGTTACATTAGTTGTGCGGGAAGTTTCTAAAAGGAAATGGAAAGGTTATTCGATTGAATTCTGGCAATGACTTATCAATAAATTTATGAATAAGCACGAAATGATTAAAATTAACATTATTATTTTTTAATTTATAAACTAACGTTTAGACAAGATTTTTATGCATAACACAAAGGGTAACAATTATTATAAGCAATATTTGTCAGCCTGAAACACTCATTTACATTGAAAAATCTTCCGAGAAAAGATATTTGCCGCCAACGGGACTTGAACCCGTGTCCTTCTGATTGCCGGTCGGATGCTCTGACCACTGAGCTATGGCGGTTTATCAAATACCCGCCAAATAATTCAATATATACTAGTGTTTCATTCAACAATTACTGCTTATTTTATTTTTTCCACCTGAAAACAACCAACTTTATTTTTGCGAGAGACATTGTTAGTATTAAATCCCTCGCTAGGTGGCGTCGAGACAAATTATGTCTGCATTTATTGGGGAAATACTTAAACTTGCCAAATATTAATTATTATTTTTTAAATTTATAAACTAACGTTCAGACAAGACTTTTATGCATAGCACAAAGGGTAACAATTATTATAAGCAATAATTGTCAGCCTGAAACACTCATTTACATTGAAAAATCTTCCGAGAGTTTAATACCGGTTTCGTCAATACTTTATTTTGACTTATAAATCGAACGTTGTTCTTAAATTTGAAGAATTGGAAAAGACGGAGTCTTGTATTATTTTTAGAGCAACATATTACTAATTATTAATAGTTATTATTAGTTTATTATCAAACAGTATTAATAGCCTTGCCACTGCGTACACACTCTATTCACAAATAGATACAAACGGAAGTGTTGCCATCTATCGAACGTTTTTGATAGGGTAACGTCTGCGTAGTTGAATTTAAGAACCCTGCCTCGAATGCATGTCAGCCACCGCGTCCTACACGCCGCACAATATAAACATCCATGTACGTGAAATTTTAAACAAAACTACCGTTGTAAGTTGGTTTCGAGTTCAAGAATTCGTCAAAAGATGACGCCACTTCCGTCAGCAGATCGCATGGGGACATTTTACTCCTAAGTATAAGGACTACGGATTTATAGAGTTTAACTACCTTTCCGGATATGGAAAGATTGACGGTAATACTTGACGAGTTGTGAATAACAGCATCACGCGGCTATGTACTGTTACTTTGTCACGGTTACTTAGTCTCGGTGACTAGCTGTTACTGGGTTACAGTGGATTCAGGAACTGGCTATTTTTGGAACCATTTCTTATCGGATTTATAAAATGGTCACCAACACGCAAACTGAGCGAAGCCGAACCAAAATCCGCCGTAGGCGCTAGCAGCAAAAACCTGCGGAGCAGGTTTTTAACTGCTAGTTAATTAATTATAAATTTATTAGACAATTAGATTCACATTTTAATGCTAGTTGTAAAAATGCTGAAATTAATTAAAATGAATAGCTGCATAGTTTTTGATGTTTCAGATAGAAAAATTAACTCAAATTTTATGACGCCATAGATCACTGTTTGTGAGATTTTCCTCGGCATCAGACTACTGCTTCATGTTTTTAATGTCACTTTTCAATTAAACTCTTTACAAATATGTATCTAACAAAATTAACTCTTGTCTGTCTAGAAAAATAATTATTTGACAATTTGGTAAATTTTTGGCAGAAAATCAACGCAAATTGAATTAAGCTAGAGTTCACTGTTCGTGGGTTTTTCAATTTGATATGTATGAACAGATGTTCTGCTTTACAGTGAAATAGTAATTTATTATTAATTTTTTAAACTTTATGAGTAAAATCTCAAATTATAATATTTAATTAAATGAAGACAATATTAGCGAAACTCAATTAAAATCTGGAGACAGAAAAATCAGAAAATATATTGGCTCCGCTGGGACTCGAACCCAGAACCCTTTTCTTACATGGAAACAGCTCTACCGATTAAGCTACGGAACCCATATTAATTCGGTCACTTTTAAGTGTATCATACTTCGACTAAGAACTACCAACAAAAATGAAGATAATGTTGGTAGTTCGAAGTATGATACAGTTAAAAGTGACCGAATTAATATGGGTTCCGTAGCTTAATCGGTAGAGCTGTTTCCATGTAAGAAAAGGGTTCTGGGTTCGAGTCCCAACGGAGCCAATATCTTTTCTGATTTTTCTGTCTCCAGATTTTGATTGAGTTTCGCTAATATTGTCTTCATTTAATTAAATAGTAATTTTGTTACCAAAATTATATTCCGTAACGCCGACGAGATTCTGTCAGTTTTCACTTCTGCCTCCTTATTTATTGGACTGCATTCCGAATTTATACTCTTGGCAAAAGCCTGCAACCACTTGGCACCGAATCAAAGCCTTAAATGTTACTAAAATGAAGTGAATTACTACCAGGGTTTATATTTTATTACCGAATTAGAATAAAAATTTGATTTGCGCACGATGCCTGAGAAATAATGAAAGAAAATGCAATGGAATTAACGACCCAAAGTAATAGACTGGAAATTTGATTTATTTCTTTGAAATGGCCGCATATGGAACTCTGATACAACTAACTGCAAAGCTCAGATTATCATTAAATTGACTTATGAACGTTGTTTAATGCTTCAGTAATATAATGGAGGGGTTTAAAACTGAATTTCATTTTAGATTTGTGGTCGCTATTGTTTATTTACTTATAAATAAATATGAAAATGTACGGGTCAAACATTTTGATATAGTTTGAAAGGCTAATCATAAATCTCTCAAAAAATACTACACAATTTTTTTCATTAATTTTAAAAAATAAGCATGGCAGGGTGAAAATATTTTTATGGGTTTGAAAATACAGTTAAAATGAGTTCTGAAATAGCATAAACTTTCGAATGGTGAGTTCTGGGATTATGCAAACTTTTTTTTGTTTTTGTTTTTTAGGACAGGGTCACGATTATCATTTTCAAGTCATTTCTACCAATAGCTTTATACCCGTTTCATTGAAAAAAAGATTTTATAGGTTAACGAAACTTTTGGGATTTTAAAATGTAGGTAATTTCAAGTATGAGCTCTAAAAAATGTACATGAAATAAATATTAACGTAAAATTAAAAAAAGAATATGCTTTGTTGTTTCATATCGTTATTACGATGGCTACGTGGTTGCGAGTTAAGGCTCTCGACAAGTAATCCGGAGGTAACGGGTTCAAATAGCGAGAAGCACAAGTAGGAGCGCAAGTGGGAGCGTAAATAGTGCAGATTTTACAGTTTGGTGTACAGATCTGTCTTCGAGGCAGGTCCACATTTAACTCCACGCAGGAGGCCTTTGGCAAATAAAATTACTTCAAGGCTATATCATCTTTGGGGATGCTTCGTGGAGGGTCTTTTTAGGAAAAGGTAGGAGTAGAAGTTCTGGGAAGGAAAAAGGTATGAGGGGTGGGTAGGAATCTGGAGTCAATGTGTCCAGGAGGTATAAATCCACCCTTCCCACCGTCGAGAGCGTCCGGTTGGAAAAGTCTAGGTTAGATCTCCATCAGCCAGTCTCACTCAGTAGGTAGGCAAACCTAGATAAGCCTCACCCCAAGAACTCGGGCACCCCTGCTAAGTCACCAAAGGCAGCGAACCACTTGGGATGACTTATGGTGGGGCAAGGGGTGTTGGTTACTCAATAAATGGTTCCCGGGGTAGTCTCGCTGGTTCCAGACGGTTGGGAGAAGTTGAGTTTTGTGAGATTTTTACATTTAAAAAAGGAAAAAAATCCCCACTTTTTTTTTTAAAACCCGTATAAAAACATTTTCAATTTTCGATCTAGTTGCATCATCTCTTGGGTAGTCTAGTAGCCAATTTCATAGGTTTAATTTTTTTGAACTGAGGATTGAACCTTCCTTTCCAGGGAATTTCCTGTAAATTTCATCCAATTTCAGAAAAATGAGTTTGTGTGTGTGTGTGTGTGCACGTGAGTGCCACCAAGAAGCGCTTATAGATCTTATCTGCCGAGAGGTCCATTTGGACAGACGGATTTAGAGTTTATTTATTTATTTAGTATTTAGTATTTAGAGCATAGGAGTCTGGTGGGAATGCTATCTTTGTTCTACCGGTATTACAATGGAAGTGTATGGCCAATGTATCGGGAAAATGGACTCAGGTTTGTGGGAGGTAATTTTTCTGTCATGTAAGGTAAATAAAAATGAAAAAGAGTTGACTTCTTATTTAGTATATTTCAATACATAAGACAATGTGCTTATGGAACAGAACAAAGAAAAGAAAAAACATTACCAAAAATGAATAATTTACCATGGTGCCAAGATCTTAAAATAAATTATAACATCGTAAATACCTGGTGGACCTAAGATATAGCTAGACTAGGTTTTCACTTCAGGCTGAACCGCACGCCAAAACAAATCCCCAGCAAACAGGTACGGGAATACCGCCATCACAAGATTCGCAATCTCCTTCAAAAAAGGGAACGTGACATCTTTCAGAGTAGGAACATCGAACTTCCTCCAAGGTATGACTCCATCATAAGAATCGCAACCTCCTTCAAAAAAGGGAACGTGACATCTTTCAGAGTAGGAACATCGAACTTCCTCCAAGGTATGACTCAGCGTCGTCTCTGCGATATTGCCTGAAGGCCATGCATGAAAGGACCTCCATATAAGATGCCTATATCGTGGTCTTAATTCTTCCAAAGGGCCACAAATATATAGATCGAAATCCGGCCAATGCCAAGCAAAGCAATTGCGCGTTCAACTTTCAAAAGAAACTCCATCCCAGACAGCGGATGGATTTGATTCACGCGGAAAAAAGGCCATTCCTCGGCCGCGCGAGAATTATTCACGCAAGTGCCAAAACACACACTTTTTTTATTAAAGAAATACGGATCTTCACATTTTACGATCCCGTAACATTAGATCTGACACACGGCACTATCTTCTATACCTCTCAAGGCTTTTATATCTCCATTATTTAAAACTTTAAAACCCAGCGGACCAATTTCACATCAGATGCCCCCGGTCTGATGTGGAGGAAGTCGCCATAGACAAGAAAAACTTTTTACTCCCAAAAAAAAAATTGCCAGTCTCCAAAAAAAAAAATCCCATAGACAAAATAACAAAATAAGGCAAGAACTGCACTATTTACATAATATTTATGTGACAATTCCCCCCTTCCCATTCCATGGTCATTGATCCCTTCGGTACCGGTGCATAGTCGGGAAACACGCCAAACGCGTGCCCAACATTTGTACACGGTTGACATTTGTCACATGTGAACGGGTCGTTTCTTCGACTCATTCTTGTGTTCAACAGCTCGGCTGTGGAACGATTTGCCGGCCTCTGTGTTTCCTCCTTCCTACAACATGGATCTCTTCAAGAACAATGTTCATTCCTTCCTCTCCTCAAAAATACCCTCCACACAGCATCCAGATGACATAGGCCCTGAGGGAAATTATTTTCCTCGGGGCCTCCTGTGTGGAGTTAATGTTAAAAAAAAAATTCAGTTCGACCGGGAAGTGGGTTAATTTCCACTCCCAAGATTTGCATTCATTCGTTAACAAAAATAAAATCGATGTTCAAATGGATCTATTTAAAAAGGAAAAAAAAAAGGTTTTCAAAATAAGGTCAATTAGCAACTTATTAATATTAATTAAAGCATTTTTAAACGAGAAAAAAAGACGAATGATTAATATTTAAAGCGCTCAATTCTGAAACCCCTCCAATTAAGGTATAATCCTGTTATTAATTGAGAGTACCGACTTTTCGGTGTAAGAAGGATTCTGAAAAGTGACACACCGCCCCCAGGTGGCAGTTTTAAAAGTGCTTAGCCGCCACTCAGTGGCTTATGCCACATTAATCTACTGGGGATGAGTAACCTGGCACTGGCTCGCGAACACCCTTTACCGCTCTTTGATGCAATACCTTAAGACAGGGATTGGCAAACATTTTGTATTAATGGCCAGAAAATTGGAATCCATGATAAAATAGAACAATGACGAAATAGAATATTGACAAAGCAGAACATCGACAAAACATAATATTTACAAAACAGAATGTTAACTAAGCGGAACAATGATGAAACAACGTGTTCAAAGCAGAACATTGACGAAACAGGACATTAATTAAACACAATATTAAAGAAAAGTAACCTGGCTCACGAACACCCTTCGCCGTTCTTTGATGCAATACCTCAAGACAGGGATTGGCAAACTTTTTTGAAATAGGCCAGAAAATTTGAACCCATGATAACACAGAACACTGACGAAATAGAATATTGACAAAACAGAACTATGACAAAACATAACATTTACAAAACAGAACGTTGACTAAACAGAACACATATAAAACGAAGCAATGACGAAACAGAACATGTTTAAAGCATAACACTGACAAAACAGGTCATTAAATAAATAGAACATTAAAGAAAAATTACGAAAAGTAGAACCCAACCAAACCTAACCTCTTATCCTATCGTGCACTGTTGTGAAGCACACTCGAGGACACTTAGTTATTTTTTCTACTTTATTATAAAACTAGCTGACCCGGCGACGCGTTGCTGTGGCTAATAAAACACAACGTCATCTACTTGATGGTTATCCAAACTTTATAACCACCGCCGTCTTTGAGTTTATCACAAAGAGACAGACAGATGCCGCGGAGGACTTTAATTTATAATACGTAGAGATGGTGTGAAAGTAACGTATAACTAACGTATTTAAGTTAATAAGGATTAATACTGTATCCGTCTAAATAACTTTTCAATTACCGCAATATACGTGACCATTTTTTTAGAAGATAGAATGGGTATAGTAAGCTATCCGTAAAAGATAGATATATGCCTTCGTGGACTTTTTCGTAGATCTATAAAAGAGGAATATCCCACCATGCATTGTTTTGTTATATCCCAAAAGGATTAGGCAGCGTTTTCAATGAAAGCTACCAGACGGCTTGATTTTTCCGACACTTCTAACAATTATCGTTATGTTTCAACCAATTTACACAAATCCTTGACAAATTACATACCTAAACCTTTCTCACGAAACACTCTATCTATTGGTGAAAACCGCATGAAAATCCGTTCTGCAGTTTTCGAGTTTATCGCGAAGAGACAGACAGACAGACGACGCGGGGGACTTTAATTTATAATATGTAGAAATAGAGATAGAGATAGAGATGTCGAGATGTAGAGATAAAGGTTTTAAAATGTTTATATTATTTACAATCGTATAGTAAGAATTGTTATGTTTGTTAACAATATTTTAAAACTGAATTTAAAACGATTGAAATATTTATTAAATTATGTTCATTTACAATTTACAAACTTTATGACACAAATAGTACGCAGCTAGGAACTTACAAGACAAAAATCAGAGTATGAAGTTCACACGCGGTAGAAGTGAAACCTTCATTAAACTAAAGTAGACAAGAGTGGGGAGGCTACGAAGCACCGCACAAAGAGGAGACCGATAGGCTACGAAGCACCGCATAAAGAGGAGATGGATTGTTTGTTTCTTTTTAGTGTCACTCTTTTTAGTTTCATCGAGTTTCAAATCACAACGGGGTTAAAGAAATTTTGACTTCCAAAAAATGCGTGAATGTTAAAGTTCTTCATTTTATGCTTCAATATATTGGTTTTATTTGACCTAAAGACATATTAATTATTAACATATTGTAGTTATTATTAATTAATTATTTAGTTATTATTAATTATTAATTATTATTAATTTTAATTTTAAAATTAATAATAATTAATAATTAATATTAATTAAAGAGGAGATGGATTGTTTGTTTCTTTTTAGTGTCACTCTTTTTAGTTTCATCGAGTTTCAAATCACAACGGGGTTAAAGAAATTTTGACTTCCAAAAAATGCGTGAATGTTAAAGTTCTTCATTTTATGCTTCAATATATTGGTTTTATTTGACCTAAAGACATATTAATTATTAACATATTGTAGTATATGTAATTATCCATGTATTGGATCATTCGGAAACGTTCGGGTTCCGACGAAGTTTGTTGAGCGGCCGCGGTGCTCTCTGAGCTGAGGCAGCCGTCGGTCGGCGCGGGCAGAACCATTTTAGTAGCCTTAGTAATCACTCGCTACGTTATAGACAATAAAACAGTACTATCGAATCCATTGTACATTACAATAAAAGACGAAAAAAACTTACGTGTACATCTTATTATTTGTGGGCTAGTAAGGCCACAATAAAAGAACATTACACATATGTAAGTCATTAATGGCAGAAGAGTTTATTTGCAGTAGAGAATACTTGACAGTGGCTAGTTCATCTTGTAATCGTAGTGTAAAATATGACGTAGATACGTACTGTCCAGTGGTTCTAGTAGGTATGAAAATTAATCAGTTTATGTGCAACGTGTACTCAATAACGTCGTTTGCAATCTTAATATATAAAAAAAGTCGGGTTAGTTACACCATTTATAACTCAAGAATGGCTGTACATATTTTTGCGATCTTTGATTTGTTGGATTTGTCTCCGCCCCGAATAGCAGAATAGCTATTGAAACATCGGAAAAATTATGAAGAAAATTCTTTTTTTCATATATTTTGTATGGAATGAATTATCAACTTTTGAAAAAGCTGCAGCAATATTGTGATAAATATAATATTGAATAGTGAGTGAATTCCAAAAATTTAAAAACTTCAAATGTCAATTGAGCTGATTGTTTTGCCTTTGTTCTTAAACATATAATGTCTCTCTTTCTTAGACACTAAATATCAACAGTCGAAAATGAGACAAACGGTGATCGTAGATCTGCACCCCTCCAAAGGAAAAATACAATAATTATAATGAATCTCCCTCACAGTATAAAAAATGAAACGTAATTCCCGAAAGTAAGTGGAAAAGTAAGAAAATAACAAATATAAATCCGTACCAACGCCACCTCTGTTACTGAAAAAACAAAACACAGACAGTTGCGCATTGATAATTGCTTCATTGTGTAATTTTGAACTTAATAAAAAAACTGAATTCAGCTAAACAAATTAAAACAACAGTTATTGATTCTGAGACGGTACGAAGTTCTCCGGGTCAGCTAGTTGTAAATTTAGCCAAATGAAGTAAAATAGTAATTTGTAGTTACATTTTGCGTATTATTGAAATAAAAATAAAGACGGAAGTGTCCACTTTGCTCAACTACTTGCAATTACATTTTTTTTTACTTATCAATATAAAGGCAAGGCTGAATTTTGTTTAGGAAAATAGGTTCAAGATTAATATTTATATTCATTTTTAGCTTCCAAATGACCCAGTTTCTTAAAAAAACAGGTTTATGACAATTCTGTTTTTGTTTCGCAAGGAGTTGGACACCATCTGTTTTGACGTACATGACTATTTTGAGGATGTTAGAGACAGTGCACTGTCGACTGTTTTCTTGTAGTGCATTTTTGGATTGTGAAATTGTTAATTCCATGCCTTCGTGTAATAGTTGTAACCCTTGTAAAATAGGCAGCGGGCCGGATTTGGCTCGCCTGCCGCAGTTGTCGAGCCCTGCCTTAAGCCTTAAGGGGTAATAGCCTATGAAAGTCTTTCATGCTTTTTCAGCGAGCCTGAAACGTTTCCCCAGCGAACGTTCGAAAAATATAAAATGCTGCTTCACGAAACAATTTTTTATGCGGGTACTTGGAAAAGTACCTGGAAAAGGTGAAAGTTTTTATGTGATGCCTTTTCGATGGTGAGTTGTAATACCGGTCTTGTTTGTGGACTACGTTTTGAGATAGGCAATACCTCTGAATGGGTGAAAATAAGATATTTAATATTTTTTGTGGTCATTAATCTAGTGAGCTTGAGCTGTTCACAATATAATGAATGTATGTAAGTATGTACGTTACACAATTTGGGAGGTGGGTATGGGTACCGCCGTCCCGGGACCTATTTATTGGATAACGAACAATTCCGCAGGGGTACCTGGGATCATAAGCCAGAATGGGAGAGACTGGTTGAGGAAGACATTTTTATCTCTCCAAGAGGACTATCTCGGAATATCGCCTTGCACCGCAGAAGGATGGATACATTCAAATATCTCTCACTTCTGGACGCATTGACCCTCAGATTCATATCTTTATCCTTCCCAGTACTTCCTCTCATTCTCTTCCTGACCCTCCACACATCATCCCCACAGGCCCTGAAGGGAATTATTTTCCTCAGGGGCCCCATAAAAAAAGTTATTTTATTAAATGTTCGGCAAACTACCAGAGACCTGTTCTTACTTTCTAATTAGTCTTAAGTAAATTTTTTTTTTCACAGTGAATAACCGCACAAGAATCTCAACTGCTCCCGTCTGGAGCCAGTGAGACTATGGCATCCCCAATTGGGGTATGGTGTGAGGCTGAAGGTAGTGGGGAGGGGAAGGAGGTGGGAAAGAAGATGGTTGGGAAGTACCTGGCTATTCAGATCTGGTCACTAAACACGGCTAAAGCCATTTTCAAGCAACGTTTCAATTCTGAATGGTGGTCTTACACCAGGGCGATACTGATAGTATCTTCCACTCTGGAACATGCCGCAAATACACTATATATTATTTTAAATGAATTAATTGTGAAATAAGACAAATTAATCAAATAAAATTTATTTGCGCATGCCGGCGCGACCTCCGGATTGTGAGTCAAGAGTCTTACCCACTGGACTACGGAGGTCGTCAAATAAATTTAAAATTAAAATGAGAAGTTTAATAAAGTTCTGCAGGCCTTTTAATTTTAATTTTTGTTACGCTGTTACGGCGTTTAAGGCCATTAAAAACCCATGGTTATTTTTATTTATTTATTTATTTAAGTTTTTATTCCAGCAGGACTAGGAGGGTAGTGCAATCCCAGTCTGCCATATTACATAAACAACTACAAAAGAAAAAAATGTTTAAATATTAGGTAGGTACCTAATTAAAACTTAAAATGAAAAATACAAATAACAAAAAATAAGCATAAAATAAAAATAAATAATAAGCAGACAAAATTAAAAATAAAAAGATAAAAAGATATTTTGGGATCGTCCATCATGGAGGTCGCCTCATCTGCATCCATCGCTCATTTATTGGGGAACTGAGCCACTCGGATGCAGCCACGACAATCATATTGGTTGAAGTCCGTATCCCACAAGTCGTTATGCCACACTGAGACTACTTTTCATATGATTTTATTTAATCTTGCGTATATTTATTTGTATGTCACTTACAGAGATTCGATAATATTTTCGGAAAGACAATCAATAGGGCCAGGCACTTACTGCTAAACATTTGATTTCCCCCTTTTTTTTAATGGTGGCATGTATGTCTAATTGTGTTATAATGACGTGAATATCTGTTCTGTTATGTTATAATGACGTGAATGACCTATTTTTTTGGCTAGAAACAATAACACGTAAGATATAATATTTATGGTTGATGTTGAAGAATAAGCAAGCTTTTGAAAATTATGGCTGAAGGGGAAGAAAATGTATGTAATTTTAACATTTCTTTAGAAGGTAAATAAATATTTGTAAGGAGATGTTTGCAAATAGATATTATTTATATAACAGAAAAAATCTTTTTTATTATATTTAATTTATCGTAGGTAGACCGCGTGACAAATTTAGTTTTACTCGTGAAAGCTGTTTCGCTTTTTGATATTTTCCGAAGGCATTGATAAACTTCTGACTCCGTCAACTTGTCAAATAGTTTTAGCCGTATGAGCCAAGAATAATAAATTGGAGTTGTAGGTACAAAATAAACTGAACAAGTTATTGATAGAATTCCATTCAATGCTTCATCCATAGACCAAAGGAAGGATAGATATGGACAAATTAAAATTCTTCTTCCCATTTCTCGGTGTTGGTTTTAAGAGAATTGACCCCATAAATATAGGCCACTGAAGTTATTAAATTTTGGCTTATAGCGTAAATACTCGCAAGAATTTGACAAAATAATAATAGGCAATTTAGTGTTGTCAAAAATGCAATAGGGCAGGGTTTCCCAAACTTTTTCTGCAATGGAACACTTTGCAAACCTGTAAATTTTTACGGAACACTTAGGTTATTTTTAGGTTGTGTAATTTCTAAAAGTAAAAATTTAAAAAAATATATTAAACATATTATTTATTTAGTACCTATATAAAAAATGGAATGTAAACAAAACAAAATGGAATAAATAAAGCAGACTCACAGACTTTGACGATTTTGAGTCCGTGAACTGCATATTTTCTTGATATCAGATAAAATATTGGTAAGTCGGATTCGAATATCTAATGTGGTGTCGAGCCTGTTCCTGCACTGTGGCTTGGTTGCAGCATAATTAGAAAATCCCGCTTCTCATAAATAGGTCGTAAAATCGGAAGTAAAACAATAATAGTTTGTTTTGATAAATTGGGGTAGGTACCCTTCTGACAAACTCACCCAGAAATCAATTAGATTTTCATACTCACTTGCGCTAAGGCCTACTGATTTAGCTGTCACAGAAAATGGATTCCAAACCCAGGAATAGTCCTTACTAATTTTCGAAAAATATGGCAAGAGTTGTTTTCAAGTTATCTACATATTCTTAAAATTCTTTGGAAACCTCTTTAAATATTATGGTTATTTCCTTTTGGGGTATTATGCCGTGTTGCGCTACCTCCTCCTTTAGCCAACGTTTCGGACAGCGTTACAGTGTCCATCATCAGGGCAGATGTGTCATCTGCAGGGCAGATGATGGACACTGTAACGCTGTCCGAAACGTTGGCTAAAGGAGGAGGTAGCGCAACACGGCATAATACCCCAAAAGGAAATAACCATAAAATTTTTGGCCGTGAAAATCTAAAATCACCTCTTTAAATACTTTAAAATTTTATTCATTCAGACATTCGTGTATGACTGCCGTGGTCTAGGGGTAAGGCTCTTGACTCACAACCCGAAGGTCGCAAGATCGAATCCCGGAGTGCGCAATTAAATTTTCTTTGATTAATTTGTGTTATTTCACAATTAATTCATGTAAAAATAATATTTAGTATGTTTGCAGCACGTTCCAGAGTGGAATATACTCTCAGTATTTCCCTGGCGCAAGACCACCATTCAAAATTGAAACGTTATTTGAAATGGCTTTAGCCGTGTTTGGTGACCAGATCAGAATAGCCAGGTACTTCCCAATCTTCATCTTCTCCATCTCGTTTCCCTACCCACTACCGTCAGCCTCTTAACTTACCCCAATTGATGCCGTAGTCTCACTGGCTCCAAACGGTAGCAGTTGGAACTCTTGAGAGGTATTCACATAAAAAAATATAAAAGACAAAATAAAAAAGACAAATCAGAATGATTGGAATGAACTGATGAAATCCAAAAATGTATTTTTTTAAATTTTTTCACCAAAATCAAAATTTACGGCTCCATGCGCGTTTATATTTTAACTAATTGCTAACGAGGATGTAGTAAGATTGATTGATTTTTACATTTATGTACTTTCAGGTATAGTCGATTTCGAAAAAAATATGGTTGGGTTCCTTGGAAACAGAAATTTCGTGAAACACATGCAGATCCGTTATCCCGTTGTTATTGTTTCCACATCGCGCAGACGTTCTTATTTGGCTCTCATCAGAGTATTAAACAGCACAGTTATAAATTTCAGAGATTTTGTCTTGTTTGTAAAATGAAGATTTACTGCAATAACAGCATAAACGGCTCTTTAAACTTACATAAAACTTAGTCACTGTACCTGAAAGGATCTAGTTCGAGTGCCTAACTTAAGAACTAATTTCTTGTGAATAATTTCAGTAGTGTTGAAATATGGATATGTGTATATTAATTAAAAGAAATTCTTACGAAAAATCGTCGCGGAACCCCTGTTCAGGTTCCGCGGAACCCTGGGGTTCCGCGGAACACAGTTTGGGAAACCCTGCAATAGGGTAATATATGACTACCTACATGAAAATTTGAAATGTATCTCTTCACATAATATTTTAACTTTTTTATTTCTTCATCATTTTTATAAATCACAATGAAAGATAAATTTATCATATTGTGTTACATTATTAAGTATAAGTATAGTACAAATTCTTTATTTTCATAGTTCTCCTCACTAGGGATTCCTGCTCCGAGACAGATTCTGCCGTCATAAGCAAAAATTCAGCTGAAAATTTTCAATGGTCACATTCAGATGATCTTTTTTATTAAAATAAATTGAAATTATCACCCTATTATAATGTTATTTGTACGTTACTGTTATAATATACTTTGCATTATATTTGATAAAAATAGCAGTGGCAATGATAAAAAGTGCATCTGAATGTGACCATTGAAAATAATCAGCTACCTTATGATGGCAGTAAACATGTGGTTTGGTGTTACATATACTTAAGAGCGTTCAACCAGCCAACGGACGAAAATCCACATTTCGTCGAAAGTTGTTCTTACGATCGTGCAGGGCGGTTACAATGAGAAAGAATATAAATTATAACTTAATGTCGAATTTATTTCAATCCAATGTGGTCAACGAATGCCCGCTCCATTCATTCCCCGGCGGGATTTATGAGGTCCACAGGGCAACGCCTGAGGCCCTAGACTGGCTCGCAGACCTAGATGTCCCCCTCTGACCCCCCACCATACGAAAGAAGAAGAATTTCAATCCAAATTAGCTTTAATTTATACCTTCATCCAAAAATGCTGAAAGGCGTGATGATAAAACTTTTAAAATAATGTACTTTTTGTAATTATTTTTGGATTATAAGTAGATATTTATCATTTTTCAATAATGTCTAAATTGAATAAGAATGTTAAAAAAATCTGAAATATATTAGTTTGTAAGTGCACAAATAAATACACAAATGGACCGATTTTCGTCAAGAAACACATGTACGTACATATTTTTTAATGATTTTATTGAAACTAAAATTAAAATTCTAAAACATGCGTTTGCTAGATAATGTATTGATTTATTTTACTGCATGATTATATTGTTTGAAATGGGTGTGGTATAATACAAAATCTTTTTTGAAAATTTAACAAATCTGCCAACGACCTATGGAATAACCTTATTATACTAAAAATTAAAAAAATTTCTCAAAATTTTTTAAATGCAAATGCTAGATAAAAGAACAATCTTTCGAAATCCATTTATAATTTTTTATGGAAAAGAGTCAATACGTCTAAAATCTGATTTGAAAATGACATATTTCTGGTTTTCTCTGGTAATGCCCTTTTAAGCTGTCTTCATATCTTTATAATTCCCTTATGTTTACTTAGCCATTATGGAGTATTTTTAACCTGTTAATCAATATGGTATTTTTAATTTCATTTGGCAGAGCATTTTTTTGGTTTTTCTGGTCAAAAAACGTATTTTTTTCTTTAAAATTGAGCGTAGTAAGCATTTTTAAATAGTTACTGTCTAATACGTTTATACTGAAAATAAAAATGTCTTAATCAAACCCTCTCCGACAACTGCTAATGGGAACTTTAATGATTATTTTTATTGATGCATTTTTTTTTACTAGCTGCTTTTTATGTACGTTTGAAGCAGATACCCATTCAATAATCCCATATTTTATACCTAATTGGCAAATAGTTCCAACACTTGGCTGCATACCAGTGGCGGTCCGCGAGTTTTCGGTGAGCTAGAGTGCTAAGATTAAAAAATACGACGTTATTGATGTTATTGAAGCTGAAAATGATTTTTTTTTTTTTATTTCAACTTTTTGTGTGAAGCTATACTGAAATATGGACGTCGTATTTTTCAATCTTAGCACTCTAGCTCACTGAAATCTCACGGACCGCCACTGCTGCGTGCAGATCATTTTTATTTACTTATATTATCTACAGAAATTCCGAGTCCGTTTCATGTTTTGAACCTATTACGATCAGCCGAAGAAGATTGTTGTTAAACATGTTAGCTCGTTACAATTTAATAGAAGGCCGAAAAGCACCTAGAATTTCAAATGTCAAAAAACAAAATTAATGAACGGCCATTTGGTGACAACGTTACATTTGAATTTCTGTGAAACAACTTAACAAAGTATTAGTGTAAGGGAGTATTATCTTATAAGCACAAAAGGATTTCCAGAAAATTAAATTATCCCTGCTCCAATTATTAAAGGAATAAAAAATTGCTTGCATAAATTATTATGAATGGATTAGCATGCAAACGAATGAAATCACTTAAGAGGGCATTACCAGAGAAAGCCGGAAATACGTCATTTTCAAAAAAGTTTTTAGACGTATTGACTCTTTTCCACAAAAAATTATAAATGGATTTCGAAAGATTGTTCTTTTATCTAGTGAAGTTATGTAATAAATTTTTAGATTTTTTTTAATTTTTAGTATAATAAGGTTATTCCATAGGTCGTTGGCAGATTTGTTAAATTTTCAAAAAAGTTTTTGTATTATACCACACCCATTTCAAATAATGTAATCATGCAGTAAAATAAATCAATACATTATCTAGCAGAGTTATGTATTAGAATTTTAATTTTAGTTTCAATAAAATCATTAAAAAATATGTACGTATATGTGTTTTTTGACGAAAATTGGTCCATTTGTGTATTTATTTGTGCACTTACAAACTAATATATTTCAGATTTTTTTAACATTCTTATTAAATTTAGACATTATTGAAAAATGATATTATAATCAAAAAATAACTACAAAAAGTACACTATTTTAATAGTTTTATCATCACGCCTTTCAGCATTTTTGGATGAAGGTATAAATTAAAGCTAATTTGGATTGAAATAAATTCGATATTGAGTTATAATTTAAAAAAGCTGGTACGGAGAATAATTAATCTTTCTCATTGTAACCGCCCTGCACGATCGGACGAAATGTGGATTTTCGTCCGCTGGCTGGTTAAACGCTCTTAACCTGGCAACAAACGCGAGACTTTGGACAACTCGGCCACTAACGAACTATGTTTTCATTTTTGGATGCTAGGAATTCTCATTTTTTCCCAGCGACCGGGACTAAAACATTCACAATAACGAAAAATTGTGATTTATCTTGTCCTGGGAATAAAACTAAGCTAAAGTCGTATCAAACAACATTTCGTTTCTAAATGGTGAAGACCTTGAGAGCTTTTTTAACTGAAAAAGTCATTTTTTCTCTTTTTGAGTCCCAACTGTTACCAACAGCTAGTGAGATTATTGCATCCTCAATTGGTGTATGATGTGAGGCTAAAGGCAAGTCTGGAGGGTAAGGAGATGGGGAAGAGAGAGGTGGGGAAGTACCTGACTATTTAGTATCTATCTAGTCATAAAAAATATGTCTAAAGCTATTTTAAGCAATGATTCAATGATGAGTGGTGGTCTTATATCACGGCAATACTAAGAATATCCACTCTGGAACGAGCTGCAAATATATCTTTTATTTATTTGTTTATTTCAATATCTTTTATTATTTTTAATGATTAAATTATGAAAACACAAATCAGTCAAATAAAATTTACTCACGCCAGAAATTGAACCCGCGACCTCTTTGAACGCTACGCGATGACCACTGAGGCAGTCACTGTTCTTACAATGTCTGTATTTAGGAGACGAGTAATTTCGCATTACCTACGTACCTACTAGGAACATCACATCAACAATACGTAACGACACATGAGAACAGTACCATGTTATATCTTGTCGTGTTCACGGCGCTACATCACTAACTCTGTTATAATACAAGTTACATTTCGCACATATCTAACTCGATTCCATAAGATGGATGACATGAAATAGTGATCGTCAACTGGTTATTTGCGAACACCACAAGAATTCACTTTCACACCGTTTCAATTTTTTTTACATTCTTACCTTTCGTTCTAACTGTTTCTCGATTAAAATTTAACTTAAGTTCATGAAGAGCATAGATTCTCAACCTTTTTTTTTGCCCAACGCCTACTTTAAGATTTTTTTTCTAGCGCCCCCTAATTCGTGAAGCAGCAATTGTCATCCCGATTATATTTATCAAATGGAGGGGGCGTAATGGTGTGGTATGGGGCATGGTATGCGTGGGCGATAACGCCCCCCTCGGGGGCGTTATCGCCCACGTTGAGAACCTATGATGTAGAGCAATAAAATTATTAATATCAATCAATAAAACTAATTTGAAAAATTTCGTTATTTCCATAATTTATTTAAACTTTTCTCTAAACACAATTTATTGCGAAAACATTAGAGAATGCGCTTATATAATTAACATGACAATTCACGGTTACGGTACCGTGACGGCAAAAAAGGAAATAAACATACATTCCTTATCGCTATAATGCTGTCGCTCTTTCTTACACTTTAAAAAATGGTGAGACATACAAAATACGTGTGACTACCTCCAAAGTACTATTTTTTGGCAACGGGAATTGCTTTTCATTTTCTTTATACGTGTGAGGGAGATGTATGATAATGATCATATATTATGTTTCCTTTGGGGGTACAGACAAACGTTTACATTTTCGACTGTTATTATTTAGTTTGTATGAAAGAGCGGCAACATTGCTTGTTAACAAAAGCAAAGCAATTAGCGCATTGACATTTTATGTTTTTGAATTTTTGGATTTCACTCACACTTTAATATTATCCTCGTGACTATACTCCATACTTTAATAATTATCGTCACGGCAAGTAGTATTGGTAGAGTCTACGGAGACCTTACAGTGTGGTGTGTCAGAGAGATGCAAGAAAATGATGACTTTTTTCCTTTGGAGAAAACAGACCTACGTACGAGTACATTGAGTATCTCATCTTTTGAAAGAGCTGCAGCATTATAGCGATAAGGAACTCATGTTTAATGCCTTATTTGCCACCATGGTACCGTACCCGTGAGACGTCACGGTAATTATAAAATCGCACATTGGTGGTGATAATTTACAATAAATTATATCAGGCTGAGGGGTCTTGAGGGGCCGATTTCCGAACCGCATTTTGTTTGATATTTAATTAAATATTTTGAAAGCAGGATTTGAATAGCCCAATTCTTATACCTCCATTTCTTCTTTATTTTTCTAATTAAAAGGATTCTTCTAATGTCAAACCATGTTCTCTTAATGGTTTGAATGCTCTACGACACTAGATTCTCGCCCTAGAAATGTACGAGTAGATACTAAGATACTACATATAGCCAAAGCCACCCACATAGACTGGATACGCGCCATAAATATATTTAAATCCATTTGGGCATTAATTTCTTTTAAATTAATAATTTATGCTATGGGACCATGAGGGCGCCATCTATGGTTTTTGTATTATATTGAATTTACCTATGTGACATTGAAATTCAGTATATTCATGCATTTTCTTACCTCTGTGAAGCAGGCAATTAATTACTTCTGACGTGAGTGTTAGTGAAAGCCAAGAGATGTCACTCCTAGTCAGTCATTATCAAATAATTCACCCAATAATTGAATTATTGTTGTACCTAAGATTTTGGCACGTATTATTAATATGCAAATTTATATTCATTGTTGAAACTTCCTTGCTGTGCAAAACATCTGTTGAGATTATGCAATACCGCCTTGGCAGAAATCGATATTTTGAATGAAAACTAGTGTCGTTTTGTGCTGGATATCGTACAAGAGCTGCATTCTATGAGTGAGTATTCACTTGGGATTTTGGAATTGCTGTGTAGACTGTTTTGTGTCACATAGGGAAGATTTCAACTTTCATTAATTTACATAGGGTAGTCATTCCCTCGTTTCAGGGGCTATTTACACGCCCCTACATAGACTATTGTTTGAAAATTTGTTTGTTACGTTCCGTTTCCAATTTAAGATTGTAGACATGTAGGTGCACTTTCTTATTCACTGCCAGAGTTCATATGGATCATATTACGAAAAAAGGTTTGAAAAAAGAGTTGTCATTCAGAGAGTGACAGTTTTTTGGACAAATTACGTACTTTTTAGTCGACCTGTTCACGCGGAAAGGTTAAGGACACCTGACACGTGACATATTATACATTACTCGCTATTATAGGTGGAACAGCACGGGCTGTGACAACGTACACGTAACTACCTATACCTAGTATATACCGGATATCGCCCGAATGCTTCTGCCAGTAAGAGTTTATCGGAGTTACGGAAATATTTAAGCCGAGCATTTACAATATTATTTCCCACAGCGCGGGCGGGAATTTATTCACCGCTGTTATTTTTGGTTGAATAATCCGCGATGCGATGTTTTCCTGAGATGTTTAACGCGAATTTCACTCCCTAGCTACATGAAATTAAAAGAAAATCTTTGATGATTATGTTTGTAGCGTTTTGATTGCATAAGTTGTCGCTTTCCAAATATATTATAAATATCCATCAGTACGTTTACACAATGATAATGAGGATTTTCTTATAATATATTTGAAAACTTATAATTGAACACATTGCGCAAATACGTACTTAATATAAGCAGCTGGGCTTTAAACATGATGGTTTATTCTTGTAGAAATAGTGGCAGTGCTTTACATGATCTTATCTCTTTGGAAACGTTGACAATGTTTGTGCAGAGTTGTAGTTATGACAGAACTTTATCGTAAAAAATAATAGTAGCGCTTGTACGATTTATTCCTTAAAATTAGTGGCAACAACTTATTATTTTTGTAGAAATTTACTTTGAGTAACATATTTTTTTCTTACAGAAACAGCGGCAGTACTTACATTACCTATAGTTTTGTTTTACCCGTAATCGCTTATAAAAAAACCGAAACAGGTTTCTATGGCACTTTCAGAATGCAGATTATTATACTGGACCCTTAGGCACTGGTTGTGTTATATTTTAAGCATAACTGCTCATAATTTTAATATATAAAACAAAGTCGGGTTAGTTACATGATCTTTGATTTATTGAATTTGTCTCCGCCCCGAATAGCAAAATAACTATTAAAACATCGAAAATTCACGAAAAAAAAATTATGAAGAAAATTCATTTTTTCAAACATTTTGCATGGAACGAATTCTCAACTTTTGAAAAACTGCAATATGGTGATAAGTGTAATATTGAATAGTGAGTGAATTCCAAAAATTCAAAAACGTCAAATGTCAAAGCGCTGATTGTTTTGCTTTTGTTCTTAAACATATTATTATGCTTCCCCTCTTTCTGACACATTAAATGTCAATAGTCGAAAATGGGAAAAACGGTGAACGTATGTCTACACTACTCTATAGAAAAAATACAATAATAATTATAATAAAAAATATCCCTCACACGTATTTTTTTTTACATTAGTTTCTCATAGGAGGCCCTGAGGAAAATAATTTCCCTCGGGATCTGTATCATCTTAGGGGATGCTATGTGGAGGGTCTTTTTAAAGAGGAGATGGATAGGAAGATCTGGGAAGGAAAAAGGTATGAGGGGTACGTATGAATCCACCCTTTCAACTGAGGTGCAAAGCGATGGGTCGGGAGAGTCCGGCTGGATAAATAATAAGCAGTAATGCTTATTATTTATCGCATTATTATAAGCATGACAGAATATTTTTATTTTTTTTATTTTTTACTATTATGTGAATACTGCATAAGACTGAAAAATTTTCCCATCCGTCTTGGGCCAGGTGAGACCATGGCATCTTTATTTGGGGTATATTGTGAAAGCAGTTGGGAAGGGAAAGAAATGAGGAAGAAGAATGTGGGGATGTACCTGAATATTCAGAACTGGTAACCAAACTCGGCTAAAACCATTTGAACAACATTTCAAATCTGAAAGGCGGTCTTTCATCTGGGTAATGAGGAAGAGGAATGTGGGGATGTTAGGATGTTACCTGAATATTCAGATCTGGTAACCAAACTTGGCTAAAACCATTTGAACAACATTTCAAATCTGAAAGGCGGTCTTTCATCTGGGTAATGAGGAAGAGGAATGTGGGGATGTTAGGATGTTACCTGAATATTCAGATCTGGTAACCAAACTTGGCTAAAACCATTTGAACAACATTTCAAATCTGAAAGGCGGTCTTTCATCTGGGTAATGAGGAAGAGGAATGTGGGGATGTTAGGATGTTACCTGAATATTCAGATCTGGTAACCAAACTTGGCTAAAACTATTTGAACAACATTTAAAATCTGAAAGGCGGTCTTTCATCTGGGTAATGAGGAAGAGGAATGTGGGGATGTTAGGATGTTACCTGAATATTCAGATCTGGTAACCAAACTTGGCTAAAACTATTTGAACAACATTTCAAATCTGAAAGGCGGTCTTTCATCTGGGTAATGAGGAAGAGGAATGTGGGGATGTTAGGATGTTACCTGAATATTCAGATCTGGTAACCAAACTTGGCTAAAACTATTTGAACAACATTTCAAATCTGAAAGGCGGTCTTTCATCTGGGTAATGAGGAAGAGGAATGTGGGGATGTTAGGATGTTACCTGAATATTCAGATCTGGTAACCAAACTTGGCTAAAACCATTTGAACAACATTTCAAATCTGAAAGGCGGTCTTTCATCTGGGTAATGAGGAAGAGGAATGTGGGGATGTACCTGAATATTCAGATCTGGTAACCAACTTGGCTAAAACCATTTGAACAACATTTCAAATCGGAAAGGCGGTCTTTCATCTGGGTAATAATACTCGGAGTATATTCCGCTCTGGAACTAAAAATACTGTAATTATTTTTTAATGTTTAATAAAGCCTGTGCGTGTTCTTCCGTGTAACGAGAAAGTATTGCAGCCACCCTAATCAATAACAGCCTTCGCTGTGTTATTCACGGTAAAACTGTGTAAAGCTTAAAAAACTCATATTTTCAATTGTGATTGTACGTTTCGATGAGACAGCTAAGTTAAGTGTCGCATGACAGGCGGAATATACAAACACAGCAGTATCATTTAACATTCATATTATGTACAATGTACATAATATGAATGCTTTGCGGGAGTTTTACATAGGAAGGATGTACCTACATTGCATACATCCTCCCTATGTAAAACTCCCGCAAAGCAGAATATAATAATAATAAACGCTTCTTTTGGGTTCAAACCTCTTTAATCACGTGGAAAATTATTTAAAAATACAATTTTTACCCCCAATTATCTTTGAAATATCAAGATTGCATTACATTTTGGTCAAAGTTTCGGCATCAGTTTCGGTTTCGGCAGAAAATCTGCCGAACCTTCGGCCGAGCCGAAACTCTGCATTCGTGAATTATCGCGCGTCATTCGGCTGACTTCGGGTGAGTTCTGGGCTCCTGTGTCACCCGCCATCATCAGCTGAGTTCGCCGGCCGGTCCAGCGTGATTGTTTTGTGAGTGTATGTGTCATTTCTCGCGCATAGTGATTTTAAATTTTTTTTTATGAATACCTCACAAGAGTCCCAGCTGCTCCCGTCTGAAGACAGTGAGACTATGGCATCCTCAATTGGGGTATGTTGTGGGGCTGAAGGTAGTGAGGAGGGGAAGGAGATGGGGGAAGAGAAAGGTGGGGAAGTATCTACCTCGCTATTCAGATCATGGCTAAAGCCATTTCAAGCAACTTTTCAATTCCGAATGGTGGTCTTACACCAGGGTGATACTGAGAGTACCTTCCACAGTGGTTAGTTAAGTGTTGGTTTTGGTTATTACTTCTTTCTCATACATTTAATTTAGCATTGAAGTTCTTTCCGTTGAGGTATTCACTCGGATTTATGAATGATGAGAATTGTATGTTAAAAAAATTATTGTTTTTTTTTTTATTTAATTTAACACGTGTAATAAGAACGTTGTGATTGTAAACGCATTAAAATTAAAATACTCAATTAATGAGGTCCTTCCTTTATAATCTATAGTGTTGATTATCGATAAATTTTAGTTTCAAGTTTTGTTAATTTTTGTTTATTTTGTAGCAGTAATTTAAAAAATTATTATTATAATTTTTTCACATAGGTACTTCAATTATTGCTTTTTATTTCATTTGACACGTGCTAACTGTCCGCATAAGTGTAAAAAATCAGCCAAATTTCAGTTAACAATTGATTTTTAACATGTCTAAAAAACTTTCGGTTTAGGTAGAAAATCCTCTTTCGGTCGGACACTACTTTTTAATCTTTTTTTTCCTTTTTTAACTCTACTTTTTTCAGATTCAGAAGTACATTTTTTGTTACGTACTTATCTATAACATAAATATATATAAAACCAAAGTAAGTAATGGGAGCTCATAACATATAACTGACCTACCTAAAACGTATCCAGCTTTTATGTAATTTCGCATTATGCAACAAAGTTTTAAAACAAACAACTAGATTTCATTTGCAATTTACGTCGAACTTAGTTGTGCTTAAAATACTTTATATTTGTTAATGAGAACAAGGTTCCTCTGCCGATTGCGACAAAATGAGAAAATAAATAAAAAACTGACATTTATGGAAAAGTTAATTCATAATCGAATAGAACCCTGTTGCTCTGAATTATTTTTTTAGATAATTGTCGATAACTAACAAATAATTGCAAAAGTTGCCTCTAAAATTATGAAAAATTGAGTTCTTTATTGGCCTGTATTTCAAAACTAAAAAACAAACCAATAAAGTAGTATTTATGTGTATTTAAAAAACCTTTTGATTATAAAAATAATTACGTAATTTCGTTGGGTATTTTGTCCTTTAAATTTTGCATGGAAAAGGCCGTTCCTCTGAAATGATGGAAATTTGTGATCACAAAAAAAAGATTTTTCTGTAACAATCTTGCGGTATATTTTTTAATCCTTTCCTATTATCTAATACTTGAAATGCAGATTATTTCCTTCCACCTTCCGGTCAAGGGATAACCATGAGATATTCAGGCATATATCTGGCTTAACCCTTTGCACTCTGAAAAAGCATTAGCAAAGAATTAAAACATTTAATAGGAATTTGTCATTTCGAAGGAATATGTTTTTTGCCGAGGGTAATGGAAAAATAATAATATATGTTATTTCCCTTGGCTTTCCAAAATAGATTTGCACCTAACAGTGTGAATTTTCTGTTTACCTTGTAATATCATTTTTTTGTATTTCTTGGGTATTAACTATGTATCCATTATCAATTAAGACATTTTCTTTTGAATGGTTTTATTTTCCTGGTACATTTGTTACTTATTTTTTGTATTTATCTGTAACTGGTTTCGACACATTTATGTTATTTTATTTTATTTATTAATTTACGGACAACAGTCCATTAAAAACATAACAATTACACGAATAAAAAAACAGAGATGACAGTGAAGGGAGAGCACATAAAATTAATAGCTATGACAATATAAAATATAAAAAGTACATATAGAGACACTACAAGTCAAAGCATGAAGAAGCATTTAAATATTGCGTATCGACTGCCGAAAGTCATTAAATGACTTTCGGCAGTTCAACGACTAAACTTCAAAACTAAATTTTAGTTTTACACCAAAAAAATCAATGCTTTGACTTGCGTTGACAAGTCGCGACATTCTGGATAAGGGAGAATGGTAACCGTAATTATTAGAATGTTGATTGAGGAACAGCAATTCATTATTTCGAAGCCTACGGGAAGGGATGTTAAACTGGATGAGTTGTAACAATGCAGGTGTATCAGTAATACTGTTGATAATCTTAAATATGCAAATTAGATCAGAGTCCTTTCTACGTTTTTCTAAAGAAGACATGTTTAAAATGTGTTATATGTACTTGCCTCTTTCAAGACCCAACCTCCAAGCAATTCCTCTTAGGAAACGATGTTGTACGGATTCGATGTGACAAATGTGGACAGCATAGAAAGGAGACCAAATGACACTAGCATATTCAAAGTAAGGGCGAACCAGCACAGTAAAGAGTTTTAAGTGTACTTATATGTTTGAAGTCAGATGTAATTCTATGAATGAAGCCGAGTAGTTTAAGTGATTTATTTACGATATTATTAATGTGATCACGGAAAGAAAGTTTGCAGCTTAGTTTTACGTTTGCGAGTGAATGACAGGGATGTGTCGAAACCGGTAGCAAATAAATAAAAAAATAAGTAACAAATGTACATGGAAAAAAACTCTTAATAAAAATGTAATGTCATGAAGACTTTCGATTGGTTATGTTGGTTATTTATCTAAATTATATCTAGACACCTTATATTTAAAAAAAAAACTATAATTTTAGTGGTGTGTCTCTGTATCGAAGTAAAACACGGGTTCAAAGAACTCTAGGACTCGGATTTGCTGGGATTTTAAAAATTGGAAATGGCCTTGAGAATGAATCAAATAATTGATGAAGTAGGTAAGTAATATAGTCCGTAAGGTCAAAAATATTTTATTTTAATCGAACGTTATTATTACCCCAGCGTCTGCGTGATTGAATTTCAGAACCCAGTTTTGAGTGCATGTTGACGCCACGCCGTACGCGTTGCGCCACAAATGACATCCGTGAACATGGAATTTCAAATAAAACTACCGTTGTAATTTGGTTTTTAATTCAAGAATTCATCACAAGATGTCGCCACTTACGTCAGCAGCTCACATGTGGACGTTTTTTCCACAGGTATTACGGATTAATTTACTAGGTATTAACGGACCTAAGTACTACGGATTTGTAGAATTTAAGTACCTATCTTTCCGGATTTGGAGAGATTACATATGGCGTCATTGCCTGGCACGGTTACTTTAACTCGGTGACTAGCTATCACTGGATAACAGTGGATCCAAGGAACTGACTATTTTTGGAACCACTTCTCATCGGATTTATAAAATGGTTACCTGCACTCAAACTGGGCGAAGACCAACTAAAAGCCGCCCGAAAGGCCTAGCAGCAAAAGCCTGCGGAGCAGGTTTATAACTGCTAGTTAATATATTAATAGTTAATGTTAATACTAATAGTTCTATATTTAAAATGTATACTTTTTCAGAAATAGACTAGCGATTTTACCAATTTATATATTTATTCTTATTAGTCCGATCGAGCGTTTTCAAAAAATAATAAAATAAAGGTCACCAAAAATTCTTGTATTAGCGTTAACAAATAATACCAATTTTATCATTTTATTTTATTATTTTATGTTAATCTGTCTCATGTCATAAAATAAACATTAATTTCTTTACAATTGTGAGACACCCACTTCAAAAATGTATCTCTTTACAGAAATTAGAACAACATCCCACATTGTGCATGTTCCACACACTACGTAGACTAGAGCCCATATCCGGATGTCAGATGAATGAAGAATCACAACAACGGCTAAAATAATTTCCTTCCATACACCGTCCTGTCATACAAACCCTCCCGTACAACCCGACTCCAAACTTTAGTTCGGAGTTTCATATAATTGATGGCGAGGTAAGGATGACTTAAAGCTAAAAGCTTTTCAGTGAAGAGAAAATATCGTGGGGAATTTTACAACTATTTCTACATCGACTTATGAACGTATCGAAGAATTTTTTATTTTATCTTTTTTAAGCATTTTCGGGTTACGAATAACATGACAATATTTCCTAATACCACCACAGTAAGCGGAAAATGTTGTTTGTGTCGTGATGTAGGACTTAGCCAGCCGAGGAATCGAACACGCGATGCCTGGGTGGGACCCAAACGCGATGCTAACTCAGCCACTGACCGGGCGATGTGATTATGCTGTCAAGACGTTTTTACTCCTGCAGCCCCAAAGTAAAAAGAATACTGTTCAACGCTTTCTGTACCTCGCTGTATACATCAGAACTGTGGGTTGACTACACTGCAACCCAATGGCATAAGTTAAAGGTTGCTTACAATAACGCTTATTGTCAACTTTTTCGCCTACCAAGATACTGCAGTGCTACGGAAATGTTCCTGGAGGGACGAGTGCATACTTTCCGTGCACTTCTCCGCCACCGCACGGGAAGTTATGGCGCAGACTCTGCGCCATTCGAAGAATGCGAACATCACCGCCATGACTGCCTGGATGGAGTCTCCCCTGATGGCCCTCTAGAGACGAGAGATGGTGAAATACCCCCCGTAAACGGCTGTTTGCATTAATTTAAGTGCTTTTCGTTTCTCATGCTTATTTGTTTTTATTTCATTTATGTGTTGTTGTTAATTATTTTTTACCTGATCTTATTATTTATCTTTCTTTTGTTATTTAAAAATATGGAATATATTGCATTGCACTTCCCCAGCATACATTCTGGAATAAACGGTTATTATTATTATTATTATAAAAATGTTAACCTTTTCACTAACAAAGTTACACTAATATATCTGTGAACCTTGCGTCGAAGAAAGCATGTTTTTAATTTTTTTTATTTATTTACTAAATTTTCTTTAGCTTTGTTAAACTTTTAGGTACCTACTTAATTATGAACCATACATTTTATGTAATACAAGTAGGCACATATTCATTTCGTCCAAAGAAACGCTCCATCTGAAACAATTCTTTTTTCAAACATTCTTCAGGCATGTGTTTACCATAATATTGAAAACATACGAAAGAAAAAGTCTAAATAAATACGACTTTTTCACATTTGAAAAAATAATCTTTATTGAACGGGAAACGGTACATACAAACAAATTTTGTCTCTCTGTAAACGATTGAGAAAAGGAAATATTTGTCAACGCTATAATCAATAATTCAATAAAGATCACTAATAAAAATTCACCACAAGTAACCGTGCAAAAAATATAAAACTATTGTTTGTAGAAGCATAGTACCCATGTATCTACCTAAATCCAATTTTCAAACAATGTTTATCTAAGACATAAAGGTTTTGTGAATTCCGATTTTCCTAAACTCGATGTCTCCATTTCGTGAGAAAAATTCTTTAGCAACGTTGTGATTTGAAACTTCATGAAACAAAAAATAGCGACATTAACACTAGAGTACACGCGTGGGCTACATATGTAGACCAGGGTATTGTTTTTGTTCATAACTTCGTGAAATCGCGTGATTTAACTTCGAGTCTCTAGCTAAGCTCCGATTGGTTGCTGCTCGACGCATTCAGTGTGGCGTGAGCGATCGACGCTGGCGCACGTGCGAAAAATAACGATTTAAAGTTGTTGGGCTACGTATGTAGCCCATGTGTGCACTGGCGGAACACAAGGAAAACTTGCTCAAAATGCTACAGGCGTATATGTAATGATCACCAAATTTTAATTTATCCTTCGTGTAATGAAAATTTAAAAAAAAAGTTTTAAAAAAATATAAGAATTAAACCAAAAGTTGATTGATCTCAATTAAGTAAAAATTATGTGATTTTTTGAGAAGTCTGAAGTTTTGTTAACATTATAAGTTTGAAAGAGAAGATATATATTTTTTTTTTTTCGGTTTTGTAATAAATTTCATTTACCGTACCATAGTGTTAAAAAAAGACAAACACATACAGATTTGGCCTATGAGGTTAAGATAGTGTAATCGGTCTCCTCTTTGTGCGGTGCTTCGTAGCCTTCGCATTCTTGTCTACTTTAGTTTTCTGAAGGTTTCACTTCTACCGCGTGTGAATTTCACAATCTGTTTGTTTTTTTATTATAACGCTCCGAACAAAAAAATAAGAACAGAACGTAAGTCCTTAAAAAACTAACTTCTAGCATAAGTAACAATTTTGACATGGTTTTGATCAATTTGTAGATTTTCTCGATAGCGTACTAGTTAGATACCCCCGTACGTAAATAATTAGGAGGTTGAATTGCTCGACATGGTATGATCTATTCAGGGTGTGTCACCCAACTATCCTTTTCACCTTTTCTTTGCAATCGCCCTTCCTAGTGACGCGCCTACCCCATATAAGGATGTCTTAGTGTCACTATCGGAGGCGTCTACTAATATCTACAGGAATTCCAAAAACTGAAAAAATCGAACTAATATCTATGAGAACCAAAGCGCGTACGAATATCTACAGCTCAAATTGCTGACTAATATCTATGAGAACCAAAGTGTTGACGAATATCTACAGCACTGGCAGAGGTTGGATTTGCAATTATCTATGTATGTATGTAAAAATCCCTAATATCGGACTATTGGACACATTTAGGGGTTTTTATTTTAACAGCTTTCTTTATTTCGAGTGCTTCTAAATTATTTAGTCTGTTACCATGACCATTTCTACGTCAGTTAGGTTAGGTTAGGTTAGGTTAGGTTAGGTTGTGGTGCCGTGTATTTCGAAATAAATAAATATCTTTGTATTATGACCTCCTTGTTTGGTCAATAAATTATTATCCTAGTAAACAGCAAAATACGTAATATTATGCAAAACTTCACGTACGTACTATTAACGTTTAAGCCTATACGTAATTAGTAATTTCGTAATTGAAGTAATTTATGCTTTTCCGTACAATCTCTTGCTCAGCTTCCCTCTGTAAATATAAGTCCAACCTACGCTCTGTAGACATTAGTTCAACCTACGCTCTGTAGATATTAGGCAACACTGGGACCGTCATAGATATTCGTCGACCTTAGCTCTGTAGATATTAGTCAACACTCTGAAGTTCGTAAATATTAGTCCAGCATATGAGCTGTAGATATTCGTCCGACATACAGGCTATAGATATTAGTATCTGGAGTCGTCACTATCTCCATTGGTGACGCTTATGCGACATCACGTTAAAAAATTGTACAGGCTTTATATTTCCGGTTGCGACAATAACCGTTTTTCTTGTTCAATGTTCAAAAAATAATTTGAAAATAATGTATTTTTAATATTTAATATCATCATGTTTTTCGCTAGTACCTACGAACCCGAATTCAGCAAGCACTAATGTGAATCCACCCTAACGCTCTACGCACACCCTAACACAGGGATGGCGAACCTTTACGCATCAAGGTGCCATTTTTCTAAAGAAATGTTTAACGAGGTCATAGACGTGCCATCAAATAATTTTGACTTTGTGATTTTTGGGATAATAATACCTAATAATAAATACTTAGTATCAATTAAAAACTCTTTATTTACTACTACTAAATACGAACATTTAGCATTATAAACGTAATTAAAATTAAAGAAAAATTAGTGTGCCTTCTGTTGTTGCAGGTTAGATGAAAAATAACACGTGTTAGGGTTGTAAGATGTTACTTTTAGCAGAATGCATGCTGAACTGGAGTCATCTTCACAACGGTTTCTAACCGAGTCTTTAATGTTATTCATCTCTGAAAATAATGACTCGCAGGCATAGGTTGATGAAAATATTGTTAAAATAGCATGAGCCAACTTCTTCAAACAATTAAATGTGTCTGGTAACGCATTACATGTTTCCAAAATTTTGGTCTAAGCATTTTCACTTATATTACCTATCAATCTTTCCGTTTCAATTAATTCTAACTCTCTCCTTGTTTCAATAATTTTTTGAATCCGTATTGAACTAAACTGGAAATCAATCAGTTGCATTTCAAATTCGAACCAATCGAAGGGGAACAAATTCAGTTTATCAAATGACATCACATCACTTCACACTTTTTTCGTAGTGCATAATAAATTTTGTGATGATCAGTGACGGTTCCATGTCAACTCATAATGAAACCAACTCAGAAACACCTCAAAAAGGTCATTAAAAGCTATGAAAAAATAATTTTAAAATAGCCGGTAACCCTAACCTAACTTAACCTATTTGACCAATTTTTTTATTTTTTTTATCATCACTCCTAATGACCTTTCTGAGGTGCTTCTGAGTTGGTTTCATTATGAGTTGTCTGGTCACCATCAGTGACGTGCCCAAAATATTGTGTCGCGTGCCATTAATGGCACGCGTGCCATTGGTTCGCCATCCCTGCCCTAACACATTTATCCAGGGGCACTTTATCATAAGGTGTCCGAAGTCCGGCGCGACTGACACTTTAGTACGCCCGTAAATAAATACCCCTGAATGTACGTGATTTATTATGTGTGTAGGTTGGTATGTTATAACGCAGGTAGATAACATAACGGGATATTATCATTTTGGTGTGGAAACTGGTTAAACATGTACAATAAAAAACTTCTCCATTATTCATAATTTTTTTTAAAAGTGAAAACTTCTTTAGCACCGTTATGATTTGAAACTCGATGAAACGGAAACGAACGACACTAAAAAGAGACAAATAAATACGTCCATAAGATTTAGCCTGCGAAAGATTGAGATAGCAATAAAATATTTATATTTTTGAAAGTAGCTATTACTTTATTGTTATCCATTATAGAAAAATAAAATTTAACTTTGTATAAACCACTTATATGATGCGCAAAAGAAAAATTCAACTTTGTATAAACCACTTATATGATGCGCAAAAGAAAAATTCAACTTTGTATAAACCACTTATATGATGCGCAAATCCGACCTTTTCGGAACAAACGTACCTTCGTCAGGGAAAGTTTATACTAATTTGACAGTTTATATAGCCCAACAAATCCATGATTGGGCTATATGACAATATTTTTCTATATAAAATATTGTCATATAGCCCAATCATGAATTTGTTCCCCTACCCCCCACTCTACACTAATACCTACCCACCCAATCTACATTATTAACTAGCAACGGCTCCACCCCTACCATAATAAAACATTGTTCGAAACTGTCAAATTAGTATAAGCTTTCCCTGACGAAGGAACGTTTGTTCCGAAACCGGTCGGATTTGCGCTTCATATAAGTGGTTTATACAAAGTTGAATTATTTTATTTTTCTATAAAATATTTTTTTTGTTCACTGGTACTCGGTTCCAATATAATACGATAAGTCGCAATATAATACGTAAGTCCCCTTTTATGTAGTGGTATAAAGCGCCTAACGAAAGTTTGCAGACATTCAGCTGATCAGGGATCGAATCTTACGAAAATCAAAAAAAATATATATTTTAATTTTTGCAAAATCAATATCGAATCTTCAAACCACTCCAACAGGCAAAAGACAACACAAATTAAGCGACACCTAGCGACTCCTAAGAGGAAACCAAAAATACTAATAAGATGACCAAGTTGAAAGGAAAAGGTTCACTGGAATTCGAAGACAAAAATATGGAAAAAAAAGTGATCCTTCGCATTGATTAAAAAAGTGCGTCGTAATCTACTCTCTTATTTAGTTTTCTGAAAGTTTCACTTCTACTACATGCGAGTAAATTGCACACTTTAATTTGTTTTAGTTGTTTTAACGTAATGAAAGCGATGAAATAATTATTAAAATCACTTAATATTGCGTAAAATTGTGTCAAGTAGGTATATTTTCCTGAAAGCGTTGTTGTACTAAAAAAATCAGTGTCGAGAACCTGGGAGTTTTTCTTTCATTACACATGTAATTTGGTTTCTTGTCATACTTAACTATATATTGTCTATTCGGAGATGGCACTAGGTATTTAGTGTTGCAAATATATAATATACCTAGACTTTATAGATTCTGAATCTTAACTAAAACACCTGAACTTTCGCGTCAATAATTGAAATACGCGTCTAGCGTCCGGGACTGCTTTTCGTCAGATTTCAAAGTCGCTTACAAAAATCGTTACACCTAATTTTAATACGGAGACATATAAACTGCTTTAAGTGTTAGAGATTCATTGGAAGCATCTCTAGGTTTTTTCCATTTGGATTTATGAAAAATTATTAAAAAATCATTATTATATATTGTTATATTGATTAATCGAAGTATACAACGTGCAGCGAATTTTGAAGAAAATAAAATAAGTGCTTTAAAATATCTCTTCAAATTAGCTGGATTTCGGCCAGCGAACGCTAGAGGGTATTTGCAAATTGACCAAACTGTAGCCAAAAACTATTCAGCGGTTAAATTAATAGTATTTCGACTTCACGCATGCAACTGCATTTGTAACATTCACTATGGAATTTTAGAGCAAAAATTTAATAATAAAATATACAAGGTGCTTACATGTCGTTTCGTATTTCTATAAGAAAAAATATTATGGAAAAACAGTGTTGAAACTCGATCGAAGCCGGGCAGAATGTAATATTGTTTCAGCAAATAGTCCTTTGGTGACTGATTGAATATTAAATTCTTCGAATTGCTTATTCCATTGAATGATAGATGATCTTCCCACCCGGTAGAGAGGTAGGTACTTAATTTATTCAGAAGCACTTCAACATGATGTTTACGGTAGAATTTGAATTAGGTGCATTACAAAACAAAGTCCTTCTACGTATCGGAAATATTACTTTTGATAATCCTAACTCAGGATTCGGGATTACCTATTAATTGAGGGGATAATTTTAGATTTAGTCGTGCTAAACAAATTAAGAGCTTCTCTGATAGGCAAAGATATAATACGTAAGAACACTCGTAATAATTGATATATAAATAAGTAAGGATACTCATTTTTGATAAAAGCTGGACATTTTTTTTAGAAACCCTATTCTTAGTGTAATTGAAGATTGCGGGATATTTTTTTATAGCTACAGTCGCGTACTTTTACTATTTTTGACGGATAACATCAAAATGTATAGGTTAAAGTTTTCACGGGTGTAAGTTGTAGAACAATTTTCTCAACCCGGGTACTCCGTTCTAGACATAAGAATTGATATGCACTCACTTAAGTCGATAGACAGACACGCGAAAGCGGCCAGTTTGAGCCAAAAACTCAAGGCAAAAGGCCTCTGAAGATGGACAGTGAGACCTGTCCGAAACGTCAGGAGTTAAAAAGTCCTTTAAAGGACTGCGGTACGCGAATAAACCGAGAAAATTGTTATATATACATTTATATGCGTAGAACAATTTTCTCGGTTTATCCGCGTAACGTAGTCCTTAAAAGGACTTTTTAATTCCTGACGTTTCGGACAGATCTCACTGTCCATTGGTCCAGTCTCACTGGCTTATATATTTATTTGTGTGAATTCTGCACAAAAGTCTCAATTGCTCCCAACCATCTGAAACCAGTGAGGTTATGGCATCCAAAAATCGAGGCATTTTGTGTGACTGGAGGCAGTATGGAAGGGAAAGATGGAGAAGGGGAAAGCGACGTCTCTTGGCTCTTTAGATCTGATCACCAAATACGCCTTAAACTGTTTCAACAACATTTTAATTCTGAGTAGTGGTCTTTCACTTAGCGATACTGAATATCTCCCACTCTGGAATATGCCACAAATAGGTATTGGTGCTTAATATTATTGCAAATTAATTAATTTTGAAACAACACGAATTAATAAACTTCAATTTATTTGCTCGGATTTGAACCTACGACCTCCGCGACCTCCATTCCTAGTCGGGAGCCTTTCCAAATAATATATGAGTTGATTAAAGCTTTCAAGGTGATTTGATAGTAGTATAGTTTTATTTACCTGTCGATTGAGATGGCTACTAGGTTGAAAATACTGGACGTGGAGCAGATGACATCCATGGCTATGTAGAAGTCGCACACGAACGGTGGTAGCGCCCACGTCCCATTGAACTGCAAGGAAAAATAACAGGTCATTAGCATATTATTCATTATTCATTTTATTTACCATGTTTACAGGTGTTTGTTTTTGTTATTTGTATATTACTGTTAAACCAATATCAACATGATTTTAAAAAGCGACTTTGAAAATACGTTCATTAAATATTTACAAATTTAATACACAAACAAATAAAATGTTAAGTAAGCAATTAGAAGAAATTGTAAAATAGGGACAACAGCTTGTTGGTGATAAACAGAAAGGAAGTTTAAAGTGTTTTAACATTTTAGAAGGAAACACGTTGATTCATTAAGTCTTGTGGTGTTAACAAATTGTAAAGAAGTACTTGTCTGACCGAATGTGTGATCAAATCTTTTTGCTCGTTTTTAGGAAAAAAAGAAAGTACATAAAATCTGTTTAACACTACAAGTAACGTCCCGTTTTTTTTATAATACGAAAAAAAATTACCAATCTCGGAAGAAGGCACCGTTGCTAATTAAGATGGGCACATGGGCAGTAAGAATAAGTAGAAAAAGATGAAAGGGACGGATTACGTTAGAGGAAGAGTGAGGGATAATTGAATGAAACGATTTTCCCTCGTAAAGCAATAATATTATTTGACCCAAGAGAGGTTTTTTTTTTCTGACCGTAGCGGATTCGCAATGTTCTGAGTAATGAACAAGTTGTACTTTTAAATCGATTTTCCGTAACACGTGGAGATGGCTAAAATTAAAATGTAACGATCTAATATTTATGAATTTCTTATAGATTAACGTTAATGTTTCTTTTTATAATCGTTTTTCGTAAACATCATGGATTTTCATTTTTTAATAACATATATTTTGGTTTTTGTTACAAGTAGAGATGATGATATCCTCACTAGAATTTTCCGTGCCGAGGACTTTATTTACATATTAAAATTTCATAATATGAAAATATGAAATGACTGAAAGAATTAAAAATAATATGTTACATAGTGTTTTTTAAGGTGAGTGGTTTCTGTATAAAGCTTTTTATTTGAGTTTATAATTGTAATTTTTGAATGAGTGTGGGTTTTTGTTGTAGAGTTTAGTAACATGGTATAAGAAGCTTTTATGTTCTTGTTATGTTGTTATGTTGTACGCGTAGTTGTTTGGTGGCCATGTTTTGACCCTCACATGCTGTGTTTCTAATATGTGTTGGTTGTTTGTATTTCTGATTGTAAATGAGTATTGTTATAGAATAGTCTTGTGTAATTGACATAATGATAAGATGGTTCTTTAAGATTAATTTATTTCTGAGAAAGAATTATAATGCGGTAAGAATGCGGAGACAATGGAGCAACCACGTCATATTCCGCAATACGTCATGTTCCGCATAAAGTAAAAGTTAAGCACATCTACCAGCATAGATGTTACTTATGCGTATCTGAGCAAGAGAAGACAAAGCAATTAAGAGCCTTTAACCAGCCAGCGGACGAAAATCCACATTTCGTCGAAAGTTGTTCTTACGATCGTGCAGGGCGGTTACAATGTGAAAGATTAATTTTTCTCCGTACCAGCTTTTTAAAATTATAACTCAATATCGAATTTATTTCAATTCAAATTAGCTTTAATTATACCTTTATCCAAAAATGCTGAAAAGCGTGATGATAAAACTATTAAAATAATGTACTTTTTGTAGTTATTTTTTGATTATAAGTATTTATCATTTTTCAATAATGGCTAAATTTAATAAGAACGTTAAAAAAATCTGAAATATATTAGTTTGTAAGTGCGCAAATAAATACACAAACGTATCAATTTTCGCCAAGAAACACATGTACGTACATATTTTTTAATGATTTTATTGAAATTAAAATTAAAATTCTAAAACATACGTTTGCTAGATAATGTATTGATTTATTTTACTGCATAATTTTATTATTTGAAATGGGTGTGGTATAATACAAAAACTTTTTTAAAAATTGAACAAATCTGCCAACGACCTATGGAATAACCTTATTATACTCAAAATTAAAAAATGTTCTCAAAATTTATTACATACGAATGCTAGATAAAAGAACAATCTTTCGAAATCCATTTATAATTTTTTGTGGAAAAGAGTCAATACGTCTAAAAACTTTTTTGAAAATGTCGTATTTCCGGTTTTCTCTGGTAATGCCCTCTTAAGGCAGCGTATGAATCCAGGTCCAGTCATTTACCAACCTAAGGGATCATTCCTTTAGGGGTACCACGACACATCTTGACAAATAACTTGCTGGTCTACCTGAATAGATATTTTCAATATAGCCCAGGTAAACGGCCTTTATTCAGAATCTTAATATCGCTTGATTATTATAAATGAGTTTAGTAATTAGATTTCAATAGTCAGGTATTTCCCAACCTTCCTCTTCCTATATTCTTCCCCTCTCCACTCCCAACAGCTTCACAATATACATTTAGTTGGAATGCCTTTGTCCAACTAGCTCTGGCAATTGATTTTCTTAAGCGATATTAATATTAAAAAAAAACTTTACTCTTATGTGATTTGTACGTTGTTGAAAAGAAAAATAATTATGTATAATCACAAATTGGCGAGATTTTTTCGTTGACAGTTGAAAGAAAAAAAAAATATACATATTTAAATTAATAGATTACTTTGTATTAACCACTTAATTATTTACAAAAACCGACACGTTTCGTCAGCAAAGCTGAAGAAGTCAGCTTTGCTGACGAAACATGTCGGTTTTTGTAAATAATTAAGTGGTTAAGAGGGTATTACCAGAGAAAACCAGAAATATGTCATTTTCAAATCAGATTTTAGACGTATTGACTCTTTTCCACAAAAAAATTTAAATGGATTTCGAAAGATTGTTCTTTTATCTAGCATTCGCATGTAATAAATTTAGAGAAAATTTTTTCATTTTTAGTATAATAAGGTTATTCCATAGGTCGTTGGCAGATTTGTTAAATTTTCAAAAAAGATTTTGTATTATACCACACCCATTTCAAATAATATAATCATGCAGTAAAATAAATCAATACATTATCTAGCAAACGTATGTTTTAGAATTTTAATTTTACTTTTAATAAAATCATTAAAAAATATGTACGTACATGTGTTTCTCGACGAAAATTGGTCCATTTGTGAATTTATTTGCGCACTTACAAACTAATATATTTCAGATTTTTTTAACATTATTATTAAATTTAGGCATTATTGAAATATGATAAATACTTATAATCAAAAAAGTACATTATTTTAATAGTTTTATCATCACGCCTTTCAGCATTTTTGGATGAAGGTGAAAATTAAAGCTAATTTGGATTGAAATAAATTCGATATTGAGTTATAATTTAAAAAAGCTGGTACGGAGAATAATTAATCTTTCTCATAGTAACCGCCCTGCACGATCGTAAGAACAACTTTCGACGAAATGTGGATTTTCGTCCGCTGGCTGGTTAAACGCTCTTAATACAAAGTTATCTATTAATTTGAATTTAAAATCTTACCACAAAATAATTTTGCACTATTAGAAGAAGTGATTATACAAAGAGCCCTTGAGGTGATTTTCTCACGAAAATGGCGCTATAGACTATAGAATTCATCCAATAATCATTATTATTATTATTATTTCTTGTATGAACGCCATAAAAAATGATGTGACAGTTTTCTAACTAATTCCCTACACAAAATTATGGGTTTTCTATGTATATAATTCTTGCAAAATTACGGATGTTTCGAGTTAAAGTGCCGAGATAATTTTTTTTTGTTAATATTTCCATGTTTGACATGAAAAATGTATTATTTAGAAATGCCAATGTTTATTTCAAATATAAACATCTCGAACATAAATATATCTTTTTTCCTTCAATAAACCAACATTTTTTAATGGATTTACAGCACCAAACCCCAATTTACTACTTTTATTTACATTAATCCCACAGAAGAGGTTCTGAGGAAAATAATTTGTTTGTTTGGAGGGTCTTTTTAAGGAAAATATGAGAGCAAAGAAGCAAACAGATATGAAGGGTGGGTAGGAATCTGGGGGTCAGTGTGTCTAAGAGCGATGGACGTATAAATCTACCGCTAAGAACTGAACACACCTCACCCGATGAACCCGCAAAGTCACCAAACGTAGCGAACCAATTAAGGTGACCGACGGCAGAGGTGTTTGATATCCAATAATGATTCCCGAGTCGGCGGTATGATTTATTTAATTATTAAGGTATTACTCCAAACTACCATAAAAAGTCGTCAACAATTATTATAATGATAATATTCAATTAAATAAGACAATATTATCTAAACTCAATCGAAGATCTGGAGACAGAAAAATCAGAAATAGATATTGGCACCTCTGGGACTTGAACCCAAGACCCTATGCTTACATGGCAAGTGCTCTACCAACTGAGCTAAGGTGTCGATATCAAATTCGGTCACTTTTAACTGTATCATACTTCGACTAAGAACTACCAACATTATCTTCATTTTCTTAACGCACATATCATTGGCTGCTATATTTATATATATAATTGCAAGATTTAACCCGAACTAAATGCTATCTGGATAGTGTCTGGATAAATATTTATATCCATTTTATTCTTAATACGCGACATCGACTATTGACTTTTCTGCAAGTCTGGGATGGATATTCAATTTTATTCTTAACTCTATGAGAGCTCTTGCCATGTAAGCATAGGGTCCTGGGTTCGAGTCCCAGAGGTACCAATATCTATTTCTGATTTTTCTGTCTCCTGATATTCGATTGAGCTTCACTAATATTGTCTTCATTTAATTAAATATTATAATTTGAGATTTTACTCATAGAATTAAAAATAAAATAAAATATTTGTTAAAATTTATTATGTCGCAGGAAGTAATAAATTATTTTTCGACAGTTGAGTTATTGAAATAAAACTTCAATTGAGTTTCTTTCATTTGAATTGCTGGAAAAAATAATAAATTAAGTGACAATAAGTTTTGGAAGTAATCTAAAAGTTTTCTCCCATAAAGTTGAAATTTATTCACGAAAAGAACAAATAAAGCAGGGCAAATTGACAGATATTCATTTGATTAAAATAAAGTTGGAACAAGTTAAATAAAAGTCGAACAAACTTTAAAAAATAAATGGTCCTTTCTCAGTCGTTTTATGCCTTTCCTGTTTTACATTTTACATTAACCTTACCTGGATTATAAAAGAACAGGGCTGACTAAGCCGAATTTTAAACAAAAAACTAAGACAATACATATTATTATTTAAAGATTTGGCACAGTCATCAAGTTTTGCCAATAACCATTATATTACCAATAAATTAATGGTTCTGCTCGTTTCACAATTTCTAAGCAAAGTTATATAAATTACTATCTACGAACATGTATTATTCGAATAGTCGATTTTTTTGCTGATTCAAAACAGTGCAAATCATGCTGTAATGTGATTTTAAACGAATTAATTTATTGGGAGGTCATCAATACTTTATTTCGGTTTTAGAAAATACTAACACGATTTAATGATCGAAATGGAATTCTACAACGGTATGAAATATTCAAATTATTTATAAAAAATGCACTTTCTTCAAACAGAGATAGACGGGTATATAAATTTTAGTACGATTTTTGTCCTCGGGTTAACCATTTAAAATTTACATTATTTGTTTCTCCATTCTCCATTCTCCATAATAAGGTCGTCTTTCTATAAACGAAGATAGATGGGTATTTTTGTGTATTTTTTTGTCCTCGGGTTAACCCTATAAAATCATATTGTTTATTTCTTACCGAATGCCTACTACAAAAGATTTTGTTTTACGTGAATACCGCAAAAGAGTCCTAATTGCTCCCAACCGTCTGGAAACAGTGAGACTATGGCGTCCCCAATGGCGGTACGTTGTGAGGCTGAAAGTAGTGGGGAGGGGGGGGGGGGAGTAGACGGGGAGAATCTCTCGAACATCAAATACGGCTAAAGCAATTTCAAGCAGCGTTTCAATATTGAATGGTGGTCTTACACCAGGGCGGTACTGAGAGTATGTTTCTCTCTGAAACGTGCCGCAAATATACCACATATTATTTTATATGATTAAATTGTGAAATAACACAAATTGATCAAGTAAAATTTACTTATGCATGCCTGAATTCGAACCTTCGACCTCCGGATCGCTAGTCGCGAACCTTATATAATTAAAAAAAATCCAGAGACAACTCTTTTGTTACAAAAAAAAACCGCTGGCTGCTAAATTCATATTCATCAAACGCGCGAACTGTCAAACGTGCGAAGTTTCATTAAAAAATTGGAGACGACCACATTACGATTGTGTATTCACTTATTCTTCATCTAAATCGTACTTTTTTTAAATTTAAATAAAGCGTTCACAAAAACTGGAGATACAATTACAAACACAATAAAATAAATTCAATGTTTCCTTCAGTCATTGTTTTCATACTTGTTAAGCAACTGCAAAATACGGACACTAAACCTCGGTATTATTTAAATCCTTCTCAGCAGCCCTGAATTTTTAATGTTTCCCTAAACTGAGCCTCGTCATCAGTATATTAACATTTTCCTGCCAAATTATTCGGCCATAATAATTTTAATAGTTAAATTCATGGAATGTTTCAGTATTTTAATCATCAAATTTACCCAGCATTTTTTTAAAGAAAATAATTTTGTTTTATGTGAAGGATTCGCTGTAAAACAAGTTTACTTTTTGGTAATCAAAATTTATTAAACGGTTAACGAAATTGTTCATTTCGTATTGTGTTATCAACTTTTTGTTTGCGGAACACAACATAAAAACATAAATGGGACTTTTATCTGACACAAACTCTTTTTGAAGTAGAATTTTACCCAGTAATATGACTAATAATGCCATTAATATTTAATGTTACTTAATGTGAAGACAAACATAGATATTTGTTTTTATGACAACCTTTTTTGATATATTTAAATTTTCGGTAATATTACGTATGTACCTGCACAAATAGTATCTGTTGTTTTGTGGAAGAAGGGATGATAAATAATAAATTGAGTTAAGAAAGGTTTTCTTTTATTCTGATGTGAATATGAAATTGCAGAATTAAATTTTTTTCACCGCTCTTTAATGTTGTACAAAACTGTTTAGGAATGTCGAACTAATTTTTACGAGTGCGCATCGAACAATGGGGAATGAGTAGGATAATTTATAAAATACACATATTTTGTTTTTTTTTTTCATATTTCATGTACGTACTTGAAAATTTGTTTCATTACCTCACACTCCTTTCCCAAAAATGTCGTAAACATCCAGAAATGTGTGCGGCAAAAGTGAAACCTTCAGAAAACTAAAGTAGACAAGAATGGGAAGGCTACGAAGCACCGCACAAAGAGGAGACCGATTATCTAATTCGGGAGGAATGCAGATCCGGGCACCACTTTTTTTTGGCAGAAAACCATGTTTTCACCGCGTTTTAAGTTGAGAACTTTAACCTGGAAGGTGATAAAAATAGGGAAAGCAATAAAAAAAAAAAATTGAATAAGTAATTAATTTTCAATTACGTTAAGAAAAATCTCACTTCACGAACAGATTATGTCAGTACGCCCGCCATTTTATAAATAAACCAGTCATACTAACCTAAGAAAAGAAAGTCAGTGTTGCCAACTCCCAAAAATATTTATCCCTAAACTAAACTCAAAAACCCCTAGAAACCGGCAAATTACTTGAAAATACCCCAAAATTTTTTTTTTTGTAAAAATAATGAATAATAATGAATAAATGATAATCTTTATTTATAAATTATTTAAAACATCAAATACGCTAGGTTTGTGTAATATGGTTTGTGATTCAAAAGAAAGTGCCCCCTTCGTAGCGCCTACTCGCGTCACGGCAAAAAAATATCCCAGTTTTCAAGTAGTTTAGCGGCTACGCTAGGTTTGTGTAACATGGTTTGTGATAGAAAAGAAAGTGCCCCCTTCGTAGCGCCTACTCGCGTCACGGCAAAAAAACATCCCAGTTTTCAAGTAGTTTAGCGGCTACGCTAGGTTTGTGTAACATGGTTTGTGATAGAAAAGAAAGTGCCCCCTTCGTAGCGCCTACTCGCGTCACGGCAAAAAAACATCCCAGTTTTCAAGTAGTTTAGCGGCTACGCTAGGTTTGTGTAACATGGTTTGTGATAGAAAAGAAAGTGCCCCCTTCGTAGCGCCTACTCGCGTCACGGCAAAAAACATCCCAGTTTTCAAGTAGTTTAGCGGCTACGCTAGGTTTGTGTAACATGGTTTGTGATAGAAAAGAAAGTGCCCCCTTCGTAGCGCCTACTCGCGTCACGGCAAAAAAACATCCCAGTTTTCAAGTAGTTTAGCGGCTACGCTAGGTTTGTGTAACATGGTTTGTGATAGAAAAGAAAGTGCTCCCTTCGTAGCGCCAACTCGCGTCACGGCAAAAAAACATCCCAGTTTTCAAGTAGTTTAGCGGCTACGCCAGGTTTGTGTAACATGGTTTGTGATTCTGGCGTACAATCAATAAAATTTCACTTCGCAAACCAACGTTATGACAATCCAGCGGCCATTTTGTCACTGATATATTGGTATCCCTCATACAAGGATAAACAAGATACGATTGTAGCCGACTTCGTGAGATACATGGATAAGGCGCGTAACTGAAAAACAGAATTGTAATGTTAATAAACCTTTATTCATATAAGCACTTTAATTTGGAAGGTGAATAAATCTATAAACTAAATATTACCTTAAAATTGCTAACACTCGTAATCATCCTCTGAATCTATTGCACCATCCTCAAGCGACGGCAAAGTGTTGGGTGGACGTTCCACAGTGACGTCATATAAACGTCCTGCCATGATCAAAAATTCGTCCATGCAATCGACGTTCCGGTCACGACAACGTTTTTGAAACATGTACTTTGCGAGATTGCCCGCGATACTTGATTTCTTCCTGCCGGCACCTGACGATATAACCTTAGCAGCACGCCACGTTGATTCTATTGAATTTGTATGCGCCCCACTGTCTGGATCCTTGAATGTGATACTATGATTAACCTGAAAAAAAAATATATAAATATATATATTAAAAATATAAGTTCATAAGCCTAACGATTTGTAACTAAAAACTGGCTTCTTACCTTTAAATGTTCGAATCCTTCATTTTCTAAACAATCGTAAGCACGCCAGCAGTCGCTAATTATCGTCGTACCAGGGGCAATCCATTGTTTAATAATAGGAACCAGCACGTGTAACGTATCACCTTGTTACATGAAGGTAGCTCAGGATAATCATTGATGTAAGGTTAAATAAGTGCAAGTTTTATACCTACCTTTGTACTTCCTGCGATCTGCCTTCTCTGCCTTCTCACCGACTCGGATCGCTTGGGTTGGGACAAAGGGGGGATGAATTTAATTTACAGAGATTTTATATGTTAGGATTTTAATTAAGTTTGGCTAGGTCTTAATACATGATCTTAATTATACTTAGATCTACTTATATCTAAATCTTAACTAGTTGTCATATGGTTCGGGGTTGCTTCTCCATTATTCACATCGTCATTTAATTGTTCACTGAAACTACCTTCGTGTCACCGGGTTCTCTGCGGGTGCCTTGGTAGGGCCGAGTTCCTCGATGGCATCTCCTCCGGTTCAGCAGCTCAGGCCCTCCTAGCCGAGTCTCCTGCCTCTGAAGTCTGAAGTCTCCTGAAGTCGTCTGCTTCACTTCGCACTTTGGCCACTAGCCGCGTATGGTCACCGCACTTTCTTCGTCTCACGCCCAACTTTACGTCGCCGGGTGGAGGAACGTATGTTTTGCGAATCATTTCCTTGAACTCCACTATAACTTCTTCATCCACCGCCCAGCACCACCTCGCTGGGCGGGGAACCCGTACTTGGTGTTGCACCACCACTCGTGTCTCCTCTCTTCCCCGTCTCGGTCTTGACTCCTGTTTCTTCATCCACCGCCCAGCATCACGCCGCTGGGCGGGGAACGCGTACTTGCCGTTGTACACTATACGTGTCTCCTCTCCGTCCCGGTCTTAACTGTCTGTCCTGGCGCGCCCTATGAACTCGTAGGACCCGTGGCACTACCCCGCACTTCTTACTTCTTCCGTTTTAGTCCATGCACCCATATCTGTCATCACTTTCTTTGTCTTTGCTGCACAGAGCGAGACTCTTTCATAACACAAAATTATTTATTCAAATTTATTTGTGACGAAATTTGATTCGTCACACACGTCACTGGAACGTTCTTCAACTGGCACCAAAAACACTCGGCCTGTTCCGCGTTCATATCCACCAAACACCCACTGCCCATCGACAAACTTGCCTCGATTATATTTTCTTTTTCCAAACTTCGATTCATCTATTTCAACAATTTTTCCCTCGCCGCCCAACTGCTCCATATTCTCCATGAAACTGCATAACACTACCTCGCGACAAAATGATGCCCAATCAACTAGCGTATGCTGACCACTGATCAAAAGTTCGTCGCCTATGTACATTAACGGTAGATTAAATAGCCACATGCGAACAAAGCCCAATATTTGAAAAATGCTTAGCTTCGACTGGGCAAAAAATGTTCCACTTCGAAAAGCCACTTGATAACCGCAACGTTTCCTCTTTTGTTTTCGTTCACTCACATAACTTGAACATCTCCATTGCCAGCCATCAATCGACCTATCCCGCGTTCCCAACTTTAATGCTCCACCGCATTTCTTGCACAAATAATTAGGCTCGCTGGGTACTAACTTCCATTCACGCAATTTACACAACAATTTTTCATTATTTTTGCATAACGCATCAATCTCTAACAGACGCATAGCTGCAACTGCAAATAAAAAAAAAAAACAAAAAATGCGATGTATACTAAAGCGCCGTTTACACGCACACTTCAGAACGATCGAATCCCGCGCCACTTCAGGCACCGGTTTGTCTAGCAGGATTGTGTATAATACCTATTATCTTTACTATTTTTTAAATTTATTATTAATTTTTTATCTATTATTTCTAGGTTTTTAAATGGTTTGTCTAACGGGATTGTGTATGTTATCTTTATTTTAAAAAACATCCCAGGATTTGAATGGTTTGTCTCCATTCCAGTACCTACGCGCCTTATTATTTATCCCCTACAATCGTATCTAGGCTCTTGCTTTTATCAGCTCAGGGATACCAACTTACCAACAAATTAGTGTCAAATGGCGGACAATATCGGTTCATGAAGTGACTTTTTATTGATACTTTAAACGGCTGTATCTCCCTCAATTTTGCCGAGCGCACCTTAATTTCTTTTTTATTCAACTTCTCTACACTTTTCTCATCTAGAAAGTGCATTTTTATTAAATTTCCAAATGGTGCCCGGATCTGCATTTCACCCTCTAATTCCCTCGCAGGCTAAATCCTGTAGATGTAAGTGTTCGTCTCTTTTTAGTGTTGCTTTTTCGTTTCATCCAGTTTCAAATCACAACGGTGCTAAAGAAATTTTAATTTAAAAACAAACATAATTGTTTGAAAAAACATTAAAGAAATGTGTAGTAGCGTATATCCTGCGAGTCAATTTGTAGACTGTAATCACTAATTAAAAAAAAAACAACAGCAAAACAAAACATTTTAAGTTACAAGTTAAACACAACTACGGGAGTTGGTAAATATTGGAATTGTTAAGGACTGACTTGCCCCTTTTATGCACTACACAATCACACATAAGAGATTTCGTATACCACCGAGGGGGTACCAGCTGATCACTGCCAAGGTTTCGCAATTGAGTCGATATTAAATTCACTGAGATAGTACATAGGAGCTAATCATCGCACGGGCTCCCTTAATAGACTGACTGTTCCTTGATTTATTGTTGCAAACTTCACACTTACGTAACTTGGCCACCCAATGTCAGATATGAAAAGTAGGTTTGGTGGAGGAAGGGAATATAGTCGCGGCTATTAAATGTTTTTTATCTGCGTCAACGAAATGTTGACATTTTAGAATAATGTCTTCAGGCAAATGAATTAAACAAATGATTTGAAATTATAAATTCTAAACAAATTAAATGAAACAAGACATGATTTGAGACGTCCACGGCCAAAAGCTATAATCATTGCGTTTCCTTCTTTGGCCAAAGTTTCTAGCATTACAACAACGGCGTGATGTTTACATTGCAACGTTACAACGTCATAGTTGTAAAAAACTGTATCGCTGTCCTTGTGTAAGCTAAAGAAGAAGAAGCGCAACACAACATAAAAAGATAAAAATTAATCAATATAATAAAATGAAACCAATTTAAAAAATCAAATGTTTATATTGGATATCCGTTTTCTTAAAACTAATTTAGTAATTTTTATGTAGCTGAAAATAAAATGGGAAATCTTCAGAATTAATTGTTGTTGTGTTTAATTCGTAGAACTTAATTTTTGTAAAAATCTAACGTAAATCAAATTAAATAATTATATTATTAACTTATTATTGGCAGTCACGTCGTTATTAAATAATTAAGAAAACATTAATATTTAAAATGAAGAAAACAGACTTTAAAGTACTCCATAGAATAGGAAATCTATTGTCATAATGATTTTTTTCAGTAAATTGGTTTAACTGGTAATAAAACATTTTAGGCACCATAAAATTGAAATTGGGGGGGGGGGGGGGGGGGTAAATAGAATAATATGAAAGAGTCGTCTCAACGTGGCCTGGCCATAATTTGAAAATATACCTCGAAACAGCTCTCAGAATAATAAACAAACAAACAAACAAACAAAAACTTTAAATTTAATTTACATAAAATTTAAAAAAAATGTTCCGGATTGATTGGATTTTATGCCATTACCTTATTAACCCGAGAATGGCCAGATTCTGTTCATAAAAAGCTGTTTTTAGAAAACTTAAAAATTCAATTCTAACAAAATAAAGCTATTTGCTTTATAAAATAAAGCTATTAGCCTTCTTTCCTCAACTCCTTACTACTTCGAACTCTTGTTGGAAACGTTCTGTTCTTATTTCAGGTTTCAAAGTACCGTTTCCTTAATTACGGCTTCCCTTTGCTCTACAATGTCGACTACCAGTAACTATGTGGACGTGCACATAGTTTTTCTCTACTTGTGCATGTGTGCTACCTACATCGTTTAGTGTCAGCATGTAGGTAAGCCGCGAGTCAATTTACTTTGCTTTGCTCGCCAGAGCTTTCACGAAATACCTATTTACTTACTCAGCTGTGTGTGAAATAAATAATAAGATTGTGGGAATTCTGCCAGTTAAGAGCTTTACTTCAAACAAGGACGTTAATTAAAAACTTATGGAATGTTCCCTAATAATTTATTTATTTTAATTACCTAATATAAGCCTAACCGGGCATTTACAGATTGTTTTTCTTAGAGGTTTGCTTTTTAAACTGGCAACATTGTTTCTACAGACTGTCAATTTGACAGTTGATTTGCAGTCAGTACGTTTTGCCGTTTCACCATGAATAGACTGACGTCAGAACAGTGCTTGCAAATTGTGCAAATTTTGAAAAATTGTGCAAAGCACGGCGGGTGGCACCATCAATTTAATGGGAGAAACATTTGGTGAGCGCATAATTTCACGTTTCACGACCTGTGAACTGGCCTCCACGATCGTGTGATCTCATACCATTAGAGTACTTTCTGTGGGGTATGTGAAGTCACTAGTCTATTAGTTTATAGTTGATAAACCAGAGACATTGGACCATTTGGAAGTCAACATTCGCCGGCAAGGTTATATGCCGGCACCAGTTGCTCGATAAAATTGTTGAAAATTGGACTTCACGATTGCGATTCATTCGAGCTAGTCGTGGCGCTCACATGCCCAAAGTCATATTTAAACAATAATGGCATAAAATTTTCTATTAAATAAAGCCAATCACAGACATTAACATTATTTTAATATGTTTTTTTTTCATTTTGAATTTGTATACCTCTAAAAAAACACCCTTTATAAAGCATGTGATGTACCTACATATAATTTTGTGGAAAAGTAATCAAGAAAAAAAAATGCGTAATTAAATTGTATAGAATCAATGCAGAAGATTGGCAGGTATTATGTTGCATAAATATTTAATTATTTTGAGAAAGAATTCCCTAATCAAACACTAGAGCCTAGTTTCTTTGTGGAGAGGGAAGGCCATTATCATTTTTCTTTATAACACTACTTTAGATGGAATTTTTTTATAGTTTCTTCAAATACAGCAAACTTATTTTGTGGCACCATTTTAATTCGAAGTTAATAGAATGACTTAGTTTTATGTAAACCCTGAAGAAGTGAGCATTGCTCATGAAACATGTCGGTTTTTATAAACAACTAGCTGGTTCCGGCATGCATTGCTATTTAATAAAGAAATAGTTTCTCCCTGAGTGTCCTTTCCCATTCGTCCCGTTCCCCTTCCGCCTCCCCATCTTCTCCTGCGTCCTCTTCCCCTCTCGCGTTCCCACTCCGTCACCTCCACCTTCCCTCTCCCCAGTCCACTCCTCCCTCCCCTTCCCCGTCCCGCGAACCCCCCTCCCGAGTTCCACTCTCCCCTCCCAGGTCCCCCTCCCCCCTCCCATGTTCCCCTCCCCCTCCTTCCCTCCCGCTTTCCATACATTCAGTTTCCAAACCTCGCGTGCCCCCAATAGCAATTTTTTTATACAAATTTCATAATGCCAAAGTTCACCGGAAGTTTTATAAAAACCTTGTCCTGACAATGACAAACACAAAAAAAAAGAATTATCCAATTTGGTGCAGTTGTTCGAAAGTTATGCGCTTAGCAACACATTCATTTTTATATTATAGATAAATTGGTAAAAACTAAGTATTCTATTAAATTCGGTATAAATAATTTTTAAAAATGTGTGAACGTACATTAAAAATTTATTGAAATTTAAACCGCACAATCAAGAAGCAACAACGGTGTCTAAGTAACAAAAAATCTTATGTGAGGGGTATAGAATCAAAGGCAGCATTCTCCAAAAAGTGTTATTTTGAGAAAACCAAAAAAAACGTTTCATTTCAACAATTTTCACGTATTTATAAGTTTATAATTTTATTCAAAAGGGGAAACTGCGTATCTATTATAATTTCCAAAGTAGAATTTGTTTATTGTATTGATTGATTAGTTATAGCGGATTTAATTATGGAGATTGCTGCATTTGATACTCACCTAAGGAGAATGCTGCTTTTGTTTCTCACACGTGTGGAGAAAGCTGACTTTGATACTGACAAATAAATATGACGTCACAATAATGGACCGACCAAATCACAGGGAAGTTCGTGATTATTATTATGATTTTAATTTTAGTATAATTAAAATAAAAATAGGTTTTGTAATGTACTAATACAGTATTGAATTTGGGAGGTGTGTATGGGTACCGCCACCCCGGGAACCATTTATTGGATAAACAATATCTACCTCTGCCATAGATATGACTTTAGATTTTCACAGCCAAAAGTATTTTCGTTATTTGTTATTGGGGTGATATGCCGTGTAGTGCTACCTCCTTCTTTAGTCAAAGTTTCGGACACTGCAACGCTGTCCCAAACATTTGCTTTGGCACTTTGGCTAAAGAAGGAGGTAGCGCAACACGGCATAACACCCCAAAAACAAATAACGAAAACCTCTGTTCAAGTGGTTCGCTACGTTTAGTAACTTAGCTAGGATGCCCGGGTTTATGGAGTGAGGTTTGTCCGGGTCTTGGCGGCGGATGCGTCTGCCCACCTGCTGGATTGCAGGCCGGAGAATAGTTGTGGGAGTCCCTTTGACTTCTCCAGCTGTGATATCTCGAAAAATCGCAGTGAGAGGGATAGATTTATACATCCGTCACTTCTGGATAGACTGATCCCCAGATTCCTACCCACCCGTAATACCCTTTTCCTTCCCAGAACCTTCTCGCCTTCTTTTCCTAAAAAGACCCTTCACACAGTATCCCCAAAGAAGACAAAGGCCCTGAGTGGAATTATTTTCCTCAGGGCCTCCTGTGTGGAGCTAATGTAAAAAAATACAAGTGTGCAGTTCGCACGCGGTACAAATGAAACCTGCAGAAAACTAAAGTAGACAAGAGTGGGAATAAGCACTGCACGAAGAGGAGATCAATTATTATCTTATTCTTTCGCAGCCTTAATCCTATAGATGTATGCGTTTGTCTATTTTTAGTGTCGCTTTTTTGTTTCATCGAGTTTCAAATCACAACGGTGCTAAAGAAGCCACTTCAAAAAATAATAATATTAACAGAGAAAATTTAAAAAAAAGAAGAAAAATAATGAAGGTTAATTATTTTGATCAAAATTGGCTTGAAACTCGCAAAATTTTCAACACTAAACATGTAATTCGGAATGTTTATGTGCAAGGCTATGAATCCTAGATTTAATTATAAAAGTAAAACATGTCTATGCATATTAATTTAATTTATGAATTTTAATTAACACCTAAAAAAATCTTTTGCCACTCCACGCCTCTGAAATAAACGGTATTTTATGACAGCTCATCTTAGAATTTTGACTACTTTTGCTTTCCATTTTTCTGGATTCCTTGACTTCTTCCTTGCGTTTTTCTTGGGCACGGATGAAGGGTGAGAGTCCATAATCACACTGGCATCTTGTTTTTATTACTAAATTCACTCCAAACTATTTAAAACAGTAAAATTAGAGCGACAGATTCAACACACGACCATACAATTTTGTATGGGCGGCCATGTTGTCACGTGATCAAATGGAGGCTTACCATTGGTCAAATTGGAGAATGCTAGTTTTGTTTCTTAACTGCGTTGGAGATTGCTGCCTTTGATACTAACACAGTTTTTAAAATGGATTTTTAAAGCATAAAGAGTTGGTTTTAATGCCAAATAACTGCTTTTCTAGGTAAAGGAGTGAATCATTAACAAAGTTGCATCATTAGTCCATTTTTGAAAAAAAGTGGAGAATGCTGGATTTGATTCTACACACCTCATGTATCAATGTTAAAATAAATTTAGGAGGTGGATATTTGAAAAAATATGTCATCAATAATATTTAATTGACACATTTTCTTATTTCTAAAATTTCAAATTTATCTAATTGTAATCCCGTTGTACGGGTATGTAAATATGGATAAAATGTATTGTTGCTTGTTAAATTTAATGTCTCCTTGCTAAAAGTTTAAACGGATTAACACGTTTTAATAATTAGACCTTGCTGTGTTTGAAGGTAAGGAGCTTACTGGTCTGCTGCGGAGTTCGTCGGACTAGGTGTCTGGAACACCACTGTCCAGAGCGAGTACAGTGAGGAGTGAAGGTCACTGGTTAAAAAAGGTTAATTTTCATCGCTTTTAAGGACCTTTCAGTACATTGGATAATAATATAGATACGCCCTGTTTAAGGAGTATAAATGTAAAACCGACATTATCATCAATGCTAAACATTCAGCATTAAAAAAACCGATTTGTATATTGCATGTGAACTTTTAGTCGATTTTTCTTATGTTCTTTTAGTTTTACATTTCCAAATCAATCATTGGTTGCTCTAAAAATAAATGTATTTTGAATAGTAAAGGATTTGCAGTTCAACTAGGCTTAGAAGCGTTTTTCGAACCTGAAACCAGCACGGCGGCCATATTGGATTTGCGAAGTACGTTTTTTTTATTTCTGGATTATGATTTGTGCATTACGGGAGTGGCGCTTTTGAACCTCACCAAAATGGAAGAGAGGTGGTTTTGCATTTGACCACCGTTTTGATAGTAGTTGTTGAATTATTGGCGTGTTTGCTTCAGTTTAAAGGTTGTATAATGTAGAGTGATATATAGATTGGTAATCAATCATTAAGTGAAAATTTACAACGTGTTACCCCTCATTTATTGAAAGTCGGGTGGAAGATATGTTGAGACAATTATTTTATTAAGATATTTTTCAATGCCCGAAGGAAGGCAAGTCTGTTTAATGCATATTTTATTTGATTTCCTTTACGAAATGATATAAATATTCGGTAATGTACAATAGTTAATATGTACCTATCTAATTGTGTGCTGCTTGTGTCACCAACAAGCATACACATACGTTTTCCCGGAGAACTTCAATTAGTTAATAAGTAATTATTAGTTTGGGGAATGTAAATATATTCAAGTCCTATCCTTTAATCAGCGGTAACCACTTTAAGAGAATTAACGCAAATTTGTGATTAAAATTAACACGTGGAATAAATTTTATGAAAAACGTTAACATACAAATACCTAAAACGCAATTTAACTGGAGTAGAACATTCGTTGACGACAACATCAATCATGATTTAAACAAATAAAATCAAAATATTTTGGAAGCAACTTTAAACATAGTAACAAATCAATGTTTAAATAATAATCTGTTGTTGTAAACTACATTATTGATCCTTTTCGATTTATATCTACAATAAACTGAAGGCGCTAATACGTACATTATAACGCAAACATGTAGACATTTAGGGTGACCATTTTGTTGAGATTTGATTTGAAATAAAAAACAAAGGATTTAGATGAAAATAATAGATATATTTACGCTATTAATTTGACAGAAGAGAGGTGGAAAAACGGTTTAGACAAAATAATATTAATTTTGCTTATTATTATAATCGTAATCATTTAGTAATTTAATTAAAAAAAAATTTAATTAATTATTTAATTTTTTAATTAATTTTCCCATTTGGTCTCTGGTAGGTTGCCATGTTGTTCTTGTATTGTTTTGTATTTATAATACTTATATAGTGCAATTGCTTAGCGAGGATTGACTAGATCATTTGGGAAGTGTGTGAAAGGGTTTAGTTTTTCCTGTGGGGAAAATTTAAAAGGACATTTAAATCTGGTGCGTAAAAAAAGCTATTAATTTAGAAAGGACAAAGTTGAGAAAATCAATTGGTTATCCCCGACTAACACAAACAATTTTTTGTAGTGCTCAAGGATACAAATGACAATTACAGAGATTTTGCAAAATAACATGATTCTAAAGGTATTGCAATGCAAATATATGCAAATAAATGCATTTTATATATGCAAATTGATTAAAGTCTCAAAAATCCCATTCGAAATCTGTGAAAATAAGGCTTTTGCGTAGATTTATCAAACTGACGCCATGTGACGTTCCAGACGTTGGGGTCGTCGGCGTCGCCGAGAACATATTAATATTGCGAGTATAAATATTAATCCTTAAATATGCCTGAACTCTTCTGTTCTGTGAAGGTCGATTAGCGCTACGTCATCCATCATCAGGAAGTGATGTGACAACGAACGTGGGGCTTTCCATTGTTCATTGCAAATATTTGGTACCTACCATTGAATTAAGGCGTGTGATTGATTGACATGTTATGTGATTAATTCGAATGTGCCGATGAAATTCTGGATGTTGTAAATAAAATGGTAAAACATAAAGAGATTTTAAATGACAATCAATTGAGATGCAAAATGTTTTGCTTGGAGTGATTTAATGAACCTTCAAAGATACCATCTTTACTAATATGCACAAGTTTTAAAACTTGTTTTACGGAATACTTTTTTAAGTTATTGTTAAAAAGTTAATGCTGTTTTTAGATTTTTGGATAAAAAATGGATACTAGCAGTTAAAAACCCGCTCGGCAGGTTTTGGCTGCTAGGCTCTTTGGGCGGCTTTTGGTTCGGCTTCGCCCAGTTTGAGTGTTGGTGACCATTAATAAATCCGATAGGAACTGGTTCCATAAAAAACAGGTTCCTCGGATCCACTGGGATCCAGTGAAAGCTAGTCACTGGGACGAAATAACCGCCACAGGCAATGACGTCATATATAATATATAGACGCGTGGTATTATTATTCACAACTGCCAATTACAATAATAATCGTATTATCGTCAATTTCTCCTTATCCGGAGAGATTCACGAAATTAAAAAATCCAATGGTACTTACGCCTGCCAGACGATGCTTCTCACGCTAGCTGTTAACGTAAGTGGTGCCATCTTTTTGTATTGGTTTAATTTGGTTCTATTACAAGTGTACAAACTCTTTTGCGTAAGACGCGGCGTCAGAGTTGTATTCTTAGTTGGATTTTTAAATTTCAACCATACAGTCGTTAGGCTATTAATACCGTTTGATTACGCTCTATGGAATAATGTGAAGAATTTTGCTTATCTACTGTTTTTTTGTAAGGTTAGATTTTCAGGTGGATAAGCGGTTTATATTACCGTTGAAATGTCGACAATGCAACTGAAAATTTTCTACTACAATTACGTTAGATAAGGTTGTGTTGGCTCGAGTAGACTTGATTAGGTAAGGTTGGGTTACATAAGTTTAGGTTGTGTTTTGAGAAGTGACGTTATTCCGATCACAAACTTATGTAATTATGTGCATATTACGTTATACGACGTGAACGTACCATCTGAACCCCCGTAACAACATTGGATTCTAGCATCCATCAAAGAACATGCCAAGCATAAATTTACATAACTGATACTATTCCAACGCAGAACAAATCATTCGAAAGTCCACACTACTCCAGCACGAAATACTCAACCGCCCCATGGCGCACGTCCTTCGTGCCCTCAACTTAGTTCGGATTATTTATTTGCAAAGTCTCAGTAATTAGGATGCGCAGGATGGTTAGCGTTTTCTGGTCGTTAAGACGGGGGATAAGGCGGCTGTGTAATGGATTTAACTAATTAATATAACAGGTTGGGGGAACCGAAGGCATTGCTAGGAATTACCTACGAGAGGCTTAGCCCACACATGGGGCGTTCTGAGCTCTGCTTTACGAACCAAAAGTTGTTGCATTAACTTAATTAATTGGAAGTAAAGAAAAAAATTGATTTTACGATGCGTGAAAAGTGATATATTTAAGGAAAGGAGTTCGAAATAATTGTTTTCGAATAGTTTTATGAATGTGCCTATTTAGCTTTTTTATCCAACAAGATTTAAAAATTGAAAAATTAGAATTATTATAAGCAATAATTATCAGCCTGAAACACTCATTCACATTGAAAAATCTTCCGAGAAAAGATACTTGCCGCCAACGGGACAGAAATTAAAAAAATAATAATGAAAAATTAGAATTAAAAATATTAACACATATTCAGTATGTATAGTCACCGTGTATATTCACTAAATTGTAGTTATTTCACTTTCATTTGGTTTTAGTACCCATTTGTTAAAAATATTGAAGTAAGAAGGTATTAGGTTTTCATGTATATTTTTTATTAAATTATAAAATTATTAATCTCAACATTTGCGAATCCTAGTAATGTTAAAAATTTAATTTAAGAGGAATATAAACGCGAGAAATATTTCGAATCTCATGCCTGCAAAATTTTTAAATTGAGCGTCTATTTGCACGAGGCAAGTAAGCGAAAAAGAGGTTTTTATTTAGTTTATGCATAATTTTATAAGAACAAAAAAAAGTTAGAACATAGAAAACCTCAAAAATAGTCTTAGCCATAAAAAGGTATTTTTTTAAAATTGTTTTTTTGTATCACTTCATAGTTAAGTCATGAAAAAACATTTTTTCGGTGGTTTACGCTTATAGTTTTTGTTAAGTAAATAATAATTTTATTGCAATTCCAATACATAGAAAAGCTAGTAAAAGCTTCAATTTATCCGTAGCATATTTTTTGATGTTCATACTGTAAGCCGATTCGTCGTAAAGATTAATCAAAATAGTATCAAAATAGAATTTCACGTATAGCTTCATCTTAATCAATATATTGATCGTTTTGTGAAGAAGAAAAAAATAACGCTGTGTGGTGTCCTATTTTTTAAAATTGAACACAGCCTGTTAAAATAGCCAATAACCTTTTATAAATTAACTAGATGACCCGGCCACGCGTTGCTGTGGATAACGAAACACAACGCCAAGCTACTGGATGGTGACCCAACCTTGATAACCAAGTGTTTTGTCAATAAATCAACTCACACCGCCATCTATTAGCCCGTAAAAGCCCGAAAAAATCGTTTATGATATTTGAATAGGAAATTTTTTCGGGCTTTTACCATTAGAATTTAGTACATGTCAGGTTAGGTTAGGTTAGGTTAGGTTAGGTTAGGTTGGTGAACGATGATTATAGAACGGTTCGGACTTTTACCATTAAGAGTTGGTAAATCTTAGGATTTACCGGAAAATCTTAGGATTTACCAATATTCGGGCTTTTACGGTAACATATACATAAATAAAGATAACAGTGGTGAGTTTAATTTTTTCTCAATAAATTGTACATTTTCCAAAAAACCACAATAACAAAAAATTTAAAAATACATTTCAGCCTTTTTGTTTGTACGTAACTGAATGAAAAATATTTTTACACTCACAGAACGGTAGGGAAGTCAATTTACCCGCTGGCAGCGTTTGACGCGAACCCTCGCCAAACCTTTGATGCCACGGCCATGTTACTGTTACCTGTATTCTTTTTTAATATCCATCCAGGTACTGGTAAAAGGTACTTTTTTAGTTTGACCGCCCGAAATTTCTACTCAATACACCCGTAGACTGGAATTGGCACCAGCGATCCAAATAGTAGTAAGCTGATTTTTCTGAAAAAACACCTGTTGCAAAATTAAATTCTGGAATGGTTAAAAATTACTATGTTACTAATTGAAAATTTGTATTCAAATTTGACAAGTTGGTAGTATTCAGTTTACAAATATTCTTGAAACGCATTGATATTTTTGGAACTTAATTATTTTTAACCATATATCTGTTGAGTAAATGTACATTTTCAATTGCAAAACAAAGTTTAGATTGTAAAATTATAGATATTTGCTGAAAACCAATACCTTCCTGTAGTCTTCGAAAAATCGCACTAAGAACGCATTAAACCCCTCATATGAAGGTACAAAAAATTATTACAAACAAATTTAAACGCTAATTAATAACTTACATTCCTTTAATCACTCGGACCCATAAGCTTGTTTTCACAATAATATAACATTACCAGACATATGTATGTATGACGTATGAGGCATACCTGCCTTACATGGGCTCTTAATGTATCTACATAGTGCATTGCTGTTTTAATCCGAAAGAATTTAACTATAGAGGCACTGCTGAAAACCAGCCACATACTCGTACCGGGAGAAATCCTAAATGTATATTTTTTGAGCAGTGAACTTCATGACAAAATGTAAAAGTCTATTGATGAATAAATGCTTTTATTATTTTTATTGTGTTAACACGAACAGCCTTACTAATAAACGTGATGTAAATTTTATATAATTGATAAACAGCGGTGTACGTAAAAATCTTACTAACTAAAACGTTGAATGGAAATTAATATATAGTTAATTTTTCACATGTAGCAAATAGCAAACACTTTGTGGGAATATATACTTATAATAAACATAATAATATAACTTTGTTTCAATTCCACGTATGTACATAATAAAAATACATTCAATATAATGAATGTATTTTTATTCACCCCTGAGGAAAGTTCAGGATGAACCGAAACCGGTTGGATGAAGAAATAATAAAGTGGAATTGAAACAAAGTTATATTATTGTGTTTATTATAATATATAGTTTATGGAAAGATAATACATACTTTTTTATACAGCCAAAGAGGGTTGTTTATTTGTTAAATAAACTTGAAATTTCTCATCGAATTTTGAAGATATTATAAATGTGCCATTTATTCTTATTGAAAGGTGTCGTAAAAACAAATACCATTTTGGAAACTGGATAAAAATTTCTTTTTATATGTTAATTTCAAACAAGAAAAAAGTTGAAAATTAAACCACGCATGTTTTTTAATTCAAACTTCGAAAAACTGTGGATAATACAAATTTAGAAAACACATTCCTTTTATTTAGGGAATCTGCACGAAACTGTCATCTCACTTTTTTTATCTTTATTCCCACGGTAAAAATCGTAAAAATAATTCCCGAGATTAACCCAAAAAATTACATTGTTTGCGCAATACAAACGTTGATTTCTTGGATTTATATTTACTCACACGATACATGCGTAACTTCATTTACGTTATTAGAAAAATATCACTTCAATAGAATTTTTTAAATTTCTTGCGGTAATGGTCAATTAAAGTCAAGTCAACATCATGCGCTAGTCTGCCAAAATACGATGTAGCCAACTCTTTCGCAGCACATTAAAGACATTTTTCATTCGTGAGATTTTAAAATATGAGCTTGTGCAGTATTTATTCAATGAGTAACGAAAACACATTTTAACAATTGGGAAGAGTTTTTTTTATTAGTAAGGCTGTAAGACTGTGTATCAAACTCGATTCGTGCAATTGCTCGCAGAACATTTTACCGACCGGGCAATATTACACCTCCGTTTCCAGGGTTGCTACCTGCTATTCGAAAGTAATAAAATGTTCTCTACTGCAATGAATAAAGGTTATTTAGTCACTTTTATTGCTGATATAAAATTATTAGACACGAATTAATTATTAAAGAATAACATTTTAACAACATAATAACTTGCAAAGTTTTTTGAAGGAATAATATTTGTTACTGAATATCTCGTAGGTACCAATGATAAAATTTGTCTTGGGCATTGGCTTAATATCGTTAAAAACCGAAAACTTTCAAGAAATTGTCTATCGACAATATTATAGCAAAGTACTATTTTTTCAAACAAGAAATTGGTTGAATTTCACTCAAACATTTTATTTGACTTTATTCTGAAGCAGGGGACTGATCGTGTAGGCATATTATGCTCATGATTATTAAAATGCCATTTCGCTCGACTGTTTATTTTTTCAACAAAAAATATTTGAAATTCTGTGTCTTACACATTTATATTTCAAATCACAGCTCCATCCAGCGACATTACCCATGCCAAATCAATACCTCTTTCAAATCTCAATATTTTTTCTAAAAAACAAACATCAAAAACATATATATTCGAACACCTTCCCAGCCACAGATTGAATAAAAGCCGTCAAAGAAATAATTGCGAAGGCTTCACGCTTCCATAAATCACTAGCAGTTTGCCGAAAAAACAAGAAAACAAATAATACCTAGTGAAAGCTGTCGTTACTGTAAATATTTGAACGGGGTAATAACGTGTGCGAAGCAAGCGCGTAAACTCCGGGAATTTTTTACGATTCTCGTTTCCATAAAGATTAAAATAATGTTTTATCATTGAAATATAACCTAACAGGTATAGTCTCCAATTCCAATGGATGGATTTGTATTAAATCTTCAACTAAGCGAGTCTACCCTCACAAATGAAATGTATTTTGTTGGTTCGAATCTCCACAATTTTATTTCCCCCAAACTAACATTTATTTATATATATAATTGTACATTTATTTATAACAATTACAGGCAATATAGCCTAAGACGTTATAATTGTACCATTTATGCAGTGTATATGCAATGCCAAAAATCTTACAAATGCGTTATAGGACACAAAAAATAAATCTATTTTTCTATCCACCGCATTCAAAAAGCACGTAGCTCTCCCCACAGGTGAGTTCATAAATAAATTAGTGCGGCTTGCTCTACTATATATGTAGGAGGTTGTGATGACGTCCTCGAGTGTGAGACTCTGGTACAAAAAAATTTTATTGGGCCAGTATCTCATTACTAGATAAGTGACCGTTTATTAGTTGAAAAAAATATTTAAGCAAAGCAATACCTCTACGTGTCTCTAGGGAGTGGTAATAGGTCATGCCTAATATATAAAACGATGGGTAAAGCCAAGGGTAACGTCCATAGAGCCGCGAGAATAAAAACCTTAAAAATTTCTTATGGACTCTTTCAATGCGAAAAGTGATTGTTAATTCGTGTGGGGCCCAGATGATTGAACTTGACTCAAGTACACTCAGGACTAGTGTGTTATATAATAACGTCAGTGTTTTTGTGTTACGAAACGGATATGAGTTTCTAATTACGAAGCCGAGAAGCCTGTATGCTCTGCTTATTAAATCATCGATGTGTTGGTGAAAAGTTAGTTTGCTGTCGTAAATAACTCGTAGATCTTTGATTTGGTTTAGGTATTGGAGAATAATTAATAATAACATGGTCAGGTATTTGGTGCACTTTACTTCTAGTATGTCAATGATAGCTGTGAGTTTGTTCAATATGCCGCTTTCTGGAAATGGAAATGTGTTGCAAATAGGTATATTGTTTGTACTTTAATGTTGTGGTCATTTTGTATTTGGTCTCAATGCTAGTAAGACTACAACATCCTCAGAATTAAAAAATCTTTGATTTATTAGTAACTAGCAGACCCGGACTCACGTTGCAGTGGCTAACGAAACACAATGCCATCTACTGACAACGCCGTTGCCCAACCTTTATAACCAATGCCATCTGTTAATTTGTCTAAATAGCGGCGACAAATTACGAGTATACACCTAAACCTTCCTCATGAATCACTCTATCTATTGGTGAAAATTGATGAAAATCCGTTAGGTAGTTTAAAAGATCTAAGCGTGCAGACAGCGGGAGAGGATAGAGCGACTTTGCTTTATCCGTTGTAAAGATTAAAAATTTATTTACAGTTGCACTTAAAAGTAAAATGAGGTTTGAAATCTGTTTACCAAATTTAAATAATTTTTGTACTTACATAAAACATACATGTACCTACCCAAAAAATTAACATACTTGAATGTTTAAATATGTACGTAGTAAAACATGATGGTCACAAAAAAGTAATAAAAATAAATAGTTAAATGTGCAAATGCAAATGACAAAAAAGAATGGATAAAAAGTAGAATACGCACAGATGATGGTAGGTGTCATTGATTTGGTAGATACAATTTTTCCTTTCTTTATATAAAGGGCTTCTCATAATATCAGCTTGTAATAGATCGACAACTATCAAAAGCACTACATAAAAATAACCTCTGGACGAAGAAACTTAATCTTTCTCCCATGGAGCACACATATTTAGTCCGATTGCAATTTTTTTACAGTAAAACTTCTTTACGCACGCTTGACTTGGGGAATAAGCTGATGGACGTGTGATGAGAGCATTACGAAAAGCCAGGCGAATGGTAGTTGAGAGGGAGATATAAGTTAGTGAAGATAGAAAGACAGAGAGTTACGTTTCTTATCTGTAGGGCCAAGAGAGAGAGGTGCGAGCACACATTATCTTTCTCTCTTTCTCTCATAGCCAGTTACGTTTCGTATATCTAAGACACAGTGCAGGCCTATTGTCTTGGAACTTGGAAGTTTTACTTCAGTTGTGTGGTCTAAAGCACACTCGTTTTTTTTAAAGTATGTTTATTCTTTAATTTTACAATATTTTATCTTACAAATCTTACAAAACTGATCAATCAGTTTGATTGTAAAAATGTGTTCATACATCACACCTACAGACTTAACTTGCACAATTTTTATATTTCTAGACTAATTATTAATCAACTTTTTCGTACGTTTATTCTTTAAGTTTTACTTCAGTTGTGTGGTCTAAAGCACACTCGTTTTTTTAAAAGTATGTTTAGTTTTTAATTTTACAATATTTTATCTTACAAATCTTACAAAACTGATCAATCAGTTTGATTGTAAAAATGTGTTCATACATCACACCTACAGACTTAACTTGCACAATTTTTATATTTCTAGACTAATTATTAATCAACTTTTTCGTACGTTTATTCTTTAAGTTTTACTTCAGTTGTGTGGTCTAAAGCACACTCGTTTTTTTTAAAGTATGTTTAGTTTTTAATTTTACAATATTTTTCTTACAAATCTTACAAAACTGATCAATCAGTTTGATTGTAAAAATGTGTTCATACATCACACCTACAGACTTAACTTGCACAATTTTTATATTTCTAGACTAATTATTAATCAACTTTTTCGTACAATGAAAGCCAACTTGCCGGTTTTAAACCAACGTTTTCTCAAAGACCATAGATCCACGCCACCCAGTTGAACTAACAATCAAAATAATGACACGCGAAAATTCGTCACATTTTCATTTTTGAAATGTTGCCAGTTAAATGATCCGAATTTTTTTCCGCGAAACAATTTTAGTGGGATAATAGCTTCCATAATTTTATATGTTTATGACCTAAGCTAATCGACTAATAAAGCTTTATGCTTCAGCGTTATCAGGCCAGTAAATACTTGTCGTCACATTTTACATGAAATTCAAACATTTTGTAATAATTAGTTTTTGTTGAAACAACAAAATTTGACTTTCATCAGTTTTATATAATAAACTGCCGACAGTGGGGAAATACATGAATAATTTTATGTAAATATTTTAGCATAAACACTGGCTGGCCTATTTGCGCGGTGTGAAATTAATCAAAATTGACGTGAACTTCGCATTTAAAATCACAATTTAACATTTTTTATATTTTTTGGCTGTTCCGGTTTTAGCTTTTTTTCATTGCAGAGCCGAAAAGATGACTTTTAATGCGAAAATAAATTGTCTCTTATGATTTTATGTCTTAGAAATATCTGATTAAGTGTTTACCAGTGCCGGATTCTGCGAGTGCTGATAAATAAGAACTATTTGCCAGGGATGTGCCCCACAATCCTTTGGACATTTATAAGAAAAATTGACATAATATAGAGTTGTAGTAGTCATGCACAATAATTGAGGAATATTATTAGATTAATCTTTCACCAATCGGGAAGATCAAAATCAAGAATACAACTGGCAGACTTAAGATTCAAATCAAGAATATAATGCAGGTCCGTCAGAACTCCAAGTGAAAGACGGAATAAACGTTTACTAGACGGGTTATTTTTACGACTCAATCGTTGATGATTAATGAAGATAAATATAAACACACATAAATATTCATCACAACTACATGTATACCACACACACACATGTATATGTATTATTTTTTTTTCAAATGCGTTAATAAAAAAAAAAATGTTAGATCATTTACGGAAATATGTTCAAATGTACCTCCAGATGTTGTTGATATATTCAATACACCATTCACCAAATGTAAACAAGTCATTTCCCAATTTATATTGAAAATAAGAACATCAAATTTAATTTAATTAACTAAACAAACTATGTAGTTCAGCATCGACTTACGAGACCTTACCAACATATAATTTTCTTAGTATTACATTTTTTCATGTTATTTCTTTTTTTACTTTGTTTTTGCTTTAGATGTTGTTTTTGATTTTGTCTTCTATTTCGTTTACGATTTTGTTTTTGATTTTGCTTTGATTTAGTTGTGCTTACTTAGATATTCTTTGTAATAAATAAAAAATATAACGTGTGAAAACGGGCGGAAAATTAAAAATAAATAAATATTTTACAATAGATTCTCAACTAGGTAGGTACTTACTTCAGATATCTTTACTATCAGAATGAAGAGCTTTAAATGTATTATTTTACCAATATATAATTTTCCTAGTATTACTTCTTTTCATCTTGCATGGCGGAGTATTTAGTTTCGATGTTATTTCTTTTTTACTTTGTTTTTGCTTTAGATGTTGTTTTTGATTTTGTCTTCTATTTCGTTTACGATTTTGTTTTTGATTTTGCTTTGATTTTGCTTTGATTTTGTTGTGCTTACTTAGATATTCTTTGTAATAAATAAAAAAATATAACGTGTAAAAATGGGCGGGAAATTCAAAATAAATAAATATTTTACAATAGATTCTCTACTAGGTACTTACTTCAGATATCTTTACTATCAGACTGAAGAGAGATAGCTTTAAATGTATTATTTTATTAAAAATGATTTTTTTTAAACCAAAACTTTTATTAAATCTTTAACTGACAGCCCTGTAATAGTTAGCTAATTAGATAAATAAAAATAACTTTGAAGGTAACAATAAACTCAATACAAATTTACCCTATTTAGTGTCTACAAATATTGTTAGCATCTTTTCTCACAAGTCCCCTTTGTTTACATCTTTCTTTTTCTAAATAATCCTTTTTAAATATTATGTTTTCTGTTATTATAACATTGATATTATTTTTTTTAGTATAAAGTATTAGTAGTTTAGTGACACATAATAGTATTCTATACCTAAATACTTGCTTTTGTCACACGTACTTTGTTAAATGTTCATTCTTATTTTGCTATTGATAATCCCCTATGAACCACTGTATACTTATAATACCATGTACACTTTGTTAAATGTTCATTCTTATTTTGTTATTGATAATCCCCTTTGAACCACTGTATACTTATAATACCATGTACACTTTGTTAAATGTTCATTCTTATTTTGTTATTGATAATCCCCTGTGAACCACTGTATACTTATAATACCATGTACACTTTGTTAAATGTTCATTCTTATTTTGTTATTGATAATCCCCTGTGAACCACTGTATACTTTTAATACCATGTACACTTTGTTAAAATGTTCATTCTTATTTTGTTATTGATAATCCCCTGTGAACCACTGTATACTTTTAATACCATGTACATTTTGTTAAATGTTCATTCTTATTTTGTTATTGATAACCCCCTGTGAACCACTGTATACTTACAATGCCATGTACCTATCACTTGAATGTAAAAGCCATGCTATGGCGTTTAAATAAATAAATACGTGATGAAGTTAGGCTTGTGGGATGCTATATTATTATTATTATGTTAATGTATTCAGTTTATGTTTTCAGCGTGTTTTAAAGAGAAATTAAAAAAATATTGCCGATGCTTTCTCGAAATGTATAAAAAAACTTTACTCCAATATATTCATATTCGAATTTCCCTATTGTCTTTTTACATTTTGGAGTTGAAAGAATGGAGTTTGAGTGTTCTTTTATTTTAAGATGGTGCATTTTTTAGATGGTGCAATCATCATCTTCTTCCCCTTGTCCTATTTGGGTCGGGGACCCGTTGCATCGACAAGATCCATTCGTCCCTATCTTGCGCTGATTATTCGGTCTCCGTCCATAGCAATCCCATCCCCTCCTTACACAGTTTCTGGAGTTGTCTCACCCAACTGTGTCTGGGGCGGCCCATTGGATGTCTACCCTCTGGAATCGCACTCAGTATTTTCCTAGGAATTGGGTCATCAGACGTTCTTAGTACGTGCCCAAGGAACCTCGGTTGCGATTTTTCTGCGAAGAGTAACAGTGGTTCAATGTTTAGATCGTCTCGGATCGTCGAGCTTCTTATTTAATCCCATTTCTTAACTCCTTCCACTCCTCTCAAGCACCTCATTTCGGCAACAATTTTATTCAGAATATAATTTTAATAATTTTGTAATCTTGCATGGTAGAAATATTAGAATTTAGTTTCGTCGCTTAAAATTATTTGAACTAAATCTCTGATGAATATGTATATGGTTTAAGTAGAAATATTTTTAATTATTATTATTGTGCTATGTAAAGCGATTTAGTGCGTTTTTTTATAAGTTCCATCCCATCATATATTGCATATTGTATTATCCATTGGCAGAAGGCAAAGTGCACAGGATATAAGGGAACGTACCCATACTACGTGACCCGTTCAGGGGGGGGGAGGGGGATCTTCAAAATACTACGCTCGGTCACAATGAGGGGCGGGGGGGCTTAGGTTTTTATCACGTAGTCAATCTGAAAGTTCTGGTTACAATATATTTTGACATAAGTTTTATCTTGACCATATTTTTTCCACTTGTAATTATAGGTATGCATGCTCTCTTGCCGTCACGCAATAAGCGCCGTATTAATAAAGACAAATATAAGCCAAACATTTTTTTTTAACTTTTTGTTAGCAAGAAATGATTCAAAACCATTATTATGAATTACTACGTGAAAACTGGGTGGGGGGGGGATATTGGAATATACTACACGTGGTCATCGAGGGGTTAAAAATTGCAAAAAGTGGGTCACGTAGTATGGGTACGTTCTCCAAGGTAGAAAATATAATATTATGTCTGTGCTTCTTTCGCAGAACACTACGCATTACATATAATATTTGTTACTGTGGAGGTATATCTATTACCATTTGGGAGGAGATGGAGCATTGAATTTGTACACAAATATAATAAGCCTAATTGACGGAAAGTTACTTTTGTGCTTTTGGGCCGAGGTACCGATTTTTGGATATATTATTTTATGCACGCGAAGTTTTGATAACTGGATTATAAAAAAACATGTATCAGGAAATAAAAATTTAACTGCAATCAACTTGAATATTCGATCTTTATCAAAATATTGGGAAACTTTTCTTCTCGTTATCTCTAGCTCTCTAAGTAATATTGATATAATTACGATTTGCGAAACGTCGATAAATCAAAATGATATAAATCTATACACAATGTCGGGATTTAGTTCTCATTACTTTTGTCGAAAAAACAGATCGGGAGGCGGGATTATTATATACGTAAAAGATCACCTTACGTTTGAACAAATTAACATAATGCCAACAAATTTTGAATGTGTTTACGGAACTATTTCTGTAAATAAACATAAACGTATACATATACTGGCAATATACAGACCACCTAATTCAAATAAAAAATTATTTCTCGAAGAGTTGGAAACTATATTGGGAAATATCGAAATTAAAGAATCTGTTATCGCTCTCGGGGATACGAACATAAATTTATTAAATTATCAGGAATCAATTGTAATGCAATACGAAAACATGATGGCTAAATTTGGATTTTTAAAATGTATTTATGATGTGACGCGTGAAGCCGTACTGACTAACTACGTAACGGCTACATGTCTAGATCATATCTATGTAAGAGAGAGAGAGACAAATGAAATCAGCTCATGCGTATGTGAAACCATTATAGCGGACCATTACCTTATTGCCACCACGATTCGTTTCTCTACTAATGAGATAGGTACCTCAAATAAATCGCACCTTACGAAATATACTGTAATATCGGAAAAAAAAGTGGATCTACTGATTGAAATCAAAAATTGGAATGAAATACTAAACATAATGGAACCTAACTTAATATATGATGAAATTAAATCTAAATTTAAATACATTTACGAAAAAAGTACTATAACTAAATCAAATACAAATAAACATCGTAATAACCAAAAAGGCTGGATAAATTATAACCTCATTGAAAATATACAACTACGAGACACACTATGGAGAAAATGGAAAAACGCCCCTAACAATAAATTATATGAAATTGAATACAAGAAATACAGAAATAAACTCAATAAAAAAATATTAAACACAAAAAAAATATATTATAATAACAAATTTAATCATTGCTTCAAAGACATAAAAAAAACATGGAATGAAGTTAATCAAATATTGGGAAGGAAAAAAAAATCCGATTGTGACGAAATCATATCTAAATATTTCTTAAATTCTCAAGCGGCGGATGTGACGGTAGAAAATTTTGCAAATTTTTTTGACGAGGGTGTAAATCAGTTATTACACGAATGCAACGTTCGAGCGTCTGAATGCAATCAAGAACATTTGCAACATTCAATGTACCTACCAAGAGCTAATGCGAAACAAACTGAATGCATTATCGGAAGAATGAAAAATTCCAAGACGCCGCGGCGCCGGGCGTGGATCTAATTCGCATGTATGATTTAAAAAACATGTAAAATTACTTAGTCCCATGATTACCCACCTAATAAACAGAATTATTGACACAAGCATCATTCCAGCTGAACTAAAATGCAGCATCATAAGGCCCATTTATAAAAATGGAGATCACACCGTAATAAATAATTATAGGCCCATTTCATTGTTACCCGCATTAGAAAAAATCTTAGAAAAATATATATCGATAAATTTGGATAAATATTTAAATAAATTGGGCATTATTGATGAATGTCAGTATGGCTTCCAAAAAAAAAAAAGCTGTGATAAACTTCTCGAAAAATTTTCTAATTATATAAATTCACAGCTTAACTCTAGAAAACATGTAATGGTATTATTTATTGATTTCTCAAAAGCTTTCGATACACTCAGCCACACACAATTAATCAAGGTACTTGAAATCATAGGAATCCGTGGTAAACTACTATCATTTTTCAAAAACTATTCAACTAATAGAAAAATGTATGTTAAGATTTTGAATGAAATGAGTAATTTTAGATTTATCAAATCAGGAGTACCCCAAGGGTCAATTTTAGGCCCTAAATTATACATTATATATGTCATTGCCTTGTCTAAACTTTTTAAAATAGCCCGTAGATTCATTTTTGCAGATGATACTGCACTAGTTGTATCAAATGAAAACCCGGAAATAGCTATTAAAGAATTGCAAAGTGACTTTAACGAGCTACTCAAATGGTCTCATGATGTAGGACTAATAATTAATGTCAAAAAAACTAAATGTATGTACATAAGATCACCGAGCTTGAAAATGTGGAATTTACCTAAAATAACTGCACATAATTTTGAATGTATACATAAAAAAATTGATAACACTTGCTACTGTGAAAAAATTGATTTTACAAATGAATATACTTACCTTGGCATAATCGTAGATAATAACTTTAAATGGGATACACAAGTGATCAAAATTTGTAACCAGCTCCGATGTTTGGCGAGTAATTTTTATAAATTAAAATTTGTGTTGCCTCGATGCACTCTCAAACTTATATACCATTCTATGGTCGAATCCATACTTAGATATGGAATTCGAACTTGGGGACACTCGAGTAAAATTAATATTAAATACATTCAAAATTTACAAACTGCTATAATTAAAAAAATTGTTAAACCTAGCATTTACAAACAAAGAAACAACTTAAAATTACTGTATGGGTCTGAGGGCCTACTTCCAATTAAAGGGCTTCTCTGGTACATTATAATTATGGATAATTCGGGAGAAAGCAGGTATAAAAATTTATTGGTGCACAGTCACACAACAAGATTTATTGAAAACAAAGGCCTAAAAATACCACGAATATCAAATAAGTATGGTAGCAGAACGCTAGAATATATGATACCCTTGATTTACAATATATTACATCAAAACATTAATTTTAAAAATAATGAGGAACCCTGCCATAAACTGACAAAAAAGTGGTTAATAAATGAACATCATATTTATCTATAGTAAATCTTATATTATGTATTAATATTGTAACCTAGACTAATGTGTGTTATGTAATAATATTTAATGGTAGAACCTACAGACAAGCTGATCTGTCACAGCTTTGTGGGACTACCCATATCTTATATTGTATCATATGTTATCATATTAAATTAAATAAAAAAATAAAAAAAAATAAAAATAAAAAAAAATCATCCCCTATTTTATTAAAAACTATTTACAACACATAAAATTCATATATATATGTTTTTAAATTATTTGATGTCTTTGCCTTTTCTGGCTTTTCTGATTTTCCCTAACTACCATTTATGCTTTCACGTGTAAATATAAAATAAGCATGAATGATTTCGGGAGAGAGCTCTCGGCGTCCCGGGAGATTGAGTATTTATTGAAAACATAATAAGGTTTTGGAGACAGGCTGAAATTAATTTTTCAGCAATGGAATCCCGGAGGAAAATCAAGATATTCATCTTATTAAAGTTAGATGTACAGAAGAGACAGAAGACGTGTTACAAAAATGATTAAACATTAATTTAAAATATATACTTACTTAATTACTTACATGAATCACAAAAATGACAAAAAAAGTATTCATATTATTACAGAAAAATTTGCTTTATTAATAAAATTATTAATAAAATTATGAATTTATTAATAAAATTACTTTTATTATTTAAAATTGGCTTTGATAATGTAGGATGAAGAATTAGAGAATTGTAGAATTGTAAATAACATTTAACGCAGATAAGCATATACATATATATACATATAGGCATGATCGAGAGTTGTAGGTACTCTCAGTGTCATGCTGGTGAATGAACATCATTCGGAATTGAAGCATTGCTTGCTATGATTTTTGTCATGTTTGATGGCTACAGCTGAATTTCCAGATACTTCCCAACCTTCATCTATCTCATCTCCTTCCCTTACTTTCTTACTCACCTTCCCTCACTTGTTTCAGCCTTACAAGATGCCGCAATTGGGGATGCTATTCTCCTGCTGCCACCGGTCTCATATGCCTACAATGCACGACATCTTTTTTCAGCCCGATTCCAATTAGAGACCAAAGTCAACATTTTTCGCCTTACGCGATCGCTATTTTCATATCTACGATTTCATCACAGCACACGTTCATGTTTTATTTGCAGTGATGACAATTGATCCGAATCGATCGCGTAAAGCGAAAAATATTGACTTTGGTCTCTAATTCGAATCGGGCTGAAAAAAGATGTCGTGCATTGTAGGCATTAGGACGGGTTGTTTAAAAATCAAATATTTGATGAATCCGTAAAATTTTTCGAAACAACCTGTCCTTAGTGATGTAGTGCGTCCAGAGAGAGGTGCTTGCACGGTGGCGACAGCGGGCGCGAAATGTCAATCATACGAAAACGCTGTTTGCTTCCACAGAGTAATGACTATGGCAGATACGACAAGCGATGGGTGATTAAGCGTGTTATTTTCAATCATTTCTATCCACTTGTTGTGGCTACACTGACATGGCCTCATGCGGAATTAAAGTAAAAAAAATATACTAAGAGGAAATAGTAGGAGATTGGCTACGATGCAGGGGTTTCCAAGGGTCCAAACCAATAAACGTATATAATACAGTACCTAATTTAAAAATATACGAAATCTAAAAGGCACTAAAATCTTCATATCAAACTAAAGATTTAAAAACTGGTGTGTATAAGTGCCGCTTCACATTTTCCTTTACCGCTGGACACCTACAAGCATTACAATATGTTAGTTCACAGAAAGGGTCAGTGGTCCATTGTGAAACGTTCTAAAAGCCGCTACAGCGTTCCCATTCTGAAAGTATTTGTTCGGAGAGTTTTCTCCTTCGCATTTCTGCCTTTTCTGCGCACTTAGAGATAGCCCGCTATCCGTTTTCTCCTCTTGCCGTTTATGTGCGCCGGGGAAATGCCCTTTTGTTATAAAGCACTATTAGGAAAAGCTTAGAAAAGCTGAGCTGAGGAATCGAGTGATTGAAAAAGTCGCTATGAAGATTTTCTGAATACCTACATCATGATAAGTATACACGTACCATTATTATTTTTAATTATGTCAATGAAAGGGTTCTGCGCGTTAAGTGTTTACTTTGAATTCCAATTATTTTACATTTCTGAATGTTTCTATCGGTAAAATAACATTAATTTCGACAAACAACTCGATGTTATCCGAAACCTTTACAATAATAATAAAAATAATATTGGATATTTGTTGAGTGCCGTTTTTGTGAAAAATCACCTCAAGGGCGCTGTTCAAAAACTATTTCACAACAGTTTGAAATGGTTATTTGTTCATCAAAAAAGCTCGAGGGCTAAAAGGATATTTTATCATTTTTTTTTTATTCAATAAATTGCTTTTTTACAACATGAATAAAAAAAAAACTCTGTAGTGATAAAACGTAGAAGTTAAAGGAATAAAAAGCCGTAAATGATTTTTAACAAAATGTTTTTTAGACATTTAGATGGAAAGGATTTATTTTTTACAAGTAAATATTTACGCCTAAAAGTCTATTTCTTCTTTTGTGTAAGAAGAACACGCATTGGCGAATAGATTTTCGGTACAAATAAAAATGAAAATATTTTGGATTAAATATGAATCACAATCACACCAGAGAAGAAAGTAAGTGAGAATTGAGGTGAGGAAAATAAATAGAAGATGGAGGAGGTGTGGACCACCATGAGATTATTGGTGAAAATACATACCATACATTTCTATATTTTTAAGACATTTCTTTAGTAAATGTAGCCATCCGTGTTTTTTATCGTAATAAACATCACAAATGTTTAATAAATCACGTTTCACAAATGTTTAATATTTTAAACGCTGCACTGATAAAATAACAGTATATTGATGGCCTCCGTGGTTGAGTTGTGATCCTTGGCTATGAACCCAAAGATTGCAAGTTATGAGCTGCTGGTCGTGGAATTCCGAGGTGCGCAATAAATTTTGTTTTATTAAATTGTGTAATTTCATCATTTGTCCAGAGAAGAAGATACTTTCAAAAACGCACTGGGGAAAGACAATACAATACAAATGTTACTTCAAATAGCTATAGCCATGTTTAGTGACCAGATCTGAATGGCCAGGTACTTCCCCATCTTTTTATTCTCCATCTTCTTCGCCTCTCAACTATCTTTAGCCGCACAACATACCCCTTGAATTGAACTCGACAGGTCATGTTCTATCTTGGTTAGCGATGGTAGTATTATTATTTAATTTATTTATTTATTTAACGCCCAAAGGGCTTTTACATTTTGGTAGTACAAATAATTTATGACAGATTATTTTTAAACATATACAGAAATAATAAAAATAATATTTGATAAAAAAGCATACAAGTCATACAAATACAAAAATACAGCGATTTAATAGGTTTTCAGAAAAACAGATATGTTTAGGAATAGTTTTGGAATAAGTTTTTTACAAGATCAACAAAATTCGCCAAGTTTATGTTAGTGATGACACTATCGCTCGATACATTATCACTCTGAACTGATTCTGTGATTATGTTTCACGTGTATAAATGCTCTTATTATTTTCTATTTTCTTTATTAGTTTTGGTTTCCATTCTTTGGTGGCGCAACTGAACTGAACATGTTATATATCGTCATTCCCCCATAGAAAGGGGGTGGGATAGACCCTATCCAGTGTCCATGCACATTGCCAGGCGAACACACACCGGAGCGGTCTTCCCGCGATCCGCCCGCGCCTCCCCCATCGACATGCGATGGCCTGAGGCGTAACCACGCGGTTTCGATGTCGTTCCGTCCCCCCCTCCGGTAACCCGACGCTTACCTTTTCCTCAAAGTCTTCAAAAACTTCCCCTTCTCTCCCAAGTACATTTCTTCGAGGCAAAATCGGGGAACCGGCTAAAGGGTGCGGACTTCGAGCATCGTCTGCGGTTGGGCCGGTAGCTATACGCATTCTCATTGGGACTGCCCGGTGGTCTATGGAATACTTTCTTTGGCTTTTCTTTTTATATATTTTACTTTCTTTCTGCTATTATAGTAATAACTTACATTATAACACAATCATATAACTGTTTTTTCCTCATTACTTATTTTATTAACAGAAGATTTCTTCGACTGGTCATAGCCGTTATTTTTATTTTTCTTTTTCTTTTACTAACAGTATTATCTCTTTTTGATGTTAGCTATTTCAAAAGAATTATTCCACGGGCTGCTGCTTCTATTTATCTTTTGTATAATGTTAACGTAAGTACTTGCATACTGCTTTCTAACCCCGTATGCACGGACATTGGAGGGTCTAGAGTCGTTCAAATAAGTGTAGCTTTGTTAAAAAAAAAAATAGAGTCTTGACGTGTGCGGTGAAGGAGGAAACCATATGTTTCCTAATAACGCCGTTGGGAAAGTGGTGGGGTCCCCTCCAAAAACCGTAGTGCAAATATTTTTTTAATATAATATCGAAATTGAATAGTAGCATGTCGGTACGTTTTGCTATTTTCCCTTATAACCATTTTCAGTTGCTCTAGGTTGGTAACATTGTAGCCTAACTCTAACTAAGGTAAAAGTTGAAATATTTATTCCACTTTTTTCACGCCAAGAAATCGACAAAGAATCTTCGTTTCTCAGCATTTAACAATTTTGACAAAGGCACTTCTAGCATTATGCTCCAAAATTAAAATGTGGGTATTTTTTAAAAAGGGTCAGAAAATGTACTTTTGAAGAAATGTTTCTTCCTGTGAACTTACAAACACATAAAAACAGAATAAAGAAGCATAAATACAACAAGACACAAACAAAAGGAGAACGAGAGATTATATTATTTTTCTTTTGAGTAATGAGTATGAGCATTATGGAAAAAATACGGCAATGGAAAAACCGAACCTCAATAATTCACACAGGCTTGAAACATGGCTTATTATTTACGTAGAGTAATGTTTTTTCAGTAATGGCATACGATTTATATAAAATATTTGTTTTATAAAACGCGTTCGAAATCAGCAATTTTTTTATGAAAATTTAAGTGATGGAATTAGCTATATGAAAATCACTGAGCTTTCTTTTTAAAAAATAATAATTGGAGAAGATTGACGGCCTTCATGGTTGAATGGTTACCAGCCTTGACTACGAATCTGGCGGTTCTTCAAATCCCGGCGTGCGCAAATAAATTTGATTGATTCTATTTTAATTTATTAAATTTTATTTATAACTAGCTGGTCCCGGCATGCGTTGCTATGCCATTTAATAAAGAAATTGTTTCTCCCTGAGTGTCCTTTTTCATTCATCCCATTCCCCTTCCGCCTCCCCTTCTTCTCCTGCGTCCTCTTCCCCCCTCGCGTCCCCACTCCGTCACCTCCACCTTCCCTCTCCCCACACCACTTCCCCCCCCCTTTCCCCCGTCCCGCGAACCCCCTCCCAAGTTTCCCTCCCCCCTCTCAGGTTTCCCTCCCCCGCCCTGATTCTCATCCCCCATATCTCCCTCCCTCCCTCTTTCCATAGCAATAGCCGCTTCCTCGCATGCCACCAATAGCAATTTTTTTATACAAATTTCATAATGCCAGAGCTCACCAGAAATTTTATAAAAACCTTGTCGTGATAATAACGAAAACACAAAAAAAAGAATTATCCAATTTGGTGCAATCGTTCAAAAGTTATGCGCTTAGCAACACATTCAGCGATTCACTTTTATTTATAATATAATTTAATATAATTGTTTATCATGACGTCTCGTTAAACTGTAAGATAGCAGTTTGTTAACGGGTTCTTTTTTAAATTTATTATTTCTATTCTTAAGACAATTCAATATTATATTGTCTTCTACATTGTCCTCATGTGAACTAGGCATATTTCCAAAGGTATAAGTGGAAAATGTTAGAAAATGGAAGAATCAACGCAGCATCGCGCATCGCCTCACACAAAGCTGAATTATCAATTTACGACACCAAATTTATATTCTTTTGGAACAATGCGTTTGAGGAGGTTACCTAAGAATTGAGAAGATTACCTAAGAAAATCTTTCAAAAATACCGTATTGTACCTTATAGCGGTCAGGTGGTCATAGTATTTTAATTAAAAAACATGAAAGATTTCGTATTGCATTACAGAAATAATTTTTTAATTAGTGATATAGGTAGATAAAGCATATACATAGAATTAATCTGTAAAATGACGATAACTTAAAATTGTTAATTTTACATTATAAATTATGCAGTTCTTTTCTCTTAATCCTCATTTCCATTAGAGCGGGGTCGCCAAGACCACCTGAAAAGAATGCGCTCTATTTAAGAAAGTTGGGCATAAATTTTACGTTTTCACATAACTTACAAGGTATATTTTTGAACTCCTAAAATTATCTCGTGGAACTCAAGTTGAAGTAAACATTTCAATTTATTTTTTTTATCAAATATTGTATTTCATAAAATTTATACTATATCTGCATTACGTTAAATGCGTTATGTGAAAAACATTGCGGATTGAAGTACATAACCGTAACATTGATTTTCACATTGAAAACTTTCTGATTTTTATATAGGGAAAACGGGACTAGCGTAGCTCTTCTCAATTTGGGAGGCGGAAATGGGTACCGCCGCCCCGGGAACCTTTATTGGATAACCAACACCTTTGCCATAGGTCACCCCAAGTGGTTTGCTACGTTTGGTGATTTAGCAGGGGTGCCCGGGTTCATGGGGTGAGGTTTGTCTAGGTTTTGGAGGCGGATGACCAGGACACACTGAACCTCAGATTCCTACCCACCTCTAAAACCCTCTTCCTTCCCAGAACTCTCCCCTCCTTCCTTTCCGTAAAAAAAAAACCTCCACACAGCATCCCCAAAGATGACATATGCCCTGAGGGAAATTATTTTCCTCAGGGCCTCCTGTGTGGAGCTCATGTAAAAAAAAAAAAAAAAGGTACCCGTCAATGAATCAGGCGCAAATGAAAATAATATTCGCAGCGCGATACATAACTTAAATTTGTGCGCATGCGCACGCATTCATTGTGAACTGGTTTATGGAGAACGTTTTAAAAATATTTATGATTAGTTTGTAGACAATGCCTTTTCCTATTTTTGGCCCCGTAATTCCCTTTGGCCATCCTTGTTTGAGACGGGTGGGAGACCGGCGCTTTGAATAATTTTTAATTTATGATAATTTTAAACATTAAGAGTAAGCATCTGCAATACTTGCCTTTGGCCGACACAGTTCGTTTAATCGATTGGCAGCATCGGATTTGCTGGCTTCCAAGTAAACTCTCTACCGCCTGTCATTTACACAGTTCCGATACAATTCCAGTGCAACGCTCAGAAGTTAGTCACAAAGCAAATGTATAGCTCTATTTTGGTGGCCAGCAAAGATTAACTAGTTAAAACAAAACGTTAAACTTATTGCGAGTAGTTGCGGATGCAACAGTTGTTAAACTGTTGCTTAACTGCCTGACAAAAGCACAGTTATGTCTGAAACTACGAGTAGTTGTATTAAAAAGAAAACAAAGTAGTTAGTTGTGGATCATCTGTGCAGCACCCTGGTGAAATACAACCATTCAGAAATGAAAAGATGTTTGAAATTGCATTTTAAGAGCATAAAATTGCTTTGCAGTGCATAATATTTGAAGTAAAGAAATACCGTCGAAAAATAATTATACCCAAAAATTTCTTCTTCTCAACATCGCTTATTTTTGGTACACAGTCGGGACAGAAATTCTTAAATCGTTTTGGCCAACCATTGCGAAATTTATATTTACAATACAATACGTATTTTTGTAGAGAATTTTAAAATGAGAAGGAACTTAAATCATCGTCCCAGGCAATAAACATTAATCTTGCAGAATTACCACAAGATTATCCTCACAAAATTTTACTTTTTTAATAAGCCACGATGTAAAGAATGGTGTAACACTGCCTTTTCCCTACACAAAGCAGGGAGAACTATAAAATAGTGTTATTGCAATGGTGATAAACACCTTTACTACCAACTTCCACAAAATTTATGCTTTTTGCATGGAAAATTATGCAGACATTCTTTTCTTTGATTATCCTTGTAACTTACGTTAACCACTAGGGTTTTCGAAAGTGAGGACACAAAGTTCTCGGGATATACGTCTATGTTGTTTGGGTTCAATAATTAAAGGTAAAATTTATTTCATCCAAGCGGATTTCAACTAAATATCGTACTAAAAGTACCTACTATTTTTAAGTGAAAACTTCTTTAGCACCATTTGAAATTCGATGAAACGAAAAATAGCGACACTAAAAAGAGACAATGACATAAATCTATAGGATTTAGCCTGCTAGAGACTGAGATAGTATAATCGGCCTGCTCTTTGTGTGGTGCTTCGTAGCCTCCCCATTCTCGTCTACTTTAGTTTTCTGAAGGTTTTGCTTCTACCGCGTGTGAATTGGACATTCTGATTTTTTTCTCAGTCAGTATCGCACCTTACTACTATAACTATAACCGAATCATTTTTAAGGCATTAACTCCACAATCTACGTTATGGGAAAATAATTTTCCTATGTCCACCTTAGTCAACGCTGAGCGAAGGGTCTTTTTGAGAAAAATAAGGAATTAACCTGAGTTTTATGAGACCCTTGCTGGAAATCCTTACGTGCTTTCGAAAATGTGTTTGAATTAATAATTATTACTTACAATAATTGTTACCCTTTGTGCTATGCATAAAAATCTTATCTTAAAACATTAGTTTATCAATTAAAAATAATAATTAATGTTTGACGAGTTAAAGTATTTCACCAAAAAATGTAGACATAATTTGTCTCGACGCCACCTAGCGCGAGATTTAGCACTTACAATGCCTTTCCCATATAAAATAAAAGTTTGTTGTTGAATGAAACACTAATATATATTGAATTATTTGGCGGGCAGGAGATAAGCCGACATAGCTCAGTGGATAAGAGCAATCAGAAGAACGCGGGTTCGAGTCCCGTCGGCGGCATGTATCTTTTCTCGGAGATTTTTTCAATGTAGATGAATGATTCAGGCTAATAATTATTATTACTTATAATAATTAATAATTTAATTATTTTAATATTGTTGACAAGAGGGAAATCTCTGATCCGTATGCTATGACGGTCACTCTAATACATCCGCCAATATTATTTTTGTACATAAATGTGTTTGAAGGAACGACGAATGTTAATCGTTGGTTTGAAGCAATATAATTTTTAACGTCGCTGTTGAGTCTAAAATACGAGAGCAGATCGTAGCCAAAATTGTGCATCGGACGTTAACGGCAATCGTTAACTCATGTAGTTTGTCGTGTGGAATACGTGGTAGACAGCATGGCAGTACAAGTACTTACTTGCCAACAAGAGACACGTGCTTAAAACCAGATGACTTATTTTTGCAAAATGGAAACAATCGATCAATTCGAATTTTTCAAATTCAATATTTACTTCCACGTTTCTGAATATTCTTTCAACCATGAAAAGGCAGAAGGCAGCTTTGCAATTTAGAGGCAATGCTCAAATAAATGATGACTCTGTAATAAATGTTTTTAACGTGTTATTATTTATGCAAAGTATCTACTTACAGTCAAGCAATATTCTCTTCCCTTTTCCTATCTCAAAATCTCTATGAAGTAGATGATTTGCGCAAGTTTATTTCTGCCTTGTGGAAAATTAAAGTACACCCGATCCTGATTTTTCACAAGGTATACGGAGGATATTCCTTACTTTCACCGAAAAAATGCACACTAAAAAGGTTTGTGGAAACCTTAGCCTTAATGAAAATTATAATGAAGGTGAATCTTTCAGAGCCAAAAATAGATTCAATTTCCTGAAACTCATTTGCAAGGTAAATTAATTTTCCAAACACAAAATAGAAATTCTATATCCTCTCCACATTATTATTTTCGGTCGCATTTTTATTGATTGGTTTTTAAATGTAAGCCTTTCCGTCGTCCTTAAAAAATCCTACTTGGTACATTTGCCCATTTCATACACGGTGAAACACTGAAATTACTCAATAATATGGAAAAATAATAAATTCCAAACAACAATACAAGCAATATCCGTAAATGGCTCTTAAAACAGAGATTTATACTATTTATTTGTGGGTTAAATTTATTGGTTCGTAGTTATAAACATGAATGTAACGATGAAAACGCAAAAACAACTGAAAGAGCATTATTATTATTTCCATCCCTTAGAGATTAGATCGAGGGTGCAGGGCTAATAAGGGATATAGATCATAAACAATAACCGCTTATTGTCTGAAATTACCAAGCCTTTTGTTGTCATTTGGCGGTAGGGCCGAGAAAAAAGTCCATTTATGCCCAACAATGGACTCGGATGGGAACATTATCTACGGCGGGTAACATTATTTCCCTTTGTTAAATTTAAAGCTTAAATCGGGCTAGCCTGGCATTGCCTGGCAAGTTGGCCACCTAAAAAATAAGAATAAGAGGATCATTTGAGGGGCTAGTGGATCAATTTGGCATTATGAGAGTGATTGATTATGCGAAAAAACCTACTTTGTCTTTCCACTTTGTTATGTTATGATCATAAATTAAGGGCTTTGGGGATATAGGCGAAAACGCCAATATAGGAAAAGGCAAATTGCTTCGGTTAATTGGATGGAAATTCAATTTTCTGCGAAAGGTTCTACAGTTTGCTTACTTTGCGTATAATCTAGATACGTATGTTAAATATTACTGATGATATTTCATTATGTTTCCGAAGTCTTTCAGATATAGAGACGGAAGGTAATTACATGTGTGTTTTATGTTTCATTTAATTTTGTTTTTAATTATGAAGTATTTTCTTGGAAATTGGAAAACGAAATTCGCTACATTAAATGGAAACCACTAGGATAGGCTGAAAAGTAATGCACACATGGTTGTACAGCGCGAACAAAATGTTTTTCAGAAGCGCGCCAGGTGGAATATGAAAGTGACATTCCTCTTTATACGTATGTTTATGAACATCATCTTTTCAATTAACCTTGTTTAGTGACCAATTTTGAATAATTAAGTACAAACATTCCTACCTACCTCTCTCCTATATCTGTCAAATTGGTTCCGGGCAGTCGGGAATCTATTCTTACTTAATCTACCTAATCTTATATAAAAAAATGAATCGCTGAATGTGTTGCTAAGCGCAAATCTCGAGAGCAGCTGAACCGATTTCGCTAATTCTTTTTTTAGAATATTTCTTTAAGAACGAGGATGGTTCTTACGGAGAGAAAAATTAATAAAGTTGCGCAGAAAATTGGATAATTTCAGAAAACCTAACGACTATCGCACGTTGACAGTTCGCGTGTTTGAGAATGGCATTTTGCTAAACAATGATTGTTAAATCAGGATTCTATTTTTGAAAATCTTTAAGTTGATAAATTTATTTACAGTAGGTACTCCCTTAATAGTTTGAATCGAATCAACAGTTTTAAATATTTTAAATAGGTCTATTTTACGTACCAAATTTAATATAGGTACATGAAAAATGGAAATTTGAATAAAAATAGACGAGGGAGCGGGAAAGGGAAGAGGGAAAGCGGGGAAGGTGGAAGAGGACGTATGAGGGGGGAGGGGAACTCGGGCGGGGTTCGCGGGACGGGGGAAGGGGGGGAGGAGTGGAGTGGGGAGAGGGAAGGTGAAGGTAACGGAGTGGGAACGCAAGAGGGGAAGAGGACGCAGGAGAAGAAGGGGAGGCGGAAGGGGAACGGGACGAATGGGAAAGGACACTCAGAGAGAAACAATTTCTTTATTAAATGACATAGCAACGCATGCCGGGACCAGCTAGTGACATAAAATTTTGTTCGCACGAAATTTTCAAACCAAATATGTGACCAATAATAATTTTAAATTGTGACTTTGATTTGCTGAGCGTAGTAAAGTCTTGTTTTAACTCGACTATTTGGCATCTCATTTATCTGTAAATTTGTTTGTTATTTTCCGGTTCCGATTCAAGATGGTAGCCTTGTTGGATACTTTATTTTTATCCCGCCAGAGATCACATGATCGTGGTTCCTACTACGAGCTGTCAAAATAGAATAATTCATATTACGGCATTACCTACCGGACTGAAGAAAGATTGGATAAATAGCTAATGTCTTTGAGATGATGACGTTTCTTTGGACAAATTGTGTAATTTCTTATTTGAAATTTAAACGAATGTTACGTAAGATATTTATAGCTTATAATTAACTAGGTAGGTATTTAAGTACCTACTTACATATCTTATGATTTCAGGGGAAATTTTGGTTTTGATTAATTAATTAAGAAAAAATTTAAAACGTACTTTTTCGAACGCGAGGTCTACTTAACTGTTTGTAGAACTAATAGATAATAACTACATATACATGAAAGAAATTACGTTACATTGTTTAGAAAATGCTATTTTATATGAATACCTCACAAGAATCCCAGCTGCTCCCGTCTGGAGACAGTGAGACTATGGCATCCCCAAATTGGGTATGTTGTGAGGCTGTAGGTAGTGTAAAGGAGGATAGATGGGAGGAGGAAGGTTGGGAAGTACCTGGATATTCAGATATGGTTACCAAACATGGCTAAAGCCATTTCAAACAACGTTTAAATTCTGAATGGTGGCCTTCCAGGGCAATACTAAAAGTATCTTCCACTCTGGAAAGTAGCGCATTTACATTATTTTAAAAGAATTCAATGTGAATTGGTACAAATTAATAAAATAAATTTCTGAGAGGTTATGGGTTCGTGTCTTGCGACCATTATCTTTTTCTATTTTTCCCTGTCTTGTTCTCTTTCGTATTTTCAATAAGATTATTAGTATTATCTTCTTATTCAATGGTATATTACATTGATAGTAATAACCTTCAAAAGTTATAAAAAGAGAGTGGTTCTTACAAAAAAGTATTCAAATATTTGCTCACGCCGGGATTCGATTCAAGAGCCTTACCCCACGCTCACGGAGGCCGTCGAATAAATATTTCATAACACAAGAGCTCACTGTTCGATAGTTTGCTGTTTAAGACCAAAGTAACATTATTTGTATTCTATTAGGGCTTCCATTAGTGGTTTCTGAAGCTAATAGTTTGAATGAAATTCATTGTCAATCTAAATTAGGATCCAGTTAATGTTTTTATCTGTGTTTTTCCTTAATAAAAAATAAAATAAAATAAATAACTACATTAAGTTAACATTACACACACTCTCAGGCAAAAAAATGTAATGTGTTTTGAAGTAAAAGTTAGAGAAAATTTTGAAAAAATCATCACTCACGTCTTGGGTAATAAAACTGAAAATACATTTTTTTAAATGAAGGATCGCGTTAGAAGTTCTTTAAAATATTGGGTTTCTTTCCAGTTTCTTTAAAAACAAAGCGGTTACATCATCCATTAACTCCTGACATTTCCTCACTTTGGCTTACTTACATATTCATCAGATCGACTTTCTTATTTTCTTCAGAAAGTGCTTTCTTTTACCGAACATTAAACGAACTTTTAATAATGAACAACTTTGGATGAATGCGGCAGAAATCTAGGGGAACAGTATATTAATGAAGAAAATAATATAATATTTACAGAAAATAAGTCTTGTAAAATGGCAACATCGATGTAATTAATTTATATTATTTTTTTACAGGAAGCCCCGACGAAAATAACTTCCCTTTGGGTCTACGTCATCTTTGGAGATGCTGCGTAGGAGTTCTTTATGAGAAAAGAAAGAAGATGAAATTCTGGGAAAGAATTAGATGTGAAGGGGTGGTTAGGAATCTGGAGTCAGTGCGTCCAGTAGTGACGGAATTGTGAATCTATTCCTCTACCTGTTTTGAAAGGCAACATGGGTTTTCTTCAACCTCAACCGGCATCTTGTGGTCCGAGCCGCCACGCAGTTGATGGGCAGGCGCATCCACCACCAAGACTTGGGCAAACCACACCCCCATAAACTCGGGCACCCCTGCTAAGTCACCAAACATAGCGAACCATTTAGGGTAACCTATGCCAGAGTTGTAGGTTCAACAAAAATTCAACAAAAGTACTGAAAATTTACATCGTAATTTGGAAAAAAAAAATTCCTTGCACCTTGCTGAGATTTTGTTTAAGTGTTTAATTTTGACTGTATAAAGAACATCAAATACAATAGTGTCCGTTTTTAAAAAAATCATAGCTCACGATTGAAACAACGTTTCCAGCTGAAAAAAATAGTTTATTTTACCTCGAAGTACTTTCAAACTGCGTTTATTTTAAAATGAAAGAGCTTACCATTGCGTTGGCGAATTTTTGTGTGATAGAATATTTATAAATATGTATTATTGACTACACATTTATGATTCCGTCAATATCGTACATTTTCTCAAAATTTTAAAAATAAGTTACCTAAAACCATAAACATGTAGGGTTCAATTTAAAAAAAGGATCATAAAAAATCAAACGTATTTTTTATAACAATGCGTCAAAATAACAAGTTAGATTACAATCACTGAAATACAGTTGAAATTTTATTATTTTCCGTTAACCAAAAGCCTCCCTACAACCGGAAAAGCCATGCCGTATCCGCTGAAGTTTTTCAAATTGAGGATTTCAGAAAAGAATGCAACTCGGCATCCCTTCTAAGCCCTTAATCCGCATAGTTATAAAAGGCTTCACAACAATAACTCTATTTAATCTGATTACCTTTTCTACTGGGAGCTTTCGAATTATTACTAAACTTTTCATAATGCACCTGGCCCGGATACCCAGGGGACCTCGTGAGAGAGATGAGAAGCTTTCGCGTTGGAAAATGTATCATTTTTCATCAGTAGGACATTTGAGATTTTCATGATTTTGACAAATAATTAACTTTGAATTTAAAAAAAAAAACATTATTTTAGACAAAATTTTTGTTATTAATTAGGAACTAGTTAATATTATGTTTGGTAAGTATTATTTTTGACATAAAGATGACAACTTTTCTTTCATGATCGATAACATGCCTTTAATTTGGGTTACACGTGAACTGAAGACTGGAGTTATACAACGGTAAAAGCGTGTTTTAGACATGTTTCTTGTTGAATGTATGTACCTATTTTCTTTATTGTGATTTCTCGTTATATGTGTGTTTTATTGTTATAAATAATATTGTGAAATTGTGCTGACAAACCGTACTGGGAGTTTAGCGAGCTTATAATAAAGAATAAAAAATCAGAGAGTGTAATTCACACGCGGTAGAAGTGAAACTGGAAAGTCTCTAGATGTCGCTTTCTATTTATTTGCTTGTTTTTTAAAGTGGTTTGAAGATGGATATTTATTTCAAAATTTTTTTTTTTTTTTTTGATGTCGTAGGATTTGAACCACCGTTCGCTTGATGTCAGTCTCTCTGCCGCTGAGACTTGTTAAGCACCTTGCTAACTACGTTGTATTTGTGTAGAACTGAGTTGTGACGCATTTTCCTTTTCTCCGAATTTCAAGTCACTAACGGCGCAAAAGAAGTTCCATTTCACAAATAAAAAAAATGTACTCCGATTTGTGAATTGTTTTTAAATCTAACCTTGTTAATATTAAATCACGCAGTAGGCTCGCGTGGAAAATCACATAGCGTGTACATTATGTTATAAAATGTGCTAACTTATCACCTGTCAGTAAGTCTGCATGAGCGGAGTTTCAACTGACAGGTTCACTACTCATAATTCATCTGATCGGCTTGTAAAATACATAATACCATAATGTGCATTGTTTTACAGCTTTGCTCGTGTTTGACGTGGAAATGCATTGAGGAACGAGGTTTACGTCGGATATGGTTTGCGACGACGAAGATGGATTGACTGTATCCAATATGGGTAATATTCTTTTGGTTGTTCTCATTTTTTAAGATAAGTCCGGAAAATTACAAACCATACTTCAAGTTCAAGGACAAAATCCGGACGTTGTATGATTTTTCCAGGTATTAATTTAGTTGCTCTTCTTTTTGAGAAATATCTACTTTATCATGACCTCCACTCCAAAGAGGTCGTCTCCTATGTTTTTAATGAAAGCAATGTACAACATTTAAAGAGTTATTAACAACAATAAAATTAGTATACCGATATCTCCAAAAATTTCAAAGTTATGAGCTTTCAAAGTGAAGATTGGTAAGATGTATGCAGTGGTGTCTCTTCAAGTCAGAACCACCGCGCATGTCCCGTGAAGTCACTCTCTTTTCAGCCGACGGCAAAAACCAATATGAGCAACACCAGAATTCCTGTAGGTACACCAAAGACCACATTCTTATTGACTCCAAAAACTATCCCAATAACGGGAATTCTTTGTAAAATTTTACAGAAAAATAAGAAACCAACAATATATGAACCTGTTTGTCTAATGAAATTGTTCTTTTTATAAAAACTTGATTTCTTATTTAGTGATAGGTATCCTAAAGCGTAATATTTAATCAACTGATCACGACGGCATGAAAAGCTACAACATAATAACATCAACGACCACTATACATCAGTGTTCAAATTTGTTTTAGTCCTATTTTTAACAATCCTGATAATGAAATCAGCAACCAATCTTCCGAACGAATAAAAACGCAAAATTTCGCAATTGTGAGAAACACACTAATGCCATTTGGTTTTCATGTTTTGAGATAATTTGTCAAACCCGTGTGACATTAATGTTGCAAAAGCCTTATTTCAACACCTTTATTCGAGGCAGCAGACATTAATCTAAACGTTTTTACTGCAGGGAACAGGAAAACAACTATTTCTATGGTTTTGGGCAATTAATTTGATGGTACTTTGCGATAGTGTTCTGTGCCGTTGACTGTAAATAAACGAGAAAGGCTTTAAAAAATAACGCCATTCTTAGTAGGTTTGATATTAAAACTCACCTACCGTGCTTTTTTTCAATGGTTTGGAGAGTTCAAAGTTCAAACCACGGAAATCGGGAAAATATAACATTTTTTCCCGAAAAATATATATTTTTACGTAAGCTTTTCATTAAAATCTGACATTTTTCGTAATGAAACTTCAAGATTTGAAATATAGGTTGGCATTGTAAAATTAATTGTTTTGCTATCTACAATACTAAATCTTTTCTGTGTAACCTCTCCCCCATTCGCTTTTAAATGTTTTCGAATTATCAAAGAAACAGCAGATAGTTATATTTTTTTCGAAAGAGTAAGAGAGTTTCAGTGTTTCGACAGAGCCTTTAGAAAGCGAGTTTAAGTATTTCGACATAAAAAAATCCAGATAAGATTTAGCTAAAAGAGGAGATTTACCAGAACCTCCCTAGTAAAGGTTTCCGTTAAGGGTTAAAGGCTGCTTATAATTGTTACTCTTCGCTGACAATTATATTTAGGGGTCGGATCTGTAAAGCCATCTTCTCCCAAGCTATTACAGATACCTTTTTTTTCCTTTTCCCCATTGCTTACGCCTTTCAAAGTTCTGATTATGAGATGTGGTGGAATAACCGAACTTTTAGATTTTTGAAATACTCATTTGTTTCAAGTTTTGATATTTAGCCATTATTCGAAAGTAGCTGACCTTAACACCGTTTTAAGTGAAAATACAGTAAAAATCAAAGACATTACATACTTTGGACGCGGGGTAGAAATCTCAAAATGGGAAGCCAACAACAAGACAATTGTAGAGCACTCGATTTCTAGTACTTTAGTACTAAACTGCCACGCGTCGAGTAAGGTCGTCTCCTACTAGTAAGTAAATTGCATTAAAAAGCGCCAAAATTCCCTCTTGTGTGATGAGAAAATGTTTCCATTACACGGTAAACAGTAGTAAAAGCGAAGGAATAACATTTCATTTGTAAATACATACAAATTACTTAATATTATCGATTATAAAAATAATACAATTGCTTTCCGCCCAAAGATTTTATGCGTCATTAGAGAACTCAAGGCCTACTAAAGTACAATTCTGGATGCGCAACAGACAAATTACTAATTCGATGCAGTCACTAGGTAAAATTAACTTTTTATAATAATAATCTAATAATTCTTTAGTTACTTGCTTGCAGTAAAACAACATACAAATTAGCAGAAACAAGAAATACAATAACAATCAACGCCATTTGCAAACTATCGTTGTTCATTATAGCTTTAAAATTTGACTCCTCAAAATTTGACTGGTGCCCAGGCCTCCTACTTTAGTCGGCCTTGAGACAGGAATTCGACGGAACTTTTGAATTTTGAATACGAAAATGCCACCCGCGTTCTATCTTTTGTTTCGTCCATATGCACATATTCTTTTAAGCGTCTATCTTTATCATACATGAATAACTTTTGAATTAAGAAATTATTGAAAATCGCTGAAAACAGAAGAGTGTTGATTAATTGCCACATTATATCTTGAGTTTGTGAGACTATGGCAAGTCTATTTATTTTATATAACGTCATTGGTAAAAATGGGCAGACTTTGATGAGTTTTCATCTTTGTAACTAAATATATTTTTTTTAAGTATTAGTGTCGGTAAATTTTATGTTACATTTATTGCACTAATTTATTACATTTATTACCATCAAAAAACACATTTCTTAAATGTATATGTTTTTGGGGAGTCAAAAAAATGGTGATCAAGGCCAACTTTCAGAGAAGAGCGTCTTTGAGACATTTACTTTTTATTTCATAAGTTTATCACTACGATTCGCCAATCCCAAAAATATTGAAAAAATGCTAGTTCGAAGACTCTTACTAACTAACTAACCATCATCTCCTATGCGACGGATTCAACAGCTTGGAAACAAATACTCCGATGTTGTTGATATATTTAATACATCAATTTTAATATATAAGTATACCTTATTGAAGTTTTTTTCATCAAGTAGGGGAATGTGTTGATGAAACTGTTTGAATTGACTAGCATATTGGTGGTGTTTTGTCGGCTGAAGGAGAGAAGCTATTTTTGTATTTTTTTTTTGTTTTTATATTTTGTGCCTGTATCCTGCGCGGATCAAATTCAATAGTATTTTTGTTTTATATTTGTTTATGTGCAAGTGTTATAAACAGTCATTTCCTGCACTATTTACTAGTATAATTTCGTAAATATTGTTAAGTGTATATATGTATGTAAAAGCCTAAATGGGCGTAAATAAATAAAAATAAATAAATAAATCCCGCCGTTTCCCCGCAGGGGTAGGCAGAGAGGACGGACCGCCAAACAACTCGGTCTTGGCACACACTCTTTGCCTCACTCACATTCATACATCGTCTCATACTTACTCTTTTATTATTCTGACTTTTGACATGGCCCGTCTTAAGTATCTGATTCACTTGATCGTGCCATGTCTTCCTCGGGCGTCCCCGACTTCTTCCACCATTCACATTTGCATCATATATTCTTTTTACACTACTTTCTTCGCTCATTCGCTCTACGTGCCCAAACCATCTGAGGGTCTCTTTCATAATTTTGCTCATTATTATATTATTTTACTCTTACGAATATAATAAAGTAGATATAATTTATATCGCACTTAAAAGAAACGAAATTATTATAATCGTTGATATTTTCTTTTTTTAAATATCTAAGAAAACAGCGTCACAATTCAACCGATGATATTATATTTAACATAACTTTCTAATCTGACACATATTTTCGAAGTGTCATTGTATCCAGATTGCCCGAAAAGAGTGGGATCGAATTATTATTTCAGATATTCGCGATGATCAAAGTCATAAATATAGTTTCTTTTATATAAAAAAATCGTTTCTCTTCTTCATGGAATGAAATTTGACGTTTTCAACTTCCTCCGATAAATTAGATTTATTTTTAGTATTTTACATCGGTATTTAAATTGCCTACCATTATATTATGTAGATTGGTTCTAACGTAATCAAGCATGGGATCGTAATGTCATCGTTTGTATGGAAAATAGCAATGAGCATCAACTTGAGTAACTGCCGTACGTAAATGGGGGAGTCCCATATACATTGCAGTAACATTTCCAACGGTGGGTAACTAAACAAAGCCGTTACGGTGTTGCTACGTAACACACCGTGTGACGTAGTAATAACGCCTAATAAAGAACAAACGCCCCATGGGCCCGGAAACTGTGGTACGTGAACGACTACACAACTTGTGGTAAGTAGGCTGCGACTCCCTTAAATGTACTGTGAACTTTGGACGTTAGTCGGCAACATGCTTTCAACCGACTTGTGAATGACAATTATGAATCTCAATTGTAAATTAAAAAAAAAGATTGAAAAATAATTTAAAAGGACATAATGTACTCTCAGAACAACAGAAAAATAATTTAAAAGGATATAATGTTCCCTCAGAACAACAGAAAAAATATTTAAAAGGACATGACGTAATCTCCATCAGCGATAGTATAATATTGGTGTATGATATTTCTGACCACATCTATAAAGTCTTTTTAGCCGTTTTGTTGGTTGATTGTATACATCATTGTTGAATCATTATTGAAAACTTCTTTAGGGCCGTTGTGATTTAAAACCCGATGAAACGAAGAAGCGACACTAAAAAGAGACAAACATATACATCTACAGGATTCAGCCTGCAAGAGAATGAGATTGAATAATCGGTATCTTCTTTGTGCGGTGCTTCATAGCCTCCCCACTCTTGTCTACTTTAGTTTGTTGAATATTTCACTTATACCGCGTTTGAATTGTATTATTTTAACACTTGTATTTTTTAATTTTTATTTATTTGAATACCTCACAAGAGTTCCAGCTGCTCCTATTTGGAGCCAGTGAGACCATGACATCCCCAATAGGGGTATGTTGTGAAGCTGAAGGAAGTGGGGGGGGGGGAAGGAGATGGGGAAGATTAAGGTGAGGAACTAAGTGGCTATTCTGATCTGGTTACCAGACACGGTTAAAGCCATTTCAAGCAACGTTTCAATTCTGAATGGTGGTCTTACACCACTGCAATACTGAGAGTATCTTATACTCTGGAATGTGACGCAAATATAATATATATGATTTTTTAAATGAATTAATTAATCAAATAAAATTTATTTGCGCACGCCGGGATTCGATCCCGCGACCTTCGAATTGTAAGTCAAGAGCCTTACCCCTCGACCGTGGCGACCGTTACATGCTGCCTGTAAACCCTGGAAACTTGGTATAAGACTCGTCATTTTTTTAAAGTCTTATTGATTTCTGTACGTTGCTACGACCTCCTATTATCCTATCTTTATTATTTATTATAAAGGCGAAAGTTTGTATGGATGTATGTATGTTTGTTACTCTTTCACGCGAAAACTGCTGAATGGATTTTAATGAAACTTTTCAATAATGTAGCCCATACACCAGAATTTGTATAAAAAAATTGCAATAGGTGACACGAAATGAATTTAACGCGTATAGTGGGGGCGGTAAGGGTGTGGGAGGGGGGAGTGGGCAGGGGGGAGTTGGGAGTGGGGAGGGGGAGGGGGAGGGAGGGGGGAGTGGCGGAGGGGGAGGGAACTATAACATCTGACCATTCATACTAGGAGTTCTTGATACCTTTATCTGCCGAAAAATATCTTCACATCTGTAAACCTGTATTACGATAGGAACTGTCCCTCCTCTTATTCTTACACTTAACATGCACTGAGAATTATTCCAACAGGGAAATAAGAATCAAACAAATTAAAACACTCTTCGAAGAGTTTGTAAAAAAAATCTAAAACGATATTCCCAATTAAGTTTTCTAATTGCTTATCCCTATCGTACACTTTGAGCTTGTTCCTGCTGCCTTCCCTGCCTCTCCCACCGACCAATAAAGTACGTACCCATCCATTACATTGTCTATTTAAGGGCTGCCGGAAGCTACCAGGGTTTTCCAAGGGATTTTTATCCTCCGTAAGTTACCGTTGATGCATTGCTCCACCACTTTACGGGCCCGGCAATTAAAGCTTCCACCGAAATCAGGAGACCAACACGCTGAGAATTTTGTACGCGGTGGAGCCATGCTTTAACGAGAACTTTTACGCATTTCATCCGGGAACTGCGGGGATTAGGTACATATTTATTGAGGTATCTGATATTACGCGGGTTTTACTGTTCATACAGCTGTGACGACTTATGATGCTGACATGACAGAATTGTTTAGGTACCACGGATATACACAACTCGGTCGAGATTGAAAAATATAAAAACGTAATAATGTTGAAACCCAAAAAACTTGAGATTTGTTTCATCTGATATGCAACTGTTCATTCACCACTTTTGTCAAACTAATAACAACACTCTCTTTCACGTATTTAATTATCTACCAACATTTAGAAATACAAGAAAATTCTTGCCTTTTTAAATTAAATATAATTCTTTGTGGAACACTGGAAAAATATACATAAAATAAATATGTGCACTAATTATTGAATCTGATATTTTTATAATTAAAAGTGTGTGAAATCAAATTCACTGTATTATGATTTTAAAAGAAATTACAAATTTTAGTTGAAAGTAAAAAAAATAATATAACTGAGGTGATTTTTCACAAATACGGCGCTTTACAAATTACTTATTCAAATAATATTATTACAATTGGAAGTTATTCTTCTGCTCTTATAAACTTTATTTGACAAAATTAGTCACTGATAAAATATAGTGGTCTCACAGATATTCAAATGTACGACACATCAAAATTTTAAAAAGATACATAAAATGAATTGAATCGTGCACCAAAAATGGTGGACTGTGAATAGAACTACTAATAATACAAAATTCTGAATAACGGCCTGGACTCTCCTGAACTCGTAAATTATTTAAGAATTCACATACCTACAAGGCCAACCAGACTAAACCATTTTCTTCATTTGCCAGCGTGCAGAACCAACCTTAGAAAAAATTCTCCAATCCCCCGTATATGCGCGCAATATAACACGCAATTTGACAATATCGATATTCTTAATAACACTCTTGTGAAATACCGAAACGAAGTCAAACGTACGACCACAAATGTTAATTAAATTAATGCACAACTATAGAAAAGGTACAGCATGAGCATCTCCTGTCCTCATCCCACCTTCCTCTTCCTCTTGCCCTTTCCTCTTCCTTCTTCCTTCTAATATACTTATATTTTTTTTTTGTTGTTATTTTCATTTTCATTTAATGGTTATTACCAATTACAATTGTATATTATATCATAATAACCAACATTAGCATAAGAAACTGTTTTGGCTTACCTCATGTTTAACTTCTTGTATAACTCATCCTGTAGATATATAAATTGCTGTTTGTTTCTTACAATAAATAAATAAATAAATAATCGAGGCACTTTTATCCTTTTCTTTTGAAGGAGTTAATAATTTCTAAATACCTCCTTCAGACTCATACGTTCCCTAAATTAGGATTCCTTGCTTCTACTGGCTTTGCGCACTCAAATCTTGAATAAAAAAAAAAAAGTAGCACCATTTTATTTAAAAGGACAACAAGCTGTTTTTACCCTGCCATTACCACTTAAACCACCAGCCATGGGAATCCGGACATCCATTAAACCTAAATACTGTAAATACGTTCCTACACCCTAGCGTATTCAAAAATGTATTATCTGTAGAATAATTTTCGTGTCGTTTCACAATAAAATAATGTCAAAATTATTATTGTTAATCATCCCACTTTTTTATGCGGGGTCTTTCCATGAGACTTTCTTGTTACAAAGATAAATAGGATCACCGTTTTGGCAATTGCTAGCCGTTTTATTTTATAGAGGCCATCACGGCATGTCGGGACGATTGCGGTGGGATTTCTTTCTTTCAATTTTGCATGTTCAACATCCATCTTCTTGTGAATACTCGAAAAAAATTCTACTTAAGCTGATGGCATATTTAGTTTTATTGCAAATTGTTGTAAGGGGGCGATGAAGACATTGGACTTAAAAAACTGGAGGCATTTAGAGATTTTGTGGAAAGAATAAGTAGGAGAACAACTTTGAAAACAGGTTTGAATGGAAAATCATATTAGTGAACACGATAATAATAATCATTTTCTTTATTCCGGAATGTGGAGAGGAGAGTACAATCCCACACATCCCAAAGAAGTTGAAAATCAATACACACAAGTCATGACGTAATTAAAAATAAAATAAAAAAGAACAAATATCGTAAGAGAAACAATGAATAATCAATTTAATATATAAATTTTGTACGTACCTATCAATAGTCCAGTTGATTAGTCAGACATCTCCAAAGATTTGAGATAATAATGAAAGCATTATTCGATTTTACATTAAATACAAGTTTTTGTGTTTTATTTATTTATTTTTTATTTCTTTTTATTGAGGAAACAAATAGTCATATAGTAACATAAGTTTATAACAATAAAATTTCATATGTTGTAGACCAATAAAGTTCCATTATGTTAAATATTGGTTTAGTATTTTTACCTACTCAAACTTATTAAATGACAAAAAGAAAAAAAAAAATAAACACAATAAAGAAAAACATTAAAAAGAAGAACATAAAACATAATAAAGAAAAACGTAAAATTGTTAACAAACATGGTTATATCTACTATTTACTATGGTTGATAATAATAAAATTTTCACAAAAAAGAGAGAAAAAAAAGTATTTTAAGTTATTAATTTATTAATTTATTAAGCTGCATTTTATATGATTTCAAGTCATGGTCGAAAATGTCCACATCTCATAAGGCATTGTAAGTTTCACAGATACGTACTATTACAGAGTTTTGCGCGTATTTAGATATAATGTGTGGTATTCTAAATAAGTCGTTCGATCTGACGTTTTGTTTGGGGCAACGAAATGCAATATTTTCTGACAAATGTGATGAATCAACAAGGCAGTTTACGATTTTGTGTAAGAATAATGCATCAGAGATTTTTCTGCGTTTATATAAAGCGATAGGGTCAAATCGATATATTAAATATGCTATAAAATAACACCGGAAGGCAGAACGTTCCCGTACATTAGTATGACTTTTTGAAATAACCTAATGATGACCCAGAAAACACCAAAATTTCGTTTAATTCACTACAAGTTTTTCTACATCATAAATGATTTTGTGTTATTTAAGAGGAAACTGAATATTGTACTAGATAAAGGTACACTATCACATATAACTGCAAACTCAACTTAAATTTCGATTTTACAGAAATTTCTAACTAATCAACTGGACGATCGGCATGTGTATTCTTAAGAATGTTTCATCATTACGCATTATCACAGAAATTAAATGAGATTCGGGGTCGTATTAATGTCAATACAAATTAGTTGTAACAGCAACAATGTGTTATTCTTCAACTTGACCTCCAGGGTCCTTGCGGCCGCAAAGGGTTAAATTTGTATAAAAAAATAATTACATACTGGAAAAAAATTAAACACCATTTAACTTGGCTCAATGTCAACATAATTAAATTTCGAGATAGGTTAGGCAGTTACGGTAAATTTGATCAATGAACCTGCTGCTCTTTTGTTTTCAATTTTTTAAGGATTTTCAGAATTCCACGGAATGCTACCCTGGTTCTTATTAAGGCAGCAAATCCAGGAACTCCGAGGATATACATCTAATATATTATTCAAAATTGATGTCGAATCAATCTGGTGAAAAGATTTTTTAATATCTGTTTATGACATAATCAATTTATAGATGAATTACTTTTGTTTAGAGGAAGATTAAATTGAACTTTGGTTTTGTCTCATCTGAGGTAGAAAAAATTTTAATCATGTTATTATGGTTTGTTTGTTTTATTCTAAAATGTTTAAATTGAAATTTTTAACATTCTTTTGTTGTATTGTCGTATCATTGTTTCGAGTAAAAAATAATTAAAATGGTTGAAAAATATTATTTTTTAATAAAAGGTGTATAGTCTGAGCATAATGCATTGAATCCCAGAGTCAATGTTTCTTCAAAAATAAAATTAAAAGTTTGGCTTTTGCGGTTGACGCTTTAGTCGTGAAATAATTCTTTGATCATAAAGTATGTTAATATGGTAATCAATATATATTATAAAAGAAAGTCCAAAAATTTTCTCGCAAAAACTCAGAAACGAGTCCCGGTACGATCAAGGGAGTTATATGGTGTGGTAGATCTCTACCCCCCCTCCAGGATGCCTTTTCCCGGTTTTATCTAAATGGCGTGCTTTCGAAGATATAAGGGCTGGAAATTTTGCCCTCTTGAAATCTCTAGAACAGTCTTCTAGAACTTTCTAGATGGTTCGATGAGCTCTAGAAAGTTCTTGAAGGAGTGGCGGAGTATGTCGTGGAATGTTCGGGAATAGGGAATCGGGAACATCATTATGGAACATTCCAGAACACTCTGGAATGTTGTCCTGAGCGAAGCCGAGTAACCCAGCTAGTACACTATATTTAAGTGGGATACACTATAGTGGGTACACTATATTTAAGTGTGCGTGGACTGGCCGTAATTTGCGCCGGGCCTAAAGGCCCACGCACAGTTCTCGCACAGCACACGCGTGGTTATTTTGTAGAACATGGTTTCTGTCGGAGCGGCGCATATTAAACACATTCCACGGCCAGTCCAGTCCCAAGCTTCGTCGCGCGTGGGCTTGTTGTGCTTTCGACACAGTTTCCTGGATCGTGTGTCCCTAGTTTTGTCTGTGTGAACATTGTTTTCATTACTAGAACATGGAAAAATGAATTGATGATACTTATACTGATAGCACACCATCTATATATTTATAATTGGGAGGCGGGAATGGGTACCGCTGCCCCGGGAACCTTTATTGGATAACCAACACCTCTGCCCTAGGTCACCCCAAGTGGTTCGCTACGTTTGGTGATTTAGCAGGGGTTCCCGGGTCCATAGAGTAAAGTTTGTCAAGGTCTTGGAGGCGGATGACCGGGACACACTGAACACCAGATTCATACCCACCCCTTAAACCCTTTTTCTTCCCAGAACTCTCCTCTCCTTCCTTTCCTTAAAAAACCCACTACACAGCATCCCCAAAGATGACATAGGCCCTGAGGGAACGTATTTTCCCCAAGGCTTCCTGTGTGAAGCTCAAGTAAAAAAAAAAATCTGGAATTTCACTGGATAACTTGAACTCTCGATGACTCTCGCTTTTTCGTAAATAATCATTCATTTTACTTTTTTTGCTGAGTGAACATGATAAATCTTTCTTCATCCTCAGATTCAGATTCTAAATCGACAAGTAGTTGCTGCCTTGCTGTCATCTTGCATATTGCGAGAAGTGAGGGTGGGTATGGTGTGGGTGTGGGCTGTGTTAAATATGCGCTACTATTAAAAAAACGTGTACGTAGGCTGGGTTTCGGTCACGCGGTGCTGTGCGTGGACATGCGTGGACTGGGCTCAATTTGCGCCAGGGCTTATTCTTTGCCTTCCTACAATTTATTCATACTTTCATAAAAATAAATTTCACGGTAAAACAAACCTGAATTTTTTTTTAAGCATATTACTGCGAAATAATATAAAAAAGCAAATTGAGTTATTTTAAAAGCGGGTAAATATTTCAAAAGTAAAGCGCGGCCCAAAAAACGCCTTCATCTGACTTTAATAGAAATTTTCAGAATTAAAAGAAATCGCGATTGAGATGATGGATTTCTTTTTATATTGAAAGAGATTTAACTTTTCACTTGTTTTAAAACATAATATCTTTCCTCGTTGAAAATTAAAAAAAAATCATCTGTATGTTTCTATAGGAAAACCATATCTTAAAAAAACCCTTCACTGTAGTTTTTGTAATGCCTGTAAAGAAAAGTTCTTTTTACGCCTCTTTATTCGCTTTATTCGGCAGATAAAATAGAGTTTCCCTTTTTCTCTATTGCCGCTGTCATCTCGGGAATTAATGGCCAAAGTCGTTTATTTAATATGATTGGTGGTGGTCCGGTGATGCTGCCAGTAATTCGCGACGGATTTATTGTAAAGAACTTCCAAATGGCGGGAGGAAATCCGAAAATAATCTAGGTCTTAACAAAATGTTGGGATTGCTTTTTTGCAAGTAAGTTGATTAAAAGTACCTATAAGAAGAGATGGATATTTACGAAGGAGTATTATATGAAGGAACGAGTATAATGTAATCAATTCATTGAATTCACAATATTGTCAAGTATTCTGAATCCTTAACATAATTAAATCAGCGTGGTAGATGCTCTCAGCCCTGGGGAAATACCATTCAGCATCGAAACGATACTTGGAATGGTTTTTGCCTTGTTCGGTCACCAGATTTGAATAGCTAGGTAAGATCTATTATTCTTTTCCATCTCTTTTCCTCCATGCCCTTCAGCCGCATCCCAAATTGGTATATGTTAAACAGAACATATTATGCTTATTTGTGACAGCTCTCATGGTGTGCTCTGTCATCATGATGTTTTACCTACAATTAGCTTATTCTGAAGAAACTAGGTCTTCTGGTAAGTTTAATTTCTGAGGCGATAAGGGTGAATTGGTATAACCTATAATTATTTTACACGACGTTTAATTTTTGACCAAACCTTCTTATTTAAAATTATGAATAATGGCATGGATTCGCCAGAGTTTACCAACTTAATAAAAATTCGTATTCCGACAAGATCAATAAGACAATCCAATTTATTTCATTTGCCCACATGTAGAACTAACATTAGAAAAAAATCCCCGATTCCCCGTATATGTATGTGCACAATCGTGGTTACAAACAAATTAATTGTTTTATTTTAACCAAATTTTACAATATAGACATTTTTAACAATACCTTTCAGAAATTCCGAATAGAAGAAACGCGTTCAATCGAAAATTAATACATGAGTGTGGAATGTATCGGGAGCATCTCCTATCCTTATCCTATTTTCCTCTTCTTCTCCTCATCTAAAATTAATTTTAGGATTTAATAAAACTCCATCTCCAAGTATCTTTAACATAGGAGACCTTTTTGGCTTGACTTAATTTAACTTTGTTTGTATGTGTTTATATATTTTTAAGTATACCTTGTTTGCCTCTAACAAATAAATAAATAAATATAATGTCGTTTTCTAAATTCCTAATAATTTACCTCTCCAAAAACTTCTTTTAATACTTAATCATATTGCGATAGAAAAAATTGAATTAATTTCCAGATTTTCGATTGAGTTTCGCTTATATTGTATTCATTTATTTAAATATTACAATTTGAGGTTTTACTCAAAGTTAAAATAAAACAACAAAATATTCATCCTAGATTTGCAGAAAAGTCGATAGATGTCGCATATTAAATAAAATGGATAAAGATTTATCCAGACACTATCTAGAGAGCATTTAGTTCGGGTTTGAATCTTGCAATCATACATAAAAATAGTTGCCAATAATATATACGTTAAAGAAAATGAAGGTGGTTCTTAGTCGAAGTATGGTACAGTTAAATATGACCAAATTTCATATCGACTCCGTGGCGCAGTGGTTAGCGCGTTTGCCCGGAAAGCAAGAGTTCCTGGGTTCGAGTCCCAGAGGTGTCAATATGTTTTTCTGATTTTTCCGTTTCTAGATTTTCGATTGAGTTTCGCTTATATTGTCTTCATTTATTTAAATATTACAATTTGAGGTTTTACTCATAAAGTTAAAATAAAACAATAAAGTATTCATCCTAGATTTGCAGAAAAGTTGATAGATGTCGCATATTAAATAAAATGGATAAAGATTTATCCAAACACTATCTAGAGAGCATTTAGTTCGGGTTTGAATCTTGCAATCATGCATAAAAATAGTTGCCAATAATATACACGTTAAAGAAAATGAAGATAATGTAGGTGGTTCTTAGTCGAAGTATGGTACAGTTAAACGTGACCGAATTTCATATCGACACCGTGGCGCAGTGGTTTGCGCGTTTGCCCGGAAAGCAAGAGGTCCTGGGTTCGAGTCCCAGAGGTGTCAATATGTTTTTCTGATTTTTCTGTTTCCAGATTTTCGATTGAGTTTCGCTTATATTGTATTCATTTATTTAAATATTACAATTTGAGGTTTTACTCATAAAGTTAAAATAAAACAACAACAAAAAATATGAATTAATTCAATTTGTTTTCAAATCGAAAAATTGTTAATATTTGAGTATCAGCGCAGGATACTTTTTTTTGTTGCGTTTGACAATCACGTTCGCCATTTACAAAGATTAGAAGTGAGATTTATTTATGCAGTGTTAGAGTAAGAGTAAAAAAAATATTTGTCGGTAAAATCAAACTAACGTATTCGACCATTAACCAACAAATCCCTACATTCTATCAAATTCCAGAAAACTAAAAAAATTTAATTAAATTATTCATCCATTCCACTAAAAACAGTACAGGCACTCAAAGAACTCAATCACTAATCGATTTATTCATCAATCAGATTTTTTGTCGGATTCTCTCACATGAATTCGAGAGGAAAATACCTATCTGAAAAATATTGAATGCGTTCGTACCGCGGTCTACTCGTTCAAGGTTGTCTTTATTGAGCCATAAATGTACGAAACCCTCGAACATTAACGCATTTGTTATAAAAATGACCATTAATCTTTCCGGTAATTCCTTTACCTGAGTCGGCGTAGGTATTTTTCATGTGAAGCATATTTCATTCAAGTTACAAATAATAAATGTGTGTGGAAACTCTTCAGGTAAATACAAGATCGGAATATACCTATTACACATTACGTTACATTATGTGTTACATTAATATGATAACTAGATTTGCGTAGGGTAATCGTACCCTATTTTTACATCAGGTTAATAATGCTACTGAAATTTTATTCCAAATTCGTATTTATTAACATGATAAACTTCACGCATTTCATATACCAAAAAGTTATCTTTAAAAGTTAACATGCATGGCGATTGCGTTCACATACGCGCACACTCATATACTGATAAGCATACGCACTCTGATTTCAATATACTCTTGTGTGTAAAGTGAACTCTTTATCTCCTACACGTGCATGTCGTCACTTAGTTTTAAAAAGTTAAGTTAAGTAAAAAAGTTATATAAAGTACACAAGTTATATAGGGTTCACTTATACCCATAAGGGTAAGCATATTCACTCTAATTTAAATCTGCTATCGGGTGTAAAGTGAACATGTACATTTGTTACTTATATTTTTACATATCTGCTACCGGTTTCGATATATCCGCATCATTCACTAGCAAACTTAATTTAAATCGGTAGTAGATAAATAAAAATTAAGTAACAAATGTGCATGTGAAATAAAACTCTTCAAAACAAAATGTCTAGAAATTGTTACCTACTTCATGCCTAATAAATACAAAAAGGGTGAATAGTGACACCTATACGGATGTTTTCTTACATACTTCCATCGGTAATATTTAACTGTGAAATCTGAAAAGGAGGTACCTAATGCATATAGGCTTCAATTTTTTTTTGATGTGGGGTTATTTAAAGGTACCCCACCCACGTATCAGCGTACGTTTTTTCCCCACACACTTACTCATTCTATATATAACAACGTTATCTGCATGAGAATTGCCTCTTTGCACCTGTGAAACTAACATTGTTTACTACGTGAGGCTTACTGTACACATGACCCGTTTCAAGGCGACCGAAAGCGCTTAAGAATTAAGAAAATAGCGCAGGTGAAGCATGTACAATTTTTTCGCAAACATCATCGCGTACACCTACCCACACTGTATAGTTACCCCACGTGCCTCTACCGCATATATATCTTTGTAAATATATTTTATTAATATTTTTATTTGCAGTACTGTTACGGAGATGCCCTGCATATCTCCCAAAAGCTTAGACAGTCGATCCCATTACTGATGTCCCTTTGTTACGCGAAGTCTCTTTATTCTAAAACATGGCTTTTAAATAATCTTATTTTTATCAAAGTGAAATATTGGCATAATAAAAGAATCAGTTTTTATTAATTACCGTTACATTTCCTACAGCTACTTGAGCTTTCCATTCTGAACACATGTACATTGGCATCCGTACTACATCCGTACATACCATTGGTTGCGTCACGTTAAAAAGGTTAAAGAAAAAGCATATCCTGAAAAAACGTGGATGACTTTTGTACTGTGCATTGTTATCAAAAATACTGATTTCGGTTACCAATGAGGCTGTGTATAGTGTGATGCACATTGGAACTGCGGGAACAAAATGATAATTTACCAAAGTTTTTTTCAAATTTTTGGCAGATCTACATCTGTATCACATTTTTAAAAATTTTATATATACTAACGGTGTTCATTCGAAATATAAATATCTGTTCGTCCCTTAAATATTTTTTGAAGGACAATAATGATTCTTTGGCAAATATTTTATAAATTCTTACAATTTCACAAATCTTACAATTATAACATCCAGCGATTTTTTATGGGACTGCGCTAGTTGTTCATGAAAAAAGGATTTCTTTAAAAATTAAGAAAATCGATTACTCACGTCCGTAACAAGATATTTTTCGCGAATTATATAAATTATTTAATAAATTTTTTTTTCAATGTACCTACAGGATTTCTTAATAATAATCTAATATTTTTTTCCTTCAATAATCGCATAATCACTTAAGAATTTTAATTAAATAAATATAATCACTTAGGTAATCAAAATTATTTGCTATATGTACCTATACCTGTAGAGTTTTGTTGATCACTTGGTGATATTAGATAACTTCTTATATGTATAGCACCCTTCATGTGATTTTTCACGAAAATGGCACTTTATAAATCAGCCAAATGTAATTACTTGTTTCGAACCAATTTTCTTCATGATAAAATGCAAATTAACAAAAACAACAATGGACAAACAAGTATAGAAAAATACATAAATATCTATTGACAAAAAAAAAACATTGCACAGAATCGTGTATAATTACATAAAGTTATCATGAAAAACAATACACTCGTTTATTTATTGTTATTTTTGTTAATTTTCATTTCATCCTTACGAAGAAACCATCGGTTTCGAAACAGATTGATAATTTTGATTAAAAAAGTGAAGTATACAAAGTGATTTGTTTTCATTTAATAAAATACATACCCGATCACTAACTAGATATTATATTTTATTATTCGTCACTACCTAGAATTCAATTCTTCCACCAAGCATTTCAATCAATTTTGAACTCAATGCTCAAAATGTTAAATAACATTTTTCGATAGGGCTTTCATCAAAATTCAAATAGCTGCAATGTGCTCATCTGGAATTTCAGCGAAAAATCTGAAGTATTTCATTAGGCCTCTGGCAGAAATTCGCGAAATCAATCTGGTTAACCATAGTTTGGCTTCGTCATACGACCTCATAGCTAGAATATGAAAATCATTAGAAGGTATTTTCATATCGGGTTCGCCAGACGTCTTTTAGCTTCTGGAAGCTTGCGTTGATCAGAACATTATCCCCATATATGTGGAACTGATGAAATGAAGCTCTACATGTTAGGAAAATGAATATTTGATTTTCTATCCACCGTGCCGCTGGCGAATGAAAAGTACGTGTATCATTCTTCTTGACTTTTCATTTGCTCATGACTTTTTTATATACAGTAATACATATTACGCCATATTCGAGAAACGTTAATACATTAAAACTAATCTAAAAATACTTAAAATGTTTGTGGGAAAAAATCACTTCCAGATTCCAGGCTTGATATTGATAAATAATATGACTAAATAAAATAAAAAGAAAACTAATGTTAATCCGTTTAATCACAGGAGATGTAGGGGCGTGTAAATAGCCCCAGAGACGAGGGAATACTACCCTATGTAAATTAATGAAAGATGAACTCTTCCCTATGTGACACAAAATAGATTATACAGCAATTCCAAAATCCTCAGTGAAAACAAAACAAATACTCACTCAGAGAATGCAGCTCTCCACACGATGTCCAGACAAACGACACTAGTTTCCTTCGTATATTGATTTTGCCAAGGCGGTATTGTACAATCTCAGCAGATGTTTATCACAGGAAGAAAGTTCACACAATGAATATGAATTTTCAAAACCTCACAACAATACTTCAATTATGGGTTAATGATTTGATTAGGACTGACATCTATTGGCTTTCACCAACACTCACGTCGGAACAGAGGTAAGAAAATGCATGAATTAACTGAATTTCAATGCTACATAAGGAAATTCAATATAATACAACCACCATAGATGGCGCCCCCATGGTCCCATAGCATAAATTATTAATTTAAATGGGATTAATGCCCAAATGTATTTAAATATATTTTATGGCGCGTATCCAGGAGATCATATTAGTCCCAGCTCACACAGGTCTCATTGTGTCTGCTTACCTACTATCGTAGAGAGAAGTATGATCTTATTTATTTATTAACTTACGGACAATGGTCCATTAAAAAAAAAACAGTTATGAAAAATTTAAAAAAAACGTCAAAAAAAACAGAGATGACAGTGAAGGGAGAGCTCATATACATGAATAGCAATGTTAATATAAAATGTAAAAAGTACATATTATGGAAGACACTACAATTCAAAGCATGAAGAAGCATTTAAATATTGCATATCAACTGCCGAAAGTCATTTAGTTTTACTCCAAAAAAAATCAATGCTTTGTCTTACGTTGACAAGTCTCGACTTTCTGGATAAGGGAGAATGTTATCCATAATTAATAGAATGTTGATTGAGGAATAGCAATTCATTATTTCGGAGTCTACGGGAAGGGATGTTGAACTGGATGTGTTGTAACAAAGCCGGTGTATCTGTAATACTGTCAATAATTTTAAATATGCAATCTTAACCGCAATACAATCCTAACTTCTAACCTGTATTGGAAAGAAAAAATTACAAGCGTTATACTCAGATATCAAAGTTAACCAAAAAATAATGTTATCCAATAAAATGAGACCTATACGAAATCCAATAAAATGAGACCTATACGAAATCCAATAAAATGAGACCTATACGAAATCCAATAAAATGAGACCTATACGAAACCAAATTTCCGACTGCAATTTGAAAAATTTATGAAACTTATTATTTTTTTTTAAATTATTTTTAGGTGAAACGACAAAAAAAGTGAGGTGACAGTAACGCTTATAATTCAGTTGTTTAATAAAATATGCGTGCCTTTTTTTCTTTATTAATTTTATTTAATGTGATGGGAACCATTTTTAAAACTTTTTAAAGTTTGCATTCAAAATTTGTATGTTTAAAAAATTACATGGTTCGGGATGCTGTGTGGAGGTCTTTTTAGGAAAGAAAGGAGAGAAAGTTCTCGGAAGGAAAAAGGTGTTAGGGGTGGGTAGGAATCTGGGGGTCGGTGTGTCCAGGAGTGACGGACGTATGTATCCATCCATCCCACTGCGGTGAAAGGCGATGTTCCGATAGAGTACTGCTGGAGAAGTCAAAGGAACTCCATCAATTATTCTCTTCCGATCCGGACTGCCATGCAGCTGATGGGCAGACGCATCCGCCGCCAAGACCCGGACAAACCTCACCTCATGAACTCAGGCACCTTTGCTAAATCACCAAACGTAGCGAACCACTTGGGGTGACCTACGGTAGAGGGGTTGGTTATCCAATAAATGGTTCCCGGGGCGGCGGTACCCATACCCGCCTCCCAAATTGAGTGCATACTTGTTTAGTTTATTCAACCCAATCGTTATTTAGGTATAAGGTGGAGTGCAAGAGAAATGTAAGCAGTGTAATTATAAAATTGTTTCTTCAAACTTCACAAATTATTGTTTATTTTTCGTTCACTAATTTAATATTATGTACCAACACTCATAAGTTGGTAAATTATCGACGTGATTACCATTAAAAAATGATGTTATCGACGAGCTTTCCCATATTTTTTTTAATACATATTTAAATAAAAACTTAGTTATGCCGACAAATGCAGATTGTCCCGCTGATAGACAAAATGATTATCACCAAAAGCTTTCCGCCGTATACAGCTTTTGAAGTCGGCGTTCAGTAAATGTCTATTCGCCGAACACAGCTTTTGAAGGCAGTACTTTATAATAGTGTGTTGAGTACAGGCTGATCGTAAAGGCCCACCGGGTGACTAAATAATTATGATACGGATAGCGTGAGTACCTTTCACTTTCCATAAAAAAGCTTTTAGCCTGAAAGCTCGTTGGATGGATATAGTGATAACGGGAACGCAGCAGAGTAGCAGATAGACACATTATTTAAACCCTTGAGTGTTTTATTGTTTCTCATTGTACACTCGTAATATTATTTTTGTTGTTGTGGATACTTTTGAATCAATTTTTATATATCAACTGCCGTCACGGTACTATCATAATAACATAATAACACGTGAATATCATGAGGGTATGACCAGAGAAAGCCAGAAATATGTCATTTTTAAATGAGATTTTAGACAATTTGACTCTTTTTCACAAAAAAATTATAAATGGATGTCGAAAGATTGTTCTTTTATCTAGCATTCGCATGTTTTAAATTTTGAGAATTTTTTTTTATTTTTAGTATAATAAGTTTATACCATTGGTCGTCGGCAGATTTGTAAAATTTTCAAAAAATATTTTGTTTATACCCCACCCATTTCAAATCATATAATCATGCAGTAAAATAAATCAATACATTATCTGGGTATCGCACGTTTTAGAATTTTAATTTTAGTTTAAATAAAGTCATTAAAAATATATAAGTACATTTGAATCTGGACGAAAATTGGTCCGTTTGTGTATTTATTTGCGTACTTACAAATTAATATATTAAAAAATATTTAACATTCTGATTTAACTTAGACATTATTGAAAAATGATAAATACTTATAATCAAAAAATAATTACAAAAAGTACATTATTTTAATAGTTTTATCATCACGTTGGATGTAGGTATAAATTAAAGCAAATTTGGAATGAAATAAAATCGATATTGAGTTATAATTTTAAAAAGCTGGTACGGAAAATGATTTAACTTTCTCATTGTAACCGTCTTGCACGATCGTAAGAACAACTTTCGAAGAAATGTGGATTTTCGTTCGCTGGCTGGTTAAACGCTCTTAAACATTGACCTATTATAGCATTTGAAAATATTTGGACTGGAAACTAAATAATATTATCATGTTAAAAGCAAAGCGGTCTCTAGACGTTTAACATTATGATCAATTTATTGCACGATAATGCATTAAATTGATTGTCTGTAGGTTATATTGAAGGATTACCCAATATATTGAGTCAATCAAAAAGGTGTTTATCGTGCAATATGATCTTATCTGAAAAATATTGAATCGTCTATGGGTGATATTGCACAATAATGGTTCTTTTCTATCTCATCAGTCAAGCAGTGAACATCATAGTGAGATATAGGTTTATGATCGAGATGGCTACGAATGATAAAATAAGTAAAGGAGATGATAGTTTGTTTGAATTTCGCATATAACCTTTCTCAAGAGTTCATCAAATAATGTATCGGCCATCCGCAGAAAATTTCGGTAATCAGCTGGTTCACTTATTCTTAGTTCGCCTAACAAATTCTCAAGAGTGTATTTATTTCTTTTATTGAACCATTCTTTTTTTTTCTGCGTTTTTTCTACTTCTTTTTTAAAGCTGACTAAAGCAATGGCCTGACATGCTTTACTTTTCGACATATTGAGTTGTTAACTCCAGACTTGTCAGTTGTAAACTAAAATATTTGGACAATAATATTGCAACGTGTGTGTCCTCTAGCAATATATTGACTATAATATTGAACGTCTAGGAACCGCTTAAGAACCGAGAAAGATTTTTAGAATACAACAATAATAGGAAATTTTAAAAAGAAGGACTCAGAAATTAGTTGAATTACCTAAGAGGTAAAGCTCATCAACTAATAAGTATAAGTAAGTCCTCTCGAGTAGGACATGTTATGTTCATGATTTTCTTTTACATGAGCTCCACACACATGTTATGTTCATGATTTTCTTTTTACATGAGCTCCACACACGGGCCCTGAGGCAAATAATTTCCCTCGGAGCCTATGTAATCTTTGGGGATGCTGTGTGGAGTTTTTTTATTGGAAAGTAAGAAGAGGAGAGTTCTGGAAAGAAAAGGGTTTTAGGGGTGTGTAGGAATCTGGGGTCCGGTGTGTCCTGGTCATCCGCCTCCAAGACCTAGAAAGACCTCACCCAATGAACCCGGGCAACCCTGATAAATCACCATAAAATAATCATGATAATATATTAACAAATTAATGATTTTATACTTATCTCTGATTAAAATATCTTCATCGAATTTTGTAGTCAGCAAGCCGCTAAACATTATTTTGAAAAATGGAATTGTTTTTAAAAAAATATATAGAATTAAGTTATTATGCAATCCCGATAACATAACATGAACTAAGATAATAAACAATTCATTAAAAATCAGTAAGCCATTGAATTCAACATATATTATATAACCAAAAACGTCCAAAATATGATTCCATTCCAAATATTATAAATAAATCCGGGAACGATTATTCATTTATCGCACACCGATTCTATTTAAGACCGTTTAACCAGCCAGCGGACGAAAATCCACATTTCGTCGAAAGTTGTTCTTACGATCGTGCAGGGCGGTTACAATGAGAAAGATTAATTATTCTCCGTACCAGCTTTTTTAAATTTTAACTCATTATCGAATTTATTTCAATTCAAATTAGCTTTAATTTATACCTTCATACAAAAATGCTGAAAGGCATGATGATAAAACTATTAAAATAGTGTACTTTTTGTAGTTATTTTTTGATTATAAGTATTTGTCATTTTTCAATAATGTCTAAATTTAATAAGAATGTTAAAAAAATCTGAAATATATTAGTTTGTAAGTGCGCAAATAAATACACAAATGGACTAATTTTCGTCAAGAAACACATGTACGTACATATTTTTTAATGATTTTATTGAAACTAAAATTAAAATTCTAAAACATGCGTTTGCTAGATAATGTATTGATTTATTTTACTGAATGATTATATTATTTGAAATGGGTGTGGTATAATACAAAAACTTTTTTGAAAATTTAACAAATCTGCCAACGACCTATGGAATAACCTTATTATACTAAAAATTTTAAAAAAATTTTAAAATTTATTACATACGAATGCTAGATAAAAGAACAATCTTTCGAAATCTATTTTTAATTTTTTGTGGAAAAGAGTCAATACGTCTAAAATCTTTTTTGAAAATAACGTATTTCCGGTTTTCTCTGGTAATGCCCTCTTAATAAGGTGTCAATGCACAATAAATAAAAAGCTTATCTAATAATTTATTTAATTATTAACGCCCTTTTTCGGGGCTTTTACATTAAAAAAATGTTAAGAATATGGTTAACAGATCAAGATTTTCTAAATTGATATTTTTTCTAAGCACTTGTACATTAGAATCCATTAATTTCAGACATGTTATATCTTGTAAACATATTATATAACTTACTTTACTCTTACAGAAAGACAAGAAAAGTACACATTACTGGAATATTATTTTTAGCGTTACTATTTGTGGAAATATTATTTGAATTAAACAGACTACAGACCCTGTTTTCGGGATACTTACTAAATTAATATCATCGTTTATTAATAGAAATATATAAACTGTTAGCATTTCTATTTACATTTGAACAAACAACCGTATTAGACCATAAAGTATTTATCAAAGGCTTCTAGGGGCTTTCAAGGGTTTCGTGTAAAAACACTGTAACTCGTCTACTTATATAAAATATGTCGTAATTCTTCCTTATCATTAGCCCTCACGGTACCTACTTTACTAAAAGATACAATATTTTGGTAATAGACAGAGTCTTTGGGTAAAAGCTTCCCACTCCATATCCCTTGAATCTTGTCCCATTAAATGTATAATATTACTTTGTTTTGTAAAATATTTTTACACCACCGCGTTAAAAGGGTTATGAAATAATGAGAAGACATGACAAAAGCAACGCACTTTAACATCTCCTTGAAGTAAGTTTATAATGAATTCACCCCCTTTGAACTTGTAATTGTCGAGATGGCTTAAAAAAATAATAATATTTCAACGACAAAAGAGGAAAAGGTATCAAATGATGTTTCCTACATATGTTTAGCCATTCCATAAATTTGAATTAATTTAAAAATAACGCAAATTCAAGAGATTGATTTGAAATCATAAAAGCAAGATCAGTTTTTTTCTTATATCAGAATGCAGAAGATTTTTTATTCCATTTTTAAAATATTTTTGATTCCTATCCAATTTATATGCTTTCTGAAAATACCAAAACCAGAATTGGTTTTAACCACTGAAAGAAAAGTACAATTACGTATTTTTCCATCAGCTTATTAATAAAACGTATCATGATTTCTGTGTACACTTTACCTTGTATAAATACCACGTGATTTTGTAAAACCTAATTGTAATGTGTATGCGTGTGAGTGGTGTGGGCACTAAAAAAGCTCCTATCGGCCCCGAAAATTTGTACCGTGACCGATTGGCACATTCAAAACACACTTTATTGGGATTTTGATCTTTAAAAAACTTCATATATTCCTATCAAAAATTGATTGGCAAAAAAATAAACAAAGATATAAAAGTTCTAACTTTTCGATAGACCAGCCATTTTAAAATACAAAATTTATACTGCGTCTTTCATCAACGCTCCCGCCCAGCGCGCATTTCTTGTAGTTTGCTGTGCATTTCAATTTTTTTTTTTCATTAACTCCACACAGGAGGCTCTGAGGAAAATAATTTCCCTCAGGGCCTATGTCATCCTAGAGGATGCTATGTGGAGGGTCTTTTTTAAAGAAGGAAAGGATAGGCAGTTATGGGAAGGATAAAGTTACAAGGGATGGGTAGGAATCTGGGGGTCAGTTTGTCCAGGAGTGACGGATGTATGAATCCATTGCTCCAGCTGCGGTGCGAGGCGATTGGTCGAGAGAGTCCAGCTGGAAAGGTCAAAAGGCGTCCCTCAACCAGTCTCTCTCGAACCGGCCCGCCACGCAGCAGGCGGCAGACGCATCCGCCGCCAAGACTTGGACAAACCTCACCCCATGAACCCGGGCACCCCTGCTAAGTCACCAAACGTAGAAATCCACTTGGGGTGACGTATAGCAGAGGCGTTGGTTATCCAATCAATGGTTCCCGGGGCGGTGGTACCCATACCCGCCTCCCAAATTGAAATGTGTTTATTGTACAATAAAAGTTCGGGAATATTTTCGTATTTCTTTAAAATATTTTTAAAACATAAAAAAACATTCCTCCATTATTTTTTTTTGTTTCTCAGCTATTCTGGGGTACCTTTTTATAGCAGATTTTAGGTAAAAAGCACTCTAATTTTAACAATGAGACATCACTTCTTGTCCGAATATAGTATACATAACTGTTAATTTCCTTAACATCTAGTTAAAAATTTTAAAATACTCCATTAAAAACTGCAAGAAACGATTTCATCGGCATATTTTCATGCTTAAACACAAAAAAACAAGTCGAACATGGTAGACATTTAGAAAAATAAACTGCACTCTCATTCAATTCTGCATCGAATGTGCATTGTGCATTGTGCGGAACCACAAAGCACGTATTCAAGTAGCAAATGACAATATGCAGTGCGACTTCGTATATTATCCACTCCCGTGAATACAAAACTTTGTGTACACGACAACTTGGTAGAATAATGCATCGGGAATAAGAGCCAACACCTGAGGCTACTATTCTCTCTAAGGAATATCGCTGAAAGAACTCTGAAAGAAAAATGCACTGAAATCTAGAACGGATTGGCTGCTCGCGGGTAATATAAAAGACTTATTGCATAATAAATCGAGCTGTTCAATTTCTATGAGTGTGTAATATGGATTATTTATATTATTAAGTCGTTTTTCTTTAATTTAATTGTAAATTCTTAGGCATAATAATATTATCAGAGAAAACAATATCTTTGTGGCTTGACATTATGCATGTGTAACACATATAAAAGATCAAAGATCATCCGTACATTCCCAATGGGATTATATGGTGGGTGATATGCTGAAATAGGCCAAGCCAAATGATCTTTTATGTTTTATAGCTAAGTTAAGTGCGTTCGCCGTTTTATCTATAAGGTGAGGTATAATCGAAACTATTTGACTATTCTGTATTGCTGTGAGTAATTTTTCAGTTAAATTTAAAAAAAAAACATAATAATACGTTTAACTTTCTAAATTGACTTGCGTAGCGAAGTCCTGTTTCATTTCGACCATTTGGTATTTCATCTGCCTATAAATTCGTTTTGTTCAAGATGGTGACCTTGTTGGATACTTGGATACTACATTTATCCCGCTAGAGTTCTTATGATCGTGGTTCCTACTAAAGCTAAGTCGGAATTATCAATATCATTTAAATATCACCTACCATTTAAACGGAAGAAAGTTTGAAAAAAGGATTGTCATTGATAATGGTAACATTTCTTTCGAAAAATTGTATGATTCCTCACGCTGCGTTCCCACCTGATCTGTTCTATGAGGATCTGTGGTAGTTCTATGTGGGATTTGTAGAACGAAAGATGAAGTCCATTCAAATTTGTTTTTCTACAGAAAAGCCTGATCGCTGATCCGTTCCATAGATTCTGTGGAACCGATCAGCGATCAGCGGATAGATAATATTATAGTTATATAACTAAATAGATAGGTATTTATGTACTTACTGAAAATTTGACATTGACATTGATTTATTAAATGAAATAAAATAAGAAACATAACAATTTGGACGCGGGGTCTACTGTTAACAGAACTACAAGTAATCCAGATTCCAAGAGAGATTGCTGAAAGACTTGTTAGGCACGGCCCTCCTTTTGATTTGAATCTTTCGTGACTCTTTCGGATGTACATCCGCTAAACGAGAAACCTGATTCATCACAACAATTAAAGTGATCTTCAGATTCAAGTAAATACTTAAGAAGAATTGGACTATCATAGGGACGTTTTTTTGGCAACAATCAAATAAACATTCTATTTTTTTATTTTAACTTTATGAGTAAAACCTCAAATTGTAATATTTAATTAAATGAAGACAATATAAGCGAAACTCAATCGAAAATCTGGAAACAGAAAAATCAGAAAAACATATTGACACCTCTGGGACTCGAACCCAGGACCTCTAACCACTGCGCCACGGTGTCGATCGACATTAATAAAACACTACACGCCAGTGCAGTGGTTAGCGCGTTTGCCCGGAAAGCAAGAGGTCCTGGGTTCGAGTCCCAGAGGTGTCAATATGTTTTTCTGATTTTTCTGTTTCCAGATTTTCGATTGAGTTTCGCTTATATTGTCTTCATTTATTTAAATAAACATTCATTGGACAAAAATATGCTCTATTAGATCACAAGCATTTGAATATACTTGCATACAAAATTACGCGTCATTTACCGCAAGTTTTTTGATTCATCTCTTATAAAATAATCCGTGTCATTTCATTCGACCATTTCCTAGGTAGACCATCAACCCTTACGGAAAGTCGACAGCGCCGGAAGTGGAGTTGTATAAAGCGAGCCCTAATTCCACTACCCCCGACACTTGGGACGGCTTTCTCGCCCCAAATTAATGATCTGCTACGTGTGGTCGATCTTTCTTTTTGATTCCTTCGCTTCCCCGAGCCCTCGTGGAAATAAAGCGCAGGGATGTTGGCGAATTAGCCGCCACTTTTTTTCGGCCGAAGATTTTATCTGTGTAACATGCTGTCGCCGGTCGTTAGCGAGAAAATATTTTGCGGTGTTTTTTTACGTACACGAGTTTTCATTAAAATTACAAACGTTTTCCGTTTTTTTTTTAACTGGGCTAATTTTGAAATTCTTCAAATAATTTTCTTTAATTATTTTTGTTATTCAGTCATCGCTACTGCAGCGTCTTTCAACAATGAAGTCGGTAAATCTCCGCACTTCCCGGAAGGAAAATTAATTCAGACAGTCTATAAACTGCACAGCGCACATCCCGCCCTATTAATTTATTTGTCTGGCGTGTAAGTGCTGGTTTCAATGCATCTTTTCGTGAAGCAAACACAATTTATTTAGTTCTGCTAGGTGTATTTTTGATAATACGAAACAAAAATAAAAAAAAAAACAAATTTTATTTTTCAAGGACACCACCAAGGTTTTGTAAAATTTTATTTACATTTAAATATTGTTACATTTTTTCAAGTACTTCTACGCCAAATGAGAGACTTCAAGCTCTTAAGATTGATGCAGGAATTAAACATAATATTATAGAGAATACAAAATAATGTGCCCCATGTGCTAGAATGATTGTTTCATTTTTTAACGCAACGTTATTAAAACATATTACATAATATGGTTTGAATTCTCCTATGTATTTTGTTCAGTCATTGGTTGATTTTACATACTGCTTTTTGTTGATGATGTTCAGATTTTATTAAAGAGGATTTTTTTTAAGACCACCAAATCTGTTCTTTTTATTTCTTTGGTTGGACTATTAATTCATAAATTTTATCGCTTTGTGAATATAGAATACTCAGCATTGGTAATTTTTATGCCAATGTTGCTGATATTTTTCATATTTCCTTATTAAAATACAAGGCTCTACTTATCAATCATTTCAGCCTTACGTATTGTAACGAGGTTACTTCATAACAAGTTATTCTTTTTATTTCACTGTATCCTTTTGAAGTTTTCATTAGTTGTTAGAAATTTTTTCTCTTTTTCTATTATTATAAGAAATTAAAAAAAAAAACAATCTTCCTTCACTGTACTATGACTGTTCAAATATAATAATAATACATGATTGTAAATGGCACTTTGTGCCGTAAATTTTAAATAAATAAATAAATAACTTTTGTGAGTTTATTGTGCAAGAAACAATAAGTTTCGTCGTAGTTTTGTGCGGTGATGAATTAATTTTAAATTGTGTTTGGTATTGTAATATCGAGTCTTTTTTATAAATATCGTTAATTTTTTAAACTTTTTTTGACAATGTTGCTGATGAATGTATGTTCATTGTTTTTTACCTTCATAAATAGTCTTTGTACCACTTTCACAGGGCTTACAATTTTTTAATAAATATGGACACCTTCCCATTTAATAATTTCATAATGAATAATGACTGGATAAACATGTAATAAACACTTTTTTCAAGAAACACACACATTAAAACATTAATCTAACAAATAGATACCTAAATACATTTTCCAACAAGTTCACGACATGTCTATTCTATTTCACTTTTTTTTTATTCACAAAAAGATACATAAATTACAATAATTAAATTACATACTATATTTATTTAATTTACCCCCATAATAAAGCAGGTCTTGTGTGTATGGGGGGGGGGGGTGCTATTATATTGGTTTATTTTTTTTATATTCAGTTCAACTTTTCGTTATAATTTTTCGGCTGAGTTTTAAAATTTTTTTATATTAATACTATTCATGTTTCTGATTTTTACAGGTAGTGAATTGAAAAATTTAACTACGAGATATTAATGATTTTACTGTCCTATTTTTTTTACATTTTGGATTAGGAACTTTGGAAGTATAGATGTTTGTCTAAGATTTCTGTTATTTTTAAAGCGTGCAACTTTGTTTGAATATTATCTATTATAAATTTGTAATGTTGCATGATAAAAGTATAATGCACTTAATTAAATTGTTTGTTTTCTTTTTTTATTTATTTTTTTATTATTATTATTATAATTACACAGCAGAACTTGTTTAAGAATAAACTGATTTTTTAATTTAATAATAATATTGATTATATAATAAAAAAAATTAAAATTAAAATGTAGTTCTAAAATTTAAACTTGATAACAATAAATAAAAAAATAAATTCTTTGAATAAAAGTTCTAACGGTAGGGGTATTTTTAAATTGTTATTATTAGTTTTTGTGATGTGTAAATTGTTTGTGTTTGATTTGCATATATACCGCCCCATCCTATAATGCCTTATTGTATAATTGATTGACAGAAAGCGAAGTATGTCATTCTAAGTAATAATTTCGTTTAAAATACCTCTTAAATATCTAAATATATAATATATATTATGTTGGTTTCCTTAATCTGTTGTTCAGAATATTTATGTTTGGGGGCCATTTTAAACGCTGGTCTATTGTTATGCCCAGGTACTTAATTTCGGTCTTGCTTTCTATGTTTATACATATTATATTGCATTTGTGGTTTTCTGTATTTGTCACATGTTGCCCTACTGGCCTAATTTTATTATTCCGAAGTACTTTATTCCATTATTATGGGTTAGAATGGTACAAGGGCTACTACAAAGAGTTTTATTACTTTTTTTTGTGTACAATTACTTAAATGTTAAATTTTGTGAACTCATTTATTGAGAAGGTATTATAATAGGGTTTTGCATTTTTTGGGATCAGGTTCATATTGAACCAGAATTTAGAATTCGCATGTAATTATTTGCATTTTCTTCTACAATATTTCAATTCTGATCGACACTTCCACTAAGACTGTATTATTTGACTATTTAATCTCGTTAAGTGTGTTTATCAGAAGTGACTTGACAGGTTTAGTATGTTTTCTATGTCCATTTATTGTAATTGTAAATATGTATATATTAAAAATTTGGTTCCGTTTGTTTCTGTCCGTAAATCTCGAAAAGTAATCGATGGATTTACTCAAAATTTTTACAGAACATTGCATTTTAGTAGAAGAGTGTTTCTATATATAATGGTAAGCATAATAAATTTACTACAGGTAATTAGGGTGACAAGGGAGGGAGAAGGCAGATAAAGTGAAAGGGGAACGCAGGAGGAGAAGGGGACGCTTGAGGGGAACGGGGACGCATAGGAATGGTCATGCAGGGAGAAACAATTTATTTCTTTGAATGATACTGCAACGCATGCCGGGTACCAGCTAGTTGTAAATAATGAAATTAGATAGAGCCTAACAAGTTGCAATAAATTGTATAGCACCCTTGACGTGATTTTATGCAAAAACGGCGCTCTACAAATTTTCCAATTATTATGATAATAATGTTTTTTAGAATATCTTTCTATTATAATCACGATACAATTTTTTGTAGAAGTCACAGAATAGTAAAAACACTTTGAAAAGGTAAAAACGGATCTTTCTTTAAAAAATTTGTTGAAAAGCGTGTTAATCCATAAGAAAATATAATTGAAGGAATTATTATAATTTCTCCGCACTTAATTCATGGTTTATGTATATTTTGACGTCTAAATATTCATGTTTCTGGAGGATCAAGGAGTGTTGCAGGATTAAACGTTGATAGTCCAAAAATAAACAGGCTTTTGCTCACGACAACAATAATTTCCCTGTTTGTTCGGCGTAATCTCCTGCGAAAATCTCTTCAAGTTTATCAACTACATTTAAAAAGCCACGATAAGAAATGTTTATCAAAATACACGTGAATTATTTCCAAGTTCTCAAGTACGGATTTGACGAAAGTAACGTATAAATCATTTTGTTCGTTAAGTTTTTGACAGCATTACTGAATGTACATATTTTGTTACATTTTCATATGAGATTATAAAAGAGTTTGTTTCAGGTACAAAATAAAACGTTCATCCTCGTAAATCAACAACGAAACACTGGGTTAGTTTTATTTTATTTGAAATCGTACAATGGTTCCAATTGTTTGGGGTTGCTGCAACAATCATACCTCTGATTCAGGGAATATCGTGAGACTGGTGGAAGTAAGTTTCTTCATAAAACTATCTATTTTGCGAAATTTAATTTTAGGTTTTTACTCCACTTTTGCTTCATTACTAGGATGCTCAATTAAAGGGCGCTGTTTTCGTGTATATTCTTTACTTCAGCACTTATTCAAAGGTTTTTTTATAAATATATTATTGTGTCCATAAGAGGCATTTCTGAAACTATTAAATCAAAGTGTTCCTTACAAATATTTGTATTTTCTTCACAATTCTACTGATTTTTTGTGTAGTATAAGTGCCGATTTGTGTTTCTATCGTTGATGTAGTGATCGTGGTTAATATAATATATTTTTAAGAACACGTACCTACTCGTATTCTTTTTATTGCATGAATTTTATCTTTACTAAGTACAAAATGAAGTCACTCACGCTGTATGTGCGCTGAGATCTTTTAATCTACACAACGGATTTTCATGCGGTTTTCACCAGAGTGATTCATTTATGCACATAATTTGTCAATATTTTGTGTAAATTGGTTGAAATACATAATATATCTGGCCAAGCGGCAGCGGGCAATGGGCAGTAGGCTGATAACGGGCGGTGTGAATTGGTTTTAACAAATGGCGATTGTTATAGAGGTTTCGTTAGCCACAGCAACCTGTGGCCGGGTGTGCTAGTTTTATTTATAAATACCGTTTTCGCGGTTAAAATAATTTTCAAAGTTTGAATTTCCCAAATCAAGGCATTCTGGCAGAGTACTCGGTTACCAGAAGACCATCCTCATATGGGTCGGTACGAAATATTAATAAAAACTTTAAAATATTTTGTATACCGCAGTGGTGACCAGAGTGCGAGTCCACGCAGTGGACATTAGGCAAAATTGATCGCATTCTTATACACGGCAGACGCGATTAAGTTCTGTCAGTACCCGCCGCGCCGACCAACGCGTTTTAAGTCTCTTACGGTCTTAATAGCTTTTAAAAAACGATTCACTAATTCTACGCTTAATAATATTTTCATATATGAATATATACACAATGAAACTGATATATTCAGAAACAGAGTTTGTTGATATCTAATAAGATGAACGTATTTCTAGAGCCATAATATTTTTCAATCAATTCCTAAATATGTTTTTTTGTGATGAATTTGACTAAAGGTGGATCATTCGAAATGTAATTTTAAAATGAACTCAGTTGTTCAGATTATCACGATCCCATTTTCTGTATCTATTGATTTGCTACGCTGGAAACTATATGACAAACCTTAGCCAATATTTAGATCGGTCGGCAAAGTCCTAAACTTCATAGAATAAAATATGAAGCAACCAGACGATAATAATGTCTACTTAAATATTCATAAATATTTGAGCAGCTAATTAGCTGGAGACACGCTAACTTTAACAAGCTTTTTGCTTATCATTGTCGCAAATCCTCGAGTGACTCTAAAAACGTATTTTTTCTAACTTTCTCGATTCCGTGGAACGGCAACGGAGATCGTGAGGAAAATTTAACTGCTGAAAAACTTTAGGAAGCTTTTCGGGCTGTTCAGAACATGCAGCCGAGCTAATGAAATGCAAACAAAAGGCTTTATCTCTAGTTTTACGTCATCGCTGTTGTCCTTAGCAGCCAAAGCAATAATATCATTCTGAAGATCGCTCCTGAAAAAACTAATTAAAATGATTTGGAAGATTTTTTGGGTGTCTTTCCAGCCAACCCCAAATAACAATAGCCAATGAAGTTGTGAAAATCCTTAATATTTAGGGAGAAAATTTATTTAGGTGGCAGCAAATCGTAAAAGGGAAGGAAACAAGTACCTAGACCTAGATAGATTAAACCATCTGAATTAATTGATAGATTTAAACCATTGTTATACTGAAGTAACTTTCATTCCAGAAAAAATTTATAATTTGTCACACTTTTTTTACATTCTGGTGTGCATGTATATATTTTTGTAGGAATCCAAGGGCATGAACGAAGACTAATTTTTTGCCGGGTAAATCTCAGAAATGCAGGTTTTCCGCTAATAATGTTTTGAATCCAACAGAAACTCCTTTAGAACTGCAGCACTTGCCTCAAAATTCGTTTAAACTGGTTGGGTTTCTCTCAACGCAATCCTAACAATAGAAGTAAAACTAAAATATACAAAAGTTTTTAAAAAATGTTTACATTACCTCCTGCGAGACTGAGGAATTTTGCAGGGACGAATGCAGTACGCTCATGATTATTACCGAAAAATTTAGGTTTGCTGCATTTATCGTAAGAATTTGAATTTATTGTATTTTTGGTTAGTTACGGTAATTGGAAGAGGGTTTGATATTTCTTCTGACGTACGGATATTTCAAAATTATTGATGCAGCAGGACATTTTTAGATGTTTAGAATTTATCAGGATTAACGAAATCCGTGAAAATATCTTTCCATAGCAACATTACATATATTATATTCTAGTAGGTGCATATATTTCACAGTTCTTAAGGAAGAAAATACAAAATCTCTAAAACAGCGAAGCATGGTTTAAAAATTCCAAAGTTTTTCATTTTTTGGAGTTTCTTTCCCGTACTGACGTTGTCGTTTTATAACCTTTCTCTATATTTTATGTCCTCATTTCTCACCGTGTCCAATAGAACCCCCTTCCATTAATCTTTGTGACATTTCCACTGCATTGGTTCCCTTCCCCACTTTCTTTTTCACAAATAATACCATTTTGCAATCATCAAAGCTATTCTATCGATCGTCCGTCTTAAAAATATAAACTAGAAAAATGTTATAAACAACGTTGTCAGAAAAATATATGTGAAAACGTTGTGTGTATTTTTTACAATGACTTGCCTTTGTGAGGACAGATATTAACTGAGATAAATAGATAATATTATTTCATCAACAAACGCAAATTCACTTGGTGGCGTTATTTAAATTAAACGAAAATAAATCACTTTGTTTACTCCACTACAATAATAAGAATCACAGTAATCTATGATTTCTTGGTTTGGATAAACGTTAAAAAATGATAAATATGAGAATGGATATATGAGAATGACATAGAATAAATAGCGACCATATAATAATCAGGCATCAACGTAACAGTAGGAAAATAACCTGAACAAATTATACTGCTGATTTATGAGGTCAGGGCGCATGTGAACAGTTTATATTTGTACCAACGCAGGTACGGTTGTGAAGATACCGGGTGGCATGCTACAAAATAAAATAGTCTTGGTTCGTTTAAAAACACTTAATTCTTATGTTTTCTTCTTGTCAATTATAATACAACAACAAAATATTTGTCCAATCGTCCAAAAATTGTTTTTCTGTGCAGAAATGTACCATTGAATATTATTTACGGAATCCATCAACGAGTTGTTATTTAAACCCGACGCGTCGATATATCGATCGCATTTTAATGACAAAAATGGTTCACCGCCCGCAACAGTGTACCAATTAATTGGAAGTTTTTGCAACACTGTGAGGTCAATGCATCCACTTTATTGAATTTTTTTCATTGAACGGTGAGCTCCGATAACACGAAACGTTGGCCGATTTTGGTTACTGATCGACGTTTTATACGTTTTTTTAATGTTGATACCGTGCAAGAATCCCATCTGTTCCCAACACTGAATAACATAAAGCTGGGCATTCTTTGTGTAACAGCCGAGAGCTCAGGGCGGTTCTTTCGACCGCAACACGATGGATCCTTTTTGAAGATCGCTACGATCGTGGTCGTGAACTTTGGACGACATTCTCGCCATCTTGGGAGCTGACTGGAAGATTCACAAAAGAAGATTTCATCATGCGTCATTTCAACTTACCACGATATCAAAATTAACTATTTAAACCTAAGCAAGCCCAAGCCAGATAGCCTTAATTTCAAGATGTCACCTTTAAGTCTAATATATATTTTTGTATTTCTGATACCGTCTTTTCTTTGAAAATCATCACACCTGCCATCCGAGTCATTTTTGCTCATAATAATTTACCTTGTACATTGTTGCCATCTCATCCCTTGTAATAACGGGAGATAATTAGTTAATAAGGTCTTTAGTCATATTTCAACCACTTTAGTTTCTCAAAGATCGAACGGAATAAATTGGTCGTGTCTTAATTGAATTACTTAAGTCTATGGATCGCGTATACGTCTTCTTTCAATCCTAAAAGTTTCGTTAGCTGAATTCCGCTCAATAATAAGTCATTAATTTTGCATGACGAATGACTTTATCCAAAAAATGCATATATTGATAGTTAACCGAAACTTATCTGATACTATGGAATCCGGGCTAAAATTTATCAACCGTCGCGTCGTTCGGAATATCTCTTACCAATTATTGACCGTGCTCGCAAATATTGATAACTCATTATAGATGACGGATTTGGTCAAAATCGTATCGATATAGGGTTTTATTGATCGACCATACTAGATCTCCTGGCCGTTTAAATTTGATCGTCAAACACCGCTAAAGCTATTCGAAGTGTTTCAATTCTGAATGGTAGTCTTTGTGTATACTGAGAGTATCAATCTCTGTTTGTTTTTTTACAATAGCTCCACTCAGGAGGTCTTGAGGAAAATAATTCCCCTCAGGGCCTATGTCATCTTCAAGGGTGGTCTTTTTAGGAACATGAAGGAGAGGAAGCAAGGAAAAAAATTATGAGAGATGGATGGTAATCTGTGGGTCTGTGTTTCAGGAATAACGGACGTATGAATCCATCATTTCCACTGCGATGGAAGGCAATGTTCCGAGAGAGTCCTGCTGGAGAGGTTAAAAGATCTTCCGCAATCAGTTTCTCCCGACCCGGCCTGCCGCGCTGTTGGTGGCAGACACATCCGCCACCAACATCCCGAAAAACCTGACCCTATAAACCAGGCACCCCTGCTAAGTCACCAAACATAGCGAACCATTTGGGGTGACATAAATATGGCAGAGGTGTTGGTTATCCAATAAATGATTCCCGGAGCGACGGTACCCATACCCGCCTCCCAAATTGAGTGTTATGTGATGTTGCCCGTAAAATTATTCACTTTCAATAAACTTCTAATTTTATAAAATTTCATGGAAACCTAGCGATCAAGTAGATTCCTCGTTTATTTTATTTAAATAATAAATCCATGTTTGAAACGTATACATATACATTGCTTTAATTTTTGACAGATCAAAAGCTGGCACAAATTTGGAATCAAAATCTGAAACGCTTATGAGTTTAAGGTTGGGTTGTTTCAAAATATTTGATTAATTCATCCAATATTTGAAGTTTTCATCCAATATTTGAAGTTTTCATCCAATATTTGAAATTTGATTAATTCATCCAATATTTGAAATTTTCATGTTATGTGTAAGTTCTTTTCAAGTTCTGTGATTATTTCAGTTACATGCAGCAACTGGCATATTTTTTTTTTACATGAGCTTCACACAGGAGGCCCTGAGGAAAATAATTTCCCTCAGGGCCTATGTCATCTTTGTGGATGCTGTGTGGAGGGTTATTTTAAGGAAAGGAAGGAGAGGAGAGTTCTGGGAAGGAAAAGGGTTTAAGGGGTGGGTAGGAACCTGGGGTTCAGAGTGTCTTGGTCATCCGCCTCCAAGACCTAGACAAACCTCACCAAACGTAGCGAACCACTTGGGGTGACTTATGGCAGAGGTGTTGGTTATCCAATAAGGGTTCCCGGGGCGGCGGTACCCATTCCCGCCTCCCAAATATAATTATATAATAACAGAATCTGAATAAAACCTCCACAAAACGTGAAAATTTACTTTAAATATTTGATGAATTCTTTAATTTTTTTTAAACAACCCGTCCTAAAAGTTTATTTTCTAACGGTGTTCATTCGAAATGTAAATTACTCTTTAATTATAAAAAAGTATCTCTAACAATTTTTTTGATAGAAAATTATTCAGATGCAAATATTATAAAAAATACACGGGTCTACGTAAGTAATATAAATAAGGTATAATAATTCTATAATGAAGGTATAATGAAGGTATATAAACTGAAAACCACAGTTGAGAAATTTACAATAATAATCGTTCTTACTCACCAGTTCGAGAGCGGGTGAACAAATGCACCAAAGTTTTAATAACAAATTATTAAAGTACAACATATTACATCTTTCAAGTGAGTGGCTTCAAAGTTCTCGTGAAGGGTTACTAAGTAAGACGTACCGTAGATTGTGGATTGAATGCTGAAATTCCGAGCTGCAACTATTGGAAAACAATTATTATACAGGGTACCGAGTGACCAGAAGCTCGACAATAACTAGTCTTGAAGGTGTTCAAATTAATATTTTATGTAGTTATTCATTTATTTGAATAAAATACTTACATTTGTCCTGTGACTTTGAAAATGTTAAACTATAAATAAATTTATAAATAAAGTGTAAGTGAAAAAATTTGATATTATTATTGGAAAGTTAACAATGGGTACCTAACAGGGAAAGAGAACGGGTGTTGGGAAAACTTCATAACCACAGACTATTCACATGTTTTTTTGAAATACTTATATAACACAATTTGTTTAGTGTTTTATTATCTCGTTGACTTAGGAAAGCAGAAAAGATCGTTAAACATGAAAAAAATTGCCGTATGTTGCTTTTTGCAACAATACGGCACTATTTAAAAATACCTCGGATTGTTTTGTTGCCAATTTTGCCAAATTTTCCCTTATTTATAAATAATTATTAACCTATAATGAATAACTTATTACTTTGTATAAAACCACTATATTTAAGTAATCAATCACCTCTACTTTTTAATATTTTGTCTATGTTATAATTTATTTTAATTTGTCTATACTTGTTTTTCATTTATTGTATCATAGTAACATATCCTGATGAAGACAACATTGTTGTCGAAACATGTTGATATTGTTTTAAATATAGTGGTTTTATACAAAGTAATAAGTTATTCATTATATGAAAAATGATGCCACAAAATAAATTTGCGAAGTTTGAAGAAGTAATTATTAACCTTTTTACACAACCAGTAATAATACAAACGCTGCAGCCAACTCCCCCATTTCCCGCATCCTTCAAAGATTCAACTCAATTAAAAAAATCACAAATGTCGATATATTTTTTGATTCCCTCCCTCTATTTAAGAAAAACATTTCTAGCACACCGAATTCGCACACATAACACACATATCCACACACATCCAAACACACACACACACATACAAACACTCACACACAGCCCTATCCCTCAATAATTTACTAACGTAATTAAAGTAAAATGTATAATTTATCACATAAAAACATAAGTATGTAACAGCGACATGTCATTGGTACCAATTTTTAAGTTAAATTCTATAACTTTGGAACTATTTTCTACTATGTAATTATGTACTGTTTGTTTCTGCAAAATAAAAAATAAATAATATAAAATAAATTATGAAGAAGTTTACGATTTTATAATATTTTTTTTTAAATCCTACGACTTTGTGATAATCGACAAAAGATAGGTGAAATCATTGGCTGTATAGAACTATAAACAGTTTGTATACATCCTGTATTAAAATTTGGAGGTAGGATTTTTTTGATGTGGGAGGAAAATATTCAAAAAAGTTTTGAATTGCGTTGTCGCTCCAATGGTTAAATAAAGGCTTTTGGATTGGCAAATAAAGCTTAATATTTTCGCAATGGTACCTACTAAATATATAACTTGCTTCCTTTCTGTGTTCCTTTGCTAAGCGTTTGCTGCTAGGTGAATACATGTTTTAAAGATTTTTTCCTAAGATATAGGTATATAAAGAACGATACTTTCATCGGTACGAATGAATACTCTGTCCACTGAATGAATTGATTTTAAATACATCTAATTAAATTTCAGTTTTATTTGTTTGACAACATACGAAAACGTAATAACGTTTAACATACGAAATGAATGTCGGTTTTAAAAATCATTATTTAGCAAGTTCGGTAGAGCAGTTGATTCCGATCACTGCGAAAAAAAAGTTCGAACCTCGGTAAAAGGCTTTTTTAAAAAAATTAAGGATTTTGAAAATAAATTGATTTGTTTTTAAATGAAAATAAATAACTTTGCTTGCAGCACTTATTTAATTAAAATTAACATGTTTTTAAACCGATGGTTTGTTCGTCAGGCTAGAATGAAAACTTACAAAAATAACAATAGACAAACATGTATAGATAAATGAGTACCTATAGGCAAAAAATAATAAAGAATGGTGATTAATTAGTTAAAGGTTGCACAAAAAACAATTATATAATATAAACAGACAAAATTATTATAGAAAATAGGTAATATTTACATTTTGTACATTTTATAAATTAATAATATAATCAAAGAGTAACCGAGATGTCAAAACAATGAAAATTATTTAAAGATTTTACCTATTGTTAATTCTAAAAATTTTAAATTTGACATTGACTTATATGACGGCTTGACAGAAGGGAGCAATAGCGAAATTGGTTAACGCGCACGTCCTGGTTAGACGAGAGGTCTGGGTTCGAGTCCCAGTTGCGACTTGCGACCATTGTCTTTTTTCTGTTTTCTGTGTCTTGTTCGCTTTCATCTTTTCGTTTAGATTATTTTTGTTATCTTCTTCTTCAATGATATATTACGTTGATAGGAATAACCTTCAAAGGAAAAAATTGATAATTATTTATAATGAAAATAAATTTATCAGATAGCTTAAAAAAAAAAGATTGATAATAATATTTAATTGGGTTTTAACACTTTTTGTAATATCTAAGTTATCTACACGTAAATCCATTGGTTCCCATGTAATACTTTATTTATATTAAAAGAGAAATTTATATTAATTGTTTTGTTTCCAAAATGTGATTGGCACATTCAGAATAATAATGATTTTTCAAACACCTTTTTTCATTTATTTTCAGCGGAACACATCATTAAATTTTCAATAAAACAAGTAGATTTCTATTCGCAGGTTTATCCGATGGATAATAATATGTTCTTATTATAAGTTAAAAATGTTTTCAATTCGCAACAGCTGCAACTTTTCAACATCGTAATGACTAAGTTACTTTCCGCATCCCATCTTTTAGACGTTACACGACTTAAGAATAATGTTTGTCGAGTTCTTATGAACTTCTACCATCAAACAGAAATGAAATGTGTACATCGTAAAATATGAGCAGTACAAATAACCACCATGTTCGTTCTCCTTGATGACGCTTTTCCTTCCCTTTCCCTGCAAAGAAATGAACCAGAAAAAATGTTGATAAAGGAGCTTTAAGGTTCTGCTCACGAGAAGGCGGGAGAGTTATGGTGTTTATTAAGGCTTTGACACATCACACATTGACACACATTAAGTATGAATTGTTTTTGGAAAGACTTGAGGTAAATATTAGAAAAAGTTCATTGATATCATCTCGCATGGAAAGCCAAGAGATACATCAGTCATAATATTTTCCCTCGCGGGCACATTATTATTTGACGTGGAAAAATAATACACACTATCCGATTTATCATGTTTTTTTTTGTAATTCACTATATACTCATAGATTGAACTATGTACTAGAGAGCTTCATACATATATTATATCTTCATAATTTTCGCCCGGATCCTCCAGTTTATTAGTCAGACATCTCCAAATACTAAGTTTCCAGATAATGAGGCTGGTCTTTTTTTTACATGTATACCAAACAAGTTACAAAAAAATTATATTCTAACTGCTCCCGTCTGGAGCCAGTGGGACTATGGCATCCCCAATTGGGGTATGTTGTGAGGCAGAAGGTAATGGGAAAGGGAAGGAGATGGGGAAGAGGGAGGTGCGTTTTACGTATTAAAAATGCTATTGAAATATCACACTAGTGACCCAGAAAACATCAACATTTCGTTTAATTCACTACAAGTTTTTCTTACACGTGTCTGGGATGTATGACGTATTAAAAATGCTATTGAAATATCACACTAGTGACCCAGAAAACATCAACATTTTGTTTAATTCACTACAAGTTTTTCTGCATCACAACTGATTTGGTAGTGTTTATAAGTAATATGTACCAGATAGATGGTACACTTTTACATATAACTGCATAGTCAACTCAAATTTCGATTCTTTGGAGATGTCTGACCAATCAACTGGACGTTCGATATATTCGCCCGTGAATATTATACTCAATAGTAGTGTAAAACCTTGTTTTGTTGTGGTCGTTCAATATTTTAACATTGTATGCATGCAAGCAATGTAAGTAAAATTAATATAATGTACTTTTTTAGGGATCCGGTCAGCAACGTAAGCAGATATACGCGTTAAAATGACAATACAGGTACAATAAGCGTGTTTATACGTCAACGCGTGTGTCTCCATAGAAATTGTTGTAACTCCATTAATGTTTTGGTGACATCCATAAAGCAAAAAGTAAAAGGTCGATAGTGGATCAAGCTGTACATCCCTATCAAGTTGTCCATAGAAATACATAAAAAGAATATTCTGCCAGACGCGCGGTTGACACATATTTTACCCGTCAAATCGCCTAATATATATAAATTTTAATATTTACAAATGTTAATATTTATTTGTAATACAAAAATTTGAAAGCTTATTTCGTAACCTTTTTAAAACAGTTTTTAGTATTCGGCTACGTTCAGAAATGTTTCATTTATAGAGCTTTAATTGCGGTAATAACACAAAGTTTTCGTAAAACTGACACTTCGTTTGAGACATTAAAAGTGAATATTCGCGAAAATTCGGAGGGGTTTTAAATGTTATATTTTTAATAAAACTATTGATAAAAAAATGTAACAGTAATTAGCTAAAAATTCTGCCTCAATACAGGAACGCCTAAGCAGGCAAGTTATATCTAACTTTAAATATCGCTCATGTAATTCATAAGAAACGGAGGTACCTGCAATTATCATGTTTAGAGAAAACGGTGCCTGAAGATTATTTTTATTTTTAACTTAACGATTAAAACCTCAAATTGTAGACAATATTAGCTAAACTCAATCGAAAATCTAGGAGTAATTTTCTGCACTGGTGGACAAAGCTTAGGTAAAAGCCATATTGGCAGAAAAAGACAAAAAATCGCATCTTACAAAGTTTTTGAGATGAGTTTGTTTATTTGGGAAGTATGTTTACGAGAGATGGGAAGGCTGATAGAGAAAGAAGGGTGAATGCTGGTAACTCTATTAATGGAGGACTGAACGCCGTTGGCACCAACACAAAACTGTCCAAAGACGCGAAACTAGCCGTCCATAATGGAGTGCTGGTACCTACCCTGATGTATGGCAGTGAGGCATGGAACTGGCAGAGGAAGGATGAAAGTAGACTGAACGCTGTAGAAATGAGATCCCTGAGGCGTATGTGTGGTAAAACAATGTATGATCGTGTGAGAAATGTGGAAATCCGCAAAGAATGCAAGGCTGATGTAAGCGTAATGAGTAAGATCAAGAAAGGAACGCTCCGATGGTTTGGGCATGTAGAGCGAATGAACGAGGAAAGGAGTGTTATGAAAATAAGTACGGCGAATATTTTTTTTTATTTTTGTCTATGGTTTCTTTTAACAACCACACTTTGAGTGCAACAGGTTGGTAGGAATGATTTCCGTTTTTGTGTTGGCTTCACTTTCCGGTAGGGCCTCCTGAGGGCAAGGAGACCTTACCGGGACGTGACAGCGCCATGTTTTAAGTTTTTAAAAGAATAATTGTGAAACGATCGCGGGATGACGGTTTGTCGGAATATTTTTACCAATCTGGAATTTTAAAGATCAAGGATCAATCTTGAGTGAATGCCGTGGTGGCTTCCGTGTTAAAAAGTCGCGATTCATGATGTACGCGCATGTGATATTATAGCCTGTCGGCATTAAATTGACTAATCCGTTAGCGACACGCGAATCCTCGCTCGCTCCGCGACCAAAGCCCGTTAAATTACGAATATAAGGATTTTAGTTGGGACTAGCCTGTTATTTGCGTCCCGCTCACTTTGCCACGTTGACTGGTACCGAACTTCCCTTGGGTAAGGGCTATAAATGAACCAATCCTACGGACTACCTGGACCTACAATCGTGACGGGCCCTCTTGGACTTGGGCCGGCTACGCCCTGGCGGGATTTGACGAGATCCTGCAGCACCCGTGGACTGGAGGCCTTGGGATGGCTCCGTCCAGATGTCTCCGAAGAACTTCGCCGTCGGCCATCCTTATGCACGTCAGTGAGATTTAGTTAGGATTAGTAGCTTATTAACGGTCTGAACCTGGGGTGAGTCTTAACATGTAACTTAATCACCATTATTTTGACCCAAAATTCAAATATAGATGTTATACTGTTATTTTCATAACGCAACTCTTTTATTTAAAGTTTCCCGTCATACCCTAAGTCATTGCATTTTAAAGTATTGTGCCCATGCTCCTTGAAAAGAGATCTCATTTGCTCTACGGATGGATTTCGTCCCCCCAACATATCTTGTTACCAAAGTGACAAGATTTGGCGCGTAGCTGGGAAGCTACAAAGTTGGATGGACGATTGTAAATGGATTGCATCCCTTCCTCATTAAAAACTCACCTGCATACCACAAAAACATAATGTTACAATATGTTACAAACCGGGCCGTGTTTCGCCCGTAACAAAATGGCGCTTCAACGTGATTGGGTTCGTCTTTAACTTTAAAATGCAATGGCATCAGTTCGACGGCAGGTTAATTTAAAATGTATGTTCCCATGTGCCGGCGTTCTACGTAATTAATTGTACAATTTAAAAAAAAAAAAATGTCAATTCGTTAACTATAATTACGTGAACATGACTTTCACATATGCGAGTTTCAAATTTTAGTGATTGTTTATTTGTCACAGGATGCGACAAATTATCAAAATTTAAATGTCACAAATGTATTCTGGATGTTTCGCACATCATAATATAAACATACGGTTTCGGTCACTATTGTTTACGATAATATCAGCTGACGCTTGTCCATGTGTTGCCGATCAGCTGTATTTACATTCTACAAATATTTGACGTTTCTACAATATACTTCCTGATACAAGGATCATAGTGCGGAATGTTTACTGTTTCAAATAGGCAGTACTGTAATTATATTTTCATAACCTCAAAATTTGTATGCTCAATGCTCAGAAATAACGTAACGGTAGTAGACAATGTGTTAGGAACTGATTTATTCGACAACAATCAACAGCGGGTAACGTTTATCTAAAAATTATCTATGATAAATTATCTTGTACAAATTTATCTTTGACACAAACGTCAAAATCAAGTGTTGTGTTTTTGCTATCAAATATTTTACGCATGATAATTAAATTATGTACTTACATACCAACACAAAGTAAATAATAATTTAAAATTTTATATTTTAATTATCATCAAAACAAACGATTTGTTCTGGTTCAAATGTATTCTAGCATAATTGCCTGTACCGCCGGTCAAATATACATCTGACGTGTTGAATTCAATGCATATAAAGTATCCGTGATTATTGTAATTACGAAAAAAATAATTCTATGAAGTGAACATTTATATGATATATTATCAATTTGTACTTTTAAATAGCTACGAGACACGAATTTTATTTTAATTACAGATGGCATCTGTCATAAATAAATCAAACCCATTGTCGGTTGTTTACCTTATTATGTCAAATTTGATTTCGAGAATACTATAGATGGATAGCGGTCGGTCTATTTACATTTTAAAAACGGTATTGGAATTTAAATACTTTGGATAAGTCGATACATATTATCATTTTTTTTTTACTAGCAGCTACGTCATAATATACTAAATTATTATTTTTTTTTAAACTTTTCAGATACGAATTACTTTTGTAATTTTTGCAAACATAAAGGCAGGGTTGCCACTAAGATTTTTTTTTTAACTTAAAAACAAGATCGCTTCAAATCAATATTTTTTTTCCAAAAATCAGGGTTGCCACAATTAAAAGTTTATTCAACTTATTTTTTTTAAAAATCAGGGTTGATAATTTTTCTTTTATTAATCAATTTTTTTTTTTTTTTCTTCATTTATCATCATCATCAGCAACAATTTATATTATTTTTTTTATTTTTTTTTTTTCGCATATTGTTCATAATGTCGGCTCCCATAGAAAACATTAATGGAAAATCGAAAGATGATTTGACAATCGACCTAACCTCTAGGAATTTGATACCAGCAAATACTCTGGAAGAGATGCGTATTCAAGCCAGACGTTTTAATAAAGGTATTAAAATCGCTCAACTCGCAGAACAACATGAAACGGACACCGATACGGATGAAGACAGTGACTCAGGTGCTAAGGTTATTAAGTACACTAAAGTAATTTATAATGAAACGCATGCTCCGACTAGCTCAATTAATACTTGGAACATTAAATACAATGGTTCAACCTGCGTCCGGGATTTCATTCTACAAATTAATGAAAAATGTAGAACAAGGAACGTTAAGCATAAAGACCTAGTTAAATGTTTTCCAGATATCCTTGAGGGTTTAGCCTTATTATGGTATAGGTCCATTTATACCCCTGATCTAACATGGGATGATCTGTCATCGCTCCTAATTAAACAGTTTGAAGGAGGTCATAGACAGATTTCACTTAAGACAGAACTTTTCAACATGAAACAACCTACTGGTATGACCGCTTTCGAGTTCATATTGAGAATGAAAGCACATAACAACATGCTTGATTCTAAATTATCGGAAAATGAGTTACTACAACTGTGCATGAGAGCTTTGCTCCCAATGTATATTAATTTACTTGCGTCTCGCGACATCACCACTTTTGAGCAATTAACGGAGGTAACTAGAAAATTCGAGTCTTACTCAACACCAACAAACCAACCTTCACCTTCTCCTTCTTACACGGGCAAGTCATATTCTAGCAATAATTTTAAAAATTCTAACTATAATAAACAAAACTATCATAATTATTCAAATAATAATAATAATAATTCAAACAATCGTGGTACTTCGTCATATCATAACAAATATTACAACCGGTCTGCAGATTATCAACCGAGTCACAACGTAAGTAATCAAAATAATTTTGGTCATACTTCAAATTTTAACAACGATCGTAATATCTCTAAACAGTACCGAAAGGGGTTTTCTAATAATAATGATAATAAGGAAAAGGAGATAAGCCATCCATCTAAAATTCCTTCGGACAAAAGGATTGTGTGTAATTACTGTAATAGAATTGGCCATACAATTTCGGATTGCAGGAAGAGAGCTTCCGACACTTCTAAGCCTAAAATAAATACTATTAAAAAAAATAACACAAAAAAGGATTCGGAAAACTAGGACGGAGTCGCTCCAGTCACGCACCTTCTCTTGCGCAGGGGAAACGTGAGTGGCGGAGTTGGCTCCGACTGGTTAGACAATTTCTTTCTACCCCGGTCTCTGATGTAGTGGGCCCACTGCCGCAGGATTCTGGGATAGAAAGAGATAATCGTCCGTATGCCAATATTTGTATTAAGGGCAATAACTACAAAGCACTGCTTGACAGTGGGGCTTCGCTTTCATGTATAGGAGGAGAAACCTATAAATATTTTGTTAATTTAGGCGTAGAACTAGTTAAGGTAGATTTCGATGTTTCGACAGCGGACGGTACGAAACGACTTGTGTTGGGAACGATGACGTTGCCGGTGACGTACAATTTAATAACACAGGATATTATTTTTTACGTCATTCCCTCGTTATCCCCGGACTATATTTTGGGAGTTAACTTTTGGAAGCAGTTCCAAATCGCGCCGGAACTGTTTACAAAGGTTACCAGCCCACCGCAGGCAGGACAAATTAATGAGGTGAGGGCAATTCGGCCAGCCTCTTCTTTGACTCCTACAGAAAATAGGAGTTTATTAAAAATTATAAAAAAATTTGAATCTATTTCATATGAGAAAAAAGGCTTAGGATTAACTCATCTTGTAAAACATAAAATTATTACTACCGGGCCGCCGATTAAACAGAGGTACTACCCGCTTTCGCCTGCGAGACAGAAACAATTGGACAACGAAGTAGATGAGATGCTTAAATTGGGAGTAATCCGTCCTTCGCGCTCACCATGGTCTAGTCCAGTCTTAATTGTTACGAAAAAGGATGGTACGGGTAGGTTCTGCCTTGATTCGAGAAAAATCAACAATGTAACCACTCGTGATTCGTACCCGTTACCATACATATCGCGCATACTTGACAAGCTTGGCGGCGCCAGATTTGTCTCTTCAATAGACCTTAGTAAAGCTTTTTGGCAAATTGCCTTGGATAAAGATTCGTGTGAGAAAACAGCATTTGTCGTTCCAGGTCGGGGCCTCTTCGAATTTACTCGGATGCCATTCGGTTTGAAAAACGCACCAAGCGAGCTTCAAAGACTTGCTGACGCTCTCTTTGGGCCTGAGTTCGATGAAAATGCGTTTTGTTATCTTGATGATCTAATTTTAGTATCAGAAGATTTGGAGTCACACTTTAAATTGTTAACCAAAGTATACGAACGGTTACGAGACGCGGGTCTCACCATTAACCTTAAAAAATGTGAGTTCTGTAAAGCCGAGCTCAAATACCTAGGATATATGGTGGATTCCAAAGGTCTTCGAACTGATCCGGTTAAGATAGAATGCATCAAGGAATTTCCAATTCCGAAAAACGCAAAAGGAATACGGGCTTTCCTTGGACTTTGCGGATATTTTAGACGCTTTATTAAAGGATTTTCTAGTATAGCAGCACCACTATCGAAACTCACGGGTTCAAAAAACGGTATTAGTAAATTTATTTGGACACAAGAAGCTGAGAAGGCTTTCAAGGACTTAAAGCAAGCACTTACGACAGCTCCGGTCTTAAGTTGTCCTGACTTCACCAAACCATTTTCGATACACTGTGACGCGAGCTCGGTTGGAATTGGGGGGGTTTTAATTCAAGTAATAGACGGCACCGAGCACCCAGTTGCCTATTATTCACGGTGTTTGAACACGCATGAGAGAAATTATGGTATTACAGAACGAGAGCTCTTGGCAGTTCTAGACTCAGTAACACATTTCAGACCTTACATAGAGGGTGCACATTTTACAGTCGTCACTAACCACTCAAGTCTGAAATGGTTAGGGTCACTGTCCAACCCTAGTGGTCGACTTGCGCGTTGGAGTTCTCGTCTCTCACAATTTTCTTTCGATGTCATCCATCGTAAAGGTACTCAACACATCGTACCAGATGTCCTTTCACGTATGGATCTCGCTAATATTTCAAGTTTAGATTCGGATTTAACAACAGATGAGTGGTACTCTAAAATTTGGAAAGGTTGTCAGGAATTCCCGCAGAGGTTCCTAAATTTCCAGGTAAAAGAAAACGAATTGTACCGCCATTCTAAAACACAGTTAGCTTTACAGGAGGATACGGCTTGGAAAAAAGTAATTCCACAGGAACAAAGATTAAAAATATTATCTGAGTCACATGAGTCGACTCGTTCTTGTCATCCGGGTGTTTTCAAAACATATAAAAAGATACAACTCCGTTATTACTGGCCAAATATGTACAAGGATGTAAAGCAGTTTATTAACCGTTGTTCTATATGTAAAGCCCACAAAATTAGTACAGCCGCGCCTAACGGTATCTCAGTAAATTCAAAAAAGGTCACAAGGCCAATGCAAATGCTATCTTTAGATTTGGTAGGTCCTTTACCTAGAAGTTATGCGGGGTTCACTGTCATATTGTCTTGTGTCGACGTATTCTCTAAGTATACGTGGCTTTTTCCACTGCGTAAGGGCACCGCGAAAAGCATTGTCAAAAATTTAGAGGAGAACATCTTTCTCATACACGGCGAACCACGTACCATTGTCTGCGATAATGGGCGACAATTCATATCTAAGGAATTTAAGGATTTGTTAAAAAATTATAATATACCTCCTCCTTTTTATAATTCATTATATACGCCACAAAACAATGTTGTAGAAAGGTACAATCAAACCTTAGGCACGGCATTATCTATTTTGGTAGAATCTGATCACCGGACGTGGTCCAAATTTCTTCCTCAAGTGCAATCAGCCATGAACAATTCTGTTAACTGCGCTACAGGTTTTACGCCCTACTTTTTAATGCATGGTAGAGAACAAATAATAGATGGAGATTTGCATCGTAACCCATTAGCAGACGATAATTCTGATTTGCATGACTCCGCTCATCATTTAGTTTATGCACAAAAGCTTAAAGAATTGTCCACGGTTTACGAACAAGTCTCAAACGCACTCCTTAAAGCCTACCAAAAGGGAGCGAATCACTATAACCTACGTAGAAAACACGTTACTTACCAGGTTGGAGACGTTGTTTGGCGTAGAAACTTCGTCCAATCAAATGCATTCAATTACTTTGCACAAAAGTTAGCTCCACGTTTCGTTAAAAATATTATAGTAAAAAAGAAATCAGATCTAATATACACACTCGCCGACCTGAATGGTAAGGAAACCGGTGACTTTCACGTCAAAGACATTGTTAAATCTGACAATATTCCTATATAGTTCTTTCATCATCAGTACCTTGTTGGGTCTGGCCATCCTTACAAGGACTGACATAATTATTAGAATATACTATGCTCGGACACTTCAATCCGGACTGATCAACCGAATTGTGGTGGCCAGTATTTCAACATTAAATCATATCTTAATTATCTTACACTGTATTGCCTTCTAAAGATAATTATATTTAATGGTTTTACTCCAGTTCAAGACTCGAGTAGTATAAAAACATTAATCGCAGATTAATTAATTTATTTTTTACATACCCTTGTAATTGAATTCGTAGAGTTTGCACATGGAAACATACTCATATTTAAAAACTTAAACATGGTATTTTTTTTTGTTAGATTTTAAGCATATGTAAACTTGGAATATACGACGATATAATATTGAAAAACATACCCTCTTGTATTCCAAGCAAATTATAATATGACCTGTGTTCATATTTTTTTTTTGTGTTGTAAACCTCGTGAAATTATAACCCGAACATACAGAAATACCAGCCCATTATTTCTCTATGTTCCGAGTTAAAATATGTTATTTTAAGCATTTGTTTGATTTTGTCATGTATCATATATGCAGCATGCCCAGTTGCATATGTGAGTACTACTCAAAATAATTTCCACAATTTATTATGTCACAAAAAAATTTGTTAATCAAATCTGCTATTACCTCAAAGATAGTTTTAAAAATAATAGTACATAAGAATCTTTCATTTTTTTCCCTGTCCGGGGTATTATACTGTTGTTAATTAATAAGCGTCTTAAGCGGCGCATAATAATCTAGTTTTATACATAAATAGGTTGTGTGAAACCTCAATAATTGTTTATAACAAACATATTACCTTTCCAATTGCACCCTTTAACAGGCGTTTGCATACATTTTATTTGGCACCATTCATTGGCGATGGTAGTTGACATCTTATTTGGCACCATTCATTGGCGATGGTAGTTGACATCTTATTTGGCACCATTCATTGGCGATGGTAGTTAACATCTTATTTGGCACCATTCAAAGGCGATGGTTGTTTTTATTGTGTACATTTAAAAAATGATCAAAATCATGATTATCTTTTACAATACTAAAGTAAAACTAATATATTATTTGAACTATATTTTTGGTTTTATAATAATATCCCCCAAAAGACCGAGGTTAGGGAGTATAGTTAGGTGTATTCTTCAAAGGAAGAATATTTTTTTTTCCCTAAAAAGAAGTAGAGTCAGTGAAAGTGTGGATGGTACGCCATCATCAGTGTTGCCTATTTTGGCTATTTATGAAAAAATATTTAAAAAAAAAACAGTGTGTTCGAACTGTGATGCTTTAGGCATAAACAAGGTTTTGTTGCATTTTAAGGTGTTGTTTTGGTATTAATTTATTATGTATTCTAGTTTAAGTAAATATAACTAATTTAATTAAGAAATGTTATCCTGTTACAGATGATACGTCTACGGTTGTCCTCGACGAGAGTCAGTATTACAACACCCAGCGTATTAGATGCTGTGGGTGCTTGCGGACCCCGTCCACGTAACACCTTATTGATTTTGTTTATATTTTTAGTTTTAGTATTCTAAGTTATGACTTTTCTATTGTCAGCACTTCAGATGAGTGCGTCGCAAACTCATCCACCATGCCTTACGTATGGTGGGCGCGATTGATGTTGCGACGCAATCATTTGTAAGCTATTTATTCGCATCAGTTGCCTATTTTTCTGAATATTTTTATTATGGCGATGCCTTCTCTATAATGATGTATATTTGTTCCCCCTTCAGACCAAGATAGATAGTTAGTACAGCAGTTTTTTTAGCTTTTTAGTTGTGTTTGAGGGCAAACACGTTCGGAGCGAGCGGGGTATTGTTATGAAAATAAGTACGGCGAATATTTTTTTTTATTTTTGTCTATGGTTTCTTTTAACAACCACACTTTGAGTGCAACAGGTTGGTAGGAATGATTTCCGTTTTTGTGTTGGCTTCACTTTCCGGTAGGGCCTCCTGAGGGCAAGGAGACCTTACCGGGACGTGACAGCGCCATGTTTTAAGTTTTTAAAAGAATAATTGTGAAACGATCGCGGGATGACGGTTTGTCGGAATATTTTTACCAATCTGGAATTTTAAAGATCAAGGATCAATCTTGAGTGAATGCCGTGGTGGCTTCCGTGTTAAAAAGTCGCGATTCATGATGTACGCGCATGTGATATTATAGCCTGTCGGCATTAAATTGACTAATCCGTTAGCGACACGCGAATCCTCGCTCGCTCCGCGACCAAAGCCCGTTAAATTACGAATATAAGGATTTTAGTTGGGACTAGCCTGTTATTTGCGTCCCGCTCACTTTGCCACGTTGACTGGTACCGAACTTCCCTTGGGTAAGGGCTATAAATGAACCAATCCTACGGACTACCTGGACCTACAATCGTGACGGGCCCTCTTGGACTTGGGCCGGCTACGCCCTGGCGGGCTTTGACGAGATCCTGCAGCACCCGTGGACTGGAGGCCTTAGGATGGCTCCGTCCAGATGTCTCCGAAGAACTTCGCCGTCAGCCATCCTTATGCACGTCAGTGAGATTTAGTTAGGATTAGTAGCTTATTAACGGTCTGAACCTGGGGTGAGTCTTAACATGTAACTTAATCACCATTATTTTGTCCCAAAATTCAAATATAGATGTTATACTGTTATTTTCATAACGCAACTCTTTTATTTAAAGTTTCCCGTCATACCCTAAGTCATTGCATTTTAAAGTATTGTGCCCATGCTCCTTGAAAAGAGATCTCATTTGCTCTACGGATGGATTTCGTCCCCCCAACATATCTTGTTACCAAAGTGACAAGATTTGGCGCGTAGCTGGGAAGCTACAAAGTTGGATGGACGATTGTAAATGGATTGCATCACCTTCCTCATTAAAAACTCACCTGCATACCACAAAAACATAATGTTACAATATGTTACAAACCGGGCCGTGTTTCGCCCGTAACAGGAGTGTAAGGAGAATATATGACGCAAATGTGAATGGTAGTAGAAGTCGAGGACGCCCAAGAAAGACATGGCACGACCAAGTGAATCAGATGAATTTGAGTCGGGCCATGTCAAGAGTCAGAATAATAGAAGAGAATGTATGAGACGTTGTATGAATGTAAACGAGGCAAGGAATGTGTGCCAAGACCGGGATGTTTGGCGGTCCGTCCTCTCTGCCTACCCCTGCGGGGAAACGGCGTGATGGTTAGTTACAAAGTTTTTCATCCAACATCAAACCAAAAAAGTTGTCGGTCATACTCGTAGAATAAAATAAATGGTGAAACTAATATTAACAACTATCAATGAATATTCGAAACAGACTCAAAGAAAAAAAGGTAACGCTCGCAACTGGGACTCGAACCAAGGTATTCAAGTCTTACCGGGAATGGCATTCTACCAATTGGGCTAGGTATTTTCACCTAATTACAACCTAACATTCTGTATCTTCAATTTTTTCCTTTTTTTGGTGTGATTGAAAAATTCCACCCGAATATTTTTTACAATCTGCATGGTGTATTACATAAATGCACTTCCTTTATTATGTGTATGAGACATTTTTCTACTTTTTTGGTAAGTTTAGAATGAATTTTCAACTTTATTAATGTTTACTTTTCGAAGCTTCTACACGTCATTGTTAATATATATTCTTCGTCATTGATTAATGGAAACTTCTATAAGTTATCTCTAATAATTTTCAGGGAATCATTTGGTCAATTTTGAACGTGTAAACGTGGTGCAAATGTCAGTTTTATTTTATTTTTGTTTGAATTAACCAAATAATATTTTTTTGGATTTACGCTTCTAATAAAGTAACAACATTTAGTTCAAATACTTTCGCTCCAAATGTCATGGGAATGCAAAAAAATCCTAATGCTGGTGATAGTGCTCGTAAGGTTCCTTCGAAATTAAATTCGAGCGAAGTGGTTTCTGCCAAATCTCTGAAAAAGTTATTAAAAGATTCAATGGATTTCTTGTAGTCGTCGTCTGATTGCGATAATAAGTTGAATTGTTTCGAAGAATGAAGTCATAGTTCACAGAAAGCAAACCATTTTATGATGTGACTGTGATTTTATTACAAAAGTCAAATAAAATGCACAGTTTTTTGAACTTTAATAAAAATTAACTACTCATTGTTTACATTTCTTCTTCAGAACCATGTATACTAAGTATTCTAGAGTACTTAGACGTTTTTCAAAGAATTTTCATATGTTTACATAAGTTTGTATTACATATTATGTCAGTAGCATTGTGTTTTTTTCAAGACAAATACAAAAAGAGGTTATTCAAGACAAACACAAATACAAAAAGAGTTCGTTTCATTAGTTTAAATGACATTTTAAATTAGTTGTTACGAGTCTGCAAGATCACTCTCATGATAGCTAACATTCGAGAGGTGATTAGAATAAGAAGTCAAACGTTAGTCCAGCACTAAATTGATTAGAGAATTAACATTTAAAAAATTAGGTGTTGGGATTTACAGAGATGATTAATGTTCAGGCATAAATCTTCAGTAGATTTCATGACTTAAAAAGCATTATTTCCAATTTAACATTGCCAGTCATAACTCTAATGACTGCATTGACAAATCCACGCCGCGCACTCTCAAATAATACAAAATGTAAAGGGAAATAAATCAAATGACGCCGACACATGGCGCAGGTGGGACCGATCGTCGACACAAATTTATTCTTACAGTGGAATTGAGCTGAAAAATGGAAACAATAAATTAACCCTTTGAAATACAACACTCGAGAATATACCTCGTCCAAATGTTCAATTTCCGGCTACACCAGAACTTTAATATGTTGCATAAATTTGGCATAAAGCTCAGTAAAAAGCTCTGTGCTGTGAAAATTTCTCGTCCGAGTACTAGATCGGGTACCCCGTTCTTCCTTTATACTGTCGTCTGCTGGCATTCTGTTGTTTAGTGTCTTGGCATTCCGTCAAATGAAATACGGTCCAGATGATGGATGTTAAGACTCGGATGATAGAAACCTAACCCAACATGCACGTTATCCTTACTGTGTTATGCTGTAGGTATTGCATTATGTTTGTGGCTTTGCATTTTGTTAACACAGAAGGTGTAGCGAATTTGACATTTTATGTCGTTTTGCCTAGTGTTAGGTCGTCCACTATGATGCACAAAATATATCATACTGTCTGTTTGTTACGTATAGTAAACGTTTTGTTATTCTGTATACACCGAACGAAGATTCGAATAACGACGTATTCAAAAGGTTTGAAAGCTGTATCTCTTGGCTGTATTGTATAGGTATTTTACGATAATCACAAGGTAAGTCAATTTTATAATAGAGAAAGTACCTACACATAACTATAAATATTGTAAATTTTCAAAAAATTATGCGGTGATAAAAGTGACACGTGTTTATGCTTTTAATCGGTCTTTTTTTAAAGAGTTTGATGTTTTTCTGAACTCGTCTATGTTTTTTTGTAAACAATAAGAATTTTGCGAAGAAACTTTACTGGTTCATGTAAACATGTAATTTAAAAAAAATTGTATCTATTTGTTTCCGCAATAAACTAAAATTTATATATTTTTTAATGTAGCTATAACTTTGTGGTTATCTATTTTAAATAAATGAAATAATGTTACTTTGTTTGAACCACTTATATATTTAAGTAAAGCCGACCGGTTTCGGAACGACCGTTCCTTCTTCAGAGCAAACGTATACTGATTTGACAGTTACAATATAGTGTATGAGAACAATGTATTATTATGGTAGGGGTGGAGCCGTTGCTAGGTGTTAATGAAGAGTGGGTGGGTAAGGGAACATATTAATGATTGGGCTGTAAGACAATATTTTTTGTTTGTTGATAATAGATTAATTATTTTTTTGTCGTTCCGAAACCGGTCGGCTTTACTCAAATATGTACGTGGTTCAAACAAAGTAACATTGTTTCATTTATTTAAAATTTATATATTTTTCAAATAAAATTTCTAAATTTCTTAATGAAGAGGTGTTACAATTTTAAAATGTTTTCGCTTTGCTAGCAAATTCAAAAAACTTAATTAATGTCATAACGCCAGAGCTCACCGTACGGAAGTATTTGATTTTAAAAAATATGCAGATTTTCTTCGTTATTTAAGCTATAAATGGAACCCCAATAATTAAAAATTAAAAACGTTGCACGAATTATCGTAAATTTCATTCGTTTCCCGTAAATTGTCAACCAGGAAAACACACTTTCAACGCTAATCCAAATATGAAAGAGCCATTAATTAATTTAATATGTTCGCCATTACATTTTCTTCCAAAAGCACTCAGGGCTCCAAACTTGCAGAATTTAAGGTATGCCATTCTTTTGCCAGTCGGTAAAGCAGGAAACTTTTCTGATTAATAAATGCCGACCGTCCCATCAATCTACTTCTGTCACCGGCCGCTAATGGCGCCACCGTCGGACTCGCAAATATTTTACCACACGTCGCGAAATGAAATATTGCCTGTGTGATTTTTATTTTGACGTTATTCATTAAAAATGACGGGTTATTTTAAACGATTTCCTTTCCACACCTCAAAAATATAATAGTTTTATTTTATGGATTTAATCCAATTTGATTGCAGTTGACGATTTACGTGATTTTCAATTACCTGCGAGTTATCGACAGTTTGTGGTTAAAATTTTAATAGAATTATGCTATAATTTCACTAAAGGTCTTTAATGCCAAAATCATAGTTATCTCGCCCACATTATTATTTAATCGTTTTCCACTATTATCCCACAAATTGTCAAAAAGACTAACCAAATCAAACCGATTTGAAATATTAGTATTATTAATATTGGTGTCAACAGTAGTAAAATGAAATGCTTCTTACGGAAAATTGAAGAGATAAATACCTCACATTTTGCGGATTCATCAAGTAATTAGCGAGTTCCCGGCATGTGTTACAATGCCACTTAGATAAACAAATTGTTTCTCCCTTCGTGTCCATTCCCTTCTGCATCCCCTTCCCCTCTCAAGTTTCCCTCCACCTTTCCCCCACCGCTCTTTCCCTTCATCCCCTACCGCGTTCTCCTCCACCCTTCTACCTATCCCGCCTTCCCCATCACGCGAACCGTAAAAGTCATGCGTAATAATAATTACCCAGCGGAGCTGGTTTTTATAAAAAGAAAAATTTATACACATAATGATAATATTATTAACATAAAAAACAATAAGTAAATATTTCTGATAATTATTATTTTTTAAATAATGTTGTTTTAATTTTAATTGAGTGGTTGACTGCGGTAAAAAAAATAAATAAATAAAAAGTGTACACATTATAATAGAATTTTACATAATTTACGTTCGTTTTTAAGAAATCGTATGCATTAAATATAACAAGGTCTGAGGGTTTTAAAATAGGGATCGAAAAGTCCTTTTACCATGCAATTGTGTAAATACATAGCTAAAAATATTTCGGTAACTCCGACTTGTCTTCTTGGGAAGTTTTCTAATCCTTGGTAACGGAAAGGTTAAATGAAATTTTTTTCATTAAAATTCAACGAATTTATTGGAGATATTCTGATTTCGATTTCGTACAAATAATAAATTCCGATAAAATTAGATCTCTTCACTTCAGTTGGATGTCCTCTAAAATCAGAGTATCGGCGTCCATTCTAACCCTGCGGCGTCATTCTGGGGAAATAAAATGAAATGAGCTTAAAATGGTTTCTTTCCAGCGTTTTACTGACCACTAACCAAAGTAACACGTTTTACAAATAGAAGTAACGGAAGAAGTGGCTTTGATAAATAAAATTCTGCCAATAAATTATAGTTTTACAATTTCAGTATTTTCCAGATGGGATCATCGCTTTTTAAAATAATTTAAATCAATTTTAAATGAATTAATATTTTCAAAATCATGATTTCAGAAAAATTGCAAGGTTTTCTGCTTCCCTCAATTCATGAGGATTATAAAAGGTGACCAGTTTAAGTAAGGTTAGGATTTCTGCATTTGATAATGTAAGATTCTATTTACGTAAAAAAGAGTGTATGTTTGAGTGACTTACAAGTGGAAGGGAGGAAATGTGGATTTCATGTGTATACAAGTGTTTTATTCCAAGACTGATAAAATTTTACACACTTGTCCTTCAAAACAAGTGAGAGGTTACTGTTTACATGATTATGATCATCTGGATTTGTTAAATCATCTGATTTTGTTAAATATCACCCCCATTCCTCAAAGCAGAATTTTGAAACTTCGTGACTTGACGTTCAAAATAAGTACAAAATTATTGCCTACATCTGATTCAGATAGTACTGATGTTGTATGGAATAGAGGTTAACATTTTTTTAGAAGACTTAAAATTCTCCACCCTCAAGCGATACGTGTGCTCTTAGCAAATAACATATTAAGTATTCTTACAGTGTCTACTTATCAAAAAAATAATAATCAAAAGGTAGTTACTGGCAGAAGTTTTTCAAATCATTTCCGTTTTGGTCTTTCACGGGTTGGCAATCCATCGTCATATTTTTTTCATTCATTATTCGGAATCCTATTGAATACTTCTGCTTTCATCTTCCGCGGGGCACGTCTTACTATTTTTTTTATTATCCCTGGACATTCAATATTCATTTCTTTTGAAAAATAATGGAAGGAATTTCTCCCCTAGACTATCCATTGATATAAAGATCGCTGGTGATCCCTCTGATAAAATAAGAAACGTGAAATAAGCCGACTGATGATTTTATAAACAAAATGATTAATAATAATCTTCCCGGGATTGTAAAAAATAATAGATTTACTGATATTAAAAATAAAAACAACTCTTTTTCAGACCTGAATACTGAACAACAAATTGAATTAATTAATTATATTACCTCTTAATGTACAATACAATATTTGTACAGACATGTTTAACCGGTGACCAGACAACTCCAAGAATGAAATCAACTCAGAACCTCCTCAGAGAAGTCATTAAAGTCATTGACGATAAAAAAATGGTTAAATAGGTAACGTAAGGTTAGGGTTAAGGGCTTTTGTAAAATAATTTTTTTCACAGCTTTTTAAATAACTTTTCAAAGAGGTGTTGAGTTGGCATGGAACCGTTTAACCACTATGACAACAAAAACCAGTTTTCTTCATTGATGTAAAATCTTCTTTACGCTAGCTGATGTCAAATATTAGCTATGTAAGAGTACTTTTGCACGAGATAAAAAATTAATTTCAGTCATTTGGAATTTGCACCACGGTATGACTTTCATTCCATCGAATTTCGATCAAGAAAGAATTTTGATTATTATGTACTATGTGTTGCTTAGGCAAAACTTAAACAAAAAAATCTCGAACGGTGAGCACTGATGTAATTACATTTGCATTGTTGTATTAATTTCTATCATGAGCTTTGAGTTATACACTCAACCGTCAATAATTAAAACACGACGCGACGCCGCGCTAGGTTTTTTGAATATATATGTATGTTGTTATTGCTGACTGAACCTTGGCACACTTGACTGATATCATTAGAATGATAAAATATAATAGGAAAACACGTTATTTCGAGACTAATCTTCCTGTTATTTGCTATTTTTAAGAATCTAGCCAGTGGTAAAAAACGTAAAAAAATATTAAATTTCAAAACTTTATCGCTTTTTTTTGGTAAAACTGGGCATTTCCTTTCCTTGAGTTTTTTTCGTGTGTGAAAAATAGCTCGAATGTGCTTTTTAGCTGGGGTTCGTTTATTTCTATATGGGTTAGTTTAGGTTCTGAAGGGACGACATTGTATGCCGATGGACCGTCTCACAGAATTTCAGGCTTGTTGAACATTCAACACGTTTAGGCGTTTGCGGAAATGTTCAGAAAAAATTGGTAGAGCCTTTCACTTCCACGGAAAATCGGATTTTAATTAAGTCTTAGATGGAAAGCGTGTCCTTTGAATAAAATTGTGATTTTTCTTATTAGTTTTTCGAGGGAATATGATGTACTTACTTAACGTTTTGCATGTAAGAAACAAATTATTTTTTCACAGGCAATGGTACGAAATCATCATATCAAGGGATAATATTATATTTGTAAAGTTATGGCTTATAGAGACGTTATTTAATGTATTAAGTTTTTTTTAAATTTGGAGAACTTCATTCCGTAGTAGCCCAGCGGTAAGGCTCTTGACTCGCAATCCGAAGGTCGCGGGATCGAATCCCGACGTGGCAAATAAATTTTATTTGATTAATTTGTGTTATTTTACAATTTATTCATTTAAAATAATGTATAGTATATTTGCGGCACGTTTCAGAGTGGAAGATACTCTCAGTATCGCCCTGGTGTAAGATCACCATTCAGAATTGAAACTTTGCTTGAAATGGCTTTAGCCGTGTTTGGTGACCAGATCTGAATAGCCAGGTACTTTCCCACCTTCCTCTTCCCTCTCTCCTTCCCCTTCCCACTACCTTCAGCCTCACAAATTGGGGATGTCTCACTAGATCCAGACGGGAACAGTTGGGACCCTTTTGCGGTATTCATATAAAAAGTGAGCGATTCTATATCTTCTATATCTCTATCTGGCTGGTAATATTATGTGGATATTGTGAACAGCCAGCATTGTTATTTTTGGAGTCGGTGTCAGCCAAGGTAGGTTTCTAACTACATACGTAGTTAAAGATGAGATGTGCTTGTGTCGCACGCGCGACTTGACGAGGTGAGAGGCGAGAGCGGGCCGCGGCGGGAATGGAACTGTCAAGTGTACACGCCGGGTCGGGTACCTTGGCTGACACCGACTCCAAAAATAACAATCGTACCTACGTATTGATGAATAGAAAAAGTAAGTTTATTATTAAGTTGTAGAAGAATACAAAATTATTTTTTTACTTTTCAGTGCATTTTTTTAAGTCGTTTTTTTGTTTTGTTAAAATTTTAGTTTATTTTTTAATTTTTAGTGAATCTGAAGTACACTAACTAATTCGATTAAGATTCGGCCGAGTATCATTAATTTGCTCCTATGAATTGGAGAGTTCCGTTACTTTGTCATGGATTACATAATCAGAACCTAACCTCTCATCAAACTACCCTTGAAGTACATCCTTTCCAATAAAAAAAGAATCATCGAAATCGGTTTGCGTGATATTGAGTTATTCGTCCATTTGTCGCGCACATACTTGATGCAAATTTAAGACTTAAGTATATGATTTTCTCATAGATGCCATTATCGGAACTGGACCAAATTAAAGATACTATGGACTTGTCGTGATTAGTTACAATGAGCTCGGATGGCTTATTTAGAAGGCGGTAAGATTGATTCTGCGCCCTGACCTTGAGATTGGAATTCTTTTTGTACAAGTCCTAATACTTGCATTATCAACAGCTCTATGGCAATTTATGAGTAACCTCTTAAACTACTCTCTACGATATCACAAGAGTTATTAAAACCAAGTTCGTTTTTGTTGTATTTAAATCTGATCAAAGTTTCCATGATGTGAGATATCGGAATAAACGAATGACGTGTCCAAAAAAGTAGGTTAATAATCTACATTGTTAATAAAATTATTATGGGTAAAAGAAAGAATTTAAAGATCGTAAACCAAATAACGGCGCATTATCGATAGCGCTCACAAGACGCTGCGCTATCAAAGCTCGTCATTACAAAGTCCCATTTCCTGTGTCGCTGCATATCAGAGCCTAATGAAGGGGAAGGACCCATGAGACTTAGCAGAGATCCGCACCCATTTCAGTTTAGTTCGCCGCGCCACCGCCACACCGCAGCCAATTAACCACTACTACTACTAAAAAGACTTTCCGTTTCTGGTTATGAGTTAACTATTCCATTCAAGGAATTCATCTTGCCATTATTGGCACGAGGAAAATCCTCCCAGAGGAAATTCTGAATAAATTGCGCGCCTTCCCGGAAAAGTTATGGTTGCTCTTATAGATGAATTTCGGTCCCGGATTGCTTGATACGCAATAATTGGTCTCGTTTCTGAGAATCTGATTAAATTTTAAAATTATCGGGGAGATTCAAATGTTACGTTTCTTCGAAACTTTAAAGAGATGAACGCGCATTAAACCAAATTCAGAGAAAATATTAGGAATTTGTTAGGTTGATAGTATCAGAAACAGTCACTGAATCTGATTTTTCCTCAGAAAAGAGTTTAAGACAAAAAAATTAAAATGATCATGTTAAATTCTTACGACGTCTCTATCATTAAACACGGTAATTTTGGTAGTCGGTGCATAGATACTCGTAAGTAATGTAAAATATTCCTCAATCGTAATTCGTAATATTATTCAAGTTTAATGAACTTAAAATTTTCAATATTGAAAACACTTATCATATATGGTATGTAATATAAGTTAAACGGTATGATAGGTATCAAAATTGTTTGGAAAACAATTATTAATTCTGTATTCGAAATTTGTATTTATTTTGTTAAAATGTTTGACAGATGCTAAAATTAATAAATTGGAAAAATGAAGACAACTTTACTTAGACAATGCTCATAGTTTGACTAAACTTCAGCACTTTAGAGGCCCATTCATATACAATTCTGTAAATTGCTACCATTTCCATAAGCGGTGCTACATTTTGTGTTCGATTAGTATAATTTGTTGTGTTTTCATGATGTCATTCGATTGGCGTCATAATTTTTCAACTTTTCACACATCCGATAAATACATTTCCTCTTAAAATGCAATAGTATTGAGGATTTTTTTAAAATAAATACTTTTACCTTCACAACTTCTACAATCATAGTATGTAGTAGTAGTAATAGAGGTAGTAATCATATATTTTATAAAGCATGCATATCAGGAAGATGACAGATAATTATTATAATACGTTCTTTCCTTAATTTCGATAAGGACTTCCTCCGTATTCACTGAATAAATCATCTCACAAAATGGGGAACGAAATTTCTGTCAATGAGATATCTCATGTCCATAGATGATCATTGTCGTCAAATGGAAATGTAACGAAAATGTATAATACAGTTGGACTAACAAAGAAGTAATTTTAGCGCCCGGAAAATTAATTTGATCTCCGAAAGCAGAAGCCTCAGGCCACTCCCAACAGGAGCAATCTAAAGAGAATGATTAGATTTAATAATATCGGAGGAGAGAGTAGGGAGGAGAAGAAACGGGGGAAGAGAAGTATGCCGTCTCTGTCGTTGGAAATTGTTCGCGAGACGTAAAATAAAAGATATTGTGCGCGGATTTTTTTATGCGAGGTCAAAGCTTCGTTTGCAGGGATATAATATATTTCCGATAATCCGATTTTTATTTGACGGCCAAGCTGCAATAAGTTTTTTGGTAAGTGACTTATGACGTAGAAAACTTTGTTTATTTATTCACTTATTAATTAACCTTGTTCAACGGAGGAATGTGATTAATCAATCTTAAAAATATATGTAATAAAGAATATCAGTTAAAAACCCGCTCCACAATTTCTTGCTGCAATGCCCTGCGGGCGGCCTTCGGTTCGGCTTCGCCTGGTTCGAGTGTTGGTGACCATTTTGTAAATCCGATAAGAACTGGTTTCTAAAATAGCCAGTTCCTCGGATCCACTGTAATCCAGTGACAGTTAGTCACCGGGACAAAGTATCCGCGATAGGCAATGACGTCATATGTAATATATAGCCGCGTGCCACTCACTGTACACAGTACTCACTAGATCCGCTTCTACCACGTGGTACTATTCACAACTGCCAATAATAACATATTATCATCAATAGGCGTGAGCGTTATTTAACGTCACTAGTTACAATAACTAGCTACGCTGCATGTAACGGAAATAACTAGTTTCGATAAAATTACAAGTAGTTATTTGTGTAAATGCGTTATTACTGTGTTGGGTGTGATGTGAGTAACTGAGTGCAGAGTAGTTTCGCCGCGTTTCGCGTTTCGCATAGTTGCTTTTACCGGCCGGCCGAGCGTACGAGATTTTGAATCGAACATTTTCAAGTAAGCGGGAGTGGGTTTCCGTTTCTGGGAAGCGAGCGACCATTTTTTGAATTTAAAGTAAAATAATTTAGTTTGTTTTAGTTCGTCGTTGTACTTGTGTATAATTTATTTTCGTTTTGTGTGTAACTTTATAGTTGGTTTCGTGTGTAACTGAAGCTGAATGGAAGTAACTAGTTACAAAAATAACCTGTTTTGACACAGGTTACGCCGACCAAGAAACTGGTTCGTTACGTTTCTTGAAAACGGCTTAACGACCCACGTCTAATCGTCAATCTCTCCATAGCCGGAGAGATACACAAACTTATAAATCGGTAGTACTTACGCCTGCCAGGCGATGCTAATCACGCAAACTGTTAACGTAAGTGACGCCATCTTTTGGTTTTGCTTTACGTCGGTTCAATTACAAAAGTAGATTTGTATACTCCACGTACGACAACAGTTTTTCTTATGGCGCGACGTCAGGCCTGCATTCTTAGCCAGAATTTTAAATTTCAACCGTACAGTCTCTGGCCTATTAATATTGTTTGATGATTGATGCGGTCATATTCCATCAATCCTTTTATTGATTTATTTATATTATATGCAGACTTTTACAAACACGTGGTATATTTATAATAATTTAGTGGAACAGTATTCAAGAAGTAAGATTTGTTAAGATAATTATTATAAAATAGAATCAACACAAAACAATAATGAACATAACAACGTAAACTAACATTAGTATTTACTCAATATGCAATATGTTATTATTAGTACAGTAGTCGTCTTAAAATAAATTCTATGCAGTTGAAGACGTATAATATTTCTGAGAAAATATTGTCAACTACAAGCAATTTAGCTCAAGCGAGTATCTACATTAAGGGCGGCTTGCACCAAAAGTAAAATTTGATTTAAATGTCAAGTTAAACACATTATTTGATTTAAGTCGACTTGGCGTCTTGCACCACAAAATTTAAGTCGTTAAACGCATTTAAAGAACTGTCAAAGTTAAATACCCAGTAAGGGCTGTTTAACTAAGTTAAACATGTTTAGCGAGCAAGTTCTGTCAAAACAATTTTAGGTTTTTCCTTCGATTTCCGATTGTCTAATATTTCTGAAATCTGTCTCATTTATTACTTTATATTCACGATGGACGTTTGTTTTTTATTCTGATGTTGACGAAGAAATTATAGATTTTATAAGTAGACAGTTTATATTGAGAGAAGTAATCCCAAGAACAAATTTATCTGATAGGTACTGAGTGCCAGAAAGTTTCAAAGATTTCTTAACATTAACATCAGCACATAAATATACCAAACCACCCAACATCAGCACAACAGCGAGGTGTTTGCAATACTCATTATTGGGGAATAGGTATTGATTTATTTATGAAGGAATACTTTGGAAGGTTGTAAACTTAAAATATACCTACAGCATTCTTATAATAGTTTAAAACAACCTACATAAATGAAATGAAAAACAAAATTACTGCTCAGATATTTGTTTTATTTTTAAATCTAAAAACAAAACTTCTTTTTGCCCCATTCCATAGTTATGTTTGTTTTATTTCCGCACTCATTTACTGGATCAAAATAAAATAATACACTACGCAACTACAACATAAGCTCAAAATATTTTGACACTCGCAAATTTAAGCACCCCCCACACGGACAATTCGGAGCGATCGTGCCCTCGCCACTTCGAGTCGCTGTGCAAAAGTGTGCGTGTGGGTGGTGCTAAGGAACGATGTAACTGTTTTACCGACGCGTTAACGGCGGTAACTGTTTTACCGACGCTAAATGGTATTTAACTAAATAACCGCTACAACTGCTTGGTGCAGGACGAAACTAAACACATTTAAGTTAAATGTATTTAGTGACTTAAATGCATTTAGTTAAATACAATTGAAGATAAAATTAGCGACAGTTGGTGCAAGCCGCCCTAAGTATATTGTTATAGATATTGTTATTGCAATTAAAGAGAATTTTTCATTGAGTATTTATAGATAGTATATTAGATGGAAGGTAATAAGGACTGTCCATAACACCATTAACATTTTAAAAAATGAAAGTCTAGTCCGAAACAAGTTTTTGTCCGAGAGTTTTTACAGTTTTAATTCTTAAAATTGTTATAAGTTTTCTTTAGGTAGACTGAGTTTGTGGTTAATATACAAGTAATCTTAAAAGTCCATGCTGAAAATTATTTAACTAATATTCTCGATAGGACATTTGTTATCAAACTACATGTATTACGATATAATTATATTATGTTATGAGTTATGATGCACAAAGGTGTTTGATAAATAGGAGATATTTTCGTGATTGAAAAATGTACGCGGAAAGCTGAAGACGAACTCCAATCGGCTGAGTGGTTTAGTAAAACTGTTATTAATAATATAATATTAATAATAATAATAATAATAATAATATGGTATCTACAACAAAAAGTCCCAACGCGTCATATTTAAAATCTAAACCAATTTGAAAGCAAAAGGACTATGACAAATTTATGTAAGATTTTTCATCTCCCATGCCTAAGACAGACTGAAGGAATTGGTTGTTCCAAATTGTTTTTGATATTGAAAATGTTTTATAATTTTCACATATATGAAAAATACATATTCCTTTTAATTTGTCACTTCAGTGAGCAAAATTGTTTTAAAAGGATAAACGAATTCAATGTATTATTTAGAGCACTTTATTTCATCATCGTAACCATATTAAATATTCTCTTAATGAAGAAAAGCACTTCTGAATCCGGTAAAAATTGTAAAAATAAAGTTATTTAAAACAAATTTATATAAAGATAGCAGCCAATAATATATGCGTTAAGAAAATGAAGATAATGTTCGTAGTTTTTAGTCGAAATTTGGTACAGTTAAAAGGGACCGAATTGGATATGGACACCTTAGCTCAGTTGGTAGAGCTGTTGCCATGTGAGCAGAAGGTCCTGGGTTCGACTTCCAGAGACGCCAATATCTTTTTTTGATTTTTCTGTCTCCAGATTTTTCGATTGAGTTTCGCAAATATTGCCTTTATTTAATTAAATATTACAAAATTTATGTGTTAATGCCAGAGAGTAAATGCTTTTTTATAAATACAAATATTTTTTGTGCGCTCAGTGCCAGTCACGAAGTATATATATTTTTTAATATATTTAACTAATTATACGACCTCGCCAAGCGATAAATATGTCGTTTTAAATAATATTATAATACAACCTGAAGGGCCAACGTTAGTTTACGTAATTATAATTGCCCAGCCGCGAAAGAGCTAATTTCGTGAGGAAAAGCTCTACTTCTTATTTTTATTTATATCCTGTAATTTTTTACAGTATTTTCACTGCAGACAAAAAAACCAAATTTAATCATTCTTGAACCATTCGAAAGTTTTGCGTAAATGGTCTTAGCGGCGAAAAGCAGGTTGATGTATTCACTTATTTGTAAAATTTGTTGTAACTTTCTAGAATTACCGTTTGATGAAACTATGTTTACACATTCATCCAACACATATTTTTTCAATTTAGAAGGCCGGTATGGGTACCGATGCCCCAGGAACAATTTATTGGGTAACCAACACCCCTGCCACAGGTCACCCATAGTGGTTCGCTACCTTTCGCGACTAACAGGGGCGCCCGGGTTCATGAGGTGAGAATCGTCGTCTTGGCAGTGGGTGCACTTGCCCACCTAATGCGTGGCGGGTGGAATCGGGAGAGATTGGTTAAGGTATTCCTTATGACTGGATACATTGACTCCCCGATTCCTACTAACTCCTCATACACTTTTCCTTTTCAGAACTACCTCTCTTTCCTTTCTCTAAAAATGCCCTCCACACAGCAACCCCAAAGATGAAACAGAGAGTTAATAAAATAAATGCCAAGGATAAAGACCAAATTAATGAAAATGAGCATTCCCTCTGTTTTTTCTTTACTGGAATATATATATACAAACATTAACACTATATTTATAAAAAGGGTCACCGTTTTATCTATTGTATAGTCGGGACAAACATTTATTTTATTACTGTTCACGTGTACACATCAAATTAAATTAAATTGTACAGTAATAAATTTACATTAAATTGCTGTATTTTAATTGCCTTAATTTAGTATGCCAACCATGATCATTAACTGTATTATCATTTAAAACTACGTTTTAAAAGATTATACGAGTAGTATCGATAAATAAAACAATTATACTTTGTTTGAACCACTTATATATAGCCGACCGGTTTCATAACGACCGTTCCTTCTTCAGGGTAAATGTATACTGATTTGACAATTACAAAATATATGATTATAGTATCTTTGCAATAAATGCAATTCTTTTTTTGGTTAATAAATTCTTTCTCGGGATTTTCTTGAAATCATGCTAAAGATAAAGATTTCCGGAAACCTAATTGGAAGAAAGTTTTCAGAAGTTCTGATTGTGACGGAGACGGTTCGCATCGCTTGCATTTTGCTGTTGATCTTGTTGGGAGCACGTTTGTTTTGCAAAACTTTCCACTCATAAAGTTCCAACAAATTCCTATTCCTTCCAATCAAATTCAATTTACGCTGAATAGGTCAAATGGAACTGATTATGAACTTCTCTTCAAGACCATTCTTAATTGTTGTTCACTCCTTCCCTCCTCAAAAAAGATCTTCCACACAGCATCTTCAAAGATGACAGAGGTGTTGTGGTAAATTATTTTCCTCGGGATCTCCCTTAATGTAAAAAAATATATGTATAAAAGGTGCTATTTTCTGAATAGTTCTTCTCCTAAATGCACTCAAATAAACAGGATTTCATAAACGACCTGTTAATCTGACTCCTGTTTTGGAAGCCTGTTAAGGGCTCGCAACCCGGATTTCTACCAATTTATTACATATTTCCCTTAAACACGGTAAGTTTTAAACTCTAAAAAAATATATATGTTATTCTTGAATATAATATCTAGACTTTGCCCGTGCCGAAACGCAAATTATATAAAATTCCCTCGATAGAAAAAAAATCGCAAAGTATGCTCCAAAAATTATTATAAACACGTTTATTTCAGTTATTTTACAAGTTATATGAATGAAAAAATTCACAGTGTTTCTTTAAATTCTGTTTAAGATAATGCCCGCGAGATTTTTGCTCTATTTTAAACGAGTCGTGTTTTATTAAACATTTTCGCAAATTTCGCATCGATTTTGTCGCTGTAAATGTTAGCGCTCTCCTCTAACATTCGTAATTTCGTATATCTCCATCTTCTTTTTTCGGGCCCGGTTGCAGAGCCTTAAGTAAGTTAGTACAACAAAAATATTTAGGTTCTTTGTTTTAACCTTTAAATCGTTACATAACATGCTTACATAGTCTGTTTAGACCACCATTCATTGGTAAAGTACGAATTGGCTTTAGCTGTGTTTGAAAAGGAAAGAGGTTACTATCTATTCCTCCTCTTCTTCTTCTCCTTTTTCCTTTGACCCATCATAACATTAGCTGATTTGGGTAGCAATAGCCCCACTTTCTACTAAAATAGGTACCTAACTAACAATACAAAAAAATATATCACATTTTTCCACAATGCATACGACGAGTCCCTTTCATCTTTGAATATGAAATTTTTTGTGTCCTGAAGACCACGTTTTTATTTCGTAAAACTGAAATAAAAATATGACTGTACGTAATAATTTCAAAGCGTTTAGGCCTCTAATTACCGAGTTGTCGGTTTGACAAAAAACGCGAGAAAAACTAGCCGTTTGCAATTAGAGTCCCGTCATTAGCCTCGGGAAATTACGAAACAAGTTACAAAGCTAATGTCTCGATGTGATAAATCTCTCAACTTGATCTGTGCGTTTCGCGTTTTTGTTCCGATGTTCTTTTTTATCGGCTATTATCAGGGCAATCTTCAGCTTTCAGTCAGTTTTCTGGATTAACCGTGGAATTGTGCCCGTACCGTTATGAACGTACGGTTATAAACGTACGGTTATGAACGCACGGTTATGAACGTTTTGAAGCTACAAAATGCGACCTTCTCTTACCAAGTTCTCCATGAATATTTCCTGGATTATGAGTTTGTCATTCAATAGATAAACATTTGTGAATATAGCTGTTCGAATTTAGTGGCACTGTTGTTGTTTTTTGTGAAAATATGGGGTATCCAACGGTTGGGAGGAGCCTGGCTGTCGGAAATAGTCACCTATTACAACTGCAGTCAGTTCAACAACGATTCTGAATAGTGGTATTTTACCAGGGCTATATTTGACAACCCGTCGCTTTAGTTCGTATTTGTCCAACAGACCATTAGAAAATTTTACACGAGGAGAAGGTTTTCTCTCATTATTTCAATAAAACATTATGGTAGGTGTATACGATAAAGTCATTTCTGTAAAGGTAAAGGTTTCATTAGTTTAAATATTTCTTAGTTAAATGATTAACTATCATTTTTTATACTTAATTTTAAATTTTAAAATGGAAATTGAACAAAATTTAAAATGGTCATAATTAGTGTTATTTCACAATTAATTCATTAAAAATAATATATTTGCGGTACGTTTAAGAGTGGAAAATGGTCTCAGTATCGTCCTGGTGTAAGACCACCATTCAGAATTGAAACGTTGCTTGAAATGGCTTTAGCCGTGTTTGGTGACCAGATCTAAACAGCCAGGGACTATCACTCCCTCCTCTTCTCCTCCTCTCCTCCTCCCTATCTTCCCCATCTCTTTACCCTCCCCACTACCTTCAGCCTCACAACATACCCCAATTAAGGATGCCAAAGTTTCACTGGCTCCAGACGGGAGCGGCTAAGGTTCTTGTGAGATATTCATGTAAAAAAAATCGCTAACCAAAATTCCTATGAATTTATGTTGAGAAACACATTTTATTGATTTTGTTAATTACTAAACCTGTCTGTGCAGGACTTATTTTGAAAACATTAGGTATTAAGTAAACACGAATCCCTTTTACTTTTAGTTTATTTTGATTTGTTCATTAACAGACTACTGTCCAATAATTCAATACATAAACAAAAGGACGCAAATAAAGGTTACAGAGAAGGAACAGAATATTCGTAATAAATAAATAAAGCAAAGACAAAAGTAGATCATGTAATATAATAATACATTAGAGAAAATATTTAGATCAAAGCCTGAACAAGGTTTTGGTATTATCTACGATTTAGACAATATTTCACAAAGACTGACAAAAATCCTTTAGACTGACAACAGAAATCTCGAGGCCCTAACTTGCGTTAGCAATTCTAGACAATGGAGAATGGTACCCATACTTAGTAGATTGTTTACTAAAAAAAAGTAATTCATTATTTTTGAGTTTACGGCGATGTGGTTTTTTAATGTGTTTAATACCTTATCAAGAGTCTCAACTGCTCCCATCTGGAATGGCATCCCCAATTGTAATATATTGTAAGACTGAAGGTCTAAATAGCCCCAGACACGAGGGGAATACTACCCTATGTAAATTAATAAAAGATGAACTCTTCCCTATGTGACACAAAACAGATCATACAGCATTTCCAAAATCCTCAGTGAAAACAAAACAATACTCACTCAGAGAATGCAGCTCTCCACACGATGTCCAGACAAACGAACTAGTTTATTTCAAATATTGAATTTTTCCAAGGCGGTATTGCATAATCTCAACAGATGTTTATCACAGGAAGAAAGTTCAAACAATGAATATGAATTTTGCACATTAATCGTACATGCCAAAACCTCACAACAATACTTCAATTACGGGTTAATTTTGATTAGGACTGACATCTCTTGGCTTTAAACAACACTCACGTCGAAAGTAATTGCCTGCCCCACGAGGTAAGAAAATGCATGAATATACTGAATTTCAATGTCACATAGGTAAATTCAATATAATACAACCACCATAGATTATTATTTAAATGAGACTAATGCCCAAATGTATTTAAATATATTTTATGGCGCGTATCCATATGATTTTAATATGATGGATATGAACAGTGTAGAAAGTAGACCAAATGACACCGGCATATTCAAGATGATGGCGATCTAATGAGCAGTAAAGAGTTTTAAATTGTTTTGTTTTGTCTACAGATAGGAATTAAGCCACGTTAAATTAGATCGTGGAGGGCAAAAGTGTGTTATATAAATATTATCATTTATCAGAAACAATTCCAAAGTCCTAATAAAATACAAACGTTAATGCAAACCTTAATTAATTGGATGAAATCAAATACCTTTTAAATAAATTCAGAATACAAAATTTTAATTTGTGAATTCTTGGAAACAAGAAATAATATTGACGCAGATATTATTGTAAACCCTTAAAGTGTACAAAAGATTTGAGATTTTGTTGTTTGTGTAATTTATCGATAAATGACATTGTTTTTCGGTCGTCTGTATTTATTATAAGAACCATTTCATTTAATTAAATTGTAATAGTATTATTACATATTAGCTAATATTTACAGAGTCCCGCCTGCCCGAAGTCAGTAGACTACAACATCCCCGATTGGGGTATTTAGAGGCCGTAAGGAGGGACTGGAGAAAGGGAAAAAAAGGCTTGGAAGTACCTGGCTATTGAGATCTGGTTACCAAAATCTTCGAGTGAGATTTTCGATTGAGTTTCGCTTATATTGTCTTCATTTAATTAAATATTACAATTTGAGGTTTTACTCATAAAGTTAAAATCAAAATAAAATATTCATCATATACTTGCAGAAAATTCAATGGATGTCGCATATTAAATAAAATGGATAAAGATTTATCCAGACACTATTTAGAGAGCATTTAGTTCGGGTTTGAATCTTGCAATCATACATAAAGATCCAATAATATATGCGTTAAGAAAATGAAGATAATGTGGGTGATTCTTAGTCGATGTATGATACAGTTAAAAATGACCGAATTTGATATCGACACCGTGGCAAAGTGGTTAGCGCGTTTGCCCGGAAAGCAAGAGGTCCTGGGTTCGAGTCTCAGAGGTGTCAATATCTTTTTCTGATTTTTCTGTTTCCAGATTTTCGATTGAGTTTCGCTTATATTGTCTTCATTTAATAAAAAAAAAACTATTATTATCATTTTCGTTATTTGTTTTTGGGGTGTTTTGAAGTGTAGCGCTACCTCTTTCTTTAGCCAACGTTTCGGACATCGTTGCACTGTCCATCATCAGGGCAGATTCGGCAGACACATCTACCGGATCTGCCCTGATGATAGATGTGTCTGCCGAATCTGCCCTGATGATGGACACTGCAACGATGTCCGAAACGTTGGCTAAAGAAGGAGGTAGCGCAACACGGCATAATACCCCAAAAACAAAAAACGAAAATGGTTTTGGCCGTGAAAAACTTAAAACGTATCTATTATTATTATTATTCTATTTTGGTAAGTAACAAACGAACTTAATCTCTCGATAATGGAGACCATAAAAAACCAACGCATTTTGCAATACTTAGTCTCAGTGTTAATGGAGGAAAACAATTATACCAAGTCAGTGAACATTTTTTTTTAAATTTATTTTTTTATTTATTTATTTATTTTTTTTTAAAAGAAAGACAAACATTCCCGGGTTACGAATAACCCAACAATATTTGAAAATCTTCTACTACCACCACAGAAAGCCGAAAATGTTGCTTGTGTTGTGATGGAGGACTTAGCCAGCCGAGGAATCGAACACGCGACGCTCGGGTGGGACCCAAGCGCTATGCCCACTCAACCACTGACCGGTCGACATTTGTCGCATGATTACGGGTCGTTTCTTCGACTCGTTCTTATGTTCAACAGCTCGGCTATGGAATGATTTGCCGGCCTCTGTGTTTCCTCCTTCCTACAACATGGGTCTCTTCAAGACCAATGTTCATTCCTTCCTCTCCCCAAAAAGACCCTCCACACAGCATCCCAGATGACATAGGCCCTGAGGGAAATTATTTTCCTCAAGGCCTCAAAAAAAGGACCTCTCGTCTAACCGGGACGTGCGCATTAACGAATTCAATGATGTATTACATTGTTGGGAATAACCTTCAAAAGTCATAAAAAGAGAGTTTTTCTTATAAAAAATTGAACCATAAAACCGTTTAATATCTTCTCAAATTTTAATAATTCCAAAATAAGTACCTTGTACTTCAAATGAGTCATAAATCTGCAGTATAATAAATTAAATAAAAAATTAACAAATCTCATTTTTTTGTCTCATTCAAATAGGCTAGCCACCGTTTCAAACGGCGCCTCCTGGCGTCCCTTTTCCAGTCGTCTTCAGCGGTCTCTTTGCAGTATATTGTGTAAAATATTGTATAAACACAAAATGTATTGTAACGGAAAACAGCATAAAAAAAAGTCATATCCACCGAACAAAGTTTTCCCGTTTTGCGGCCAACCACCAGCCTACTGCCCAACTTCCATGGCTGCATTAAATTTGTTTGCATTTCACAATAATTTGGTGGTCAATTTCTCGTCAGTGTTTTCGGGTACCGCGAACGTGAAATTAATATGACAAATCACAATTAAATTGACTAATGGTAAGTTGAATCCATTGAATTTTAATAAAGTGATTTAGGTTTAGCAGAGCAAATTATTGAATACCGTTTATTATAATTACTGCAGTGTACAACGGCTAAATAATTAGAGGCTTACGATATAATAATTGGCGAATAACGTTTAAACACAAATAATCACAGTTGGTTAAATATTTTTTTAGTAACCCAAAAATTTTATAGTGTAATCTTACAGCAATAACGCCATAAAATCAAAATGTTCTCTAATGTTAAGGGAACGTACCCATACTACGTGACACGTTTAGGGGGGGGGGTCTTCAAAATGTCACGCTCCATACAAATGAGCGGCGGGTTGCTTAGGATTTTGGTCACCGGGGGGGGGGGGTTAAAAATTGCAAAAAGTTGGTCACGTAGTATGGGTACGTTCCCTAATATTAATGTAAATCAGTGGGGATTGAAACCGAGCTTCGGATATGTTTTGTTATCGCCTCTGCCGTTACTTCATGGTCGACTTTTGAGATATTTTGTATATTGTTTTGCAGAGGTAGGATTTTGACATAATATAATATTTAATAATAACTAGCTTTTTCCCGCGGCTTCGCTCGCATGGTGTAAGGGGGTTTCCACTCCGCCTCCTCCCCCTCCCCCCTCCCCCTCTCACCGCCCTCCCCCCCCATTCTCCACCCTCCCCCCTCTCCACCCCTCCCCCATCTCTCCCTCTCTCCTGCTTTCCATGCATTCAGTTTTCACCCTTCGCGTGCCACCAATAACAATTTTTTATACAAATTTCATAATGCCAGAGCTCACTGGAAATTTTATAAAAACCTTTTCCAGACAATAACGAATACACAAAAAAAGAATTATCCAATTTGGTCCAGTCGTTCGAAAGTTATGCGCTTAGCAACACATTCAGCGATTCATTTTTATATATAAGAAGAGAAGATAATATTTGGCTAATTTATATAGCACCGTTTATGTGAAAAATCACCTCGAGGGCGCTTGTTCGAATTCATGCATTGGAAAGAGTAATGAGTTGGAAAAAGTTTTTTGCTCTGGAACGACCATGACAGTTCGCCCTATTCGACGAAATCGCTGTGCGAAGTTAAAATTGTGACCTTACGTGAAGTCTGTGATATAATTGGGGGGTCCCGATGAAGTAGTCGATAGAATGGCTACGGTAAATACACTTCCTTCGTGTACATACCTGTTTGGTGTTTTGAATTCGAGCTTGTATTGAGATCCCGAGCGTTTAAGGGAAAGAAGAAACAAGGTTGGGTCTCTAACCCGTTTGGTGACGATAAAAACAAACCTGTCACCTAAAAAATAAATTGAAAGTTAAGTAATTTTATACGTATTCTATTAAGTTCTTTGCAGATACGAGTATATTGCTCATTCCCTATGAAAAGTGAGACAAGTCCATGAAAATTATTTACGATTCATATAAAGTATGCAAACTCGTATAAACTTTTATAGTAGGTAGTTGGTATGTTCATCAGGAGATATGGATGGAGCATTAAATAGCCATGTTTTTCATGAATACATTTTTTTTCGTACAAAGATTGTGTAAAGCAACTTATTTAAAAGGTTCCGCTAACTTAACTTTTTAATTTACTGTATGAAACGGTGAAACTCTAGTGGTGAGGTCTGCCTCGGAAAACTTATAAATGTATCTAAAATTTCCAGGTCAAACGCAACTATTTGCAAGTTGAAGCATCATAACGATCATGAAAAGAACTTTTAACCAGCCAGCGGACGAAAATCCACATTTCGTCGAAAGTTGTTCTTACGATCGTGCAGGGTGGTTAAAATGAGAAAGATTAATTATTCTCCATACCAGCTTTTTTTAAATTTTAACTCAATATCGAATTTATTTCAATTCAAATTAGCTTTAATTTATACCTTCATCCAAAAATGCTGAAAGGCATGATGATAAAACTATTAAAATAATGTACTTTTTGTAGTTATTTTTTGATTATAAATATTTGTCATTTTTCAATAATGTCTAAATTTAATAAGAATGTTAAAAATATCTGAAATATATTAGTTTGTAAGTGCGCAAATAAATACACAAATGGACCAATTTTCGTCAAGAAACATATTATGTACGTACATATTTTTAAATGATTTTATTGAAACTAAAATTAAAATTCTTAAACATGCGTTTGCTAGATAATTTATTGATTTATTTTACTGCATGATTATATTATTTGAAATGGGTGTGGTATAATAAAAAAATCTTTTTTGAAAATTGAACAAATCTGCCAACGACCTATGGAATAACCTTATTATATTAAAAATTAAAAAAATTCTCAAAATTTATTACATGCGAATGCTAGATAAAAGAACAATCTTTCTAAATCCATTTATATTTTTTTGTGGAAAAGAGTCAATACGTCTAAAATCTGATTTGAAAATGACATATTTCTGGTTTTCTCTGGTAATGCCCTCTTAAGACGTTTTTTTTTTTGTAATATAAATAATATAAATTACATTTATACATATTAATAAATGTTATTACTCATATTATTTATAAATTATGTGAGTTACATTTATACATATTTTCACAAAATATTATATTTAAGGTCATGATTGGTCATTTCTTATCAGAAAAGAGAAGCTCTTGTGCCGGATAAGAGAACTCGATTCTTACTAAGGTTGTTTGTTGTAATATGTTTTGTATAAAATTTTTACTTTTTACTATAAGTTTTTTTTTTTAAATGTTTAATTTTATTTTATTGTTTCGATTGGTTAATGATATGGCGCAATTCAAAAGGGAGTTATTATGTTTGGTTATTTTAAAATTTCACTTTTAAAGCTCCTAGGCATTTTTACTGCTCTGTGACTGAATGATTATTCACTGAATGAGATTAAATTTGTAAACTTAAATGTACAAATTACTAAAATAAAATTAATAAATAAATAAATAAATAAAAATTATGACCTTAGGTGTTGCAAATCCGAACTTCGTAGACTATTTTAAAACGATGTTAAAAATAAAAATTAAAAATATTTTTTCTCGCCGATTTTTTGATTAGCTGTTTACGGTCAAAATGAAGTCTTTTTCCATAGATATGCACCTTTAATTATCAAGTAAACCACATACAACATACAGAAATCGAAAATTTTATACAGGGTGTTAAGGGACGTATTTGACTTACTTTAACCAGTGATTCCTGACATTATTGTCTCCGGTGACTTTTTTTGACAACTTTTTTTTTCAATTTTTTTTTCTTTAAAATCAACCAAAAAAGAATTTCTTTCGCATGTCGTCACTGGTCACTCAGCCGGGTGTCCGATGAACCCCTTACCCCGCCTCCAACTGTTCAACAACTACCATTTTTTTATGATTTTGTAGAAAAAAAAAAAAAAATAAAACATCAAAAATGTCACCGGAGACCAAAATTTTATTTACATTTTTTACTCCAAATAATGTCAGGAATCACTGGTTGTAAGTCAAGTACATCCCTTAACACCCTGTATGTTGACTCCAATAAGTACCCCTCACGACAGTTTCAAAGTAAAAACATGCAGGATTCTCGCGGTTATAAACTTGACTTTTTTTTTAATAATTCCTACAAATATGAGATAAACGGTAAAATATAGGTTAATTCATTGACTATAATAAGTTTTTATGTCTCCATGTTAAAATTCGAAGGTATGATTTTTTTAATGTTAGCGAAAAATTTAAAACATGATCTTCCGGAAAATCTCGAACAATCGAGGCAAATTTATTTATTTCGTGTGGTCGCTCCAGTTGTCATTAAACTAAAACCCTACCAACAAGATAAACCGACTACCTCAGAGTCGCCCTTAAATAATGACAACCAACCAACAATTTTCATTACGATCCAAACAAATAATAATAATAATAATACAATTTCGCTGAATGGAGATAACAAATGGCTATGTTACAGGTGATCAATCTTCCTGTAAATTGTAACATTTGTCTCTTTAGAATATTAACGTGCCAGCCTGATAAATGACTGCTTCTTTATTGTCAGGCTGTTTAGGAATAGCAGCCGTACCAGCCTGACACTTCGCGGTTTGTTCGCTCCTGTCGAAATCCGGATAAATCAATCTAATATGGAAGGAATATTATGCTGTGGAAGCAAATGAGCAAAGGATTCAATTAGTTGTAGAATAAGGGTTTAAGTTTCTAAGAGGGTTGGTTGTTAACCGGTGTGAAAGGACATCACTCAAAACATCTGGATGAATGAAGATGTGGGAAGTAAAATTGTTTTTATTTAGCGACAGCCAATGCAATATAGTTTAACTTAGATAATTATTTAAAAAAATGTGAAACCCAAATTCTATAAAAAATGATATCACCCGATACGGGAAAAAAGTCGGTCAGAGTTTTGGCATAAATGAAGAAAAAACCCATTCCCGAGGCAGATACTGGTATTAAGATATGTACACTTTTTTTTTGTTAAAATATTTTTATTATGCTTTCCGAAATATATATTTTTTTATGGATTTTAATCCTAAGAGCCACTAGCGTGGGAGAAGGGTCCCCCTCACGTCGCATTTTCGGAAATATTTTTATTTTCTGAAATAAAATTTTAATTATTGATAAGGGGACAAAGATGTATGTTACCCCTGTGATTTTGCAAGTCGTAGAAGTTATTTAGATTTTTGTACCTGTTTTATATTTTAGGTTAAATGAATAGCGTTAAAAAAGACTATGCTTGTTTTTAGTTTACATTTTCATTTAATATTTGAACTAAAAATGTAACAATTTCAAATGTAATTTTTGTATTTTTTTTAATTTTTAACTTTATGAGTAAAATCTCAAATTATAATATTTTAATTAAATGAAGACAATAAAAGCGAAACTCAATCGAAAATGTGGAGACAGAAAAATCAGAAAAAGATATTAGCACCTCTGCTTTTATGACAAGTGCTCTACCAACTGAGCTACGGTATCTATATCAAATTCGTATCATTTAATTAAAAAGGTTTTTTTTTATTTGACGCCACAAATATAATGTCTTGTTTCAAATACTAATTATAACTATTTTCTTGTATTTATAACATTTTTTTGATCAACTTTATGAACATAAATCTTAAAATTTTATACACTTAGGTACTTAAATGTAGGGCAAATGCATAGGGGAACCCATATCCCGTACTTTTAATTTATTTATTTATAAAATACATGTTGCATACATTAGACATTTACGTAGATTAGATATATTAAATCGCCATACTAGGCGGCTGCCTGTTTCACGGTGACCAATGAAGGATAGTTACTTTGAGGGAAGTCTAGTGTAAACGTACTACTGTAATGGTACTAGTATGTAATGATGTTGAAAATTAGTAAAGTTATAATAAAAAATAGAAAACACACACACATATATGCACATACATATTTATATATTTGTTTGTTTATTTAGTACAAGATTATACATGTATATACATAATTCATTAATTTTTTTGACTGCCCAACTAGGAGTATTCCCGTTATAGGACAGTCAAATTATTATGGGTATAAACAAATGGAACATGATTTGTACAAAAAAGAAAGAAAATTGATCAAATAAAAAGAGATAATAAAAAGAACAGAAATAATATAAAATAAAATAAAAAAGTTTAAAACCCAGTAACTGTTATTTGTTTAGCATAGTTATTAAAATAATATAAATTTTAAAAAGAAAAGGTAAATAGGTACATGTACAGGTAACTAAGAGAAATTAAGAGGGTTAAAACATTTAGGTAACTTCTGTATGCATTGCATATTATAGTCCTACATACATGTGTTGTAGAGAAAAAGAAAGAAAAGGAGAAGAGAAAGAATAAAATAAAAATGAAATAACCAATTAAAACATAAAATAGCCGTCGGTTGTTTAGCATAGTTGTTGAAATGATAATAAAAATAAATAAAAGTTATATATGTGTGTACTTAAAAGCAAATGATTAAAATATAAGGTGGTAACTGGTGTTTGCCTTACATATTATAATCATACGTACACATTTTACATATATAGTGAGAACAGGAAAAATATAGTAAAATAAAATAAACAATTAATACCTGATTATTACTGTTGTTTGCTTAGCATAGTTATTAAAATAATAGGTATATATATATATATATATATATATATATATACTTATAACCGGTGTTTACATTGCTTATTGATAAGCCCACTTATATATCTACATATTTTGTATAAATATTAATAAAAAAGAGAAGAGATATAAAGAATAAAATAAAATAGTCAATTAAAACATAAGATGAACAGCTGCTTGGTTAGCTTTCTAATTTTACAAGTAATAGGTAGGTACATACATACACATAATAATATAGGTTAGAAAATAAGGGTATCTTTTGAGAATTTTTGTTGGAATTTTTGTTGTTGTTTTTGGTTTGTGTTTGATTTCATTTTTTGTGTAGTAAAAGTTCACTCTCCTTTCTCCCTAATTGTTGAAACCAAGTAGTGGTCAATTTACAAAAAATAAAAAATAATTTTTATATATGAATACACTACTTGTGTAGGCTAGAAATAGCGAGTAAACTAAAGTTAAGGACGAAATACTAAACTCCTGAGAAGGAAACGCTGGAAAACTCTCAATCATTTAAGTATGGCGCAGTGAAATTTACACGGTTCCTTGTACTTTCAAGTCCCTACGTCCCCAAAGAGCCTACTCGCAAGTTATTCCCACCACAACTAGTGAAAAAGGTTTATAACAACTCTTAAAAAAAAAACAAGACACCAGGTACATATTTAAGAGCGGTGGAGCCTAAAGTACCCATTTCCCACGACTCTAATTAAGAATGTGTTCATGATATTATTGGCTTGTCTTTATTGCAGAAGTAGAATACTTATGCTCATCGTGTAGTAAAGCAGAAAGGGGATTGACGATTTAACTATTGAGTTACAATCGATTCGCATCAAAACGTTTAGCAGTTTTGAACCGACTCATGTTGGCGTAATGTAATATTATATTCGAAGTTATTTTTGCTGATTGATTCTTATCGACAATTCGGAACGACTGGAAAATGTTACGCTAGTGAAAGTACAAAAGTCTTTCAGCTGTGTTACATAAACTCCTACGATGAAACAATTCAAGTCCACTGCGTTACAAAAGAGAAGGAATTTTACGGCTCACATTTGAAATTTTTATAGAAGAATGAAACACGAATAAAAAAATAATAATTTTTGAAAAACAGGTTGTTTCCTTAAGTGACACCACAGTGGTCACCATACCTTCCGTTGTATCGGGTAGATACTGTGTAAAACTAGGGAAACCATATGACTAATGTTAGGCTGGTTGAGGAAAGGACTTACGAAAAGATTTTTTTTATATTTTACCACTAAACAAAAGACTATCCATGGAAATGCTCTAATGTTGCCGTGGACGAATATTTCGCTCGTCCGCCAATGCTAATGTTTCTTGCTAATGCTCTGCATTGGTGAGCAAGGGATTGGAGAGTCCCGCCACTTTTTCGCCCTGAGAAAGAACGATTCTTTAAATAAATGAACGAAGCTAGCCCTCCAAATATCCCTGCATACAGTATTGGGAAGCATTATTTTTTTATTTTTTTTTATTGTATATTTTATTTAGATATAAAATTTGACATCTTATATCTAATGTTATCTTTTCTATGACTACTACAATATTATTTACTACCTACTGACTAAAATTTGGACTTTACAACATTAAGACATAATTCACGAAAAACTGCAAGACTTTTAGCCTCCTTAACATTTACAGGGAGTTCATTGAACATTTTAAAACCTTTATAATAAATATTATTTTGTGTTCCCTATAAATTTGTTTTCGGAAGCCTAAAATCGTTGCAGTTTCTCGTAGGATAACAATGAACTGTACTGTTGATTCTAACATTATTCAACATATAATCAGGTAACATTTTATTTTTTAACTTATAAATAAAAACTAGGGTATTGAAAACTAATCTTTGCCACACACTTAATATATTGAGTTGGCGTTGCATGGTTTTTATCCTTGTATATCTGCTACAGCACAATATAGATCTCAAGCCTCTGTTCTGAATTATTTCCATTCTTTTAATTTGTGTTTTATTGCTCAGAAAGATTACACTTGAGCAATAATTCAGATGGGATGCTACAGTTGTGTTATAGACCAATTTTCTAGTTTTACTGTCTAATTTTCCCTTTATCCTACTTAAGAAATTAATCTTTTTGGCAATTTTTTTAGTTAGCATTTCGAAGTTAGAGTTAAGTTTTAACTTATTATCGATAATGATTCCCAAATATTTAATTTCTTCTACCTCTTCAATATTTTGATTGTCTATATTTAGGGTGATAAGTTCATTTTGTTTTTTCCCTAATACCATGAATTTACTTTTATTTACATTTAATTTGAGTTTATTTATGCATAACCATTTAGATATTTCATGAAGTTCACTTTGTATTTTTGACAATGCATCTTCAATATTATTTGCTATGATATATAAAAGTGTGTCATCAGCAAACAGTTTGATGGAACAGTACTTTAGACACTTCACTATATCATTAATATATATAATAAAAAGTAGTGGTCCCAAGACCGATCCTTGAGGAACTCCAAGGTTAACTTTTTGCTCTTCAGAGATAGCATCTCCAAATTTGGTTCTTTGTTTTCTGTTTTTTAGGTAATCAGTAAACCACTGCAATTCTTTACCATGAATTCCCATGTCCTTCAATTTCATTATAAGTCTTTCTCTGTCTATCGTTTCGAAAGCACGTCTAAAGTCTAAGAATACTGCTATGATGATTTTCTTCTGATCCATACTTGTTTTCCATTCATTTATGACATAATTAATTGCTGTTTCACAGGAATATTTATTTCTAAATCCAGATTGTTGTTTTGCAAGAATGTTATTTTTTTCAATAAAATTGTTTATCTGTTCTTTAACTATCGATTCTAGTAATTGTTCATATTTGGGTAATCCATTTATTGGTCTGAAGTCTTCGAAATTTTTAGCATTTATGATTTTGGGTACTGGTGTTATTATGGAAGTTTTCCATGACTGTGGAAAAATTCCCTCTAACAGAGATTCATTTATTAGTGCAACTAATTTGTCTCCTATAGCTGGCAGTGCATCTTTGATTATGCCTATCGTAATTCCATCCGTGGACGATTTTAGTTTCATTGCATTAAGAATTTTCATTAAATACTCCATGTTTATTTTATTAAACCTGAAAATATTATTATTCTCTCTTCTTTCCATTGATTGAGAAAATGTGTCTGTGACTAATGGAATGCTCTTATTTATGTTTTCGACACTGAGTATAAAATTTGTATTAAATTTTTGGGCTATTTTAGGTTTATCATCTTCAACTCCATCGGGGAACTGAACTTCCTTAGTGTCTCCCTTCTGTTTACCGCTTATAATTTCTTTGAGTGTAGTCCACATTTTCCTTGAATCACTTTGAGAGGTAATTATTTTTTGTCTAATATACGAATTTTTGGTTTGTTTTATTTCTGTGCTATACATGTTTCTAAGTTTCTTATAGGTTTCCCATCTTTCTTCCGTAAATTGCATTTTACAGGCTTTATAAGCTGTATCCCTTTGTTTTTGTAGAAGATGTAAAGATTTCGTATACCAATTATTTGTATCTTCTAATATAATATTAGTTATAGGCATTAGCTCGTTTACTACTGTTTTCAGATGTCCTACTAGTTCATCAGCTTTTTCCTCCAAACTTCCTTGGTTATCGCAAACCCAATTTTTGTTTTTTAATGCCGTACACAACTTATCCTTATCATAGTTCTTTTTATTCCTATACGTTATCTTTCGTATTTCCTGTGGCTTCGGACTACTATATTTAATTTTTGTAACAATTGTTTCGTGATCAGATATTTTGAGTTCTTCTACAGCATTAACTTCCGCATAAAAGTCATTCGAAATTACTAAATCAATCATGGTTTTAGAGGTTTTTCCTATTCTTGTATAATTGTTGACAAGTTGCTTCCAGCCTAGGCAATTTATGATGCTTTGTAGTCTTGTGCTTTTTGCATTGGGTTTCATCATATCGATATTAAGATCTCCGCAGATTATTATTAAATCTCTTGTATTTATTTGTTTACGACACCATTCATCAAAAAAATCTAAGAATTTTGTATCATTTTGATTTGGGGAATGATAAATAGCTACGTAGGTTCCCCTCTTAAAATCCTTTTGAATTTCAATAGCAAGCATCCAGGTATTATTTTTATCTAGAACCGTATTTGTTGTAACTTTGTAAGAGATATTATTTTGAATTAATATTATAACTCCCCCCGTATGCCTGCTAAATGAGTCGCATCTGATTGTCGAATAGCCCTGAAATGTTATTTCGTGTAGTTTGATTTCTTCGGTAACACAAGTTTCACTCATCATTGCCATGTGCGGTTTGTATTCTCTTAGCATGTCTTCAACTTCTTCGATATGTGCTAGTAAACTAGAGATGTTTAAGGAGTATATTGTTATGAAGTTTCGGTTTAATCTGAAAAATTTACCATTCTGTTCTCCTGTTCAATTTTTCGACAGTATACTGGACAGTCTTTGCTCCATACAGGGTGATCAATTTTTAAATTTAATTTTAGTCTTTCATTTGCTTTTTTGCAATTGATGCAGGCATCGTATCCTTCATTACAGTTTTTAATATCATGGGATTTTGCACATCTTGGACATGATATCTCATTTTTACAATATATCGCCTTGTGGTTATGCAAGTGTTTACAAAAGTGCAGGACAGCAATGTATTAGTAGTCTTTAGACATTATAAATGGCCGCTCCTTTGGCAGTGGTCTTTAAAAAGAGCCACTTCGTGATCACAAGAAAAAAAAAGATAAAGTAGGACTGCAAACATCTACAAATAAAAAATAAGAAGGCGAACGACAAAAATAAGAAATGTAAAAAGTACAGATATTAAGATGTAGTAATCCGGAGAGTTTATTCCACCATTCGGCTCAAAGCCCTTGAACTTCAGAATGACCGTGGACGAAACCCAAATCTCACCCAATCTCACCCGGTGAGCAAAGGATTGTTGATAGTTTATATAAAATTACATAAAACCTAACATATATGGCAGCATTATTTTTGTACCACGGACGCATGTCCACACGCAAAGCCTCTTAGATGGGTAAGTGAACCTAATGGGGCCCCAAATGGAAATTTCATTGTGATCATAGTTTCTGCCGAAGGAGACCAGTTCTTTTTGATACCGTTTAGACGTAATCAAAAGTGAATTGGTGTTAAGACTCCGCACAAAAGTACTCCTGACTATATCAACAGTGTAAAGATACGGGAACTATATCGCCACTGGATTTTTATTAATGTGAACGAGTAAAAACAGATGCCAGCAGTTCCACCTTCGAGCCAAATAACACAAATTCAAGCCGAAGAAACGTCCCATTCTCGTGAAGTCAACATTAACTGTGAACAGGCGTTCCGCTGGTAATTGTCAATTGTTAACATTAAACTCTTGTATTTTGCTACGGGGGATTTAATAAATGAAACAAACGGTTTTGGCAAAAAGTAAGCATCCTTGCCTAATTCATTTACCCTGTCGATATCCATTAGTAAAGTGCGGAACAACACTGCTAAACAATCTTTTGAGAATTTCCACCCAGTGATATCTGACCTACCAAAGCTGTTATTATAGTACTGACTAAATTCCGAAAGGAGATTTGTAAGGTCCCCGAAAAGATTCTACAAAAATAATATAAATTCGGAAAGTTTCTCACATAATCTCGCCTAATTTATGAACATTGTAGCACATTTTCATAAAGAGGGATTTGTACCAATGTCTTTGAACTCTCAGCCTTTACGTGGGAGTCAGAGGGTTAAACTTTATGATCCAACTTTTATTTGGATACCAATAAAAGTAAAGTAGTTACATACATCTCAAATGGGTTAACTAAACTGCTCGTATTATTTGTTATACAAATAAACAAGAGACGTGTTTTTCTTTGTTTTTATGTTTTACTGTTACGTGGGAGAGAACGACCTACAGTTTTGTGACCCTTTAAGGAACTTAAGAATAAACGTATTTATTTTTATTCACGTGATTTTTTCCCGTATACAAGTCTAACAGTCCGGAGTAAGTGGAACTTTGGATTTCCTCATTTGGAATTTTTTTAACGTTTAATGAATGATAAACATTCCCGGGTTACGAATAACCCGACAGTATGTAAAAATCTCTTACTACCACCACAGTAAACCGAAATTTTGCTTGAGCCGTGATGGAGGACTTAGCCAGCCGCGGAATCGAACACGGAATGCCTTGGCGGGAACCAAATGCGATGCTCACTCAACCATTGTTTGATTTAATTAAAAAAACTTTTTAAAGTTTATTCCAATATATGATTAAAATATATCATTCCAATTATTAAAATTATATTAAAAAAATCCTTAGACTACCCAACAGAACGCCTGTTTGAAGAATTTCAAGTACCCACATTTAAAGATTTATATATTAAAAATTCATTGATTCAAATTATAAAGGAAAAAGATAAATATCCATTTTTAAATGAAAACAGAACTCGACTAAAACATGTTTTTCTCTGCCCAAAACTAAATACGTCTTTTGCACAGCATCATTATACTTACCAGGGAAGAACTTTTTTCAATCGTCTGCCAGAAGAAATCAGAAGCATTAATGATAAAACCCGAATACTGCTCTCTGTCAAGAGACATTTTAAAAATATTCTTAAGAAAAAAACTACTGTCAATTAATCTTACAAATATCCTTAGTTTTCCATAACATTCTTTCTTTTTTTAAAAAAATTCACACCATTATCAAATAAATACTGCAGCTCACATATATTTATGTACAATTAATTATTTAAGTACTAACTTATAACTAATAACTAATAGCATTTATGTACAGTCCCCTTCCATACACAAGCAAATGCTTTAAATGGAAGGGTAGTAAAAAAAAATACCTGTAAAAAAAAATATATATTTGTTGTAAAATTGTAATTATAATAAATGTTTCAATAAATAATTAAAAAAAAAAAAAAAAAGTTTTGCTATTAATTAGGTACAGTTGGGTGCAAATGTACTTAATTAAATTTACTTTATATTATTTTGTGCAACCCCTACAATATATTGAATACACTTTTCACGAATAATGTACCAACATATGTATTTACCAGTGACATTAGGCTCAGAACCAAACCAAACAAATATACCCACAGGATATACCCACAGGAGTGGGCAGTGATGAAATGTTTTTGTAAATGTGCATTTCACTATTAATTAATTACCTATATAAATAAAATAAAAACATTATAAATAAATAACGTACTATGATGTTACAAATTGAAAATAAGTACGAAATCAAAAAAGTGTAGATATGAATATTTAATAAAATAAATAAATAAAACGGCCAATGGCCTCCGACAACACGTTGGTGACCGCAGCCTTCCAGCACTAAGCTCCACTCCTGAGTGAGCGATGGGCCCGAGCGCACTCAAGATCACGCCCTGCATAATAATTGAATATTTATTATTGTTATTATTAATTTTTTTTACTATTAATTTTTTTTTATTTTTTTTTCTATTTATGTTCTTATTTCTTTACTGTGTAAAAATATAAATATGTATAACTATATGGGACGTGGGGATTGCACTATCCTCCCCACATCCTGGAATAAAGATTATTATTATTATTATTAATAATATATATCGATCATCCAGTTGTACATTCGTCTCCGAAAAATCTAAATTTGAGTTGCATATGCAGTTGTATGTAAATGTGTTACTTATATCTGGTACAAAAACAGATTACTCATAAATACAACCAAATCAATTATAATGCAGAAAAACTTGTAATGAAATAAACAAAAAAATTACGTTTTCTGTTTTACTAGTAGAAAATTTTCAAAATGACATAATAATATACCAACTGTTAGGCGTCCCGGTGTTATTTTATAGCGTATTTAATATTTAAGGCACTTACAAATAATATTTGATTTAGTGGGCGTGATGTAGTAAACGATCGAATATTGCTTGCCTCCTTATCTCAAAACTTAGTATTTGGAGATATCTGACTAATCAACTGAACGATCGACATATTTTATGTAATATTTCTCCGTTATTAAATACATACCTAATATCTTTTATAAGTATGAGCGACAATCAAATCATCATTATATAAATCAGTTTTCCCAGAGCAAGAGAAAAATTGCCGAAAGTAACTTGCCAAGGCACAATTCCAAAAAAAACCTACCACTATCCACCCTTAGTTATGTTAAGAGTTGAGGCAGAGTTTTTCGTCCATCCTCATTAGCAAACTTTCGCCTGGTCAGGTGAAAGTTGGAGAAGATTGTCGGGGGGAAAGCTGTGCGGAGACGAAGGTCAACTTTCTAAAGGTACGACTTTCTCGCTCTTCAGATTAATTCTCAAAAGTTTCAACCCCTAAAAAAATTCGTTTTTCTTTTAATGCGTTATTTTTGGGATTATATATGGGATTCACGTGATAATCAATGTAGCTTAATTGTTTTAATTAGTGGATGGAGATTAGGCAAGGATGTACGTTAAAATAAACATGTTTTATATTTCTCATATACGTCGGTTGTTCAAAAGTATCGGGAATTTTTCAATTTCGCGGGTGTGAAGAGTCCGATTGTCAAAATTTCTTTTTTTGTTATGTTGGTATATATGCCCCTGAAGTATGGTAAAATTGTCAGGTATAATCATTGCTTAGTTTGTGGCAGCCGCTAAGGTTAGACGTGTTTTTATGATTATTATTTTTTAATTGTAAAACTAACGTTTTTAAGACAAGAGTTTTTATGCATAGCACAAAGGGTAACAATTATTATAAGCAATAATTATCAGCCTGAAACACTCATCCACATTGAAAAATCTTCCGAGAAAAGATACATGACGCCAACGGGACTTGAACCCGTGTCCTCTCGATTGCCGGTCGATTGCTCTTGACCACTGAGCTATGGCGGCTTATCTTGTACCCGCCAAATGATTCAATATATGCTAGTGTTTCATTCAACAATTACTGCTTATTATATTTTTCCACCTGAAAACAACCAACTTTATTTTTGCGAGAGAAACATTGTAAGTGTTAAGTCCCTCGCTAGGTGGCGTCGAGACAAATTATGTCTTCATTTTATTGGGGAAATACTTAAACTTGTCAAATATTAATTATTATTTTTTAATTGTAAAAGTAACGTTTTTAAGACAAGAGTTTTTATGCATAGCACAAAGGGTAACAATTATTATAAGCAATAATTATCAGCCTGAAACACTCATCCACATTGAAAAATCTTCCGAGAAAAGATACATGACGCCAACGGGACTTGAACCCGTGTCCTCTCGATTGCCGGTCGATTGCTCTTGACCACTGAGCTATGGCGGCTTATCTTGTACCCGCCAAATGATTCAGTATATGCTAGTGTTTCATTCAACAATTACTGCTTATTATATTTTTCCACCCTTTGTGCTATGCATAAAAACTCTTGTCTTAAAAACGTTAGTTTTACAATAAAAAAATAATAATTAATATTTGACAAGTTTAAGTATTTCCCCAATAAAATGAAGACATAATTTGTCTCGACGCCACCTAGCGAGGGACTTAACACTTACAATGTTTCTCTCGCAAAAATAAAGTTGGTTGTTTTCAGGTGGAAAAATATAATAAGCAGTAATTGTTGAATGAAACACTAGCATATATTGAATCATTTGGCGGGTACAAGATAAGCCGCCATAGCTCAGTGGTCAAGAGCAATCGACCGGCAATCGAGAGGACACGGGTTCAAGTCCCGTTGGCGTCATGTATCTTTTCTCGGAAGATTTTTCAATGTGGATGAGTGTTTCAGGCTGATAATTATTGCTTATAATAATTGTGTTTTTATGAGTTCGGCGATTTTTGTATCTTTTTAAAAATGGTTCAAAAAATTAAATAAAGTGTGTTAAATCATAACAAAGGCCTAGGGTGAGTCTGCTATGAGTAAAACAAGGGTTTACGAGTGGTGTAAGAGTTTCCATGATGGCCGTGAGACGCCCCAGCACATCAACAACCGATGAAAACGTGGAAACAGTGAAAGAAATGGTTATTACTTTTTGAACAGCCGACGTATATCGTTTTATAGTGTTTTATATTAGTTGTGAAAAATTAAACACTAATTAAGGTGTAAAACTTTGCATGTAAGGCCAAACAAGCTGGTTAGGTTAGATTGCAATTCCGCAAGGATCAAGAATCAGCACATTTATCATCAAATGTTACGAGAATTTGAGACACCCCAACCTAAAATTATATTCCTTCTAATATATGAAACCATGAAACTACTTTCAGATATTTTTTGTTGTACAATTCACTGGATTACAAACCCGCGATAAGCCGAAGATCTGTGATAAAATCCTAAATATTTTCCTGAAGTATATTACATTACCGTTCCAATTGGCGTATATCAAAAACAATCCATGAATATTTATTTCTGAGAAGAATAGTCCGACACCATTTGGGTTTCTTGGCCTTTATTGGGGACAATCGTAAGATAAATTTCTTTAGCATTATAAATCAGAGAGATAAAATTTAAGCGAAGACGAAATGGAAAACTCCATTTAAAGGAAGTTTTTAACCGAGTTATATTTTTTCATTGAAGACAATATTAACGACTCTCAAACGAAAAACGTGAAACAGAAAAGAGAGATAAGAGTCAGTCGCATATAGAAATTGAACCGAGGACCTCTTCTTTGCCGGGGAAATGCTCTGACCACCGAACTCATTCTCTCATTTTTGTAAGACGGCAGCCAACAAAAATAATATGCTTTAAATTTTTTTAGATAATTTTGGTAGCTCTCACTCGAAGTATGAAACAGTTGCAGTCGAATTAGCTCAGTGGTCAGAGCACTTCCTCGGGATGGAAGAAGATCTGGGTTCAATTCCTAGAGGCGACTGAATTTTTTCTGTTTTTTCTGATTCACATTTTTCCTGTTTTACTTTTTTCATTTGAGAGTAATTAATATTGTTTGCAATGCTTAAATATTACTATTGAACTCCCCTGAACTTCTTTCGCTAATATGTTTCCATGTACCTAGTCGATCAGTTCGTTTCAAATTACCTTATCATTGCAACAATACAGGATCGAACGCTGAATTCAATTCCATAATGAATCGCCTGCATGTACTTAGAAATAAATATGTTTTGGATGAATCTATAAACATTGCTAGTTTAATATAAATTCATACAAACACTACTTAATTAAAACTGTCAGCGCTTCTCAGTTTGACTATAATCAAATACAGATTTAAAGTATTAATTTCTTAATACATAATATCCGGGATTTATAATGTGTTGTATTTCTATTGTTCTCTTTTATGAATTTTATATTTATAATTTTCATTTTTTTTATCTATGTATATTCTGTATTCATATGTAAAATAATTCTTTTGTAAAAGCCGTTATAATCGGCGTTAATAAATAAATAAATTTGAGGTCGTTATTCCAAAAATAAAAGAATATATTATATTTTATTATATTATTTTATAATATTGAATTTTAAAATTATTTATCTCTACAAAGCATCTTTATATTGGGTTTTTCGTTGCCTGTCCCACCGGGATATGCCTGTGTTGAGTCGAGGTATACATATATAGTGGTGTTTACACAAATATTCCTGTGTTAAGTCGAGGTATACATATATAGTGGTGTTAACACAAATATGCCTGTGTTGAGTCGAGGTATACATATATAGTGGTGTTTACACAAATATGCCTGTGTTGAGTCGAGGTATACATATATAGTGGTGTTTACACAAATATGCCTGTGTTGAGTCGAGGTATACATATATAGTGGTGTTTACACAAATATGCCTGTGTTGAGTCGAGGTATACATATATAGTGGTGTTTACACAAAGTCATTTGTTTTGTTTATATATATATTTTATTCATGGATGCTACTCAGGACAAAGCCAAACCAAAAACAAAATGCTTTTTTTTCTCCATTTAAAAAAATTAAAATTAAAATGAATTAATTACGTACATAGTGTCTATCTATGTACCCATGTGAATTTGATACACATCTAAATTGGAAGCAACATATACTTAACACGACAAACAAAATCCGCAAATCTATTTACTTTTTCAAACAAACGCGCAATTTCCTTAACCTACAACTTTTAAAAACAGTGTATTACTCACTGTGCCAATCTCACATCGAATACGGAATTTTAGCTTGGGGTAACACTTATTATAATGCCCTCGAACCCATCATTAAAGCACAAAAACTAATAATAAAAATAATTCTTAAACTTCCTCTCACTACCAGCACTGATACGATCTTCAATACTTTCAACGTTATGGACATTAAACAGCTCTACGCAAAATCCATCTTACTTTATTTACATAAAAACAACAAAATCCTATACAAACCAACTCAAATGATACACAATACACGAGCCAAAAATGAAGAACTTCTCCAAACTCCCTTTTCTAAAACCACCTTTGGACAAAAACACTTTAAATACATAGCTTGCAAACTATACAATACACTTCCAGCCACGATTAGACAAACCGAATCAAAGACCAAATACAAACAAGATTTAAAGAAATGGATTATAAGTATTGGACTCCACACTACTGCTAACATCTGTAAAATAGAATACAAATAGACAGAATTACCATCTCACGTATGTCCCTACCCTTATTAAAGACTTAAAATAGTAAAATCCTATATGTATAATATAACTTCCTATATAGACTCAAAAGGATTTACTACTTTATTCATCTCTTCCTTCACCTATATAATGCTCTCTTTGTGATATTAACCCTCAATCTTAATCATCTTTCTGTTTGAATTGTATAAATCAGTATGTATCTTACCTTAAATATTCTCATGTTGTAATTAAATATTCTTATGTATGATACTCATTTATGTACCTCTACGCCTGTCTCAACACAGGTATTCCCTAGTGAGACAGGCATCGAATAATGTTATGTAAACATACCTTTTATAGATAAATAAATAAAAAAATAAAAATAAAAATTGTCAAATTTGGTTAGAATTGTTTTATCATTTCCAAAACTGGAATTGTTTATTTGGAAAATTCAAACAAACGATAATTAATTTTTACAGAAAAGAGTTTAAATTGCCATTTTCAAAATTTTAACTGTTATGTCGAGAATTGACCATGCTTGGTTTTTCACGGGTCTGTGCTCGTATTTAAATAATTTTAAAGATCTTATGGATTTACTAAGAATCATGGAACAAATAACTGCTTTGTGAGTGAAATTATATTTCTGTTTTAATGTATTTTTTTCCGGGGGTATAAATCAAACAAGTATTTTGTTGCAAGTGAACCAAAATACAAACATAATCATTTTGAAATGGTATGAAAAACTATTAATCTTTTGTTGTACATTGCAGTCATACATCAAAACACTTGTCCAAGAGAAGTGAGTATAAGAAGAAATAAAAATTGGTATGGTGCCTACTCTAAGGATAAGTGAGGTTTATTTTATCTTCACGATGATATGATGCAGGTTTATAATACCTATATCGCTTAAAAGACTGCCGCTAGGAAGATGCTAAAAACGTATTTTAAAAATTAAGTTTCCATCCCAAAATAAGCCAGGCAACCTTTTATTTTGCTCCTCATTATCCCACTTAAAGTAATCACCGACCTGCCGGGGAAATTGAAAATAAAATTCCTGAACGTATGAAATAATAACTGCTAAACGTTATATTACGGATATTGTGTGAACATAACCATAGACCGGTGTTTTGAAAGAAAGGAAATTTCTGAAAATTCTGAAAAAAAGTGCGTATTGTAAATACACTGATGGCGACAAATTAACGAACTTTGGAGGTTATCCACTATTTACCCGCCCTGGTATAAGTAACAGATGGTTCTCTCCTTCAAGGCTCTCGCAAGATTCTATTTTTTTGTAAACGAAGCTACATTTATTTATTTTGAACGAATCTAGACCTCCAGTATCCCTGCATACATTGTTAGAAAGCAGTACGTAAGTAAGGGAAGGGAAAAAATGAATGGACTATAAAAAATGAGGTATTATTATGGTTATTGATTTGATGATGTATAGGAAATTAGAAGGAAGCGAAGAGTACCTATTCACTTAAAATTTGCTCATGTGTTATTTTTTTTACATTAGCTCTACACAGGAGGCCCTGGGGAAAATAATTCCCCCCAGGGACTATGTTATCTTTGGGGATGCTTATGCAGGGTCTTTTTAGGAAAGGAAATTCTGGGAAGGAAAACTGTGTGAGGGATGGGTAGGAATCTGGGGGTCAGTGTGTTCAGGAGTGACGGATGTGTGAATCCATCCCTCCCGCTGCGGTGCGAGGCGATGTTCCGAGAGAGTACGGCTGAAGAAGTCAAAGGGACTCAACGCAGCTGATGGGCAGACGCATCCACCACCAAGACCCCGACAAACCTCACCCCATGAACCCGAGCATCCCGGCTAAGTCGTAGCAAACGTAGCAAACCAAACGTAGCAAACCACTGGGCTGAACTACAGCAAAAGTGTTGGTTATCCAATAAATGATTCCCGGGGTGGCGGTACCCATACCCGCTTCCCAAATTTTTGGTTTGTTTGTAAATAATAATGTTTATAAATTGGCAACATATAGTACGTCTACAAATTACGGGCGTTAATAAAAAATAAATTAAAAGTATCCATTTAAACACACTTGAAATTTTAGAAATTAGAAAGAGTGTAAAGAAGAGTTTAAATTTTATTAGTAATCAAAAAATGATTTTAAATAACTCCCTTTTAAATTTCTTCCTATTGTAAATTACGCCCCATTGTAATATACCCACCCTTCCCACTCCCGCAGATCCTTGTTAATCTAACGGCTATGGTTCTCAACCCTGCTGATCGACGATTTTCTCAGGGCCTCCTGTGTTCCGCAATGTAAAAAAAATCAACTGTTCAGCCGAAATATAGGCCCAACACTCTTCAAATGTGTAAATACACTCAATGCAACTCTCCGATCAACAGGCGAATAGAGAGTCACTAAACAAATCGCTTTGCTGATCGAAGATTGATCGATCGATATAATTGAGAACAACGGCCGTAAGTCAATATTGGAATACTGGAATGATGGACGTTTGGATTAGGGATGTCGAAAGTGAAAAAAAAATCGATATATCGATGTATCGATATTTATTAAAATATCAATATCGACGTCGATATATCGAAAAAAAATATCGATATATCGGTCAAATTTTCAAGAGATTTTGCGTTTTTAAAATAATAGTGTACCTATTCAGCTCAATATTATCAATAGTAATTTTTTACACAATTTGCTTTTTTTAATGTACAAAAATCTCAATAAAAATTAAGATATTCTTATCACTTTTCATTTTTATTACGTAATAATTACGAAAATATCAAAAACTAAAAAGCTGTCTTCTAACTTATATGTAAACTGAGACGCATACAAAGTGTGTATGCGTCTCAGTAACATTCTATTGGCGTATTAATCTGTCGAAAAGGACTTCGTGTTTGGATATTATATATTTGGATGGTATAAAAACAATTGGGAACCAACACATAGGGAAAAAAATGGCGAAAAATAGCATACATTTCTATGTATGTACCTACACACAAGAGATAGTATTGGTGATCACTAAAGACCGGAATATATGCAAATGCATATTTGCATATGCATTTGCATATTTAGACCCTTTTCAGCGGTAGTTGCATATTTAAGCAAAAAAATTGAGATCTTGCATATTTACGATCGATCTCGTTCATCGTTCACATAGTGACACTAATAAACACTATAAACGTCAGATAGCTAAGTGCACGGCTAGTGAACTGATCGCTCCGCGGCTAGTGAAAACGCTTGAAACTCATGGATTGGCAACTCATGAATGAACTCATGAATGAATCTATTCAGGCTGTGAAGAAAATTCGCCTTATTAATTCCTCGTTGCCAGAGCTCTTCCCGAGAAAACTCAAAGAAAAGTTTGAAAACTTACTTGACAATAACCCAGGGTTTGAACCCTTGTGCCAAATTGATAGCTTCATCAACGGGGCAGGTGAAATTTTGCCCGGCACAATAAGTTCAAAATTCGCACCCAAATTTAAATTCTGTCCAGTCACATCAGTAGACGTTAAAGCTCCTTTTCGGCTTGATGAATATATACGTGAAATCCTATTTAGATACTATTTTGATTAATCTTTACGACATCAAAAATCAATCAATCTTACAGTATGAACATCAAAAAATATGCTACGGATGAATCGAAGCTTTTACTAGCTTTTCTTTGTATTAAAATTAAAATAAAATTATTATTTACGTAACAAAAAATATAAGCGTTAACCACCAAAAAAAATATTTTCTCATGACTTAACTATGAAGTAAAAAAAGAAACAATTTTTAAAAAATACCCTTTTATGGCTAAGACTATTTTTGAGGTTTTCCATGTTCTAACTTTTTTTCGTTCTTATAAAATTATGCACAAAATAAATAAAAACCACTTTTTCGCTTACTAGCCTCGTGCAAAAAGACGCTCGATATTAAAATTTGGCAGGCATGAGATTCGAAATATTTCTAGCGTTTATATTCCTCTTAAGCGGTCGTAGATACAATTTGTCTACAGAACATTTAGAACAGTACTTAGTCGTATACGTTTTTAAAGGTAAATTGTGAATTTCATTGTTAAATACATCTTGTAATTGATATTTTCCAAAATACGATGGTTATCCTTGAGTACTAATAGCTTACTAAAATAAAAAATATTTCAAAATATTACTTCCTGTATTATTTCATGTTGCATATTTTGGCCCTTTTTATGGATTTTCGTGCATATTTTAGCTATTTTTATTGCATATTTACATGCATATTTTGGGCTGTTTTTGTTGCATATAATCCGGTCTTTAGTGATCACAAATACTAATGAAATACAATAGATTTGTATGCTATTAATAGTTAAAATTTCAACCGCCAGATGTCATGACCTAATACAGTTACTTTTTTCCGTTCGTTCCTAAACGGTTTTGGATTCTAGTGACTTTAAATAGGTACATAAATTTAAAAAAATATCGTTTTTGATACAATATTCGATATTGGATATTTTGTATCGATATATCGATATATCGGATCAAAATATATCGACTAAAAATATCGATATATTGAATTAAAAATATCGATCCTTTTTCAACAAGCCTATTTTGGATCTAATACCCGAATGATTACGAAGATAGCCATACTAGTGATCTATTTCGCTGAATCCATTTTTGTAATTATTATGTTGGACCTTTACGAAGGAAGGTCACCAGTGCGCTGGAGTAATGAAAATCACTGGCGTCCAGTACATCAGTGTCCGCAGTGTCGACGCAGCATAGAACGGCGACGAGTGGTGGAGCCAGAAGAAGAATGTTGGACAGCAAAAGATTTATTACTTTGTGTAGATCTACGCGAGTGTAATACGTAACATAATATCACTTCCATTCTATGAACATATTTTTCTGTGGGAGCACTCAGGGCAGGTATACGGTACATAGTTAGCAACGGTTACCTGAGTACGTGGGCTTGAAGGTTCCGCTTAATGGTTAAGTAATACAGTCGAGTCCGCTTAATTGGTACATCGGTTTATCGGGACAGCCGGTTATTTAGGACAGAACCGAAGGAACAGAAATCAAATAAATAAACTTATACTAATTTATAACGGTTATCTGGGACACCGTTCAGTTCATTCCCATTCCATTATTGGGACAATTTCGATCTAAATTCGATGCCAATGTGTCTTAGTAAACGAATTTGTATATAGGGAAAAGAGGGGGGGGGGGGGGCGCTCGGATTGCGGCGTGGGTGAGGACAGGGGATGCTATGCTCCAAGGGAGTTTCAAGTTCATTCGGCAGTTCAGGGTTCATTGAAGCCCCCGCATTCCGAATGTCAACCGATTTATAAAATATTTTCCTTGAGCATTTTAAGTTTTGAAACTCTTTAAAAAATAAATGTTATTTTTGAAGATAATATCTATGCATTTGCCGAGCAGAAAAGGTAATTATGTGAAATTCCCACTACAGGAAAAAACACGAAGTATGCTCCAAAAGTTATTGAAAACACATTTCGTTCTGTTATTCAACAAGTTTTAGGTACGGAATGATTCAAATGTTAATTTTTGCTCTATTTCAAATAAGTCAGGCTTTATTAATTATTTTCGCTTAAGCGATTTAATTATAATCGTTTCATAATATCGGCGCTCCCTCTAACATTATTTTTTACATCTCCCTTTTCTTATTCTTTTTGAATGCTTACTAAAGTTTTGAATGTGTTCTTAAATAATAATATGAAAATATTTTGGAGGAGAGTGAAGAAATCAATTTTGAAGCAGCAAAATGTAGGTGGATATCCGAATAATATTTATTCCCGCAAAACTTTAACGTTTTCACTTTTGAGGCATTTGTACCTGCAGTTATTTTTTAATTTTTTTTATTTAAGTTTATTAAGGAAATATAAAGTTGTATATAATGAAATTGCATATTAAATAGTGAATATAATATAAACCAGTTAAGTTCCATTTATAATATTTTGTTATGGTTACTGATTATGTGATTATGAATCAAGTGATTATTAAACCATTATTGTAGGTATATGGTATAAGCAAGTTGTGAAAAAAATATTAAAAGAAGACAATAATGAATACAGAGATAAGAGTTTCAAGTAATTGTTTAAAGTTATAAGATATATGGGTACAAAATTATGTTTTACCAACCTTAAATTTCGCTTATTTGGGACAGCCGCTTATTCGGGACAAAATTTTTGGGTTCCAATGTGTCCCAATTAAGCAGAATTAACAGCACCTGAAAAGGGTCTACTTAACGTCCTGATGGCGTAATTAACCACACGAGCGTTATAATGTGCGAACCACACAGGATTAATACTTAAAGATTTCTGTAACATTTTAAATCGGTTTCAGAACAGTTAAGGACAGTTCATTAAACTCGAAACATTGATCTAAAACGTGACTTTGGAACATGAAATTAAACTTAGCTTAATTGCTTTACTTATGTTTTAAAGGTCAGAAATACATCGCTGATTTAAATACTAGTAGTTCTTCTCAATATAGTAGAGAATTTGGAAAACAAACGGAATATTTTTTTCGTATTATAAAGAACTAGCATTAAGAGATACGCTAAACTTTTTTAGATGTCTGTTGTGTTTGTATACAGGGTGTCCCAAAAGAAAGTATATATTTTGTGGATCGATTTAAAAAAAAGTAAGGGTTCTATCGAAAAAATGTTTGTTAAATACTAAAATACACAATTAGGGAATTTATTTCTTAAAAATAATATTGTCCAAATGTAAACCCTCGCGTTCGCGGCATTAGTTTAATCGAAGAGTAAAATTTCTCATGACGGTTCGGCAGGTAGGCTTCGTGATGAAGTCGGATTTTTGGCGTACACTTTAGATTTGAGATAACCCCACAGGAAAAAGCCCATAGGGGTTATGTCAGGACCACGAAGAGGCCAATTTATGTCACCTCTTCTGGAGATCAATTTGCCAGGGAAAATTTCATGAACTCGTGGCAGAGACATATTGGACTATGTAATGTTGTTCCGTCTTGCTGGAACCATGTTCTTTGGTTATACCAGTAAATTTGTAGGGGTACAGCATTATGTATTTGTGCAAAATGCTGTATAACGATGATCTATACACATTTAAAGCACTTGCGCGCTTCCGAATCGAAAAGTTTGAGTCGTCATGAAAAGACTGATACACACTCTCTACGTTTTCTACCGTTCTCGATGACGTTGGTCGCCCAGATTTTGGTTTTACCAGCGTTGTACCGATCTCTTCAAACTTTTTGACCCATTTTCGAATGAGAGGAATGCTTGAAGCATCATTGAATTGACGAAAAGCTCAAATGTTGCAGAATCTTCTACGCGCTACAGTAGCCGAATCACAATTTGTGTAAAACTCACGCACGCACAACGCGCGGTCGCTCCCGAGAAATGCTTCATAGCGACTAAATTCCCAAGAGCCAGACTACTGATTGACATATCCCCCGCGCCCCTCGAAAAAGTTGCGTTCACACAGAAAGCAAAACAAATATATTCTTTCTTTTGGGACAACCTGTATATTTAGATTCAATGACTCTCAACAGATGTTGTTAGAGTATGTAGTTTTAATGTATCTCGAAGAATGTCGTTAATGTGAGTAGTTTTAAGGTATCTCAATAGGAGTAATAAAAAGGTGTCAACGATGGTTCCATGACAAGTCAGAATCAACTCAACTCAACACCTCTTTGAAATGTCGTTAATAGCTTTTTTAATATCTAAATTTAATAACCTAATCTAACGTAACCTATTTAACCAAATTTTAAAAATAATTTTTTCATCACATTAAAAAATTATTGTGTTGAGTTTATTCTGAGTTGTCCGGTCACTGTCATTGTAATATTGCATGATAGAAACAACTGTCGAACGTTTTTGGTTTAATACACCAATGGTTACCAGGATAGCCGATCATATCCAATCGACAGGCGGTCATTTTTAGTGGGCGGCTCCTCCGCCGCAGATTAACACAACGCATCCTTTTGAACGGACGTTAAGTCCAGTTAGATATTCATTGTAAATACGACACGACAATAAACAAGACTAATAAGCTCTGACGAACCGAAGTTCCATTGAAAACTCCAAATCATTAGAATTGTATTGTTAATTAGAAAAATTAACAAAACATGGCAACGTCTTTTAAGGCTGGGAAACCAATTAGTAAATTGGGACAAATTTAATGTTTAAACGTTGCCAATATTGATAATTACTCTAAAAAATCTTCACTCTACAGCAATTTATACGAATAATGTGGTATGGCTAGGTATAATTCACACATCTTCCGATGGTTGCATGAAGATTGGTTGTTGAAAAAAACTTAGGCTACCAATAAACGAGATGGACTGAAAACTTAAACGTCATATTATTCAATACGCTATATAAACAAACCAGGTCATGCTAGAAAAACTAAACAATTTGATGGATGCTTGGTCCATTCTCAAATTTAGATGTTAGAGAGCTGAAAAACAATGAATGGAACGGTATTAAAATGAATGTTGGTAAAGTACAGTTGAGGAATACCATAAAAAATTAAATCTCTTTATTAAACTGCGTACATTTTTTTAACGGGAACATCGCATAAAAGGAGAAAGGTAAAGAGGGATTGCAAGGGAAACAGCAGTTTTCCTGTAATAAGAATATATGCGATTCTTTTAATGGTATCGCTAATGGAGCTTTTTAACTGAGAAAACCTGACCATAAAATGAAATCTCTACTTTGCCAGAAGTAATTTCAGACCTTTAATAATTGTTTCTCGACTACAGAACAATAAAAGTGATTTTACGTGCTTTGAAAGTGAATGCACTGCGATTAGAAAATCCTTTTAAAAATCTTTTATTGGCTTCTTACGAGGTAACTTTTCTCATAAAATACGCGCTTTACAGTAAAATATTCTAAGAGAAAGTTGAAAATGTGATCCTAAGTCTGACAACATGATAAGATAAAAACAAAGTAAAATATGCAATGCAAGATAGCCTTTGCCACGGACCACGTTAAGGAAGGCTTCACGTCTGTGCAACCCTTTAAGGACCCTTTTAACGTAAAAATATAAGATAAAAAAATGCGAAGAGTAATGAAGGTGTCCTCTCACCTTTATCCATTACTTCTGGAGAAGTTAATTTAAGAACTTAGAAAATAAAACCTACCTTATCTTACATCGTACTTTTATAGAAAGTCCAAAATGTTAGCACGTCCTATAAGAGGGAGGGAAAGTTACTTTTCTATCTTATTTGACATGGGAAAAATTAATAAAAATGAAATTATAACAATAAAAGTTTTAGTCAATTTGCGAAAGCTTGATAAAGCAAATCGAAGCTTTTATGAAAATCGTGAAAATTTGATGTTTTTTCCATTTATTGCCGGTTTTAATATTATTATTCATGGCTGGTTACAATAAAAAGCAGAGTGTGCAATTCACACGCTGCGCCTTCAAAAAACTAAAGTAGAAAAGAGTTGGGAGGCTACGAAGCACCGCAAAAAGAGAAAACCGATTATACTATCATATTCTTTCGCAGGCTAAAACCTATAGATGTACGTGTCTGTCTCTTTTTATTGTCGCTATTTTTCGTTTCATGGAGTTTCAATCCACAACGGTGCTAAAGAAATTTTCAACTCAAATAATGTTATTCGCTATCTGATGATCAAAATTTATTGATATTGTGAGTGGGGTTGATATTAAGAATACGATGTTTTTAATCGTTCTGACATCTTTAAACAAATCACATTTTAGCCAAAAAAATTAACCAATCCTGATTTTCCAAAATACCATTGATAAGCAGAACAGCCAGTACGGTTAATGGTTAAACTATTCAGGTTTTCAATTATTTATAAACGACCGAGTAAGTGTTTCCCTTCGTAATTAAAATGGATTAAAACTACAGCAGTACAAATTAAAATCATAGCACGATGCTTCAATCAGTTAAATAAATTACTTTTTCCAAAAACAACAACAAAACTTTTGTATTTAACAAAATTGTTGAAACATTAACAAACGATGACATTAATATTTTGTAGTGTTTTAATAGAATGAAGTTAATTTTGTATTTTGTTACATAATTTATTGATATTAGTTACTTAGGTAGTTGTACCAAGAATAAATCAGTCCACCCTCGGTTTTCTTTGGGGATATTATTATAAATGCTGAAGTAAAGCCGCCCCCGTCAAATAGGAGCACGTTCTCAATCACAGCAACGGGATTTGATCGGAATTAAAAAAGAAAAGTAGAAGAAAATAATACGAGAGAGAAATTAATGACGTTTCTTTGTATAGGGCTAGCCATGCCTGAATCTGTGCCATAAAGTATTTTATTAAATATCTTGCTTACTAAGATATTATATTTCGTTTGAAGACAATTTTTTTAAAGACAGATGTTCTTTGAAACGAGAAAAAAAATGCATACATGTAAAAGACGATGTATTTCTTTAAGGCGGAAACTGCCAAATCCCAATGCGTGCAATTGAAAATAATAATAATCCATTTCAGGGTTCTCATGGCTAACAGAATGATTTAAAAAAATATATTTTTAAAAAATATTATGTGAAATGTTATTGGATTTAATGCTTTTCAAAATAAATAGAAGAAATTATTTCATTTAACATACACTTTAGGGTTATAATTATGTTTTTCAGACAATGTTTTCGATCTTATGAATGTTCACCGTTTATTTTACTGATAAAGTGTGGCATGTTAATATTTAATCTAAGCATTCAGGTGTGCACTAGTTGGTCGACGGAAATCTAAATGAAGGCTCTTACGCAAGGTTTTTTTTACAATAAAAAATATTTTTTTTATAGGAATTTTCCACCGCCCCGAATGCTAATAGTTGTCTTTTTGTCTTTTATAGTATTTTTTTTTACATGAGCTCCACACAGGAGGCCCTGAGGAAAATAATTTCCCTCAGGGCCTATGTCATCTTTGGGGATGCTGTGTGGAGGGGTTTTTTTTAGGAAAGAAGGAGAGGAGAGTTCTGGGAAGGAAAAGCGTTTAAGGGGTGGGTAGGAATCTGAGGTTCAGTATGTCCTGGTCATCCGCCTAAATCACCCCCGATAAATCACCAAACGTAGCGAACCACTTGGGGTGACCTATGGCAGAGGTGTTGGTTATCCAATAAAGGTTCCCGGGGCGGCGGTAACCATTCTCGCCTCCCAAATTGAGGTAAATCGAAAGCTTTTTCTAAAAAATATTCGTATAAAGCATAAATATAAATATATATAAACGTATAAAGCGTGTCCAGCGATTTAGAAAGTTTACCAACTAAAGAACTTGCATTTAAAACGCAGCGCAATCGTAAAGGTGCACATTTTAAAAATTTGTACATACCACACTTTGATAAACACTGCTCATACCCATCTCATATACTTTTCTTACTCTAATGATAATATTAATATTAATACACTATGAGATTTTATTTTGCTTACTCTCACCAAGTACCTATCTCAATTCCTCTCCAATAATCTATCTGTCAAAAGCTCCTCCCTTGCTTTAGTTTATTACTCGTAAAAAATGGAACAAATAACATTAAGGAAAATTTAAGAAATTTTCTGCTCCAAATTTTTAAAACATTATTTTCTTGCCTTACTTTAAGTAAATCTAGAGGTCATCGCAGTCTAAACCGAGAACAAGGACCAAAGACCCCTAATTTATCAGGTGACCTTAATTATAATACACCTGCTAAACAAGTAATTTACAAGGGGTACTTAGTCAAAGTTCCCCCCGTTTGTACCGTGTACCCTAGGTGTCATCAAATTTCTCATGAGACACAAATTTAAACGATATTTGAACACACTTAGTTGGTTCAGCGTTAAATACGCAAAAATATATGAGTGTAAGCATAGGTGTACGAAAATATTATTAAGTTTATGTATCCTTCTGTTCATGGGTGTCCCAAATAAATGGTGCCTGAGGGTGCCATAAGAAATAACATACATTTTTAAGATTTTTAAAGTGAAACTCTGAAAAAACTATGCGAAAATGTTTTTATTTAACTTTTTTACACGATAAGGATAGAAGTAGTTTGAAGATTGTATTCTGCTTAGGTAGACACCATTTATTTTAACGGGAAGTTTTATTGAAGTGAAACAATTTGCGTGAAAATAACCCTTGTTCAGAGAAGTATCAAATTTGAAAAATTGGTATGGAAGAGTTTTTGTGGGAAAATGCAAAAGAAAGAGCCAGTATGCCAGTAACCCGTGCATTTGATATTATTTTAGTCTAAGAATAATATCATAAAACTTCTTGTTTGTTCTGAAATCTCATAAAGTTTTCATGTAGAATGTCTTCTTGAGAAAATGTTTCAAGACTGAATATTTTTATTTTGAAGCGTAAGCTATGTATGGCGCATTCTCGAAGTCTCTTGGATGAGTTTGGTTGTTGTCGACAGACGGATAAATTTGTGAGAAAATTTAAAGGAAATAGTTATGAAGGAAATAACTATTGTAATTGTCATAATTTTGTCACAAATAAATTTGAACAAATAATTTAATGCTATGAAAGAGTCTTGCATTGTGCAATCAAAGAGAAAGAAAACATTCATGGACATGGATCGCAAGTGGAAGGGAGCCATGGGTCCGACGAGTTGATAGCAAGAGAGTCAAGACCGAGACGGAAGAGAGAGGAAATGGAGATAGGACAGTTGGTGAAATACCAAGCACCCAGCAGCGTGATGCTGGGCGGTGGATGAGAAAGTTACTGTTGAGTTCCAGTAAGTGATTCGCAAGATATGTTTTCCTCCGTCCGGCAAACTGGGCGTGAGACGAAGAAAGTGGCAAGAGTTTGAATATAATGGTGCAGGTAGGAGACTTGGCTAGGAGAACCTGAGCTGCTGATCTACAAAAGCCGCCATTGAAGACCTCGGCTTTGCTATGGTCCCCGCCGAAAATTCAGTGAGATGAAGGTAGTTACAGTGAAAAATTGACAATAATGATGGGAACAATGGAACATGTGACAACTAGTTAAAATATAGATCAAATAGATGTTAGTATAATAAGTAAGTAAGTATAAAATAAAAAGTAAGTAAGCATAAAAAAAAATTAATAATTAATATTATTATCATACAAAAAATTAATCCAACAACCTACAAACGAAACCTTAAAAAAATACCTAAAAGCATACAAAAACAAACTAATGTATTTAATAAAAAACACAAAAGAAAACTATTTTCGGCGAAAACTAGAAGCAACGGAGAACGATGCAAAAAAAGTCTGGAACGTTGTAAATGAAATTATAGATAAGAAAAAACATAAAAAAAATGATATACATAGTATTACACATAATAATATCAAAATACGATGCGAAGAAAATCCATCAGCTGCTGCTAACATATTTAACAACTTTTTTGCAAATGTAGGCAAAAATCTTGCAAATCAAATACAAAAAATACCGTCTAATAACGAACAGAACATTAACGTCAATATCATAAACAAAATTGACATGTTTCCCCTTACTTCAGCCCAGGAAATCGAACACATCATTTCAAGCATGAAGGGAAGATCGGCACCAGGTTTCGATGGAATTACTGTCGAAACACTAAAAGCTATCAAAAAACATATTTCAAAACCATTGACGCATTTAATCAACATTAGTCTTCAAAGCGGAATATTCCCAACGATATATAAACAAACCATCATCACTCCAATTCATAAATCTGGCAACCCAGAAGAAGTGACAAATTATCGTCCAATATCGCTGATTTCAAACATTGCCAAAATCTTTGAAAAAATTATCAAAAAAAGATTAACCGAATTTATTAACAAAAATAACCTAATTCACGATAACCAATATGGATTTATGAAAACTAGAAGTACCCAAGATGCGATTGCCAAATTATCGAACATTATTCAGAACACATTAGACAAATCTTTGAAATGCCTCGGAATCTTCATAGATCTTAAAAAAGCTTTCGATAGTATTTCTCATGATAAACTTATTAAAAAATTAAACTGTGTTGGGATAAACGATAAAGCTCTAAAATGGATAAAAAGCTATTTATTTGAACGACACCAAGTAGTCAAGATAAACAACTCCCTAAGTCTACCACTAACAAGTAATTTTGGGATTCCTCAAGGCACAGTCCTAGGCCCCCTACTATTTATAATATATGTCAACGATATCTTTTAACTACCACTTAACGCAGACATAATATCATATGCCGATGACACAGCTATCATAGTGAATGGGATCGACTGGAATAGAGTAAACGAACAAGCAAATAATATCATGAACATCTTAAAACATTGGTTTGACACAAATCTTCTCTCATTGAATACTAACAAAACATACTGCATACACTTCTCAATCAACAAACTAAAAACACTCCCCGACACTAAAATAATTATCCACAATTACAAATGTAATAAAATCACATGTATCCAAGGCTGTTCAACATTGAAATCAGTACCAGAAATTAAATATCTCGGAGTGATAATAGAACAACATATGAAGTGGAAGAGCCATATCTGTGAATTGGTTAAGCGTATCAGAAAGTGTATATATATATTCATAAGATTAAGAAATATTTTAAAACTCAACAATCTAAAAAGAGTATACTATGCACTAATCCAGTCTTTAATTCAAAATGGAATAATTGGATGGGGGGGGTCATACAACAATATTCTAACCCCTGTCAAAGTGATCCAGAAACTAATCATTAAAGTAATCCTAAAGAAACCCTCCACTTATCCAACAGAAACGCTTTTCGCAGATTTCACGGTGCCTCGAGTTGAGAATATCTTCAAGAAAAATGCAATTATCCAAATTTACAAAGATAATATCATCAAGAAATTTGAAACTCACCAATCAAAAAGATATGAAGACAACATCAAAACACCAAAATTTAATACCAAACTAATGCAAAACAATTATGTCTATTTAGGAATAAAGTTTTTCAACAACCTTCCCATTGAAATAAAAAAAACCAAAGAAATCAATAAACTGAAACTCAAACTGAAGCTACACTTCATCAGGAATAATTAACTAAATAATTACCTGTTTTTCTCTTTCTTTCTATTTATTTTTAATACATATTCATCTCTATTTTATTTAGATTTTTCGAATTTCTCCTAAGTGCACAATAACCGTATGTAACCGTATCCTATGTATGTAAACCTACACATTTAGATGATCCAGAAGTCTCAATTTATCCTATTATATACTTACTTATTACATAATGTTGTTCTATTTCAGTTATAGTTAGTGTAACTCGCTCATCAAGCACAAGAACTAGCTTCTTCTTTGGTGAGATTGCAATGTTTAAATAATTTCTGTACCGCTATGTAATTTCCATAACTCCACTGTACAATTATATAACTATATTAAATAAAAAAAAAAAAAAAAAAAAAAATGTACTGACTTGGCCAAACCTCATTAAAATCCAAGCATTTAACGAGATCTCTATAATTAAATTCATTCCCCTCGTCTCAAACCCAAGCGACCCAAATTGGTTGGAAGGAAGAGTGGAGAAAGTACAAAGGTAATGGATAAAACCGTTTTTATTTAAATATTCATTAAAATATTCTGTGGTAGTTACCGGAGACAATATGGATTGTTACAGGATCTGAAAATTTCGAGTACATAATTTCTAATGAAAAGTGGGTGATTTTTGGCGATATTCGCGTTTTTTTTAAAGAATTTCGCGTTATTTTTGGGAAAAGTTTTGTTATTTTGCAAGTTACTTTCCCATTTAAGTATGTTTAAGCAAAGTGTGCACGCTCTGTGTTGAAAGATAATTTGCAAAAGAAAAACGAATGGACGAACTCGATCAAAGACAAAAATTAATTTATTATGTGGGGTTTAATTATGCACCAGAAAATAACAACTGTGGAGATCTAAGGGCAGTAAATGTCGAGGGTTATTAGATTGAGAAGGACTATTAATGCAAATTTGCACTCAAAATGTAAAAACAGTAGGGAATGCATCAAGTAAATCAGCTTAAGTTAGATCATGCCGTGAATGGTAGAAGAAGTCGAGGACGCCCAAGAAAGACATGGCACGACCAAGTGAATCAGATACTTGAGTCGGGCCATGTCAAGAGTCAGAATAATAGAAGAGAATGTATGAGACGTTGTATGAATGTAAACGAGGCAAGGAATGTGTGCCAAGACCGGTATGTTTGGCGGTCCGTCCTCTCTGCCTACCCCTGCGGGAAACGGCGTGATGGTTAGTTAGTTAGTTAGTTAGTTAGATCATGCCAACAGATCAAAAAGCTAATAGTGTTTATGAGAAGGTTTCAAATTGTGAAAGAAGAACAAAGTGTGTAATAAGACGAAGGCGGGTCGCCAATCACCTTTTCTGGCCTGCTTCATTTTATATTAAATACATTTGAAAAATAAATTATTGCATAAACACTAAAAAGGTAACATCCGATAATTTTAGAAACAGAAATATGACAAAAGTTAAGTCCTCACAAACTATGTATATCCGGATACCTGTTCGTGATCCCATTAGATACATCGATCAGTCGCGCAAAGTATAACAGCTGGCCGTTTGAAAAGTTTCTATGCTTGAGTCGGAAAGTAGTAGGGCTAGGACACTGATGTGCATCTCATCAAGACAAGAAGAGAACAATGATGGACTATCGGAAACATGCAAAATTTAAATCATCATTATATTAAATTCTTTTATATTGGTTTATGAAATAACTTAATTAAATACTTTGTAAAAAAGTTTAAATGACATGCCGCTCGACATTTAAGTAACCTAATCAATAATATCGTTTAGTGGTATAGGACATTTAAAAATAAATTAATCAATGAAGGCTTCTTAGAGTTTCATTCGCACTCTGACGATTTGTTTAAATAATATAGTCATTAATTGAATCCTATGTAACTTAACTTCGAAAACTGTTTACCTTCTTTGAAATGAAAACTCTATATTATTTAAAATAACCTTCTTTTCATTTCATTTATAGAGGTGTTATTTTATTCATGATACCTTTTAATAAACTTTGCTACACATTTAACAAAGTAAAAATGATACTATTACAACTAAAGGACACAAACTGTTTATTATGGAAAAAGATACATGGGATAGGGAAAATGTGAAGTCAGAAGATGGCAAATTGTCATACTGGGGAACTAGTAAACAGGGAACGGTCCATACTTCCTCTTTGATAATGTGGAATTCTATGAAACTTACCTAACAATAGATGTCGTCGCCCACGCAGTGGGAAGGCTCTACGATTAGACTAATAAACATAGCAAAAACAATGGAATCCATGCAATAAAGATAATAATATAATTTACTTATATTATTAAATGAATGATGCCGAGGGTTCTAGGACGACGCGACGTTTTGTCAATGCGCTCTCCCGGTACTCATAATGGGCGAGACGTAATGTATGCCAGAATATATTACCTACTCTCATCGGATTCCTCACGAGACTGAGATTTGTAGAATATTTGTACACAGTAAGTGTGTTTAAGTCGTAAGTAGCTAGGAAGATTACGGTCCATGTTGGTTTAGGATGGAGGAGCGTATCGCTTTAGTACAACCCATTAGCCGAAACAAGAACATATTACTCGGCTTGAATAATATTTAAGGCAACGGGTGAAGTGGGCGATTTCAGAAAGTGTTCAGATTCAATGATGAACTCCATTACACAACTCTCAGAATTTCGTAACTGGGCCAATTTCGCTAAAATCCAACTAAAAGCAAAACAACCTTGCAGTTGTATAATAAATTAAATCACGATAACAATAATGCAACAGTATTTAATTGACCACTTTTGTCGACAATATTTTGCAAGTAAGAGTGACAGATATTAAAAAGTTTTTAAAAATAAACTGTATTTTTATAAATTGAATTAAGATTGTGATACAAAGAAAATCGATAAGACAAGTGCTCATAGATAATAGTACAAATTTTATACAGTATTACCAATATAAAAATTTATAAACGATTACTTAAACTAAAATTTCAACATGGGAGGCGGGTAGAGTACCATTGCCTCTGGAACCGTTTATGGGATAACCAACACCCCTGGCATAAGTCACCCCATGTGGTTTGGTGACTTAGAAGGAGTTCCTGGGTTCATGGGGGGACGTGTGTCTACGTCTTGGTGGCCAATGCGTTTACCCACCTACTGCGTGGCAGACCACATCGGGAGAGATTGGTTGAGGGAGTCCTAATACCCAAATCTCTCCGGCCAGGCTCTTTCGACCCATCGCGCGTCGCATCGCCTTGCACCGCAGTGATGGATTCATCCAGATTCTTACCCACCCCTCATAACTTTTCTTTCTCAGAATTTCTTTTCCCTCCTTTCCCTAAAAAGGAGGGACACAGCCTCCGCAAAGATGACATAGGCCCTGAGGGATTTTTTTTCGTCAAGGCCTCTTGTGTGGAGCTAATGTAAAAAAACATATAATTAAATGGGAAGGAAATGAACTTTTCAAATTTTTAGTATTGAGTAGTTTTAATAATATTTTTGAAAGCTTTTGAAAGATAGATTATTAATATTACACTTAGACCCGGTTTTTTCGCAGAAAATCAATTGGACTCGTTGCCGATAACAATTCATTATCTTACTTTTAGTGGCACTCATGCACGCACACGCGCGCACACACGCACACGCATTTTTCTAAAATTAGATGACATTATTTTTGAAAAAATTACAGCAATTAATGAACAGAAATAAATGTCCGAACAATCTAATGATGATTTGGATTAGGCATTAGCGGTATTGACTCCGGACCCTGGTTGACATAGGATTAAAACCCTTTTTTGTTTTAAAAGATATTTTAAAAGTTCACAGCAGTTTCATAGAGTCCCTGGGAAGGACACTTAAGCCCTTAGTCAAATTTAAAAATAAATTATTGGATTTGGCTACTATCCGGCCGAGGCGAAGACGCAACTAGGTCCCAACTAAAATTAAAAATAGAAGACTATGGTTAAAAAACTTAGTTTTTTGCGGGTTAATTTTTATTTATTATTTTACTCGCAAAAAAAGTATCGAAAACATATTATATTATCGTAATCTATATAATACGTCACCAGAGTTTTATATTTTGCATCGTTCGGGTGGAAAATGTTGAAACCAGGGGCAAGGTCGATCAACAGTACGTTCATTCATCCGAGAAGCATTAACTTTGTAGATTAGCTGTGTAACTCTGAACAATGGAATTTTTGTTCCCACACGCTCCCGGAAAATTACCAGAAATGTGAAAGGAAAGTTTTAATAAAAAATTTTCGCTGCTGTGACAGTAGATGTCCCTTGTTATGAGAACATGATATTGCAATTTTTATGCAAATTACACGTACCTTGTATAGAACTACGCATTTTTCACAGTTTGTCCCATAAATATCAACCCGTTCATAGTCTTTCTTCTATTTACACAATATAGCAGACTTCTTCCAAGGATCAGTCGATTAACTTCAAAATATTTTAGATAAAAAAATAATTTCGCAAGAGTGGTTGGATATAATACTTCTAGCATTTAGTTACGTCACACACCTACCGGATCTGCCGGATCTGCCTTGATGATGGAAACTGCAACGCTGTCCGAAACGTTGGCTAAAGAAGGAGGTAGCGCAACACGGCATAACACCCCAAAAACAAATAACGAAAAAACTTCTAGCATATTTTTATTTTTTTATGAATACCTCACAAGTGTTCCAGCTGCTCCCGTCTGGAGCCAGTGAGATTATGGCATCCCCAATTATAGTACGTTGTGAGGCTGAAGGTAGTGGGGAGGGGAAGGAGATGGGAAAGAGGAAGTGGGAAAATACTTGGTTGTTCAGATTTGGTCACCGAAAACGGCTAAAGCCTTTTCAAGCTACGTTTCAATTCTGAATAGTGATCTTACACCGGGGCGATACTAGAGAGCATTTAGTTGAGTATTGCCCTCCATTTGACTACCATTCAATATCGAAACCTTGCTTGTACCGGCTTTCCGTGGTGGGTGACCAGATCTGAACACGCAGGTAGTTCTTCACATTCCTCTACCCTATTTCCTTTCCCTGCTCAACTCCTTTAACCACACAACATACCCCAATTTAAGGATGGTTTTACAGTGAGATTTCCCTAAAAAAAACATAGAAAGACAGTGCTTGACTTTGTCAAGCACCCTTTATGAAAAAAGATTATTAATGATTAATAAATTAATAATCTTCTATTTCATTATCAATATTGTAACATAATCCCCTTAATAAGGGTAGAATATTTTAAATAAAGACCCTTAAGGTCTGTTTAACTAACAACACGGACGAGATGTCGGTGTCACATTATTTAAGGTTTACCGTTGCATAATTTATTTGGTCAACGACCTCCATACATTACACTCCGAACAAACACACCCACACATCACCACCCGGGGATAATGAATTAATTCGGGCAAATATTTGGATATTAATTTTATTTCTCATCCCTTACAACCATTTATCTTATCAAGGAACACACATTATTACGGTATTAGACACCGTACGTGTTGGGACTTACAAAGGGTTGTTAGGTCGAATTTGAAGCTATTCTTAGGAATAGTTTGTTGATTTAATTAAACGCTCATCTTCACGTGGTAGTAATACAGGCCATCCCCACGTTTTAAGAAAGCCTCGTATATTTTCTTTTTGATGGTGAACTATGTAGGTCTGCTGTGAAATGCTTGTTATTTTAATTAAAATGTCACTTATGTTGGTGATACGCGAGGTTTTTACGTAACTGAATGTCAAAACTTTGGGCACGTTGGAATCCTTGGAACTTCGTACAGTTACGCACACAAGAATGTTATGAAAAAAAGTTATACAATTACAGAATAATATATTAACCCTACAGTGGTCGCGCTCCTTAAAGTAACGCCAGTGGTCGAGTGGATTTATTTTTTATTATAGAGACTATATAGAAAAAAATTTACATACAAAATGTAATGTGAAATTAAGTATAAAATATTGTATTTCTTAGTCCTCCTCACTAGGGGGTCCTGTGCTGAGGCGGACTAAAGTTATTTAAATATAGTTCATTTGTCTTCTATGTCGTTTTTAGCGTCTTCGCTAGGGTTTTCTCATTGACCTCTTTAAGCCATATTTTTATTCTTGATTTGTATTCAATTGGATTTTTTATTAGTTTTATGTCTTGGGGGAGGATGTTATGGAGTTTTGTTGCAAAGTATGTATAGTTTCTTTGTCCAAAAATTACATTAAAACTAAACAGATTACATAAAACTAAAAAAAAATAAGTGAAATCATTGAGAATTATTGTGTATTTATGCTTTGATCTTATATTCTGTGCATTGTTTATTAGATTAACCAACACACATTGAACATAACTTCCATGTTTTTCACAATTAACCAAAACATAAATGACCCCTTTTTTAAAACTAAAAAATATATCTTTCACTTTTATTAACATAACAAATATAATCTTCTATCTTCTATATAAATAAAAATGAATCTCCGAAATGTATGTACGCGCATAACTTCCGAACGACCGCACCAAATTGGATAATTCTTTTTTTGTTGTATTCGTTATTATCAGGACAAGGTTTATATAAAACTACTGGTAAGCTCTGGCATTATAAAATTTGTAATTAAAAAAATGCAATATGTGGCACGCGAGCTGTTTGAAAACTGAATCCACCGAGAAAGGGGAGTGTGGAGTGGGGAGAGGGAAGGTGGAGGAGGCGGAGTGAGAACACGTGGGAGAGAAAGTGGAGGTGGAAGGAGAACAGGACAAATGGGAAAGGACACACAGGGAGAAACTATTTCTTAATTAAATGGCATTGCAACGCATGCCGGGAACCAGCTAGTAAAATAATAAAAACGAGTGTGCTTTAGACCACACAACTGAAGTAAAACTTCTTTAGCTCGATCTATATGATAGGAAGAGAGAAAGAAAATGCGCGCGCGTACTGCTCTCTCTTGCTCCTACAGTGTGACACAGGCAATAGGCCTGCATTGTGTCTTAGATATATGAAACGTAACTGGCTATGAGAGAAAGAGAGAAAGAATATGTGTGCTCGCACCCCTCTCTCTTGCCCCTACAGTAATACAACTCTCTCTCTTTCTATCTCCACTAACTTGTATCTCCCTCTCTCTCAACAACCATTCGCCTCGCTTTTCGCAACGCTCTCGTCGCGCATTTACCAGCTTACTCTCCAAGTCAAGCGCATCTAAAGAAGTTCTACTTTAAAAATAACATATGGTAATTTAAATGCTGATTTCTGAGCAGGACAAACATAAAATTATAAAATGATCAAGAAAAAATATTTTTTTGCATTTTGCATTCACTTTTCGTGTATGCAAAATGTGTTACGTAACTGGTCGCGCGGATTACAGGTGTAGACCATGAACATTGCGAAGCTCCTAACACCAGCGCTGAGCTGAACGGTCCATATCCAACTTAAAGTACACCGAAGATTAAATTATTCGAGCCACCCGTTTTTGAGGAATCTTTAATTTTGCATGAGTGGATTACATATTATGTAATCCACGCGGCCACTGCAGGGCTAATGATTTTTTCATTAAAAATAAAGACAAACATTCCTCGGTTATGAATAACCTGGCAATATTTAAAAATCTACAATTATTGTTATGGTACGTTTTTAGAGCAACAGGGAGCGCCAACGCGAGTCCCAACAAACCGCTGCGGGCAACAACTCGTTGCTCCCCGCTGTTTCCTGTTACCTACCTCCTCTCCCCTCGGCATTCCGGCACGCTCCGCCGCGCCGCCACCAGTCGAGTAGTACAAGCCGTCTCAGGCGCACGTGACACTCCTCCGCGAACTATACAGTTCGCGGCTAACTAGCCCGATCAAATTAAACGCAGTAACATCTGCGATGTAATTAAAGTACATACGAGTGTTAGCGCTGGTGTTCTACCATGCCTGTGAACTTCGGGACCTGTCCTAGACTCGGGATGAGCCCTGCTGAACCCGAGAGCCGAAGGATTCTTCAATCACCATGTAAGCTGTCCTCTGATTTACCCTCTTTAATGTGTCCGTAACGATAGACTGTTTGAACTCTCGCGTAAAGCCACCACTCAGAAAGTTTCGTTGACAGGGATCATGAGATATAAACTCGATAGCTAGGTTTGTGTAACATGCATCTCTTGAATTGAATTGTGCTGTAATAACCCTTGTACTGTGTTTGAATTTACAATACATGAGTCTATTAATTACATCCTGTTGTTAATCTGCCTCGGCAGGAGCCTTTCCCCAGTGAGTATTCCCAGACGATTGTGGGGGAGAGAAGGAGAGAGAGAGAGAGATCCCGACGCATTCGTGCGACCTGCCCTCTGAGATAGAGGGTACTTTTGTCTCTACCGTGAGCTGGCCTGGGGACATATTGTAGAGCAGTTATGCGTTCTGCCCATAACAACTGTCGCCACAGCGTGGGGCCTCGGAATTTTTTTTTCTCTTTCTTTTCTCCCTCTGTCCCGATCGTTTTGCTGGATGCAACTGGTCGAAATTCTCCCTGCACAGGAATTGTTTTGTGAACATTAATTATAACTTGTTATTCTACATCCAGTGTACAGGAATTTCTGTGAAAAAACCACAGAAACATATGGGTAGAATCACGCCGCATTTTAAAGGCAGCCATTTTAGAAGCAAGTAGAAGGTCGCCCAAAATTTAAACCGCGAATCTGACTGCGCACGCGCCACAAACACCGGTCCGCAACAGCTTTCGCGCCTATGCAAACGGCAAATATTAACGCAGCAAATACCTAGTCTCCGGACTGCGCGCGCAACTGTTCCCGCGCCAAATTCCAACGAAAAAACCCGTCGGAACAAATGATTATCTGTTGCTATGCAGCACTTTTTTAATCAGAACGCCCTTTTATAACTAAACCGGCTAGCAACGGAAATGATTATTACAAACTTGATGCTGGAATCCCAGTTTATTGTGCGAATTCCTTTAATCAAAAATTTCGGACTGACGTTTTTTTTGTTGTTTTGCACAATATACCAATTGGCCCACTTGTGTCTATTAAATTAGTACAATTTATATTACACTAAATGGACAAAATAATGACTTTTTCCCTATTCTACATTATAGGTACCGTTTTCTTTTTCAGCATAAGTGTAAAGTGAATTGTGTTTTTTTCCCTACATAAAGGAAAGTGAAATAATATAATAAAATCAATGATTGGTTCCATGAATAAATAAAACAATTTCAATATGGTTGACGTATCAAATCCCATATTCAATTATTTTCATCCGGAAGTTTGTTCCTATTTGCCAGAAGAGTGCCTTTTGTGAATTTTAGTGCCCCTCTCAGTGCAAAGTGCTTTGTGAAAATTTAAAAAGCCGTTTTCTAAAGGCCAGTCCTGGCCAATTTTTTGAAAAATCAGTTTAATACTTGTGAATTTCACCGAATTTCCAAAAGTGCTTTGTGAAAAATAAAAAAGTGTTTCCCCTAAGGTCAAATTCTGGTGTCATGTATACCAAATTGTAGTATGGAATACAGTTTTCTATAACTATGTTAGAAGTGTCAACCAGTGGTTACCAAGTGAAAAGTGCCTCACAAAATTAATTTTGCGTTTGCTAAAGGAAATCCCTGGCAAAATTTTTTCACCTCCCGGGAAACTCACAATGGAAAACAATCAAGCTATGGCATCATCCAATTTGGGTATCATTCCCAACGTGCTCAGTTTATCCAAAACTCACTTACAAACTGCTTTAAAGGATAGAGGACTCTCGCCATCTAGCAAATCTAAATCTACATTAAAGGCTTATGCACTTTTATTTAACAAAAAGTATATTAAGAAAATAAACCTCGCCCCATCAAGCGAAAATAATTCACGCTTGGCTATGCAAGTTTTGGATAATCTTGTTCCTAACAAAGAACCTATGCCGCAAGTAATGATAAAACAGGACATCGCACCCACCTTGACACAAGATAAAACTTACGATTTATCCTCTTGGAAAGTCAAATATAATGGCGTCTCCGATGTACTGGATTTCATCGACCGTATCGAAGAAACGGCTACTATCAAAAATATCCCATTCGAGATTCTACGAAAAAACTTCATAGAACTCATCTCCCCAGAATTGATACCCTGGCACCGCATTCAAAAAACTAAATGCAAAGATTGGAATAAACTCAGATTTGCCCTAATCTCGAGCTTCGGAAAAACAGAAGCCCAGCACAGGATCAAATTATCTTTACTATCTATTAAACAGCTGGTAAATGAACCTGTAGCAACATTCATAGAAAGGGCGGAATCCATTAACATCAAGCTTTCACATCCCGTTTCGGAAGCTGAACTATTACCAGTCATAACTGATGGCCTTTTAAGCAAATACGAGAACATCATCACCTCGCAGAAAATTGCATCCCTGGCCCAGCTTAACGAAGTCTGTCTCCTTCTGGAATCATACCAGGATAGGAAAAACATAAAGAATGTGTCTAATAATGTAGTTGTGCCAAGCCGTTCGTCTGGTTTAAAACCAGAATTCGACAACAAAAAAGTATGCTCTTTTTGCAAAAAAGTAGGCCATCTGGCCACTACTTGTTTCAAGCAAGCGAAGTTTCTGGAATCCAAGGAACCCCGAACTTCCAAGAGACATCACTCTAGGGACCGCTCTCCTCCACGCGACGAACTGCGCAATATTTTCAAGAAATCAAGACACGACATGGAAAGGTTACAAAACCCAAGCGATGTCAGACCTCAGGTGGATCTCTCCAAGCCCCCACCAAATTTCTACATGAAGAGGCCAAAAAACTAAATAATAACCTCTCAGGCACCCATTCTGAACCAAGGTCTAAAGAATGGACTGATTGGTTAGCACACATTAAGTATTTTAACCAGACCTTAAATGTTTCTTCGGTTTGTTGCAAACAAGCTAAAGATGGGAGACCCTATGCTTCCTTCTCTGTTAACAATGTGACCTTTTCCGGATTACTCGATAGTGGGGCATCTGTCAGCTGTCTTGGCAACAATGCTCACCTGCCTTTTGTTAACAGTGATTTTAAAATTTCACCCCAATCGACACTCCTGACGACTGCGGACAATGTTTCTCAGCCGGTCATCGGTGCCCTGGCCCTGCCAATCAATTGTAACAATAAAATAGTTACAATCAACTTTCTAATAGTGCCCTCTATATCCCAGAATTTCATCCTTGGCGTTGACTTCTGGAAGGCATTCAATGTTGCTCCCCAAGTATTTAATACCCTTGGTGAAACCTCCACTGCCGCTCAAATTAGTGAGATCCGCACAATAATACCTCACGAAAATTTAAGCACGGACCAGGCTCTCCAACTAAAGGAAATGGTCAATAAATTCGAATCAATATCCTTCGAAAAATGCGGATTAGGTTTGACAGATTTGGTTGAGCACCATATCAAAACCAATGGCCCACCCATAAAGCAACGTTATTACAACTTAGCCCCCCAAAAACTTAAACTTTTAGAAAATGAACTTGACGAAATGTTAAAAATGGGTGTGGTGGTTCCCAGCAGAAGTGCATGGACCAACCCAACTCTTTTGGTTCCTAAAAAAGACGGCTCTGCACGTTTCTGTCTCGACAGTAGACGTTTAAACTCTTGCACGGAAGCTGATGCGTATCCCTTACCTCACGTTCACGCAACCTTAGACAAGCTGCGTAACGCCAAGTTCATCTCTTCTGTCGATCTCAGCAAAGCGTTTTGGCAAATACCCTTGGACGCAGAATCGTGCGAAAAAACTGCTTTCGTTGTACCTGGTAGGGGAATGTTCCATTTTAAAAGATTACCCTTTGGTCTAAAAAATAGCCCCGCCGAGTTACAAAGACTGATGGACAAACTTTTCGGTCCTGAAGTCGATAACAGCCTGTTTTGTTACCTTGACGACCTCATCATCGTCAGCGATACCTTTGAAAAACACCTATTAATGCTGGAAAAAGTTTTCCAACAACTCAAGTTCGCTGGTTTAACCATCAACTTGAAGAAGTCTGAATTCTGTAAGTCCCGTCTACGTTATTTGGGATTCATTGTCGACGAAAAAGGCCTAAGAACAGACCCCGCTAAGGTGGAAGCCATGGCAAATTTTCCCCGTCCCAAGAACGCGAAGGAAGTCAAAGGTTTCCTTGGACTCGCAGGTTACTACAGGAGATTCATCAAAGACTTTTCCACTATTGCAGCCCCCTTAAATAAAATTACCGGCATCCGTAAAGGTGTCAGCAATTTCCGATGGTCTGTCGAAGCTGAAGAAGCGTTTACAACTTTAAAAGATGCCCTTCAAAAAGCTCCCGTTCTGAATTGCCCGGATTTTGCACTCTCTTTTACCCTCCACACGGACGCATCCAATGTAGGAATCGGTGGAGTTCTTACTCAAGAATTCCCAGATGGCGAACACCCTGTAGCGTATTTTTCCCGCACACTAAACAAACACGAGAAAAACTACGGAATTACCGAAAAAGAGTTATTGGCTGTATTGGATTCTGTTCACCATTTCCGCGGTTACGTAGACGGTAGCAAATTTACTGTAGTCACAGACCATAGTAGTTTGAAATGGTTGATCTCTTTAAGTAATCCCTCCGGTAGGCTCGCTCGCTGGTCCTCCCGTTTGTCTCAATACAATTTTGATGTTGTTCACCGTAAAGGCGCGGACAATATTGTTCCCGACGCCCTTTCAAGAATTGAACTAGCTTCATTAAATGTTGACACAATTGCCCCCCCTCCATCTACAAAAGATGAATGGTACTTGAAAATCTTCGAAGGTTGTAAAAATAACCAACAAAAGTTTCCTAACTTTATCATAAAAGAAGGACAATTATACCGTAATTGCAAGGCACCACTATCCATCCTCGAAGATTACTCGTGGAAACTTGTCGTTCCCCTCGAAGGTAGAGAACAAATAATCATTGACAATCATAGCGCTCCCGACTCCATACACCCAGGAAATTTCAAGACGTATAAAAAGATCACCTTGAAGTATTACTGGCCTGGTCTCTTTAAGCAAATTCGCAATTACATCTCTAAATGTGAAACTTGTAAAGCTTATAAACATAGCACGGCAGCACCTGCCGGCCTAATGGGTAATCCCAAACGTGCCGACAGACCCCTACAATCATTGTCAATGGACCTCGTCGGACCTTTTCCTCGAAGTTATGCCGGACACATGCACATACTTAGTGTAGTGGATGTTTTCACTAAATTCTGTTGGATCTTCCCTTTAAAAAGAGCCAATGCGTCCGCCATCATCAAACTTCTGGAAAAACACATTTTTATACCTTACGGAACACCCAGAACCGTAATAGTTGACAACGGAAAACAATTTATTGCTCAAGAATTCAAAAATTTTCTTGCCAAATACGGAATCAAGGACATTTACTATAATACCTTGTATACCCCACAAAATAACACTGTCGAACGTTATAACCAGACAATCAACACAGCTCTGGCTATTCTAGTTGATAAAGATCAACGCACTTGGTGTAAAAACCTAGATAAAATTCAGGCTGCTATGAACAACACGGTTAACCTGGCCACTGGTTACACACCTTTCTTCCTAAAACACGGTATGGAACAAGTTGTTCACGGTTCTCTACATAGGGACACAAACTTTCCTACGTCAATTGCCGCCACTAGCAACCCTACCGCGGACTATGCCCATCGTCTGGAAGAACTGTCGGCCATCTACAGTGAAGTCACTGATGCTTTACTCCTGGCTCATCAAAAGAGTGCGGACAGATACAACCTACGTAGGAAACATGTCACCTTCAACACAGGAGACATAGTTTGGAGAAAGAACAACACACTTTCCCAAGGAGCCACGTATTTCTCTGCCAAGCTGGCACCACGTTTCGTGAAGGCCAAAGTTCTAAGAAAGATATCAGATCTAGTGTACTCTTTGTCTGACTTCTCTGGAAGGCACATTGGTAATTACCATATTAAGGATATCGCAAAGACTGGAAGTGAGGAGTCGAGTAAAACTACCCCCACTATCTCAGCAAACTCAAAATGATCCAGTGTGTATCACCACAACCCTTTTTGTAAGCACATTGAAGTCTTACAATGTCTGGCGTGTAAAGTGTCAATTACATGTCCACCCTTTCGTTGATAAAACGAATATTGTTAAAAAAAATCATTTTTGTAAATTTATGTACACTCCACGGTGTAGTTTACCCCGTTCATGTTCGTGAATTGGCAACCACCGTAATTTTTGTTTCACACGTTTTTTATTTATTTTTTCTCACCTGTTCTAAAATTGATCACTTTAGAGCAGAGACACCCGTCGAGTCACAGTGTCTGGGAGTCATGAACCCAGATCATTGCCTCTCAACCCCTCACACTACGCAACGTTCATGCCATGGCACGCCTTGCTATGTAATGCAATATTGTAATTTTCACCATTTTTGTTTGTTGTTTTTTTTCATCATATCGGAAGGAATCTCTTCAAAAAAAAAAATTTTTCTTTTATGTTCTGTAAGTACTGGAGCGTCGTTCTAAAGTCGGATTTGGTAAACTCCAAAGCGTTAAATCACGACCCAGGACAAGTAAACCATCTTAACAAGCTCCATATTTTACTCATCATGGTAAAAAAATAAGTGGTTACTCACATAATCACATTCCTTGTGTACAGTAGTTTTCAATTTTTCTCAAATGTTAAAAAATTGATGGCGTCCTACCCGAGCTCTTTGCTAACAAATTGGATTTTGACACGTCCATTTTGAAATCATATGTATATAAATAAAGGAAAAGCCTTTAAATTGGTCTTTCCACCCTTATACAAATCTTCTTGGGCCCGCTTCAACTAAAGTACGTAAAACCAAATACTCGGTCTTTTGTTGTTATAAGAAGTCCTCGATTTGTCCCTCTTCTCAACATGTATGTCTTGTATTACATGCCTCAGCCCTGACGGAAAAGGTTAATAAAACCTAACGACAGCCCTGTTTTCCATACATAATAACCGCAGTTTAACGTGAATCATCAATATTTTGTTTGACAATCGTTTTGTAAACTTAGGCATTCAACTCTTGTTTGCAACCTAAATTGCACATAACCCGGTATGTTGTAACTGCACAAAGGGTATGTAAAACCACTATTGGTCCCTTTTGTTTGTTCCCACTGAAGTTGCTACAACAGACAGTATGTAAAACCATATAGGTCTGTCTTTGTTTGTCACATGGTGTAAACAGAAATGTACTCTGTCATCACCCCGCCTTTATAACATATGAAGTGACATTAAATTGTATACCTCCTTGTTATTCTATCGTACGCTCCTGGGCTACGGAGTTAGTTAATCTAACAAATCTTCATATACTGTGTTAAAACAAGCATTGTTAACGTTTATTGTGTTGTATTTAAACGTAACCCTGTTACATTATAGGAGGGATCCTTAAAATACCTGCCACAATACGAGAAGCTCGTCATAATCACTTTTGCTCATAGCTAAATGTTATTGAGTGGGTCGTGTGACATATTTGTCATGAGTACCGTTTTGTATATTCTATTTTGGTCGTGTGTCTTTTGGCATGAGAACCGCTTAATCCGCCGTCTGTATTGAATGGGGACCCACTTTTTCGAACGTAATTGGGCTACTGTCTTTCAATACTGGGCAAATTTGTTGTAAATCGTTCATTCCACCCGCCGTCTGTATTGAATGGGGACCCACATTTTCGAACGTAATTGGGCTACTGTCTTTCAATACTGGGCAAATTTGTTGTAAATCGTTCATTCCGTACACTACACGTGGAGACGTTAAAACACTTACCGTGATTCGTGTGAACGACATAATATCGGCTTTGCCATCCTCTTTAAGATGCTTTGTATAAACTCTTTGACTTCTGTCTATAATTGAGTTGTATCTTGTATGTACTTACATATTTTGTACACTATACGTGGAGACGTTAAAACACTTACCATGAGTCGTGCGAACGAAATAATATCAAACCCTTTTGTGTGCGATCTACGAAATGTAGTCCACAACCCTTTTGTTGTCATTCAACGCCGATGCCCGTGGACTTCCTGTTTTTTTACTTCTTTGCAAAAGGAAAGAAGCCCAGGAATATCTACTATCCCAAAAGGACTAGTTTTCAGCTTCACTGTCAATTATGGGGCATAGTGCTGTGGGAGTTAATCGATTGAGCACAAAACCACCTAACTCGTTGTCTGGAGAACGAATAAGAAAACCCCCAGGTTTGTGAAATTGGAGCAAGGGTCTGTCTTTTCTCACAATCATGTAGAAGTTTTAAAATGACCCCTAATCTTTTGCCCAATACACGCGAAAGATTAGCCTCTTTGTTATAATGTGTATTCAAATCTCTCCTCCTTTAATAAATGTAAAGAGTCAGGAAATCTGCTGGTTGATTATGTTTCATCTTCACATAGAGTTTGAATTGGAAATTAGTCCAGTCTCTAGCAAATTTCGTAACTCGTCTCCCTCCTCCCCTCCTCCCCCATTCCCCCATGTTCTCAGACGTATGTTATGAAGTGAAAAATCTGTCGTTGACCATATTTCGCCCTCACTTGGAGTTCGAATAGGTAACTGTCCGGTTATCTACAGGTTTTCCCCCTCAATCTCTGCATATGTCTCACCTTTTTTCTCTTTCTCAATTCTACGAAACACATTCATGAATGTTGGATATGTACGATATGCACTTGGCGTAACGTCTGTCTCTTTTTGACAACCTTTATTCATGAATTGGTTTCCCTCTGCCGTGACTAGTTCACGATTCTTTGTCTTGTTCTTTGAAATTCTACGAAAATGTTACCATCTTATGTTAACATAGGCCATAGAGGGCCGGTTGTTTTTTAACCAAGACATATTGTCACTCGGCAAACGCCAAGTCTTCCTGAAAAAGGAAAATGTTCATGTAATCACAATTTAGTTAGGAATCTCTCTTCGTCACTCTCTGAGTCGGTGGCTAAATTTCGTTTATTTCATTTTCTGGACACATTTTGTTTCTCTCCAAACCTTTTCTTCATTGGTCCCTAGGCAGGTAAACTTCAAGAATTTTGCTCTAATAATAATTTCTCCCGGATTTAAAAAGAAGCCCAGGCGGATGTCATCATCAACAGCCAAGCTGAGCTTCACTTCCTGACAGCACGCGCTGTGGTTACAAGGTCCCTCCTGCTGCCATTTTCTACGCATTTGTTCCTAAAAGCACAGACCATACCGCTCATATGTATGTTGTCTTGTCGTGCCACAGCAAGCCGAGTTGTCCCACTATACATTATGACACTCTAAACTACCTTCTGAGCACGCTAGCTCCTAGGTTTGTTCTTACTCTTGCTATCAATGCCAACCTTGCCGTCCCTTGCTCTGTCATGCAGTGACGCACATATCGTCATGTGTAAACCATCATTACCTTGACCCACCAGTATTCGCTGAATGCGTACCAATACAAGTTATCTTGAGCTACACTATGCTTCAATAACCATTATATACGATCCGTGTTTACCATAATAACACTTAGGATTCGTACTGGCATGTCTGCAGATACTGGATTCTTCTCTTCAATGGCCTCTGTAACCATAGTCGCGGCACAGCAACCACAGTCTCCACTTCGTGAACTTCAACGTTTTCGACCAAACCAAGTGTTTTCTAAGGCCCAAGTGTACTCTTGAGTGTTATCTCAAATGGGTCTGATTACAGTGATATTGTAATCCTTAGAATCTGTGAAACCACGTCCTTTTCTTCGAAATTCTCCGAAACCAAACAAATCCACGCTTCGCAAACTTAGCTCCCAGACCAATGAAACTTTAGAATCACACCTTTTCTCTTCTCTTGTACAAATGTATTGTCATTATTTTCAATTGCATAACCATGTGTATTGTTATTTTCAATTGCATAACCATGTGTATTGTTATTTTCAATTGCATAACCTTGTATGTTGTTTTACACCATGTACTCTCCCCAAAGCTGTCTTTTCCAAACATTCCATGTACCCCCATCCATTCCCTACAAACATTGTGACCTAAACTATAGCATAAACTGTATGTTCTAGCTAGGCAATCTCTCAAGCAACGAATCTCTCAAAACCCCGATGGAAGCATAAGAGGATTTTTTTTCCCTACAGCTCCATTGCCACGTCGCTTTTTTTCCAAGCGCGGGGGGAAGTGTTATGGTACGTTTTTAGAGCAACAGGGAGCGCCAACGCGAGTCCCAACAAACCGCTGCGGGCAACAACTCGTTGCTCCCCGCTGTTTCCTGTTACCTACCTCCTCTCCCCTCGGCATTCCGGCACGCTCCGCCGCGCCGCCACCAGTCGAGTAGTACAAGCCGTCTCAGGCGCACGTGACACTCCTCCGCGAACTATACAGTTCGCGGCTAACTAGCCCGATCAAATTAAACGCAGTAACATCTGCGATGTAATTAAAGTACATACGAGTGTTAGCGCTGGTGTTCTACCATGCCTGTGAACTTCGGGACCTGTCCTAGACTCGGGATGAGCCCTGCTGAACCCGAGAGCCGAAGGATTCTTCAATCACCATGTAAGCTGTCCTCTGATTTACCCTCTTTAATGTGTCCGTAACGATAGACTGTTTGAACTCTCGCGTAAAGCCACCACTCAGAAAGTTTCGTTGACAGGGATCATGAGATATAAACTCGATAGCTAGGTTTGTGTAACATGCATCTCTTGAATTGAATTGTGCTGTAATAACCCTTGTACTGTGTTTGAATTTACAATACATGAGTCTATTAATTACATCCTGTTGTTAATCTGCCTCGGCAGGAGCCTTTCCCCAGTGAGTATTCCCAGACGATTGTGGGGGAGAGAAGGAGAGAGAGAGAGAGATCCCGACGCATTCGTGCGACCTGCCCTCTGAGATAGAGGGTACTTTTGTCTCTACCGTGAGCTGGCCTGGGGACATATTGTAGAGCAGTTATGCGTTCTGCCCATAACATTATATACTGAAAATGTTATTTTTGAAAGCACAGGAAATGAACCAAGAACACCTGAGTGGAAAAGCGACGCAAGGTCGTACCAATCTACAGAGCGACTCAACTGCTTAACGATTCTGCATTGATCATCGACATTTTCAACGCCGAGTAGTGCTCTTCTACAGCCTCCGTGATCGAGGAACAAGGCTCTCGACTAGCGATCCGGGAGACGCTTCAAATCCCGGCGTCCGCAAGTAAATTTTATTTTATTGATTTGTGTTTTTGCCTTTTAATCATTTAAAATAATATAAGGGATATTTGCGGCACGCTCCAAGGTGGAAGATGCTCTCAGTATCGCCTTGGTGTAAGACAACTAATCAGAATTTTAACGTTGCTTGAAATGGATGTAGCAGTGTTTGGTGAATAGCAAGGTACTTCCCCACCTTCATTTTTCCCAATCTCCTTTCCCTCCCCACTTACCTTTAACCCCACAACCTAACCCAATTGGGGAAGCCATAGTCTCACTGACTTCAGGCGGATGGAATCAGTTGAACTGCTTCTAACTGTGCCTATAACTGGTATTTATAAAAAAAATAAAAAATCAAAGCGTTTACAGACAGTACAGCAACAACCTTTTGACGCAAGTCACAATTGACCTTTATTTTAATCTTAAATGTAACTTAAGTATTTAATCTTCTGCACAATGTATTGGTATATAACCGTTTCACGGGAACATGAAAAAATAAATAATATTGGATATGATTTAAGATTTTCACGGCCAAAAGTATTTTTGTTATTTATTTTTGGGGTGTCATGCCGTGTTGCGCTACCTCCTCCTCTAGCCAACGTTTCGGACAGCGTTACAGTGTCCATCATCAGGGCAGATATGTCACTATAACGCTGATGATGGACACTGTAACGCTGTCCGAAACGTTGGCTAAATGAAGAGGTAGCGCAACACGGCATAACACCCCAAAAATCTTCTTCTTCTTCTTCGATGGCGCTACAGCCCATATCGAGCTTTGGCCTCCTGCAACAGTCGCCTCCAACTCCTCCTGTCCTCAGCGGCTGACTTCCAATTTGGAACCTGCAGAAGCTGTGCTGCATCCCCTCTTACTTTGTCTTCCCACCTCAGTCTGGGTATTCCCACTTTTCTCTTTCCACCTGGGTGTCCAGTCAAAATTCTCTTTGGGACGCGTGTATCCGGCATTTTCTGTAAATACCCAGCCCATCTCAGCCTGAGGAGTCCCATATGTGTTGAGATGCTAGGTGCCTTATACCACCCCAAAAATAAATAACATAAATAATATTACTTTTTTTTCTAAAAGTATCGTTGATACATTTAAATTTTGAATTCTAAGAAACCTTCTATAATTATTATTTAAATATGTTTATGAAAAAGCTTACCATGTTGTTTAAATACCATCCAAAATTTTCGAATGAGGTTCGTGATTTGATACAAAGAGAATTAATTGTGGAGGTAGCAAATATTGAATGGTTTTTATTTTTAAATAAATGAAATGTTTTGTAGGTATTCCCTAAAAAAATCCCTTATATGGGATAAATTAGGTAATCAGCAACGACCCAACAAAACTCTCGTGTATCTCAATATATTCGTAAATTCTTAGGTTCCAGGGCCAGCGACAAATAGGATCCGTCGCAGGAAACAAGGGTTCTCATTGAGATGCTTAGACGTGCCTTCATTAGGTTGAACAATCTCTTTTCTAACCGAGATCTAAATTAAATTTGCGAGTAAAAATGGTCGATTGTTATATTATCTCTGCTTGTGAACATAGTTTGGAAAACTGGACACAAAATAAAGCATTGACATGCAAGGTGTAAGCTTCCAAAATGTGAGTGCAAATGCGTTTTCTTAGTAATGTAGCATGTAATATCTTTATTGTATATGTATTGGTTATTTGTGAAAACATATCTGATCTAAAATTAATAAAATTCTAATAATCGATCAATCCCCATTCTCTACCTACATAGAAGAGGTCGATATGCCCGACGAAGACATGGCACTAAGGTCAGGCAATACAGCAATCTGTGTACAAGAAATACTCCACAAGCATAAAATATCTTGACACTGAAATTGACGAAAATCTTCGTTGGTACTCCCACATAATGTATCCTCACCGAGCTATGCTCTTTAAAAAAATATGTAATGAACAAAATAAAAATTATCCATACAAAGTCTTTGTCAATCACTTTTTGAGAATGAATGGATTTGTGAATTATCTTGATTATTTTTGGATTGAATTATTACTAGTTCAAACACCCACACGAAGCAGCTCATTCATCACAGAAAAAAATGTAATCAAACATAATTCTCATAAGATTTTTTTTTAAACTTTGATATTTCCGTATTATAAAAAACTACTAAAATAACTCAAGGCAAAAATTAATACCAAAACAACACACCTACACCAAGGACAAAAACTTCAAATCTGCTTAACATTCCAAAATTAAATTGACAAATGATTTGGCCAGAAGAAAACGAAATAATGTTTTTTATTAGATAACAACAACCTTCGGTCAATAATCATGAAAATACATAAATCAAAAAATTTGAAAATATGTGAGGTCTATAAACATAAAGACTAGGAAACAATAAAAATAAAATATGAACATCAACAGAGGGACACACAGTCTACCTCGGAATTAGAATCCCTGGTGAGGACTAGTGAATGTATGTTATTATACTACGTTTAAAAATAAAAAATGGAACTATGTCGAATAAATATTAAAGTTTTTTTAAATATAATTAATTTTGTTGATTAATGGCACAATCGTTACGTGGCACTCGCTCGAAATGATGTTCATGTAACAAAGTCGCATAAAAAAATTCTCTACGAGATACAAATATTTTCTTCAATTATTCTTATAGGTAACTATTTTGATGTGGCACATTATTCCACTGGAATGCAAATTTCTGTACCGATACGTTTGGTGTTGCGTAATGCATTCAATTGGAAAATTACTCAAAGCCAAGTGGAAGAATTTCTTCACGTGGTTGAAGGAGCCTCAAAGGTTATATTGTACAGAAAGTTGCTCTGCGGTTCTCTTTGAAGACACAGCTTTCAAATTGAACAAAGTATTTAATTTTCCATGCATTTCAAAAGAAAAAAAAATCGCTGAACCTATCTTGCATTAAGGACAAATGCGGAAAACTTTGATGAATCAGGAGAATAAAATTTAATATTCTCCTTGCGGCTATAAGTTACAATCAGATTTTATAATATTATGGACAGGTTAAAGAGAAACCACAAAACAAGGTGTTTCTGATACAGGCAAAGGTAAAGGAAATTATGGATATTTAAAGGGTATTTCTGGTATTGGGATACATGTACCAACGTTGTGTTCAGCAGATTTTTAAAAATATAGTGTGCATAGTACCTACCTTCCTGCACTGAACAGTAGCATTTTATTGGAGGTGGTTAATAGCAGATATTATTGCACGTGAGATGCTGTACCGAATTCATCCAAACCAAGAAACCCATGTCCACAAACATGTTGAATCGTAGAATTCACTGGGTGACAACCGGCGGAGGAATCCTATCACCTGGATGGAGGAATTTCCAGTGTTGACACAGCGTTGAGATCAATAGAAGGTATTCGGAGTTTGGACTCGTCGCCCGTCGGTAGTAGTATTGGGATAGGAGATCGTTACTATATATATATATATATACATATATATATATATATAAGGTTTTAACTTAGTTGCTGTAATCAAGTTGATAAATAAATTTGCTTTACGTAATCGACGTGTCGTCATTTCTCTTTACCTCGGAAGAGCTGACGTGGTGTCCATGTAGCCATAATTCTTTAGTAAAGTACGGAACCTCGACAATTACGCCACTTAGGCTAGAGTAGCTAACTTCACTGTACCATGTTCTGAGATATAATGTGTTTGAAGTTTGCAACGATTTATTATAATCTATTAACCGATTTCTAATTTTGATTTTGATCTGTTTAATCTTGTGAAAACTGTTTCATTTTAAGTTGTTTTAAAAGAAAGTATAAAAATGTATAATAATTTTAGAACATACCTAAACGAGCGGATAGAACCATATGCAACAGTTAGGGTCTAAGAATTCATTGCATAAGATTCAAACTACATTTCTCTAAAGCCATTCTAAGACAATTTCTTTCAAATATATCAAACAAAAATTCTTTACACAAGATTGAACCGCAAAATCAGAAATTGTTAAATAGATTGTGAGAATTCGCCTTTGCAAACTTTGATACCTCAAAATACGGTAAGGTGAAGTTAGAACACTTTCCAACTAAAGTGACCTATTATTGACCATAAGTGAACTATTCTGCTGTCTACAAGCAAAATGGCAATTGGCAATCGCAAAAGTTCAAAGTGATGTTAGAACCTTTTAAAATAAATGGAAGCTCTATAAACATGATGTTAAAACTTCGTCACCCAAATATCTACGGAAAAACAATACAGAGGGCTCTGAACATTTATTTTGATTATAGAAATGAGTAAAAGAAATGGTCGTGAAACCAAAGGTCATATTTGAAAAAAATGTCAGAACCTTCCTCAAGTGAAGTATCGCGATAGTCTGACTCATTTTAAGCTTCATTCAAAGCTACAGATTATTTTTGAATTGTTTGTGGGAATAGTTCATTTTACATATTACTGGGGTTTAAATACAACTTCTAAATCCGGAACCAAAGTTCTCCTCTATATTATGGAACTCGTCGAAGAGTAACGGGTATTAGGGCAGATCGCAAGGGTAAGCTCGAATAAAGTGCAGCGGAAAAAGCTCTCCCGGGGGTACGTCTTGAGATTACGGGGTCTCTGGTAGTTCCAGGTAAATTCTGTTTTATAAAAGCAGTGCAGAATGGGGGCTGGGGACGCTTGAACGCGTCTTATCAAAGATGGTAAACTCTCAAGCCTATTGGGAAAATTTAAGAAAATGAACGTTTTCTAAATTTAGCGATTTCATAAGTTATCATTATTTTTTTCAATAGCTTCACGCAGGAGGCCCTGAGAAAAATAATTTCCCTCAGGGCCTGTGTCATCTTTGGGGATGATGCGTGGAGGATATTTTATAATTTTTTTAGGAGGGTGAAGTTCTGGGAAGGAAAAACATATGAGTGGGTTGGAATCTGGGGGTCAGTGTGTCCAGGAGTGACGGATGTATGAACCCATTCCTCCCACCGCGATGCAAGGCGATGGGTTGAGAAAGCCCTGCTGGAGATGCCAATGGACTCCCTTAAACACACTCTCCCGATCTGGCCGGCTACGCAGTATGTAGGCAGACGTAACCGCCGCCAAGACCTAAACAAACTTCGTCCAATGAACCCGGGCATCCCTGCTACGTTACCAAACGCTTAGCACTTGGGATGAACTATGGCAGAGATGTTGATTATCCAATAAATGGTTAAATATCCCGGGGCAGTGGTACACATTCCCGCATACATTATTTTTTTTTTAATTTTACGCTTTCAAAACGTGCTATGTGTTTGAAACAAATTGATTAGAATAAATTGCGAATTTTAAAAACGTTATTTTCTGGTGCCCTATTCCATCGGTAAGCGATCATCGGGGAATCTTCACTCTGCATAATGCAGTCTGTACTCGTACCAGTCTCGCAAATTTAGAAATCTTGCAATAGAGCGCCTTCGTGTCCTATACTTTAATATGCGTTAAAAAGTACGTCAGTACCTTATTTCAAGGTGAAAAATATCTTAATTATCATAGCAAGGAACTAGTGTCTGACTGATACTGGACTTTCTACCGAAAACGAAACCGAAACCGAATCTTCGGTAGCTGTCTCAGTTGCGACCGAAACCGAAACCGAAACTTTTTTAGACATGTTAAAAATCGATTTTTTAAGTTCGGCTTATTTTTTACACTTATACAAAGAGTTGACATGTGTTCAATGAAATAAAAAAAGGAATAATTAAAGTATGTGAAATTTGTTTTTTTATGTTACTAAAAATTAACAAACATGTTTACTACTGCTTGGCACAAAAAATAGTCAATAATCAAAACTTATGTGCATTTACAAGAAGGACCTCATTAATTGAGTATTTTATTTGCATCTGCCGAAACCGAAACTGATACCGAAACTAGATTTTTCTGCCGAAACCGAAACCGAAACCGAACCTTCGGTCGGTCACTACAAAAAACTAATGTGAGCGGGCAATTCAAAATATCTGTTTAGTTGACTCTCCCTCTACTATGAAAACTACTTCTTATTTTTCAAGTCAAATCTTCAAAATTAAATTAATAAATTTTCAACTCCAAAATACAGTGCAGATTTTTGTACTAACCAACTTTTTCTAAAAATGTGAAGAGTTAGTAGATACAGGATGTAATAATCGAATTGAATCGATTCGTCCGATTGTTAACGACGAGTTCTTTGCACCACGCTATTGACAACCTATATTTGTTAAAAAAATGAATTCAAAAACATTCCACCGAGAGTTTCAAATTTGTGCAAAAACCACAAAACTAAGGTTCCTGCTAAGCTAAAACTTTTACCATGATTATTATATCCATAAGACATCAACTTTAATGGAAAAAATAGCTTCACAAAAGAAACATTATTCAAAATTCAAGTTTCCGAAAGGTCAGCGCAGTATTCCCCTGTCGAAAGAATATTTAACTAGAATAAATTTATTACTTCACAAACGACAAATGTCAGACAATTCCCCGGCTGCTTGAGCAGTAGACAGTATCGCCTGAAACTCTAACCTTATTACTGAAATTACTGATAGGGTGTTTAGTAGATGGACTTAAACTTGTTATATTTGATTGAAATTATAAGCACTTTACTATTAAGATTTCATCGAATTTATAATAGAATACTGTAACTTTTAACCGATAGTATTATCAGGGTTGCAAAATAAAAACACAATTTAATGTTTTATTTAAATTTTGTAATGTTATTAATCTTATTTTTTCCCGCACTAAACAGATTCCGAACCCCACATAACAGAGAGTCTATTGTCTCAGGTGGAGTCTCATCAAATTGGTTTAACCGGTAATAAATCAATTTAGACACCTTCAAAATTTGACATTTGAAATCGTATTAGTAAGCCGTCTCAAAGTGGTTTAACCAGTTTGAAAATGGCCTTGTAAGCCAAAACATCTGTAACAAAAATAAATATTAAATAATACTTGCAGAACTTGGTAATAACGTAACGTAATGTATTTATTGGAATTAATTTTTTGTGAAAAAAAATAAAGTTCTCGAATTAAACACGAAAACAAAATACATAATTTAATGTGTTTATAGATTAAGAGGTATAACCAGAGGAAACCGGAAATATGTCATTTTTAAATCTTATTTTAGAAGTATTGACTCTTTTCCACAAACAATTATAAATTGATTTCGAAAGACTGTTCTTTTATTTAGTAAGCGCATGTTTTAAATTTTGAGAAAAAAATGTTTATTTTTAGTATAATAAGGTTATACCATGGGTCGTTAACAGATTTTTTAGATTTTTAAACAAAAAATCTTTTTTTAAAAGACATATTTCATATCATGTAATCGTACATTATTGTAAATCAATACGTTATATAGTAAACGCATGTTTTAAATATTAATTTTAGTTCAAATAAAATTTGGAAAAAAAATATTCGAACACTTATTTACGACGAAAATTTCTCTATTTTGTCTATCTATTTACGGTCTTATAAATGAATATATTTCAGATTTTTTTTACACATTTATTTTGCTTAGACATTATTGAAAAATTATAAATACTTTGGTAGAAAAAAATTACAAAACATACATAATTTTAATAGTTTTATCATCACGCCTTTAGGATTTTTTGGATGTAGGTATAAATTAAAGCAAATTTCGAATGAAATAAAATCGATATTGAGTTATAATTTTAAAAAGTTGGATCGTCGAATAATTAACCTTTCTCACAATTACTGTACGATTGTAAAAACATCTTTCGACGAAATATGGATTTTCGGCCGCTGGCTGGTTAAAGAGCTTTAATATGTTTACACAAGAGAATTGGAAAGTGCATGCTAAAAGGCAGCAAATGAATTTTGAAGGGCTTCAAAAATACCCTTATACTGATAAATCAAAATGACGTACGTAAAATCTTTTACGCACCAGATTTAAATGTCGGGGTTAAATTTTCCCCACAGGAAAAACTAAACCCTTTCATACACTTCCCCAAATGATCATCTAGTCCTAGTCAATCCACGCTATGCAATTGCACTGTATAAAAGTATTATAAATACAAAACATTACAAGAACAGCTTTTCAACCTACCATAGACCAAATGGGAAAATATTTATTTTCATATCAGATGGTTCGGTTCTGTGGAACTCCTAATTGGACCTATAAATCCTACTGATCCGTCAATATAAATATTAAAAAAATCGAAAATAAAACACTTTTTAACTTATTTCCACTTTGGCAATTGCCAGCCTGAAGATGTCCATAATAGGATGAAACCGGTACTGGTGAAATAAATAAGTGCAAATAAGTTAAAAAGTGTTTTAATTTCAAAATTCAATATAATTCCACCACGTATAACAGAACAATAAATAAACTCATTAAAAAAATCTTTTGTAATCCTACATGTATTTAAAATGACTGATTTTTGCATTTTTATATATAAATTCTTTGAAAAACTAATACGCCTAAATTTTTAATGAAAAACCTAGGTATAAAACCAGTAGCCGAAATAACAAATGGTAATATTTTTATAGTCTGACAGTGCCAAATTCTTTCTATTATCATTATTCTCTGTTTATATTATTATTATCACTTGGTTATCTTTGAGTTTCATTGTTCCTTCCGTATTGAGTTGTTATTCTACTGTATTTCCTTCACTACGCGAATGTTTTCTATGGCAAAATAATAATTATTGAATATGTGTAACACGTGTATGTCGTGTATTCTCTTCTCTACTGGCTTATTTCCTCGTATATATCGGCAGCTCAGAAGTCTGATGTCGGTTGTTCACACTTTTTACTAAAATTGAATTTCGAATTAGACCTATTGTTACCAAGATGTTCCACTAGGACGTTGAGCGAAGCTATGTGGGTCACAAAAAGATCGGATATCCTCATGGAGTATTAATTCAAATATCTCACATTCAACATGACTTGCTAAGATGCCACATTTTAAGAATATTGAAATGTGCTGGTATTGTTGAAAACAGACGATTTTATTAGTCTTGCCAAAAAAATACAAAAACGTTAGCTAAAACGCAAAGTTAATCATCGAATTTGAACTAATTCAATTTTTTTATTTTTTCCTATACTATTACTTGAACATAACAATAAATGAGATAGCCAATATTTGACTTCTGAAGGTACAGGTTTTTATGCGCCACCGAATTTAGGTGATTTTGGTCATAATTACAGTCAATCGTCATCTTGTGGCGTATCACAAAAATAAATTTTATGGAAATCAACCAAGTATCAATAAAAGTTGGTACACCCAGCGTAAGTAAAGTCTGACCAATTACTAACTAACTCTCCCTATAAATTATGTGTAGCCATGTACGTTTTGAGGCTGAAAGAAGTAGGAAGAGGATGATAATGAAGAATGGAAATTTCGAAAGAATATGTGTAAATGGCACGTAAAAGATTTAACATTGGTACTCAAATCTTCTCACCCGTTGGGGTGAGCTTCACGTCTTCTCTGTTGTAATTTTGTTTTTTTTTTCTATTGTGCTGCATTAAGATCATTGTTATCTTTTTTCAATCTCTCATCTTGACAGTTAATCTGAACCTTTTCACAACATGACAGCCTTCACCATTTGAAAAATCAGTTTTTATGTGTTCGTGTCATAACTTTATTTACATGGGTTTCCCATATATTCGTGTTTGAAGAATATAAATCACAGAATGTTACAGCTTGCTACGTAGTGGAAGACTGACATTAAAATAAAATTCTTTAACTTTAGCTATATTCACTGTCCGGTATTCAAATCTGAATATGCAGGTAGGTTCTTATTAACCTTTCTCTTCATCTCCCTCTTCCTGTCTGCCACTTATTTAAGACTCAGAAAATTCCTCAAACGGAGACATCACACGTATGTTTACTAGTTTCGTGCATTTTGGATATTTGGTCAGCGGTGGGTGTCCCATAAAATATACAGATAAGAGAAAATGACCATAGTTATATACAGGGGTGCCGCTGAGATGGAGAAAGAACAACATCAGACACGAAGAAATAGTACATAAACGAGGAATATGAGAGTACCCACGCATGAAAAGAACGAATAGCTGTGATATGTGTTTTAGCATACTTCACGTAACAGAAATTATGAAGAAATAATAAATGATCCGGTTTAGTGACTTTCCCATTCTCTGGTACAAGCTATTTTATCAGTATGTGGTTTTACTGCCTCTGATAATAATAGAAAGAACATGTAATCATTATTACATTCAAATAATAAGACATGGAATATTTGGAATCCAGGTGAAAAATCTGTTGTATTTCTTGTAATAATTACAGTCGAACATCGTTCTTGTAGTATATGACAAAAACGGTTATGTAGGAATCACCTAAGTATTAATAACATTGTTCGTAGGTACACTGAACGAAAGTCAAGTCTAAACATTAAAAAAACCCACCCCTTGTAATTAAGAGATTCTTCCTAGTATCTCCTATGACTTGTGACTTCATAGAATTGTATCGATACCATCCATAGATACTAGAAACAAAATATAATATGCCATATAAGAGTGCCGACTGTCACCGAGCTACGCGGTTCAAACTGCACCATGTACTTACAGATAGAAAGAAAGGTGGGCCGCCGCTGTTGTGTGCAGAATCTGCTGTAGTATTGGCCAACAATATTGGCGACACTTTTGTGAGTGCTGTTTCATAATCTTCTTTGTGTGCCGTATCAGGTCCCCCAGACGGCGATCACTCTTGATAATGTCTCTGTCTTGCGCTGCCCGGAATAGCTCCACCACACTTCTAATGCCGGTCCACTCTCGTATATTTCGCAGCCAAGACAATTGTCTCCTACCAGGCCCTCGGCGACCCTCTATCTTGCCTTTCAATATTAAATGGAGCAAGAGATACTTCTCCCCTCGAAGCATATGAAGTATATGACCCAGATATGAAATTTTCCTGATTTTTATTAATGTAAGCCGTTCTCTATCTGCTCTAGCCCGCCTGAAAAATTCCGTGTTTGTGATCATATCGGTCCATGGGACCTTGAGCATTCTCCGTTTGATTGTATTGTTTATTTGCTGGGGTTATTCCACGAGAACTACCTCATATAAATCTATCCGTTCTTCTTCCTTGCACTGTCCCAACTCATTGCCTAGGTAGGCTCTTCACGTTCTCGGGCTATAACTTCTTCGGTTCCGGGTATCGCTTTCATCCAGGCCGTTTCTCTGTAATATTTTGGAACATTGAGTCATTCAGGAGTTCTTTGGTCTTCCTCTAGATGACTGTCGATGAAGATCCATAGACATTGCCTGCTTCACTGTGTTGTCTGGTGGTCTCCGTATTATTTGCCCATACCATCTAAACTGTCGTTCCTCCTCCAGCTTACTGTTTATTTCCGTGACACCCATGCTACCACGATTGCATGAACTTTTTATCCTATCTTTTAGTGATACTCCTGCCGACCATCTAAGCATTCGCTTTTCTGCTGTTTTGAGTTGCCTAGAGTGGGAGTTGCACTTAGTCCAGCATTCGGAGCCATACATTATCGCGGGTCTAACAATAATCTGCGGCACAAAGCTCTTTTTTAGGGTGAATTGCCTATAAAAAAAACAGTAGTGTGGTATATCTTTCCTTTAAGTTTTATATGCATTTTCTGGTCACACAAGATCGCTGTTACAGATTTAAATTTAATCCATCCCACACTTCATATAAATCTATCTATGTTCTTAAAAATATCTTTGTGTACTCAACGGAAGTCAAGTTTGACAATATGATATAGATTCCTAGGGGTAAGTATCTCCTACAACCTGTGACTGGAGTGTAGAGTCAGTACCATCAGAAATTTCTGGCAACGGTCTGACTCTGCTCACTTCGGTCAGAGCTCCCGAAACCGCTACCGCCTAGAAAGTTTGCCAACATTTACAATAAATACCGATAATGGGGCCCCAACGCGCACTCAATTCACATTACAGAGCGGGAAAAACATCAATTTGTGTGCGCTGTCGGAAATTAGTTTTAAATTAACTGCCTCGGTCATGGAATCGAGTTTCACGTGTGGTTTGCGAATTGGAATTATCATAAAAATGCGGAATTATATGATAAGGGTTAATTATCCAAATTAATAGTTGACTCTTTCATTATTAAATTGTGTGTGTGCCTTTTCTAATTAATTGATTATACCCTTGGGCGAACATGACACCAAGCTTGTGAACTGTGAATTATGACTAAAAAATAAGTTTTTTTAAATGAATGATAAAGTGTTTTGTATTACACATTTTAATATACACCTGCGATTAGTAAAAATGGATCCGGGAGACGGCCTGACAAGATACGGTATGATTATTTTAAGTGTTTTTTTGATGCTGTTATACGAAACACCATCTAGGTTACAAATAAAATCGTTAAAAGAACTTTATAATCATTCGATCAGATATATGCTAAATTATGGGGAGAATTAGTTGTGAAAATTATTCTGAATTTTAAATAAGAGATAGACAAAAAAATATTGGTCCCAATGGCCGAGTTGGTTAAGATGGCATTACCAGAGAAAACCAGAAATATGTCATTTTCAAATCAGATTTTAGACTTTTCCACAAAAAATTATAAATGGATTTCGAAAGATTGTTTTTTTATCTAGCATTCGCATGTAATAAATTTTGAGAATTTTTTTAATTTTTAGTATAATAAGGTTATTCCATAGGTCGTTGGCAGATTTGTTAAATTTTCAAAAAAGATTTTGTATTACACCACACCCATTTAAAATAATATAATCATGCAGTAAAATAAATCAATACATTATCTAGCAAACGCATGTTTTAGAATTTTAATTTTAGTTTCAATAAAATCATTAAAAAATATGTACGTACATATGTTTCTTGACGAAAATTGGTCCATTTGTTTATTAAAATGAAAATTTGTTTATTTATTTGCGCACTTACAAACTAAAATATTTCAGATTTTTTTAACATTCTTATTAAATTTAGAAATTTTTGAAAAATGATAAATACTTATAATCAAAAAATAATTACAAAAAGTACATTATTTTAATAGTTTTATCATCACGCCTTTCAGCATTTTTGGATGAAGGTATAAATTAAAGCGAATTTGAATTGAAATAAATTCGATATTGAGTTATAATTTTAAAAAGCTGGTACGGAGAATAATTAATCTTTCTCATTGTAACCGCCCTGCACGATCGTAAAGCGCCCTCCTCACCATCCAATTTCTAGTGACTGCGGCAGTGACTGCAGAGAGCGCGGAGTTGAGCGAACTAGCGCTGTCTCGTTTGTTAAAGGGCCGCTAGAACGAGTCAGCGCTAGTTCGCTCAACTCCACGCTCTCTGCAGTCACTGCCGCAGTCACTAGAAATTGGATGGTGAGGAGGGCGCTTTACGATCGTGCAGGGCGGTTACAATGAGAAAGAGTTATACGAGTTATAAGAGTTATACTCGTTTGTTAAAGGGCCGCTAGAACGAGTCAGCGCTAGTTCGCTCAACTCCACGCTCTCTGCAGTCACTGCCGCAGTCACTAAATGCAGTGTCGTGTGTAGGCCGCTTAAGAACAACTTTCGACGAAATGTGGATTTTCGTCCGCTGGCTGGTTAAACGCTCTTAACGCGCCATCTCTCGGTAAAACAAGAGAGCCGTTGTTCGACTCCCACTTGCGATCGTTACCTTTTTTTTACTGTGTCTCGTTCTATTTCAAGTTTCGTTGAGATTTTTTTTTTTTTTTTTTTTAATCCTTTATTTTTCCCAATTTTACATGTTATAGTTACATATTTTAGGTATAATAAAAATAATGGGAACCCACTAAGGCGCAGCCTGTGCGTGGGTAATATTATAGTTAAATATTTTATTTTAGTTCCTAGAAAAAACAAACCAGTGGCAAAATATGAAGCAAAAAAATTATTAAAATTTGTTTAAGTGTGTTCAATAGTGTACAAGGTAATAATTAGTGTATAGTGTAATAACAGTTATAAGTGTAATAATAAGTGTGAAGTTTGTGAGAAACATAAACTGATGTAAAATTAAATAAATAGAGTTTTTACATCTGTGTGGTATAGCCATATTTTTAACTCTTTTATGTAATGCGGAAGTTTAGTTGCAACTTGGATATTTTTTGGTAAAAGGTTAAAAGTGCGAGGTCCAATAAAACTACTGTGAGTTTGCATTTGTTTTGTGTTTGTTTGAGGCGTATAGAATACATTATTATTTCTAATGTTTGTTCTGTTTTCATTTTTTTCGAATTTGTTTCTGTTTTTATAGATATATTTCATAGTTTGCAGTATAAATAGTTTACGGAGACTGAATAGTTTAGATTCTTTGTATAAAGCATGTGTTGAAAATGTTTTAATTCTATTAAACATAACTTTGACAATATAATTTTGAGTTGTTTGTAAAGGTTTTATAAAAACATCAAGCGCACCACCCCATCCTATTATTCCGTACATGAGTGAAGATTGCACCAAAGAAAAATAAATCATTTTCAATTTGTCAATATTCAGCACTTCTTTAAGTCTGTAAAATATGTACGTAAGATATCTTAATTTAGAAACGGTATTATTAATTTGTGATTGCCAATTTAAATTTGTATCAATATATATACCCAAGTATTTGATCTTATCAACTTTTCCAAGTTCAAAGCAAGATGAGCATGTTACTTGATTACAGTTAACAATATGTATTCTAATTTTAAGGTTATTGGGTGGTTTGTTTTTACTGTTTTTATAAAAAGGTAGGTAAAATGTTTTATTGTAGTTTAGGAAGAGTTTATTACTATTTAGCCAGGATGTGACATGTGCCAAACATTTTGATGCATTTAAGAAAGTTTCAAGCCATTAGTATTATCTTTATATTCAATTAATGTCCGTTAAAAATCATAAAAAAATAATCTATTAAGCATTTTATGATAATTAATTAGTGATCAATTAATTCATTAGCACCATCAAATTAAAATTTATCGAGATTTAATTTTTTTTGCAAAGACGTAAACTAATTAATTTTGGGAGGCGGGTTTGGGAAGCGGGTATTTTGGGGGGCGAGTTTGCCAGTCCTAGTACAGTCTACCGTATGTCAACCCAAATAGTTCGCTACGTTTGGTGACTTAGCAGCGTTGCCCGGGTTCATGAGGTGAGATCTGTCAAGGTCTTAGTGGCTGATGTGTCTGCTCACCTGCTGCGTGGTGGGCCGGATCGACAAAACATTAGCTCCACACAGGAGGTCCTGAGGAAAATAATTCCCCTCAGGGCCTATGTCATCTTTAGTGATGCTATGTGGAGGCCTTTTTAGGGAAAGGAAGGAGAGCAAGTTTTGAGAAGGAAAAAGGTATGAAGTGTGGGTAGGAATCTGGAGGTCAGTGTATCCGGAAGTGATGGACGAATGAATTTATCCCTTCCACTGCGGTCCAAATCCTGCTGAGACCTGCAGGAGAAATTTAAAGATCTCCCTCAACCAGTCTCTTCCAATCCGGCCAAGATGCGTCAAGGAGGTCTTTTGACCTCTCTAGCCAGAATCCCTCGACCCATCGACTTGCACCGCAGCTGAAGGGATGGATTCATACTTCCCTTCACTCCTGGACACAATGACCCTCCGATTCCTCCCCTCCCCTCATATCTATTTCCTTCCCAGGACGTTCTCTTCTTCCTTTCTCAGGGCCTTCTGGGTGGAGCTAATGAAAAAAAAATTACTTTACTTAATGATTTTATGATATAATGACAAAATGAATGTAATAATTTAAAATAACATATCAGTAAAAATATTTCATCACCGTTTATTGGTTAGGGTTTTAACTGTAATGCATATAATAAGTGTGCTTACGTATTGACGATTTATTGACACATTATTTCTGCGCGCTGACCGGTCCAAAATATTTTAATGAAGAGTTGCCTCCAGACAACGTACTTCCAAATAGCAAGAAAGTTAATAAATACTTGAACGTTGATGGGAAGGTCCGCGTACACTATTATAGTCACAAATAATTCCGTACATTTTATATACCTAGTCCACTTGATTTGCTTAATTTATTATTTATGTATGTGCTACTTGAGAGCGACTCACGTGCGTTGTGTGTCCCGTCTGGAGAAAGAAGATTATCGTTAATGTAAGCCATCTTTAAACCGATTAGGATTGATAACATATTGAAGGGAATAGGTTGAGTTTTAAAAAAGGAATTGAAATGTTAATTAGTCTGTTGGTTATCCAATAAATGGTACCCGAGGAGGTGATACCCGTACCCCAAATAAAAAAATAAAAATTATAAATAAACAACTGGTTTATCTATCCGGAGGATCTGAACTATGGCATCCCATTTTTTGAGGTTGGTTATCAGGTTGAGGGAGTAGAAAGCATGATAACCGGATTATTGGGAAGTTCCATAATTTTCAGTCCAAGTCAAAAAATATAGCTAAAACCATTTCAAAAAGTTGTGGCGACTTGGTAAAACCCGTGTGGAAGAGCCTATAACATATTGAAGTGAAAAACTCGAATGAATGAATTGAGAGTTTTATTTCAATATTTTTCTTAAATCAGGATTTGAAACCGTGACCACTGCGTCCAAAGCCAAGAAGTTTTTATGTATGCTTGGATAGTCTATAACTGATAACAAAACTACTGCAAAATTATAGTGAGAATTCATCCAAACAGTTAACTCTTTCATTACGTAAAGTAAATAAACATGAAATCAGGCTTGTAAAATAGTTTTCTTTAAAGACTGCCATAGAGAATAAATGTTCAACAAATCTTATATTAAAATAACAATTTTATCTTATAGTAGTCTACAAGAGTCCCTTTACAGAATAATAAGATTTTAATTTCTCAGAGAGATACAAAGAATAATTAAATACAAACAAGTGTTATTTTCGAGTACAAAATACCATTCGAGAGATTCATTTTAAAGCAGGACTCGAGCCAAGAGCCGGGAATATGAATGGGTGAGTACCTACCGATCCAACCTGTCGTGTTACATGAAATTTAACACAAATTCTTGCATATTTCAGCAAGGGGACCCTCGCGCAGCCGGCCACCCCCCAGTGGGGGAGGCAAATGAAGTTTTCCCCATCCTCCTTGACAAAGGGTGTTTTCTTAAAGCTTCGACTCTGCCTTTAAATTTATAATATCACACCCAGTTTAATATCCACGGTGCGTATTTCGCGGAATTTTCCAAGCCGAGGACCGTTCAGACGAAATTTCATTCAAATATTATTATTACGGTTATTATTATTCTGAAACTAGGAGCCAAAAGTACGTTTATTGGACCCGTAGAAAAATATTGCCACTGCTTTACATTAATAGCTTTTAACGACCATCCATAATGACAATCAAATTCTTGTGGATATTTTACGTTTTCTAAGATGTGATGGAAGGATTAGCAAATATACATAATATAATATACATTAAAAAAAATGCAGCTGTGTTACCATAAGATAAATTCATCTCGATTTCTCTTAACAAATTTCAAAGTAACATTTTTTTCGCGAATACCGCACAAAAGTCTCAACTGCTCCCTTCTGTCCAGAACCATTTGGTTTATGGCACCCCCAATTTGGCTGTTTTGTGAGGCGGAATGATGTAAGGGGGGGAGTGAAGGAAATGGGAAAGAGAATGGTTTTAAAAAAAAAATTGTATAATAGTTTACAAAGTAATTCTATAAATTTGGGAAATCACAAAAGCGTTGTCAGCGTTTGGGTAATATGAATATCGAATGTAAGAAAATTATTAAAATCATTAAAGCTAGAAAATCTTCAGTGATTTTTTAAAGTAACGTGCTTACAGATAAGTTAAACAGATATTATAATAATTATTATAAGAATAATGAATTTCTAGAAATAATGTTTTGATGCATAAATTATGTAGAAATATGCTATTATAATTGATATTTTGAAGTTTGAATTTTGAAGCATGAAAATATTCGACGGGAATTTTTATGTTAGCAATATTAAAGTTATGTGATACAAATAGAATTTATGATGATAGTGTTTCAACTCGACGTTTAGCAATAATTTTACTTCTTTTACAATGTTACGGATTTATATATATATTTATAATTCTTTTTATTTTACTTCTTTTATAAAGTTGGGAATATGTTAGCAATTCCCGGAAGGTCGACGAAGGTCCGAAACCAACTGAATTGAAGTTTCATCGTAAAATAATTGGCGAAAAATAATTATAAATCAATGTATGGAACTTGTGAGCAAAATGTTTTTTACAAATGTTTGTGATAGTGGAGCTGCATTATCATTTTTTTCAATTTGCTTGGGTCTTCAATTAAATCTTAGAAATATCAAACGTTAAATTTTTAAAGAATTTATTAGTGAAGAGCGTGCTCAATAAAATATTGACGAAATCAGCAAACATAAGTGTTCATCTTGGTGATGACATCTTCATAGAAACTGGTCTAAGTAGGGGATAAAAATAATTTAATCTGGTAATATCTGAAACTTAATGGCGACTTTGAAGGTAACCTAGAAAGTTCATTGCACGTTGTCGTAGGACAACCTTCTTCAGACCCCTGTGTAAATACATTTGAACCAGAAGTCTAATAAAGTGGACAACTAACCTTTAACTTTTGAGAAACATACATTGAAAACAATTTTATATACTGAACAGAAAAATTTTAGAAGTGGTTTATAAGTTTATTTGAAAATAAAAACTGACGTCGCCATTTTAAATAAAAATTTAAATTGATAATCTGCTAAAATAATTTTGATAAATAAAAATAGTTTTTCAATTTTTTCACCTGGTGGCGATGTAAGGAAAAATATTTTTTTTCAGGCACCCAGACTTATTTTTATTTTTTTTATTTTTTTATTTTGTTATTTTACATTTACATAATATAACATAATATAGCTTACATATTTTATACACTCTCCTAATAAAGCAAATTGCTTGTGTTTAGGAAAGGACAACTTGTTAACAACGTAAGAATTATTAAAAAAAAATCCTTATCACAAACTTAAGAATTTAACTTATGAAGAGATTTAGACTTAACATGATTTTCAAAGATTATAAGGGTAATTAAACAAGAAATGTATATAGGATGTACATAAAACATCTATCTATCTCTATCTCTATATAAATAAAAATGAATCGCAGAAATGTATGTACGCGCATAACTTCCGAACGACTGCACCAAATTGGATAATTCTTTTTTTGACGTATTCGTTATTATCAGGTCAAGGTTGATGGATGGGAAAGGATATGCAGGGAGAAACAATTTCTTTATTAAATGGCATAGCAACTCATGCCGGGAACCAGCTAGTTAATAACAAACAGTCAAAAATTTATCTAGAGGAAGTTAAAATTATATGGTGGTACTACTACTCGTAAAATAAGATTTAACTTTTTTTAAATATTTGTCGTAATTTTTTTCTGTTCGCATATCAGCAGGTAATTGATTAAATAATTTTATTCCTTTATATACATAGTAATTCTGCCCACAAAGCATTTCAATCTGTTTATCTCTTTATTATATAAAGTGCCTGAATACTATGGTAGAAACGGGATATGAGTGTAAATACGAATCTACGAATACATCACATAGAGTACCAAAAAGACTTACTTACGTTTTTCCAATCTGAGCATTTAGATTTTTAATTTTTAATTTTTTTGGCAACCAAAGTGTTAACAAATTTTTGGAGCTGTGTCTGCACTTCAACAATAGAATACACACTAACACAAAATGTGTCTTTTAGGCGTATTTTGTGATCGATTATTGGCCAATTTGGGCCAACAATTCCGTACAAAACTGTGCTTTCGAAATTCAAATAGGATGGAGATCTACGAATTCAGGCGAGTGTAAGTGAGACTAGGGGCCATCGCTCATGGAGAAACCGAAAACTGGTTGGCAAATCAATTCATGGCACAACACAATTTGTCAACCTCCTGAACAAAATCGATATTTTTCTGACATATCGCAAACAAGGCAACTAAAACGTGACGGCGGCGGCGACCAGCACTGCCAGTCACTGCGGCCGTCGCGTTTCAGTTGCCTTGTTAACAGGTTGCCATGGTAGCGGCTGACGACCTGTGTGCGGACCGCCAACGAAATCCACAAGTGCCTTTCCTGTGGATAGCGATTGAGTCGCCAACTGATTTTGTTTTAGTTTTTCCATGAGCGGATGTCCTAACTCTAGGAGTTGGACTAAACGAAGTTTAGTCATTCAAATTTGTACAAAAGCCACTTCTAGTGTTATATTCTTAATTCTATGACTTTAGCGCAATTTAAAAGACAATTAACAGCTGTTATTAACCCATAGCAACCGATTTTTTTTTCAAGTTTTACCTAAAAAGTTCCAACAGCGGAATCGATTTACTCGAAAACGAAAGCTCAAAAAATGTACCACAAAACAGTTTCAAATGTGATGTACATTCAACGCTTCTATTACTAGTGTCCGGGAACCGCAAAAAAAGAGTCAATATGATGACTTATTTATTAAAATTCTTTAAATACGTTGTTCAATCCTGTCAAGGTGACATTGTAATCTAAATTAGGTAATCTACTTGGTAGTAATTCTATTAGCCATCTATGTCGACTCGTATTCCTCCTAAAACGAAAGCTTTTACCCTTAGCCGTGGAATGTGACCTGTAGATAGACCTGAAAATAGTACTGGAAATTGTGGGAAGGACGGCTACTGAAGGTCCTTTGGTCCTAGCCACATAATTGACGACACTCGGTCTACTCGACTAGCGGTCGGATTCCAAAGCGACTGACTGAAAATACTGAAAACCCTGAAAATGCCGAAATGCCAGGTTGGAAAAAAACCTAATTTAAACAACCCATAATATTTCAAAATTTTGAAAGAGCAAGTAATGTAGTTTTTTATGTGAGAATTTTAGATAGGTAGCACTACTTGGTGCATGATTGAATTAAAAAGATATTTAGAACATGTTTTAGGAGAATTAATACATTTACCGAATTTAGCTTTGGTACCAATTTCTACTTTGGTGGCGGCCTTCACCAATCAAAACTGAGTGAATGCTCATTTAACCATCTATCTTAGTAAAAAAAAATACATCACATTCTTGAATTAATTTATTCACCTGGAAGATTAATTTATACGTACAGGTGTTTTGACTTTTCTGATGAGTGTTATTGCAAACGCTAATATTTATATAATTATCGACTTCTGCAACTCCCTCCTATAACATTTATCTTCAAGACTTGGATTCTCTTCACCCTTACCTCAAAAACATCCTTCGCGCAGAATCCTGAAAACTAAAAAGAGAAATAATTTCCCTCCCAGCCTCGTAAGTAGAGTTAACGTACAAAATATAAAAAAAAAAACAAATGAAGATTGTTAGGTGTTAGCGCGATGATGGCACCACCTAACATGGGTTAGAGTGGAACTGGATGTTCACTCTATAATATCTATGCCCGTGGATCTCGATTTGGTGTGTTTTCCTGATTCAAAATAGCAAGGTAGTTCCACAAGGGTACTTACATTAGGTTGGCGATCTTGCCCGAATTGGGATCCCTCGTGGTCAATTCGGCTATTGTCTGGATGAACCACAGGCAGTCACAGTCAGTTTTCACTTTGCGAGTCGATTAGCTTGTCACGATAAAAAAGGATGTGGACAGAAGCGTTACGATGGGAATACTAAACACTTTTCGACTCCTTGACGACGGCTGTCAGTGAGCGGTTATCAGCCAGGGCAGGTACCCAAAGTGCGAATTTGACCAATAAGTTTAAATTGTGGCCTCGCCATGTGAAACACAACAAACCTATCGAGATCCAATACAGCATTACGAAACAAAGATACCTTCCCGTGTTAATTGTAACTGATCAAGTAAGACTTATTTCAGACTTGATATTTACTCAATAGCGCACTTGAAGTGAAATGTCACAAAACTGCGCTATATAAATAAAATGTTATTATTATTACTGTTTAAGTCGTTAACAGTATTGCAGACAGCCCTGATTTATTAAGCTTAATTACCTTTCATACTATCAATAATTACTCGATCTAAAATTATTTTTAGTTGTCAACAATATCAGGACTGAGTAATTTAGTTACTCGTTTATACCCAGATTGCTTGCAGTTGGAAATGCTTTCTCAGAAGTAGTATATGTGGTCAACTGCACGGAATATAGTTTCGAAAAGGTTATAATAGCATACCTCAATAAATCAATACTAGTATAATATCTATTATTCTTCTGCATGGGTTCTACATAATTTGATTTGCATATTTTAACTCAAGATTACTGCTCCACAAAATTATTATATACATCCATTTTGCGGGTCAAACTTAACAAATATTTCGGTTCACTTACCCAAAGGCTTGATAAAGGTGTTAGTGAGAATTTTATAAAGATGCAATTACTCTACGACACTGTTGCGAAGCACAACAAATAAATAAATAAATTATTGTGATGGTTATTATACAAAATTGAGCAAGATGTTCTTATGAATAATTAATAATTCTACCGTATCAAATTACCGAGCGAGTTTCCAACTCTCGTTCTAACTACCAACGTTTTATTTGATGCACGAAACCTTTTACACATATTTATTTCACCATTTCGGCCGACGATTGTGCCCATCGTTTGCTCTCACCTTCCCACTGAAGTGTTAATATTGAGTTCAGCCGCCTGCAGCCTTGCGGTAACTTAACCCCTTTCGAGCTATTGCAAAATATCAAATATAAATTAAAAATCTTAAAATATTTGTGAATCTCTATTTATTATGATAAAGTATTGCAATATTTAATTAAGTAATACACAACTTATATTAATACACAACGAATTAATAACATAAGAAACATCGCTGAGGAAAGTGGTTGATGGTACCTACTTAAAAAAAAAAGCCCTTTACGAACCGCTCCATAATCGATTAATCAACTTTTTTGCCCAATCGTCATTATTTTTCCGATGAAATAGGTACTTAATTAACATGTGAACGAAGTTTCTGCTTTATTTTGACGTTCTTTTTATAAATACACTGAATACATTTTCATTGTAAATCGATAAACATCCGATGAAATTTTTCAAATGTAAAAAGAAAAGTTATATTACAAAACTTTATAGGTAAGTAGGTACATATTTCAGAATTTGCAAGATATTTCACTCCCGGTCTTTAGATGCCTTAATAACATTTTATCTACACTAAAATAAATATTATGAAGTTATCCTACTACAAAGCTCCTTTCCTTATGGAGACTTTTTTTTAATTCAAATGGAAAAATATTGTAAACTTTTGTTGCATGTAATTTATTCCAGCCACGGTTACGATGTCTGATCAATTTGATTAGCTTTTGCATCATGTAATATTGTCTTATGTTGGGGTTATGCGTTTTTCAATACTGTAACAAATTCATTATGGGTGTAGGTAATGACCGAACGGCAATTCAATTGTTCGGATTGCAGTTTTTCGAACTTCAATTTTTCGAATACATATTTTTCGAACATCAATGTACCACTAGTTTTTTCGAATTGATATAAGTATGTATACAGTACGTACAAGAGTATTTTATTATAGGATGAACAATATCAACTAACCTAACCTAACCTAACAGTATCTCGTTAGTCATAAGCAAGTGAAATATATATTTTAAAAGTTGATTAACAAATTCGAAAAATATGTCTTTCGGCCAATTTCTGTGCGAAAAATTAGTCTTTTGAAATTCGAACAATTGATTTTGAAAATTGAATTCGAAAACATATCTGCTCCCAATCATTATTTATCTTTTAACTCCAACTGCTTCAGAACTGAACAATAAACCACGGATCAATCGATAATATAATCGATTGGTAGATTCTCCCTCTCTCTGGTTTCAATCTTGGGATTGGTTTGATTAAGGCAATACTAATTCAGAAAAATTGTTTAAAATGTCATCTGATATCTAATTATTGTAGTCTCATATTTTTTTCTGTTCTGCGTGTATTATTTTAAAGTACTGTTAAACGAATATAATGAAAAATCTTTATAATTTGATATTTTGTACAAACTATGAAACATTATAAAATATGCGTGCTAGAACAAGCACCGCTAGGCGGGGCTTGTTTTATTAAATTTATTTTGGTACAATAATAATTAACATTTTATAATATATTTTATAATGCTGACCTCATTGTGTGGCTAACCAATGCTGAGGCCCCCATTTTATAATACAAATTTCAATAAGATGAAAGTACATGAAAAAAATTAAATAAAGTTTATAAAGTCGGTGTTGAAAAAAAAATAAAACTCGGCATATTTTTGAGTTGTGTATGTGAATGATGTGTGTTTTATAATGGTATTATGTATATGTTTTATTCTTTTACGTTATAATTTTTTTGTAATATTTTATGTTTTTGTTCTTTAATATTCAATTCAACTTTTAATTTTGTATCTAAATTTATTTTTTATATCAAGTGAAAGATTGTTGAATGCTTTTATTGCACGGTATTTATGGTGTTTTCGCCCAATGTTTGTGTTTACTTTCGGAGTTTTGGCGTTTTCTTTTCTTTTTTATATTATTCACATCATTTTAGATTTAAAGAGTAAAACAATTTCGTCTGCATAAATAGTATCGTCTATTTTTATACTGCAGAGTTCATTTATGAAAATAGTGAAAAGAACAAGCCCAAGTATACTTCCTTGTGAAACTTCATATGTAATCGGCAGTGGTTTCCTAGTACGTTGATTAATTTTGTGATTAATTTCACTTGTTATGTTCTGTAACTTTTTAATAGTTGGAGTTCCATGTCCATACCCATATTTTCTAATTAAAAAAGGGGTTTTGTGGCAGATTGAATCAAAGCCTGCTAATTCTAATCTAGGTTGCTATGTGTTGCTAAGTACACCTACCTGAGGTGCCTACCTTCTGCCGACAGACTAGCTCAGAAAGGTCAGCAGAGCGGGGGAGACCATCATCAGGGTGGTAGGATCTCTGAGGCGTTTGTGGCGCATCCCTGAAATAAGCTCAAATCCTACGGGCAGGGGGAGACAGTGAAACAAGTGGCTACGGTAAATAACAGTTGTATTGGGTAGAATTCTTTCATAAACAACAATGGTACATAATGCAGGCAAGGTTAGAACAGGGTAGCATCAACAATCCTATCTAATTCGGGTGCATTTGGCCCTAAAATCTCTCTGGGGGCGGTCATTTATCGTCGCGTTGAATTTACAAGGAACACACGCAATAAAGTTGGATTAATAGCTCATGGTACTCACTGCAACCGGCGGCTTGGAGATCGGTGTGGTGAAAGGGAATTTAACCGGGCTTGGCATTCCCGCCCGTCACTAGGCGAAATAACAATCACCATGGCGGCTTCGTGGAATGTTCTGAAACAGTGCAGAACGGTTCACGGTACACGTGCGCTTGAGGCGAGCTCGGGGACAGAATGCGGGGCGGCGGCTGATAACAACCGCCGTTGGCGCGCGGCAAGCTAGCGGAGGTATGCGTCTTATTTTTTCGAGAAAAAAAATATGCAGTGATTTCTTATTTTTTTTAAGATAAGTCTCCAGTCGAAGGGAAGGTGTTAATATTAGCCAAGTAGCACCGCACCATGATGGGCAATAAGACGAACCTCGGGGGTTGGCCGTTGTGGGAAGGAAATGGCTTTGGATGGCCATTGACCTAAATTCAAAGGCAAATTAGAACCAGCACAAAGTAAATTGTTCACCTTTCTTTATAGGGAAATACCCAGACAAGTAATCTAATTCTACTCTCTGTTGGGGGGCAATTGAGTGTTATCCTTTAATTTTGTCGTTTTGTTAACTAAATAAACAGTGCCTTAAGTTTATTTGTATATAAAGAGAAACGTTGTACATGTTGTACGGTTGCCATGAAAGCGGTTGAGTTGAAAAGTACCTGCTATTAGGCAAGTAGAACGATTATTAAAAATATTACAAACGTTGAAAAAAGCTTACTTTATGCGTTGACTAGATTGACAATGCGTAGATGGTTTATAATCGTAGAATTATTTAATGTTGGTAATACATACGATACGCGGTGTCCAGAAACACGTATTACAATCAGAAAACTGGTGAATCTGCATCACATTTAGAGTCGCTTTTGAGGCGGATTTTTTTTATTTGAGCTTTTGTTTTCGAGTAAATCGATTAAAGTGATGGAATTTTTTAGGTAAAATTTAAAAAGTGGTTAAATTTAACAGTGGCCTAATATCAGCTGTTGAATGTCTTTTGAAATAAGACTCACAAAGTTTTTTTTATTTCCTTTAATTGCCGAAAAAAATTAATTGGTTTCTCTGTATGATATAGTTTCACAAGATTTTTCACATAATGTATAAATCAAATGAGTTCACTCGTCTTATTGAAGAATAAATAGATTAAGTCTAAGAGAATCAGTAAAGCGTAATTTAACACAATGTTTATTAATATAATTTTGAATGCCTTGGAGATACGTAAAATGATAAGTCTGCGGAAAATCATCCATAATGTGGTTAAACTAAGAATTACGTTTGAAGGCGTATAAAGAGGAGAGCGTTTAGAGAAAATTTTAAACGCAAGTGGATGGAAAAATAAATCAATGTCGCCCCAGAAAAACATTTGAAGATCGAGTGAATCGAGTATTTGTAACGGATAATGCCAGAAGTCCAACAATAGGATATTGTGCCAATGCTATATTAAAATGTGAAAGAAACAAGGAATGTATGCAGGAACTTACATTAAAAAAAATATTGGCGTGTTTAGTCGCTTGTGTAGAAATCATAGTTTTTGAGAAGATATTTTATCAAACCACTTTTTTTTTATTTTTTACTAACCAAAATACATCATATGGTTGGTTCAATTCGGGAGACGGGTATGAGTACTTCCGCCCCGGGAACCAATTATTGGATAACCATCACCCCTTCCATAAGTCACCTCAAGTGGTTCGTCTGGTAATTTAACAGGGGTGCCCGGGTTCAAGGGGTGAGGTTTATTCAGGTCTTGGCGGCGAATGCATGAAACCACCCAAGCGAGGCCTAATCTAGACCTCTCCAGCCGGACTCCCTAGTCCCTAGACCCATCGTCTTGCACCGCAGTGAGAGGGATGGATTCTTACGACTGTCTCCCCAAGACACTTAGATCCCCAAATTACTGCCCTCCCTTCATACCTTTTCCCTTCCTGGAACTTCCTTTCCTTCCTTAACCTAAAAAGACTCTCCACACATCATTCCCAAAGATGACATAGGCCCTAAAGGATAAAAAAATCCGTTGCAAGTACTCGATAAATAATATAAATAATGCTTCCCGATGATTTACAGTAAACTGAGCGCCTATGTTTGGTGAAAACAATATAAACAGTTACAACACCCCATTCATTTATATCGACGCAAATCCCTGCCGTATTAATTACTGTTTTTAAGGTTGGTACAAGCGCATTGAAATCCGTATCAAAATAATAGGCTTCCTTTAATTCAAATTAATAAATTTATTATCGAGGTATTACATCGTAAATAGCTTTTATACTGGTCAATAAAACTAATGCGCTACCCCATTCGATTATTGAATATACGAGCAGGTTATCGTTCTTGAAATGATTTATTTCAAATATTGTGTAAATGCATAAAACTGAAACGATAAACCGATATAAGGGTGTATTTGCGTGCCTGTGTGCCTAAAGTAAGGTCAATTTTATTTTGCTTCGGGTGTAGATCAAACATTTTCCAAAATAGAAAACATTTATTGAACAGATAAAAAATATCAGAAGCCTCATCTGGGGCTCTGGTTTCAAGGTGCGAAACCTAAAGTCTGGATTTTTGTTTTTTTTTTTAACATTAGTTCTACATAGGAGGAACTGAGAAAAAAAAGGTATACGTAGTCTTTGGGGATGCTGCGTGGACGATCTTTTAAGGAAAAGGAAGGAGAGAAAGCTCTGAGAGAGAAGATTCTGGGGATCAATGTGTCCCGGAGAGACGGACGTATGAATCCATCTCTCCCACTGCGGTGCAAAGCGATGAGTCGAGAGAATCTGACTGGGGAGTTTCAGGTTAGGTCTCCTTCAACCAGTCTCTTCCGATCCGGCCTGCCACACAGCCTCCCAAGTTATGATTATGTTGTGAGGTTGAAGGTAAACGGAAGGAGGTAGGAGATGAATAAAATAACAGCATTTTCAGTTGCATTTTTTATGACTGAATTATAAAGATTTTTTTCAGTTGTTCGATTCCCCGCCTCACGAAATCTGATGGTTTAAAGACAAACAAGTCGATTAGCCATTTTTTGTACAACAGCATCGCTATTATAAGACTTTTTTGGTTCGAGAACGGAAAACATTAACCTTTTGACTGTTGACGTGGGGGCCGCTCCGTCCTAGCAATAATAATAATATCGAAATACTTCCCGTCCCCACGCGTGACGCATATGCCGCTTCAATAGCTTCGAATTTAGTGACGCCAGAGCCGTTTTAAATGTTAAATATTAACAGCCTTACTAAAAAAAAACCACAGCGCGACCGATTAACTGTGTTATTGCAATAACATAAATATACCTCGTATACAATTAAACACGTTTTATTACCAATAAAGTTACTTACGTGGTCACGCTGTTAAAACGCATTAAGATGTGACAACGTTGTATATGGTTTTAATTTACTAGGAAACAATGTTGGTTTAATTTTTCTCCGCAAGGGGCATTATTGGCGCGCCTATGCATTAGTTCTTCGGCCCGCGACAGCCCGCGATGACAAAACAGCTCGGTGTGTTTTATGGCGGGATATCGAAAATTTTGTGATTTTACTTAATAATTTCTATTGTAGTGACGAATTTACTCTTCTGTTCACATAATGGATAAATTTACCACGTTATTTGTGTGGTTTAGATCAGTTTAATCAAGTTATTGTACAAACGCCGTACTTTCAAAGTTGAACTGTCAGAATATTGTTTTTTATAGGTTACTTAAAAGATAAAATTTTCATTTTAAGATCTTTATTTTAAGAGAATTCCTTAAAAGTGATAATTTTTTATAATATTAAAATCTAATACATGTGTTCGTAAACGTATCAAAAAAAATAACGTCTTTAGAGATGCAAGAAATCTGTTTTAAATTTCGGTATTATTTCTAAGTTATTTTTTTGGCAATAAACAAAACTTTTAATTTTTTATTATTTTTTTATTGTATACACGATGAAAAAGTGAGGTGATAGTTTCCTTCCAAATTTATTACATAAAAGGACTGTGTTTTTTAAATTTTGATTTTATTTAAATTTCTCTACATTTTGGTCAAAAATGTTGTGGGAGGAAATTTTTTTCCATTTTTTTCCGAGTTTGAATCTTAAAATATGGCAGTTTTTGAAAGCTAAAAAGTATTTCAAATACACAAATCTAAAAGGTAATTTTATCTAGTTTTCATAAATGGTATTTGTTTTTACGACACCTTCAAAAATAAGAAATATATAGAACATTCAAAATACTATGGAAAAATTACAAATATCGTTCGAACATCAATGGTTAAAACAGAGATAAACTACCCTCTCAGGCCGCGGAAACCATGTGTATTTCTTTCAAAGAACAAATTTTTAATTAGTAATGTTTTCACATCCGCGGCCGTTTGTCAATTGAATAAAATTTTCACTGGGTTTTTTAGTAAGGCTGGAGTTTAATTTCTGTAAGTAAATTCATTTCAATTTTTTTTGCGGGCCTCTCTGATTCATCGTCAGTACATACGTGACACTTTTTACTTGATTTTTACTTTGTAAAAATAAACATAAACCACTTAACTAAAGTTTAATATGTGTATAGTTTATTCGAGAAAGTATTGAAATATTATAATAAAAGCGAGTTTGTTTTTATTTAGTTTTATAGACGACACAAACTGATTTTTGATCTCAATTAATTTTTGTCAAAAATAATTATATAGTATCCAAATTGTCAAATATAAAGTATTTTATTTTATTTAAATTATTCAAATGGTCCAATAAATAATAATTTGGACATCAAAATTTTCATGGATATCTAATACATAAACATTTAAAGTAACAGGTCGCCCAGGTCCACGTCAGAGTATAGGGTACACATACACGTGGAGGTAATCCACCTCTTACCCGCCCTGGCATAAGTAACAGATGGTTACTCCTTCAAGGCTCTCGCAAGGACTCTAATTTTTTTTGAAAGAACGAATCTACATTTAAGTTTGAACGAATCTAGACCTCCAGTGTCCCTTCATACGGTGTTAGGAAGCAGTATGCAAGTGCTTACATAATATACAAAATGCGAATAAAATAAAGCAAGTCAGCGATAAACTAAATAAATAAAAAAAGATAACAGAAAAACATAAAAGGCGGTTGCTCGCAGGGTAATGGCATCTTGCGTATGTCGCAAGCATCTGCAAGAAAAGATAATGAAAACAAGTATTGTGATATGAAGAACGCTTGTGTCGGGTGGGATACCTCTCTCGTCATCTGGCAGTACCAGCCAGAATGTGTATGGTGGTCGGACTGCCGTGAATGAATCTCAACGTCCGCACCCTTTAGCCGGTTTCTCGGTTGTGCCTTGACGATAGTAAGTGGGAAGAAGGGGAACGTACCCGAAGACCCTAAGGATGCAAGCGTCGAGTTCACGTCAGCAGTTAAAGGTTAACATAACATATATTAGACCAAAATTAGGAGAACAGGGCGAATGTGGTATAGCTTTCCAACCAAACCCTTCATTAGCCGCTTGTGTAATGTAAGCGATCCGATAGAGTTCTATCTATAAATACTTACAACGTCCCCATCGTCAGATTAAATCTTATTAAAGGATTTTTTATTATTTAACTTCCATATTTTGAGCGTGCAGTTTATACAAACTGCTTTCATATTGAATTAGGTAGATATTTGAGTTTAAAAAAAGGTATAATGGCATAAAAATTTTATCATACCACGTTTCAAAAACAAACATAATATTTCCTAACCACACTTTGCTTGGAAATTACGACAACACGAACGAATTTAACATCCCATTATTATATCAAACCACAATGATTGCTTTCCATGAAAAAATAAAATAACACCATTTGTTATGATAAAGAAAAAATCTGACATCGTTTCATTACAATATATTATGCCTTTGTTTTTTAAATTAAAAAAGGTTCATGATATTAAGATATAAACATATTCTACAAAAGCTAATATTACCATTGATGGTGGTTAAAATTCACGGCACGCAAATACGAGACAAGTAAACTAACGCGGTATTTTTTACGAGATTTTTTGAATTTAAAATTTTTATACAGTCCAATTTCAAATGCGGTAATCCCTGAACACGTGTAAATACCTGGCAGGCGTGGCGTATTTGATTAATACGCCGTATCCATTTTACCATGTCCGTGAGACTTTTTTTGTTATTTTAAAACAATAGCGTCCCCAGGGCCCGGGGTGCGAGGTGTAATTTAGAACGATATAAATTTTATTCGCAGAAAGGGTGACGTAACGGCTTAATGAAGTGACAGAAAAAATCGGCTTTATTCTGTGAAAAGTTATTGGAGTTATTAAATAAATGTACGATCTTTTTAACAAGAACGCATGGATACTTTTAGACATACAGGAGGTCTATAATGAACGATCGATAAACCGTATATAAATCAAATTCGTCACCTACAGTCAGTTATCAACATTTGTGAGAACGGTCAACAATTGTTTACAGATCGACCGACGGTTGATAAGTTTTAACGCGGCCTCCGTAGTATCAGATAAGTTTTGGTTAACTATCGATATACACATATTTTTAACTAATATCGTTCGCTGTGCAAAGTTAATGACTTATTTAATGAACGGATTGAGCTAACAAAACTCCTAGTAATGAAAGACGTCATATACGCGATCCTTAGACTTAAATATTTCTTCTAAGGTGAAATCAATTTATTCCGTTCGATCTTTGAGAAATGAGAATAGTTGAAATATGAATAATGACCTCATTAACTAATTAAAACCCGTTTGGTATCAAAAAAGTAAATGAGGACTTTCAGTGCATATTCTACGTTAGTATTTCAATTCATTATTGCCAATTTACTGATCAAACAAATATTACTACATAATTCATTTGTTTTCGAAGTTTTGAGATGTAATTCGTAGACAGATCCGCAAGTGAAGCATATATTGATTTCTTATTTATTCCCTGTCAATATCGATTTGACTGTCAACAGTGAAACCGCTCTCATATGGGTATAATTTTTTATTTATTTATTTAACGCCCAAAGGGCTTTTACATGTTTGGTAGTAGAATTAATTCATGACAGACGATTTTTAAACAGATAAAGAAATAATCAAAATAAAATTAAATAAAAAAGCACGCAAGTCATAAAAATATAAAAATACAGCGATTTAATAGGTTAACAAATATCCAGATATGTTTAGGAATAGTTTTGGAATAAGTTTTTTACAAGATCAACAAAATTCGCCAAGTTTATGTTAAATATGTCAACATCACCTAAGTACTGATTTCCCATAGTGTGCAATAGTAGTATCGGAGAGTGGGCAATGTAGTTTCGCTTATGAATACTACAGTAGAATAGTATATTTTGTCGTGTAGTTACCGTCGGTATTCGTAAGTTAATGAGTGGCAGGAGTTCGCAACAGTCAAATTTAGAGTTAAGTATTTTAAATAAAAATGTTAAGTCGTTTATTTTACGTCTGTCTTCTAGCGTGTGTATTTTTAGAATATTTAAAAATAAATAGTATTTTAAGTCTTCCAATGGGATATTTTATTTAAAAATTTATAAAACGCAGATTTTTTTTGTATTCGCTCAATGTTATAAATGTGAATTTTGTAAGATGGAGACCAAACTACCGAGTTCCATTAGGCTTCTAACTAGAGAATCATCGGAAGTTACGCCTATCGATCCGATATTGTAAATTTATAGATTTATTTGAGCTACCATTACAACCATTACGAGTGCCTACTGTAATGCTACGTGTTAAAGTCCATGATAATACCCGTTTTTATTTTCTATTCGACTCGTTTTTTCTGTTTTTTGGCTTTCCGCAAACTCCTTTGCTGCCAAAACTTTGCTATTTTTTTATGTGATATATTTCCACGCAGAAACATTTATTAAACTTCATTGTTGACTTTTATACCACGTAAAATATCTACGGGGATACTAAAAAAAACTCTGTTAATTTTTTGTAATGTGAGTCAAACGACAATACGCGAATATTGTTCCCGAAAAATTTTACAAGCACAAATAATATTTTACCGAAAAAAATTATTGCCAGAACGCACAATAATTAAGGTTTCGGTTAACAATTTATGGCCAACAAAAAAAATTACTCAACTCAACTTAACTTAGCACTTCTACTCCCACTTTCCTTCCATTTTCCAATAATCCTCGAGTGAATTGCCCTATAGTCTTGATGGTTACGTGCAATGTAAAATATGGGATATAAAACAAAACTCCCTATGACGACTACAGTCATAAATCTGTAATTTATTATTCCTTTTTTAATTATTTTTTTACTCATACTTTTACATGTACGTAGGTAATTTCAAATTATTTTTTTACCTAAGTATTAAAAAATATTAAAATAATAATTGAAATATAAAACAAAAGTAAATAACTCACTAAGACACTACCTGTGTGTGAGTGATATATAACCAAAAATTAGCGTGTTCTGTAGTGAGAAAGTGAAACTTAAAAGTTATATGGTTTAATGTTTAAAGAAATTAAAATTAAAAAACATCAAGCTGGAATATAATTTATAATTTTACAATTGCGTTATTATAACATTGATTATAACATTCCATTTATGGATTCCAATATCTTCATCGTATTTAATTAACAATAATGAAAATGCATTAGTACCATTTATCAAAGACCTTGGTGTTATTTTTGACCGGAAACTTACATTTGATCGTCACTGTGAAACAATTTCCAATAAGGCCATGCAAATTCTAGGTTTCGTAATACGTAACACAAGGACTTTTCAAAACATTGAGTCAATTAAGCTACTTTACTGCTCTCTTGTAAGATCGCAGCTGGAATATGCATCTCCTGTATGGTCTCCGATTTATACCTGTAACTTACACCGTTTGGAGAGAGTACAGAGAAAATTTCTTCGATACGTTTAATTCAAATTGAGACAGCCTGTAATTGAAACTACAAACTACCCGCTACAATGCATTAATATCTGATCTAAACCTACCACTACTTTCTACCCGGCGTACTATTAATGACATTCTTATACTTTTTAAATTACTGAACAATCTCATAGACTGCCCTCAAATGTTAAGTGTTATAAATATTCGTGTCCCTGTTAAACCAACTCGACTCCACCACCTTTTCCACAGTGACAATCATAGCACTAACTATTCCTATTATTCACCGCTAGTACGTTTTTACCGAACTGCTAATACGTATACAGACCTTTTCGATATTTTCAAAACCTCACCGTCTTGCATCAAAGCAAAAATAACTAGTTATTTATGTAACTGATATGTTTGTAAAATGATAAATATTTGTTGTACTTATATGCATCGTATGTATGTACTGTATGTTATTCTATATATGTAATGTTTGTAAATGTTTGATACACTTGTATTATGTATGGAATAGCCCTATGTACGGGCGTTTAAATAATAAATAAATAAACATATATAAAAACAATCATCAAGCTGGAATATAATTTAAAATTTTACAAGTACGTTATTATAACATTGATTATAACATATATAAAAAAAATCAAATGTGTTATAATTCATAAAAAATACTGTAAATAGAATTCAACAATGAGCTAAAAAATATCAAAACAATGAATTAAATCTGTTTGAATATTGTCAAGAAGAATTAAAACTCAAAGTCTTCAATAAATGTTTTAAAAACATTTTTAGATACCTAGTCTGGTTTCATTACCAAAAGCCATGTTTTTCAGTGGTTTATGTTGATTAAAATTTGAAACCTTAAAGCCCCTGTTGTATAAATTGAAAAGTTTGTTTGTTCAAATATTTGCACTTTTCAATCGGTGGTTTTGCTTTCTAAGTAATACGCCAACAAATGAAACACTAATCACCGGAATGTTCTTAGAGGGGAACTTCCAAAATTAATATCAGACGCGGGATACCCAAGGAATTATTGTTAGAACAAGGTGAAAAGGGGAAAATTATGGAAATTAATGAAAACGCTTTCAAAATGTTTCCGGCTAATCTAAAATTTTAAAGAAACCGACACGGGAACGACGTCTTTGATCGGCTATTCAAAAAGGCAAGTTACACGGAAATATTTCCAAAACACCTTGAAAAACAAGGCCAAAAATCTAAATTAATTTCCCCCGGATTCTGTAAATAATTACGCGTTTATGCTAATTACTCCATGAATATTAAGGCAATAAGGCATTTATTGGGAATTTTCCTTCCTTATTGAATTTGGGTTGCGGTTTGATTTTCGCAAGATTTTTAAGGTATTTTTATTAACGTTCCTGGTAATCGATTTTTTGAAGCATCTATTATTGTTGTATAACGTTATGCTATTAACATTTTAACATGTTCATTTGAATAGAAAACCATATTTGCAGCTCGATTTCATAATTTAAATTGACAGTCGATCTTTTATAAATCTATAACGTATAGGTTTTTTTACATTTGCTCCACCCACGAGGTCCTGAGGAAAATAATTTCCCCTTAGGGGATGCTGTGTGGAGGTTTTTTTAAAGGAAAGTTAGAAGAGGAAGTTCTGGGAAGCAAATAGATATGATGGATGGGAATCTGAGGGTCAGTGTGTCCAGGAGTGACAAACGTTTATGAAGCTATTCTTTCAACTGCAGTGCAAGGCGATGGGTCGAAGGATTCTGGCTGGAGAGATCAAAAGACCTCCTCAACCAGTCTCTATCGATCCGGCCGCCACGCTGCAGTTGGGCAGACACACGGCCGCCAAGGCCTTGACAAACCTCACCCCGTGAACCCAGGCACCCCTGCTAAGTCACCGAACGTAGCGAACCATTTGGGGTGACCAAATATTTCCAAAAAATACTTATCGTCAAATATAAACGTTTTGTTTCTATAAAAGAAATATCTCATCCACCAACCCACAGTTAGCAAAGAGATTGTGTGGAATGTTAATGTTTTTATTCCTTTACTTATTCGGAGTAGTTTTCTTCAATGTTTATGTTTCCCCTGCAAATGTTGCTCAACTAATAGCAGCGCCTTTCATGTCAGAGTTAACACAATGTGGAACAATCCAACTGAGCGACAAATAACATTACACATTCCCTTTACTTAGAGTCAACAATAAACATTAAGCACAACTTGTTAGCAATGTCTTCACTACTCGGCTTTGTTCTCTACTTGACAACTCGACCCCGTTCTCCACTGTGTTCCGTATTCCCAGTAGCAGCATAAGATAAATGGACCCAGATGATTCGCGATGTATCGTGATACTGATGACTGTAATTTCTTGGTAATGATGTAGGTATGTCGCTGTTTCAAATTAGAGGGGTTCCTACTCGTATTTGTTACATGTCTACGACGATTCAGTAGACTTTTTTTAATGAAGTTTACGCGTCCTGTACCGTGGGTAGACAATGGTAGAGGTATACTTATGAAATGCGTGGAAGAAGATCGAAGTAAAAAGAGGATTGCGCAGAATCTGAAGAAGAGTGGATAAAGACAGCAGAACACTTCAGAATAAATATCGGACGGGATATATCGTGGGAGGAATCTTTTCTTATCCTTTTAAGAGATGATGATTCTCCCAGAATCATTAAATTTACGACGTTCCTAAAAAATGGCTTTGAGTGTGTTTATGACCAGATATGAATAGATATGGGGTGAGTACTTTCTAAATAACTCTTCGGGACTCTTTTTCGTTTCATCTTGCTATAGTAGAATATGCGTTAGGAGTCTATTGCTACGCAGTATTATTCTAACATATTGAATAGGTAATTTATTAGCTTAGATAAAGTAAAAAGTGATTGACATTGTTCATTAGCAAATAACTCTAGCAAGAAACATTCCAACCTCAAGTTTACTGTTTAGAAAGCTGGACAATCTTTTGTCCAGCTTTCTATATAGGACAAATATCACGTAATGTAAAAACTAGAATAAAAGAACATATAAGATGCCTAACTAGTTCAGGTTATTCAGAGTTCGCGGATCATTTAATAGATAAAGATCACACTTTTAACCATGATACAAGAATTAAAGTCCTACACAAAAATGGAAAAGGTTTAAGACTTAATAATTTAGAAGCTTTCAAAATAAAAAAAATAGATAAATTCAAAGGCTGAAATCATTAAATCAATTAAATTTAACTTTCAGCCTATTGTAAGTAGGTTTTCCCTTACTTTACTTATCCCACACTCCCCTCCACAACCTCCCTTCCACAACTGACACACTGTCCCAATCTTATATACTGTCCCTTTCTTTCTTTACAATTTATATGTATATATGAGTATTCTTCTTTATTTGGTGGTATTTTTATAATAGTCCTGATGGTGCGGAGGTACCAAAACCGGCAGACTATAAAATACCAATAAAGTGACTTAAAACAAATTATTTTCTGTTTATTTATTTAAAATGTTAAGCCACAGTGTGTTTGCATCTTTTGAAAAAAAATAGTTCAAATGTGTCTTCTTCCTAAAAATGTGCAATGGTTGTGTAAGCACACCTGAACTTTAGGATTGAATTATCACAATAAAGTTTTTTAATTTAAATACACAAAACACTAATCGTTTTTTATTGTACTTGACTGTATTTTGGTAATTGTTTAACGTTTGTTCAGTTGTTTTTATTTTTACGTTTGTTTGTATTTTATCTTATAAAATTGAAAGAAATCTCAAATTTTTCGATTTATTTTTGTATCGAACGTGACGAAGAAAGCATATGACAACCCTGGAAATTCAAGAATGGAATTTACGCTCCCACAGATCACCATGCCGCCAGCACTTACCGCCCTAGACAATCTGAGATCTGCTATTGGCTAGCGGAACAATGAACATTTGGTGCACCTTCCAAATGATGTCTACAATGCTATTATGTCCTTTAATTAACTAATCAATTGAAAACATAAACGAAATTGATAATAAATACATGCAGCAGCCTCATTGGACTGGAAAGCACATCTGAATAACCACCTAATGCTTTCACCAGGGACTCCAGACAGCAATGACTAACGCCAAGGAAATGGCTGACTATTTACATCACCCCCATCATGCAACCAGCCGAGCCACTATTGGTCAATGCTGAAGAAAGGAATATCTGAAACGAAAATATTTACGACAGCGAATTCATCTTCCGAAAAACTTTAAGCTCAATTTCGAGAAATTGGGGATAATTTGGATCAAGAAATAAATATCATCACGTAAAAATGAGTATATGCTACAATAAAAATCCAAAAACTGACGTCTATCAGTGATTGTTGCACTTTAAGAATAATATTTACTGTTTAAAATTGTACCTTATATCACATATGTAAACTTGTACCTTTTCTTGTAAACACAATAAAAATGATGTGAGGCTTTGGTTTCCGGAGTTGGTACTGACTTGGCAAGAACTATCACATATAATTTTAACACAGCTGACTTCCAATCGTAGCGACCAGGGAAATAACCTAAAACAAGCACCTTTGAAAAATTAAGGAGTTTCTGTCCTCCAAAAGTCCGACCCGAGTTTGCCCTATAAAAATAGAAGGCAAACCGGTAGGAAGTCATTTCAAAACTATCAGCCAAGAAGAAACAGTACTCAAGAAACCAAAGCCTCCAAGTTCAAACCTCTCTTCAAGTGTTTTAATAAGTCTTAGATTCAGTTTACCTCTCCCAGTATCCCAGTTACCTGAAATCCTAAAAACCCCAATCTCCCAGAGTCTCCAAAGTGAAAAATATATATTTTAATCCAGTCCTCAAATCAGTTTTTGCCATTATACCTAGAAGCATTTTTGTCAAAGTAGTAAATTCATTCAAAATTCTACTGGCGTATCAAATTCCATTGGCGTGCCGAATTTCAGTGGCGTACCGAAGTCCATGCAGTGTCCATCATCAGGGCAGATCCGGTAGATGTGTCTGATCCAGTAGATATCTACCGGATCTGCCCTGATGATAGACACAGCAACGCTGTCCGAAACGTTGGCTAAAGAAGGAGGTAGCGCAACACGGCATAACATAACATAATGCCCTGATGATGGACACTGCAACGCTGTCCGAAACTTTGGCTAAAGAAGGAGGTAGCGCAATACGGCATAACACCCCAAAAACAAATAACGAAAATATATTTGCGAAGTTTGAAGAAGTAATTATAGATTTTTGTTTAGATTTACGAATTGGAAATATTCCTTTTAACCCTCTCCTGAAAAGATTTCATTTTGTGGCTTAAACGGTTTTAGAAAACCGCAGTCGATATCAAAATATTATAAACAAAATTTGATTATACATAAACAATACTTTAATTGTGCTTTTCTTACTTTTCTCCAACTCAATCCCTGCAGTCTGAATTAGCCCCACTTAGTGCACCCTTTGACTTGCTACCCTCTTGCTCTATTATCAGCGTTAATTGCGTCCTCGTCGTAACACTAGTCTGCCCTCTGCCGGCGAGCGGAGATAGTATTGTCACCGGTCTCCAAAGGCAGAGCTTTTGTCACTGATGCAGACGCAGAGCAGGTGTGGGAATGATTCTTTGGCGGAAGCCGGAATCGAGTTCCATTTCGTTTTAACCCTTCAGAAATTTTGGCGTATTTCCGAAAACTAAAAACTGTTGAAACGAATACACTGTCAAATTTTATAAATAGATATCTTTACATAGTATAAAATGAAGTCGCTACCGCTGTAGATATGTGCGCTTAGATCTTTTAAACTAAGCAACGGATTTTCATGCGGTTTTCACCAATAGATAGAGTGATTAATGAGAAAGGTTTTTAGGTATATAATTTGTCAAGGTTTTATGTAAAGTGATTGAAATATGTAAATAAAGGGAGCTGGCTGGCTGGATTTATTTATTTATTTAAGGAACAAAAACAGTCTTAATAACATAATAAACACAAAAGAATAACAAAAAACAGACCAATTATTAATGTTCACAGATAGGTATTTAGAAACATAAAAGTAACAGAATGTAAATTTAACAGATTGCGTTGGTTATAAAGGTTTGGTAATGGCTTGGCGTTGTGTTTCGTTAGCCACAGCAACGTGTTGCCGGGTCTGCTAGTATATATGTAATTTTTTAAATTAAAATTTTTGCATGCAAACATAAAAAGTTATAAAAATGGTTCACCCCATAAAACATGTGAACATTCATAACATGTGAACTTTTCAACCTCAAAACATGTGAACATTCACAGCAATTTTATTTAAAAACCTACCGTAAGCAGTGGTAGCCAAAAGGATGCGAAGTGAAAGGACGCCGAATCTGTAGCTGTATTAGACACATGTATTATAAACATTATTGTCACCTCACTTATTTATCGTTACATATAAAAATAGTTAATAAAAGTAATTTTTTTTTTTTTTAAATTGCGATTGCGATTCACAACTTTGATTTCATGAAGGTGTACATTCTACTTTTTTGGTGGTTATTTTTTAGATTTGAATATAAAGCGTAGTGTTTTGCCTTTCTAACAACGTTTAGAACATATTTTTCTCTGTGATAGTAAGGGAGTTACAGCGATTTATATGAGACCTATGTGAGCTGGGACAAATATGGTCTCCAATGATTAAACTGGTTAATGAGTCAGAATTGTGTCAAATATCAAAGAAAAAATATAATTAAATACTGATTTGCACAGAAGAATTATTATGCAATAGGCAATAAGCTATTAATTTCGTTGGTTTCCGAAAATGTCGATATCAGAAGCGAGGTAATTTCTATTGTGTGCAGTACAATATTTCTCCGAGCGGCACCACCTATCCAATTTACCCTGGCCCTGCATCTCGGAACAATTAATGACCTCAACCTAGTAGATTCGGTAATACTAATAGTTTTGTGTGCCACGCCTACAAAAAAGTATAAAATTTATCTTATTTAGTTGGTACTTAAATACCTGCTTACAATAATTTACTATATACCATTTATGCTACATATACGTATATACACACTAATAAACGGATACATATATACTATTTATATACTACTAGCTTTTGCCCCCGGCTTCGCTCGCATAGTATTAGGGGGAGTTCCCTCAGCGCCTCCTCCACCTTCCCTATCCTCCCTCCACTTCCCCCCCTCCACCCCCTCTCCTCCCCCCTTCTCCTCCCCCCTCCCCCTGTCCCTCCTCCCTCCCATCTTCCACCTCCCCCCTCCCCCTCTCCCCACCTCTCCCTTCCACACCCCCCTCCATATCCGTCAGATACATTCATTTTTCAAACAGTTCGCGTGCCACATATTGCAATTTATTTATACAATTTCATAATGTCAGAGCTCTAAGCTATAGCATATATGTTAATCTGATGTATGAGCTATATTATTGTAAAGTTTCATTAAAAACCATTCAGTATTTTTGCGTGAAAGAGTAACAAACATGCATACTTCCATCCATCCATACATCCGTACAAATTTATAATATTAGTAGGATTTATACTTCCTAAATATTTTAGGAAGCATTTTTTAATTTTAAATTAGGAATTATACAATTTATTCGAGGAAACTTCGCTAACTCATTGACATATCTTTTTTAAAACCCTCTTCAGGCTGTTAGGTTAGGCACCACACTATTGATAAACGAATAATAAATGGGATGCAGATGATTTTCTAAATCGTAAACGGAACGTACAAAAATATTCACAGACAGAAGAAATTCCAAACAGTCGAGTTAAAACAGGAAGATAAGTCCGTTAAACTCTTCGAACAAAATTATTACGCAGACTATTTTTTGCCAGCACTAACAAAGATTTTTGCTGTGTAAGTATAAAAAACCTTCACTTAAAAAAATTATAAAAAAATGTATGAAAACGTCTATAAAAAAATGATCTTATCCATTGAGAAGAAAATCTTTGTCCTTGAAGGAAAAGGTATTATTGGCCAATTTTTCTGATCAACGCATCTATTTTCAACGTCAATTCCACCGTGAGATGTGATGAAAATTCGATGTTTTCCAACTGTAACACTACGTGATGGAATGCTACTTCAAGAATAGAAATTTTAACCTAAAATAATTCTAAATCCTTATAGGAATTTATGTTTCATCGTTCCCTACCAACGCTTTAAAGCATTCGGAAAGAACTGCTCTCTTCCTCTGGTATACAGAGTGCCCTCTAGAATGCCACGTTCAGGGCGCAACTAAAGTGGCACTTTCTGTTACCACCAGTTTAATGTTCTACTTCCACCCCAAATTAACCTCTTTCTTTTGCCAATCCTGAAACCTTCTCCGTTTCAAGTTAATTTATTTCGCTGAAATACACACGTTATATTTTTGTGTAAATCATGCAGTGCAGGATAAAGAACTATATAAATTCCTACTAGAAACTTGTTTTCGACAAGTCCTGCAATAACAAAAAATATTTCAAAGTGATTTTATCTTGTTACCCCGAAATGTTAAACCAAAATTAATTTCAATCAATTTCCTTGGTTTGTAATAAGGATATTGGTAATAAAATTAAAAGCAATTCGCCAATAGCCGCTCCCATGTGGATATAATATAAATAAATCGTTTATACGAAATACTTTTTGTACGTCTGTTTACCAGTTTGTTAATGCCTTCTGTAGGCAAAACAGCTGTAAAGCGGAATAACGATTACACAGAAGAACTTGTTTTTAAAATGGAATGTTAATAATGTAATTCAATAAATATAATATACTACTTTTTACCTGCGGCTTCGCTCGCGTGGTATTAGGGGGAAATCTATATCTATATAAATCAAAATATGCTTGATTCTGGGTTTGTTGCCCCGTTCCGCGAACCCCCCCTCTGGTTCCCCTCCCCCCTCCCAGGTTCCCCTCCCCCCTCCCGCAACTCCCGAAATTTATACATTCATTCCCATTCAGTTTTCGAACAGCTCGCGTGCTACCAACTGCAATTTTTTTATACAAATTTCATAATTCCAGAGCTCACTAGTAGTTTTATGCAAACCATGTCCTGACAATAACGAACAAAAAAATAAAGAATTATCCAATTTGGTGCAGTCGTTCGGAAGTTATGCGCGTACATACATTTCGGCGATTCATTTTTAACTAAAATTTCACACCTCAAATAAAATTTCTCCCAAATATATCAACATAGTTACCAAGACAACAATTTATTTTGCTTTTCACCTAACGTTATTAATAACTCGATTATAGTAAATATAAGATATTAACATTTATAATTTCATAACGCCAGAGCTTACCATTACACGAAGCCTGTTAGTTAATCTGATGTATGAGCTATATTGTTTTACAGTTTTTTTTTAAATCCATTCTGTCGTTTTTTTGTGAAAGAGTAACAAACACACAGACATACATCTGTACAAACTTTCGCGTTTATAATATTAGTAAGATTACATTATAAAGAAGAACATATGTTGCGAGCGGCGTTTATTCGATTTTTATACTAATTTACACATTGTCTTATTCCGAGATCGATAAAATAATACTATAGAAAATAATATTCGCATATACATAGCATATCGCTCGCCATATATTCCCTTTGGGAATGTACAGCGAGCGATATGCCGAAATACGTCAAGCCAAATGATATTTTATCTTTTACAGCTATTTATAATAGTATTTAGGTGATATTGATATTGAAATATTTAACATAAACTTGGCGAATTTTGATAATCTTGTAAAAAACTTATTCCAAAACTATTCCTAAGCATATCTATATTTTTGTATTTTTATGACTTGCGTGATTTTTTATCTAATTTTATTTTTATTATTTCTGTATCTATTTAAAAATCATCTGTCATAAATTAACTGTACTACCAAACATGTAAAAGCCCTTTGGGCGTTAAATAAATAAATAATAGTTTTTATATAAGTGAAGAGGAAGTTCACCGCCTAAGTCTGACTTCAGCTAATTAATTACCAAAAAAATTTTAAATAATTGGAGTTCTCGAAACTCCACTTAACAATACTAAATATTTCCTTTTTCAGTCAAGTTAAGCAGAAGTAATGGAAAGCAGTATCTTGAAACATACTCACATACAAACAATACAATGCTCATTATTTATTATTGTTCATGTTATAGTCCTCTGTTATTTTTTTTTGGGGCGTTCTCGACTTCTACTATTCACATGCGCTTCTCGTATTCAAAGTTACATTATATTTTTATATTCTATTTTTTATATATTTCTTTTTAAATCTTTTTATATTATTTTATTTTTCTTTTTTATATAGTATGTAAATCCATTTTATGTAATGTATACTTTTTTTATGGCAGAGAGTATTGCACCCACCGCTCTGTTCGGCTGAAATAAATAACTTATTATTATTATTATTATTAAAATATACCTCGCTTAAATATCCACTTATCTTCTAACGTCCAAGTGGATGCACCAAACCCAAGTTGAACTTTGATAGTGAGGGAATCGGAATGGTGCATTATTCAATTTCAAACGTCCCGAGCCGTTCAAACATTAGCTGGGTACTTGAAATAAATGAATTCAGTACTAGTTTAGTTGATAACTAAGTGATAGTTAATTATGTTGAAATTCGTTAGTTAAATTACTTCACGTATTAAATTTAATTTATTTTAATATACAGCTTAATTACTATTAGTATCTGCATACGTAACATGTCAAATATCAAATGTCAAAAACAGATGCATCTACCGCCGCCAGTGTATAAACAATGTTACCAACAAAAGGTAAATAATTATATTTAATTAATATTGAGAAGGCTACCGTGATTGAGTGGATACGATACTAGGCTACGAATCAGGAGGATGAATTCAGATCTCGGCGTGCTCAAATATATTTTTTCAATTTGAATTATTTGTGTTATTTCACAATTGATTCAATAAAAATATATATGTGGTTTTTGCGGTACTTTCCAGAGTAGTAGATACTCCACAGAATCTAAACATTGGCGTTGCTTGAAATGACTACGCCCGCGTTTGGTAACCAAATCGGAATATTTTTAATCCCCTCTCCCTACCCTCCTTCAGCCTCACAACATACTCCATTGGGGTCGCCATAGTCTCACTGGCTCTAACCGCTTGGGAGCTACCGTTGTTGGGGACCTTGTGGGATATTTACCTCAATCAAAAAAATAATTGAAAGTAATATTAGTAATTGTTAGATTGAAATATAAGATGAACAAAAATGATAGAATTTATTTAGATCTCACTACCTACTTCTGAAAGACTAGACTTAATTCCTTTTTCATAATATTTCTGTATTTTCACTTTTGTAGTGCAAACGTCAAAATGATACTATTCGACGCATAATAATGCTTATTCTCAACTGTTCCGCCTACCGAGAAATTGCAGCGCTACGGAAATATTTCAGAAGGGACGAGTGCACTCTTTCAGATCACTTCTCTACCACCGCATGGGAAGCTTACGGCGCGGCCTACGTCAATCGAATAATGCAATCACCACTGCCATAGTTGCCTGGATGGGTTCCCATCGGAGACAGTCAAATATCCTTTATAAACGGCTGCTTACATTCTATAAAAAAAATATTAAATGGAAATAATTTATCCACATTTTTTCGTACTTACGGTTATGCAAGTAATAATATACTTGATTGTGTTTAAGTAATTTGGAAACTATCACTATAACATACATTAATGAAACTATCACATACATTACTGCCGTACTGCCCAGCTGAAAATTTAGTTTGAATAACTCTATTTAGTTCCTAGTTCTTTTGTAATACTTTTACAGGTTTGTATTTTCAACATTATGTTAAGTTAAAATGCATTTTATAAAATTTCTATTTAGGTATTTGTTAAGCTGCACCTTGCGGCACAGGAATGCCCAAGTGAGATGAGCGGCTTTTGATTTTCTCGTATTATACTTACCGATAAATAAATATTATACAGACATGTTTTAAGATTTTCACGGCCAAAAGTATTTTCGTTATTTGTTTTTGGGGTGTTATGCCGTGTTGCGCCACCTCCTTTTTTAGCCAACGTTTCGGACAGCGTTGCGGTGTCCATCATCAGGGCAGATCCAGTCGGACATCTACCGGATCTGCCGAATCTGCCCTGATGATGGACACTGCAACGCTGTCCGAAACGTTGGCTAACGAAGGAGGTAGCGCAACATGGCATCACACCCCAAAAACAAATAACGAAAATTATTCAAGTCTAATTTGCTTTAAATTTTTTGACAATTTGTTTCGATATATATAAATGTAAAACAAATTACAAAACTTACTGTACATTATGTAATTCAAGAATATCCTTGTTATCCGCATTTTTTCAAGTAGTGGTTCTTACCTGTAACAAAATAAAGTTATTATTAGAATTATTAATAAATTTCATTAAATCAAACACATTAAAAGTGTTATGTGTACCTAAAGCTTCAAAAAAAAAAATTCATTATTTTTTTTAAATATTCGCGGAAAGTCTTTTAAATAATTTCATGATTTTTTCATGGGAAGGGTAGAGTCATTATCGTAAAACAAAACAAATATTGGTACAAGTCTCGAATCCTTGGAGCGGAGGTTGAAGGATTTTAATTAATCAAAAAGTCCATTATCGACGTTTGCAAGATTTATTTGCAGGAGATTGTAGTATGTACCAATGGGGCTATAAAAGCGTAATTGTCTCGGAAAAGTAAGAGAATTTTAATCGTGCAATTTTTTATGGGATTTTACTTTCACTGGAAGCTTTTATGGGACTCGTTGATTGAACTATCCTTAACATTTAAAAAAAGTCCATTTGATTAAGTTACATGAAGGTAAGATGATTATATTGTGTATTTATTAATTAAGACAAGGAAATGTTTTCAACGTTTAGACGTATTTTTGCTATAAATTTGTTCATTCCACAAATATTGAATTTTATTATTACGTAAGAATATTGAAGGTTGCTCTTCGTACTTTTCACAAACTCATAATTCCAGAAAATATTCATAACATACGTATATAAGATTTAATTTTAATTACTTTAATAATTAAGACAAGGAAATGTTTTCAACGTTTAGACGTATTTTTGCTATAAATTTGTTCATTCCACAAATATTGAAAGATTTTATTATTACGTAAGAATATTGAAGGTTGCTCTTTGTACTTTTCACAAACTCATAATTCCAGAAAATATTCATAACATACGTACATAAGATTTAATTTTAAATGGATTAAATGGATTTAAATTTAAATGGAATCGTTTCGACATATCGTAGAGCAGACGAATTGTGAAAGCAAGACCAAAATAACAGGTAGGTATGGTTACGCCCATACACATACCTACACATACACCTACCTACATAGCACGCATACATACTGTCACTGCTTGGGATTGATATTAATTTTAACTATACCCAATTGCCTATCCTTCAATCTTACCCATAGTCAGTCTGTAATAAACTCCCGCCGCAACATAGCCATTGTGCTCCGCTATCGGTGAAGCGCTATTAAAAATAACTGCGCCGTGTACTATAAAATAAACCAACTCACGCCTATTGCTGTTTGTGCCTGTTGGATGGGAGAGGAATCAGACAAGTGCATTGCCACCCTACAAGTTCTTTTACCCTTTTCGGTGAGTCCTTTCCTTTCTATGCCACATGTATTTTATCATTTCAAGCAGTGATAGTAATACAAAATCAAGGTCCTTCGCCAGTCATTTTTTACACAAACATATATATATCCACTCTACACCATAATAAATCTCATTCAAGGTATGTGATGCGAAGTGAATGTTAGTTAATATAAGTTAGGGGCGCCATAGAAAGACGTGGCATGACCAAGCAAATCAAATATATGAGTCGGATAATAACAAGAATAAAAAAAAAAACAGAAAGTGACAAAAAATATTATTTAACGTATTAAAAACATTGTGAACTTTAAGATAAAAGTTTTTCTGAGTTACTAAATTAACGAGAAGCAAAAATGTATATTGTTCTGAAGCTAAAGAATGATGTCGTAATAACGATAAATGATTATCAGAAAAATAAACGTCTCCAGACCGAGATTGATTTTTGTCGTCTTTATTTGGCGAAATTAAAAAAAAAAAACGCTTTAAGTAGGTTTTATAATACGATATCTCTTTTAAAAGAATTGAAATTGAAAACTACCGTCGTGGACTCAAATTTTTGCGGACCAATTAAAACTTTTTTGTCTTATTTGAGGAAGAATCCAAAGTTCGTAATTCGTTTCACATGGCATCCATCATATGAAAATATTCCGCTCTCAAAGAAAACTGGCCCCAGGCTTGGAGGAGGCTTTTTAATTGTTTCCTCTGTAAAGTTTCAGCCGTTCCGCATAGTTTTTCCGTTTCTCTGTGGTTCTTCTGATGAACGACAACACATGACATTTTTTTACAAAGACTAGAACTTTTTTCTTGTTATATCTTGCAAAAAGAAGTACTGATTGTTTGAGTTTTAGTAATGAAGGGCGAAAGGACGAGAGAAACTGAATTTAATAATTGAGTTAATTTTCTTGGATTGATTGGTAACCATGAACGAATCACAGAGCTTCTTGTGTGCGAAGATTCCTACGTGCTTTACTTTTTGATAATGTGTTTTTGGTATAATGCGAAAATAAATAACGCTCAAAACAAAACAAGAAATTGTAAAAAAAACTAATCAATCAATTATCAAAACCAATCAGATCTGTAATGATGTCCGAAACTTTGGCTAAAAAAGTAGGTAGCACAATAAGACATAACACCTCAAGAATAAATAACGAAAAATTAATCAATCTGAATCCACCTTTCATTTTTCATTTCATAATTCCTTTTCATAGATCGAGACGTTATAGAAGAACGTAATTTTTTTTTACTTTTTTACTGTTTTTATTTCTTGCTAAGGCAATCCCGATGAGTTACAAAACTCATTTTAGGAGGGAAAAAACTAATAATTCATAAGTGAGAGGAAATACTTAGTTACAATTTTACATAAGGGTTTTGATATCAAAAATGGAAGCTTCACAAACAGTATATACCAAAAGTAAAAGACACGTTAAGTAGAGCAATCGACAGAACAAAACATAACAAGTAAATTAACTTATCGTTGAATTTTTTGTATGCTCGGAGATATCATGTAACAATTTCATTGGGTATGTGATCAGGTCAATAATTACTTCTTCGAATTACTGCAGACAATTAATGTTCGCGTGGTTTTTTAAAAGATGCCAGCAGGGCTCACTGAAAATGATTCTTTTGGAAATGAGATAAAAAGGTACATATGCATATAATGTCAGAATCTTTAGAAGTCACTATTATTATAATAAGCTGAAATTAAATTAAATGACAAGAAAATTGACATCACAAAGTCAGAAATCTTCAATCAATCAAGTGTTTCAACTCTAACTTCTGGGTTGTTTCAAAAAATTTGAGCAATTCATCAAAATTTTGAAGTTAATTTTCAAGTTCTGTGAAGGTTTTATTCAAGTTCAGTGATTATTTCCGTTTTGTAATGCAACTGGCCTACAATGATATAGTAACCGAACTCCTTCTTAGTTTCAAATATTTTCAGGTAAAGTGTTTTCACAGAACTTCATGGAGGTGAAATAAATTTACTACATAAATAAGGCAATTTTTGTTTTTACTATTTCTTAAAAAAACAGAAATTAAAAGCGGAGTGAGCGAAAAAAATTTAAAAAAACCAGATGAAGCCCCAATTATCAAAAATCTTGATGATCTTAAATCTTGATATCAACTCAAACATGCCTAGTTGTGTAACTAAATGCTGAATTTAAGTGCTATCATTTTAAAAATTGGAAGTGTTGGTTTGGAGAATGAATTAAATATAACATAACCTAAAATATCTATAATATAACATTTTTGACGGAACTATGTTTGAATTGTCACTTTCGAAATTGGTACTGATATAAATAATTCTCTGGGCAAACATATTTTGTCAGACTTTACCGAAAGTCATAAAACTGCGAAATTGAACTACCGGGGTATGGATCGGGAGAAATCGGAAGGCTGGTTGAAGGAGAAATCTTGACCTCTCCAGCTGGACTTTCTCGACCCATCGCCTTGTACCGCAGTGGGAGGGACACATTGACTACCAGATTCCCACCCACCCGCCATGCGCTTTCCTTCCCAGAACTTCATTTTTCCTTTTTCTAAAAAGATCCGCTACACAGCTTTCCCAAAGATGATATAGGATTTTTCTTCAGAGCCTTTTGTATGGAGCTAATTTAAAAAAAGTAAAACAGGACACAGGCCTCCAATAACTTGATCACATTACGAGGAGGGACGAATATAAAATTCTTTCTCTGATAATATGGATATGATTGGCATAAGGTGTTTTATATTTGTCTGACGTGTCGTATAGTGATGTGATCTGATGTGCGCTGGCGTAATGACGAGCATTCCCTTCTTTATGTCGTGTTCTGACGCTTTCTGACGATATTTTGAAGTAATACATTCGTCAAAACATAGCACTGGCTCGTGCACACTTGTCTGATTTGTCGTGACGCGGCCGCTCCCTCGACCTTCACCTCCACCGCTCCGAAGCAGATCGGGATCGCTTCTGAGGTGACACAACACAAGGCATCATGGCACATTGCGTGGGTCTTGAAGACACGGAGGTCATCAAATCATTCCACAGCCGAGCTATTGAACTCAAGAACTAGTCGTAGAAGCGACCAGTTCTCATGTTACAAATATCAACCTTGCACGCATGTTGGGCGCGCTTTTGGCGTTTTTCCCGAGTATGCACCGGTGCCGAAGGGATCAATGATGCTAGTTCCTAGGAGCCTCTTCCATTGTAGTACCGGGGGAACACGGACAGCTAACGGATGTCTTTTCTCTAAAGATCTACATCTTTCAAATGGAATGCCCGTTTCTGCACAGAGTAAGGATTTTTTCAGGTATTTTGGGACCCCAGACCAGAGGTGGCTGCCAATGTCATCAGTGGGACACAATTGCGTTACACCTGTTGTGTGTTGTGTTGTCCTACCTACAGGTATCAAATATTTAAATTCATTGAACACTTAACATATTATCATTTTTCTTTATTTACTTCCATGTACAGCCTCTTTAACTTACAATTTGACGCGAATGTCACCTTTTACTAAGTATTTCGATGTTTTTTGTTTACGCGCTCTTTTGTCTGTGGTCATCTGACAGGTTCCCCTTTTTGTTTATATATATTCAATTTCATTTTTTGTAACTCATTCTAAAAAATTGAAACCCTAGAGCTCAGATTAGAATCTAAACTCAGATTGGAAAGTAAAACTTGCTATTCATCTGAAGTGACGTAACGTGACAACAATATACAGTACAAAACACACGTGTTTTTACTTATAAAAAAGATAAACTCTCAAAACATAACCTCTCTGTACCAAAACTCGATGGGTTTGGAAAACAAAGAAGTCTACTCCACCTGCTCACCTTACAACTGATAGAAGACCGTCACGAGACCAGACCTTGGGACCCTACAACACCTACTAAATACTTATTTTGATTATAAAACTTGCTGAAAATACTCTATTAAAAACTAAAGAATATTTAAATATTCATCCCAGATAAGAGGGACCAAATTTGTCATTACTTTTAATGGATAAAATTACTTTTGATAAAAGAGAATGTTGAGAGGCCTTTGCATGAAATACAAAATTTCCGGAAATTGCTTAATTAAGATCATCTTATAACGATAGGTCCGATGAAATAAGGGAAAGTTTTGTGTAAAGGTTGAATTTTATAAAGATTTCCAGTTTTCTGTGCTTTGGATACCTACGACATTACAAAAAAATAGGCTTTGATAGCATAAGATAATTTCATTCGCTTCAAATAAATGTTACTGTAAAAGCAAATAAAAAGACGTTTAAAGATAATATTATGCTTCCGTTTTAATTTCAGGCTCTTCAAATAATTAATATTTAGTCGTCATGCCTATTTCATAATAACGATGACCTGGCAAAGATAAGTCATATTTCAATAGAAATGAACAAAATAATTTTAGCCATTTGAGAGAAGAAACGATCTTAACATTTGGATAAGGTTTTTTTTTTAATTCTTAAGGCCAAAAGTATTATCGTGATTTTTTGGCGTTTTGGACTTCCTTCTTTAGCCAACGTTTTGGACAGCGTTAGGTTAACACTCGTCTGCGCATGACCTGATGATGGACACTGTAATATTGTCGGAAAGTTGGGAAAGAAAAGTCAGAAATTAATCACGATAAATAAAATTATTTCTGATAAGAGCAAGTTATCTGACGCATATCCTTCTTTAGCCAACATTTCGGACAGCATTACATTGACTAACATCTGCACATGCCCTGATGATGGACACTGTCCGATAGTTGGCCACGAAAGAGGCAGCGTAACAGAAATTAATCACAATAAACAGTATTATTTCTGATGGAAGCAAATAATAAGATGGAAGAAATGTTGGTACTTATGTTAGTTTTAAGTCTGTAACTTTAAGTCACAGTTGTAAATATGTATGTCATTAATCCACTAGTTTTAAGTCAACTATCGTAAGTCTTAGTCATACGTCACTAGCTATAAGTCTTAGATTAAGCCACTAGTTACAAGTCTTAGATATAAGTCACTAGTTATAATTACAAATCTTAGTTTTACCAATTTTATTACGTATTTACTTGTACTGTACAGCGCCCTTGAGGTGATTTCTCACAAAAACGGCGCTATATAAATTAGCCAAATATTATTATTATTATTATTATTAATCTGACGTAATGACAGGAGCTGCACAGAACTTTTTGCGAAATCATTTTTTTTAGTGTAATATATATTTTAATAATAAATATAATCGCAATAGAAATATCTGAATAGCAACGATTCGTTTAGTGTTTGTATTTGTAATTTTATGATTTATGAAAAAATAACTGAGAATTAATAAATGAGTAAGATCATCAGTAAAAACAAAGTATAATTAAATAAATCAGTTTACACGAGAGAGAAAATTTCTAAAATGCGTATTGTTGTGGAATCGATTAGCTCCCTTTTAAATATTCAGGGTGTTAAGGGACGTACTTGACTTTATTAAGTGATTCCTGACATTGTTTGGAGTAAAACATTTAAATTAAATTTTGGCACCCGGTAACATTTTTGATGTTTTTTTTAAACTAAAAACATTAAAAATCAGTTAGTTTTTTTAATCAGACGTTAGGGTCGGGTGAGGGGTTGGATGTTTACTCGGCTGAGTGACCGGTGATGACATATGGAAGAAAAAAAAAGTTAAATTTTTTTAAATCATCAATTACTTTTTTTACTTCAAATTATCTCAAGAATCAATATCAAGGTCAATTAAAGTATGTCCCTTAATACCCTGTAAAGTTTTAGTGTATAAAAGCGGATCTAGAGTTCAAAAACACATCTTTATTTTTTACCATTTTTTAAGTGAATGTGTTTTCAATATATAATTTTATACAATGTTATCCTTCTAGTTAAGCTTTAAAATAGGTAGAAGGTAAATTAACAATTTTCGTGTGGTATCTTTTATTTGCTTTTGATTTTTGTGATTCAACAGCTCAAGTACACTACATACAGTCAAGCAGCTTCAATACATTATTATGCATTACAATTTATAACAACCAGTCTTAAAAAATAGAGTTGGACGCCTGAAGAATAATTAAGGGGGTATTCTAGTCTAGAACCATGAATCGTAGGTATTTTTTTAGGTGCAATAAAAAAACTAATAATATGTTTAATAGCCATTATTTTGCGATATTTATTTATTAAATATTAAAAAATACATTAAAAAATCAAACGAAAAAGTTAAAAAATCGTATAACTTACAGGGTGATGAAGTGGAGGGTCTTAAAAAAATGGCGCGCCCTGGTTGACACGATTGCAACCCTCCAAGTAATTTGATAAAAAGAACTAAATTAATTATTAATCCAAACTAATGCTGCTATGGCCCGAACAGGTAAAGTAAAAAATTTTTTTTTTCTCAAATGGCGGCTGTCTGAAATAAAAAGTAATTTTTTACCAGTTTTTTGACTTTTCCGAATTTTGGAAAAATAGTAAAAATTGATATTTTGTTATAGTTTAAGTAAGCGCGATAGAGTAACGTATAGAGATATAATGTTTAACGTATTTCAAGTAAATTGATTTTGTAGAACTTGAAATATCGTGTCTTGGAGCTTGGAGAAACACGCGTTTAAAGTTTCGCTCTTTTTTATTTTTTTTTTCTAGACTAGAATACCCCCTTAAAATATTAAATCAAAAGCCCTAGCTTTACTCAGAAAATATGATAACATAATAAACACAACACTCTCGATCATTTAAATACTGTTTCTGCGAGAAATGTTACAATCTCAAATTTTCTAGCAAATTTTCAGCAACTGCAACTGGCTCAGTACTTCCAGCTCTCGGCTTCCGGTCAAACCGGTGGCTTTTTAAAACTGGAACTGCATCGGATCAGCCGCTTAAGCGGCGGGGAATTTTTGAATCCCCGAGCGCTTAATGGACCAAATCTCCAGGGTTCGGATGTTGAAATGCTGAACAGAAAGAGATGATCATGATTAGCTTAAGCGCAGGTTATTACCGTACCTTGTATTTTTTCGGAGTGAATTCAAATGGTTAAAATGGTGGGATAGGTTACATGTAAGTACAGATAGAATATTTATTGCAAAGTCTAGGAATATTATATATTATTTAATACGAGAGTTGGCTTGAAATCGACAAATAATAATCGGTTCATCAATATGCTAACGGCCTTATCAAAATATTTAAAAAATTATGAAATTTTGCAAGTCAATCGAATATGATTGTAAGCATTAAGTGCAAAAAAAACTAAAATGCCTCTCTTACACCGTAAAAGAAACATATATTTCCATAGATATCCGAATTTTTATTTAAAATTAATGTTTTATAATTATTTCTACAAACCACAATAATTTACCAGGTACCTTAGGCCGATTCATAAAAAAAATGAGTCATATCGTCACCTTGGTTAGAGCCACGCTTTGTAAAATGTTCTTAGGTTCCAAGTCCATATCATTGAAAGATGAAGTTAACACCCTGTCTAACTAAGATGACGATTGTATCATGAAAACGAGGGATTTTTTTACGACTCTCAAATTAAATTGAGAATATTTATGTAATCTTCCTCACCGTGTCTCCGAAGATGAGATGAAGTTTTTGTAAAAGAGTGAGTTTTGAATTCAGTTTTGAAAAAAGAATTTGAAAAAGGAACTCCATTGAAAAAAATTATGGCTTTAAAAAAATATGTTCATTTAGACTATAGACCAGTAAACGCTGATTCTGAATAGGTATATAAGTTTTATTTAATAATACTAAACGCAGAGTTTTTAAAAAATTATTAAAAAGTCCGCTTTCAATTGGGTCATAGAAACACGCCGTCAAGTTAGTATTATTATTGAAATGTTTAGTGGTGACGTCACTGAACACCGTAAAGTCATTGTATGGGAATGTAGGTATGACACATTTTTTTTTTTTTTTTTTTATTATTAGATTACATATACATTTTGTACAAAAATTTGAGTAGACCCACAAAGCTGTCATATGACAGCTTGTCTGCAGGTTCTAACAATTTAAACATTCTTAATATAATATCTGAGAAAATATTTGTAAATACATTTATAGTTTTAAGGAAACATTAGAATAGATCACATAGTAATATTAGATATTTTAACTTACAATCATAATATATAAGATATTTCAATATATCTGCCTAATAACAAGATATGTAGGCAGCTATATTAAGACATTCAAAGATACATGGAGTTTTCGTTCATTAACCATAGTTTTATCATTTTAGGACTTAGTCTCTCATTTTTTTCAAATTTTATGTTTTTATTGATTTTATTGAAAATCACTGGTATTAGATATTCAAGAGTACGGCTTCCATATTTCTTTAATATTCGAGGAGTTTTCAGGCCCTTTCCTTCTCTAAATCTTGTGGTATGTTTGTGTACAAGTTGGTGTTTGTAAGGGCTTTCCCCCATATTATCCATAATAGTAGTGAACCAGTGGAGACCTTTTATTGTAAGTAGGCTCTCTGAGCCATACAGTAGTTTTAAGTTATGTCTCTGTTTGTAAATATTTGTTGTGACAATTTTTTTTATTATGGCAGTTTGTAAATTTTCAATATATTTAATGTAAGTAGTGCTTGCATGTCCCCAAGTTCGAATACCATATCTAAGGATGGATTCGACCATAGAAAAATATATGAGTTTAAGAGTACAATGAGGCAAATAAATTTTAATTTGTAAAAGTTACTAGCTAAGGATCTGAGCTGGTTACAAATTTTAGCCACTTGTTTATCCCACTTAAAATTGTTATCAACAATTATTCCCAGATAAGTATATTCATTTGTGAAATCTATTTTTTCACAGTCACAAACATTAACAATTCCTCTATGTATACAGTCAAAGCTATGAGCTGTTATTTTAGGAACATTCCACATTTTCAAACTTGGTGATTTTATGTACATGCATTTGGTTTTTTTCACATTAATAATTAATCCTACATCATGAGCCCATTTGAGAAGCTCGTTAAAATCTCTTTGTAATTCTTGTATAGCTATTTCAGGATTTTCATTTGATACAACAAGAGCAGTATCATCAGCAAAAATGAATCGACGAGCTTTTTTGAAAATCTTACACATAGCAATTACATATATAATATATAATTTTGGACCTAGAATTGACCCTTGCGGTACTCCCGATTTGATGCATCTTGATTAACTTATTATATTTAAAATCTTAACACTCATTTTTCTATTTTTCAAATAGTTTTTGAAGAATAAGAGGAGTTTACCCCGGATACCTATAAATTCAAGTACTTTAACTATTTGTAAATGGCTAAGTGTGTCGAAAGCTTTTGAGAAATCAATAAATAGAACCAATACATGTTGTTTACAGTTTAGTTGTGAATTTATATGATTAGAAAATTTTTCGAGCAATTTATCGCAACTTTTATTTTTTTGAAAGCCATACTGGCATTCATCAATAATACTCAGATTATTTAAGAATTTATCTAAATTTATTGATATATATTTTTCTAAGATTTTTTCTAATGCAGGAAGTAAGGAAATCGGCCTGTAATTGTTTATTAAAGAGTGATTTCCATTTTTAAAGATAGGCCTTACAATGCTATATTTTAGTTCATCGGGAATATGGCCCGTATCAATTATTCTGTTAATTAAGTGGGCGATTATAGGACTAAGTAATTTAACATGTGTTTTCAAATCATACATACGAGCAAGTTTCATCTTATTCGTTTATTTACATACTGTTTACAGAGATTTAGTTGTTGTGTTTATTGAAAGATTATTTAGGCCTAAATAATTCAGTTTAAAAAATAAAGGTATCTCTTATTAGTTTATCGATATTATTGAAAATATTCAAAAACTACCACACAAAAAAAATACTAATGCTACTCTAGGGAGAATACTTCGAACTCTGAATTTCAAAATGGCGCCAGTTGAACAGCTGATGCCCGATCTTATAGTAACTTTTCTGGAGTGATGACGTCACACGATTCACTACACACACGGTGGTTTTCAGGGGATCTTGAAAAATTAAGATTTTGAGAATTATTTTCGCTATTAAAACTAACTCTAAAAATAAAAATAATTATGCAGTTATTTAAGTTAGAAGGTCAATTCATAAAAAAAAAAATGAACTAGAGTTCCTTATTGAACAAGAAGAAAAATGCCATTTGAAAATAAATTATTATTTCTTATTAAATAATCCTGGCTTTTCTGTTTTCCATTCTAATTTAAAGGAAAAAAAAGCAGCAAACATGCTGGGTACTGTTGGTTATTGTTTAACCTCAAAACAATGGGGTTTTGTTAATTCTACTTTGTATTTCAACCTGCAGATAAAATTTCTAATTATAGCCCCTTGAGGCAACTGGCAATCATTATGAAATTTATTACAGAACACGCACAAGTGTTTCATTTCACTTTAAATATATGTTATTATTCACCCTCGCGTTTAAAAATAATTTATTTATTTATTTACACCTTATACTTTATTTTAAATACATATGTTGTCAAGGATAAAATAATAAGCGGGTAGTATGTAACATAATAAACTGAATATTAAGGATATGAGCAGGTACAATACAGGTAGGTATGTTCTTTAATTTTCATGTAAGGTTGTACAAACGAGTCCAATTAGTTTAAGTATAATAAGAATAAAACAGACTTGCTTAAAGTACTATAAAGGTAGTTACAGAGGAATGTGTGTTGACATTATTATAAACTTAAACCTGCGTAGTTTGTTCAAAAGCAAGTTTTAAAGAACATAGCTCAATTAACAGAGCGATTGATGGTAGGTATAGATGAAAAAAAATACGTAAGTTGCATTTACATAAAAAGTCATTCAAATGAGTTCGATAAATTTATAATGTGATGGTGTAATAACAAGACTACAAAAAACTAACTTATTCGGTAATCTAGTTATTATTATTGTAACGATAATTTAGTTATTATTGTATCGATCTTGAGGAGACCATCGAATAGGTATATTATGATCAATAATATCCTATCCTATTGATATTAATTAATTATTTAGGTAATAATATTATAAAGGCGAAAGTTTGTATGGATGTCTAGATGAATGGATGTTTGTTACTTTTTCTCGCAAGAAATACTGAACGGACTTTAAAAATTCTTTCAATAATAGAAAACTACATCATTTGCGAGTAATATAGGTTGTATATAGTAGTATGCTCTGGCGTTATGAATAAGCTCTGGCGTTATGAAATTATTATTTATCATACGATTTCTGTCCCTAACAAAATCGAGTTATTGCAAACGTCAGAAGAAAAGCAAACAAATTGTTGCCTTGGAAACGATGTATTTTTTTAATTTGGCAATTTACCCTAAAAATAGTGCTTTGTTGGCGTCGTAGTTAGGTAATACCAATCTCTAAAATGAATCGCCGAAATGTACGTTTGCGCATAACTTCCGAACGACTGCACCAAATTGGATAATATTTTTTTTGTTTGTCATTTCGTATAAAACTACTGTTGAGCTCTGGCGTTATGAAATTTGTATAAAAAATTGTAATAGGTGGCACGCGAGCAGTTTGCAAACTGAATGTACCGGGAATGAATGTGTGGAATGCGAGGTGAACTTCGAGGTGGAATGTAGAACTTCCGAACGACTGCACCAAATTGGATAATTATTATTTTTTTATTTTTTATTTCGTATAAAACTACTGTTGAGCTCTGGCATTATGAAATATGTATGAAAAATTGTAATAGGTGGCACGCGAGCAGTTTGCGATCTGAATGTACCGGAAATGAACGTGTGGAATGCGAGAGGTGGTGGGGATGGGGGGAGGGGGGATGGAGGGTGGTGGAGGAGGGGCGAGTGAGGAGGGGGAGGAGGGTGGGAGGAGTGAGAAGAGGGAAGGTGAAGGGAGCGGAGTGGGAATCCCCCTATTAACATGCGAGCGAAGCCGCTAGAAAAAGCTAGTATTATAATAATTAGATGCTTTTGTAAAAAAGACATAATTTTTTTTAAATAGTGCTGATAAAATTCATTCCGACGAATTCGCGATTCAGTGATAAAATAAATGGAAATTAAACTATCGTGCTATGGAAGCCAGTATAAACACACAAAGAGGCAAGCGCCTCAGCGCATCTCGTATCCACCGATGCTGAAAAGAAGTATCTCATGCCTGCAACAATTATTGCACCCGTGGGAGATCCCATGCACATTTTTATTCTCCGAAAGCGAGAACTTCTGCCTTTCAGAACGCACCAATCAACAAAGCGACTCGACTGCTTAACGATTTAACGATACTGCTTTGACCATCGACATTTTCGACGCCACTTTCAGTTATCAAAAGACAGTTCAACAACTGTCTTTTGATATATGTCATGAAATATTAAAACTGTCTCCGTGGCCTTTGTACACTTACATGTAATACAAATTTGTAATCATCTGCGTAATATATTGGTAAGTAACCGTTTTATGGAGAACGTACAGAAATAAATAAATAAATTAATATTTTTTGAATAAAAGTGATAACTATCATAATTTTTATCTTCCAGTTAACAAACCATCTGCTCTAAGCATCTCTGTTTACTCCAATTATCACCACCAGGATTTAACAACCCTAGCAAAAATCGAAGACATTAGCGCAATCAAGCTTTACCCCATCTTACCGGAGAATGAAAAATAATTTATCATTCCCTTCCCGTATTTAATACAGCGTCTCGTCTGTAATAATTGTGTGTAGTACTTATTAATTATTTGGCATTATTATCGGGAGAGGTGTTGCAAGGAGATGTTCTTTATTACCCTACTTTATGCCAAGCAACAATCATGTACTTGTGTGTATGTAGATTGCAGGTGCTTAGAACGATCCCGCGTCTTTGTTTGAACCTCCGTAATACTAAGCAGCTTAGCGGAACAAAGCTTTTACGAATTTTGTGTCGTTAGGAGCCATTTTAGCATCACAGTGTACGTAACAGCGTAGAAACATTGTAATAATATGTTCGTGTTGTACAATGTATATACTTTGTTCATGAAAGATATTGTTTAGAGGAAATGAGAAGTGCTTCGCTGTGCTTTGAGACGGCTTATAACTAAGATAGTCGCCACGTAACACCATAGACTGTTTTAAGACTTGCAAAGTTAATTTTTTGGAATATTCGGAAGGAAGGAAATTTCAACAAGATATCATTATTTTTTTACACTTAAAAACATGTTGGTTGGGTTTTTAAGTTGTGAAAATTAACTCTACCATTTAATCAGAATTAAAATGAATAAATTAAAATTAATGCTACGCATTACTATCAGATTTAAATCAACAGACCATAGTATTTAGTCAGAATCCTAAATTTCAGCCGGTTCGGCTCCATGTAGCCAGAAACAAGGGTTTTTAAAGTTCGTTAGAAGGAATGCCAGACGATGGGACACTAAAAACAAATCTTGAGATTGACAGAAGAAAGATGTGGACTGACTGCTTGTAATAAACAAAATCCGCAAATCTATTTACTTTTTCAAACAAACGCGCAATTTCCTTAACCTACAACTTTTAAAAACAGTGTATTACTCACTGTGCCAATCTCACATCGAATACGGAATTTTAGCTTGGGGTAACACTTATTATAATGCCCTCGAACCCATCATTAAAGCACAAAAACTAATAATAAAAATAATTCTTAAACTTCCTCTCACTACCAGCACTGATACGATCTTCAATACTTTCAACGTTATGGACATTAAACAGCTCTACGCAAAATCCATCTTACTTTATTTACATAAAAACAACAAAATCCTATACAAACCAACACAAATGATACACAATACACGAGCCAAAAATAAAGAACTTCTCCAAACTCCCTTTTCTAAAACCACCTTTGGACAAAAACACTTTAAATACATAGCTTGCAAACTATACAATACACTTCCAGCCACGATTAGACAAACCGAATCAAAGACCAAATACAAACAAGATTTAAAGAAATGGATTATAAGTATTGGACGCCACACTAATGCTAACATCTGTAAAATAGAGTACAAATAGACAGAATTACCATCTCACGTATGTCCTTACCCTTATTAAAGAACTTAAAATAGTAAAATCCTACATGTATAATATAACTTCCTATATAGACTCGAAAGGATTTACTACTTTATTCATCTCTTCCTTCACCTATATAATGCTCTCTTTATGATATTAACCCTCAATCTTAATCATCTTTCTGTTTGAATTGTATAAATCAGTATGTATCTTACCTTAAATACTCTCATGTTGTAATTAAATATTCTTATGTATGATACTCATTTATGTACCTCTACGCCTGTCTCAACACAGGTATTCCCTAGTGAGACAGGCATCGAATAATGTTATGTAAACATACCTTTTATAGATAAATAAATAAATAAATAAATAAGATCAGAACAGGGTTGGAGAACTGTTGATTATTAACCGAGGACTAGATAAGAATATAAAGAGACCGGAGCCGGCGATAGTTTCTAGAGGAAATCAAATCCCATTTGGGATAGCGATATAAAATATGATACTATTTGAATACTTGAAACATCAATATTATATCGATAAAAATTGAAGTTTTGTTCTCATACAAAGGATTTTAATTGCACTGAAAATTGAGCTATTCTGAAATTTTTTATATTTGAATACTTGAATTATCAATTTTTCGATTTAATAATCAAAGAGACAAAATATTCAATATCCGTAAATTATTTATATTGCAAACTATGAAATATGTATTTAAAAGCAAAAATGGTTTCGTATAAAACGAAAATAGAATTAGCAAAAGGACTAATAATCAAACACATTGCAGTTTTATTGGTCTTCGTACTTTTAATCTTCTACCAAAACACATTCAAATGATAGATAAAATATCACTTTACATTAAAGAATTAAAATTATGGCTAAATGATGCAGAAGTTGAAACACTTTTTTTATAAACTATATGTAAACCTTCATGCTTCACTTTTTAATTCAATTCTAATGTAACTTCAAGACTAACTTTAATAATGTTAATGATAAAGAATGGCGTAAAATTTTGTATATTAATAATTTTTCAGTTCAATGTTGCAAAAATCTCTCTTCTAATATTAAACCAGCTTTTCATACAAGAAATAGTATCGGTAATTTTTTGAGAAATACTAAAGATAAAGACCATAAATTGACTGATTCCGGAATATTTAAACTAATAAATATTTAAATGCAATGATTGTCCCTCATTTTATATTGGAAAAACAACTTGTAATTTTGAAATCAGAATCAAGGACATTTAAGGTGTCTTAATAATAATAATTTTTCTGAGTTCGCTAACCACACCATTGAAAATAACCATAGTTTTGAAAAAAATGGAGGGATAAATATTTTTCATTATAATCATAAAGAAAAACCTTTAGATAACTTAGAAGCCTAGGAAATAAAAAAATCCCTTAAAAATAATGAATCTATTATCAACAAACAAAAATTTTTGTCTTATAGCCCAATCATGGATTTGTTCCCCTACCCACCCACTCTACATTAATAACTAGCAACGGCTCCACCCCTACCATAATAAAACATTGTTCCAATCCATATTTCGAAACTGTCAAATTAGTATACGCTTGCACTGAAGAATGAACGTTCGTTCTGAAACCGGTCGGATTTACTCATTATATAAGTGCTTCAAACAAAGTTGAATTGTTTAATTTATCTAAATCTGTTTCATTTTAGGGTAACAGACTAGACCAGAACAATTTAAGTTGCCCGGCAAGATTCACCGATACTGTCTTCAGTATTTGAGCAATAAATATAATAAATAAAATTGAGTAATAAATATCCTTCGTTTTTATCGGTGGGATATTGGGTCTTTAATTCGAGAGGCGCTCCTATGATGTAAAAGCTGTAAGCCCTTGCAATTTTCCAAAATTCCTTTCTCCGTCTCTTTACACTCTCGCGCTTCATTGTTTAGCATTTCCAAAAGGGGTGTCGTAGTTCCACTGACACGAGAAGCTGCTATGAAATCTTTTGCTCGGAGAGAAAACTCTGAGCAAAAGGTTTTGTAGCAGCCTGTTTTAAGTTCCTTCGATTATTATTACACAGACAAGGCAGTACAAGAAGCGAAAAGCAACATTTACAATAACGGCCCACTAAAACACAACAGTGCTGATGAACGCAAATGCTATTAACGACGTGTTCGTAAATTCCAATTGCGGAGTTATAAACACAGGCGATTTCAGGCCTGCTGGCTTTGAATAAATTTTCAATAATCCCTTACATCTCTCCCGCCTACATCGGCCCGCAATAACCGTATATTGTTTTTCCAATAGATTTAATATTGCAATTATTATCCAATTACCTACCCTAGCCAAAAATACAATGCGAGGGGTTATGATTAAAAAATGAGACTGTCAATATTAAAATTTATATACCAAGTGTTAGTGATATTTGTTTGCATTTGGCGATTTCATTAATTGGGATAAAAGGTTCCACGTACAATCAAAATGCAACGTAATTATAACGCTTGAAGAGATAAAAACCAAAATTACTTTCTTGCTGTTTGCCTGCGGTATTGATATTTATCGAATGTTAGGAAGTACTAGGGTACTTTTTCTAATGGTTCAAGTAAGGGACTAAATAGTACCTACATTTATTGCAAGTCCTGAATTGAATTGAACTTTAAAACCTAATAATTGACGGAAGGAACAGGCAACAATGTTAAGTAAACCAAAAACGTTTTGTCATAGAGACAGCAAAGTGGAAAACATGATTTGGTTACTTTTTTTATTTCATATGGCGTTGTTGTATGTTTTTAAGCGCCATAAATAAAGTCTGTTTTGTGTTTTTATGAGTTCCATGCAATACAAAAGTCATCACGACTGTATATTTTTTTCTTCTTATATATTTTTGCTGATTGGAATTCAGCAATTTGGAACTGCATGCACGAATACCATGAAAATTCATTTATGAAGAGAAAACCAGAAGCGTATGGAAATTTTCAAATGTTTTACATAAGGTCAAGAATTTTTATGGAATGTAAATCCATTCTCACGAAATTATGACAATATTAAACTCAATGTGGACGGTATTTTTCTCTGAACTTTTCCACAGCTTTTGGTATGAAATTCACAATTACGGTTCATATTAGTTTTTTATTGTTTTGCGATAAACTAAAATATCTTTCAGGTCGAACATAAGTACTATTTGCACAGTATACAAGATAATCAATGAATCATTAATAACCTACGATTAAGCGAACCAATAACCAAGGTTATGCATTTCTTCATTATTGTGCAAGACGATATTTATTATGCAATAGGTTAGTTAAAATCTAACTTTAACGATTTTGAATCGATGGTTTTCTAATATTGCTATCTGTTGTTAGAAGATTTCAGGTTAATTTATTTTTTTGATCAATTCTTAAGACGGGTTGTTTACATAATTTAAAAAATCATCAAATTTAATTTTCAAGTTCTGTGAAAGTTTTATTCCAGTGTGGTCATTATTTTATTTTTGCGAAGCAACTGGCCTCTATAGATATAATAACGGAACTTGTATGTAGAACTTACAAAGAACTTGAAAATTAACTTTAAAATTTGATGAATTGTTCTAATTGTACCGGTCAGTGGTTGAGTGGGCATAGCGCTTGCGTCCCACCCGGGCGTCGCGTGTTCGATTCCTCGGCTGGCTAAGTCCTCCATTACAACACAAGCAACATTTTCGGCTTTCTGTGGTGGTAGTAGGAGATTTTCAAACATTGTTGGGTTATTCGTAACCCGGGAATGTTTGTCTTTCTTTTAAAGAAAAAAAAATTCTAAACTGAAAAACTGAACCATAGTGTTTATATTCATGATATACACTATACAATACCTAGTATAATCGAAGTAGGTACCTACTTTGTTTTTATTTATATGCAAGGTGTTTTCTTTTTCCGCGAAGACGTAAATGTACATATTATATATTACTAAGATCACAGTATGAGCATTACGTACCTATTACAAATATTAATTAATAATAAAAAAATAAAAAAAAACATTTTGGATCAGTTTAATTTCAGTTCAGTTTCAGGTTTCAGTTTAAGATGAAGCCTTAGTAAATAATGTAAAATCATAAAAAATCATATGTTTTTGTTTTGAAAATTTGATCGCTTAGAAGTGTTGTAGATGCTTCAATTAAATACTGCGTGTAGAACATACCTTGGCCCTTAAAAATATCGGTCATTTTTTTTATAAAACTTTTAATAAGCCTATAAAAAAATAAAGTATAAGGTGTAAAAAACACACTTTCAAGTCCAAACTCTCCTATTTATAAACCCCTTTTCGGTTATGGTTTCATTGTATAATGTGGCAAATTCAGTTTATTTTATAATGATCGCAAAAAAAGTTGATATTTACACCCAATCTTCCCAAAATAAAATAAAATATGCATTTTCGCGTTGTTATTTTACAATGCGGCCGCTAGTCGACGAATTCGGTTTTACAAAGTGAACCCTATGGCGTCCACCGAAGAACTACTGTTGACGCCATAGTCGGTAAACCTCAGTCACGCCCCGAACTCAGCGGGAGATGGACGCGTCACTTCGCGTCGCTTGATTTCGTGAAATCAATTTTAAATTTCCGTTTTATTACAATAAACAATGTGTACAACAGGAATTAATATTTTTTACAGGCCTTTACGAAATCAACCTGTAAAACAAATCTCTCAAATACCTTTTCCAACCTTTCCAAAAGCTTTTACTCAAGTATTTTTAAACTCCTCCCATAAAGGGCGTGAATTCCGATTTCGATTTTTTCCTGAACTAGTGGATCGCCTTAAGTTACAGTTTCATTTCAGGTTTCAGTTTCAGATAAGTCCGTTACGATGTTTCGTTATAAATTAACATTTTCACTTAAAATATTTATATGATATTTATTATCTACAATTACATTCGTTATCGTATGCCTACTTATTACAAATACTCTTGGTCAATAAAATGAGGTAGTGCGGTCGCTATCCGTGAATCTACCCGACAAACAAACATTCATTGGGCGTGCTCGGGCTTCACTCCTTGCAGTTCAAAAAATTTTCCAGTATCTACTTATTGCTGAGGCTATATCTAGAACTTAGCTATTTTGGAGCGCGACTATTCCTGATGACTATCTTAGACAGCGTCATAGTAGTTATTCTATCTCAATGCCTGCAGGACAAACACGCCAATGGTTCTCCTGGTGGGAAGGAGTATATTGATCCTGAACCAAATCTCTTATATTCTGCATATATTTTGTGTCAATGGGGAGAGATTCGAAAGGGAAAACCTTTTGATTCTTTAAAGAATCTCATCATTGATGCTTTCTTCATCGCTGCCAGATTTTTGTTCTGCTTAGGTACTCAATCAGAATCTATTTTTTATAAATATTAATATTTTGATTCTTATAAATTAAATTTGAAATTTTATAAAAAAACTAGCTGATCCGGCGAACTTCGTACCGCCTCAGAATCAAAAACTGTTGTCAACTTATTAGCTGAATTGATCTAAATTGTTTCTCCCTGCGTATACCATACCTTGATCTAAATTGTTTCTCCCTGCGTATCCTTTCCACTCTCGCGTTCCCTCTCCCTCTCCCCACTCCACTTCTCCCCTTCCCCCGTCCCGCTAACCCCCCTTCCTGAGTTCCTTTCCCCCTCCCCCCTCCCCCCTCCCCCTCCCCCCTCCCCCCTTCCCCCCTCCCCCCCTCCCCCCTCCCCCCTTCCCCCCTCCCCCTTCCCCCTCCCTCCTCCCCCGGTTCACAGTTCAATATTATACCCCTTACAATATTGCTGCAGTTCTTTCAAAATAGGAGAATTCGTTCCATACAAAATGTATGGGGAAAATAATTTTCTTCGGAGTGGAACACCCTTTACTTTTAGGGGTATGAAAAATAGATGTTGGTCGATTCTCAGACCTAACATATAAGCATAAAAAATTTCATCAAAATTGGTCCAGCCGTTTCGGAGGAGTATGGCAACAAACACCGTGACACGAGAATTTTATATATTAGAATGTGTGTTTATTATTCGTATAAGAGAGATTTACTAGGTTTTCATTAATCATTATACATAATAAAAAGGCCTCCCAACCCCACTTTCCCACAAAATATTTTGACCTGCCATCGAAACCAAAAATGGAAAAAATTACAAATGGAATGAAAGTCATGCCCCGCTATGTGACCACACTGAATTATTTCCTCCCCTCCTGACAACAAAAGAGGGCAATTTTTTCCTTCGCCATCAATACAGCCAGGGCCCGCAAATATCAATATTCTGGACCCCGATCACGTTGCCGTGTTGGCTTCTGTTCAAATCATTTTCGAGTTTGGTTTTATCTGGCCGAATTCCAACGATATCTGAAATTCCGATAAATCTTTCGGGTATTTAAAATATCTGCGCACTCATTACGCACAATAATTGTAATGCGTACTGAATTTTAAGTGGTAAGCAACCGAAATTCACCGGATTTCCGTGAGTTATGACAAATATTATTCATAAGTATGATTGTATTAATTGATTAGTTCCCATTTTTGGAATTGAATTTTTTATTTATTAATTTTATTTTAGTAAATTGTATGTTTATATTTACAATTTGCCAAATAATCATATCATATCATATTGCTAACTATATTTTTTTCTAGTTTACTATAGCTCATACAGTAAATCTTTAAGTTTCCAATTGATGCGGACTTTAAAGTTTCTGGTAGCGCGTTACATAACTTCATCCCTTTGTAAACTGTTCTGCTTATTTGCGTTGTCCTTTTTTTGTAGCCTGATTTCCTTGCACGTCCTTGTGTTATGTCTGTGAATGTCCTTGTTGTATATAATTTTATTTGAGAAGTATTTTACCGAATCTAGTGAACTGAATTATAAAAAAAAACACTATCTTATTTACATTATAATTATTTTAAAAAAATACTACATGATATATGTTTATAACTAATTCATATTAATTTCTTATAAGTCAGTTTCAGTGCCGGTAACCCGGGCGTTTGTTTTATTTTCATTGTGTACATAGATTTCTTTTACCCATCTCAATTAAATTATAATATGTAAATGAAATCCTCAGCACGGGAGATCCCAGTGAGGATATCATTATCTCTACATGTTACTAAGAAAGGAAGACAATAAATAATAATAATTATACATATATATATCTAATATAACATATATCTCATTCAAAATTTTGGCATTTTAGATTTGTCAAAGAATTTATACATAAAAATGCAAAAATAAGTTATTTTAAATACATGTAGGATTAGAAAAGATTTTTTAAATATTTATATTGAGGGATCAGTAGGATTTATAGGTTCAATTAGGAATTCCACAGAGCCGAACCCTCTGATATGAAAATATCTGGAGTCGGTGAATTATTTTTCCATTTGGTCTCTGGTAGGTTGACATGTTGTTCTTGTATTGTTTTGTATTTATAATACTTATATAGTGCAATTGAATAGCGTGGATTTACTAGATGATCATTTGGGAAGTGTGTGAAAGGGTTTAGTTTTTCCTGTGGGGAAAATTTATCCCGGACATTTAAATCTGGTGCGTAAAAAAAATTATTATTAATTTCGTAACAGGTTGTTAACCTATTTTTTGGATAAATATCATCGTGCTCAAGGTCAGCATCCATTTCACGGTTAGCCAATTTAGTTCCTTTAACATTTTATTTACTTTTTAAAATCTTGTTCGCTGAATTATTATTCTCATTGAAGTAAAAATATAATCCTTTAAAAATTGTATCGTATGGGAATAGGATTACCTTCAAAGCTTTCTGCATATACAGATCAATTTAAAAGATAAAGCTTTTAATATGCTATTAAATATAGGTAAACAGAGGCACTGCTATTACTTGGCACTGCTATTAAATATAGGTAAACAGAGTCCCATTTTATCCGTGTAAAGTGTGTTATTATAAAAAAATCCACAATGGCAAGCACCAGAGGCAAGACGACTACTCCGGAAAATGAAGACAAAATTATCCAGTTCCTTGAAAAGAAAATGGACGTAATGAAAAAAGATATAATATCTCAAATAGCAAATCAAAATATTGAAAACCAAAAAAACATCGATAACATGAAGAAAGAAATGTCAGAATTTATAGAAAAAAAATTCTCTACTGAATTAAAAGACGTAAAAAACATCAAGAACCAGTTAAGCGAACTCACCAAAACAATCGAATTTTTTTCACTAAAAATCGACGATTATGAAGCGGAGAGAAACATATTCCACAAAAAAATTAAGGAAGTTGAAAAAGAAAATAAAAATTTGAAATATATTGTCAACCAATCTGTTCAAAATTCCCTTGATACAACTCTTGAAATCAATGGAATTGACACAAAAAAGATGAAAATCCTAAAATCCCAATAGAACGCATTTTAAAAAAAATTGGGTGCGAAGACCTTCTTGATAATAATACCATAGTAAATACCTACACCAACGCCCCAAAAAAATGCATAACTATAAAGATGGCCACAAAAGAAATAAAAGACAGAATCATCTCCCAAAAAAAGAAGACGGGTTATTTCTCAGCTAAAGACATCAGCCATTCCAATTCAGAAAACCCAATCTACATAAACGAAAAGCTGACGCCACAAAATAAACAACTACTCTGGCTAGCGAGAGCGACGAAGGCCATGGGTTACCAATACGCGTGGACGAAGAACGGTAACGTCCTTCTCCGCAAAAATAAGGATACTCCAATTATATATGTTAGAGATGCAAGCGACATACCACTTCAATAACCTGGACTCCCTTTTGTGCCTTCAAAGATGACCATCCGGACTCAATAAAAATGGCCCATTCAGAAGAAAACAGCATCCCCGAAACTCATGTATGTGACAATGTTGAAGATGTAAACACATTATTCAACGATACATCCTTTAACATACTAAACATGAACATTAGAAGTATTAGGAAACACTTTGATGAATTCTGTATCCTTTTAAATTCATTTTCCTTCAAAATTGATTTTATAGCACTCACTGAAACACAATTGCGCGAATGTATCCCGTTTTACTTACCTAACTATATTTCCATTTCAATTCCGGCTAAGCATATCTCTCACGATGGTATTACCATATTTTACAATGTACACTCCATATCCAACATTAATATAGAAAATCTAAACTTCAAATTTTCCAATGCTATACATGCAACCTTTACCTCCAAAGGGAAAAAATACTCTATTTTGACAGCTTACCGCTCTCCCTCTTTATCTACAAATCTGTTTACCCAAGAAATTAAAACTTTTATCAGCAATAACAGCTCTAACCATTTCGATATTGCATTTTTTATGGGTGACATTAATATAAATATTCAAAACGCCATACTAAATCCGAACACGAACGAATATCTAAATGTTATGTATTCCACAGGATACCTACCATACATAAACAACACCACCAGACCTAATCATCCTAATGATACATGTCTTGATCATATATTTCTAAAATCAAATAAAAATTACCAACATAAATCCGCTACACTACAAATTGACATAACTGACCACTATCCCACCTTCTACGGCCATCATATTACAACTTTGCCCGTCTCTGCTGAACCAAATAACTTCAACAAAACAATTACTAAAATCAACTACTCAATTTTAAATAACTTACTAAACGAAGAATCGTGGACTGCGGTCCTATGTAATGATGACCCAAATTTAGCTTTGAATAACTTTTATGAAGTACTTCAAAAATATATTGTAAAAAGCCAAGAACCAATAGCACCACCAAAAAGTAAACATAAACATATAAAACCATGGATTACGCGCGGACTGATAATCTCAATACAACATAGAAACAAACTTTTCAAAATCTATAAAAATCATCAAAATCTTTGCACATCTAAAAACGAAGCACAGAACCACACCAAACGGAACGAATACATTTTATTTAGAAACTATCTAAACACTATCATAAAAAAACGAAAACAACAATACTACTCTACTCAACTACATAATGCTCACAACGACTCGAAAAAAACATGGCAAGTCATAAATGAAATTTCAAATAGGAACCAAAAGGTTAATAAAATTCCTCAAAAAATCATTACTGACAATAACACAACCATCGAAGATGCTGAGAGCATTGCAAACAATTTCAATCACTTCTTTACAAACATCGCCTCAACTCTTCTAGATAATAATCCCAGTCTTAATATTCACTCGAATCAAATTCCTCCCGAACTTTCAGAGTCTAATGACACTACCTCTGAGCTATCTACATTTAAAGAAATAACAGAACTTGAAATCTCAAGACAAATTGATCACCTTAAAGAGAAGTCTGCAAATGGCCCAGATAACATAAGCAATACCACAATTAAATCAATTAAAAAACATATAATCATCCCATTACATTACATATTCAACAACTGCATCAGACACAGCATCTATCCTGATAATTTTAAACTCGCCCATATTATTCCAATACAGAAATCCGGATCCCAATGTAAAACCGACAACTACAGACCAATAACCTTAACTTCTCAATTATCCAAGATCTTTGGAAAGTGTTTAAAACGACAAATTATGATTTTTTTAGAATCGAATGCAATTCTCTCAGCCAATCAATATGGCTTTAGGACTAACCTGAGCACCGACGATGCCGTCTTTAGTTTAACCAAAAACATATACTCTAACCTAGACTCTAATAATAAAACTTTAACTATTTTCTTGGACTTAAAGAAAGCGTTCGATACAGTCAACCACAAAATTCTTTTAAAGAAAATCATTAACGTTGGTATTAAAAACAAAAGTCTCTTGCTACTAAAAAGCTATATATTAAATCGCCAACAATGCACAAAAATAGGATCAAGCTTAAGCTCTTGTGATTTGGTAAAACATGGTATTCCTCAAGGAACAGTCCTAGGGCCACTACTCTTTCTAATCTACATCAATGACCTATGCAATATTGTAATACCAGGTAAAATTCTCTCTTTTGCCGATGACACTGCAATAACAGTACATGGTAAAACGTGGGAAGATACAACCAGTAAGGCTAACAAATGCATTGCAATAGTCAAAGATTGGTTAGATAGAAATCTTCTCAGTCTAAATCTTGATAAAACCATTTTTATTCCCTTCTATAATTCCCAAAAGTCATCCCCTAAAAACAATCTTAACTTGAAGTTCCATAACGTTAATTGTAACTTTGCGACATGCTCAAACTGCGAAAATGTGAAATTAGGAAATAATATCAAATACTTAGGTGTAACTATAGACTGCCGACTCAAATGGACTTAACATATAGAAAAAATTGTTAATAAACTGAGATACCTAAATTACATATTCAAACGCATGAGCAACATTGTCAATATAAGAACTTTCATCTTTATTTTAGATTAATAAAAGTAAATATATGTGTATTATATGTACACATATTTATGAACGTGTGTATGTACTTATTGGGTGTATACATACGTTATTATATGTACATATCTTTAATTTTAAGAAATCTCACAATAATCTCCTGTAAAATCGATCATGTTGATCTCTAAAGACACTATGTATATATATTTTTAAATTCTATTTTAACCACCACTGTTTAATATCCACATAATATAATACCCACGCACAGGCTTCGCCTTTGTGGGATCTTTTTTGTTACTCTCTTATATTTTATGTTGTTATGTTTGTACTTATTCCCATGTATCAAAAAAATTTGCTAATAAAAAAATAAAAAAATAAAAAAAAAATAAAATATACATTGGTCCTTTACCGAATGGATAAAAATATATGTATATTATAAAAGAAAGGAAATATTTTTATGTAATTACACTTAGTTGTGTTGGGCTAGTTTGCACATGCCAGCAAATATGTACAATAAACTTATATAAGTTAGCATCTAGACGGATTGCACAACTCAAATGAACCGATTCGACTAGCAAATAAACAATTATTAAAAACCAAAAGTGCAAAATAAAGTTAAGTAAATCAATTGATTATAATGGTGATTCGGGCCTTCGCGTATTTATTAACTTACTTGATAGTTGAGAGCGGTTTAAGTTCATTTTGCGGTTCGTTTGTTTAGAGGCAATTATTTAATAGTTAGGTATCAACTACCGAAATTAATATATTTACAAATAAAAATGGATTTGTAGTATATTGCAAGAGCTTATATCAGGTGCCGATAGATGCCAGCATGGAAAGAGCTCGTAACAAGTACCAATAGATGCCAGCAGGGGCCCAAGGAGAGGTTGCTATCCGGAGAGGTTAATCGCCAATTTACCGACCATATTCGATCAGCAGCCAGTATAGACAGGTCGTGTGTTCAAAAGCATAAATATTGTAAATACGTAAACTCATAATGAACCAATTTGTGACAAGGGCCTCATTATTAATACAAAGCACCGACACACAACAAATAGTGTTTGACTGTAATTAACACAAACATTACAGGATTGAAGAATTAATTGTGCATTATCATAGTGGCAAGTTGGCGTAAAAAGGATAAATATTTATCAGTGATGTTTCGATTTGCATCGTAACTGAATTTCTTTACTACTATTGCAATAAAAGAATCAAAATTGTAAAAATAAATGTAAAAAAAATCAGAGTGTAACAGCCGGACTGCCTATACGCTACGAAAGCCATTTTTTAGCCACTCTTCCGAACGCGTTTTCTTTCGTTCGTATATTTAAAAAAAAATCAATAAGCGCTTTAGCATCCTTGCGCTGCCTTGTCGTCCTGGATAGTCATAAAGTGTGTCTCATTCTTTTCTTGGCCCATTCGCCCCTTTTTCTTAAGTGGGGGTAATGATCATTCATTTTTAAAGTCCCATTCATTTTCACGATCCCCCACTTCTGACTTGAAAAGGTTTCAGCGGAATAATTTTCCCACTGAGTGCTCGGTACAAAAATTTTCACTTAGCGGCCGGGTACTACGACTCGAAGAAAAAATAAAGCTGGCCCTTTCATAAAACTGCCACGACCCACCGTATTACTGTAATAATTGCATCAAATAGAAAATTCCAAACTTTTTATTCTGTACTTCAAATTCAGGGGTGTTGCTTGTGTTTCTGGGAACTGAGCTTCTGTGGTCAAAAAAATAAAAGTGCTTCGTGTTACCATAGGTGATGAGGGTTTTACATGGAAAAAAGTATAACATTTTTGCGGACGCAATGGAATTTAAAAAAAGGAAATACCTACTTTAGGTGTGCAACCTTTCCCGCTTTGGTTTGTATGAAACTGCTTTCTTTGAAATAATGTTAATAACCAGAAAAGTCAAGCGTTCTTTGGTGGATGGTGGATATTGTATTGAATTCACACGAAACACGAAAAGTGCTTTCATCCTTTTTAGTTCGAAAAAAATATCTATTGACGCGGGATTCTTTTGAAGTTTTTCAGGCAATGTACTTTTTACTATTAATATCGTACAACTGATATTTTTTCGAAAAGTAAAGTTAAAATGTTCGCAAAATCTATTTTTGTGCGTTATGGTTTTTGTCTACTTTTCTTCAATATTTTGATTGGAAGAGAGAGCAGTTTGAAATTAAGACGACAATATAACTAAAAACATATTCAATTAACTTAACGACGTAAGTAAAGAAGCCGTGTTCACAAATTGCGACTCGCGACCCAGTGTATTGGACGGGCCTACTGTCGAATTTGCCCTACCAAACACTGCGGGAAATAATGCGGGGAACTTAACGACGCCGCGACGTAAGTGAAGAAAGCGTGTAAACTAATATACGCCCGCGGCACGGTGTACGATGTACGATAGAATTCGTCCTAGCAGACCTGGAGATTCGACCTTTCCGCCGCGTTCATTTTAATTAATTCTGAAGAAGGTGTTACAAATATTTAAAATGTTTCTAAACGTTTCCCCCCGAAGTTATTAATTCATCGTCTAGAAAAATAAAATCTGGTGCTTACCGCTAACTTTATAGATGAAAAGCGAGTTATAAATGGTAAGGTATTGTTTTTATTAATCTTAAATATAAAGAACTTATATCCCCAGGGGTAGGTTTGAAAAAAAAGTATCAGTTAATATGCCTACTTTTTTTTTACATGAATACCGCACAATAGTCCCAACTGCTCCCGTCTGGAGCCAGTGGGACTATGGCATCCCCAATTGGGGTATATTGTGAGGCTGAAGGTAGTGGGCAGGGGAAGAAGACAGAGAAGAGGAAGGTGAGGAAGTACCTGGCTATTCAGATTTGACCACCAAACACGGCTAAAGCCATTTCAAGCCACGTTTCAATTCGAATGGTGGTCTTACACCAGGGCGATACTGAGAGTATCTTCCACTCTGGAGCGTGCCGCAAATATATTATTTTAAATTAATAAATTGTGAAATAACACAAATTAATCAAATAAAATTTATTTGCCACCGCGTATTTGATTTTATTTTATTTGATCCCGCGACCTTCGGAGTGCAAGTCAAGAGCCTACCGCTGGACTACGCCAATATCAAATAATATTATAGTTATGAAGTCACCGGACATGACAGTCCTGGATTTGTCAATAGGCCTTATAGGCCGCGGCCTAGGGGCGGCAGAGTTCAGGGGGCGGCGCTCGCTCGCTCGTTAATTTTGTGTACGATTATAAACAATAACAAAAAAGTCACTGTGGATAGATAGAGTTTTCATTCTATTAACCTTTACACGCCCATTGGTCCCGTACGGGACCGCGGATTTGTGTCGTTCAATGTCCAACGGTCCAATTCGGGACCGCTGATTATGGTGCGAATATTTCACAAAAAAGGCATTAGCAGTGTGCTACCTTTATTGCACGAGCGCTTAAGGGGAGAAGTAGGTGTAAGACCTCGTTCTTTTAGTGATTTTCATGATTCTTTTAAATACGTAAGGATATAAATATTTTTTATTTACACCTTGCGGTCATTTTACGTAATATGTGTATTGAAGAGTATATTCTAAAATTTTATAATATTTTCCCCAAAAAATAACGGAGATATCAACTGCCGCGCATTGTAAGTCGCCATCCGGCTGGACAATTTGTGTAACTCCTGGAGATCACAATTTTCATCCGAAATCAATTTAAAAAAAAAAATGTTTTCTATAAGTATTTCTTCTATTTGAACCTCACTTACAAAAAAATCTTAATTTAATATTTTTTTGAGAAATGCAAAAATTTACTACTTATGATTTTTTACCATTCTTTTTAACGTTTTTTGTCATAAAAAAATAGTTAAAATAAAGATATTGTTTAGGATTTAGGGTTCAAATATAGCGCGTTTATATAAAGAAACTAAGTGCTGAATTTGATAAAGATTGATAAAAAACTGTACACAAATTATATTCGAAAAAAGAAGTTTCAAAAAAAAATGCGTTCGAAAATAAGAGTGGCAGTTAAATAGTGGTAGTTCGACCGAGGGACACTAACTCGAATGCATATAACTTTAAATGGCTTGGAATTTTGGTTTGAAATTTTCAGAAAATATTTTTGAATGGTTCTACCATGGATTTATGAAAAAAAAAAATATTTTTTTTAAGCCACTACGCTTATTTCCCCCTTACAGGAACCTTTAGACGCCCAGTGATCCCGTACGGCACCGCGGATTGCGTCGTGCGATTATGGTGCGAATATTTCACAAAAAATGCTCGGGCAGTGGGCTACCTTTATTTGGTTACTAATCGTATTTTGGAATGCTTTTTGGAAAGACTAAATAAAGTGAGTGATCAGATTCAGAGCTCATCCGTTGATTTATTGACGGTATTTGATTTTTGTGGATCTCTTCTCGAGTTTATTATACCAGAGCAAAAAAACTTTGATTATTTCGAAGAAAGTGCATTTGAAATGAGCGCACTTTGGCAATGTGAAAGCGACATTCAGAGAAAGATAATCCCAAAAGAAAAAACTTTATAGACGAGACATCAAACGAGAGTATTGAAACAACTACCTAACTGAGATCTGAATTAGAGAGAAGGCATATACGAAGGCATAAGGCATAAATATGAAGGCATATAGAAAATTTTTTTTTTTTAAATGGGTGAACTTTCAGCACAGAGAGTCTCAGTAAAGTCAGCCTCTTGTGCAATGATTTAGAAGACGATTTAGTTCAGGAATGGGTACACTTTCAAGGTCACGTTTCTTCTAATAAGACGGCAGAGAAACCTGATACTTCATCATTACTGAATCTTTTTAAGGAAACTTTTTGAGGAAACCATCTCTGTGCAACGTTTACCCAAACTTGGATATAGCTCTCCGCGTCGCACTTTGCACTCCGGCCACAAATTGTTCTGGAGAAAGGAGTTTTTCCTGCTAAAAGCGAGTGAAATACCAAAGGTCTTCATTATTACAAGAAGAACTTTACTCTCGGATCTTCTATGCATAGAAGCAACTACGAAGCTATTATAAATGATTTTGTCAAATAAAAAATCCCGTAAAAATTTTTAATTCTTATTTCATGTTACGCTTTCATTTTACGAATAAATCATTCTTTATTTCATATTTGAATACCTACTTAACGTATATTTGAATATTTATTTTTAAAATTGTGCGTAACCTAATAAAAGCCTACATGTGACTGATCATGGTAGGTGGCAACTTCTAAGAAGGTGGAAGGGGCGGCGCAAATGAAGTGGCCTATACTGATGAAAAGTGTAAATACGGCCCTGGGACATGATTAAAATGCGAGTTTTGAGCAAACCAAAAACACAAAAAATTATTAGGGTATTTTACCGCCTTAAGTGGATATTCATTTTGAAGTGCGTTTGGGTTCTAATCGGTTTCAAATTATTTATATGGTAACTGGGGCCGTGTACTGTGTAGATTAGATTTCCGAAAAATAATTGTTTCTGGAAACCTTCGGAAACCCAGTAGATGACAGCGATGACAGTAGATGACAGTAGATGACAGTAGATGACAGTAGATGACGGCGATTTTCGGATGAAATACATTGAACAAACGAAAGCAAATAAAATTAAAAAATGTTTTTAAAGTTTTCATATCTGAGTTTAATAACATGTTCCCACGGATATCCAATTAACCACATTTATGGTTTTTCGGTAATTACATTATATATGTATATCTTCAGAGTAAATGCGAGATTCAATTTTCCTTATCCACGTATTATTTAATTCCTTCATTTCACTTTTGCAAAGCTTAATAAAATATTTATTTTGCTTGGTCAAACTAGGGATAATAATTTATGGATGACCACGTATTTATTCAGATTGGATTGGCAGGGAAAATATTATTTTAGGCTTTGTTTAAATTGAAAAGTTCTCTTCGTGATGTTTCATTTCTAATTTAGTTGTAAATCGACATTGTGGTGACTGGATAAGAATTCTTTCAAATTTCCCTAAATTTTAAAGCGTTCCGTTTAGTAAACCATACTAATAGAACCGCCTATTAGTAATACGTCGATGGAATGGGTTGCACACCAACTCAGAATGAAACCAACTCAGAAACACCTCAGGAAGGTCAATAAAAGCTACGAAAAAATAATTTTAAAATAGCCGGTAACCTTAACCTAACTTAGTGCTACGCCAGTCGAGAGAGCTGTCTTGTTGTTGAATAGAATCACTTCGAATATCGATATGTTTAATATCAATGAAGCACAATTCAAACGACAAGCTTGTTGCTGTTAGTCTGGTTGTGCTTCATTGACGTATAAATCTGTTTAAATCTTAATATTTTCTCTCTTTTAAAACGCTTTGAAATTAAAATTTTGTACAGTTTTAAAAACGAATACATTGAATGAAATTGAATAAACCCATTTAATTAATTTTTTATATTTTTTAATCGTCACTCTTAATGACCTTTCTAAAGTGATTCTGAGTTGGTTTATTCTGAGTTGTCAAGTCACCGATGGAATGGTGTTGAACATCCACATAATAATCTATGCAGTCAGAGGCGTCGCTGCTGTAGATGTTTAGATACCACAGCTTTAAAAAACAGTGCGTTCGTTTATAAATTCTCACTTGACATCTTGCAGATATAATTTTTTCAAGCCGTAATGAGATTTTTTTGGTGGAAGCAGAGGCGGACGACGATTTTTTCTACCATTTAATATGCCTACCTTCCTAACTATCCACTATAATATCAAATAATGTTGCGATGAAATTGACTATAGGACTATAGGTACCATATCTACATAGGTATAACGTGTTCTTCTACCTGAACTAGGACGGAAATTAAGACATACGGTCGGCTTTGACCGTATTTAATGATCAGATTCCACCCACCCATACTGCCTTTAGAGGTCAGTCTCACAACATACCCCAATCGGCTATGCCATTTCCCTACTGATGTTGTGTAATGAGTTTTTCAAATAGGTACAGTGGAGGTAATCCACCTCTTACCCGCCCTGGTATAAGTAACTGATGGTTACTTCTTCAAGGCTCTCGCAAGATTCTAATTTTTTTTGTTAAACGAAGCTACATTTATTTATTTTGAACGAATCTAGACCTCCAGTGTCCATGCATACGTTGTTAGTAAGCATTATGCAAGTGCTTAACAGGAAAAACAAAATGCAAAAAATAGGTTAGTTAGACAAAGATAAATTAAACAGGGCAAAAGAAAAACTCATTCATGAGGCTCCATGAGGCGGCATTGCATCTGTAAAAACCCGCAAGCACCTGCATAAAATAGAGAACATAAGTAATACAATAAATCTCAAATCAATTGGCAAGTACCGACAAAAAATGTGAATGGCTTTCAGTCTGATCATAAACTACACTTAGCTTCCGTGTCCCTTAGCCAACCACTCAGTGAAGCCTCAAAGAATGTTGGGGAATATTTGGGGTAAAATACCCGAAGACTTAAAGAAAATTCAGCGTTGGGTAGTCAGAGGCAGGACAAAGGACAGTCAAGGTCGTCTGATCAAGCCTCAAGCCTGCACATATCATTGGGGGAGGCGCAGATGATTTGAGAAGGATCTGCAAAATTAGTAATGTAACTAAAGATGAAGCAGGGACGAGGTCCAGCACACCCCCGTATGGGGATAGGGAAAAAAAAAATTTAAATTAATTTTATTTCAAATAGGTACAGGTAATATACCAGGTATATCAAGACTTTTCCACTTTTTTTTCCCCCAGTCCCAACTGCACCCGTCTGGAGCCAGTGGGACTATGGCATCCCCAATTGGGGTATGTTGTGAGGCTGAAGGTAGTGGGGAGGGGAAGGAGATAGGGAAGAGGAAGGTGGGGAAGTACCTAACAATTCAGATCTGGTCACCAAACACGGCAGAAGCCATTTCAAGCAAGGTTTCAATTCTGAATGGTGGTCTTACACCAGGGCGATACTGAGAGTATCTTTCACTCTGGAACGTGCCGCAAATATACTATACAACGTGTCCGGAAACTCGTAGTACAAGCGGGAAACTGGTGAATCTACACCACGTAGAGAACCCAAAAAACTTATTTTTTTCGATCTGAGCATTTCGATTTTAATATTATTTTTTCTATTTTTCCATTTTTTCGGCAACTAAAGGGTTAAAAAAAATTTGAGTCCAGTTTACCCTTCGATGCATTTTATAAGACATTACACAGCTGAAATCAACCCCCTAGTGAAATTGTTTTTTCAAATTTAACCAAAAAAATTACAACTTCCCGATTTACTCGAAAACGAAAGCTCAAATCAAAAAAGTTATATCACAAATCGACTGCGAATGTGATGTAGATTTACCAGTTTCCCGCTTGTACTACGAGTTTCCGAACACCGTGTATATTATTTTAAATGAATAAATGGTGAAATACACAAATTAATCAAATAAAATTTATTTGCCTCGCCGGGATTTGATCCCGTGACCTTCGGAATGCTAGTCAAGCGCCTTACCGCTGAACTACGCCTGCCGTCATACGTCCAATACGCTTTACCCAGTGATTCCGGAGCTAATTTGGAATACTACATGTTGAAGCCGTTTTGGTCTCCGGTGAAATTGTCCTTGGGTTAATTTTTTTTTACAAATTCAATCAAAAAAACTATCACATATTGTATCGTCGGTTTCACTGGTCACACAGCCAATTAACCATCCAGCCCCCGACCCAACCATAACTATCCAATACCTTCTATTTTTGGTTGTACGTTTTCTAAGGGAAAAAAAGTTAAGGTCACCGGAGTCGAACTTTTTCATTTATATTATTTATTCGAAACAAATCAGGAATCACTGGTTAAAATTTATCTGGAACGTCCATTATACATTTAATAAAGTTTAAAATTACCGAAAATCTTTACGGGGATTACTAGACAAGTAAGGCAAATATTGTGTCTAGTACGATGTAATGATTAGCAGCGATGATAGTCAAATTGAAAAATCATTCCTTTTATATGAGGCTGTAGTTATATCCAAAGTTTGGAGATACTTTGCGAGCTCACACTTGAATTAGTTTTGTAACTGAATGAGTACCTATACGCTTGCCTTCATATCAAAGGATCAGGATTTAATTCCACATTGTGAACTTGTGTTGGGAAGGAGTGAGTGTTGTATAGGTACTAGATTCGGATTGAGATATTCTAATGCCTGAGAACTTTCTAAAAGATGCCGAGATGAAGTTTGCGATATTTATTTATTTATAAAGCACGGAATCATTCATTTACAGTACAAGTTTTCTTATTTTGATGTTCCCAAATGGGAAGAAAGATATCTTTACAAAAAAAAATAATGTTATTTAAAGAGTAATTAAATAAATGTATACTGCTTTAAAAAAATTATTCCATATCACCATTTTGTTATGCTATACTATGCTAAAGCATCTGTTCTGCCACGGGGTATCTTGAGTAAGCATAATAGCGCAAAATTATTTATTAAAATTTCGACATCGTTTCACATCTGTCAAACATTTAACCAGAAAGAAACACACGTTTAAAATAAATAAAAAAAAATAATTCAATAAATCGTTTTGGTACCTAATAATATATCGCTTGTCTTATGTGATTTACACTTATTAGTTCTAATTTTCAAAATTAAAAGTTCATTGAACGTGAATAATTTTATGCATTACGCAGGAATACAAATTAAAATCACGCACTTAGGTAAAGTGGCCACAAACTGTCAGATAAGGACAGGTACTCGGTGAGCTAGTTGGGTGAAGGAAGGGAGATATATGTATATATACATAAATTAATGCACAACTGTAGAAAAGGTACAGCATGAGCATCTCCTGTCCTCATCCCATCTTTCTCTGCCTCTTGCCCTTTCCTATTCCTTCTTCCTTCTAATATGCTTATATGTATATATATATATATATATATATTTTTTTTTTATTTGTTATTTTCATTTTTATTTAATGGTTATTATCAATTACAATTTTATATTATATCATAATAACCAACATTAGCATAAGAAACTGTTTTGGCTTATCTCATGTTTAACCTCTTGTATAACTCATCCTGTATAAAAATTGCTGTTTGTTTCTTACAATAAATAAATAAATATACTGCCGACAACCGAAATTAGTATGTTTATTCTTAAAACTTTTGATGGGTAACGAATTTTTAAAAAATAAAAGTTCTGCTTAGCCCTGCAAGTAGATTTTTCCAAAACATGTAGGTTTAATCAGTTTATTCTCCATAAACTATAACGCAGTAATTACACGGAGTAGAAATTTTTTAAAGTTGAACAGCACAGCTGGTTTTAATGAGTCTAGTTTTTGGACTGTTAATTCGGGGTGGAATTCCATTGTATTAATTATAATTGAAATTAAAACACTTTTGTACTTTATTCCACTTATTTATTTTCACCAGGACCGGTTTCATTTTAATTCTTGCACAGCTGGCTTATTATATTATTATCCTCTATTGTGCCCAACAGAAGGTTTTTGTTAGTGTTTAAACATATGAAAAGTTAAGTTAATTTTTCGATGAAAACTTCTTCTAAAAGGTTGTTACTTTGTGATGTCATTATTTATTTATTAAAAGAAAATAACTTAGTTTACATCACTTTATTTTTTATATTTTATACTATCAACATGTTTCGTGAACCATGTTCACTTCTTCAGGAATAAAAGTATACTAAAGTTAAAAAATTAATTATAGATTACATATGGAGAGAAGAAATTGAAGGAGGGGGAAGGGTTGACAATGGTAGGAGTTTCGAAGAATTGGGGATTACCAAGCTATTAGAAGTAAAAGGCCCGTTAAGTGGGAAGATATTTAAAATAGCGTTAACAAAACATTTTTGCTTATTAATTATGTCAGCTTTGGAATTTACATTTTTTCTTATTTCTAAAATTTCTAAATTATTGATTTGCGATGTTTTATATCCTGTATGTAATATTTGAAGACCTGAATTTATGTCAAAGCTATGATCATATTTTAATAAATGGTCTGCGAACTCAGAATCGCTATTGCCATTTAGTGCTCTGAGGTGCTCTTTAACCCTAATCTCAAAGTTTCTATAAGTTCTACCTATATAAAACGAACTACAATCATTACAATTGAGTTTGTAAACCCCTAATTTTTTTGTTTTAATTTCGCTATCTTTATTGTTGAGTATATATTTCTTCAACCCTTCCCCCTCCTTCAATTTCTTCTCTCATTTCATTTTAGTTTTTGATAGCCTTTCTAGAAAATAGAAATCAGTTTTTTATCGTCCATTAGGTCTCTCTTCCAATTGAATATGGATAGCTAATTAAAACATTAAGATTATTAAGTAAAAAAAGATTTTTTTTTTTTAATTTAAAATAATTGAATGTTAAAATATATTTTAGTTAATTAAATAAATGTTTAAAATTCTGCAATTCTGAAACAGATATAAAAAGCTTGACTAACTGTAAAATGTATTCTTATATTTTTTTTATTTACGGATTCTAGAAGGCATAAAAATTCAGATTATCAAAAATTTATATATTTTCCTGCTTTATGTATAATTTTATTCAATTTATGTGAGTAGCTCCCTGCTTATGTAAAATAAGAAACTTCATTTCGGATTATCTACCGCATTTTTTATGAATTTTTTGTGTGGACGGACGGAATTATAAATAAAATTTTTGTTCGCTAGTTTTAATAATTTATTCTTATTTTTATTATTTTTTAAATTATTTTAGAAATAAAATGAAAGGCACATTTCGCATTGTGATTTTTTTTTAAATTTTGAAATTTCTCTTTTGTAAATATCTGCAATTTTCAGTTTCTTTTTTAATATAGAAGTCTTTTCACAAACTAATTGATTTTTCTTACTATTCATAATATCTAACAGTTAATTAAACATGCATTTAAAGAGTGTCATAAAATATTGAAACCGAGTAATTATTCACTTAAAACTTACCCACGAAAAAAATATTTTTCTGGTACATATTTCTGTTTGTGAGAACGCTCTTCAATTTTGATTTGGATATTATTCGTGATTATCACGGCAGGTATAATATTGTTAAACTTTAGGGTTATTGAGCCCTATTGCGTTTCCTCTTCCCCCTTGGGATAAAGTTTATTCATCTATCAATGATATCGTGTCACGGTGTAACCTCGTTAATGTGAGCTACACCGGTCATGGCTTTGAAATACCCTTTGGAGCAAGTGTTGAGTTGTCCCTATTAATGTTAATCGGGTGCTTATAAAGTTCAATCGCCTGTGTAATTAGACGAGATCGACAGGTTTTGAACTTTTATCTACCGAGCTTTTTATTTGGCTAAATCCAAAGAATTGTCAATTATAAGAAATTACTTTTAGTACTCGCAGATTCATAGAGATGGCCGAATGCAATTTTTCTTACCTTTTCATTTGGTAATAAAATAATCAAAAACAATTAAAAATAAATAAAATGATGGGTACACAGAAAGAATACACACATACCTATTTCTTATTACTTCTAAATGGATTTGAATTGGATCGAAGAAAAATAAAGAGTTACTAAATAAAAAAATATTTTAATGAAGATTTTTAGAGGTATTGGTGTTTTATCAGGTCTGGCTATTTTCTGTAAAATATTAGTTATTAGTGAATCTAAGCTATGTTATGAAATCTCTGCCCTTAATATATAAAGTATATATTCGGCGGAAAACAGCTAGATCTACCAAAATAACTAAACACTGAGGGTCTTCGCTCATGGAGAAACCGAAAACTGGTTGGCAACTCACATCTCAATTTATAAACTTTCTGAACAAAATCGATATTTTTCTGATCTGACATATCGCAAATTACTCGAAAACTTGACAGGTCGTGAGCCGATACCGTGGCAACCTGTCAACAAGGCAACTGAAACGCGACGGCCGTGGCAACCAGCACTGCTGGTCACCGTTTCCCTTGACGTCTTTAACTAGTTGCCTGTGTGCGGACCGCCAATGAAATTCACAAGTTCCTTTCCTGTGAATGGTGATTGCGGCGCCAATGTATTTTTTTCAGTTTCTCTATGAGCGGTAATCACAAGCACCGTGAAATCGACCGGTTGACTTCGGCTGTTTTCTGGTAGATATATTTTGAGAAATAACCACTTTAGAAGAGTTTTTGTTGCCGTGGGAACTATCTGCAGATTTTTATTTTTTTTTAATGATCAAAAATTATTTCGGAAGGCGATTACTATGGCTTTTTTTATAAAAGAGTCCTGGCAAGTTTCAGTAGAACAAAGAGTTGATCTTACTTCGTCGGATGACAACAAATCAATTTTTTTACAAAATGGTGCACGTTCCGCATAACTACGTTCAATTCGCTCATGGATAAATCAATTTCTAGCGATAATTTGCGACATCAGAATAAACTTGAGTTGGTAAAGAAAATATTATTTAATTTACAGCAATTACTGGCGAATTCGTTCATGCGTATGCTTATGGCAAGGAAAATCTACATTATTTTTATTCACCTATAAGTATCGTAAAATAATGTTTCACTGGTGTTCTCAACTGACGATTTTGTGAACAATAAATTAATATCAAATTGTTGACGATTTTTCCAATATCGACCAGTTAAACTCTAAATGAAATTGTTGATATTATGTTCAAATTACTACGAGGAAATACGGCAATCGAGGTTGGTGTTTCAAATTTAATATTATTAATCAAGTCTAAAATTTAGACATGCGTTCTTTACATAAATGTATAATAATAATAGTGTGAAAAAAAGATTAAACGTTTTAACACTTTTACGACGGCAGAATTTTTTTAGTAATAATTATTAGTAGATTGGAATAATTATTCGACCCCAAGGGAAATTATTTTCTTCAGGGCTTCCTTTGTGGAGCTGATGTAAAAAAAAGTCTTTTTACACAAGCAGTTCCTATTATGAAAATGACACGTAAGTCGAAAGCAAATTCAAGTTCCATAAAGCAGATTTCACATTTCACATAAGTTATTTCAAGGGGAAAAACAACCACGCACGAACCACCGAAATTGGTGTGTTTTATCATTTGCATGAAACAGTAGATAAAAGTTTATCTAATCTTCCTACAAAATGAACCGGTGAATTATTGATACGTTTTGACCAGGAGTGCATTAGTCAATAGGTTAACGGTTAACCAACGGGTCTAATAACACAAGTTCTACTCCGGGATGTAATAATTAACCTGCAATATTCATCTAACTGCTAACGAGAGGTGAATCAAGTTACACCATCACCGCAGCGCATAGTTCTTGTATGATAATGCAACGTGTCACAAGAGTTTGAAATTGGTTTGAAACGTACAACTGTAATTTAACGCTGCGTATTCTGTAATCCTAGCATATAATAATTTAAATATAATAAAATATATTAAAACACGCATCAGAGATTTTTTTTAAATGAACTCAATGTGCTTATATTTTTACCCACTTAATTATTTACAATTTCGCGGGTTGTGAAGATGGAGGTGAAAGGTTTTTGACTTTATGGATACGACTGTCTAAAAATATGAGTTTTAAGTTTAACTCTAAATTCTGCCGAGTCTGTGATCATTCTTAAATCATGTGGCAGTCCATTTCAGGTTTTAGATCCTGACACTCTGAAAGCATGCTCACCGAACTTAGTATCTGGTGTGCGCTTTAGTTCCTTCAACCTTCCGATAGCTGATGACGCTGCTGACCCGAGAGTTTACTGTCGAGAATTGGGATTTTCTGAAATACGCATTATGTACAGTGTTTATTGTACATAACTGAATTGCCTCAGTAACAATATTTTATATTTGTTTAAAGATAAATTGAAGATGTTCACTGACTTGGTATAATTGTTTCCCTCCAAAAGTATTCTGGATAAAGAGGAAATGTTGATTATTATATATGATGTGTGCACCTAAGTATATTGCAATGTATTTAGAAATAACGACGTGACTAACGCCGCCGTGACAATCAACTGTCCTTAATTTAAAAAATCAGTTCCTACGAGTATCCGTATACCTATATTTACACATTAAGTATCTCCCTTCCAGTTTTGCTACATTGTTGGTTGGTTATACCGGTAGGTCGTATAAACAGGCAACCGATGCGACTGTAGGTACTAGACAGGTAGTATGGATAACGGATAAGCGTTCGATTAAACTCATCGAATATTGGGGAAGAGAGCCGGCCAAAGATTTCTTTAAAAAATGAAATTAAAGTAATGCATTCAAGAGCGACGTGGGGAGACTAATTTTTCTTAATGCGTAATGCTAACGTGACTCATAAGTGGCAGCCACTGAAATGCATGGCATTCGTGCGCAATATTTTAAATAGTTACATCTGTTATAAAAAACTCTGGGTATGTCAGACCCTACCACGAACGCGAGGGTGAAATAGAATGATTACATAAATAAAAAACTGACTTTTAAGAATGAGAGAAAAACCAAAAATCAGCACAACTGAAGACTACTTAACGAAGTTATTCGATCAATTTTCTTATTTTATTTTTTTCCCTCCCCCTAAACTATTCTGTCTCAGTCCAGATTGAAACGGTCGGTTCCATGCCAACTCAGAATGAAACCAACTCAGAACTACCTCAGAAAGGTCACTAAAAGCTATGAAAAAATAATTTTAAAATAGCCGGTAACCCTAACCTAGCTTAAACTATTTTTTATCATCACTTGATGACCTTTCTGAGGTGGTTCTGAGTTGGTTTCATTCTGAGTTAGCCGGTCACCAAAACAGTCATACTCGGCTTAATTCCCATCAACAAAAATAAAATTTCCAGGTTACTTTCTGATTTTGAGGACCTCCGTAGTTGAGTTGTTAATATTAACTACAAATCCGGAAGTCGCGGGTTTAAATTCCGCCTTATGCATTTAAATTTAATTCTAGTAATTTGTGTAATTTCAAATAAAAAACATAAAGTCTATTTGCGGCACGCTCTAGAGTTGTGGATACTCTTAAGATCACCCTAGTTAAGATCACCATTCAGAATCAAAATGTTCCTGGAAATAGCTTTATCTGTCTTTGGTGACCAAATTTGAATAGTCAGGTATGTCTTTGTAATTACTGGATATCTTCCTCTTCCCCATCACCTCTACCTTTCCACTACTTTCATCTTCACAACAAACTCCGATTTGTTATAGCCCCAGACGGCTGGGAGCAGATGGACTCTTGTGCGGTACACACATGAGAAAATAATAAAAAAAAATTCCGATGTAGTAGCATTAGAAACCATTGAAAATATTATACAGGATGTGTTTGACTAATTTTAACCAAGGATTCCTGACATTATTTGGAGTAAAAAATGTGATTGAAATTTTTGTCTCCAGTGAATTTTTTATCTTCAAAATCAAAAAATCTTTCTTCCACAATTCATTAGTGATCATAATTTTATACAGCCGAGTAACCGCCCAACCCCCCACCTCAACCCTAACTGTCGAATACCTACTGATATTTTATGTTTTAAGTGAAAAAAAAGAAAAATGTCACCGGAGACTAAAATTTCATTTACATTTTTTACTCCAAATAATTTCACGATACTTATTGAAGTAGTTCAGAACGTTCTGTTACACCATAAATATTGGAGACGTTTTTAGATTTTCACGACGAAAAGTATTTTTGTTATTTATTTTTGGGGTGTTATGCCTCCTTCTTTAGCCAACCTTTCGGACAGTGTTGCCGTGTCTATCATCAGGGCCGATCCGGTAAATGTGTAATTGTTAGTGGTGAAATGTGTGCTTATTTACTTGGAAGCGATACCGTGTTGTTAGTTCCACTACACTCCGAGCTGGTATTTCAGTATACTTCAACCATTTTTAACACGGCATAACACCCCAAAAATAAATAATGAAAACCTTAAATATTATTTAAATGTATTATTACGAAACATTATTATATTATTTTGTATTCACTCTGACTCTCCTAGAGTCAAATAAGACCATACCTATTTCAAAAACTTTTCCTTGAATGTTTATAACGATATTATGAAGCCATCAAAACGACATGCATGTGACAGTTTTGTTGAATTAGTTTAAATACGGGCGTTGTTCGGGTTTACTTTGTTTCAAATAAATTACCTACCGTATGAATAAAACTTATGTTGGGGCTTACGAAATAATTTGAAGGACTTGCGGAAATTATGATTGCAATACTGAAAACTGGAAAGCAATATGAATTTTAACAACTTTGAATTACATGTACGAACAGAACTGAGTGACTGAAATAATGTTTAATATCATATTATTATAGGGTTGTTTTTAAATGTGAATACCGCACAACGAGTCCCAACAGCTCCCAACCTAGTTGGTGAGTTATGTCACAAGGGGAATGGAATGAAATGGGAAAGGGGAAGGTTGAGAAGTACCTGGTTAAAGCTAAAGCCATCTTAAGAGGGTATTACCAGAGAAAACCAGAGATATGTCATTTTTTAATCAGATTTTAGACGTATCGACTCTTTTCCACAAAAATTATAAATGGATTTCGAAAGATTGTTCTTTTATCTAGCATTCGCATGTTTTAAATTTTGAGAAAAAATGTTTATTTTTAGTAAAATAAGGTTATACCATAGGTCGTTGGCAGATTTGTAAAATTTTCAAAAAAGATTTTATATTATACCACACCCATTTCAAATCATATAATCATGCAGTAAAATAAATCAATATATTATCTGGGTATCGCATGTTTTAGGATTTTAATTTTAGTTTAAATAAAATCATTAAAAAATATATATGTACATGCGTTTCTTGACGAAAATTGGCCCGTTTGTATATTTATTTTCGCACTTACAAACTAACATATTTCTGATTTTTTTAACATTCTTATTTAACTTAGACATTACTGAAAAATGTTAAATACTTATAATCAAAAAATAATTACAAAAAGTACATAATTTTAATAGTTTTATCATCACGCCTTTCAGCATTTTTGGATGTACGTATAAATTAAAGCAAATATGGAATGAAATAAAATCGATATTGAGTTATAATTTTTAAAAGCTGGTACGGAGAATAATTAATCTTTCTCATTGTAACCGCCCTGCACGATCGTAAGAACAACTTTCGACGAAATGTGGATTTTCGTCCGCTGGCGTTAAACGCTCTTAAGCAACTTTTCGATTCTGAATGATGGCTGAACTATACAATCTTTCAAACGATTTTACATAGCAAAATCACTTATACACCAAACGCTCACTCCAAAAACAGTATATTATACTAGTATGCATTCGTCCCTTAGTAATAGACGGTTGGACGCTTGAGAAGTAATCGCTTGTCCACAGGAAATTAACAGAGGTCCTAAACAGACTTCCACCGCTTCCTCTTGTGCCCCGACCACAACCTTCCCCACCCCAGATCACCCTGATTTCCCCCCACCCCAATCAACCCCTAGATCCCCCCATATCTCCTTCTTCCCCCCTATCCCCGCATTTCCCCAAACTTCCCTTCCGCACCTTGTGGTCTATCCCGACACGATCCGTGGGCGAATCGGAGATCAATAGTGTTGTGGGGATGTTGGAAGTTGGGGCAGTTTAGGAATTGGGACAGGGCACTTTAAAAAACGAAAATGACACTATGTAAGCAAGTAGGTCCTTTTTATATTTTCATTTAGTTTACGTTCCTGAGGTGTATGTGAGCTAAAATCGTGCACATTGCGAAAATACTTAGCAATAATATATAGTTGAATCCTGTAAATCCTTTGATAAAGTAGATTAGGGAATTTGGAAACTATTTTTGCCATAGACCAAAGGTTTATAAGAAGATTGAAAGAAGGATGAATGCAGAAAATTAAATCAACTTTTTAAAGCAGAAGTCGCTAATATCAATTCCTCAACAGTTTTCGGTGAAATTTTGATACAAATTATGATGTGCAGCAAAGCTACAACGGAATAACGAAAGCGGATCGAAAATAGCTTAAGGAATACGCAGGAAAGACATCGGAAACAAGGCGCCATATGGCAAAAGGGCCCACCTGTTAATTTTAAAATTGTTCAATTGAGCAAAAATAACATTTCGAACGAGTCTTTCAAGCAAAATATTTGGCCAATTTTCTCGTTTTAAACGAATGTATTTGGCCTCTAAGGAGTTGTCCACAAAGCTTTCAAATATATTTAAAGTAATGGAGATTATTGTTAAAATATTGTAAACGAACTCTTTTGCCATACATATATTTTTAATTTTAAATTGTCCCTTTTTCCCTATAGCAAATTATGCAAGGTTGAAATAAAACCATGATATTCTTACTTTTCACATCATTGTAGCAAAATTGTTTTATGCTAGATATATACCTTTGTAGGTGACGTGTCTTATATTTTAAGTCACGATATTATAAAAAATAAAATGGAAAATCAAAGAAAACATATTTTTATATTATTTTTTTATATTATTTTTTTATATTATCTTTATTAAAACAAAATGCACCTTAATTTAATTCTCAAATCACTTCAACTGATAAACACCGACAATAACAATGACATTGGAATTAACATTGGCGTTCAGAACAATTAATAGCCTATCCTTGACAATGTGAAGATATACTCGTGTGTATTATGAAATCCGAACCACACGGCATAGTATTTTCAATTGTAAGCCATTATAAATGTGACTAATAACTAGGTGCATAATATATTATATTAGAATATATAGAATAATATTCCTAAAAATCCATATTTTCTATGGCAAAAGTGACCTTCTGGTACATGTCATCTTTCAGAAGAGTAAATAAGAATCTACGCTTACTTCAGAAGTTGAAATCTGCAATTGATTTTTGCAATATTTATTATTCAGTCAATAGCAGGTCCTTTTAGCACTTTAATTTTAGACTACTGATTGATGTACCCTTTTGCACATCCGAGATAAGAGCATTTTATACTTTTGTGGAAAATACCATGACAACGGAAAAAATCGCAGATGGGTCCTTTTGTCAAACGACTACTGAAGTGATACTGTACTCTGGCCGTATCAACATAAACGGGAAAAATATGTATGACGAGGTGTGAATGTGAATTCAACATTAAGAATACGCTCAGACAGAGCCGTGAATATGGCTTACCAAAAATAGTTAGTTGGTAGAAAATATTTTTGATGATTTTTGTGTGGTTTCATTTAATATTTTGAAAGTATTTCGTAAGAATTCAAGGATACTTTACTCACAATCCAATTCCCAGCACACACCGCTCCTTGAATGTAGGTAAATAGAGCCGATCCATTCACGGCAGCGAGCTATCGCTAAAATGGACATGCGACACGTGTATTGATCTACTCGTGTGTAGGTTTCTACATTTATAAAGAGCGTTTAACCTACCAGCGGTCGAAAACATTTCACAAAAATTGCATCGAAAGTTGTTTTTACGATCGTGCAGGGCGGTTACAATGAGAAAGATTATTTATTCTCTGTACCAGCTTGTCAAAATTATAACTCAATATCGATTTTATTTCATTCCAAATCTGCTTTAATTTATACCTACATCCAAAATTGCTGAAAGGCGTGATGATAAAACTATTAAAATTATGTACTTTTTATAATTATTTTTTGATTATAAGTATTTATCATTTTTCAATAATGTCTAAGTTAAATTAGAATGTTAAAAAAATCAGAAATATGTTAGTTTGTAAGTGCGAAAATAAATATACAAACGGGCCAATTTTCGTCAAGAAACGCATGTACATATATATTTTTTAATGATTTTATTTAAACTAAAATTAAAATTCTAAAACATGCGATACCAAGATAATGTATTGATTTATTTTACTGCATGATTATATGATTTGAAATGGTTGTGGTATAATATAAAATCCTTTTTGAAAATTTTACAAATCTGCCAACGACCTATGGTATAACCTTATTATACTAAAACTAAACATTTTTTCTCAAAATTTAAAACATTCGAATGCTAGATAAAAGAACAATCTTTCGAAATCCATTTATAATTTTTTGTGAAAAGAGTCAATACGTCTAAAATCTGATTTAAAAATGACATCTTTCTGGTTTTCTCTGGTAATACCCTCGTAATGCTTTCAGTTAGAAAAAGTACAGCCTCAGACTTATTTATTATATTATATATGTCTAAGGTACAAAGTACATTTAAAGGGGTAATTTTTTAGGTTAGTTTTAACAATTTTTTTTTTCTTGCTTATTTTTATAACTTTCTTTTAATTAGCCTAGCCTAGTGAGGCGGGTTATGAGAAGCCTCATCTTATTATGCATTTATATTCTTTACATATCGCCTATTGTTTAAACATTACTTTCTATTGTTAATTTTATGTACTTATCTAATTTATAAACCAATGAACAATATGCTTATTTAATGTGTAGGTATTTTTAGTTATGGTTGCAATTTTTTTACAGTAATGATATAGGTATTATTATTTTTTATATTACGTACATATTTTACAGAGAACAGGAACAAGGTCACATGCTTTTAGTTTTCCTTGAATTTAGTGTAGATATATGTAAAATGTTATATTGTTATATTTTGTTGCGTGGTTCTGTTAAGTCCATATTTGCAAGTATGTATATATATATCCTTACGACTGATCCCGCTTCGTTGGAATATCTTCAGAATTCTCTTGTCAGCGTCCTCGATACACTAAATATTCTTATTTCCCATGCAAACGTGTCAGACACAGCAAAATCGTGTAAGTTGTAAGATGTTTACTAGAAGTTTATCGTCTTCCAAAACGTCAGAATTTTGACAAACAAAACACACCACGTCGGTAGTTTGCAGAACAGATAAAATATAGCTCCACGATAGCTCGTCATTTTTTAACGTTTATTTATTCCGCGTACAAAACTTTCCGCTGACAAAGTTCAAGGAAATTTCGATCAGGTTCCGTATTTTCGTGACATAGTTTCCCTTAGTTGGAAATGCGATTCTTTTTAAAAATCTGTATTTTGGACACATGTGATTTATTTTTGGCAGGTCAATGTGTTGCCAAAATTTGATTTTATATCTGACATGGTAAAATATATTATTGTTCTTATTAATATTTTTATCCGGATGCTGCCATTAAATAATAATTCTATCAATATATTATGATTAAACTATACAAAACTATACAACAGACAGAACAATTAGCCATAATAGACCTGATATAGTTTGACATGACAATATAAAAAAAAAATAACTTATATCATTGATGTCGCTATTCCAAATTCCTGTAATATTAAAAAATCTGTTTCTGTAAAACTAAAAAAATATACAGATTTAGGAAATGAGATTAAATGAATTTGGCATTCTCAGACTACAAAAATATTACCATTTTTCATTTTGGCTACTGGCATTACCTATATCTAGGTCTCTCATTCAAAATTTAGGCTTGGCTTTGTATATTAGATTTGTCAAAGAATTTATATATATAAAAATGCAAAAATCAGTCATTTCAAATACATGTAGGATTACAAAAGATTTTTTAAATATTTATATTGAGGTATCAGTAGGATTTATAGGTCCAATTAGGAGTTCCACCAAGCCGAACCCTCTGATATGAAAATATCTGGAGTCAGTGAATTATTTTCCCATTTGTTGTCTGATGGGTTGACATGTTGTTCTTGTATTATTTTGTATTTCTTATACTTATACGTATAGTGCAATTGCATAGCGTGAATTCCAATTTAGGAGGCGGGAATGGGTACCGCCACCCCGGGAACCTTTATTGGATGACCAACACCTCTGCCATAGGTCACCCCAAGTGGTTCGCTACGTTTGGTGATTTAGCAGGGGTGCCCGGGTTCATGGGGTGAGGTTTGTCTAGGTCTTGGAGGCGGATGACCAGGACATACTGAACCCCAGATTCTTACCCACCCCTTAAACCCTTTTCCCTCCCAGAACTCTCCTCTCCTTCCTTTCCTTAAAAAAACCCTCCACACAGCATCCCCAAAGATGACATAGGCCCTGAGGGAAATTATTTTCCTCAGGGCCTCCTGTGTGGAATCATGTAAAAAAAAAAAAAAACTAGATGATCATTTGTGGAAAAGTGTGTGAAAGGGTTTAGTTTTTCCTGTGGGGAAGATTTAACCCGGACATTTAGTCTGAAGATTAGACTTAATAAGAAAACTTCGTAACATACATAATATATACAATGTCAGTATGTCATAGTCAAATACGCGAAAAGATCTTATATAGGTACCTACAAAATTATACGGTTAGAATTTTGACTGATAAGTGTATAAAAAAGTTATATCGTTTTTTTAAATTGAACAATTGTACAAGAACGATATAATAATATAGGCATATTATTATACAAATTTATAATAATAATAGTTTTTTTAAGATAACCTAACAGTCTATAATGGTTTAAATTACGAACAACCACCACACCGTCGCCATAAGAGCTGCGTTCGTCCGAAAAACGACGGAAATTTCCGAACCCCGTCCGTTTCATATCGGTTTCGTTTGCCTTGCTGCATCTGCAACGCAGCTCTTTTGGCGACGGTGGGTTGGTTGTTCGAACTTCCATTTACTATACACTATTAGGCAATTTTAAAAGGACTAATATTATTATAAATTTGTACAAAAATATTAACACGCGAAAGCGGTGAGGGGCACCGCGGCAGGTTTCGTAGGTGGTTTGGCGTCGAAAGGCTTGCCTGACGGATGGGTGCACTCGGAACTCTAAAATTTTTTTTTTATGTTTGTCGCTTATTTTTTTTAAATATGGCATTCAAAGTTTTTAAAAATATAGTGAAATAAAAATAATAATAAAGATAAACGAAAATTTAAGAAAAAAAAAACTTTTAAACGTCGTACACAAAAAGCTGCCCGGCTGCTGGTCGGCAGACCAAGAAATTCTTAAATGGAATGATCTGGACTATAGTTATTCGTTGGTTTCATTCGTGTACTCGATGACGTAAAATTTATTATTTTTTACCCCACTTTGACGCCGGCTGCCTGCGAACGTGCCAGGCTGCCGGTTGGCAGACCTGCTTTTTTCTCACTTTCTAATCGACCTTTATCATCTGAGACATACATTTGAAAAATTGCAAAAAAAAAAAAATTTTACAATTGATTTTTTTGTGAAAAATACGCATGAATCCCATCTGTCCAGAGCAAGTGACACAATGGTACCATCCATACTTCTAGTTAAAAGTGAGCTTATATAAATTACATGCATTTTTCCCGCAATGTTTTTTATGCGAAAATGCTGAAAGCTGTCAACTTACTAATGTTGAACTTTTCGATTGTGTGTCTCCTGTAAATGAAAATGTGACTATTGATAAAGTAGGATTGATCTTACAAGTCATTTATTTCAAATTGTGGGTTCGATGGTTTATGCATAACGTGATCTAATTAGGATATGTTGTAAGACTAAAGCCAGTGAGAGGGATTGGAAATGAGGTGGAGGAAGAGATGAAGGTTTGGTACCGGGCTGTTCAGATCTGCTCAATAAATACAGCTTAAGCCATTTTAAGCGACGCAGCATTCGGTTTTGAATGGTGGTGAATCACCAAGAGTGTCATAAAGAGTGTCCACCAATCTGCAACGTGAACACACGTTTTATGTTGTATCAATTAATTATATTAATGCCACATAAATAAATAAATTGTTTCTCCCTGCGTGTCCTTTTCCATGCGTCTCCGTACCCCTCCCGCGTCCCCTTTCCCCCCGCGTTCCCCTTCAACCTTCCCCGTCTTCCCACCTCCGTCTTCCTCCCCTTCCGAATTCCTCTCCCCCTTCGTCCTTTCCTCCCTGCACCTAAAGTATATGAAATACACACTTTTTTCAAACTTTTCCAAGTATCGAAAATTTTCATGCAAATTTCATAACGCCAGAGCTCATGTATATATAAAACCTTTGCGAGCGTGCGCACAACAACTAAAGTTTCATGACAATCGGATGAATGGTATAGGAAATAATTTCTTAACCCCGGAGCTTACCATTGTATGTAGAAACCTTTGCGGGCTTCAACAAATAATCAAAGTTTCAATGCAATAGGTTGAATTTTTTTTTTTTACAGTGAATACCGCACAAGAATCTCAACTGCTCCCGTCTGGAGCCAGTGAGACTATGGCATCCCCAATTGGGGTATGTTGTGAGGCTGAAGGTAGTGGGAGGGGAAGGAGGTGGGGAAGAGGAAGGTTGGGAAGTACCTGGCTATTCAGATCTGGTCACTAAACACGGCTAAAGCCATTTTCAAGCAACTTTCAATTCTGAATGGAGGTCTTTGTACCAGGGCGATTCTAATAGTATCTTCCACTCTGGAACATGCCGCAAATATACTATATATTATTTTAAATTAATTAATTGTGAAATAACACAAATTAATCAAATAAAATTTATTTGAGCATGCCGGGTTCGAACCCGCGACCTCCGGAATGTGAGTCAAGAGTCTTAGCCACTGGACTACGGAGGTCGTGGTTTAGGATGTATAAACAAACAAACAAACAAGGAAGAAACATTCATTTTTATATATCAGGTACGATGTAAAAATTATTGTGAAATGATAAAACTGTATTTTTTGCAAAAACCATTTCCATGTGAAAAGTTTATACACTGTACGCCACCACCCAATAAATTGTTCACCAGATACTTAAAGACTGTTTCACTTCCTTACAACGAAACAACCACCTATCAATACAAAACTAACTTAAACTCTTAAATTATGCGGTTTCTTTAAACCAGCAGAACCGATAGTTCAAAAGATTCCTAAGTAAACGGACACTAATGTTTATATTCATCACTTAATTCCTGAAATGTTCTTAAAGTTAGACAGCGCAAGAGAAACTTTGATGGTTTGTTTTAAAACATCTCCTGTTGTTCGGGAATCAATTTGAAAGATTTCTCTGAAACAAGAAAGAAAGATACCAAAGGTCCCATGAATCCTTTTCACAAGAGCCAAAAGAAAATTTTATAATCTAATTATCGTTCGCCTGATTATTTTTATTTAAATTGATCTAAGTATCTATTCTAATATACAGACTAAGATTTTTTATGTTTGGTTCCGTCTACACGACGCCCACACAATGCGCTGAGCCAAGTGGGCAGTGAGTTAATAAAAACTTGAAATTCGTGGGAAAGCTTGTACACTTTAGTGGCAGGTGAGTTAATAAAAACTTGAAATTGTGAAGTCTGGATTCAAGAGGTAAGGTTAGTCTGTCGTAGGATGCTTGTGTCCCCCTCCTGCGTAGCGGGCCGGAACAAGAGAGACTGGTTGAGAGAGACCTTGTGACCGCTCCAGCCGGACTCTCTCGACCCGTAAACTCGCACCGCGGTGGGAGGGAAAGATTCATACGGTCGTCACTCCTGAACACGTTGACGGGAAAGCCTGTACACTTCATTTTTCCATTTGCTAGTTGGAAGCGGCTCACCGCATTGTGCGGACTTCAAGTGGAGGTACCTTGATTTCAAATTATCTTAGGATAACCTTTTAAAATGATAATTATTAAAAAATGTGTATATTTTTTTTGCATTAGCTCCACAAACAGGAAAACAAAATTCTCCTCAGGGCCTATGTCATCTTTGGAGATGCTTTGTGGGATTTATATGTACGTGTAAATCAATGCTGATGACATTGATTTACATTTACAATAATATAGTAGGTACGTATACAATATTGCCTGCCTTTAAATAAAAGATATTTTATATTTTGGTAGAAAGCAGTCACTTTGTGGTTTGACATATTAATTAAAGGAAAACAATCACTTTGTTTGTAACCACGATTTATTGATTTAATTTTTATTTATCGACTGGTTTCGCTTAATACAAGCATCTTCAGGGTATAAATTAAAACTGATACGAGTATCAGTTTAAATTAAATTAAAACTGATACGCGTATAATAAATAAGACTGATTGATAAATTAAAACTGATACGCGTATCATAAATAAGACACCACAATGAAACACATAATATAGGTACCCACCATGTAATATACTTATTATTTGGAAATATTTTTAACCAAAGTATCTAATGTACTGTTTGTTTCTATTAATAAATAAAATAAAATAACAGTTTTAATTTATACCCTGAAGATGCTTGTACTAAGCGAAACCGGTCGGAAAATAAAAATTAAATCAATAAATCATGGTTACAAACAAAGTGATTGTTTTCCTTTAATTAAAAGACATTTTCTCCGATTCACCGCCCAAATTTAAAAAGAGCATCATGTCAATAATTATAATTTGTTCAATGCGCATACATACATACATGCATACTCACACACACACACACCTTCCCACTACATATATCACCCGGTAATTACTTAATACGCGTATCATAAATAAGACACCACAATGAAACACATAATATAGGTACCCACCATGTAATATACTTATTATTTGGAAATATTTTTAACCAAAGTATCTAATGTACTGTTTGTTTCTATTAATAAATAAAATAAAATAACAATTACAATATCAGCTTGATATGATTTATGGTAAAATATATTATTTAAAGCAACTTAAAGTGAGTTTAGCCGTGTTGAGTGTCAAAATTTGAACATCTCATTCTCGTCCCCATTCCCTTTTATCCTTATAATGTACTCCACATAAATGCCACACTCGGACGGTTCAGAGCAGTTGGAACTTTTTTGGTTTGTGGTTTTCCCAGAAAATTCACACCTTTTAGGTTTTAATCAATTGCTCAATATGAAAAAGCATTTCGAAAAAATAGTGTCGAAGCTCGGGCAGAACTGGGAAGTAAAACATAGATTGGATTAGTTGACAGTCCGCAACAAAGTGGAGATAAAGCTCTTCGACATCATCTATATATGTAGCTGCGGATTTCATGTTGATAACATGTTCGTTTACAATAAATGTCGGTGGAGGCCGCTTGCGAACCAATCTTCAACTCGGCATGTTTAGAAAGCGCAAACTTCAGTTCTATGAACGAAAAGAAGTATAAAATTGTTTCTGGTAATATTGCTAATATTTGTTTTGTGTTTCGCTCACTATTGTATAAAAGTTTTTATGAACAGTGTTAATTGTTCTTCCTATAAATATGAACATTAGAAAAGGTTTTGAAACGTGTTTGTATTGCATGCATAATGTCGTTTTTTTTACCTTAACTCCACACAGGGGAAAGAAAATAATTCCCCTAAGGGCCTTTGTCATCTTTGACGATGCTGTGTGGAGGGCCTTTTTGGAAAAGGATAAAGATGAAGTTATGGGAAGGAAAAACGTATGAGGGTTGGATGGGAGTCTGGTGGTCAGTTTGTCCTGGAGTGACGGAGGTCGAAAGGTATCCCTTCACCAATCTCTCCCAAATCCATCTGCCACGCAGTTGGTGGGCAGACGCATCCGCCGGTAAGATCTGGACAAACTTCACCCTGTGAACCCGAACACCTCTAAGTCACAAAATGTAGCGAACCACTTGGAGTAGTGACCTACGGTAGAGGTGTTGGCTATCTAATAAACGGTTCTCGGGGCGATGTATGATGTACCTATATTTAATGTTTTGTATGATTTTGTATCTATTAGTCATACTTAGTGCACCCTTTAATTCATTTTTTCCATTCTCTTTCTTTTATATCTTCAGTTTTTTTTTTGTTACTTTTTTATGTAAATTATTTCACTTCATTATTATACTTTTTTCTATTCGTACCAATTCTAGTCGTACTATTTTAGTCGGATTATTATATATATGTATATATATTTTTTTTTATTTTTCGAAGAAAACTTCTTCGAAAAGGTTTTCACTTTGAGATGGCATTATTTATTCGAAATGTTAAATAAAAAATTAAACAATAAAAGAAAAAATATATATAATAATAATAATATAAGTTTATTCCAGAATGTATGCAGGGGAAGTGCAATGCAATACATTCCATAATGTAAAATAACAAAAAAAGATAAATAATAAGTTAAGGTAAAAAGTAAATAACAACACATAAATTAAATTAAATAAACAAATAAGCATGAAAAATGAAACTGAGAAAAAAAAATTATGTATGTAAACACTAAAATGAATGTAAATAGCCGTTTACGGAGGGTATTTCATCGTCTCCCGTCTCCAGAGGGTCATCAGGGGAGATTCCATCCAGGCAGTCATGGCGGTGATGATCGCATTCTTCGAATGGCGCAGTCTGCGCCATAAACTTCCCATATGGTGGCGGAGAAGTGCACGGAAAGTATGAACTCGTCCCTCCAGGAACATTTCCGTAGCACTACAGTATCTCGGTAGGCAGAAAAGTTGGCGATAAGCGTTATTGTAAGCAACCTTTAACTTATGCCATATATATATATTATCTCTTTTCCTCCGCGTTTTCACTGACCTTTGCTCTGAGGCCTGCAAAGACCATGTTTCCTCTGGAAACGGATGGAGTATATAAACTCAGCTGTTCCGGATGTGATAAGGTCTATGTGGGCCAGACAGAGCGGACCATCTCCAATCTCCATCTCCGATATCGGAACACTTTCGAGCGTGTAAACTTGGCCACCCTGACAAATCGGCAATCGCCGAGCATTTAATTGAAACCGACCATTACTTTGGATTGGATCCTGAAATCCTGGGAAGACCCAAAACTTATAGAGCATGCCTAATTACAGAGGCAATTGAAATTCATAAAAATCCTATTAACATTAATAGAGACGACTGAGCTAAGCTCAATAGTTCTTGGTATCCGGTAATTGACGCTACACCAAAGCTAAATGCAGAAAACCATCTTCAAGTATACTGTGATTCCAGCACCGTGCTTCGAAGTACTTAAGCACACATTTTACCATTAACATTTACACATCTGCCCTGATGATGGACACTGTAACGCTGTCCGAAACGTTGGCTAAAGGAGGAGGTAGCGTAACACGGCAGAACACCCCAAAAACAAACAACAAAAATATTTTGGCCGTGAAAATCTAAAATCATACCTTTGCTCTAAAAGTTTATGACCTTCAAATGTAAAATAGTCAAATTCTTTATGGATGGAAATTTAAAAAATAATGAAAATTCTCGTTATGAAAGCATCATAAAACGGGCGAAAGTATTATCGTGATTTATTTTTGGGTTATTATGCCGTTACAATATCCACCATCTGCCCCGATGATTCGCACCTATATGCTCTCCGAAACATTTGGAAGAAAACACAATGTAGTTGAAAACCCAAAACGGCGTGATACTCGTACCTCGTATAAAAATCATGTTAAAAGTTTTTGTCTAGACCGAAAAACATAAGTGTAGGTTTCTCAAGTTCGTTTTTATGGAATACATTCGACTAGTTTCAAAGGATTACCGGGAATCCTTTGCGGAAAATTTAATAAAAGTCTGTTTTTTTGTGAATACCATTCAAGAGTCAGGAGAATATTAAATTATGTTTAGAATATTTTAATAGATCTTTTATTTTAATAAAAATATGGTCACACAGCAATGCGTTGCCTCCAACCACCGAACAAACCAATATGCCTTCATTGTGCGGGTGAACATAACCTAAAAAACTGCAACAATAAGAACGAAATACCAAAATGCATTAATTGCACAGAACTTAATTTAAAATTTAATACTACGACTCCAACAGACCACAAATCAAATAGTGAAAAATGCAAACACAGATTGAAAATGCTTAACTTTGCTCAAGAAAAAAATAATTATAACTCAAAATGACCGAATACATAGTAAAACAAATTGACGAAAAATACAAAATAAACCAAGAAATATGTCAAAATATCAAAGAAGTTAATAAGTGGTGCGTTACAAACAGTCCTTTTTATTACTACACATGAACATTCGAAGCATCGCAAAAAACCTTGATGAATTTTTGATAAATATAAATGATCTGTTTTTATCGCCCGCCTGCATAGTGTTAACAGAAACGCACTGTAATAACGATCATTACATTAATGCACTACCCAACTACAAAGGCATCGCAACAACAACACCAATTAATAAAAATAGTGGTATAATTATATTTGTTCATGACGAGTGTGAAATTATTAACATTGAAAAAATTGATATACAACATGTAAATTGTCTAAAAATAGATATAAAATTAAAAAACAAATTATACAGAATTATAACAGTGTACAGAACACACAAATCAAACATAACTAACTTCATAAATGAACTATATGAATATCTAAGCAAATTATCGAAAATTCTTACTTTTGTATGTGGTGACTTCAATATAAACATCTCTGCTAACCATAACTCAATAGAAAAAAATAATTTCATTAACATAATGACACACCTCAACTTTAAATCTTGTATTAATAGTAACACTCGAGAAATTAAAAACCAAACCCCATCATTTATAGACCATATCTGGTGTAATATACATTTAAATTAAATAAAAAATATTAAATCTACTGTTTGGAAAACTAATATAACTGACCATTACGCGTGTCTTATATTACATGAGACAAATAAAAAACTAAACACAATACCCAAATTAAATCTTCCATGTTCCCAAATAGACTATGAATTATTAAAAAAATCATTAATAAATGAAAAATGGGAAGAAGTTTTAAAAAATAAATGCACCAACCAAAGTGCCTTACTGTTTGAAAAAACTTTAACTAAACACGTTTTAGAAGCAACAAAAACAACACAGATCGTCCCCAATTCAAAAACAAAGAAAATTAAACCATGGATTACTCTAAGATTAATAAAAGCCATTAGAAAAAAAAATAAACTTTACAAAATAACACAAAGACCAATAGTTAACAATAAAATTGTACTATATTATAAAAAGTATAAAAATATATTAACTACTCTAATTAGAAAAACGACTATTACTCAAAAATTATAACAGAAGCTAAAGACAATAATAAAAAAATATGGTCAACAATAAATGAAATAATAAATAAAAATAAAACATATATATAAGTACATATCCGAAATATCAGATGGGAAATTAATATATAATGTACAAAATAACACAAAAAAATGTTGTAATATTTTAAATAACCATTTTAATAACGTTGGAAAAAACCTAGCAAAATCCATAAATTCGACCAATATATCAAATCCACAACACAGAACACAATGTCAAATAAATAAATTTGAGCCAGTCACAGAAGCCGACATTGACAGAACTATTTCGGAACTAAAAGGAGGTTCTGCCCCCGGCTTTGATAACATAAATGCTAAGACAATAAAAGCGATGAAAACATACTTAATTCTCCCAATAACACATATAATAAACCTAAGTCTAGCAAATGGCGAGTTTCCCAATAATTACAAAAGAGCAATTATAACTCCCATTTATAAAACAGACTGTCCTAAAGATCCACAAAATTACCGCCCGATTTCCCTTCTATCAAATATATCAAAAATATATGAGAAAATTGTAAAAAAAAAAATTTGGACATTCTTAGATGAAAATAAAATAATTAATGATAATCAATTCGGCTTCAAAAAAAATACAAGTACTCACGACGCGATAGCAAAAATAACCAACTATTTATATACGGCCCTAGATTCCGATAAAAAATGTATCGGAATATTTATAGACTTGAAAAAAGCATTCGACAGCATATCACATAAAAAAATAATAAATAAATTAAAATCTATAGGAATTAATGGGAAAGTCTTAGCATGGGTAGCTAGTTATTTACATGAAAGACCACAACAAGTAAAATTACTAAATCAAGTCAGCGATTCAAAATATAGCGATTTTTCAATACCCCAAGGTACAGTTTTGGGACCATTGTTATTTATTATATATGTCAATGATATATTCAATATTTCTAAATATGGAGACATTGTCTCCTACGCTGACGATACAGTCCTACTACTAAAAGCAAACACCTGGTCTGAATTAAACAAAATGGCAAATACAGATATCAATGCACTAAAATTATGGTTTGATAAAAACCTGTTAACTTTAAATTCTAAAAAAACCTATTATTTACCATTTTTCATTAAAAAACAAGAAACACCTAAAGAAATAAACTTAATAATCCACTCTGTGACAAATACAGAAAACCACAAATGTAATATATCATGTTCAAAAATAGAAAGCAAAACTGATATTAAGTACCTGGGCATAACAATAGACCAGCGTTTAAAATGGTCTCCACACATAAATATTCTGAACAACAGAATAAGGAAACTAACATATATATTTAGATGTTTAAGAGATATTTTAAACGAAAAATTACTTAGAACCACATACTTCGCTTTCTGTCAATCAATTATACAATACGGCATTATAGGATGGGGCGGTACATATAAAAATCAAACACAAACAATTTACATATCACAAAAACTAATAATAAAAACAATTTAAAAAAAACCCTACTCATATTCGTCAGAACTTTTATTCAAACAATTTAAGGTCAGAAAATTAAGTGCATTATACTTTTATCATGCAACATTACAAATTTATAAAGATAATATTAAAAATCAAGTTGCACCCTTTAAAAATAACAGAAGTCTTAGACAAACATCAATACTTCCCACTCCAAAATGAAAAAAAAAAATTGGACAATTGAGTCATAAATATCTCGGAGCAAAATTTTTTAATTCATTACCAGAAAAAATTAGAAACATGAATACCAATATAAAAAATTTTAAAACTCACCTCAAAAATTATACTGAAAACTTAAACTGAATGATATAAAAAAAAGCAATACAATAACACCCCCCCATACACACAAGCCTTGCTTAATTATGGGGGTACATCAAATATTCTACTATGTAATTAATTACTGTAAAAAAATTATTTGTAATTTATGTACCTTCTATTACTAATAAAAAAAAAAAATAAAATAAAATAAAAAATTTTATTAACAAAATCAAAAGGGGTTAAATATCCTTATTTAATTCATTTACTTAATACTTATTTCATTAGGGCTTTCCTATGTCGAAATAGAGAGCTTAACAATTATAAAAATTAAAAAAGTAAAACACTTATATACTATTTTTTACATTTACTCCACACAGGATGCCTTGAGGAAAATAAATTCCCTCAGGGCCTATGTGATCTGAGATGCTGTGTGGAGGGTCTTTTTGGGGAAAGGAATGAATGAACATTGGTCTTGAAGAGACCCATGTTGTAGGAAGGAGGAAACACAACGGCTGGCACATCATTCCACAGCCGAGTTGTTGAACACAATAACGAGTCGAAGAAGCGACCCGTTCTCATGTGATCAATGTCATGTTGAGCACGCGTTTGACGTGTTTCCCGACTATGCACCGGTGCCGAAGGGATCAATGACGCCAGTTCCTCGGAGCATCTTCCATTGAAATACCGGTAGAACAAGGATGGCATTCCCACCCGACTTCGGTGCTCTAAAGATCCATGCAATCCGTCTGTTAAATTAGGAGAATCTATCAGAGTTTCTGCACGGAGTGGAGGGTTTTTTTCCAGGTATTTTGGTACTCCAGACCAGAGGTGGTTGCCAAATTCAACCGTGGGGCGCACTTGTGATTTGTACAGAGTTAGCAGTTGTGTACTATTAAATATGTGCGGGCCCTGTACAGTACGCCCAGTTTTTGAGAGGCTAACTTAATTCTGGCTTAGATGGAGCCCCGTAACTGAGCTGGTCACTTAGAGTTACACCAAGCACATCAATGGAGGGCCTGTTGGGAAGATATAAAAATAACTACTGGTATTACTATAAAAGAAACGGTTCCATGCCAACTCAGAATGAAACCAAGTCAGAAACACCTCAGAAAGGTCATTAAAAGCTATGAAAATATAATTTAAAATTAGCCGGTAACCCTAAACTAACTTAACCTATTTAACCATTTTTCTATCATCACTCCTAATTACCTTTCTGAGGTGCTTCTGAGTTGGTTTCATTCTAAGTTGTCCGGTCACCAAAAGAAACACTGAATACAGTAAATCAAACGAAAATTACAGCAGGGCACTCCATTTATAGTTGGCACTCCATTTACATTCTACTGTAAACTAAATAAGTATCTATTGCAGGGTAACTGTTAACCGCTATCAGCCACAATCAAAGGATGACCAGTGACTAGGCTTGTTGAAAAAGTATCGATATATCGATGTATCGATATTTTTAATTCAATATGGCGATATTTTTATCCGATATATTCTAATCCGATATATCGATACAAAATATCCAATATCGAAAACTGTATCAAAAACGATATTTTTTTCAATTTATGTAACTAAAGTCACTAGAATCCAAAACCGTATAGGAACGAACTCATGACATCTGGCGGTTGAAATTTTAACTATTAATAGCTTACAAATCTATTGTTTTGCAATGGTATTTGTGATCACTAAACTATCTCACATGTGTAGGTACATACATAGAAATGTATGCTATTTTTCGCCTTTTTTTTCTAAGCCACTACTATGTGTTGGTTCCCAATTGGCTATGATTATTGACTATACCTTGTTCCAAACACGAAGTCCTTTTTGACAGATTAATACGCCAACAGAATGTTTTAGTTTACATATGTTAGAAGATAGCTTTTTAGTTTTGATACTTTTGTAATTATTACCTAATAAAAAAACCTTCATTTTTATTGAGATTTTTGTACATTAAAATAATGCACATTGTGTATAAAAATTACTTTTGATAATATTGAGCTGAATACACTTTTATTTAAAAAACGCAAAATCTTTTGAAATTTTGACCGATATATCGATATTTTTTCCTCGATAAATCGACGTCGATATTGATATTTTAATAAATATCGATACATCGATATATCGATATTTTTTTTCACTTTCGACGTCCCTACCAGTGACCATACTGACATTGACAAGAGGGATAGAATGAATAATTATTAACAAAATATATCAAAAGTAAATAAAATAAATGAAAGTAAGTACCTAATAATAAGTAAATAATAATAAATAAATCATAGTAAGTAAATAAATATAAGCTAGTAAGTTTCTATTGTAAGTATTGTTTGTTGGAAGCTCGATGATATGGATAATAATCAATTAAACCGTTTTAATATTTTTTTCTGAAAAAGATGTCTAAGAATGTAATTTATGAAACGAACATAATCTGCAGATTTAAAATACAACGTTATTCATGCAGTACAAGCCTTAAGTTCGGAATACTGGATGTAATTTCGCGGATATGTAGAATTTTTATTTTCTGCCAAACCATTTCCGAAAAAGCCAAGCAAAAGTTTCGAAGTCATTTGAAAATATATGGACCGCGGGAAGTTTAAATTGAATTTGCGGGATAAACGTCATGTTTTTTGGTATTTCCCGTAAAAAGTTTTGATCAATTTCAAGAATGTGATACTCGAATGTAATCCAAGTTTACGACGGTTCTGAGGGGAGATTTTGAATGGCAACATTTTACTCCAGAATTATTTCGGCTCTCGCAAAGCTATTAACTTACTGTAAATAGATCGTACACTTAGCACTTACATACTTTACACTGCGAAGTATGCTTTTAAAAGTAATCGATAAGATTTACGGAATACTTATAATTTTTTTAATTTATTCAATTTAGGTTTCTAAAAAGACATCTTTTTATAATTAATGTAAGTAAATGGTATTGAATCTCAAAACGCTTTTTGTAGATGATGTAGTACTGATAGCAGATAATCATTGTGACTTACAGAATAGCCTGGAAAGGTGGAGAAAGATCATGGAGGATAATGGCCTAAAAATTAGCAGAAAAAAGACTGAATATTTGTATTTACCATTTGAAGACACAAATGCTGTAACTCCTTCGATGCAACTGGATAGAGTAACATTAGCCAACTGTGATTGATTTAAGTATCTGGGCTCACTAATCCACAGAGACGGAGGATGTGCAGCGGATGTCATCCATAGAATAGGTGTGGGATGGATTAAATTTCGATCCGTAACAGGAATATTGTGTAACTCCAAAATGCCTATAAAACTGAAAGGAAAGATATACCAGACTATTGTGAGACCCGCAATAATGTATGGCTCCGAATGCTGGACTATGTACAACTCCTACACTAGGCAACTTGAAACAGCAGAAATGCGAATGCTTAGATGGTCGGCAGGAGTATCACTAAAAGATAAGATCAAAAGTTCACGCATTCGTGGTAGCCTGAGTGTCACAGACATAAATAGTAAGCTGGAAGAACGACAGTTGAGATGGTATGGACACATAAGACGGAGACCATCAGACCACACAGTGAGGCAGGCAATGTCTATGGAGCTTCATCGACAGTCATCCAGAGGAAGACCGAAGAACTCCTGGATGACTCAATGTTCCAAAATTCTTCAGAAAAACGGCCTGGATGAAGGCGATACCCAGAACAGAAGATATTACAACCTGAGAACGAGAAGAGCCGACCCCAACAGCCTACCTAGGCAATGAGTTGGGACAGCGCAAGGAAGAAGGTATTCAATCTCAAAATATTCCCAAGACCTTAAAGAACTGCGCGTTTTTAAATAAATTGATTTTTAAAAACTTTAATCGTAACGTTAAAAGCAAAACAAACTAGGGTGTTAAAATTTTCATTTTTCCCAAGACTGCGCGGACCAGCCAACGCTTTCCGCAAAGGTAGAAAATATATTTAACTGTACTGAATCAAGATGCAATAACATCCAAGATGTATTGTAGGAGCCACATTAAGTAAGAGAAATTATAGTAGTCATAATTATTTATTCATTTGTTAACTTTGATGTAAGTACAAACAACTAAAATAAAATTGATAAAAAACTATCAGTGAATATTATTATTAAAATAAAATTAATTAAAAAATATCAGTGAATATTATGCCATCTGGTTGGTGTAACAATAATGACTCCTCATTCTAACGAATACGTTAATACGAGTATGTAGACACTTGTTTTCTAATTAATCTACAATTACCATTCAAATTACAACATTATGTCAAATGAAATCATTTAATGTAAAATTAGTGCCCAATAACTTTTCGTGTCACAAGAACAAATGATAACAATTATCGTGGCATTACACGTAATATTTTGTCCATTTCATACCACTTTGTCTCTTTTTCAGCGCAATTCTTTTAAGCAAAATATACCCAAAAGGATTTGATCAAAGAGTGACAATTATCTTTGGGTCCTACAGAAAACAGAACGCAGAATGCATAACCAGGAAACGGTTTCATGGTTCTTTTAAGAGGAAAATCACAGAGGAAGGCTGCGTACAAAAGGTTTAGTTACTCTTTTGTTTTTTTTTCAGTGGGTACTTTTAATTGCGCGGCGAAATCGAAGCAAAAAAGCCTAAAATGTTTAAAAAATAATATTTTTAGTTGTCTGAGTGTATGAATTTTACGAAAATTTTTCGAATTTTTTTGAAATGGGAGATGAAATGGTATGAGGAACATGAAATCCTTTTTTGATTGTATGAAATTCATCACTTGATTGATTGCATAATGCTATTTCTACCACTTGTGCAGCTGTAGGCGGCGCAGAAATTCAGCAATATGTCGGCATTAGCATATTTATCTTCTTCGAATAAGAAACAAATGTATACGTGTACAGAGTTATGAAAAGTTATTTAAATTAGAAAGCGGTAGATTATGTACTGAGTTAATAAAAGTTATTTAAATGAGAAAGCAGGAGATTATGTACCGAGTTATCAAAAGTTATTTAAATTAGAAAGCGGGAGATTATGTACTGAGTTAACAAAAGTTATTTAAATTAGAAAGCAGGAGATTATGTACCGAGTTAACATAAGTTATTTAAATTAGAAAGCGGGAGATTATGTACTGAGTTATCAAAAGTTATTTAAATTAGAAAGCGGTAGATTATGTACTGAGTTATCAAAGGTTATTTAAATTAGAAAGCGGGAGATTATGTACCGAGTGAACAAAAGTTATATAAATTAGAAAGCGGGAGATTATGTAGTGAGTTAACAAAAGTTATTTAAATTAGAAAGCGGGAGATTATGTACCGAGTTAACAAAAGTTATTTAAATTAGAAAGCGGGAGATTATGTACTGATTTAACAAAAGTTATTTAAATTAGAAAGCAGGAGATTATTATTATTAGCAGGAGTTAACAAAAGTTATTTAAATTAGAAAGCGGGAGATTATGTACTGAGTTAACAAAAGTTATTTAAATTAGAAATCGGGAGATTATGTACCGAGTTAACAAAAGTTATTTACATTAGAAAGCGGGAGATTATGTACCGAGTTAACAAAAGTTATTTAAATTAGAAAGCGGGAGATTATGTACCGAGTTAACAAAAGTTATTGAAATTAGAAAGCAACCTATTTAACCATCTTTTTCGTCATTATTAAACCCCCGCATTACGAATTTCTAAGGTTTTGTAACATATTTTTTCTTAAACACTTTAAGTTTCTAAAAAAATATACTATTATTATTAATTTTTTAAACTTTTATGAGTAAAATCTCAAATTATAATATTTAATTAAATGAAGACAATATTAGCGAAACTCAATCGAAATCTGGAGACAGAAAAATCAGAAAAGATATTGGCTCCGCTGGGACTGAGTCCCAGCGTCGCCAATATCTCACACCCAGTCCCAGCGGAGCCAATATCTTTTCTGATTTTTCTGTCTCCAGATTTCGATTGAGTTTCGCTAATATTGTCTTCATTTAATTAAGTATATTATTTTTGAAGATAATATCTATATATTTGCCCGCCGAAATGGTAATTAAATGGATTTTCCTCGATTGAAAAAAATCGCAAAGAATGCTCTGAAAATTATTATAAGCACGTTCAAGTATAAAAAGATTGACAGTGTTCCTTAAATGCTATTTAAGATATTTCCCACGAAATATTTGCTCTATTTTAAACATGTCTTATTAAACATGTCATGTTTTATTGAACATTTTCACAATTTTTGCTTAAATATTACCGTTTTTAATATTAGCGCATTATTCCTCTAACATTCGTATTTACATATCTCCCCTTCTTTTTGAGAGCTTACTTCCGGGCCGTAGTGACTTTTCATTTATTTATTGATTAACACCCTTTTTCGAGGCTTTTACATACATATGAATAGTAAGAAATATACATAACTGAACTGCCTCAGTAACAATATTTCATATTTGCTTAAAGATAAATTTAAAAAGTCCACTGACTTGGTATAATTGTTTCCCTCCTTAAGTATTCCGGGCAAAGAGGAAGACATATGGTAGTTAGTCCCAGAATTTCGACACTGAAATAAATCCTGACATCTAATATTACGTAGTGGTATCCGGAAGCTTATCAATTTAAGCAATACTGAACTATCAACTAAATTTAAAATTCTATATAGAAATATCAAGTCAGTGAAAATTCTTTCAGTCAATGGATGCGCCGCATCCACATACTAAAGATCTACATACAAAAAGTTTAAATTTTGAAAAAAACAAAATTCGTCGTTAGCTACAACAACATCAGTAACGTCGTTATTTTTCAATCTAGCTCACTGAAAACTCACCAACCGCCACTGATATTTAAGTACTGTTACCGTGGGAATAAATGGAAATAATTCAAATAATGCTGAAAAATACAGATTATTAGGAGCAATGTGGACTCTACGTGGCAAATTCATTAGCAAAGATTAGGTGTATTTGGTTTAAAATGAACAGAAGATATTCAAAATACAAGATTATATTATCTATTCAAAGGACACCCTGAATTTACGCTTACTGGCAAAAGGGCTTACTTGAGTTAAGAAGTTGATTGTGATACCATAATAAGTTGCAGCGTAACTGTGTAGGTTGGATAGCGTGGCTTGCCTAAAACTCCACGCACAGATTTTAAAAAGAATCTCGCATCGTGAGAATGGAACGTCTGCAGAACCATTGGCTACCAGCCAAAACGGCCTTCCAGAAGCAGAACAAGTTCATGTCTTCAGATGCCAATCGTCCTTCCAGAATGACTTCCAGTCAGTTCTAAAGATGACGAGTGATTTCCACGATGTATGATCACTCAACGCGAAGAAATTGCAAAAAAAGATTATTGCAATTTGAACTCGTTCCGTCGTACGAGTATGTCAGTTCAGAGGGTCGCCCATAAATAAACCAAACCACACACGGGTCGCCTAACGCTCTGGGTTGCCGCACAAAGAGAGCTCCATTTGAAGTCTCGAGATTTGAATCCTGCCTGAAGGTTTGGCAATAGTTCAACCCCAAAATATTACAGTGCTGGCAATCTGACCAACGCACAATGAGGAGCTATCACATACTGAAAGCATAAACAATATAAACATGGTGTTTATAAAATGTATAATTACACATATCTGTTACGGTTCCATGACAGTTCATCCTGCGACAATTCATCCGGCCGACAGTTCATCCCGCCGACAATTCATCCGACGACAATTCATCCTGACAATTCAACCTAACCTAACCTAACCTATAAGTATAAGTATGTCGTATTTTGTTATTCACGCATGCTTTTTCGGAGAGTCGAAATTATTGTTAGTAAAAATATTTTTACAGCGGATTTCCACTCAAGATGCCTTCAGATATAAGTATATCGATTTTGGTTGTACGGCCGTATATCCTCTTTGCATACTTACTTAATAAAAATCTTCTAAATGATCAGGCAGGATGAATTGTCGCCGGATGAATTGTCGGCGGGATGAACTGTCGGCAGGATGAACTGTCGGCAGGATGAACTGTCGGCCGGATGAACTGTCGCAGGATGAACTATCGCCGGATGAATTGTCGCAGGATGAACTGTCATGGAACCAAAATATTACAGTGCTGGAAATCTGACCAACGCACAATTGTCATTGCGCAATAGTGTGGATCGATTTTTTGTTTTTTGTTTTTCTTAGCAGCGGGGTGTGGAATGGATGCTCTATAGGGATACTATTAAAAGTCATTATGACAGCATTAAGATATTTTGAGTGCAAGTACTGCCCCAAGTCAATTCAAATTTTAATAAAGCAGTGAGAAACTAGAAAAATAAGGGTTTAATCTTTGCTCAATAAAAGTGTTATAATATAAAAAAAATTTAACTTTTCATTTCAGTAAATTATAAGTATAATATTATCTACAAATCAAGAGACAATAAAAGTACCATTGCTGCACAAAAAAACACAAACAAGGTTAAAAAATAAAGTCAAAAATCATAAAAGTTTTTGTGTTTTACAGTCCTTCTTCATATTGAATACCGGCATTATACGACAAGATTCTAGCTTGTTTTGTATCCACCCTTTCAGGGTGGATACAAAATCCTTATCACACCTTAACACCCTTATCCACGTCTTTCAGGGCCGCAAACAGCAGAGCACGATGTCGTTAAAACTTTGCATCTTTCCGTGGCTTGCGTGTGACAGGGCATCAATCGGAATGTACACAAAATGTTGGATTCGATAATTTCGTGATCTGCAATGGCATCAATTATTGTCTCGCTAGATATCAGTTTTGTAAGAGGTGGTTCTGGTGGTTTTTCCCAGTAGTTCAAGTCAATAAAGTCTACTGCGTTGAAATTAAAATAGGAAGCTTAAATATTCCTATTGGAGAGAACCCTGACGTACGTTCTCGGATACTTAGAATCCGTCTCAGAGCCAATTCTCTAATTTGTCTTCGTTAGTCGTTTAGCATACTAATAAGTATATTTTCGCTGTGGCCAAAATACCCCTTGCGTTGAATTACGGGATCTACAACCTTTTTCAAATGCTCTGGAAGGTAACATGACAATTTTATGGTTTCGTGGAGGTGTCTTGCCCCGTAAACACATGAAGGTTGTGTTTTTATTTTAAACCACATCGGAGCACACACTCTTAGCATAAATTCAGTCAATATCACCTGATTTTCTTTCGGATTCTTGGTTGAAATGTAAAGTCGGAGAATAGTATTGGCTATTGTTAACCAACGTGAATGACAGATTTTACCGGGGTTTCTTTTCGCTAAATTTTCGTTACATTGTCCTTCGGCAATTGCTCTGCACATTTCCAATAAATAAAGCTGATCGGTGCTAAGGTCATCACGGGATTTTGTAATGTCCGGTAAGTTGCATTCTATTGCTTGAAATTCTATCATAAGAAGATGTTCGCAGTTCTTGAGTAACTTTCGGACCTGTTGTCGATCCATCAAGGTATTCGAAAAGGTGTCTCAAACTTAACTTGTTAGCATGTAACTGACAGACCAACCACTGAAGTGAACGATGGAGCTTCCCTTCAAGAAGTCGAATAATGCCAGATTTAGTTCCAGTATTAACGGCTGTTCCGTCACATCCGATAGCCACGATGCACGCTAAATCAATGGATTTTGCCACAAAATATGCAAACAATTTGTGAGTTATTGTTTTAGCATCACCGAACTTAACGCCTATGTGGCCAATGTATTGTGAGGTTCTTTCAAAAGACTTGCTATTGCTTGATCTTGCGCACAAAAACAATTTTCGAACGAAGTACATTTGCAAGCAGCGATATCAAATAACGTCTGGCTGCGTCTTTTGAAGTCATCCAGTTTTTTAAGACAACTCTCACTGTGCTTTCTACCTTTGTATGGTTTAAGAATGACCCAATATTTTTCATGGTAGGTAGTATTTTACTCGCGCCAAAATTGTGCGATGTTCCACGATCGGTAGAGACGCTCGTTTCCAAATATTTTCTATTTTAGTAGCAACAATTTCTCTAGTATCTCTTACCAAATCCTGGAATCACTTTTCTGTGCTTTGATAAAATATTTCATCACGTCTTCATAACTTGGTAACACAATAGCTGGTAATTCCGCACTACAACCAAACAAAGGACAGTTTTTCTCACCGCCTGCGTAAACTCATTGTTATTTTGTTTAACTTGAACTCCAAATAATAATTGTAAACTGTAATTACTCAAATGGACGTGCTCGCGATGCTAATTACAATTATTTTCTGATGATTGCAATAACGCATGCAACACCCCCGCGGCCCCGCAACCCTGCGCGCGGGAATGCGCGGTGCGCGAGCGAGGCGCAAAAGTGGACTCGGCAATTTGTCAAATTTTCGCGGGAAAATAAATATTATCATATTTTTTTAATTCTATTATTTAAGGCACGGCTATTTCTATTCATTTTGAAATGTAAAAGTAAAAATTAAAGTATTAATATTGACACAAAACTATTTTATAAAGAGACAATTTTTTACCAGATTTTAAATAATTCAACTGCTTTGGGGCAGTACTTTTTATCAAAATTTTAAATTGATATTTTGTATGCTTAATTGTATGTACCGAGAGCATCTATTCCGCACCCCGCGAAAACTGATTTATAAAAAATAAAAAATTCCATACAATGGCGATCCACCCTATTGCGCAAGTACTGGAGCTATCACACACTGAAAGCATAAGCATGGTGTTTATAAAATGTATAGATACACACATCTGTTACATATATGCTTTTACGTAACATTTCCGCCGCCCTATACAATCCGATTACTTGCATATCTTATCATTTCAGAAGATATTTCGGTTAAGATTTACTGTATAAGAGAAAATTAGAAACTCACTCACCACAGAACTATTATATTTCCTTAACTAAAGTCTTGCGGTCATGGTAATGCGTCTGGGGTTTAAGCTGATTATTAATTTTGTAATCCTCAATTGCGAGAAAAACTCAATAACCCATGTTATTTGAAAAATAATTCCTACTATACAAATATATAATTGTATTCTAATACTTTTATTGGGGCTTATTTACAACCCACTCAGGAATTCTATATTCCATGATTTATTTTTGAAAGAAATGTTCTGAGAATGATGGTATTGAAAGCTCCTGTCCTTTTTCTAAATATAACCCATTTAGGGACTTAGCAGTAAATAGGCGGAGGTTCAAAACAAATAAAATATTTTGCTTGGTCTTCTAGAAAAATTCATTGGTTCAAATACTGAGCATTGCGATATTAGATCGGAAATTAATATGTCCATTCAGGTTATTGAGTTTCTGTTCTATAAAAAATGGATTGTAGGTTTATTTATTTTTCTTTTTGCTTTATTACAAAATTTACTTCTTTTCCGAGTACCACAATTTGGTACATAATGGAAATACAGATGTTGTGCAAGTTTAGTGATTAAGAAAAATGTTATACAAAGACTTTAATTTTTATTTTTATGAAGTCAGCTAATTTATTTAACACTTTATAAAAACCTAATTTTAAATTCTTTTTTTTTTTTAAAAAGAAAGACAAACATTCCCGGGTTACGAATAACCCAACAATGTTTGAAAATCACATACTACCACCACAGAAAGCCGAAAATATTGGTTGTGTTGTAATGGAGGACTTAGCCAGCCGAGGAATCGAACACGCGACTCCCAGGTTTTATTACCCAAGCGCTATGCCCACTCAACCACTGACCGGACGAATTACGGAAGATATTTCAAAACTGCCTCATCTGATGTTATATTGGAGACATGTAATCAATCAGTATAACTATTTTGACGACCGGCGTGGTCTAGAATCCGAAGGTCACGGGATTGAATCCCGGCGTGGGCAAATAATTTGTGTTATTTCAAAATTAATTGATTAAAAAAAATATAAGTATATTTGTGCACGTTCCAAAGTGGAAGATACGCTCAGTATTGCCCTGGTGTAAGATCACCATTCAGAATTGAAACGTTGCTTGAAATGGCTTTGGCCGTGTTTGGTGACCAGATCTGATTAGCCAGGTTTTCCCCCCCTTCCTCTTCAGCTGGGACTCTTGTGGGGTATTACTATAAAAAAAAACAATTTTTTTGTGAAGTGCCTACCCTTAACCACTGGAGCGCTTTTTGCCACAAAATGGCACTATTTAAAATATCTCGGATTGCTTTGCTGCCAATTTTGGCAAATTTTCCCTTATTTGCAAGTGATTAAGTAGGAGTTAAAGATTTTATAATTTTTTTTTTATAAATCCTACGTATGTTTGATAATCGACAAAATATAGATGAATTCATTGGCTGTATGGAACTACGAGTATAATCAGTTTGTATTTCTCCATATTAAAATTAGGAGCTATGATTTTTTTATGTGGGGGGAAAACATTCAAAATGATCACACAAAAAAAACACGAGCAATCGGAGAAAAAAGTTTAAATTTACGCTGACGCTCCAGTGGTTAAAAGTCTGTTTTTTTATAATTAAATTGATTATTTTTGAAGCGTCAGCGTCGCGCCGTTGAGGTGAAAATGAGAGTGGTTTATATTGATAATTCGTCAAATGATTCAAATACAATACGAATTTAAATCTAAATAACATAATCTACCTTACAACCATCAACCTATCGTTAAAAACGAATCACCAGTGGTGCATTATAATATGCGAGCCTGAGGTGTGTAAATAACCCCAGACCCTCTGGGCTTAATACCCAAGAAATTATGATTGTGAAAAAGAAACTACTTGCGCGAACTAATATCACAAAGGATGGCACAAAAGAGAAACTCCAGGGAATGACAAATCCACCAACCTTGTTTTTGCTTATCTTGATGTGTGGAGGCCTCCTTTGTCATCAAACCAACAATTAGATGCAGTAAAAGAAATCCTTATGTAATGCAGCCAATGTAATCCTTATGTAATGCAGTAATCAAAGTTCCTTTTCAAACAATGAAGAAAATTGTCCAACAAAACAGACAGTGTCAGTTCTTTTCTTGTTTTAGAATTTATTTTGAAAATCAATCCATTTCGATGTCTTTGTCAATTCCAAGGAGTAAAGTAAAGTAAGTACCATGCTTGTGATATGTTTATTTAAAATTTCGAACAAACAAAAAAAATACATATTGCAATGCGTAACCATGCTCCCCGCCTTGGAAGTTCACGGAACTTTCAAAAAACAAAACAAAGTTTAAATTAAACTTATTAAGGATAAAATCACTAAGTTGAAAAATGTTTAAAAATAAAATAAAAATCATGTTGCTAAGTCAACTAGGTGTTAAATAAAGAATATCATGTTGCTAAGTCAACTAAGTGTTAAATACAGAATGTCATGGTTAAGTCCGAAAGAATTAAATTATGATAAGTTATTAACATAAAATAAAATAAAGATAAAATTATTGCGTTGGGATGGGATATAATTTAACGACAGGACGTTTAAAAAATCCGTATCTGGTCTTTACCGTCGCAACTCGAATTATATTATCAGTACCAGGATGAACGTCCGTGATTACGCCCAAAGGCCAATTTAACGGAGGCGAATCCTCCTGTCCCACAAGTACGACAGTTCCAACCTTAATAGGATGGTCAGTCGTAGTCCACTTCTGCCTGACTTGCAACGTGTGCAGATATTCCAAACGCCACTTTTTCCAGAAGGATTGAACCATGCCATCTAATAACTGCTTGCGCTGAGCAAAGTTTGTTTTAGCGTCTGTCAAAACAGAAGCAGGTAAGTACTGTAAAGGTGTCGACATTAGAAAATGCGCAGGAGTAATCACTTCCGGATAGGGTTCGGAAGACACGACTGTGAGTGGGCGCGAGTTCATCAAACACTCTATTTGAACCAGGACGGTCTGTAGTTCTTCATAAGTGAGGAGCTGAGTTCCGATCACACGGTACAAATGAGTCTTCATACTCTTTACGTTTGACTCCCATATACCTCCGAAATGAGGCGCGCGTGGGGGAATCATTTTCCACTCAACCCGGCGATTAGCGAGTTCGCGCTTTAAAGCGGGCTCAAATTCTGACTCAACTAAAAACTTATGGAGATCATCTAATTGTGCCTTTGCACCAATAAAATTGGTGCCATTATCTGAATACAAGCATGACACAGGGCCACGCCGAGAAATAAAACGGCTGAAAGCAGCCAGGAAAGCATTTGAAGTTAGGTCAGAGACCAACTTAATATGAATGGCCTTAGTTACAAGACATACGAAAAGACAGATATATGCCTTTTGTGAATGTTGTCCTCTCCGACGAGCAAGCGTGATACGGAGGGGACCTGCGTAATCTACACCGGTATGAACGAAAGCCTTTGCTTCTACAATACGATATGAAGGTAAATCCGCCATCTTCGGTGTAGGATGCGACGGATTTGAGCGGAAGCAGCAATTGCATTTCCGCACTTTTGCCCTAATAACAGTCCTGGCATCTAATATCCAATAGCGCTGCCGTAAGATGGACATAAGGAGTCCAGGGCCTGTATGACAGTTCATGTCATGGAAATGATCGATGATAAGATCCACAACACAGTCATGTTTAGGTAGTAATACCGGATGTTTAACCTCAAATGGTAAGTCCGATTTAGAAAGCCGCCCCCCAATACGTAATAAATTATCCTCATCGAGAAAAACTGATAAATTCCGAAGCTTCTTTGAAGGCAATTTGCTTTTCTGGAGTGCAGCAATATCTTCTTCAAAATGAATACTCTGCACAGAACGAATCACAGCTTTTTCAGCAGTCATAAGATTATTGACCGTTCCAGAAGAAGGTGATACCCTTTTTACGAATTGGAGAACATAAACGACAATCCTTAAAAGTTTATCCCATGTGGAAATGCGCTGAGCAAGTTCACTCAGGACCGATTGTTCACGTTGAACTATTGCAGTGAGCACATTAGTTTTGTGCTCAGGCATTTCACCAGTATTTGTGAAATGAAAAGGTTTTATTGGCCATTCCAAAGGTGTGCTGCGAATCCATGATGGGCCGTTCCACCATAGTTCGTGTGAAACGAGTTAGGAAGGAAGCACTCCACGTGAAAGGCAGTCACTAGGATTTTCGCTACCGGCGACATGATAGAAGTTCTCAGGAGACAAATTCTCCTGACATTGAGCCACGCGATTACTAACAAACACCGACCATCGATGCGGTGAAGAATGTATCCACGAGAGCGCAATGGTCGAATCTGAAAACGCATATATCCCGGCAATAAGAAGACGCGAACGATAATTGTCTTGAACCGTCCGTATTAGTTTGGACATCAAGACCGCGGCACATAGCTCCAAACGAGCGAGTGTTGTCACTTTGGCGGGAGAGACCTTTGATTTTGCACACAACAATCTCACGGTAATATTCCCAGACGGATCAGTTGTGTGTAAATATATCACACAGCCATAACCATTCAGGCTCGCATCGCAGAAAGCGACAATGAGCACTGTACTGCCCTGTAGGACACCAACATGACGTGGGATTTTTATCGTAGAAATTAAAGGAAATTCCTGTGTGAGTGCTGAGAACCTTTGAATAACGCTCTCAGGGGGGTATCATCCCAACCAATGTTGCACAGCCATAGCTCTTTAATAAGCAATTTAGCGTACAGAATGATGGGGGCGACCAAGCCAAGGACATCGAATAAGCGGGCGACTATAGAGAGTATGTTCCGCTTTGTACACTTCTCCTGAACATAAGAAGTCGTAAAGAAGAAGCTGTCATCAACTGGTTCCCACGAGAGGCCTAACACCTTAGAGGCATTGTTAGAACCAACAGTGAAATCCACCGCACTGCGGTGAGAATCTGGAAGGTTTTCAAGTACAACTTGAGAATTACTAGTCCATTTGACCAAATCAAAGGCACCGGACTTGAATAACGAGATTAATTCTCGAGAAAGACGTATGGCGCTGGACTCATCTGCAATAGAATAGACCAGGTCGTCCATATACAACTTGGATTCTGCCACATTGGCAGCATCCGGGAAATGTGGTCTCATATCTTGGGCTAACTGACGAACAGTCCTCATTGCTAAGTATGGACTTGCCGTTAGTCCGAAAGGGACCCGATTAAATTGAAAAGTCCGTATGAGATCGTTGTTGGAGAATCGAAATAAGATTCTTAGATATCTACGATGCTTGATAGGAACTTCAATCTGTAAATACATTTGCTTTATGTCCGCAGTCATAGCGATGGGAAAAAGACGAAAGTCAAGCAAAAGCAAAAACAAATCAGCTTGCAAATTGGGACCAGTATGCAAGACGTCATTTAATGACAGCCCTGAATGAGTCATGGCGCTAGCGTCGAGCACAATCCGAGGCATAGGTTTGTCCGGACGATTGACGGCATGATGCGGGATGTAATATCCATCATCTGTAATTTCTGACTCTTTGACTTCTGACAAATAATTGCTGTCAATATATTCACCGATAACTTTGTTATAATTCTCCTGTAAAGAAGGTGATTGTTTAAATTTTCGTTCCAAGGCCATAAATCGGCGCTAGGCGGTAGTAAGAGAATTACCCAATTGTTTTGGGTCTTTGCAGAAAGGTAAAGCAACAGAATACCTTCCATTGACAGCGCGAGCGATAGATGAAGTAAACAGATTCTCACATTCCGTCTCCTCCGGACTTAAAAATTGCATGTTAGGGATTTCTTCTAACTGCCAAAATTTTTGGACTAAATCATTAAGTGCAAGTGCGGAAAATGAAGTACTTGTATTAAGCACATTATCAGGGTAGTCGCCCATTAGCACGAAACCAAACGCGGTCGATAATGCGGGGGGTGCACTAGTCCCTGATTCAATCCTGTCCCCTAAATAGATATGTGGAAATAATTGTGCCCCTAAGACAACATCTATGTTTCCGGGAATGTTCCACGTTAAATCAGCGAGGGGTATGCCCTCTAAATACCTCATATCAACCTTTGCTATGTAGTGATTAGGTAACTTGTCGGTAATGCACTCGACAACGAGCGCAAATATGTTATATTTATTATTTAGGTATACGCGAGACTCAATGTCCAAATAAACGTAACCAAGAATTTGTCGTGATGCTGAACCAATTCCTTTAACAAAAGAATTACTCAAAGGAATTATTGGCAAATTCAGCGCCTTGCAACAATCGACCGTGATCAAATGATTTTGTGAGCCATTATCAATTAGACACCGAACAATAATTTTATTTCCATTTTTAAGATTTGCATACACTTGAGCAGTTGATAGTAAAATTGTAGTATTAGGAGCTACTTTAGCTGACAATGAACACGAAGAGTTAACGTGCGAGGGCTCCTCTAGTTTCGCATTGCAATTACACAAAATATTGACGTTGGATGGCCCTGGCAAAGGAGGCGTAGACGACTCGTCACTGGTAGGTATTTGAGCCGTATGTACGTGAGTATTGGTTTTAACTCTACTACTACTCTAGAAGTGTAGGAATGTATGGTGACGTTTTTTGCATACCTCGCAAACAACCGATGATTTGCACGAATTGATTGTATGCAACCCGCTGAGACAGTTCACACAGGCATGTTTTGATTTAATGAATTCAAATCGGGCCTGTGGCGAACTCAAACCTTTAAACTGTGAGCAAACATTAATTGAATGACCAGTTTTGTTGCAATAAATACAAACTTTCGCGGGCGAAGCCGGAACATGGATACTCTCGTTGCTCGCGACGAACGTTTTGTAATTATTTGCACGTGATGAAGAGGTAGGCGCCTTATTTATAACACCGTGATTATTGCTTGTCCGTTCTAATATTTTTACTTGATCTTTCACAAATGAGATCAACTCATTGTATGCAGGAATTTCTGGAGTTCTAACTGACATTTCAAAATTTTGTGACGTTTGGGAATCAATTTTCCTTAACGCACAGTGTAATAATATGAAGTCAGTTAAATCTTCAATATCTAACTGTTTTAACGCCAAAACAGACGAAGAATACCTTTCAACAAATGAATCAAGACTAACAGATGTATTTGTGCAACCCTTTATGTCAAGAATATTATTCAAATAATATGTGCCTAGTGCACGTTTATCTTGATATTTCGAAACCAACGAATCCCATATAATCTTGTACGTCTCTCCGGTAGGTATAATACCCGCGGTAATCTGCAACGCGCTATGCGTTAATTTACCTACCAAATACTGCACACGTTGAGAATCATTCAGCTGTGTATTATTATGGATGTTCGATTTGAATGACTCATAAAATTTTGCCCAGGTATCCATTTTACCGTTGAAGGAGGGAAGTTCTATAGGGGGAAGTTTGATGACTGGTACGCGAGAATCGCGGACGTTATTCTGTGACGTTGTTGTTGTTGCATTTTGAATTTTGTCACGTACGCGTTTCACACTACCAAACAAATCCTCAAAAGCATCCAATTGTTGATAATCCGGTTCAAATGTCGGGTTTGAAATCAATTGGATATTATTAATATCATCAATAACATTTTCAAACTGCTCCCGCATCTCTTCAATTCTTTCTGACTTAGACAAGAAGTTTTCATTCTGCCTTGATTCAAAGGTGGAAATGTTTTTAGCCAAATTAAACAAATCGTTTAACCGGGAAAAAAGCCTCTCCTTTTTTGCTGTCAAAATGATCAACTTTCTATCGGTTTGGTCACTCAACTCTTCCGTAATGAAGGGCATTTTAAATAAAAATAATTTTTAAATGTTCGTCACTAAATTTTCACAAAACTACCTATAAGGTATTTCGTAAATTACCAAAGAATACGTAATCACAAACCTTTATTTGAGTAATTATGAAATTAAGCAACCAATAAAGATTTTGTAGGTTCTATTTCAAATTTACCAAAAAAATACGTAAATTGACGCTAAATAATTCTATAAGAGGTAGGTATTTCAAGAATATTACCAAAATTACGTAAATCTGAAACCTTTCTTATAAAATTTATGCTGTAAGAATAATTAAGTGTTATAGAGTATAATGAAATTTGTCAATTAATACACAAATTCCCACTAACATCCAACAAATATTATTAGAACTAGCAATACAATATAGGTATTCCGAAATTTACCAAAATTACGTAAACCGAATTTCCAAATTATTATATTACCTTGCTAGAACGTATCCGGTGATCGAAGGACCATAATTATGCATTATAATATGCGAGCCTGAGGTGTGTAAATAACCCCAGACCCTCTGGGCTTAATACCCAAGAAATTATGATTGTGAAAAAGAAACTACTTGCGCGAACTAATATCACAAAGGATGGCATAAAAGAGAAACTCCAGGGAATGACAAATCCACCAACCTTGTTTTTGCTTATCTTGATGTGTGGAGGCCTCCTTTGTCATCAAACCAACAATTAGATGCAGTAAAAGAAATCCTTATATAATGCAGCCAATGTAATCCTTATGTAATGCAGTAATCAAAGTTCCTTTTCAAACAATGAAGAAAATCTTCCAACAAAACAGACAGTGTCAGTTCTTTTCTTGTTTTAGAATTTATTTTGAAAATCAATCCATTTCGATGTCTTTGTCAATTCCAAGGAGTAAAGTAAAGTAAGTACCATGCTTGTGATATGTTTATTTAAAATTTCGAACAAACAAAAAAAATACATATTGCAATGCGTAACCAAGTGGCTTAGAACTAATGACATTTCATGTGAATACCTCACAAACGTCCCAACTACTCCCAACCTTCTGTAGGTAAAGGGACAATGGCATCCCCAAACAGGGTATTTTGTAGCTTAAAAGGAAGGAGATCGGGAAGAAGACGGATAAGAAGAACCGGGCTGTTCGAATCTGGCCACCAAATACGGTAATGCCATTTATGCGACGTTTTCATTCCAAACGGTGTTCTTTCAAGTAGGAGTATCTGTCACGTTTGATATAGTCGAAAAGTATGCTGATGGTACTTCCTTTCCTCCACAGATTTACCATTCTGATCCTAAGGACTTCCCGCCCTAGGACGTGCGTGCTGAGATCAGCAAGGAAGCGAGAATTAATTCTCGAGTAGAAAGAACGAATAGAGAAGGGTTGCTTAAGTGGAACTAAATGTGTTCTGCGAGAGTGAGGGTTCTTAATCGACACGAGTGCCACGAACGTTTATTTTGGGCACTCTGCGAAAATAATTATTATCGTTAGAAAATTGCTGGAGCACTACGTAATATATAAGATGCGAAGGAAAGATTATAATTAAATACAAGGACAAGAAAATGTTTTTTGTTGGAGGAAATATTATAATTAAATATAAGGAAAAGATTTTTTTTACTAATCTCCCCTTCAGAAAAAAATACACACACACGTTATTTGAATCGTCTGTTCTATAGCGGCCTTAAGTAGTTTTTAAAAATATTACTGTATTGATTATCTGGATGTATTTACATTGCGGGTAACTCGATACTATTTCACATTTCCCTGAACAACCACTGATCTCCTGGACTTCCATCTTCAAAGAGCAGACCACAACCAGCGAAATTCATCTTTAACTCTGTTCCTTCTAATCATCAAAATAACAAGTTAACGTTTTAATTAGTGGTCTGTGGCCTAGCCCCCTAGACCCCTAGGGCCCAGGACAAGGGGGCTGCAAATTAAGAATTCAATACAAGATTTAAAGTATCCAATCTCGTCGCTACCCCGGGACTGCGGCTAACGAATGAGCTGACGGTGATTTATAAAGTTATTTAGTTTGTTTGTGTTCTCCTCCCGGAGGGGCCGCTGTGCTAAGAATCATAATCGAGTTTCGACATTAATTCCGCTCGCATTCTCTGAGCAGGCCTGATTTATTTCCATGTGGTTATTCGCAGGAATCAAATTACACGAAATTACAAATGAAAGAGAGTGTGTGTGCTTTTAACGACTAAAATGCTAGAGATTATATAAACCCAACAAATTAAAGCAGATAGAATCTCTCCAATATTTATTTTTTAATTAATGTTTAAAAATGACAAACATATATATACTTTTAAATGAAGACAATTATTACCGGATTATGAATAACCTAACATTATTTGAAAACGTTTAACTACCGTTTATCATCGAAAATAATTTCCCTCGGGTGACTCAGGACCTATGTCATCTTTTGGGATGCTGTGTGAAGGATATTTTTAAGGGAAGGAGTGTTCTGGGAAGGAAAAGGGTTTAAGGGGTGGGTAGGAATCTGGGGTTCAGTGTTTCCTGGTCATCCGCCTCCGAAACCCTAACAAACCTCACCCCATGAACCCTGGCACTCCTGCTAAATCACCATCCGTAGCGAACCACTACCCATTCCCGCCTCCCAAATTGTGAAGTGAGTTGTGTGTCGAGGATATTTAAAAAAAATATGGAAAGGGTGACCTGGGAAAAGGGAATCAGAAGTGAACATCACATTATTCCATTCCTCCAACAAAGGGTCTTCGTCAATCGGCCTCCCACGGCCACGCAGTAGAAGGGCTGACGTATCGGCCGCCAAGATATGGACGCTCCTCACACCATGAAACTGGAAACCCCTGCTAACAAAAGTAGTAGAACAACATGGGGTGACTAATTGGGCCTTGGTGACTTTTTCAACAAGTGACTTGGGGTGACCTATGGCAGAGGTTATCCAATGAATGGTTCCCGGGGCGGCGCGGCACACACCCTCCTCCCAATTTAAAAAGTTACTGTGTACCGTCTTGCCTCGTGCTTTGACCCTGAATATTTTAATTAATTTTATTTTTTGGATAAATGATTGAATAGTAGATAGACACTACCTATCAGAATGTAATGTATAATAAAGGTCTAATACAGGGTGTCCCAAAAGAAAGTTTATGTTCAGAGGATCGATTTTTAAAAAAATAAGGGTTCTATCGAAAAAATGTTTGTTAAATACTAAAATACACAATTTGGGAATTTATTTCTTAAAAATAATGTCGTCAAATGTAAACCCTCGCGTTCGCGGCATTAATTAATCGAAGTGTAAAATTTCTCATGACGACTCGGCAGGTAGGCTTCGTGATGGCTGCTATTTCGTGAAGGATATTTTCTTTTAATTGCATCAGGGAAGTCGGATTTTTGGAGTGCACTTTAGATTTGAGATAACCCCACAGGAAAAAGTCCATAGGGGTTAAGTCAGGACCACGAGGAGGCCAATTTATGTCACCACTCCTGGAGATCAATTTGCCAATTGGAAAATTTCACGAACTCATGGCAGAGACGTATTGGACGTATGTAATGTTACTCCATCTTGCTGGAACCATGTTTTTTGGTTATAGCCAGTAAGTTTGTAGGGGTGCAGCATTTAGGTATTTATGCAAAATGCTATGTAACGGCGATCTATGCACATTTAAAGCACTTGCGCGCTTCCGAATCGAAAAGTTTGAGTCGTCACGAAAAGACTGATACACACTATCTACGTTTTCTACAATTCTCGAAGACCTTGGTCGACCGGATTTTGGTTTTGCCAGCGTTGTACTGATCTCTTCAAACTTTTTGACTCATTTTCGAATGTGAGGAATGCTTGACGCATTATTGAACTGACGAAAACCTCAAATATTGCAAAATCTTCTACGCGCTACAGTCGTCGAATCACCATTTTTGTAAAACTCACGCACGCACAACGCCCGGTCGCTCCCGAGAAATGCTTCATAGCGACTAAATTCCCAAGAGCCAGACTACTGATTGACATACCCCCCGCGCTCCTCGGAAAAGTTGCGTTCACACAGAAAGCAAAACATGTATAAACTTTCTTTAGGGACACCCTTGTATGTTTTTGTAAAAGTTTCAAATTGGAATAAAAAGTTAAATTTATATTCTTATAGTAATGATCAACTATTTGTACTTTAAACGCAACAGTGACCTATTTTTCATTCTTGGATAACTACATAGCGTGCATTTTTATAAGTTTTTCACCAACATTAAAAGCGTGTTAAATGTAAGGTATCTTAAAAAACCTTATTAAATTGCCTCAAATTTACGAGCGTAAAACATGCAGGGCGGGTGCAGTCGTATAAATTACAAAGCTAAATTGCGGGCAAAAATAATTAAATCCGGCATTTACAATGCTTTAAGGTTTAAGAGTTAACCTTGTTATGCACGCAGGAAGTTTCCGACTGGGTGCCAGAGCCTCCGCGTGGTATTTGCCTGAGGAGTGGGTATCACGGATTGTAATTAAAAAACCGTTTTCCACCCTGCTTGCACGACTTTGTTGGATGCAATGGTGCAAGGTTGCCGAAAGCCAAATTACATGGAACAGGGATTACAAAACATTGAGATTCCCGTTATTAATGAACAAAAAATTACACTCAGTTATTTTTAACCATTTATTCGGGAGTTTTTTTGAGATTGTAAAAGAAGTGAGAAGGGAAATGATAGAGTGGAAGGCTGGGAAGCAGTTACCTAGCTATTCAGATTTCAGATCTGATTTCTCACCAGGGCAAATCTGAGTATCTGCCGCTCTGACGGGAGACCCCATCAAACTAAAAACTTTGCTTGAAACTATAGCTACCTAACAGACCAGATTTGAAATCTAAATTGCCTGGTACCTGGTAAACTTCTGTTTCTCTGTAATTTGTTGTGTTGATCGACGCTGAAGCGAGGTATAGTGATTTATTTTTGGGTTATTTTGCCGTGCTGCGCTACCTGGTCTTTGCCAACGTTTCCTAATTATGGAGGCAATTGAAATTCACAAAAATCCCATTAATATTAATATACATGACGGGGCTTATCTCAACAATTCACCGTATCCGGTAATTGATGGCTACACCAAAACTAAACGCAGAAAAACAGTTTAAATTCTGTTGTAATACCGCTTGTAGAGGATTAGAGCTGGCAAGACGGTATCGCATCTACATACACACTTTACCACTACCAAAGTCTGCTCTGATGAAGGACCCTGTAAAGCTCTCCGAAACGTTGGATAAAGAAAGGGGTAGCGCAACACGGTGTAATAACCTAAAATAATTAACAATATTACTTTTGGCCATGAAAATCTAAAATCATATCTTAGTATGAAACCCGTTCCTTTTTACAAATGTTATATAATTTCAAGTAGGTAGGCGAGAAACTATTAAAATTCCATTAGCCTAAATGTTTCGTAATATTTTCTTCCCGCGTCCCCGCGAGTTTTAGAATCTGTTACATTCCTACAACATTAGAAAAAGTAATAGCAACGTAATACTTTTTTGTTATTTTGTAAGCGCAGGAAAGACATTTTAACGAAAATGTAAAGAAAAGTTAATTTGGGGTCATGAGTTGATGACTCCCGCATTAACAGTAATACAAACAAACTAAAATAAGCTCATGAAGTTCTTTAGTGACATACGCAACACCTATAATAATTTAAAATGATATGTTTAAAGTCTATTATAATATTTTTCAATCGCGTACAGAATATGGGATTATTGGATGGGGATATGCTTCAAACACCCATTAAAAGCAGCTCTTTAAAACACAAATAATAATAACAAAAATAATCATGGAGGTACCATTAAAAACTCTCAAAATAATAGTTTTAGAACTTTTTTAGTATTCAGTACAGTTAAACTCTACCCAAAATGTGATCTATTCAATTTTAAAGGAAAACATGAGTAGCCTACTGACAAAATAACGAAAAATATCAATCCACTGAACATTTTAAAACTAAATATATTAATAACAAATTCAGAAATTTTAGTTTAAAAACAACATAAAAAATGGCCAAGTAATATTTATTTTGATTTCATAGCTGTTTCGGCGTTCAAAGCCAACATTTTTATATTTGATATAGGTAAATATAAATACAATGAAAATATACAGGTAAAAATAATTTAAGAAAATAAGACGTACCTGAGCACTGCAGATGAGTCCCAACTATCCCCAACCGTCTGAGTCAGTGAGATTATGACATCCTCAATTGGGGTATGTTCTGAAGCTGAAGGTAGTGGAGAGGAGAATAATTTGAGAGGAGAAAGGTGGGGAAGTGCCTCGCTATTCAGATCGAGTAACAAAGCACGGCTAAAACCATCTCAAGCAACGATTCTATTCTGATTGGTGGTACTTCCCCAGGACCATACTGAGAGTATCCAACAAACTGGAAACAAGTTCAATGTCCATATCATTATGGTTCGTAGTTGAATTTGAATTAGTCAGGTAAATTTTCCGCTCGTGTTGGGTGCCCGAGAACTTAGTCCAAACCGCCACTCTGCAGACGGGATTATTATGATGTGGTGACACTTTTCGGTTCGTTAGAGTTTGTCTCTCGCTTCGAACAACCACCACTCTGCCCCTAGTCGAAACGGTGCACATTTCCCGCTGCTTGCCGTTCTGAGGTTTCAATTTGTACCAACATCGTGAAGCATTCTGGTTTGAAAGCTGTAATGTGTTAATGCAAACAGTTTCGAGTGCCCCTTTACAAACATTCAGGGTAATTAAAGTTAGTACTAACTAGTCTTTTTAGAAAAGCAATTCATTTATTTGAAAAGGTTTTATGTTGTTGTTATTCTTGTTAATGATATCTTGTGAAAATTATACGAATACCGTATAATTTATTCAATGTCTGGAGAAAGAAGATGGGGTATAGGGTCGAGAAAAGATAACTATGGATATCAAGATTTAGGTATCCATTAAGCGTATTCTTCAACAAATCCGACTGCCTGATGTCTATGGGACTATGACATGTCCAATATGAGTATGTTGTTAGACGGGAAAGCAGAGGGGAAGGAGATAGAGCAGCGGAGGTTGGGAAGTATGTAGCTATTCAGATCTAATCACTAAGCACGGCACATCCCATTTCAAGCAACGTGTCGTTTCTGAATAGTGGGCTTTAAACCGACGATACTGACAGTATCTACGTATTGATATTATAATGTTGAAAGAATTTATAAAATTTTTGCCTCGTGATTATTGCATTTAAAAAAATATATTGTTCAGAAAGTAAGCTTTCGAATGAACACTGTTAGTAAACGTGAACAATGTCGAAATCTGTTAAAACTTTAAAAAAATACACCAAAACAAAATGCACAAAACCATATCACTGTATGAAATCTACATACATAAGCACACACTTCACAATCTTCTATTTCACATCTGCCCTGATGCAGTCCGAAGACGCTATCTTCTTATACAGTGCAGGAGGCGGGTATGGGCCAGTGGTTTACTTGACCTGTAGCCTAACCTTCGGTGACTTAGCAAGGGTGCCCGGTTTTATGGGGTGAGGTTTGTCTAGATATTGTCAGTGGAAGCGTCTGCTCATCTATTCTGCGTGGCAGGCTGGATCGGGACGGTCTGGTTGGGGGAGACCGTTTGACCTCTCCATCGGAATTCTCTCGACCCATTGCCTTGCAACACAGTGACAGGGATGGATTCATGTGTCCGTCTCTCCTGGACACACTGACCTTCAGATTTCATTGTTCAACCGTTTAACCCTTTTCTTTCCCAGAACTTAATTTCCTTCCTTTCCTTAATAGTACTCTCCACACAGCATCCCCATATGACATGACATAGGCCCTGAGAAAAAATATCTCTTGTGTTTAACAAATAAAAGTGGGTAGATATTCAGAGAGAGAAATTTTGTTGAGAAAACCTGCGACTTTGGACGTCTCGACCATCTCTAATCAATATTATAACAATTAATTTATGTATTAATTGTCTTCCCCTTTTGGACCTTTTATTTATGAATAGTAAGAAATATACTGTTTTTATTGTACATAACTGAATTGCCTCAGTAACAATATTTTAAATTTGTTTAAAGATAAATTGAAGATGTCAACCGACTTGGTATCAGTAATTGTTTCCCTACATTAGTTTTCTGGGCAAAGAGGAATACATATGTTAGTTAGACCCAGAATTTCTGCACTAAAATAAATCCTGACGTCTATTATTACGTTGTGGAATCCGGAAGTTTATCAATTAAAGCAATCCGGACTATCAACTAAATCATTTAGAATTTTATACAGAAATACCAAGTCAGTAAAAATTCTTCTGTCTGACAATTTGAACATATTCATATCGTTTCAAATAGTGTTGTAGTTCAACATAATTGCTGGAATACCCATTTTAAAATTGAATAAACGTAAGAATTTGTTTTGTATTCTTTCAACAGCTTATTCATGTATGTTATAATGTGGGATCCAGACGGGAGAATTGTACTCAAGTTGACTTCTAACATAGGCAAAATGTAACAGTTTAATAGACTTTATATTGTTAAAATTTCTAATCCCAACATTTTTAAGCCCTTATTAGACTTTTCTGTTATGTGGTTAACAAATGAAAGATGTGATTAAAAAGTGATGGGGAAGTATTTAATTTCTGTTAATGTCTCAAGAGCGTTGTTATCAATGTTGTTATCAAAGATCACTGGGTTTTTCATTCGAGAAAATCTAACTATTTAAAATTTTGAGATATTTGAGTAAAGTCTATTTTCACTACCCCAAATTGACAATTTGTTGATTTTATCTTATACAATGTTGCAATGGAAAATAATAAATTCATAAAGTAGTATTACGAAATCTACTAAATTCGATCTAATTGCATTATTATGCCTTTAAGTGGTCCATTATCTTCTTTCCATCATCTCGCATTTTCTTTCACACGATATCACTTAGCAAATCTCTCCTGGAACTCTCAAGGCATTGGCGGACTAATTGAGGTCCTACCCATAAGCCCGGATTCCTAATAAGGCAAAAGCTTCTAGCGGAATAGATGAGAACACTCTTCAGAAAGATAAGTAATTATAGGTGTCTTAAAATAAGAAAACTTTTACTAATTGATAAAAGGTGATAGAGAAATACAGAAAAATATTTTTCTAATATCTCCGATTCAGAGCCTCCGAAAAATTTAAAGAACATATTGAATTCTGTTATTTAATATGCTATAGGCGTATGTTTTCTTTAAGTGCTACGTAACCCAGAAGTCAAGAGATTTTTACTCTATTTAAAATAAGTCATCATTTATTAAATACTAACTTTTTCCCGCGGCTTCGCTCGCATGGTATTAAGGGATTCTTACTCAGCCTCCTCCACCTTCCCTTTCCCCACTCCACTCCCCCCCATCAACCCCCCTCCCCCCCCACCCATCCCTCCCCCTCCACCCACCCCTCCCCCACACCCCTTCCCCCCATAAACCTCCCTCCCCACACCCCTCCCCCACTCATCTCCCCCCCACCTTCACTCTCCCCACTCCACTCCCCCTCTCTCTCCACCCACCCCTCCCCTCACCCCCTACCCCTCCACATTCCCTCTCCCCACACCACTCCCCCCCATCAACCCCCTTTTTTCCCCACCCCCTACATCCTTCCCCTTTGCCCTTCCTTCCCTCCCCCCCCTCTCCCTCCCCTAACCCCCTCCACCCACCCTCCTCCCCTTCCCATATCCCCCTCCACCAACATCCTCCCAACACCCCCTCCTCACTCACCCCTCTTGCATTCCACACATTCATTCCCGATATATTCAGTATTCAAATTGCTCGCGTGCCACCTATTATAATTTTTTATACAAATTTCATAATGCCAGAACTCAACGGCAGTTTTATTCAAAATAACGAACAAAAAAAAGAATTATCCAATTTGGTGCAGTCGTTTGTGTTTATGCGCATACATGCATTTCGGTGATTCATTTTTAGAGATGGTTATTAAGTGCGACGCCAACAAAGCACTCTTTTTAGGGTGAGTTGCCTAGTTAAAAAATAAAAAAAGGCGACAAATGGTTGACGTTCGCAATAAATCGATTTTTTTATTGACAGAAAATGTATGATAAATAATTTCATAACGCCTGAGATTATTCATAACGCCAGAGCTTGTAATGGTCCGCCACCCTTGGGTTTTGACACCAATTGTGATGAACCCTACCTAGCTGATTTACTTTTCTAAGCTTCTACCTCGTAGTTTAAATCTCGTAGCTCCTGTCTCGTAGCCACGCTCATAATTCTACCCTTATGTCCTACTGATCACACCACTAGGTATGATGGCCTGACTCAACCCTCCTTTCGGTTTATTTCTACCTCAGGCTCGTGATTTCTAAACCCCTATACTTTATAATCTAGCTAAACCTACCCTATCTTCTTAAATCCCTGCGATTTTTTCACAGTAATCAAGATTTAAGATTTTAGTTCACATTATTTCTATAATCTGCGTTGTGTATTTTTTTGTTTTAGATTTTACATCTGTTTGCATACTTAATATGCACACATATGTAGAGAAGATAATGTATTACGTGTGGTAACCCATAGATTCTTTTAGAGAAAGGGTGAGAATCTTCCGATTTATTAATTATTATTATTTGAGTATCTTTTACCGAGTTTGATAAACTAACCCCGCCTTAACTTTGTGTCTATTTGATTTCTGTAGGAATTTTGTGTGTTTATTTAATTCTTCCTATCACCGCGGATACATCGATAACATAAAACAACAGTTAATAAATTTAACATTTCAAGAAAGCAAACCTTACCTTACCGGGGATCGTACTCGAGGGTCCAGTTTTCTCAATTGAAGTCCTTGTCTGCAACCTCCCCTAACATAATGTTTTGTGTAATCATAGTTAGTAGTCATAGTTAGTATTCACGATATTGTTGGAATAGTAAGGATGGATGGATATGGGGAGGAGGATAAAATGTTTGCTGAAAAGTCGGCTCCTCCGCTAACCAAGTGAAAACCGATGAACAACAATTTCAAACCGGATTCTCCCAAATACGTTTGCTAAGCTTATCTTTAAGTCCGAGTTTTACTCTCTTCGACGAGCGTCTCTTGTTACGAAAGGGGCTCTTCACGCCAGATGGGGGAATACCAAGTCTTCATGCCGTTTTTCTGCCTCACTCCGACTTCCATCTCCGCCGGATTGAATTTAACTCTACTGAGTCTAGAAGGGGTATTTCATGTCTTCCCTTATCATGCCTCTATCCGTTAAATGTGGCGTAAGCTTGTGACGGGCAGATCCTTCCTCCCACGTGACCGACCCAGCGTTACACTCCACCTCTGACTAGCTGACATAAAACTCACCTCGTGAACCTTATGTTTGCTTTCAGGTTCGACAAGACTCACGGTATGCAAATAACCTGTGGCTTTAATGCCGCATCAGCGTACTGTCCGCATACGTCCTTCCTCTTCCCCGCATGCCCACCTCGACAATACCGCCACAAGATCAAAGCCGTCCGTTCGAGAAAGGTTGACACTTACATTTCCAGATGGCTCATACCTACATACAGAAGCCTTGAAGCTTACATTCGAAGACAAGTTAGGATTCAGGACTGTATGAGTATTTGAACACCAGTGTTTTTTAAATGAGGTCACTAGCTCCTCGTGTATTAGGTTTTAGGATTATGGGTATTTATGGGTTCTTGGATACCTACTTGCTATAAGAAAGATTTAAAACGAGATAAGTCAAGTTGTCATTGAATTAATGACCTCCTGAATAATTGTGATGAGCTCTCTTTGAGTTTGAAGCTAGTCGCAGTACTTTACTTTGCGAAATTTTGCGCGCGGAATCAATGCTACCTATTGGCGATTGCTCTAGTATAATCAGTTGTTTAGAATTGAGTGAATTTAACGTCGATTTTTCTTTCACATATTGGGCGAAGTTTCCGTCGTAAGCTATGATTGATAAACCTGCCCCTTGACTTTGTGCTTTTGTTTTGTTTATTCGTTGATGGAATCTAGGTGACCATGTCATTGAACTCTAATCGAAATTTTAGATACACAATCGAAGGTCATATAACATACCCTAATCTCGTCGGTGAAAGGATTCGGTAGGTATTAGCTATACCTATCAATTTGCTATTTCTATCGATTTTAGCGTTACGTATTTCATTTCTCATGGTTATTTGTTTATTTAATTTATGTGTTGTCGTTAATTATTTTCCTTCGTCTTATTGTTATTATTATCATTCAAGTACGCCAATGTAATTACCTAGAATGATTAAGAAGCACACTCCTATGACATCTTGTAATACCTAATTAAATTGTGCCAATAGTTAATTAACTCCGATGAACGAAAGACCGATATTAAATAGGTACATCATTTTTATGGTTTGTTTGTTTACTCTTCACACAGACGACCTTCGGTATACTGACCTACTTTGGAGATTGTTTATTTCTACGGTCATTGTCCTTTTGAAGCACGATTCATCGTTTAACTAATTATTTCTTATTTATTTGACCTAGTTTTGCTTAAACACTGATCATTTAAATAGGTACCTTGCTAACCTAGAGGTATCTGGATGACCTAGTTTCAACTAAGGTATAATTTGCTTGACCTACATAGTTCTGAGAAATATAGGTATTTCGGTTACGAATCGAACTGATATCTTACGTCGCATTCCTTATACGCGCTTAAATAAACATTACACCTACCTAACTAAAACAAGTACTTGTATGACCTAATTTATAAGTAGGTATTTGTTTGTTTGACCTAATTTTGAGACGCTTGTATACTCCCGCACACGAAATATAGAATAAAGAGCTTCCACGATAGTCATTTATTACGTTCTACGCGCCTCGATTCGTTTTATATGAGTTATAATAAATTAGCGTATTTACCTAACTGAAGTAAATACCTACATATGTATCCTAACTCTAAAGCAGGTATTTCCTGTTTGACCCACTTTCGAGCAAGTGAAAATTGTTATTAGTGTGTTAGTGACAAACTTCAAAGGTCCGATTGATTTATTGGTGATGCACGCTCGTCCCTTTCTTCTTTGTCTCTGAAAATAATTAATAATTGGTTTTATCTTACCGCCCTCGATCGATTACAATTTTTCCCAGTCGGAACTTTCATAACTTCGACATTGTGATCGAGGTTTTCCTTTTTTTTCGTTTCCTAGCTAATGGATTCCTATCGGCCCTTTTTGAGAAAAGACTCTGGTGATGAAAAAAACTCTTCAAATATCTGTCTATTTAAAATTCACTTCGGTATTTCGCTTAGTTCCTCAACCTCGTATTAATTACTGTTTTTTTTCATTCGCCTTCGAGAGGTGATTCATCAAATAACAAATCAGATGTTTAATTTTATTGTCCGGAATTAGGTAAATTATTATTTATTCTCAATATTTTAATATCACTTTAGAATTAATAACCGTAGATACGCACGTTTTCCAAGTGTACGAATTATTATCACTACTGTTTATTACAATTTCGTTATTCAATTCACAAAGGATTTTTAACCGCTTTATTATTGAACCACTGTAGTTTAAACGTGACTCGAACAATTCGTTATTGTTATTTATTTTACATATGTCATGTTATTTAAAGTAAGGTTAAAGTTTTAATTATTATATCACCTATAGTTAATTTTAAAATCGCGTGTTATATTTTCTTTTATCCGGTAATTTGATTTATTTTAAGACACTGGATTTTTGTTAAATGTTATAAAACCACTAAATATAAGTTGTAAGAAAGAACCCCGAATGTCATTTAATTCTTATTTACTGACTTTAAACACTTTCATTATAAAACACCCGAACTTTCACGAAGTATTATTTTAAAGCACTTTATCGGACTTTTATTTCTCAATTTTAAGAGGAAAATAAAACACTGAATTTACTATTTTTGCAAACACTTGTAGACATTTCAACTTTACTAGTAGTCTTCCACGACCACGACCACGATCCCGCACTTCCCGTTGTTTTTCGTCCGAACTCTCCCCCAATCTCCCAACGAATCCCCTTTCTTTATCAAACCATGGTCTTTTAAAACTTTTTAGAGCTCTCCTTTCATAGAAAAATCACCCCTGATCGCCCAGACTTTCATAGGAAAAGGACCAAATTCGGTTCCTCCGTATATGACCTTTTGTCAAATCTCTGCTAATTCCCTATCTCATGTCTTAGAACCAAATTAGTTTAGTGTCTCTCTCTCGTAAAAAATCACATAAATTTTCTCATTGACAGGTATTTATATTAAAAATTTCATGTACTTGCTCGTAATTCATTTTTTTAATGCCTACACCATAAAAGTAATGTTTTTATTTTAGAGTAAATATTCGTATTTAACTTGTATAATTTTGTTTAGGTCGTTTCGTGTTAATGATACCCTTAATTGCTTGAAATCATGTTCTATAATTTTATTTGGATAAAGTCATATCAACAAAGTGATAGCCAACCTTTTTTCTCTAGTCAAACGGTTAGCGATTCCTTCGACGGTTCTCACGCATTTCCCAGTGTCAGGCTACGTTAAGCATCTTTTCCTGTGATTTGATTTAATTGTAGAGTGACCAAAATGTACCGTGGCCTTTGATATGCAATATTTTCAATATCCTGTTTATCGTGAATAGTGTTGTCAGATCAGAGTAATCCTTATATCGGTACCTATTAAAGTCAATTTAAGTAGTTCCAATCAGTTTTCTTTTGAGATATTTGGCTCTAATAACTTAGTTTCACCATTCCATTTCCATATCAATAGATTTTCCCACTTTTTCAGGTTATTATATTCAGTTTGTGAAAATTTTCGAGATTCTACCCGTTTTTTGTGATCATTCCAGATCGGTTTTAATTAAATCGACCCCTGGGACCATTCATGTTACGTTTTCCGTGCCCTTATTGATGATTTTTCATTTACTTATTTTCAACATTTCCGCCTAAGATTTTCTTGTTTCCATTTGAAACGTTAGGTGCCCAAAACCTGCAGTTCTCGATCGCGCCTTAAATAAACACGACCCGGGTCAATAATCCTTCAACTCTTTGTCTTTAGTTCTGTTTACTATTCCGTTCGTTGAACTTTCGTTCCTGTGGGAAAGAATTCAAGGCCGCTCAATCTGATCAAAGCCCACTAAAACGATACACGCCTATAATTTCTCTGATTGGTTCAAATTATTTTTAATCGCCTTATTTACTCCCTCATTGGCAGAATCCAAACTTCCTTTGTCCTCGAGATAGCTATGATATGGGGGTTCCCTCGCTCCAGTCTCTATGCAGATTTCTGTATAGTTCCCAACTGCTCGGACAGATGTCGCCGAATGTACCATTTTCTCTACATAATATTTAGAGGAAAAATTTTTTTCTTGTAGGCTTCTCGTAGGTTGAAGGTTGGCATTCATCACAAGCTTACCAATATACACAGCCTATAGATCTCGCAAATAATGTAGCTTTCTACTAGTGAAAGAATTTTTAAAGTCCATTCAGTAGTTTTTGTGTGAAAGAGTAACAAACATACATTATATACACTTCAATAATGTCCTTTTTTCTGTTATTCATGCTGACATGACGGTAACTACATGGTTTCTTTATAATTTATTTATTTATTTGTTTGTTTACGCCTTGATGGCTTTTACATATAAAATAAATTGTACAGGAGCATTATAACAAGTATGCAGTATCATAATATATAGTACATAAAATGATAAACAGAGCTAGAAAGATATAAGTAGGCCTAACATAAGTAGGTATCAGTATTCAAGTAATTGTTTACAAAAGGAGTTCAACCAGCGGATTCGTATTTGGCATAAATACACAAACCACCCACGTATTTGGGCTCATGCTACATTAGATACAATAATTATTGTCACAATATCACCCAAAATGTGATTCCAAATATACTCGAAGCATACCGGTATTGCAGTGGTGTAAAACATTTTTAACGATTAATATAAAAGTATGTAATTTTCTTGTAATTCATTTTTTTGTTGTTGTTTATTTATTTCTTTAATTATTTTTTTTTTGCTATCATAAATGTACGTATATTTGTTATTATTTAAAAAATAAAAAAACAAATAAAATGTACACAGTAATTACATATATAAATAAGTAAGTAGGTACAATGAATGTAGTTATCATGAATGTAGTTACAGAGCAGTGAGTATTAAGTTTGTTTCTGTTAACTATGTGATACATTCAAGGATTTCTACGTTAGTTTGTTATTATCAGGAAAAAATAAAAATAAAAGGTTCACAGCAATTACATGTATGTATAAAGAAGTAAGTAGGTACAATGAAAGTAGTTACAGAGCAATGGGTATTAAATTTGTTACTGTTAACAATCTGTATCATTTAAGGATTTTTGCATCTGCAAAATATAAATTATAATGCCACTTATGTCAAATTTCAAGAGATTTTGTTCTTTTTTAAAGTCGTTTGTTATTTAATATTTTCAAGGCCCGTCGCTTACGCCTATAAATTATAATCGTTTTCTTTAATATTTGCGCGCTCCCTCTACAATACTATTTACAAATCTCGCTTTCAAAACATTTTCAGTAATCTTATTAAAATGAAAACTTCTTTAGCACCGTTGTGATGTGAAACTCGGTGAAATTAAAAATAACGATATTAAAAAAAGACAAAGACGTGCATTTATAGGATTTAGCCTGCGAGAGAATGATATAGTATAATCGGTCTCCTCTTCAAACGGGCTTCGTAGTCTCTTTTACATTTTAGTTTTCTGATGGTTTCACTTCTACCACGTGGTAATTGCGCACTCTGATTTTTTTTCTTCTTTTTGAAAGCTCACAACGGATTCTAAGTCATCCAACATTCCCACAGGGAAGTTTTCTACTAATTAGTCATACTTAGTAAGTAAAAAGATATCAAAATGTTATCGGGATATGTGTGAAGTTGGAGAGTTTGGCATTAAAAAAAAATAATTAAACCAATAGAAATGTTATGTGAGCGTGTTAGTATTCCTGTAGTAACATAAATTTTATTATATTTGAAATTGATCAATAATTTTCTTTTTTTAAGAAAAAAAACCATTTCATCGGCCTGTCTACTGCCGAGGAGATGCCAGATACTTTCTCACCTTCCTCTTTCCCATCTACTCCCCATCCCCACTTTTCTTCAACCTCACAACAAACCCCAATGCCAAATTGGGGATGCCATACTCTCACAGCTTCTAGGCGGTTGGGAGCAGTTGAGACTTTTGTGCGGTATGCACATAATTTTTGTTTAAAATAATACTTTGTAGTAGATGTAAACTTGTTTTCAAATAATCCGCTTTTTGGGATGTAGCTTAACAACAACAAAAAAAAACAAGAAGACTTATTTTAAGATAGGATGTAAATTTTGAATATTCGTAAGTATGTTGTTACAACGATAAAAAAAGCTCCCAAAGTTTGGGATGAAACTTTGATAGAAAGTAATAATACTCTGAATGGCCATAAAAACCTTAAACGCACTTATAAAGAAAGCAATAAGGGCTATTTGACTTTTAGCGTTTCGGGCAATATTTGCCAAAAACTAATTTCAAAATATTATATTCACGAACGTAAGGTTCCCAGATTTCCTAAAACACGTTTTTAAATTCGAAAGAAGCGTAAGTTTATAAGAAAAGATTCAACTAATTTAAATTTCAAAATTTTCCACTTCTTTTATGATTTTAGTTTGAGGCTTCTTAGTACGGACATGGCTGGAGAAAGATGAATTTTGTATTTCAATTCAGAATCATGTTTTTTTTTTGGTATCCGACCTTATACTTTTTTTAGCTGACACTACAGAAGAGTCCCATTTCTGGATTCAACGGAAAGTTGACTGTTCTAAGATGAATCTTCACCCATGAATCTGGAGTTCGCTGATTCAATTCTCGGTGCACAGATGAATTTTTATACGATTATTTTTTTTTTATTTCAAATAATGTACAGTACATTTGGGGCATGTTCAAGTGGTAAATACTTGTAACGCCCTGGTGAAAGACTACCATTAGAATGGAATATTGCTTAAAGTGGCTTTAACCGTGTTTGGTGACCAGATCTGAATAGCCAGGTAAACCCCTGCATTGCTCTACTCCATCTCCTTCCCATTCCCACTTACTTTCATCCTTACAACATACCTCGTCGAAAAAGCCATATTATCACTGGCCCGAAAGTTAGTTCTAACTCGTGTGCGATATTCACTCAATCAATCCTCAAAAATCACTTCAATCAATTCCCAGTTTACCAGCCCCTGAGCCGTACTAAATAATTGTATTTCATAAACTTAAGTATTTCTAATTATTCCTGGCCAAATTCTACGCCCCCGAAATTTAATTGAATTTAAATTTTATTAAATTTAATTAAATTCGACGCAAACAAATTTTTCTGGAAGCTTTATAAAATATTTGCGTCAGCAGTCCGGGATATTCTAATATAAACTTTACAAAAACCGATTTACCATTATCGTGCGAAGCTCAGATACATAATTACCTAATTAAAATCCGAACAAAATATCGTCGATGTAAGTCCAATACCGCGGGAGAACTATTTGTAAAAATGTTCAAGGGGGACAAAAGTATAGTGGCTACTACTACAATTATGGGGATAGTTCATTCGCGGTGCTTTTGAATTTAGCCAAGAACATACAAACAGTTTGTTAACCAATGTCAAATTTTGATAGCACCAATCAATACGGTTTGAGCCTTTCTAATTGAAAGAACCAAAAAAGTTATTTCGAAATCATTGGCTGATACGCGGTATTGAACTAACTCTATAAAATATTTTTCCCTTGGCAAAGTATGGCAGATCTTCTTCAATAATCGCAAATTCACTTTGTGGTGACTTTTTAATTAAATAAAAACCAATAAGTGGTCTATAAAGTGATTTTTTTTTCATTTAATATGGTAGATCTTTTCCACAACAACTTGATTTATCTCCCTTTTCATAAATTTGGCACTGGCCATCAACACAACACCCAGCCCGAAAATTCATAAATTATGCATGCCTTTTCAAGTTGTGGATTGTACTTCTGTTTGAACAACTCTGTTAGAATGAACACACTTTCCTAAACGACGTAAAAAATGTTCCCAAGTCCTTTAAGATAAGATTTGTATTCCCACCCTGTTGGTGAAGCTAAATACCCATTTTTGATTGTGTACACCCGGTGATTTACAACCTGAAAATGGGGGTTGTATTTTGATTTAAACTTGGTTAGTTAGGTAGAGGTTTAACTCCCAAAGTTAGGGTGCAGAACCAACTCCGTGAATCTCTCTTTTTCAAACTGGGTCATTGCTAACTGTGTTTATTAGAATTTATGCGGTTTGGGTACATTACATTAGAACAGAGCATTTTGAGAATTAATGAAGAGCAAGTGAAGGACAAAGAAGTAGTCGAAAGTACGAAGGTAATTATTCACGTCTCAGAACTTCCTCGCCATAATTTCCCTAAAAATACCCTCCACATAGCATCTGCAAAGATAACATAGGCTCTGAGGGAATTTTTTCTCAAGGCCTCGTGTGGGAAGCTGGTGTGATAAAAAGATCCATAACCGAAATAAGCATTTTTACCAAAGAAATTATTTTGATTCTTCGTAAAAGGAGATAGGTAGGTTCATTATGGGTTGTCAATGAGACTTAATAATTGAACTGTGTGCTCGTCTGCTGGCGAAAAAATGGTTGTTCCGAAATGTTTAAGGGTAAAAATAAATGTAATGGTTATTTAATGTTTTTCATTAAGGTAATCCAAAAGAGTTTAATTTTACAGTTAAACATGGGTTTCTAATGAAACTGTTTCACTTGTTACCGTTATGAATATATTCTCATGAGTTATCACTTTACAAACTGACTTGGACCCGGCGTTGCTCGGGATTATAAATGGTTTGGAGTAAAATTTTGTGGTACCCAGTACCTACCTTTAATTTAGGGTGTAGTTTTAATGCGAAAATAATAGATAAATATATATTTTTTCATTTGATTATGCCATATCGTCATCGCGTTTCTGATTTTTTCACTTATTACTGTATACCATATTGTTGAAGTTAAAAATACATTTTACAGATTATGTTTACTTATTCTTTATATAAAATAAATATTAAAAAGTGCTACATAAAAACAACAATAAAAACAATAAAAAAAATCTAAATAACCAAAGAATAATACTTCCTCCCGTAGACACAAGCATTTGCTTATTATGGGAGAACATTTAAAAAAAAAAAAAAATAATAATAATTGTATTAAGCTTTTCTATATACTTTCATTTGTTTATGTATCTATTGTACTCGTATGTATTGTACCAAAATTTTTAAATAAAAAAAATTATATGTATTCGACTCCGTATCTCATTCCAACACCGAGATAATGAATAATAATGAAAAAACACACATCGCATCGTTACAAACTCATCAAAAAGAGGTGATCCTGCATTTTTATTTTATTTTATTTTATTTTATTTTATTTTATTTTATTTTATTTTATTTTATTTTATTTTATTTGGAAAATAAACAGTTACAATAATTTATAGTGCATGATAACATATGGGAAATTTATTTAACCAATAATAGATTTTCACTGAAGTGTATCAATTATTTTGTGAAAATAAGGAAAAAGAGTTACGTTAGCTCATGCGGTTGGGATATAAGACACGTGTATTTATGCAAGCACTTACTTAATTTTATAGTTGTATTAATTTTGAAGTTATGAACTTTCATTGCAAGTAATGTATCGTGACTGCAAAATTAAGAATTAAGAATCCCTGCTTAAGGGAACACCTACCTTTTCCACCATCAACGTATTGGAAGAATTTTTATTTTGGTGACAGACAAAAACGAAGATTCAATATACGTAATTCATACATATTATGAAAGCTGTACAATTCCACATCACCCCTCATGCACGATATGTGTCCCAGTCGCACAGACAAAATATTTCTACCTCACGTCATGAATTATTCATATCCTTCCTTCCGCAGCCGATATTTTATTTTTTATATAGATTCTTTTGTCAGTTATGCCACCTCTCCCAACACAGCATATGGCACAACATACCAAGAATGATTGGCTGACTGTCCAGTCAAATCCTATTCATATCCGGGTGATTTAATTTATTTTCTTGTTCCTGGTGCCAGAAATTTTGCAGGTTTTTTTAAATAAAGTTCCCCTCCGATAATCGCCATTATGCCATAATGTCTTAAGCGAAACGACATTTTACGAAAACCTTTTTGTTATTACCGCTTCACAATATTAGAAGCTCTATAAATGAAACATTTCGTAAAAATCGTAAAAACGGCTTTAGAAAGGTTATAAAATAAGCTTTCAAATTATTATATTACAAATTATCATTTGTAAATATTAAAATTTAGAACGCAAACATTAAAAATAGGTAAAAATGACTCACGTGATGTTTTTTATGTGAAAACGGTGCTAAAATCACAGATTATGTAAACAACAATACTTATTCTATTGCATATATGTGTAGTAAACACTTTTGTCACCTCACTTTTTTATCATTTCATATAAAAATATTTAATAAAAATTAAAAATGTCGAGCCCGGACGAGCCGCCGGTAGTAAATTTGAGCGGGTAAATATTTTTGTCAAGTACGCGACTGATAGCTGATTCCTGTTATGTATTGGGATGTACAGCTTGATCTACTATCGACCTTTTACTTTTTGGTTTAGGGACGTAACTAAAACAATAACGGAGTTAGAACGATTTATATGGAAACACACGCGCTGACGTATAAACACGCTTATTGTACTTGACTGCTGTCCTATTTCTAACGCTTATATCTGCTTACGTTGCGGAGGGGTTTATTATGCGTAACTCTTTTGTCGATTCTTCAAATCTCGTCTAAAAGTATTTTGAAACATGAATTCTTATTTGAGAGGGTATAAATAATTTTTAAAATTTAAAAAAAAATATACCAGACCATTGTAAGACCCGCAATAATGTATGGCTCCGAATGCTGGACTGTGTACAACTCCTACACTAGGCAACTTGAAACAGCAGAAATGCGAATGCTTAGATGGTCGGCAGGAGTATCATTAAAAGATAAGATCAAAAGTTCACGCATTCGTGGTAGCCTGGGTGTCACAGACATAAATAGCAAGCTGGAAGAACGACAGTTGAGATGGTATGGACATATAAGACGGAGACCATCAGACCACACTGTGAGGCAGGCAATGTCTATGGAGCTTCATCGACAGTCATCCAAAGGAAGACCGAAGAACTCCTGGACGACTCAATGTTCCAAAATTCTTCGAAGAAACGGCCTGGATGAAGGCGATACCCAGAACAGAAGATATTACAACCTGAGAACGAGAAGAGCCGACCCCAACAGCCTACCTAGGCAATGAGTTGGGACAGCGCAAAGGAAGAAGAATAAATAATTTTTAAAAACGCGTTCACTTGCTTAAAAAAGTCAGTTAATGAAACATTTCATTTGATAGATTTCTATTAACGGAATGTTACTATTTTTTATAAGTACTAAGTTTAGTTGTAGATGAAAAAAAATTTCTAATTGGTGTTTGTTATCATTAAAACTTTAGAAGATGTTATTTTTTTGTGATTATATTTAGTTTTGTATAAAAATGGACAATTAAGTGCCATAAGTTGAATTCTATAAGAAAAATGTTGATTCTAATGAAATTGATTAAACTACTAATTATAACACTTTTATACCTGGTTTCTAATAACAAGTACCCAGAAAACAGGTAAAATAAGTACACTATCGAATAAAAAAATAATAGTAATAAATTGAGAATAAAAAAAAATATCTAAGTAAGAATTTCGGTTGAAAATTACCTAACCTTTCGCTCGATGTTACAAATTTGAACCTAACGCTCGTCGGGTCAAGAGACATTATTTTTTGCATGCCTCTTGAAACCTTCAAGGTTTATGTTGAAGATATCAAGAGACCTGTCGTTTAGCAGCACAATAAACCGTTACATGATGTGCTGAGACTGCTGAGCCGATACATATGATCTGCCATGCAGTGGCGTAGCTAGCATGGGTGCCACCCGGGGCCGGTAACGTGGTGTCACCCCCCCCCCCCCCCCCCACGGGGGGTGAAACTTGATCGGGTGCCCCCCCCCTCCCATCGGGTGGCACCCGGGACGAGCCGCCCCCCCCCCCCCTAGCTACGCCACTGCTGCCATGTGGTATGCAACAGCATGATCATGAAACCAACGTCGCGCGTCGCTGCAGGATGAATATACGCGTATCTTTAAACATTGCCAGCCTCCTATAGCAGATTTTATACAAATGGGTACTTCTGTTTTAATCAATATAACTTCGGTTGTTATAACGCCTTTAAATTCAAAAATATAAAATTATTATATTTTCATAACATACCTACAATGAATTTAAGCCGCCGTTCTGACGATGATTGGTGATGTAATATGGTCAACTAAGTTGCCCTCCAAACAGTTCACCGGGATTCGATTCTCAGCTGTGGCAATTTAAATTTAATTTTAAATTTGTCTGTATGTCTACGTACATTCGTTAATTTTTAAAAACACATGATTTTTACGGATCTGCGCTAGAAGAAATGGAAGAGGGTAGCAGAAGAAGATGAACAGATATGAATATATTCGTATACATATATACTTCTAATTTAATAACCGTCCATAATCTGCCCCAAAAAAAACAATTCCAATAAGATGTAGTAACAAATTCTTCTAAATAATTAAATCCGGAACGCAGATTTCTTAGTATTTTAGCAACTAAGGAGAAATATTTTCGTCTCCCTTTTACGAATGGAATTTCGGCAAATTTATTTTTGCGGTTGTAAATACTTTGGTGGGATTAAGTGTATATTTTTTACAAGGCTCTAAAATTCTTCCGGAGGCCTTCTTTTAGCGGCGCGACAGGAAATGGGTGGACGTACTGCCTTCCCGGGGAATTATCATCTACGGCCTAAGGAAGCAGGTTGCTTAATGGCACCCTTAAATTAAGACCATTCAGTACTGTAGACGGTAGGTACCCTAAACACTGTTCAGAGATAATAATGTTTCATCCATTCCACTCGAAACACTTTCTACAGTTGAATGTTGCCTTGAATTTAAGTGTTGAATTTTATTATCATTGTCTCCGCTCTAAAATTACTTAAGACAATAATTTTCAACGCACAATTTTCAATTTTATGTACAAATTCTTGTGGTATATTTTTATGTTCAGTTTTTAATCTGGCGCAAACTTTCATTTAAGTAATCATTTTTTTGAAATAACTCTTGTTGTCTTAAAGTTATACCCGTCAATGTATATATTCACATATATATGTCTATGTAAAACAATTTTCTTGGTTTACCCGCGTAACTTAGTCCTTAAAAGGACTTTTTAACTCCTGACGTTTCGAACAGATTTCACTGTCCATCTTCAGAGGCCTTATGTCTTAAGTCTCAGTCGATCAGTTTGAGACAAAAACTCAAGACATAAGGCCTCTGAAGATGGACAGTGAGATCAGTTCGAAACGTCAAGAATTATAAAGTCCTTTTAAGGACTACGTGTCGCGGGTAAAACGAGAAAATTGTTCAACATCTAACACCCGTGAAAACCTTAACCATAACATATATATATATCTATCTATTCTATCAATCTATCTATCTCCTATCTATATAAATAAAAATGAATCGCCGAAATGTATGTACGCGCATAACTTTTTTGTGTTCGTTATTGTCAGGAAGGTTTCTATAAAACTGATGGTGAGCTCTGGCATCATGAAATTTGTATAAAAAAAATTGCAATACGTGGCACACGAGCTGTTTGAAAAATGAATGTACCGAGACTAAATGTATGGAATGCGGTATGGAGAAGGGGGGGGAGTGGAACTTGGATAGGAGGTTCGCGGGAGAGAGGGTAGGGGAACCAGGGAGTGGGAGGGGAACCTGGGAGGGGGGTGGGGAACTCGGGAGGGGGGTTAACGGTACGAAGGAAGGGGGAGTGGAGTGGGGAGAGGGAAGGTGGAGGAGGTGGAGTGGGAACGCGAGAGGGGAATAGGACGTTTGAGAGGAAGGGGAGGCGGGAGGGAAACGGAGAACGAATGAATATCATTGGAGAAGAAGGTGAACAATAAGGTAACGGTCGCAAATGGGACTCGAACCCAGGATTTCGGCCATTGGGACCTCTTATCTTTAAGTGACTTATGTTGATCTCATATTTCAAATTCAGAATTAACTAAATTACCTTCGACTAATAATTTTTCCCATATTTTTTGTTTCTGTCTTTTTAAATTATCACAAAGTTCTAACGAATTGGTTTGTTACGTAGATAGTGTCTCGGATAAACGTATCCGATTTTATTGACATGGGACACCTGTTAACGATTTTTAAAAGTCTAAATAAATATTCAATTTTTATTTAAATGTAATAACTTTTAATGGTTATACCCATCATTGTATAATGTAGAAGAAGAAGATAATACTAATAAATCTAAAGAAAAATATGAAAAAAAAAACAAGACGCAGATAAATAAAAAGGTATCGGTCGCAACTGGGACTCTAACCCAGGATCTATCGTCATACCGTGACAAGCGTCTTAACGAACCCGGCCATTAAGACCTCTAATTTTTAAGTCAATTTTCTTGATCTCCTATTACTAATTCAGTTACGTAGGTTTTTTACGTTTTTTATACGTGTTTTTATTTCATATTCATCAAGTTGTCGATATGACTACCCTCATCAAAGACTGTGTAATATTACAAACAGGTTTATGCGCTTCAAAAAGTTAGTTACACCAAAAAAAAATGAACTTTCATTTATTTTTCAATAATATTTATTTTTCCAAATCTAACTTACTGACAGGGTAAATATAGCTAATTAACCGTGTCAATAAAATAATATTTAATTAGTTTTTATGTGAATAGACTGAATAGCGCACAGGTGTCACAAGTGCTACCTGCTAACCGGAGCCAGTGAGACTCAAATCCTCAGTCTCTCATCCTTAGCTACATTAATTATATGGTGAGGGGAAGCAGATGGGAAAGATGTGGCTGGCTATGTGGCTGGTTATTCAGATCTAGTCACTGAAGCACGACTAAAGCCAATTCGAGTGACGTTTCGATTCTGGTTAGCGATCTGTCACTAGGGCGATACTGAGAGTATCTACCCCTAATGAACGTGCCGCAAGTATATATTATGCATTCATTATTTTATGTGAATAAAGTAATGTGAAACAACGCTTTTTCTAATTACCTGCTCACCCCGGGGTTGGAATCTGCACCCACGGCCCACGGATTCGTAGTCGAGGACCTTCAAATAATGATAATATCAAGTTAATGGCACAATTAAAAGCGCCCTTGATGTGATTTTATCGCAAAACAGCACCATAAAAAGCGGACCATTTTTATTATTATTACATTAATCAAATTCTTGGGTCGGGTCATTCTTAGTTAAAAAGGTTCTGTGTCAATATTCCGTATAAGGTCTAATAATATGAGATCATTTATATTAATGCATGAAGCAGTGTGTGCCTTTATAGTGTTTATCTACCATGTCTACCTGCAATGTGAACGGTGGTGTATTGGTCAGTTAAAAATGTTTATTAGAAGTTTTGTTTCGTTAATTCCTCCTTACAATTTTTATGGTCAACACATATAGTCATATAGATTCCATTCTTCTGAAGAACGATCTTGATTCTCTTGTCAATAGTCGGAATTGAATAACTTACCATCAGCACCCAGAAATGCAGTGTCGTCACATTTACAAGATCCCAAGACACATTTCTATTCCCATATCACATTAATAAAATTATATCTACTAACACGCAAAAACGAGATTCGAGACCTTGGCGTGATTTTTGAAGCAAATCTCTCTTTCAAATCTCACATATCAGACATTGTCTCCCACGCCAAAAAAATGCTCTGATTTGTTCTTCTAAATGCGAGATCATTTACTAATGGAATTGCAATACGAAGAACGTATGAAGCACTTGTTCGCAGCATCCTGGAATACAGCTCCATTATTTGGGCCCTCTCTGAACAAACCATATCCTAGAAATAGAAAGAGTACAAAAAAGGTTTATGCGTTACCTGTATATGAGGGAATATACATACTACCCATTCCCGTATCCATCGTTGTTCTTAACAGGAATGCTCGATCTTAATACCTTAGAAGCCCGCCGAAAAATATTTTTTAGGAAACATTTTTTTAAGCTGATCTCCGGTACTGTACTGAATTCACCTATGTTGAAGGAGATTAACCTTTATGTCCCTAACGGGTGTACTCGTGGGAGATCCCACGCACTTTTTTATGCTCTGAAAGGAAGAAGTTCTCGCTACAAAATGTGATACAGGTACAAAAATGAATGTTCGTAATATATGAAAATTTGTAAAAAAAATTGTAATAGATGGCACGCGAGCTGTTTGAGAATCTGAATGTACCGGGACTGAACATATTGAACGCGGGAGAGGGGTGGGGATCGCGGGAGGGGATCCGCGGGAGAGGGGAGAGGGAAGGCGGAGAAGGTGGAGAGGGAACTCATGAGAGGAAGGAGTCACGGGAGGATGGGAAGGGGAGGCGGAAGGGGACGAATGTGAACGACACGTAGTGAAAAATAATTTCTGTTTTAAGCGACTTTGCAACGCATGCCGGGAACTCGCTAGTTGATAATAATTATTATTTCGGAATATAGACATTAATACATATTTACTGAACAAAATATGTGGTAAACAAAACGCCGTTCAGCCAATATGCATGTGCATCGGACAAGTCAATAAAATGCACTGCACTGGAACTTATTTGTTTGGGCCGAATGCCAAACCCTGAGTCTAGGGTTTCGTGTATTGAGTCATTCTGCTTGAATTGATGGCATAAATGTATTCAAACTGACATGACCTGATCAATGTTAAGCGATCAAACACAAATGTTATAGGTCATGTAGTTTGTGACGGCAGATGTATAAATTATTTTGGAAATCGTAAGGAACTGAAGTAAGTCTAAAGTCATGATATTTGAAAGAGAGAGTATGAAAACAATGTGCAACATAGTTTTGAATGATGAGTATTTGGAGCAGGTGGATGAGTTTGTGTACTTGGGAAGTATGTTTACGAGAGATGGAAGGGCTGACAGAGATATCGAAAGAAGGGTAAATGCAGGCAACTCTATTAATGGAGGACTGAACGCTGTTAGCGCCAACAAAAAACTGGCCAAAAAAGCGAAGTTAGCCGTCCATAATGGAGTGCTGGTACCTACCCTGATGTATGGCAGTGAGGCATGGAACTGGTAGAGAAAGGATGAAAGTAGGCTGAATGCTGTAGAAATGAGATCCCTGAGGCGTATATGTGGTAAAACCATGTACGATCGTGTGAGAAATGTGGAGATCCGCGAAGAATGCAAGGCTGATGTAAGCGTGATGAGTAAGATAAAGAAAGGGACGCTAAGATGGTTTGGGCAAGTAGAGCGAATGAACGAGGAAAGGAGTGTAAGGAGAATATATGACGCAAATGTGAATGGAAGAAGAAATCGGGGACGCCCGAGGAAGACATGGCACGACCAAGTGATTCAGATACTTGAGTCGGGCCATGTGAAGAGTCGGAATAATAGGAGAGCATGTATGAGACGATGAATGAATGTGAACGAGGCAAGGAGTGTGTGCCAAGATCGAGTTGTTTGGCGGTCCATCCTCTCTGCATACCCCTGCGGGGAAACGGCGTGATGGTTAGTTAGTTAGTTAGTAAGGAACTGATTTTACCATAAAAATATTCAAAATCTCGAAATTACACAGAAAAATAATTTGTTGAAAATAAATAGTTCATCTTACAGTAATTTGTTATTAAGTACTTACAATTTACAGAGCATGTTTAAATTTAAAAAAAGCGGTTTGAAATAATAATTAATGTCTTTTGTAAATTTTGATTTTAACGTACGGTAACCACAATAGAAAACATTACTTTGTGTTTTTAATATGATAGTGTGAGACAATATTTATTTAAGTAATATTTTTTAAATTATTTTTTGAAAATCAAACACTTTAATTCCAGCTTAAAGGGACCCGTTTGCAATATACATAGTATTGGGTATGTTTGCTTCTGTCTTTTGGAATCCTCAATACCAAACTCATATTATCCGAACTGAAAATATTCATCTGTCGTATCGTTTTAAAAACCGTCAATGTTATCCTATTACTCTTACACACGGAGAAAAATTTTTAATGTTGTTTCTGTATAAAATTGTGAACTTCGTTATTGAATCACCAGCCATATTAGGTAGAATTGCAATTCGTTGCCCTGAACGCAATACCAGACCAAATTCCTTTTTTAAACGACTTCGAAAAGGAGGAGGTTCTCAATTCGACTGTATTTTTTTTAATGTTTGTTACTTCAGAACTTTCGACTGGGTGAACCGATATTGATGATTCTTTTTTTATTTGAAATCTGGTGCTTCCCGTGTGGTGCCATTTTAAATTGGTCCAGTTTTGACAATGGCATCCGTGAGAAAATCATAAAAGTCTTAAATTTGCATCAAGTATGTGCGCGACAAATGGACGAATAACTCAATATCACGCCAACCGATTTCGATGATTCTTTTCTTATTGGAAAGGATGTACTTCAGGGGTAGTTTGATGAGAGTTTGGTTAGGTTCTGATTATGGGATCCATGACAAAGTAACGGAACTCTGCAATTCTGAAGAACAAATTTACGAAACTCGGCCGAATCTTAATCGAATTAGTAAGTGTACTTCAGATTCACTAAAAATCAAAAAATAAACAAAAATTTTAACAAAACAAAAAAACGACTTCAAAAAATGCACTAAAAAGTAAAAAAATAATTTCGTATTCTTCTACAACTTTATAATCAACTTACCTTTTCTACTCACCGACTCCAAAAATAACAATCGTACGTACATATTGATGAGTAGAAAAGGTAAGTTGATTATAAAGTTGTAGAAGAATACGAAATTATTTTGTTTACTTTTTAGTGCATTTTTTGAAGTCGTTTTTTTGTTTTGTTAAATTTTTGTTTATTTACATACAATCTTCCAAATGCGTACAAAAAACCTTGTTCAGACGTATCTGCAATAAACAGGAGGCCCTGAGGAAAACAATTTCCCTTAGGACCATCATCATCTCATCCGTCATCTTAGAGGATGTTGTGTGGAGGGTTTTTTGTTAAGGAACGTTCTGGGAAAGAAAGGGGTATGAGGAGTGGGTAGGAATCTGGGGGTCAGTGTGTCCAGGAGTGACGGACTTATGAATCCATCCCTCCAACTGCGGTGCAAGGTGATGGGTCGAGGGATTCTGGCTGGAGAGGTCAAAAGACCTCCTCAACCAGTCTCTCTCGATCCGGCCCGCCACACAGCAGGTGGGCAGACGTATCGGCCGCCAAGATGAAGCTGGATGAATGATGAATGCTGGACAAACACAGCGAAACACTAGGGTTGATCTATGGCAGAGATGTTGGTTATCCAATATATGGTTCACAATGGAATTTATTTGTAACCTAGATAGTGTAGTTTACTCGTTACCATTTTTTTTCGGTGTCTTGTTCTGTTTCATGTTTCATTTAGATTTATTGTAATATCTTCTTCTCCAATGGCATGTAAATTACATCCACGAAAATATTTAAAGGTTCTTTTACTTTTACAACGGGAGAAGCATTTAAATAGTTTATAAATTACACGTTTTGCAAATTTACAAATTTTGAAAGGATTTTGAAAAGACGCAAAATCGATTAACTTTGCAAACCATACCCTATCAAATCCTTACCGACGAAGTTCTCTATAGTTGGTTGTTTTAAATGACCTAGCAATTTATATTAACGACCAATTACGACGAAGCCAGGGGCAAGATCACGAAATATTAATGAAATGAAAACCGAGCACAAAATTAAAACTTGTTAGAAATAATTTAACGGATATTAAAAAAAACATTTTTAACAATTCAGATTCATTTGGTAGGTACTCCAGGAAATGTTTTTTTGAGGAGTTTCTAAACGACTTCTTCTTTGCGTGATCTTTTCTGTTCTGTGCTCCTGGTGTTCTCGTTAAGAGTAATGCCATTGAAAGTTAAAGTTAGGGAGAGTGAATCTCGGAAGTTTGGCTCTAAACGCAAAAAAAGTCCCCATCGCACGCAACGCTGGCTTTTAAAGCTTTCCAACTTTCGGAGAAACATGGAATGCTCGTTTGACGTCATTATTATTTTATTTTTATTCAAGCTACTGACAGGGTAGGAAATTTTTGTGTTTTCAAAGATGGAAATTGTTTAGGTATAATATTAACAGATTTATTGGTTTATTTTATGTAGGTACATATGAGAAACCTTTGGTTCAGAGACCTGAAACTGTTTATTATTTTAAATACAAAGTGGTTTTTTTTTTTACATGAGCTCCACCCAGGAGGCCCTGAGAAAAATTATTTCCTTCAGGGCCTATGTCATCTTTGGGGATGCTGTACGGAGGGGTTTGTTTAAGGAAAGGAAGGAGAGGAGAGTTCTGGGAAGGAAAAAGGTTTAAGGAGTGGTAGGAATCTGAGGTTCAGTGTGTCCTGGTCATCCGCCTCCAAGACCTAGACATACTTCACCCCATGAACCCGGGCACCGCTGCTAAATCACCAAACGTAGCGAACCACTTGGGGTGACCTATGGCAGAGGTGTTGGTTATCCAATAAAGGTTCCCGGTTTAAATGTATTTAATTAATTTAATTATAATTTCTCTAGTTATTGCTTAATTTACTCTGTGGCGTCATTTTAAATTAAGTGAAAATCACAGACCATGTTTAAACCACTTTTTATAATAAATATTATCAAGATGTTCCGATACCAAAGGTTCCTTAGTTTAGGTGCTAGTAACAGGAACAGATTGTATATATATAATATTTATTTGTATCTTGATGAAGAGACCTTTGGTTTTGAAAGAAGTTGATAATGTTTATTTAAATCAGTCATTAAAGAAAGACTATTATTTTTCATGTAATGTAAAATGATGATACAAAGCGAATTTACAATTATTACATAAGAAAAAATAATCAGATCGCAGGATCGATAATTGATTAAATAATGATTTAATAAAAATAAAAAAAACTTTGTAAACACCACTATGTTTTCATCATCAGGATATGATAAATATAGAAAACATCGTTTTCGAAACACGTACCTAGATAATAATAATAAAATAACACCACTATATTATTAATATTATCCACATCTTTCGAAAACTAGGTTTTTATCATCAGGATATGATACATATAATATAGGGGTGTATACAAAGTTATTTGTTTTCATTAAATCAATAATGACGCCACAAAGTTATTGTCGAATTTTGAAGAAGTGTTTAAATAATGGTAAAAAAAATATTTTTCGCACGCAACAAAACTAAAATTACTGACTATGTAAAAGAATAAAAAAGCATGATGTCAAAAATTTCTACTGTTATTAATTAATATCGTTATTTAACGTTATCGAGTTATGACAGTGCTAATCAAATTACATTTCTATAATTTCCAAGATAAATATAATCATTAATCACTTTTCCAATTCTTCAACGGGGTTTCCTGATAAATTAACAGAAATTAAGATTGAACCAATGCTCAAATATATATAGCAAAGCCCTTAATTAGATCACTTAAATACAGCCATTAATCTAAATTAAATCATTTGATCTTATTCAGCAAGCACTGGTTCGCTATCAAGAAATGAGAATATTGCGACCAAATTTCAAATATTCAAGACAATACAACTGGCCTTTGACTACGATGAACAACTTTGCTAAATTTAATCATCGAAATGTTATTTCTGATGATTATATACGGTACCTTTGCACATTACGACTGTTCTCTAGTTGCTTTAATAAAAACAATCAGTTAAACAAGCTTTTAACGACTTATTTTGTAAGTAATGCCTTAGTAATGAAACCTTTATAAAAAAGTAATAGAGATTGAGTTATTCAGATACAAGCTCCTTTGTAAGAATAGACTCGAAAAATTTTAAACAAAAGTGATTGGTAGGTACTTGATGGAAAATTTTGATGGTCATAATGAAGAAAATGCATTAAAAATGTGCATTTTCATTGATGTAAGGATGAAATTACATGGACGTAAATTTCACGTACCAATATTAATTACACTGCCGGAATTCCCCCGAATGGAATTACACCTGAATAAAATTACACCTGCCGGAATCACACACCATTTTATGGAATTACACGTTAAAAAATCTTTTAAACAGGTTCTAATTTTAGCCTAGAGGCGCCTTGAACCAGTGAGACTAAGTCATCCCCGATTGGGGTATATTGGGATATGTTGTAGGTTGTGGATAGGGGAACGAGATAGGGAAGAGGACAATGGAGAAGTTCCTGACTATTCAGATCTGGTCACCAAACACGGCTTTAGCCATTTCAAAGAACATTTCAATTCTGGAATGATCGACGTGATAGTATCTTCCACTATGGAACGTACCGTAAATTTACCTTACATTTTTTTTAAATGATTGTAGTGTGAAATAACACAAATCAAACAAATAAAATTTAAAATTCGCACGCCACGATTTTGACCCGCGACCTACGGATTGTCAAAAAAGGAGGGTGTCAAATATATAATTTTAAAACAACTCAAATGCAAAATCATTATATTTTCCAAGCCATAAAAAACTACAACTACCTCCCTTATGAATTACGCTGTATCATCAACCAATCAGAACAAATAAATAAAATTCAACAATTTTAAAAAAAGTACAGTAAAAATTAAATATTTTATGCAAAACATTTTTTTATTATTTTTTTTTTATTATTATTATTTTTTTTTCTTAAAAGCATTCATTTATTATAACTTAAAACCTAAGTAAGAATCGTGGCTCCCTTATCCGGCACAGGAGCTCCTCTTTCCTTTAAGGTATACATGATTAAAAACGACCTTTAGTATAATATTTTGTAAAACATGTACGAATATATTTATGTAACTCATATTTTTATATTACAATAAAAAAATATGTATATGTATAAGTATACATTTTTGCCACATTTGGAAAGTAATTTAGTTACCAAATATTAGCAGTAAGATATGAAACAAATCAAATACGAGATTCGGATGTAGGAAATCATATCCGTGTGTGTAACGTCTTTGTGGGCAAATATGATGAAGGAACTTAATTCTTATTATATATAAACCATATTTCATTAAGCGATTTCCTTTAAAATAAGTAACGTTGATTTGCAGCCTTTTGTTTATGTAAGTACCTACAGAAACAAAAGGCTGCAAGTACTTAGAACAGGCGTACGTAGTAGTCGTAACCTAACCCTTAGTTAAATATAAGAAGTTAAATTAGTGCCTCCGATTCAATAGACGTCTAAATATTATGCTATAATCAAGTCCCAACATGACACCGATCGTATTTTGATGAATGGCCGGAAGTCAATTCACTCTCAATATTATTAATTTATCCGAGCCAGCATTTACTTTGCAAAACTCGATTTGAACTTTAAATGAAACAATTCAAACGAAACTCTATCCATATTTCACATTTATAATAATAGGAGCAGACAATGCCGGATTGCCCTGGCCTATAATAATGCCGATTAAAACGACAAATGGACGTCATGCCCGAAAATTTCTCATTTGAATTTGTTCATTTTCGTTTATTAATAATAATTTCAGACAGGCTTTGCAAGGAAACACTTATTGCTCGTCCAATAACTCAATATTCAATGAGATACTCATCCGAAAAACTGGTCAGGCTTCGTTTACTTTTTAAGAGCCGGGATCCAGGTCGGATCTAAAACGGGGCAAAAAAAGAGTTTTTGTAGGTATCTAAAGATATCTAATTAAAACGGATAAATTCATTTCTGAATCTATTAGGCTATTGGAGGATATCCACCACTTACCCGCCCTGGTATAAGTAACAGATGGTTATTCCTTCAAGGCTCTCGAAAGATTCTAATTTTTTGTTAAACGAACCTACATTTATTTATTTTGGACGAATCTAGACCTCCAGTGTACCTGCATACGTTGTTAGAAAGTAGTATGCAAGTGCTTAACAGGAAAAAACATAATACAACAAATCAGGTTAGTAATACAAGAAAAAATAATATTTAAAGCAAAAAAAAAAAATGTTCAAGAAACTCATGAGGCAGCAAATCTATTAGGCTATGTTCAATGATCAGATATAAATAGCAAGATTCTTCTCAACCTCCCTCTCCTCTTTTTCCGAATAGGGTTGCGTAATAATATTTGATAGCCGCCGTGGTCGAGGGATAAGGCTCTTGACTCACAATCCAAAGGTCGCGGGTTTGAACCCGGCGTGCGCAAATAAATTTTATTTGATTAATTTGTATTATTTTTAAATTAATTCATTTAAAAATAATAAACAGTGTGTTTGCGGCATGTTCCAGATTGAAAGATAGTCTCAGTATGGCCCTGATATAAGACCACCATTCAGAATTAAAACGTTGCTTGAAATGGCTTTAGCCGTGTTTGGTGACCAGATCTGAATAGCCAGGTACTTCCCCACCTTTCTCTTCCCCACCTCCTTCCCTTCCGTTCCATACGGGAACAGCTGGGACTCTTGTGAGGTATTCACAACAGAATAATAGTTTCACAGGACCCGGGCAAAAACAGACGGGAAAAAATAACGGTTTTACAACTCTCTTGAGACATAATAATAGATAAAAATATTAGTTTTAAACCCATTTGTCGTCTTGTGCCTATAAAATTCAATCAAGAAAACAACAATGATGAAAAAGACATCATGAAAAAAAAAATTGAAAAATAAACGCAAGAAAGTTGTAGTTAAATCCCTTTATCTCTCGCAAGAGAACTATTTGAACTCTAAATTGGCATTTTGCTATTCATATTTCACATAAAGGCGTGCATATTTTTTAAATTCCCATTATTTTCTCTGTTTCTCCACCATTCTCGCAAAGGCTTTGTGATTATTTTACAAATCCTTTCTCCTGGTGCTATTTTTTTGTATTCTTTTGAAGTTTTGTTTGTCGCACGTGTAATTTTTACGCTGAGAACACAATCGGGGTTTTGGGGCGAAAAGCTCTGGAAATCAATATAGACAAATGTCTTCTAAAAGCTCCTTTGTACGCAGATGGTTCCCATAATATTTACACAATTTTCAATGTTTTTTTTTCGGGAAAAGTCAAGGGAGCAAGGCGGAGGGAAAGAGGAATAATTTGTAGCTCTCGAAATTGAAAATTTCTCAGGTGTTTATCTTGCCAGGTTCGGGATTATAGAATTTTCTTAGTATTTTAACCCACGCTAGATAGCTTAAAAGTTTTTATAAGACGCCGCGTTAATAATGACTCAGAGAATAATCGCAGGATTTGGCAGTGAGTTTAATAAGGAATCTCGGTGAGATATTGATATTACAGTATTATCTAGATTTAAGGGACACGTATATATATATGGTTGTAGAGCTTTGGTTAGAGGCCAACTACTGGTTAAAGGGTTGCGAGTAACGGATGCGCGGCCTTTTTCACACAAAACTTAAATTTGGATTTGAGACAAAATACTTACCAAAGTCAGATTTTTTTAATCTAAAGGTGTAGCAAATATTGTATTGATTTATTTATTTACATATATGAATTACAAATTATAAAATACTTGCTGACCCGGCAAACGTTGTTCTGCCGTATGAATTATTTCTAGTGAATATTTTAGTTGTTAAATATAAAAATTACGAATGTATTGCAAGTGTGTGGGGATGAAAAAGGAATAGAGCGCTGTAGACGATGACCGTCGATAAAAACAAAAAAAAACGCCAACAATTCATTTTCTCAACTCAATGTATTTCATTAAAGTAACGGACATATTCATTGTTTGATCTCTTAAAAGATAAATGTAAAGTCAAAAGTTAAAATTAAAATGAATCGTACAAAATTTTGCACGCACTGCGTTGTGATACATAACAAATGCCGAATGAAATGTCAAAATGACGCGACGCTTCTTGAGAATGATTTGCGCATGTGTGGATGAAAAATGGGAGGATGGGGGTAGTAGGGTGGAAATTTGGGGTTATAGATATTTTTCGATGCCAAAAAAGTTAAAAACAGTAAATTTACACCCATTAAAATGCTTTTCTTAATCATTTTTAGTTTTTTTTTTTAATTTGACATCTATCATGTTTCTGAACTAAATCGAGCAAAATTTTTAATAATTATCATTAATTCATAAGTAAATGGCAAAGTTGTCTTGAAGATCAAGAAAAAATAATTCTTAAATTGCATATTTTTTGATAATTATAAGACGCTAATAAATAAAGTAGCACATATCCATACTAAATAATTGCTAAACCTTTTGATTATTTTTTTAAGTTTGATTAAATATTTTGGCCTTAAATTAAAATTCAAGTTTTGAATAAAAAAAGCAGAACAGTCGTTCCCCTAAAGCCAGGCGTAGTACAAATAAAAGATATCAAATTTATGTGGTTTTCTTCACGTAAGCCATTTAGGTGGCAAGACTGGCAAGTGAAAGAGAAGTAAGAGTAGCATGTAAGCAGATGATTTGTAAGGGGTTAGTGAGGTTTAACCACTCAAATTCGAAATGCATTCAAGGCAGTTGAATGCTTGAGGAACAGAAAAAGAAAGGATCTTTCAGTTTGGAAATACCGTAGTTCAGAAATAACGCAAATACTTAATTCGACACGAGTATCACAGAGGTATTACAGATATCACAGAGTGAATAATTTCTTGAATAAATAATTTCTCCACCCCTTCGAATAATTTCTTGATATTTATTAGATCTAGTTTAGTTAGTTAATTTTTTTTTAATGCCAACATTATCGGGTTGCGCAAAACCAGAGAATATTAAAAAAATCCTATTGCCTTCATCAAAAGCGGATGATGTTCGCTGTATAATGATGGAGGACTTATCTATTTGATGAATTGCACCCGCTATGCCGGGGTGCGAAGCCGACGCATTTGTCAACTCGGTCATCGATCGGTTGTAGTCACAAGGGACTATTAGTAAAACTAAAACTCTGCAACTTAAAATGTGCAATAGCACCTCCTACACGCACACTTCCGAGCGACCTCTATATTGGTTATTTTTTATCACGTTGCAAAAACAAAAATTGTTCTAAAATCTAGATGAAATGATCTTTCTGATGTGTACATTAGAAATGAATAATTTTATATCTAAATATTTAAATTTTAATATTATTCACATTTATATAGTAAATACTCCTCTATATTGATGTTTTTGTATCACTTTGCCAAAACAAAAATTGTTCTAAAATCTAGATAAAATAATCTTTCCGATGTGTACATTAGAAATTAATAATTTTATTTCTAAATATTTAAATTTTGATATTGAAAATGTAAAGCGACTGAAACGGTACAGGTTTTGTAAATACACGTCCGCGCCACTACTTTGCAGAAACGTCTCACAGTGAACTGCGCTGTAAACTTATTGGTCTTTACTTTTCTGCGCGGCGCGGCGGCCTGAAGTGGCACGGGACTCGATCGCTCCGAAGTGTGCGTGTGGGAGATACTAATACATACAATTAAAACTATGTGTCGAAATAACATAAATAATAATCAAATTATTTGGCAATAGGAAAGTTTTGTACAAAATGTTTAGAAGCAATGTATTGCTGAAGACAATGATTCCACGACAGTTGATCTGACAGTTAGCTCCCAACATAATTGTATACAATATGCAATCAGTTAAGAGAAAATACTGTATACCAACTGACAGATATTATATAACTAAGTGTCCCCGAGGGGGTGTTCAGAGAAGATACACTACCGATTAACAAAAGCATAAAGCAAAATATTTATATTCAAATGCATCAAAGGATAAAACTACTTATCTATGTGCTCTATAAACCAGCGCATAAGTACAAAAATCAGTACTGTAAATAAATTCGTTTGATACTTAACTTATTATTAAAAGTATTTTTGAAGTTTAAATACCTATGTAATCTCTATTGGGACTCAATACATTAAAAGAAAGAAGAATTTGTTCAGACCTATTTTATTTATTTAAAATCGTTACCAACCTGTTGAACTCCCCTGAACTTCTTTCGCTAATATGTTTCCATGTACCTAGTCGATCAGTTCGTTTCAAATTACCTTATCATTGGAACAATACAGGATCTAACGCTGAACTCAATTCCATAATGAATCGCCTGCATGAACTTGGAAATAAATATGTTTTGGATGAATCTATAAACATTGCTAGTTTAACCTCATACAAACACTACTTAATTAAAACTGTCTGACAGCGCTTCTCAGTTTGACTATAATCAAATACAGTTTTAAAGTATTAATTTCTTAATACATAATATCCGGGATTTATAATATGTTGTATTGTATTTATAATAACCTACTCATTGTACTTTTTATATTGATACTACAATTTCTATTGTTCTCTTTTATGAATTTTATATTTATATTCCTCTTTTTTCTATCTATGTATATTCTGTATTCATATGTAAAATAATTGTAATTCTTTTGTAAAAGCGGCTATAATCGGCATTAATAAATAAAAAAACTAAAATAAATAAATAAGTAATTTTATAATAATTATAATTTCAAGGAACTAAGTGTCGGGTGAATTTCGGCTCACTAAAGAAAATTATTGGTTTGTAGAGCTATATGCGCAGCGCGTCTATCTAATAAGATAAACGTCGCCGGAAAGATATTTTTAAGTATTCCTAAAATATATATTCAACTTATGTTTTGGAATTAAATCTCTTAACTTTAATCATCACATTTAATTAATTTACTTCGAAAACAGATACAATGTAACATTCCCACAGGAAATACATTAATAACTAAAGGAAGGTGGCGTTATTAAAGAGATTAATATTTTCATCTCACCGTGCAGGACGTGAGTAATTAAAAAAGGAATTGGTTTATCCAGCGGCGCTGCGGTGTTGTGTACCCACCGGATGTTGAGGCTTTAGGGGCGGGCAGAAGGTTGGTCGGAGGCTGTATTGTGAGAAGGGTGGAAGAGTGAAAGTTCTTGTAACGGAAATATGGGACGGAGCTTTTGCGGGATTTATGTCACGGTATGACGCCGGGATGCCATGAAGCGGAGAGTTCATAAATTTACTACTTGTTGGATTTCAAATGAAATCTTAAAACTTTGACTCTTTCCACATGTTTTTTTTTAGTCAGACTGCTAAATTATTAAAATATTTTTTTTTATCACTTCGAAAACTACGTGAGCGGTGTATACAGCTACTGAATATAAGTGATTAATATTAACGGACAACGTCTGGAGCGAGAGAGACTGCGGTATCCCCAATTGGGGTGTGTTGTGAGGTTGAAGGTAAGTGGTGAGGGAAAGGAGATGGGGAGGAGGAAAGAGAGGAAGTACCTGGCTATTCAGATCTAATCACCAAATACGGCTAAAGCCATTTCAAGCAACGTTTCAATTCTGAATGGTTGTCTTACACTGGGGCGATAATGAGAATATTTTTCACTCTGGAACGTGCCGCAAATATACCTTGTATCTTTTAAATGATTAAATTGTGAAAACACAAAAACGATCAAAAATATAACTTATCTGCGCATGCCGGGATTCAAACCCTCGACCCCCGGATCGCTAATCGAGAGCCTTGCCCCTCGAGCTCGAAGGCAGTCGTAATTACACATTTAAAATTAACCTTTATCTTATGCATTCTTACCTAATCACCAATAAAAAATAATGAAACTATTTCATTATCCGTTGTTATAACGAACATTATAAATTATGACATTTTGTTATTATTTTAATGATTACCTATTTAAAAATATTTACCGTTTTCGACCTAAGGTTTATTTATTTAAATTTTCGGAATATCATAATGAGTAAAACATAAAATTGTAATACTTAATCATTGAAGACAATATTTGCGACTCACAAACGAAAATTTGAAACAAAAATCAGATAAAGTTTCGGTCGCATCTAGGAAATGAACCCAGTATTACAATTTGAGCCTTGTCATGCGACCATATCTTTTTCTGATTTTTCTCTTTTAAATTTTCGTTTTTAATTGGCTTATATTAACTTCAAAGATTAAAAAATGTTTGGTTTAAGTAGTTGAAAATGGTAAAGGTTTTACGTGTTACATTTCTGATTACAAGTAGAGTATAGCTTTTTCACAAAATGATTTTTTAAGGGCCATTAACTCAAATTTTGTCAAAAGATGTTATTACGATCGTACTCTTGCAACTGTAATGGGTGGATCCAATGAGAAAGAGTAATCGTTCTCCGAACCAGCTTTTTAAAATAATAACTCAATACTGATTTTATTGCATTCAAAATTTGCTTTAGTTTATACCTACATTAAAAAATTCTGAAAGTCGTGATAATGAAACTATTAAAATTATGTACCTACTTTTTGTAATTATTTTTTTTGATCGTGAGTATCTATAATGTTTCAATAATTTCTAAGCAAAATAAGTATGTAAAATCCCTTAAATATATTAGTTTGTACAACCGTAAATAGAAAGACAAACTGAAGTATTTTCATATAATGAATAACTTATTACTTTGTATAAAACCACTATTTTTAAAACAATATCAACATGTTTCGACAACAATGTTGTCTTCATCAGGATATGTTACAATGATAAATGATAAACAAGTATAGACAAATAAGAATAAATTATAACATAGACAAAATACTAAAAAGTAGAGGTGATTAATTACTTACTAATCATAAAAATAGTTATACAAAATTAAATTTAAAAATTATTTAAGGAAAAATAAAATTGCATTTAGATAACAAAATTTTTTTAAGAATAATTAATTAAAATAATTAGTCTAAATCAAAAAATCAATAATAATAATTAGTTGTAAGTATTAATAAGAAAATAAATTTAAAAGATGGCTATTTTTAAAAAAGGTTTGGTTATTTATAATATTTAATTTACTATTAATGCTTTTTCTAATTTCTAAAATTTCTAAATTATCCAATTGTATGCCCGTAGTGTTAGTATGTAAAATTTTAAGACCTGTATTAATATCAAAAGAATGACTTGTTTCCAAAATATGGTTGGCAAATTCAGAATAATTATTATTATTTAAACATCTTATATGTTCCTTAACTCGAATGTTAAAATTTCTAGAAGTTTTTCCAATATAAAAAAAGTTACAATCATTACAAATTAATTTATAAACCCCAGATTTGTTCAAAAAATCACATTTATCCTTATTATTTAATATATAATTTTTTAATTTGTTGTTTGTATAAAAAGCTGGTTGTACATTATTTGGCATGTTTTTAATTATTAAATTTGAAATGTTATTATTTAAAAATAAAATTTTTCTCCAATTATTATCATTTTCAACAACATGTGGATAGACAAAAGATCTAAAAAACTTTTTCTTATATTTTTTGTTCAACATATTGTCTATTAATTTTGAATTATAACCGTTATTAATTGCAATTTGTTTAATAGTATTTAATTCTGTTTAAAAATTACTCAAAGATAAGGGAACATTAATTAATCTACTTATTAAGGTATGAAAAGCTGCTAATTTTTGTGAATATGGATGATTAGATGTTTCATGTATAATGATATCTGTATACCTATGTATCTTTACGAAAAATGTTAAATTCAAATTTATTATTAATGATAGAAATATTTAAATCCAAAAAAATTTAAACTGTAATTATTTCCAATTTCTAGGGTAAATTTAATTTTTTTGTTGAGTTTATTAATGAAATTTAAAAATATATTTAATTGTCTATTAGTGCCAGTCCATATACAAAAAATATCATCTATATATCTTTTCCAAAAGTAAACATATTTTAATAATAAGGCACGACTTTTAAAAAGTTTATCTTCAAAATTGTTTAAAAAAATATCTGCTACTAGGGGACTAGTGCTTGAACCCATTGCTAATCCATCTTTTTGTTTGTAAATAATATTGTCAAATTGAAAATAATTTTGTTTTAGAATAACATTAAAAATTTCATATAAATCCTGTGAAAAGTTTTTGGAAATGTTTGAGGAATCTAGTAATTCTTTAATTTATTTGAAGTATTTTCATGCGTGAATCTTTTTTTTTTATGATTTTATTTAAACTAAAATTAAAATTTTAATACAGTTTTCCCAGATAATTATGATTTATATTATGATTTGAAATTTTGTTTGAAAATTTAACATATCTGCCAACGACCTTCGATATAACCTTATTATGGTAAAAATAAACATATTTTCTTATAATTTAAAACATAACTTTCTCAGATAAAAGAACAATCTTTCGAAATAAATTTATACTTTTTTGTGGAAAAGAGTCAATACGGCTAAAATTTATTTAAAAATGAAATATTTCCGGTTGTGTCTAGTAATTCCCTCGTAACGGGCCAATTTCAACTTGCTACGGGCATCAGTTTATTAAAAATATAATTTCTTGAGACTTTGATAAAATCTGAAAATGTTTTAGGCAGCGGCAGCTTAAAATCGGTCCAATCAATGATAAACAAAAATTTTAACAAAACAAAAAGACGACTTCAAAAAATGCACTAAAAAGTAAAAAAATAATTTCGTATTCTTCTACAATTTAATAATCAACTTACTTTTTCTACTCATCAATGTGTAGGTACGATTGTTATTTTTGTAGTCGGTGTCAGCCAAGGTAGGTTTGTAACTACATAAATAGTTTAGGTGAGATGTGCTTGTGTCGCACGAGAGACTTGACGAGGCGAGAGGCGGGAGAGGAGCTGTCAAGTGAACACGCCGCCGGGCCGGGTGCCTTTGCTGACACCGACTCCAAAAATAACAATCGTACCTACACATTGATGAGTAGAAAAAGTAAGTTGATTATTAAATTGTAGAAGAATACGAAATTATTTTTTTTTACTTTTTAGTGCATTTTTTGAAGGCGTTTTTTTGTTTTGTTAAAATTTTTATTTATTTTTTGATTTTTAGTGAGTCTGAAGTACATTAATTGGTCTGAATATGTGTAGACCTACTAAACGTGCTGCTCATATGAGAAAGACATCATTTGACCATAACGATGTTACGGTCAAATTAAGAGATTCGGCATCGTTAATCAGTATCGTTAATTTGCTCCTAAGAATTGAAGAGTTCCGTTACTTTGTCATGGATCCCACAATCAGAATCTAACCAAATTCTCATCAAACTACCCTTGAAGTACATCCTTTCCAATAATAATTTCGTATTCTTCTACAACTTTATAATCAACTTACCTTTTCTACTCATCAATATGTACGTACGATTGTTATTTTTGGAGTCGGTGTCGGCGGGAGAGGAGCTGTCAAGTGAACACGCCGGGCCGCGGGTACCTTGGTTGACACCGACTCCAAAAATAACAATCGTACCTACATATTGATGAGTAGAAAAGGTAAGTTGATTATAAAGTTGTAGAAGAATACGAAATTATTTTTTTTACTTTTTAGTGCATTTTTTTAAGTCGTTTTTTCGTTTTGTTAAAATTTTTGTTTATTTTTTGATTTTTAGTGAATCTGAAGTACACTAACTAATTCGATTAAGATTCGGCCGAGTATCGTAAATTTGTTCTGCAGAATTGGAGAGTTCCGTTACTTTGTCATGGATCCCATAATCAGAACCTAACCAAACTCTGATCAAAGTACCCTTGAAGTACATCCTTTCCAATAAAAAAAGAATAATCGAAATCGGTTGGCGTGATATTGAGTCATCGTCCATTTGTCGCGCACATACTTGATGCAAATTTAAGACGTATATAGTATGATTTTCTCTCTCGATCCGGTCCGCCACGTAATAGGTGGGCAGACGCTTCGGCCGCAAATACTTGGATAAACCATACCCCATGAACCCGGGCACCCCTACAAAGTCACCAAACGTAGCGAACCTCTTTGGGAGACCTATGGCAGAGGTGTTGGTTATACAATAAATGGTTCCCTTACCGATATCTTTATACTACTATGTTATTAATTTTAGCTGATAATGATTATTGTTTTATTTTCTGTTACAGCGCCGACAAATCGGTGTTCATTGAAATGTTATTTTTACACTTTATGACGGCCCCGTGGTCGACTGATGAGGCTTTCGACTAACAATCCGAAGTAAGGGTGTTCAGATCCTGGCATGCGCGTTTAGATTTTATTTAATGAATTTATGTTATTTCACAATAAATTATTAAACAATTTATTGTTATTTCACAAAAAATCATTAAACAAAAAAATAATATACAGCAAATTTGCGACGCATTCCAGGGTGGAAGATACTCTCAGTATCGTCCTTGTGAAAGATCACCATTCTGCATTTAAAGTTACTTGAAATGACTTTAACCGCGTTTATTTACCGGATTTGATTAGCCAGGTACTTCTCCACCTTCCTCTTCTCCATCTCCCTCCCCTTACCATAACATACCACAATTGGGGATACCATAGTCTCAAAGTGGTTGGGAACGTTGTGCGGTATTCCCATAAAAAAGTTTCATGCTCTCAAAACGTGTTGATCATCTGCATTCGTTTACAACAATAAAAGTAATCCATAAAACGCTCGCATCTTCTCAACTCGATTATTCTCGTAAATTCAAGTATTACGGTTTTTTTTTAAATTTTCTTTATTTATTTTGTTTGTTAAAGGTTTGTTTTACATGGTTTTTCGACTACCAAGCTAGGCAAATGCCCGTATTATGGTAGTCGTTACATTACATAAACACAAGCAGGGCCTTGGAGGATTCCCATTACTTACAAATTTTTTTTTTTTTATTTCAATACCATCTACCTTGTGTCGGTAAGTAAAAATTAAATAAAATGTCTAATGTAAAAATAATAGGAAAAATAAATAATTTTGGTAACTTTTTTTTTTTTTTTCTTTATTCATAATATAACTTTTTATACAGTTTTTACAGGTGATTCGACTACCACGCTAGGCACATGCCCGTATTATGGTAGTCGGATTATGAATATATAATTATATAAATGCAAGAATTGTTATTGGTTAATATATAGTTTAGTTAGGTACACTGTTTTTGTATAACAACGACTACTTTAAGTGGTTTCTTAATTAAGTAGATAATATTTATATAATAATAAACACATAAATAAACTATTCTTATTGTAGACTGCTGTTTCGCTATAAAATAGGTACATACATACATGATATGTAGATAAATAAATAATGACTCTACTTGTGGAGATGTTGAAAATAAGTCATCCATGCATTATTATGATAATTATCAAAAAAAAAATTTTTTTTTAATTTGAATGTAAAAAAAAATAAAATAAAAATAATAGTAATAAAGCAAATTAACTTAACTTTTTGACTTCAGGCATTCTTTAAAATAGTTCCTCCGCTTTGTAAATAACCAATCCTGTACATTTATGATATAAAGCTTATCAGTTTTCGATTTACTAGTATCAATACTCAGGGAGTTGAACATTTTGGGGGCAATATAGGAGAACTGTCGCTGTGCGAAAGTTGTTTTCGTTGTAGGAATTATACATTTTAGGTGTGACGAATACCGAGTGTGATTTTTTTTTGTGTTTTTTCCATCAAAACGTTTTTCCATAAGAATATGAGAATTGTTTTTATGTATAATTGTCGAATGTCTAATACTGTGAATTTTTTAAACAGTGGCTCTGATGGGTGTGATGGGTTACATTTGAATATTATCCTTAGCAGAAGTTTTTGAATTAAGACCATGGGATATAGAAGTGACATTGCACACCCTCCCCATCCCACAATACCATATGTAGCAATTGATTGAAAAAGTGCAAAGTAAACACATCTCAGTGTTTGTAGGTTAAGAATAGATCTGAGAGAGTAGAAAATGTAGCATCATTTGCCAAGCCTTTTTGTTGTAGAATTGATGTGTGCCACCCAACGCAGTTGATTGTCAATAATAACCCCTAAGTACTTAATTTCGTTTGATATTTTTAGGTCATCGCATGAACATACTTAATTTCGTTTGATATTTTTAGGTCATCGCATGTCATTCGCTCACCGAACCTGAGCGAATCAGACACGTCCGAGCTCTTCAAACACTTAAGCGACACTATTGATGACCTCTTGCCCCGCTACCCTACGGCAGAGTTTGTGGTCCTGGGGGACTTCAATGTTCATAACGAACCTTGGTTGAAGTTCTCAGGATCAACAGACTCGGCTGAACGCCAAGCGGAATCCTTTGCCCTTTGCTACGGATTGGAGCAAATGGTTCAGGAGCCTACAAGGGTTCCTGATGTCCAGACTCACCGTTCCAATCTGTTAGACCTATTTTTAACTACTGTGCCACACGGTTACAGGATTGAAGTCACAGCGCCTTTAGGATCGTCCGACCACTGCCTGGTTACGACATCAATCCCTGTAAACTTCAGACCACCAAACGAGAGGCTGAAGAGAAAAGTGTGGCACTATAGCTCAGCAGATTGGTTCGGTCTGCGGGCACATTTTAATGCTTTTCCGTGGTCAGCTGTCTGTTTTCGGACTTCGGATCCCTCAAGATGTGCCCAGGAAATTGGTGAAGTCATCACATCCGCGATGGATGGCTTCATCAAATCTACTGTTAAGGAAACTGGTGTAGGCTCAAAGCCGTGGTTCAGTCGACAATGCGCTGAAGCAGTGCGACGAAAAAACGCGGCTTACCGAGCCTACAACACATCTAGAACATCCGAAGATAGAACAGCTTACAACAAAATGGCAAAGGAAACCAAGAGAATCATAAATAGGTCAAAATTCGAGCACGACTAGCAGATCAGCAGAAAGCTGACTGCATGCCCGCATGGCAGCAGGCAATTCTGGTCACTTGCGGGCTCAATAGGTCGCAATTTCTGCAAATCCAGTCTGCCACCTCTTACCAGACCTGACGGCTCATTAGCAAACACCGCCACCGAAAAGGCTAACTTACTAGGTAAAATGTTTGCGGATAACTCAACCCTCGATGACCAAGGTGCTGTCCCGACGTCGGTTCCTCACTGCGGTTTTCATATGAAAAAGCTGAGGATCCGGCATCGGGAAGTACTCCATGTTTTACGAGGGCTTGATGTTAATAAAGCTAGTGGGCCCGACGGAATACCTGCCCTGGTATTGTAGAGGTGCGCTGCAGAATTAGCTCCAATTTTGACGAAGCTTTTTAAACTGTCCCTGAAGACTGGCTCTGTGCCCTCTGGTTGGAAAAAAGCGGTTATCCATCCTATTCCAAAGAAGGGTGACTGCTCCAACCCGGCCAACTACCGCTCCATAGCGATCACATCAGTTCTGTCTAAGGTGATGGAACGTGTGATCAACGACAAACTGCTCACATACCTCGAGAAGAACAAAATTATCAACGACCGTCAATACGGATTCCGGCGGAACCGCTCGTGCGGTGATCTTCTCGCGTATGTGACGCATGTTTGGGGGCGATGCCTGGAACGTTTCGGTGAGACCCAAACGGTTGCACTGGACATCTCCAAGGCCTTTGACCGGGTTTGGCTCCGAGGACTTGTCAACAAACTGCTTTCTTACGGACTTCCCGCATCCTTGTATACGTGGATTGCCGACTTCTTGAGGGGGAGGTCGATTCAGACGGTAGTCGATGGTTTTACCTCTTCCTCACACTCGATAAATGCTGGCGTCCCGCAGGGATCGGTTCTGTCTCCAACTTTGTTTTTGTTGCACATCAACGACCTTTTGTCATGTGCACCAATTCATTGTTATGCGGATGACAGTACAGTTCATGATAGCTTTTTGTTTGACAAGCCCCCAAAGGGCTCACAAACTCCAACAGCTCGTAGGGCTTTGAAGCAAAGAATGGACGGCTACCTCGATAGTGTTTTCTCTTGGGGTAAAAATAATCTCGTTGAATTTAATGTTTCAAAGACCCAATCTTGTCTGATTACGTCCAAAAGGGATCGAAATGAAAATCTAGTCTCTTTCAACGGAAGCAATCTTCCGAACAGGCCCTCCATTGATATGCTTGGTGTAACCCTAAGTGACCAGCTCAGGTATGGGGGCTCCATTGAAGCCAGAGTAAAGCTAGCCTCCCAAAAACTGGGCGTACTGTACAGGGCCCGCAGATACTTTAATAGTACACAACTGCTAACCTTGTACAAATCACAAGTACGCCCCACGGTTGAATTTGGCAGCCATCTCTGGTCTGGAGCTCCAAAATACCTGAAAAATACCCTCGACTCTGTGCAGAAACGGGCGGTCCGTTTGATAGATTCTCCCATCTTAACAGACGGATTGCAATCTTTAGAGCACAGGCGTCGGGTGGGAATGCTATCCTTGTTCTACCGGTATTACAATGGAAGATGCTCCGAGGAACTAGCATCATTGATCCCTTCGGCACCGGTGCATAGTCGGGAAACACGCCAAACGCGTGCCCAAAATTTGTACACGGTTGACATTTGTCACATGAGAACGGGTCGTTTCTTCGACTCGTTCTTGTGTTCAACAGCTCGGCTGTGGAATGATTTGCCGGCCTCTATGTTTCCTCCTTCCTACAACATGGGTCTCTTCAAGACCAATGTTCATTCCTTCCTCTCCTCAAAAAGACCCTCCACACAGCATCCCAGATGACATAGGCCCTGAGGGAAATTATTTTCCTCAGGGCCTCCTGTGTGGAATATGTGTAAAAAAAAAAAAAAAAATGAACAATTTTTGTGAAGTGTTGTAGGCGTGTTAGTGTGAACATGAATGTATGGTAAGTTTATGGCAGTTTTGGGGGAGGTTTGGTTTACGTATAGAAAAAAGTAGGTATTTCGACTACCCAGTAATTGTCAAAGGAAGCAAGTCAGTTCAAAAAGAGGTTCGGTAACCAAACCTGATGTATCGGAATGAGATATAAAAGGGGTGCTTAGCTAGTTAAGACACGTAGATTGGTTGGACGAAGAAAATAGTGTTACGAAAACTGTTACACCGTGCTGGTGAATGGAAGAAGTCGGAGACATCACAGGAGAACATGGCACGTTCCAGAGAATCAATTACATTAGTCCAGTCATGACAAATGTTGGAATAAGTAATAGAATGGAATGCATGTAAACGTGAACGAATGTTCGTGAATAATATGGGACAGAATTATCAGCCATTCCATCTTCATGGAAGTAGAATATAGAATACATTTTTCAGTTAATTTTTTTCTTTCTATATTAGCTTCACCCAGGAGGCCCTGAGGAAAGAGATGTTGTGTGGAGGGTATTTTTGGAAAGGAACGAAACGATGTTCTGGGAAGGAAAAAGTTATGAGAGGTGGGTAGGAATTTGGGGGTCAATGTGTCGTACGGACGTACGAATCCACCCTACCACTGCAGGGTAAGGCGGTTCAAAGGTGCTGCCGGAGAGGTCGAAAGGTCTCACCAATCCGTCTCTCCTGATCTGACCCCGGGATCGCCAAGGCGCGGAGTTGCATTTAAAAGTAATGAAGCAACGACTCCTGGAGAAAATATGGCAACCTACGTATTGTCTACGTGTTAGAAAAAAAAACGAGTGTGCTTTAGACCACACGACTGAAGTAAAACTTCTTTAGCTCCATCTATATGATTGGAAGAGAGAAAGAAAATGTGCTTGCTCCTACAGTGTGATACAGAAAATAGGCCTGCACTGTGTCTTAGATATACGGAACGTAACTGGTTATGAGAGAAAGAGAGAAAGAAAATGTGTGCTCGCACCTCTCTCTCTTGCCCCTACAGTAATGTATGAAACGTAACTCTCTCTCTTTCTATCTTCACTAATTTATATCTCCCTCTCAACTACCATTCGCCTCGCTTTTCGTAACGCTCTCCCCTTACTCCCCAAGTCAAGCGTGTGTGAAGAGTTTTATTTCAAAAATCCAAAGCTATGTTATTAACTTATGGGTTAATTGTTCAACCAGAAATTCGAGACTTAGGTACAACTTAATGAGGAAACGTAAGTACATCTAAGAACGTAAAATACTTGGGGCACATGCTTATTGATTACTGAAGACCTCTCGAATGATGGTGGTATTGAACGACAAAGGAGAAGTATCAGTATACCGTCTAATATTATTGCCCAAAGATTCTTACGGTGCAGCAATCATCCTTAAAAAACATTCTTGTTTATATATAAACATGCATTTTATACTACCCTGACTGTATCCGTATGAAACATGGTGTCACTGCCATATCAGCTCGATGGAACGTCTCCGGATCCAATAAAATAACGCCGGCAGAATTATTTTTGGATACAGAAGATACAGCAACGCATCGACGATATTTACGGAACTAGGACCCAATGGATTCGCCAGCCTGATGAGACACCGGTCACTGGAGCCGGGATGCGCCTAACGGCTTACGACAACACGGTGGCGACCGCAGCCTTCCAGCGCTGGGCCCGAGCTCACTCCAAACCACGCCCTACGTAATTCAATATTTATTTTTTTGTTTTTACTTATCATTTTGTTTTCTATTACATGTACTCGTTTCCTTACTTCAAATTTACCGCGCAAAAATGTATATCTATATGGGACGTGTGGGATTGCACAATACTCCCCACATCCTGGGATAAAACCTTATTATTATTTAAAACTTGTGTAGATATCGCAGTGATAACCGTTCGAGAATTTTTTGATGCTTCAGCAAACAGACTTTATGGTTTATAGTTCAAATTACAAAAAATATATAAAGATGAGAGCTTTATCATGTAAACATGGTACAGTGAATCCCTTTGAAGATTAGTGCCGTGATGTCGGGTTTAAATACCTGCCCTAATTGCTCACGGGTTGATAATCCACCACGTATCTCTCAGTGTCTCTCTGTATCTCTCTGTGTCTCTCTGTATCTCTGGGTTTCTCTTTCTCTCTATTTCTGCCAACCGAAACTCTCTCAGGCTTCAATATTCTGCCGTTTGTTCTTCAAAGGTAAATGTGATTGAAGATTGAAGTCATTGCATGAAGTTCATGGGGTGAGGTTTGTCTAGGTCTTGGAGGCAGATGACCAGGACATACTGAACCCCAGATTTCTACCCAAACCCTTTTCTAAAACCCTTTTCCTTCCCTGAACTCTCCTCTTCTTCCTTCCTTACAAAAACCCTCCACACAGCATCCCCAAAGATGACATAGGCCCCGAGGGAAATTATTTTCCTGTATGGAGCTCATATAAAAAAGAAATGCGTAAAAGTAATTTATCTTTCAAATCTCTTTCTTTCAAAACACTGAAAAATTAAATTCTTTGAAATGAATTTTCCAACAACTTTTGATAAAATCCTATTTTTTAATGCTACTAATATTACAAAGGCGAAAGTGTGTATGGATGCATATTTGTTGCTCTTTCACGCAAAAACTACTCGATGGATTTTAATGAAACTTTACAATACATTACCATAGCTCATACATCAGAAGAACATGTAGGCATTAGCTCAGAGCTCTGGCATTATGAAATTTGTATAAAAAATTTCAATGGGAGAGTGGGGTGGTGGAAGAGTGGGATGGTGGGGGGGGGAGTAGGGGATAGGGAAGGTGGAGAAGGCGGAGTGGAAACCCCTCTAATACTATGCGAGCGAAAAAAAAGCTAGTAATATTATATAGGCGAAAGTTTGTATGGATGTATGTTTGTTACTCTTTCACGCAAAAAAACTGTATGGACTTTAAAAATTCTTTCACTAATAAAAAGCTACATTATTTGCGAGTAATATAGGCTTTATATATCGGTAAGCTCTGGCGTTACGAATAAGTTCTGGCGTTATGAAATTGTTTATTTTACGTTTATTGTCCAGACGAAAATAAAAGCGTTGCTTGGTAGTAATTATTTGACGTGCGCTGTTATTTTTTTATTTGTTTAGGTTACTATGGAGATCCTTTTGATAGACCCGTCTGCTTGGTTTAATATATTCGCACCTCACAATCCGGAAGCCTCACTTTGGATCGAGATGGTAAAATATCTATGCAAGATAGCTTTGATATTTCAAAGACAATAAGAAGCATTTTTTTGTTCTCTTTCTGGTTGAAAGAAAAATACATATGTTTGCACGAAAGGAAGAGAGATATAAAGCTTTTAAAATGTAAGGTCGCTCGGGACGTTTTAGGTCTTATGAAAGTGTAACGCGATTACGGGTTTTGGTATGTATTTATTCCTAAACAAGCAGACGGGTTAAAATTATACTAATCTATACTAATATTATAAATGCGAAACTGCGTGTGTTTGATTGTTACGCTTTAATAGGTGGCACGTGAGCTGTTTGAAAAATGAATGTAACGGGAATGGTGGGGTTGCAGAGGGGTGGAGGGGGGCAGAGGGGGGCAGAGGGGGAGTGGTGTGGGGATAGGGAAAGTGGAGGAGGCGGAGTGGGAATCCCCCTAATACTATGCGAGCTAAGCCGGGGGTAAAAGCTAGTATATAATATCCCCGTCAGTGCAATATTAACAATAGAAGAAGATAATAATAATTTATGCGACCATTATCTTTTTTTTATTTTATGTAGTTATATTTATTTTATATTAATCGGAATTATCTTCTTCTAAAATGATTAATATTGTATCTATGACGATGTCGTACAACTTTCAAAGCGATTAAAAAAAAACGAATATTCATTTCAGACTTGTGGAAAAAGTCAATAGATGTCCCATATAAATAAAAACCGGATATGCTTATCCGAGATACTATCAAGGTAATAAATCAATTCGTTAAAACTTTGTACACATTCAAAAAGAAGCAGACAAAAATATTGAGAAAATTAATTGAAGATAATATCGTTAATTCTGAATTTGAAATATAAAGTCGATGAAAATTATGTCCCAATGGCCGAGTAGATTGCGGCGTTTCCCGGTACTCCCGGTAAGAAAGAAATTCTGGATTCGATAACCAGTTGCGACCGTTACCTTTTTATTTTCTGTGTCTTGTTCTGGTTTCATTAAGATTTATCAGTATTATTTTCTTCTACAATGATTCACACCGAAAAATGTTTGATTTTAATACTTACATTGAATTTCTGTCGAAGATGTGAATAAGTGTGCAAGGAACTTACCTGTAAAAAAGGAAAATTAAAATTAGAATCATATAAGTAGGTTCATTATTAATTACAATATAATAGAATGGATAGAATATCTGACTTTTCGAAGCGCACCCCTTTGTCACATGTTTTTCGTCACCTGCGTGGTCTTTGTTAAGAGAAATATCAAAATAAATCCAGAAAAGCCAAAAAAGTGTATATTATTCTTAGTGTGCTTATATCATAAAAATATAGGTAATAGACATAAAAATCGCTTAAATGGAGTCAAGGAACACTCGATTTTAGCGCAAAAGTATTTTTTTTTACATATTTTGTGGATATGTGCATATATGTGAGTATGTGTATATTTTTTTATATATTTTGTGAATATGTGTATGTGTATTTTGTGAATGGTTCACGGGGTGAGGTTTGTCTAGGTCTTGGAGGTGGATGACCAGGACATACTGAACCCCAGATTCCTACTCACCCCTTAAACCCTTTTCCTTTCCAGATCTCTCCTCGCCTTCTTTTCCTTAAAAAAAAATCCTCCACACAGCATTCCCAAAGATGAGATAGGCCTTGAGGGAAATTATTTTCCTCAGGGCCTCCTGTGTGCAACTCATGTAAAAAAAAAAAAAAAGTTGTATGAAAGAAAAAAAAAATCAAGGGAAACTGTCATAGACAATCTCACCCAAAATATTGTTTTTTTAAGTTGTTTATTATATGTGTTCGAACATTTCAATTTTAGAAATTTACGCTTACATTTCGTCGCCTCAGTTCTTAATTGTCCAAAAGACCATTTTAGTTTTTGTTCAATCTCCACTTTAAAGCAAAAAATAAAGTATAAAAAATGATAGATAATCACTAAACTAAGAATAATTTAAACTAATGAGACCTTAACCTTTACGGAAACAGCTTTATTTTAAATATCTATCATAAACCAAAATATTCTAGCTACAGCCAGTTTGAAAACATCTTTTGGACAAAGAAATATGAAATTCAATGCTACAAAACTATACAACGCTCTACCAACTCAAACAAAAAAAATAACAGAAATAAATAAATTTAAAACAAAAGTAAAAATATGGTTGAAAGAACAAAGTGAAAATGAACTATCAAACATACTGAAGACCATGTAAAGGCAACTGGATACTAAATACAAATGTGGAAAAACTACAGGCCGCCTCAGAAAAGGAAACACTAGTGAGGAGGACTGTGAAAAAAAAAATAATGTACTTTATAATACCTTAATATAATATAATTTATAAATGCATTATGTACAAATTTTGTTATAGATACTAATAAAAAAAAATAAAAAAAATGTTTAATGGAATGATGAACGAAAACCTTTGCCTCCTGTAAAATTTTCAAATGGTCGTTTGGATAATTAAGAACTAAGGTGACGATTTCTAAGCAATAAATTATTTTATTTTAATTATGTTCAAGCGAAACGAAAGAAAAAGTCTCAATTTATTCTTTGCATGTTTTTAGTATTCATTATGTAAAGCATATTTGTAGTAAAGATTAATTAAAAATGGTGGTTTGACGTTATGCTTCGCCTTAATCTCGCTATTGACGTGCCTCAACAAAAGAATTTGGTTTACTCGTCATGTCATATCATCTGTGAAATTTTCTTGTATTTCTGCCATCCACTTATAAGTTGTATAATATTAAATATAATCATCTGAGACTAAAGTCTTTCTCCACCCGCTCCCATGTCAAATTTTTCTGTGCGTTCATTTCTAAATTTTCGTCGGTTTAGGATTACCACGGATGCGCGGATATACCTCAGAGATTTAATTTCTAATGCATACAGTCCTTTGTATTCCTCATTTACAGCATTGTTGATGTCAGAACTTCATTTTGGACTACTAACTTCTCTAAGTTTGGCAACTATTTATTAGCAAATGCTGCATTTAGTCTTCCATTAATTGAATTTCCGGCTTTAGTACTTCCATTAAAGTCCTTATCCAAATCCTTAGTCTCTTCACTATCCTAAGTCTTCCTGTCCCTCGCAAACATCATTTCCAAATACGGACAGATAATCTAGAGGACGAATAGTGGAACATTTGGAAATAGCTGCACCTTAATGGTTTCAAAATTAGAGCAATGCTAAGATTAATTCTAATACAATTATATTCTATTCTTTCGATAGTAGCGAACCTCCGGTAGACGAGGGCTTCAGTTGAAGAAGTAAGGTTGAACAATGCGTTACATATAAACATTGTGAAGTATTTAAATACCGTGCTTATTAAATTAAGAAAATTATGACAGCTTTGCGTGACTACTTTTAGTCATTGTTAAAATTATTGTAATAATTTATTTATTTTATTTTATATGCACATTTACAGTTATACATAACCAATAATAAACATACATTTTATTTTATTAAGTAATAATAGCGTTTTGAATTGATTAATATTTAGTTTAAAAATATCTATATCAGGGGGCAGGAAATTTAGTAAAATAATCATTTTTCCAAGCGGCATTACTAATGGTAAGTTAGTTCTGCATCTCGGAACAACAAAAGTTCTGTGTCTGCGCGCTCTTGTGAAGTTGTCGGGGACATAATAATGAAGTTTTATGGTAAAAAAAAATAAACATAAACTAAACAGATTCACCTGCTGCCCTAAGTATTTATCAGTCTTTATCAAGAGAGTAGGTATGTGCAGTTGTGCAGTTTTGCGAATAGCAATAGCTGATTAAAATCATGTCAGTAACTGCAAAGCATGTTGAAATGATACCATTAAAGTTATTAAAGTCCAATGGCTAGATAAATTAAGTTAAAATCTTTAAACGAGCTGCATGGTCAACATGGCAATCGGAAGTAGCTTACTTCCCTTTTGACTTACTTCTTATTCCTACGAAATATTTGTAGGTTCTATACAGTACATATTACAATATTCTAATATGTACTGTATAGAACCTACAAATATTTACTAAATATGATTACTAAAACAAAACGCTTTGAGTTAGAGAGAGTGTTAATCGTCCGAACTAAAATTATAAATTACCATACGTCAATGAACAATATTACTGTGATTCAAATATCCTAAGTCTTTCAATAAGCATCCTGTAGTACTGGAGAATACTGGTCCCAGTTCTTATAATTAACGAGTGTCTCTAGAGAGGACATAAGAGACATTGGATTAATATTTTACTTCATTGGAATTGGAACATAAATATTATTTTCAGTACAAGGTGGACTTTATTTAGTTTTGAAACATTCCTGTATCATTTTGCAGTACGGTATACCTACGTTACTTCTGATACATGCAGTTCACGTCATGTACAACATACACATTTTTAAGATTTATTAACTTCAAGTTACACATACCTATTCAACACATTAACTACACATCTCTACTAAATACACTTAAATTGCATTCCTTAGAAAACAGAAGAAAAATAAACGACCTAACTTTTTTGTTTAAAATTATTCACTCCGAATTAGATTGTTGCGAACTTCTGCATCTCATTGACTTTAAGGTACCAACTCGAGCGACAAGGCAAAACATATTATTCTGCAACAATAATTCTCTAACTAAATATCACACACATGCATCAATTTCTCGACTACACACACTAGGGAACAAATACACCTCAAATATCGATGTATTTAATACAAGTTTATCGTTATTCAAGAAATATCTAAGGAGCATCACCTAGGGTCTATTGCATATATTTGTGTATTTCTATATTAATCCACAATGTACAAACTTGTTAACGTTTTCTTTATGTATCTTGCATTTTGTCATGTATTATTCATGACATTTAATCAATCACCTGTAATTTTTTTAAATTACTAACATACCTACTAGTTTATTTCTATGCCATTTACAACTTAGAAACATTCTCTTTTATTATAATGCACTATCTTTCCTAAATTTATCTGTATACCTACCGTACATATGATGTTTACTAGTTATATTTTTATAGTTTATCTTTTAAAAAAAAAATATCTCTGTATTATAAACTTATAATGTAAAAGCCCATCAGGGCGTTGAAAATTAATAAAATAAAATAAAAATACATACCTTGAATATTTAATTTTTATGTGGTACGTTAAGTGATAGATTTAATCGTGAAACCACAAAGTCGCCAAATATAACTCTAACCTCAGTTGGTAAATATCATTTTAATCTTCTTCCCTGTAAACCTGTAAAGCATAAGAAGTGCGCTAATGCGTACAACTTTGTATGTAACTCCCCAGCGTATACATCGTACGAATATAATATTGTATGCTCCTGTGTGATGGCAAAACGATGTATCTTTAAATGTATCAAATTGCCTTTTTGTAACTCCAACAAAATATTTTTTATCTAAATCTACAATTTGGCACTATTTTTTTTTACATAATGTATACTAATGATCTGTTAAAGCTGCAGTTCCTGGCTTTATAGGTTTTAGAAAGTTTCATTTTTGTAACGGAAGAAAGATGAAACTGTTTAGTTGCAACAATTTCCATAAAACGGAAAAAGCATCATTTTGCATCGACACCTTGTGTTATCACTATTTGTTTATTCCTATTGAGAAGTTCAAACAAAATCACATATCAGAAGAGAGAATAATTTTTACTGCAAATGTTTTTTTCCATTTATAACAAACAAAAAAACTAACACAGCAAGTACTCTTAAAAGTTCAAAAACAGCTTGGTGATACATTATTAAATATAATCTGAGTATTCTTATAAAAAGGAGAAAGAAATATATTACATGGCTAGTCGATGTTTACAGTTAAATGAAACTATTGGTTTTCGTCAAATGCGTGTGATTACAATTTTATTATTGTTTTAAAAAAAGTTTGTGTAGGTGTGTTGCATTTTACGCCGCGACTTGTATATTAAACATTATTATTAACAACAATTTTTGTCATATATAGTCACAGGCCAATCGAAAAATCAGACCATGATGCGCCTCAGGCACTTCACGATCTGCCGCCAGGCAACTTCACGATGTCGCTAGGCGCATCATGACCTGCCTGATTTTACGATCGATATACTTGCTGAAGTCCCCATCGTTGCCCGGGCATTATGCATTTTTTTTCTAAATTTAAATGGGTATTCTAGTCTAGAAAAGATAAATAAATATTTCTTCATGTTTCGATTTTTCAAAATTCGAATTATTTTTATAAGTCATAGACATTTTATTTCGTGGACGGAATCTAACTAGAATCTAAGTAGAGCAAACTTTAAACGCGTGTTTCTCGAAACTACTTTTTTCGAAACGGTTGACCAGATATCTCAAGTTCTACTGAAACAATTTAATTGACATTTGGTGTGAGCCTTCTCTATACATTACTCTATCGCACTAACTAAACTATAACAAAATTAAAATTTTATCTATTTTCAAAAAAATTCGGAAAGTCAAAAAAACGGGTCTTTTTATAACTTTTTTTTTTTGTTTTTCGTTTGATTTTTAAGTCTTCTTTAATGTGCAATAAATTTATGGTGTAATAATATTACTTGTTTTTTTTTTAAATACCTACAATTCATGCTTCTAGACTAGAATACCCCCTTAATGTAAGCAGTGACTTTCCTCTTGATTTGAAGGTCAAGGGTGCAAAATTTCATCAGTCTTGGAATAAAATTGTACATTTGTATAAAAATCAAGTCCACGCCGCCCGCCGGGTGTCCGCCTGCCCGCTTCAGAAATTCTCCCTTAAATAAATTATACTATACATCGCAAGCCAGGAACCAGAGTGCAGTTCAGATTTTAAGTAAGGAGATTTGCCTTTTCAGAGTAACAGAATTCAAAGCTCAAAATAATCTCCATCCGAACTAAGACACATTAAAAGCTTAAAGGAATCCAGAGCGAAGCAAAATCTCTGCAAAATCTGTGCAACCAAAAACAATCTCGAGAGAAACTAAAATTTCATTCCTTAAAAAATCATGCACATAAATCTATAATATAAAAATGAATCGCTAAATTTGTTGGTAAGCGCAAATCTCGAGAGCGGCTGAACCGATTTCGCTAATTCTTTTTTTAGAATATTCCTTGAAGTTCGAGGATAGTTCTTACGGAGAGAAAAATTAAGAAAATTGCGCAGAAAATTAGATAATAACAGAAAACATCGCACGTTTGACAGTTCGTGTGTTAGAGAATGACATTTTGCAAAACAATGAATGATTGTTCAATCAGGATTCTATTTTTGAAAAGTTAAAAAATTTATTTAAAGTAGGTACTCCCCTAATAGTTTGAATCAAATCAAGAATTTTAGATATTATCAATATGTACCTATGTTAGGAACCAAATTTAATATATATGAAAAATGGAAATTTGAATAAAAATTGTAAAAGGTGGCACGCGGGCTGTTTAAAAACTGAATGTACTGGGATTGAATATATGGAACGCGGGAGGAGGGTTGGCGGGACGAGGGTGCGGGAAAGGGAAGAGGAAAGGCGGGGAAGGTGGAAGGGGAACGAAGGAGGGGAAGGGGACGTGTGAGGGGGAGAGGAACTCGGGACGGGGGTTCGCGGGACGGGGGAAGGAGGAGGAGTGGAGTGGGGAGAGGGGAGGTGAAGGTGATGGAGTGGGAACGCGAGAGAAGAAAAGGACTCAGGAGAAGAAGGGAAGGCGGAAGGGGAACGGGACGAATGGGAAAGGACACTCGTGGAGAAACAATTTCTTTATTAAATGGCGTAGCAACGCATGCCGGGACCAGCTAGTAAACTAATAAAATTTTAATCAGATTTTTGTATAAAACGGCGCACTGGGATACTTAAAGATAGCTAATAATCGATAATCGATTAACGTCGGAAAACTTTAAAAAATGATGAGGGTACCCAATGATTAATCAAGAGTCGAATTTTATGATTTATTCAATTATACCAAAAATACAACCAATTAGATTTCGTCCTAAAAAATCAATGGAATTATATAATTGTATGAAACAAAAACCATAATACGAGGCATATCCAGAAAGTAAGTGTATCGTGACTACAACGGGCGGAGGTTTTTAGTTTTTTAAGGGTTGGCAACACTTAGTGGTACAGGGGGGTCTCCTGGCCAGAAAGAGCATCGCAGAAACATTGTTGTACGTAAACTCACGTTTTAGTGTCCAGTTGCGTGAAAGTTGTCGGCAAAAAATTCCGCCAAGTGCCGTGATCTGCTTTTTACTCACGGAAGAAATAACACCTACAAGAAAAAAAGGAGAGGATTTCTGAGCTCTATTGTTACTGGAGATGAAAGTGGGTGACTCCTTACATGCCTGGGAAAACAAACAGTCGTCAAAGTGGCGTCACACCAATTTCCCATCTGTGAAAAAATTGAAAACCACAATTTCGGGCAAAAAAAATCATGGCCTCAGTGTTTTAGGACCGAAAAGGCATCATTTTATTCAAATTTCGGCCTCAGATTGAGATCATCAATGCACAACAATATTGTGTACCCTAAAAAAACTCAAAATGACATTCAAAACAAAAGGAGGGGAATGCTGACCAGAGAAGTTTGCCTTTCTCGCAAAAACGTCCGACCTCACAAAGCCTTAGCCACCAATAAGATCATGGACTCATTTGATTGGGATGTTTTGAACCACTCCCCGTAATCCCCTGAATTGGCGTCTTCAGATTATCATCTTTTCACCTTCCTAAAGGCATGTAGGCAGCTTTTCACCTTCATAAAGGCAATTGCAGAAAGTGGCCCTGAAGAGGGGGAAGGAGCTGGCGCGAGAATTCTTCGAGAACGGCAAAATAAACTTGTGCCACGGCTCACCACATGCATTGAAGGGTTAGCAATTATTTGGAAAAATAGTCAACAAGTGTATCAATAATATCCTGTATTTTTTTTTCTATTACACGTTTTCAAAAAAAAAAAAAAAAATCATTACACTTACTTTCTGGATAAGCCTCGTAATACATAATGTAAAAGGAAGACAGGATCTAAAACAAATTAAATCTTTAACACAAATTTTGGACTTTTTCTACACCCATTTATTCAGCTTACAATTGAGGATGTCCACTTTTGATTTTATTTTATCGTATTTCAATGCATCCGAATAGGTGAGTTGATTAGGTCCCCAGTTATTTATTTATTTATTCTGAATTTTTTCATTGTTATTTTAATTGATAAATGGTCTGTTATAGCAAGAATTTTGTTTACAATTTGTTTTACATCAGGGCAAAATAGTGTCGGAGCGAGCTAGTAGGTACATGAACTGTAATCTTATTTAGAACTCTGGGCGTTGAATATTATTGTTAACTAATTTATGCAGGAATAATGCATCTTGATGACTCAACGAATCAATTTTAAAGTATAATTCTGTCTCTGCATAATAAATAAAATCTTACAAATTACCTACCTCGTATAGATAAGAAGTCTTAAGATAACATCTATATTTCCAGACGTTTGCGCCTGGTCAGCAATGTGATGGACTGAGTTCGACTCTCATCGAGAACCGAAAATTCATGTTTATTTTTTCAAAATAATTCTATAAGATTAGCATAAAATTTGCGTCTAAAGTATGCCAAGCACAAGGCGGTAGTTTGATTGTGTGGGAGGTTAAGCTTTTAAGCTCGCATTTAACATCCCACATTTTTCTGCGGGCTCTTGACAGCCTTTTTAGCCGAGACAATGCACAAGGGCGAACAACTGTTGCCTTTACACTGGACTCAGGAATTAAATTTAAAAAGTCTTTTTATAATAATTCTTTGTCAACGTTACTTTACGTTACGTTTTCTTAAGAATTTTTTTTATACGGTGTAAATTTTTTTTACACAATATAAAAAAATGCACGATAGATTTGGGCACAGTTACCCAACCATAAATTTTGTGTAATATTTATCTTCTGTTTTCATATAACAAAAAATATTGCGCAAGTAAATTGAATGAGAAGACTTTATTTATCAAAGTGTTCGTGTATGATTCATTTGTAGATATATAATATGTCTTTTGTTTTTCATATACATTTAAGTATCAATTACATGCCCTTAACTTCATCCTGCTAAGTAGTCTATTTCGGTAATATTCGAGTGAAAAAAAATTGTTCAGAATATGAATAAATTTTTTATAAAAAAATATCATCTAAATTAAAGTCTGTGTGTCTAATTCAGTAGTAGATAACTCGACAAGTAAAAAATTCGCCTTTATTCAGAAATTACCTTATGATTTCATAGCATGAAATCATAAGGTATATAATAATCTTTATGTATTACATAAAGATGCATGATTGTGGATGAACAGGCAATTGGGAAGCCGATATGGGTAACCCCGGGAACCATTTGCAGGATAACAGACACCCCTGCCATGGGTCACCCTAAGTGGTTCACTACGTTTGATTATTTAGCAGTGCTGGGTTTATGGGGTGGATGGTCTGTCAGATGACGGCCTACTTACGAGATACTGGTTGAGGGAGACCTAACCTAGACATGAACTGGAAATCTCTCGATCCATCGGCTTTCGCCGCAGTGAGAGGGCTGGATTCGTACGTCTGTGACTTATGGACATTTTGACCCCAGATTCATATCCTTTTTCTTCCCAGAACTTCCTCTTACCTTAAAAGAACCTCCACACAGCGTCCCCAAAGATGACATAAATTCATGACATCCATCCCTTCTGTGTGGAGCTAATGTAAAAATGGAGGGGGAAAGAACACATTGGACACTTTCATCCCCATATTTCTACCCATCGCGTACCTTTTTCCTTTCCAGAACTTCCTCTCCTTCCTTTACCTTGTGGAGAATGACAGCGAATCCATTTTACAGCCATATAAATTATTTTTGTATAAGGGTATCCCTGATATCTGACAGCGAGTGCGGGCCGGACGCCAGAATAAACTAGCGGGTAAATTCATCCCTTACTTGCGCCCTCTTGAGTCGCTCGCTGGCATTCTCGCCATTTACTAAAAATCCTTCTGAAACAATTCTGTCGTGTCATGCTTTGTATCCGATATGTAAATAATATTCAATAAACATAGAGTCTGTGAACCTCAACCTGTGTATTGCATTTTCGCTGACACACCTTGGCTATCCCATAGATAATGGGTAAGTATGCAGAAACAAATTGGTAATTGCCAAAACCTAAAAAGATCCTCCACACATCATTCCCAAATATGACATATGCCCTAAGGGATTTTTTCCTCAGGGCCTCTTAAGTCAAGCCAATGTAAAAAAGGGTGGCAAGAAAAGATATTGGATGAATATTATCATAGCAATACAATCAAAAAGCAGTTAGCAATCCCCGCCATTTGTATGTATATTTCTTCCGGTCTCTTCTTGGTCGTACTTTCGTATTGATTTGGCACCAGAATTTTTTTAAATAAATTAGGTCTTAATAGCAAGATACTTCCAATCTTTTCTTCTTTTATGAACGAGTTTGGTTAGTGGTAGATACAATTCCATTTTAATCCTTTCTTCTTCTATGAACGTGTCAATAGTCACTAGTTTTGGTAAGTGGTAGAAGCAATTCCATTTTAATTCCCAATATAAATGTTGGGTTGGTTGAAAGAATTTGTTTCCAGTGAATAATGGCTTTTTGCAATTAAAACACTTCCATCGCTGCAAATCCCCCACAAAAATGATTCATTCGTCGGATTTCATCATACTAAAATGATACCATAAATGAATAGCGGGTGATTAAACGCATATTGGTTACAGGAAGTGTCAACGCTTGATTTATTTGTCGATACCGAAAACCGTTAAAAAAATGCATAGTTTGGGTAGATACTGCATCACCCAGTCATGTCAAAATGATATATGTGCTCTCAATAACAGAATAATATGCGCATTTTATATTGATTACTAATAAACTTGTTTTAAATATAACACAACTGATAAACAACCGTTTTCCAGTGACCGGTCAACTCAGAATAATGCAACTACAATACTTTCTTTGAAAATGGTTAAGGGCCTTTAACCAGCCAGCGGCCGAGAATCCAAATTTTGCCGAAAATGTTCTTACGAACGTACAGAACGTGTATTCTCCGTACCAGCTTTTTAAAATTATAAATCAATATCGATTTTATTTCATTCAAAATTTGCTTTAATTTATACCTAGATCCAACAATACTGAAAGGCATGATGATAAAACTTTTAAAATGATGTACTTTTTGTAATTATTTTTGGATCATAGTAGGTATTTATAATTTATCAATAAGAATATAAAAAAGTCTTAAATATATTTTGTAAGACCGTTAATAAATAGTATTTTCGTCACAAAACACGTCCGCGGATTTTTTTTTATTGATTTTATTTAAACTAAAACTAAAATTCTGAAACATAGCACTCTTAGATTATTTATTTATTTATTTTACTGCATGATTATATGATTTGAAATGTGTGCTGTATAATACAAAATCTTAGAAAATTTAACAAATCTGCCAAAGACACGTATCGCATAACCTTATAATACAAACAAAAAAAATTCGCATAATTTAAAACATACTTTTACTAGATAAAAGAACAATCTTTCGAAATCAATTTATGTTTTTTTTTGTGGAAAAGAGTCAATACGTCTAAAATTTGATTTAAAAATGACAAATTTCCAGTTTTCTCTGGTTGGTCATTTTATGGGCTATTTTTCAATTTTTTTTTCATAACTTTTATTTTCAAAAGGGTGTTGAAATTGCATCATTCTTTTCATCAAACGCATTTACCATATATTAATAACTCCTGTATTAATAGTTAGGCCCTTAGAAGGTTGCGAGTTTGCATCCCGCAAACTTATGTTCACGTCTTTTCTTTATTCTGGGGAAGAAACCAATGGTTTCGAAACTTGTTGATATTATTGAGCGTTTTAATTCATGAACCTATTAAAATTGGCCATACAGCTGTCCTAATAAATATTTCCAATATGTATATCTATAGCGTGTTAAAGGACGAATTTGACTTTGTGAAGTAATCGCTAACAGCCTTTTTGTCCGGCATGCTGGGTATTAATAGACTCGCCGAAAGAAGGAAAACTGCTTTGCTGACAACAGCATATAAACTTTTAAACGGTAACATCTGTATTCCCGATATATTACAAAAAATTGAGTTTTATGTCCCCGATAAGGAGCACGCAGACACAGAACTTTTGTTGTTCCGAGATGCAGAACTAACTTACCATTAGTAATGCCACTCGGAAAAATGATTATTTTACTAAATTTCCTGCCCCCTGATATAGATATTTTTAAACTAAATATTGATCAATTCAAAAACGCTATTATTACTTAATAAAATAAAATGTAGATATGTTTATTATTGGTTATGTATAACTGTAAATGTGCATTTAAAATAAAATAAATAAATAAAAATAAAATAAAAAATGCAAATTAAATTTTGGTTTCAGGTGATATTTTTAATTTTTTTTTTTAACTCAAAACATCAAAAATGAAATTGGATAGTTGGGGTCTGGTGAGGGGTTGGGCGATTTTTCGGCTGAGTGACCAGTGATAACACGTTTAAGATTTTTTTGTTTTGTTAAAAATCATCGGAGACCAACATTTTATTAGCATTTTTTTATTCCAAACAATGTCAGGAATCACTGGTTTACAAAGTACGTCAAATACGTCCCTTAACACCTTGTATACACTGGAGCATTTTTCAAGCCACAAGGCCTTAACAAAATTCAGGGAAAAACGCGCCAAGAAAATATATACCCTATTTCAAAAGTAATTTATTACCAAATTGTCCTTCATGTATTGATAAAAAAATGATTGATGTTAACAAAATATTATCTGTTTAGCGTGATAAGGGGTAATTTGTTAAAGCTTAGCTTTACATAATAAAAACACTCTTCTAAATTTTGCTCTTACAAAAGAAAACTGTATGGGAACGCGACGAGTAATATGTGCAGCGGCACTGAGCGGGGAATGAGGCATTAGTTATATCAAGGGAGAGGGGTTGAATTATAAGGGAAGTACCTAGATCGTAAAAGAGAGAATAGTTTGGAAGATACTGATATGCTTGAGAGATATGGAATCGCTAACATCTAAAATTAACCTAATTTTTTTCGTGAGCGAATTGCTCATAGCGCGCCTTCTCATGGGTTAAGCAGCCTAAATGGTGAGCCCTAACTAGCATTGTAATATATGTATTTGGGACTATATTGCTTTATTGAAAATCTTTATACTGCTGGAACAAAACTAGAGAAGGTACAGAGTATTGTATACGTGCGCTGCAATGTAAATGATAGATGGGATTCTTCGATTGAAATGCCGCATTAAGCAAGCTCGTGCAACCTTTATCCGCGTGAAAAAGATGTTCTGCAGTCATGATCTCAACCATGGACTACGAATGCGAATGGTCAGATGCTACGTGTTTTCGATATTATTTTATAGAATGGAAGCATGGACGCTTACTGAAGAACTAATTAGGCGACTTGAGGCATTCGAGATGTGGATCTACAGAAGAATATTTAAAATAGCTGGATGGACAGGGTTACGAATGAAGATGTTATGGTTCGGATGAATAAAGAAAAAGAAGTTATAAAAATTATAAAAATCCGAAAACTTCAATATCTTGGACATCATGTGATGAGACATCCAGAGAAGTATGAAATCTTGCATCTCATAATGCAGGGAAAGATTGCCGGAAGACGGGGCCCTGGAAGAAGGAGAACCTCGTGGTTGAAAAACCTGAGACAGTGGTTTGGCCAGTCTACCGTAGAGCTGTTCCGGACCACAGTAAACAAAGTCCGCATAGCCAACATCCGTTGAACGGACAGGGTACAAGAAGAAGAAGTATATTTATTATATTACAATTTATTATAATTTGATTCAAATCTTAAAGTCTCCGAAGTACTCGTACTTCATTTATTCTAAACTAACTGCAAAAATAAACGAAGCATAAAGGCCAATGCAGATGGAAAATTTCTTGCTGCATGTCGTTACGAAGTTGTCGAAGTATTTATGTGAGTTTCTTGCATGTAATTTATTATTTTTCTAACATGCTAATGTCATGCACTTTCCGGCATAATACCCACATGCACGGCATAGGATGCGTGAAATTTACATCATGTATAATACGGTAAAGAAACATTTCGCTGTATTCATTCAATGGCGTGTCAAATGTTTACACGCCCTCGACATATTGCAAAATTCTCTCACTTACCCTTTGAAAGGCCACCTTTGGACATAGACCTCCATTTATTTAAACCTTCAAATTTCGGTTTTTATTATTTGCGTATCTGTGCAGGTATAACACCGGTTTCTGTTTCCAACGTAGTACGTCATCCGACGATATTAGAATTCAAAATAAATGCCATTACCTACTTATCGTAAATTGTATTCAAATTACTATTAATTATATTTTTTTTTTTACTTTACAACAACATAACATAAAATTTCAAAAATAAAGCAGATGCTTGTGCTAGGGAGAAGATGTTAGTTACTTCTTGACGTATCTATAATCCAAAACTGAGGTACGAATGTTTAAAAGGAATAGGTTAACAGTTACAGTTACAGTTAGGTAATTCTGCTGGTAATTAAATGCAAAAAAACTCAATATTAAAACGGAGAAATACTTGATATCAAAAAAGAAAAGGAGTTCAAATAATTTACAATGTACAAATTTTCAACCTATTATATATATACACAGTTACCTACCCAAAATGTGTTCGAAATACGTGATTGCATATTATTTACGACATAAAACAAAATTATTGTTCTTACCCAAAATTTGAAATTTTTGAAAAAGGCAGTTCCAGTATTAAAGCTGAGATTTTTTTTTGATTAGATTTCCACATTTCGCGAGCATTATGCATGGAAGCTTAAAATAGAGGCCAGAAAAATCCCTTAATCCCACATTACAATCTGTAAAGAAATAATGTCACTAGCTTTATGGAAAGCTCTACATTTTTTGATATTTTAATCTACGTCACGACAGCCGCCAAGGTAAAGGTTTTTTTTACCCGCCACCAGATTCGGTTACCTTACCGTACAGTTCTAAACACTGAGCTTCCGCGGTATATTATTATCATGATCTTTCAATGGGCACATAGACAGTTTCTTTACGTACCTCTATGCATCCGAAGAATTTTAAGCGGTGAAAAAAAAAATTTAAACACACGTCTCATCGTCACTAAGTAGTTTGTACAGTCTAGCGGGTCACGTGATGTGCATTCCGTCTCATTCCAGTAGCACCGTATACACGAGAGCGCGTATTATATGATCAGTGGCGACGCACAGTGATTCGTTTCATACAAGCTAGACGCTAATAAGTCACTTTTGAATTCCCAAACAATGACGTCATGGCGACAATACCAGATAGACAGGATAATAAATGAATGCTTAATTTGGGTGATTAGTGCACGCATTTACTCAACCAGAGGCCTAAAGTCGGATAATGTGTTTTGAAATTATCATTTGCATTTATTCGCTTGTTGCAGCTCGACGTTTAAAATTGTGTACTTCGTTTGAAAAGTGTTTTTTTCGGTTCTGTAAAATGGAAGCTACTTTGGAAGGTATGTTTTAAAGTTTTTTCTTAATACTTTAGTGTAAATAATTTTAGTTATTTTTTAAATAATAAATAAGTTTTGGGTTTTTGTTTGGCCTAAAAAATGTTAAATTTCTAACTTCTCGAGAGTTTATCTCAGAGAGTATATCAAAATCGCAAAAAAAATCTTTTTTTAAATATTGCAACTAATATTCTATTCATATCAGTTTCGATATTAACCCACACCAATCCACATTATTACTATTTTTTCATTTTACAGGAACCACAACCACCACGAGATTTCCAGGCTGGAATTGTTCGTGACTGGAAGAGTTTGCCGAAGAAAAATAGGCTTGAGGGAATGTTTAACAAAATTTTAAGTACATTTGAACTTGATAAGCTCAGTGCAAGTGGTGAAAAAAAGTTAAAAAACCAAATAAGGCTTGTATCTTTTAAAATAAGCCGTTGAGGGTAATTTTAGCAATTTATTACACTCAAAATACACTTTTTTTTACTTTTTATATATATTTTTTTATTATAAACGTCAAATACTCTATTAACACATTATTTAAAAATAATTTAATCACGTGTAAGAGTTTTTAGCGTCTAGCATGTATGAAACGAATCACTTTGCGACGTTTGATAGAAATATTAATTTTTTAATTGAAATAACAGCATCGGATAACATGACGTCTACATTTCAACTCAAAATCTGCTCAAAAATCACTGGTGGAAATCCTTCGGGTTCATGCTGAAACGCTCTGTAAATTAAAATATTAAGCTTTCAAGATGTGTCAGTTAGTGACACTGGACAGTTTGGAAAGGATTTGGACGGGCAAGAATTTTGGTAGAAAACCACCTAGGCTAGATAGGTCAATGAAATTGTTCATTATGTTAAAGGAAGAATAATTTAGATATTTGAAAATTTTTGATTAATTTCCTCAGAATTAAGGAATAATTTGCATACTTATACTTCAGACACGCAAATACGCTCAAAATAAACTTTTTTAAATTTACTTGATCAGTGGAGCCCTCCATGGTCAAACCCTCACAAATGCACACTTTTTTATCAGCTAACGAAAGAAATACAACATTCTAGTGGTAGAAAAGTATTCCTGTTAAAAAGTTATTTGATTGCGAGCTGTTAAGTTATTAAGTTGAAATTCATTCTGGTTCTTAAATTGCGCCTTTTGCGGACATTTTGCTAGGTAGGTACTTCAAAGAATTTTGAAAGATTACAGTCTCGGGATTTTTGGTATTTTCTTAACTAGCCGTGTGGGATTTACAGATAAACCATTTGTTGTATTGTGACGTTCAAGGCCATTTTTGAATGCGCACTCTGGAGACGTTCAATATTGTCAATGGTCAATAATAAACTTTATCCATGCGCGACGAATGAGTTAAACAAATGCGAATTAGTATCAAGCAATAATAGGGAAGTTGAGTTCATTTTTTAATTTTTTTTATCAATGTTAACATTCAAACTCATATACTAATTTTTTTTTTTTAAGTTCTTTTTCATAATTAAATTAATTCTCCAAGTTTGCCCGCCAAAACGAGCGGAATAAGAGGCGGGAGAGTGTGTGTGTGTGACGTCATTTGGACCATGAAAAACACGTCGCTTAGCATTTTGCATGGAGATTTTTTTAATTCTTCAACAAGAAATTCCAGTAATTTTTTTTATCAGTGTTAACCATCTATCAGAATTAATGGTACTTATTTTAAAGAAAAATTGTTCAATATTCAACGTTAAATTAATTCTGTCGTAATTTGTAGAAAACTTGAGCTCGAAGCTAGCGCCACATGCTAGCCAGTAGCGAGAATTATGACTCCCTCACGAAATAATTCTGACAGTAACGAAATCAGCTGTTGGTGGGCCCCCATCTTGAGGCAAACGCTAGCGGGTAGCAAGCAAAATTGACCACCTTTCACCTTTTTTCATAGATTGTCCACAATTTGCTAGTTATCTAGTAATATGATTACACTGAGCGAGTTTACTAACAGATAGTGAATTTCCCAGCTAATAGTTTGTAAACTCGCTCAATGTCATCGAGGCTTTACTTAAATTAAAAAAGACTCATACCAAGATACCAAGCAAAACTGCTTGGTCTATACCTCTCTCATCATAAATAAACCATCTCTCGTGTAATAGAAAGAGATGCACGATCATGATTCCAATGATCATTCAAACCGGCGTACAGATGACGTCAGAAATCTTTCGACAAACATCGTGTGTTTTTAGTTTATTGCTTTTTAATCAATTTTTAAGAACGTTTAATTCATTCAAATAATAATAATATAGAAATATATTTATATATTTAAATCGATATTTTTTGATCCAAATGAACAGGTTTTTTGAAAGTCAAAATATTTTTCACTCAACTTCCTTATTGCACACTGATTAAAATTTCAGAACAATCATTAATAATAAATAATAAGAATTGGAAGGGTTGTGTAGTATAGTACCTTTATGATTATTTATTTAATAGTTGGGAATATGTACACAGTGTGTTGTATAAACGGCCTGGGGAAGTATTGGCTATTGACAATATTGACTTTATGTGCATACGACGAGCAATAAAACATAGTATCAGATTTAACTGAAACATGAAAAAGACAGCTCTGGTGAGCTTGTAAATCTGCAATAAAGAGAAAACAGAAGTTGGGAAAGACACGTGTAGATAACAAAGAAAACAATGTGATCTTGTAAATACTAGAATATTGCAACAATGAAAAAATCTGTAATAAAAATGAATCGCTGAAATGTATGTACGCGCATAACTTCCGAACGACTGCACCAAATTGGATAATTCTTTTTTTGTGTGTTCGTTATTGTCAGGACAAGGTTTGTATAAAACTAATGATGAGCTCTGGCAATATTAAATTTGTATAAAAAAATAGCAGGTGGCACGCGAGCAGAAAACTGAATGTACCGGGACTGAATATATGGAATGCAGGAGGGTGGAGGGAAACTCGGGTAGGGGGTTCGCGGGAGGGGGGGAAGGGAACCCGGGAAGGTGAAGGAACCAGAGTGGGAACGCGAGAGGGGAAGGGGACGCGGGAAAGGAAGGGGAGGCGGAAGGGGAACGGAACGAATGGGAGAGGACACGCAACGAGAAACAATTTCTTTATTAAATGGCGTAGCAACGCATGCCGGGAACCAGCTAGCATATTAATATAATATATGTAAAAAAGTTATCATAAAGATAAGGCACATTGCAAATGTTTAATGGTAGGTAAATAAAAAATAAGATACATTTTTTTTTACATGAACTCCACACAGGAGGCCTTGAGGAAAATAATTTTCCTCAGGGCCTATGTCATCTTTGGGGATGCTGTGTGGAGGGTTTTTTAAGGAAAGGAAGGAGAGGAGAGTTCTGGGAAGGAAAAGGGTTTAAGGGGTAGGTAGGAATCTGGGGTTCAGTGTGTCCTGGTCATCCGCCTCCAAGACCTAGACAAACCTCGCCCTATGAACCCGGGCACCCCTGCTAAATCACCAAACGTAGCGAACCACTTGGGGTGACCTATGGCAGAGGTGTTGGTTATCCAGTTAAGGTTCCCGTCTCCAAAATTTAATATATTCAGATATATTCCATATTGATTGAGAATTGTCTACATATTACAGGAAATAAACCTTAAATTTCCAATGAAGCAATTAAATTGTGAAAATCTGTTAACAACATACATAGTAAGAATAACCACTTTTGAAGGTAAGTATAATTAAAACATTTTGTAATGTATATAATATTACAGGTTGTAATAATATTTCTATGAATCATACATGTAATTAATAAAATTACATTAACACGGTGATAAAATTAAAGTGATAGATGCGCGGTCATAAAGGTCATCGGTGCGCGTTATGCATTTCAAAATTGTGCAAAATCATCGTTTTCTCTCAAAGTGAACAGCGAACGAGTTAACGTAACAACCTATTTTTCCAACAATTATTTACACATTATCTCCACTCAGGAGGTCATGAGGAAAAAAATCTCTCAGGGCCTATGACATCTTTTAACCCCTCCGAATTTTCGAGAATATTGGCTTTTGGTGTCTCTAACAAAATGGCATTTAACGAAAACTTTTTGTTATTACCGCTTCACAATTAAAGCTCTATAAATGAAACATTTCTGAACGTAGCCGAATAGTAAAAACTGTTTTAGAAAGGTTACAAAATCGATAATATAAATATTAGCATTTGTAAATATTAAAATTTAGAACGCAAACATTAAAAATAGGTAAACATGACCACGTGGTGTTTTTTATGTGAAAATGGTACTAAAATCAAAGATTATGTAAACAACAATACTTATTCTATTGTATATATGTGTAATAAACACTTTTATTACCTTACTTTTTTATCATTTCATATAAAAATTTAAAATGTGGAGCGCGGTGGAGCTGCCGGTAGCAAATTTGCGCGGGTAAATATTTTTGTCAACTACACGACTGACAGCTGATTCCTGTTATGTATTTCCATAGACAACTTGATAGGGATATGCAGCTTGATCTACTATCGACCTTTTACTTTTTGTTTTAGGGATGTAACTAAAACAATAACGGAGTTAGAACGATTTCTATAGAAACACACGCGCTGACGTATAAACACGCTTATTGTACTTGACTGCTGTCCTATTTTTAACGCTTATATCTACTTACGTTGCGGAGGGGTTAAGATGCTTTGTGAAAGGTCTTTTTAGTAAAAGGACGGAGAGGAAGTTCTGGGAAGGAAAAAGGTTTCAGAGGTGGGTAGGAATATGGAGGTCAGTGTGTTCAGGAGTGACGAACATATTAATCCATCCCTCCCACCGCGGTGCAGGGCAACTAAGACACCAAATGTAGCGAACCATTTGGGGTGACCTGTGACAAAGGTGTTGGATATCCAATAAAAAGTTCCCGGGTCGGCGGTACACATAGCCGCCTCCCAAATTGAAATTAATTAACACCTTTTTTAGATAACTTCGTAATAATGCAAGGTTATTTGTTTGCAAATTAATTTAGGTTTCACGGAATGCTCTGATAAAAAAAAGGTAATTGTTATTATTAGAATCCTGAACCGTAAATCTTATTTCTCCTAATGTCTAATTGCCAAGTTGGTTTGCATACAGCTACAAACACAATTTACATAAGATGCCTAGTTTATGTCGCCAGAAGTTTGCCAACTTAGTTACATAATCGGTCGATTAGTATAATAATTTACGACCAAGAATTAGTTCAGTTGAACCAGAACTTTATCTTCAAGAATTATGCACAATTAATGATCGTTCTTATGGAATTTTAATAACACGGTGAGTCAGACACTAAATAGTGCTAAACCCTTAATTGTTAAAAATGGTTAACATATTTTTGTAGTTTATTAAATAAGAATCAGCCGCGTAGGTACTCAAGATTCACTTTCCAACTCTAAACTATTTAAAAAAAATTCTTGATAGAAAATTTGTGTGATCGTATTTCTTGTGAGTTAGTTAAAAATATCCCTATAAGTTATGATAAGTTATTTAATTTTTATTTTTTAATTGATAAACTAATGTTTAAGACAAGATTTTTATGCATAGCACAAAGGGTAAAAATTATTATAAGTAACTAGCTGGTACCCGGCATGCGTTGCTATGCCATTCAATAAAGAAATTGTTCCTCCCTGCGCGTCCTTTCCCATTCGTCCCGTTCACCTTCCTCCTCCCCTTCCTCCCTCGCGTACCCTTCCCCTCTCGCGTTCCTACTTCTCCTCCTCCACCTTGCCTCTTCTCACTCTACTCCCCCCCCCCCTTCCCCCATCCCGCGAACCCCCTACCCCCTCCTGTATTCGCCTCCCCCCTCCCGCAGATCCCCATCCCGAGTTCTCCCCCCCTGAGTTCCCCACCCTCCCGGGTTCCCCTCCCCCCTCCTGCATTCCATACATTCATTCCCGATACATTCAGTTTTCAAACAGCTCGCGTGTCACATATTACAATTTTTTTATACAAATTTCATGATGCCAGAGCTCAACAGCAGTTTTGCACAAAATAACGAACAAAAAAAATAATTATCCAATTTGGTGCAGTCGTTCGGAAGTTATGCGCATACATACATTTCGGCGATTAATTTTTAGAGATAGATATTATTAACTACGACGCCAAAAAAGCACTGTTTGAATTGCCTAATGCAAAAAAAAAACATCGTATCCAAGGCAATAATTTCTTTGCTTTTCTTCTAACGTTTTCAATTTTGTTATTCTGAACGAACCAAAAATGACAACCATGAAAATATTAATATTTAAATACGCGATAATCCGCGTAATGTGGATACATGTTGTCAATTCAAAACCCCTAATTTAAGGGACGAACGTCAAACGATTGACAGGAAAGTAGGTAGAACAGTTTATATAGTAAAATGACATTGTTGTTTTTACTTTCTTCCCCGCAATTTTTCCAAATCCTTCAATCCTTTAAACCTTTCCTGGACTGCAACAAACATTTCAAAACCAAAATCAGCTAAATCGGCCCAGCCGTTCTCGAGTTTTAGCGAAACAAACGAACAACAATAGATTTTTATATTCGAGTATATAGACAATTATTAGCCTGAAACACTCATCTATATTGAAAAAATCTTCCGAGAAAAGATACATACCGAAAAAATGTAGTAATTGTTGAATGGAACACTAATATACATTGATTTATTTGGCGGGTGGGGGATAAGCCGGACCGGATATCAGAAGGACGCGGGTTCAAGTCCCGTCCGTCGGTGGCATGTATCTCTTCTCGGGAGATTTTTTCAATATAGATGAGTGTTTCAGGCTAATAATTATTGCTCATAATAATTATTTAATTCATTTTGGTACAAGAAAAATACTTAAATATTACGGTAATACGCGTTTTCTTCATCCGACAAAATATTTTCGACAAAATATCCTCCGACAATATATCCCTCGACATAATATCCAAGGACAAAATCGATCTCCACCACGCTGAACTCTTCTTTTAACTATTTTTGAACAATAGTTTATTGTCTTTACAGGACGTCTATATTATTTTTATCCCATTTTACTATTTTCGAACAATAATTTAAATTGTCTTTACAGGATATCTGTATTATTTTTGTCCATTTATTTGTTAGGTTAGGTTAGGTTATGTTTTAGTAGATATTTTGTTGGGGGCTGTTTTGTCGGGGATATTTTGTCTCGTGATGAAAACCCGCGAAACCTTTTGGAACATCCGCCCGTAATCCCCTCTTACCTTTCAGTCCCCTCTTTCCTCAGCAGTTCCCTCTTGTATCGCAGCCGATATAGTACACAACTACACAAGCATGAGTCCCTTCATAATTATTTTTCTGTACGTTTCTAACTCTCTCCTGAATTCGGTGGTATCACGAATCGTTATTTCATTTGTTATGTCACTTTGTTTTCAAATCGATACCTTTATAACCTTTTCGATGGGTCGTCAAATCGCGAAGGTTGGCATTCGTTTTTATTGCGTCAGACAATAAAATATATTTTTAGGAATTGTGCTCAAAACTTCGTGTCAGCCTGCTATCTAAACGCAGTGGTTTTACTATGAAATACAAATATTTGCGTGGATATGTCTTTCGAAAGTTCAACAATGAATCTAACAAACATATCTATGTACAGAAGCTTCAAGGAATTTTGGACTGATTACATATTATAACCATGTTTCCCAATCTCCTTCCCGATAGCCTGAGAACGGATACATTTAGAAAAATGTTAATCTAAATATAAACGAGCAACATTACTAGATAAAAATGTATACATTATAATGTACTAGCAGACCCGGACACATGTTGCTGTGGCTAACGAAACATTTATAACCAACGCCATCTGTTAAATCAAAAGCATGCTGCCCGCTGCCCGCTGCCCGCTACCCCTTGGCCAGATATATTATGTATTTCAACCAATTTACACAAAACCTTGACAAATTATACACCTAAAAACCTTTCTCATGAATCACTCTATCTATTGGTGAAAAGTGCATGAAAATCCGTTGCGTAGTTTAAAAGATCTAAGCGCACGTACAGTGTGAGCGACTTCATTTTATACTTAGTAAAGATAAAGATTAGCTTTCTTCAGTTTGATAGGTGCTCATTATCTGTAAGAAACATTTATTTAACAGTATTGTTCTTTCAATGCCTAGTATTTTGTGTTATTTTTATTCCTTTATAAAATTATTGAATTCAGAACATGCTTGCACTAGTGACGTTCAAATTAAATTTTTTATTTATTTTTTATTTAAGTTTTTATTCCAGTAGGACTGGGAGGGTAGTGCAATCCCAGTCTGCCATATTACATAAACTATAGTATAATATATTTTAAAGAGCAATTAAAAAATCTAAAAGAAATAAAATATGGTAGCGTATTAGGTTAGGTACCTAGCGAAAACAAAAAAAAAAAACAAAAAATGAATATAAAATTCGAACATAAATAATAATAATAAAAATTAATCACAAAATTAAAAACAAATTAAAATAAAATTAAACAAAAATTAAACAGAAATTAAAATTAAATAAAGAAATATTATAGAATAATGAAATAATTTTACTTTGTATAAACCACTTATTTGATGTGCAAATCCGACCGGTTTCGGAACAAACGTTCCTTCGTCAGGGAAAGCTTATACTTAACTTAACTTAACTTTAACTTTACTTAACTTAACCGGTCGGATTTGCACATCAAATAAGTGGTTTATACAAAGTAAAATTATTTCATTATTCTATAATGGATAACCACAAAGTAATAGCTACATTCAAAAATAAAAAATAAAAAAAAAAAAAAAATAAATAAATAAAAAATAAAAAAAAAATAAAAAATAAAAAAAAATAAAAATAAAAAAAAAAAAAATAAAAAAATAAAAAAAAATAAAAAAAAAAATAAATAAAGAAATATTAGTTTTTTTATCGTCCATCAGGGAGGTCGCCTCATCATTTGCATCCATCGCTCATTTAGTGGGGAACTGAGCCACCCGGATGCAGCCACGACAATGATGTTGTTTGACCTCCGTGTCCTGCTCCAGAAGCTGGCTAGCCGGTGGCGAAGTAATGCTGGGAATGAGTGCACCCTCCCTTCGGTGAACATCGTGGAGGCGCTGCAGAACCTCGGTAGTTGCATAAGTTGCCTGTACGCATTGTTGTAGCACACCCTCAGTTTGTCCCATTGCGCTGCTGGGTACTGCGTCCACAGTTCAGACGTATACAGGGCAGTGCAGTATGTCTTGAAGAGTAATTTTCTGACGTCGTCGCTACAGTGGTAGAACCGCCTTGAGAGCATTCCCGCCCGAATGTTAATTGCTCTTCTTTGTCGTTCCATATCTTCTATATCCTTCATGTCTTCGGTTAGGATATGTCCCAGATACTTAACCTGTGAGGCCACAAGCAGTTCGTTTCCTTCTAGATATATTGGAGGAATATTCAATGGCTCCTTGTTGTGTTTGAAAGCGACGATGACTGACTTTTTAGAATTGTACAACAAGTTATGAGAGTTTGCGTACTCTTCGCATATTTGCACAAGTCGTCTCATCGCTTTAATCGAAGGTGCAAGCAGCACCATGTCATCCGCGTAATTAATGTTATTACTGCCTTGTCCGCAAATATGACAACCGATTCGTGTATCGTTCAACTCTTGTAAGAGGTCGTTAATGTACACATTAAATAGAGTTGGAGACATATTTCCCCCTTGCCTGACTCCGCTTTTAAGAAATAAAGGCCTTGAAGAAGCTCCTGCCCATTGTATGTGATTTTCCTGTTGTCCGTACCAAGTAGCCAGCATATTGACCACTGCTGCTGGAACATCTCGTTTTATGAGTTTTTCCCATAATAATTGATGTGAAACCCGATCAAAGGCCTTGCTTAGGTCCAGAAAGCACCCATAAACGGTGGTTTTTCTTTTTTTTGTAGTAGGCTATTGTTTGTTTTACCCCATAAATGGCCATATCGGTTGATGAGGCGCTCTTGAAGCCGAATTGGTTGTCCAGGGTAAATAGTTTTTCTTTGACTAGAGCGAATAAGATTTTTTCAAATAGTCTTGAAAGCATTGTCGCCAAGGAAATCGGTCGGTAATTTCCTAATATCGAAGCATCCAGCTGATTGGATTTCAGGATTGGTACGATAATAGTTTGGCTCATGTCCATCGGCATATGTGCGTGTCTTAAGAGGCTTGAGTACAGGGCGGCTAGAATAACATGAATTTGATTTCCTGCGTATCTTACGTGCTCAATACCAATGGCGTCGTGCCCTGGACTTTTACCGTGGGCGGTTTGCTTAATTGCGCTTTCAATCATTTCAGGAGTAACATTCATGACCAGGTCATCATTGGCCGCAGGTGGACATGTCATTATCGAAGGTTTCGTGGTATCTCCTTGATCCTCGCTTAAAGAGAAAAAGTCTCTAAATTCGTTAGCTATGTTTTCATCCCCCGTGATGTTGTTGACGCATAGTGGAACTTTGCTCTTGGCTTTCAGCACAGTTGAAGTTTTTTGCCAAAACTTTCTGAAATCTTTGTTATGCATAGATGTGGCTATACTATCCATTCGTGCTTTATTTTCTGAGTGTTGGCATTTTCGGAGAGCAATTTTAAAAGATTTCTTACTTGTTTTTCTTTCGTCTGCAAAATGGCCTTCCGTGGGCCTTCCGGCTTCAACCCAGCATAGGAATGCATGTCTTGATTTGCGGTACAAAGTGGAGATTTCATTATTCCACCCAGGAACAATGTCATACTTTTTTTGGGTCCTTTACTTCTGAATGCTTGTATGGCGGAATTTCTTAGTATATGCACAATATTACCGTAGAGAGAATCTAGCTCAAGTTTATGAGTCTCATTATCACAATTATGTCTTTGACATTTTACGGCATCTGGGAATTTTATTTTTAACAGTAGTTTATTGGCCAGGGCGTTGTAAGTTTTAATATCATTTTCGGACTTTGCCGTCCATTTTCCAAAATCCCTTGGTCGATCCTGTCTGTTGGAAATAATGGGGGTTAGATTTAGATCTATTTCCACAGTTAGTGGGAGATGATCTGACCACGTTGCATTGGCGGTGATTTTAACGCTCCTTACTGCACAATTCAACCCCTGTGTCATAATGCAGTGATCAAGCCATCTGGTGGTTCCGTGGGCATCACTTACATAAGTGAATGTATCAGAGCTTAAACGCACAATATCAGTGTATGTATAGTTATTTTCTGCACTGTGCAAGTTCACGGCCAAAACGTGACCTCGGATCTGCATTAAAATCTCCTATAATCATTGAGTTGGAGCTGTTATGTTCCTCAATAATGGCGTGTATTTTTCCCAGAGAGTCTGCAAATTCTGGTAAGTTCTCAGCTGAAATGGTCGGCATATAAACCGTAACTATTAGAAGAGTTCCATTTGCTGACTCCATTTCAATAGCCGTGATTTGAGGATCTCTACAGTCAATCAGAATGGCTTTTATTGTATTGCGCCATAAAATTGCAACGCCTCCGTAGGGACGGCCAATTAACGGGGCGTCTGAGAGGTTCACTGCAGATGTTCCATGACTGAGAAATTCTGGATGTATTGACGACAGATATCCCAAGTCTGTAGGTAAAAGCCAGGTTTCCTGTAATGCAATGATGTCATTACAACCACATAATTCATTTATGAAGTGTTCTGTTCGACGAATTGATCTGCAATTGAATGAGATAATTTTTAGAGTCTTGGTATTTATGTGATCCATTTTGAGTATTATTTTGAATCATTGGTTTGCGTTGTCGGCATTCGGAAAATGTATTTTCTCACAACTGAGAATTTCGGCCATATACTCCCATCCATAAGTTTTTCGTATGTTGACTCAGGAGTCCCAACTTTGAATGCTCGATATTCGCCAGATTTCGTCTGTAGTTCGTAAGCGACCGCATTAATACCGATTTGCTTGAGAAAAGCGATAACATCTTCATAGGTTGTTGTTTTCTCCAGTCTTGTGACGAGAGCATATTTTGTCCTCTGCAAACCTTTGATTTCTGCATTTTCGTTACTGCCCAAAATGATGTTTTTCCTTTTTTTTGGTGGTGGTTGTGGCTTTTTATACGTCTTCTTTTTCATGGATTTCCATTCTTGATTATCTTGATTTTCGTTTTCACTTGAAGGGATGGTGTTGGCGACATCTGCAAATGATTTCGGACGATTAAATGGTTTGTCGATTAGAGGTGGGTCAAGTTTTGGATTTGTCTCCATAGATGGCATTGCGATGCTTTCATCTTTCGTGGGTTTGACCTTGGTATGAGTCTTTGGCGGTTCGTCAGGCACGATAATCATGTTATTATCATTTTTACATGGTTTTGTTAGTTCATTGACATTAAGTTTGAGACTTTTTATTTCGGATTTTAATAAATCAATTTGTTCCTTAATCGCCAAGTTCTTATCGTGGTCTGATTCATCTTTCAGTTTCTGTACATCACTTTTAATTATTATTAAGTCTCTTAGGAACGCAGTTGCGTCAATATAATCAAAAGTCACCGGCGGTAGTTTGTTTATGTTTAAAACTGCAAATTTTGGTATATTGTTCGGATCAGTTTCTTTAAGAATTTTAATTATGTCACTTAAAATACGTTTTTTCTTACCTTCACCTACTCTCCTGGCAAAGGTTTTTTCCGGTACACATTTACACAAAACGGTTTTTGCGGACTCAATGTCTTCTTCGGTGAATGATTTATCACATATTATGTGCGTAGTTTGCTCGTCCATCACGTCCATCTTTTGCTGTATAAACGCAAGGATCTCATTCACAACAATCCCGCACGGGCAGCCTCCGATTAGAGACATTTTCGGTTATTTTTCGTGTTGTTTTTATTATATATTTACTTTTATTTCGCGGAGCACGGAATACGAGTTGTGGTGGCGGCGCCACCTGAACCTTAATATATATAATTGTAATCAATTAAATAAAGTAAAGAAACGCTAATTTGTTCGCTTGCGGGAACAACTCACAGAGGTTTCATAGGAATCGCTTGGTCCACCTTACTATCATGGTAAGAAATATGATTAAAACAGCGTTAGGAATAAAAAACCCAACGCTTTATATTCAAATGTAAAAGTTAGCCACAAAATATTTAAAACTAGCTGACCCGACGAACTTCGTACCGCCTCAGAATCAATAACTGTTGAATTAAATAATGTTAAAAATTACACAATGAAATAGACATCCAAATTTAATAGACTAGAAAATACAGATGAGGGGTAAAGCCAAACTATGGAGGGCGAAGAGGGGAAAGATGACTGTGATTCGTTAAAAAATCAATCTGACAGTATATAGGCATCTCGCATTATAATATCACCATTTAATTCTTAAAAGCAAAACTGCTTTTTAATGAATAGACCTTTTTACATGGAGCGCGAATTGCCCGCCACGTTATTGTCATATTTGCGTAGTCGAAATCGGCAAAGGAAAGTTCGCCCTTTTTCACACGGGAATATTTTGTTGCCGTGTTTAGTTAAGACACTTTTACAAATGTTTCATAATTTACTTACCCCTGTAACCAGCGACGAACTCACTGGAGAAATGCCCACATTCGCTACGTTCACATATATTAGTGTATAATGTATAGCACAAGCTCTCACTTTTGTTCGTAAAATGTGCGATGTGACCAGCGCGCTGGTCAGGACAAGACTGATGACGTCACATTTTTTTGATTCAAGCGACGCTCTCGTAAGCCCAGCTGGCTCCAAGGCGGAGCTATAGCCGGCTCCATGGAGAGGGGGAAATAATACGTTTTTATCAATTAGGGCAGGTCCAGATATATTCATATGTCCATGACAATGAAGCAATTATCGACGTCCAACTGTCCATTTTTTGTTTTTGTCAGTATCAGAGATGGCGTTGTGTACGAATTTATATTTTTTGTGATTTTCTTACTTTTTCACTTAAGGGAATTTTTGAAAGGAAGCGGGGACGGGTGCCGCCACCCCGGGAACCATTTATTGGATAACCAACACCTCTGCCATAGGTCAGTAGGTCACCCCAAGTGGTTCGCTAGGTTTGGTGATTTTGCAGGGGTGCCCGGGTTCATGGGGTGACTGTTGTGCGGGTCTTTTTTATTTATTTATTTATTACATAAGATACATTTATACAGCAAATATAACATAATAATAATATTTCAAAATAACTGTAAATATTAAAATGTATACAAGTGTTATTATGACTTGTTTGTCTATATTAGTTCCTAGCTAGGCAGATTGCCCGTTCTAAGGAACCAAATGCTGGTGAAAAATGCCAAAAATATATTCTGAACCAAAAAAAAAAACAAAGTGTTTTTTTTTTTTTAGATTAAATACCTATAAGTATACTAAGATTTTACTGGTTGTGCCATTTAATAGTTAACCATGTAAAAGTTTAAGTTTTAAGTGACATTATTTAATAATTTTTCAGACTCAACCCTACCTAAGCCAATCAACCATTTATTTATTTGTTCATATGAAGCGGATACTTTGTGATGCGACATTATTAATTTAAAATAAAACAATAACTTTGTAAACACCACTTTAATTTTATATACTTTATGCCGACCGGGTTTCGCTACAACCGTAGCTTCATCAGTTTTCCGGTCGGCATAAAGTATATAAAATTAAAGTGGTGTTTACAAAGTTATTGTTTTATTTTAAATTCATTTATTTATTATTGAACCGATAGATGTCATTTTGCATGTCTTAATGTTTAATTCTGGGGGGATTTTATTGTATAATTTCGGTCCCAGATATGTAAGTGTCATCTTGGTGCCCACATGCTGCGTGGCGGGTTGGATCGAGATAGACTGGTTGAGGGAGACCTTTTGACCTTTCCAGCCGGATTCTCTCGACCAATGGGTCGAAAGAGTCCGGCTGGAAAGGTCAAGGTAAAAGGTCAATTCCGGTCAAATCATTGGCCTTGCACCGCAGTCGGAGGGATGGATTCACTCCCGGATACACTGACCTCCAGATTCCTACCCACCCCTCATACCTTTGTCCTTCCCAGAAATTCCTATCCTACCCTTCCTTAAAAAGACCCTCCACACAGCATCCCCTAAGATGACATATGTCCTGAGTGGAGCTTACGTAAAAAAAATGCGTTTCATTTCAGAGATTTATTATTATTGTATTTTTCCTTTGGAGGAATACAGAGACATACGTTCACCGTTTATCTCATTTTCTACTATTGATATTTAGTGTGTAAGAAAGAGGGGCAGCATTATATGATTAAGAACAAAAGCAAAATAATTAGCGCATTGACATTTGACTTTCTGAATTTTTGGAACTCACGCACAGTTAAATATTATACCTATCACAATATTGCTGCAGTTCTTTCAAAATATGAGAATTCATTCCATTCAAAATGTATGGAACGAATTAAAAATTAAAAAAATTAAAAATTATGAAAATTTTCCAAAAAGGACCCTTTTACATGGCCATTAAAGTATACAACAACCTTCCACATAATATTAAACAAATACAAGATACACTCAGATTTAAGTCATCACTAAAAACATTCCTTCTGAACAGGTCTCATTACACATTAAGTGAATACCTCGCATAGGTAGAATTGTTTTTATATTTATGTTTATATAATAAATTAAAACAAATTCACTTTGTTATACACCACTTTTATATTTATATTTCATTTGTGTTCAAATCTGTACAACATGTTAGGTTAACTGGAAGAAATAGGATATAGGTACATATAAGTTATACCCTTTGTACTAAATGTAAATTTTGTACAATAAATGATTTTGATTTTGATTTCGATTTTTATGAAAAAATTATTTTTCTTCATAACTTTCTTTTTCGTGAATTTTTGCGATGTTTTAATAGTTATTCTGTTATCCGGGGCGGAGACAAATCCAACAAATCAAAGATCATCAAAATCGGTCAAGCCGCTCTCGAGTTATAAATAGTGTAACTAACCCGACTTTGTTTTATATATATTAATAAGATAAGATGTACACCTTTATGAAACCAAAGTTTCCCATCACAATTTGAAAAAAATTGTGTAACCATGGGAATTTTTTTATTAATTGCTTTTATGTACATGAAACAAGTATGTAACGTCTTTGCATGAAACGATGAAAAAGTGAGGCGACGATACCGTTTATAATACATTTGTCTAATAAAATATGTATGTTTTTTTTCGTTATCAGTAAATTAAGTTAGAAAAAGCGTAAGACGAGCCATTTTAAAAACTTTTTGTTTTTGTGTTGTGTTTTCACAATCAGTATCTCCAACACTTCTTGGAAGGAGAGGATTTCACTAGAAAGTGAGACAATCTGTGTTTTATTAATACTTTCCGGATAGCAAAGTAATGACTACGGTTAGTTAACCTAACTAGGAGCTAGTTATAAAATATCTGATTCCCACTGTCTTTTGTGGGAACAACTGCCCTCGGCCCTCTTGTGATCTTGTTGGGAAACCAGTTCTGCCGACATCTTGCGGACTTTTTGCAAAGTTTTTACACCTGCCATCTGTGTGACAAGACAGGAAACATTTAGATAAACTACAGTTTGCATTGAAAATTACTATATTTCAAAAATTACATGTTTATTTCGAATTATTAAATTTTAAAGCTTATTTTTATCACCATCCAAAAACAGTTTTTAGTTTTCGAATATGTTCAGAAATTTACCATTTATTTGGATTTTATTGCAAAACGAAAATATGTTGACCTTCTGACAAAACATGCCCGAGGCCTGATGGGTTAAATAAATAAATAAAATGAGAATATTTACGATCATATCAATGGATGAAATTGTATTAGGTACGTGGCAATTTCAGTTAATAAAGTGAAATAATATGTAACGAATATTTATATTTTTGAAACTGACAATTCATGGTGGAATTCCATTATGATAATATAATAAAACAAATATTAAACTTATTTCCACTTTCGTTTATTTGACCGTAACAGGTTTCAGCCTGTTAAAGCCATCTTCAGGCTGGTACAAATTATTCATAACCAACGGTTTATATACACAAAATATGGGACTTTGTAACAAATGTAAGAAAACCCATATAATTGAATAAAATACCTCTGCCCCTGCCTGCAATATTATTTAAACTCGGGATCGTGTCTAGCCTAAAAGAAACTAAATATATAGAAACTAATAAAATTAATCGATAGCTTGAGTCGCGTTTTAAAATAAAATCAAATATTTTTAAAAAGATCATCACGATGTAAAAATTACTACAAAGGACGCTAGTTCAAATTGAAAAGAATATTAAGTGGTAAATCGATATTAATACCTATATTAAACTCAAAACTAAAAGCTCACTGGTCAACAGAGATCCACCGAAGTACGTGTCTTCCCTCGTCGAAACAAACGTCCAGCTTCTCTGACTCCTATTCGGAACTGTTTGAAAAATTAGTATGTTTTATGTAACAGAAGAATGCAGGATTCCATTTGTTCTAATTTGTCTCTCCAATTAGGAATTAAAAATCATTCGAATATTGATTCAACAACCGACAGTGTAGCAACCGACTTAATGACTGAGTGCTTATTTAGCATTATAATTTCAAAGAGTTACAAAGTATATTGAAAAATGTGTTCAAAACAGACATTTTCACCAACATATTTCAAGAGTTTCCTCTCTAAAAATGAATACATTACGTTACCACTCAGTTACGTCGGTCAGTATATCTTAGTCATGATTCGTGCTCGACGAAACGAGCAGATAAGATATTTCAGTTAAAAAAAAAAAAACATTATTTTTAGCACGTAGCCTCTTTCTCCACTAACCGCTTGAAACATCTGGCCCAGGTTTAAGACAGCCTCTCGTCACATGATCATAATAAACCGACTAAATCTTGAACAAGGAAGCGAAAAGCTAGATACAGAATGAACAGGGAAAAGAGAGACAGAGGCGTTTTACTTAAGTAATCGCATTTTCTTTGACTCGCCCTTAAAAACAAACGTGACGTTTCATCTTTAACCCAAGTAATAAATCAGTACGTATCTCCGGAAGTTTGCCTCTTATTCTGTTGTTAGCTCCCTCTTTTCCTGCATATTCTTTGAATTTCGAACGAGTTCGCGAAAGTTTTCTTTTTTTTTCTTGACTTCTTAAAAATGTTTAACTATTACCGTGACTTTTTTAAAGAGGGTGGATTTGCAGAATTATTGCTCTTAGAAATACATTATGTTGAGAAAGTTTAAAATTTTTTTAAAAGAATTTAAAAAGATTTTTTTTCCGAATTCAAATGAAATCAAAGTAATTATCGAAGCAAAACTTGTTACCATATTCTGTGAAATGTTGTTTATTGTACGTATATAAAATTTTATCGCGGTTCAATGAAAAAAGTTCGCAATGTTTCTGTAAAAATATTTACTTTGGAATTTGGAAGGCGCGTATTGGTACCGCCGCCCCGGGAACCAATTATTGGTTGGGTCACCCCAAGTGGTTCGCTACGTTTGGTGACTTCGCAAGGGTGCCCGGGTTCATGGGGTGAGGTTTTTTCGGATCTTGATAGCGGATGCGTATATCCACCAAATGAATGATAGGCCGGATTGGGAGGGATTTGCAAAGGGCGATCTTTTGACCTCACCGGCAGGACTCTCCCGGAACATCGCCTTGCATTGTAGTAGGAGGGATGGATTCGTCCGTCACTCCTGGACACACTGACCCCAAGATTCTTACCCACTCCTCATACCTTTTCCCTTCCCAGAACTTCCTCTCCTTCCTTTCTTAAAAAGATCCTCCACACTGCATCCCCAAAGATGACAAAGGCCCTGAGGGGAATTATTTTCCTCGGGGCCTCCTGTGTGGAGCTAATGTGAAAAAAAAACTTTAAAACTAACTTATCTCGACCTAATTGACTACATATTTACGATCAGCGTTCTTGGGGTTAGGTTTGCCCGGGTTTTGGCGACGGATGCAACCGCCACTTCCATCGGCTTACCTTTGTAAAATAGCAAAGCGGTCTTCGTAATAATATTCTTTTGGTTTTCAAAAGTCAACTGTGATTTGTCGTAAAAGCTGAGTTTGGTCATCTTATATAATGTTAACCTCCTCAGAAAAGCAAAGAATGTTGACCTATATAATTAAGTTTATTTATTTCGGTTGTCTACTCTGTACATTAGTATTGCATGAAATCGAGTTCAATGAACTCAGTGTGAATTTAATTGTCGTTTTAACAGATTTATTGTAATTTTTTTATTTTATTTTAGTTTATTTAGGAAACAAACAGTTATACATATTTTAATAAGAAAGTAACATATTACATGGTTGCATTAACCAGCGAAGTTTTCGCTAAAATTTATAATATATATAAAAACTGTAGTGTTCTGTTATTTTATGGACACACTAACAGATTCTCCCAATCTTTCGGATGGAGATTACTTCGTCATAAAATAGATTCTTCTTCGTATCTGGTTTTATTTACACTTCGCGTATACAAATGGGACTGCGGTAGTCTACCTAACTAGGAGCTAGCTAAAATGGTTCTAGCGAGTGATAACTCAAACACACCCTCTCAGCTTCCCCGATCCCCTGCCGGAGAACTTAAGCACTACGCTGCCTGTCATCTAGCGGAATATACCGATAGCTGATATCACCGCCATCTGTCTCTACAAGGCGGAAGCTTTTACGATACACCACATGGATTAAAACATTAAAGAAAACATAAAGTGGAATAAAAAAAGAAAAATAAATATATATATACAAATCGTATAAACAAAATTTAAAGCATGTGGTATATGTAAATCATCCAAATATTAACAGATTGTGCCAAGAATTCACGGAACCGGGAAACATTTATTGGATAACCAACACATCTGACATAGGTTACACCTTCGGTTCGTCACATTTGATAAACATCACTTTTGCAGGTGTACCCGGGTGCATTTGCAGGTTTGTGCAGGAGGTTTGTCTTGGCGGCGGATGTATCTGCCCACGTTTTGTGCCTCTCTAGTAGGACTCGACCCATCGCATCGACTTCCACCGCAGTGGGAGGGATGGTTTGTCGTCCTTCTGAACCCATTGACCCCAGATCACTACCCACCCCTCATACCTTTTTCAGTCTCAAAAATTCCTCTCCTTCCTTTCTTTAGACCCTCAAAAGACCCTCTAAACGGCATCTCCAAACATAACAAAGGCACTACTATTATTATTATTATTATTTCCTCAGCCCCTCCTGAGTAAACCTGTCATTAAAAATATGGAAATAAAAAAAGCGATGGATATCTTTCCGGTGGTAGATATCTAAAATTGGTTTATAGATGTACTAGCTTTTGCCCCGGCTTCGCTCGCATAGTATTAGGGGGGTTCCTATTCCACCTCCTCCACCTTCCCTATCCCCTCTCCACTTCGTCCCTCCCCGTCCCCTCTCCCCCCTTCCCCCTCGCAAATCCCACCATACCCGTTACATTCATTTTTCAAACAGCTCGCGTGCCACCTATTAAAGCGTAACAATCAAACACACGCAGTTTCACATTTATAATATTAGCATTTAGCATAGATTAGTATCTACCTATAATTTTAACTATCAAAGGGATCTCCATAGTAACCTAAACAAATAACAAAATGACGTCAAATAAATACTTATGGTTACCAAGCAACGCTTTGCTTTTCGTCTGGACAATAAACGTTTAAAAAATAATTTCATAACGCCAAAGCTTACCAATATATACAGCCTATATTACTTGCAAATAATGTAGCTTTCTATGAGTGAAAGAATTTTTAAAGTCCATTAAGTATTTTTTGCGTGAAAGAGTAACAAACACTCATCCATACAGCCATACAACCTTTCGCCTTTATAATATTAATAGGATTACAAACGTACAGTACAACTGATTTTAAACTTAAATGATGGATTTAAGAAGTCATTAATCGTCAAAATTTAAATGAAAAATGTTGGATTTTACTATTCCGCATTTGCAAACTAAGACTTAGTCTTACAAAAAAGAAGAAAAAGTCTCAAAAACAAGGGTATATTATAAATACCTACCGAATAAAAATATATAAATATTCCAAAAATTATGTAAACCTACCGGTAAAGATGGAAAAATTTTATACCAGTTTCAGAATTAGAATTTAGAATTGTGACTGGAAAACCTATGATGCCTACTTTATCTGGCAACTACATCTTGATTACCTCACTTATTCTTTCCTATAACACCATATTTTTGAACCGATAAATTTTGTTAGTTTGTATTTCACAATCTACGAGTCTATAATCTAATCGACTTAACGGCAATATAAATCGAGACATTAATAATTTTTTTCATAGTTACGTATAATATTGGTTCGCAATCGATCAGATTGATTTCGCATTGTATTTTATTCGCTTATTTATCAAATCCAGTCGGTGTATTTATTTATTGTGAAACGAAAACGTTACTGGAAAGCTTTATGTTTTTATTTGTATTTCTGATAAGGAATTTTTCCGATTAAAACGCGATCGAAAACACATAAACTCGAGTAAGTCTCGCTTTTATAAATTCTAACAGAAACGGATACATTAATGGAAAAATTGAGTATATTTTAACCTTATGTTTCTTTTATAGGCTGGGTTACTAAGAACTCACTCCACACAATATTATTTTACTCGTAACATTCAGGTTTGTCCCATTTTGTTACCATTCTTATGCCGGCAGGATATAAAAGAAGATATTATTTGCAGATAGGAGAGATTTTTGTATTCTTAATCTGTACTTTAGAAGAAATTAGCAGTTTATGTAAATGTACATAAACATATTTCAAGACAATAAAATGATGAATTATTTGTTCATTAAGACATACACAGTTTTTTCTTAACATTACCTCCACACAGGAGGCCCTGAGGAAAATAATTTCCCTTAGGGCCTATGTCATCTTTGAAGATGCTGTGTGGAGGGTCTTTTTGAGGAGAGGAAGGAGTGAACATTGTTCTTGAAGAGACCCGCGTTGTAGGAGGGAGGAAACACAGAGGCCGGCAAATCGTTCCACAACCGAGCTGTTGAACTCAAGAATGGGCGTATTTCCCGACTATGCGCTGTGCCGAGGGGCTCAATGAGCATCTTCCATTGTAATACCGGTAATAGTACACAACTGCTAACCTTGTACAAATCACAAGTACGCCCCACGGTTGAATTTGGCAGCCATCTCTGGTCTGGAGCTCCAAAATACCTGAAAAATACCCTCGACTCTGTGCAGAAACGGGCGGTTCGTTTGATAGATTCTCCCATCTTAACAGACGGATTGCAATCTTTAGAGCACAGGCGTCGGGTGGGAATGCTATCCTTGTTCTACCGGTATTACAATGGAAGATGCTCTGAAGAACTAGCATCATTGATCCCTTCGGCACCGGTGCATAGTCGGGAAACACGCCAAACGCGTGCCCAACATTTGTACACGGTTGACATTTGTCACATGAGAACGGGTCGTTTCTTCGACTCGTTCTTGTGTTCAACAGCTCGGCTGTGGAATGATTTGCCGGCCTCTGTGTTTCCTCCTTCCTACAACATGGGTCTCTTCAAGACCAATGTTCATTCCTTCCTCTCCTCAAAAAGACTCTCCACACAGCATCCCAGATGACATAGGCCCTGAGGGAAATTATTTTCCTCAGGGCCTCCTGTGTGGAGTTAATGTAAAAAAAAAAAAAAGAACAAGGACAGCATTCCCACCTGACGCCTGTGATCTAAAGATTGCAATCCGTTTGTTAAGTTAGGATAATCTATCGAACGGACCGACTGTTTCTGCACACAGACATTTTTTATGGGTACTTTGGACTCCAGACCAGAGGTGGCTTCCAAATTCATCCGTGGGGCGCACTAGCGATTTGCACAGGGTTAGCAGTTGTGTACTATTAAAGTATCTGCGGGCCCTGTACAGTACGCTCAGTTTCTAGGAGGCTAACTTAACTCTGGGTTCGATGGAGCTCCCGTACCATCACTTAGGTTACACCAAGCATATTGATGGAGGTCCTGTTCGGAAGATTGCTTCCGTTGAAGGAGTCTAGATTTTCATTAGATCCCTTTTAGACGTAATCAGACAACTTTGAAACCAAAGATATTGAAATACAAGAGATGTGCTATCCGCAATTTTTACTAGATGGGACTGCGCTTCCGGGTGTCGCCGATATTATTTACCAATTTTTTTTTTAATAATAATAATAATAATAATATTTATTTCACATAAAATTATACAATGAAACATATGTGGAAACTTTGACTAGCCAACTAGGAATGGATCCTGTTTTAGGCCAGTCAAATTGACAAATTTAGCTCATATCATAATTTCATATTACATTGATTAATTATATATACATATTATTTATTGAATGAAACAAGTGTTACGATTGAATTTCTCGTAGAAGCTTTAGTTAATAACTACAATTTTGAACTCATAAAAAAAAGAATAAGCGAAGAGAAAAAACAATGTCTTAAAGTACAGATTTAGTATCGAATGCTTGTTTAACAATAGATAAATGTTTGGACATGTGAATCGCTTGCAATAATTGAGAATCGAGACAATCTTCAAGCGTGATGACAAAATCCATATTATAATTAACGTGGATGTTTAAACATGATTACAAAAAATAATTATAATTAACGTGAGTGACGTATCCCTCAACTTTACGAGCGGGTAAAGAAACTCAAAAAGAATGTGACTCGAAAAGGATGCAGCAAATGAATAAAAACAATTTGTATATAAATATGTCTTAAGTTAGTGTATAAATAGTGACATGAGAAAGTGGTTGATAACCAATTGTATTCATTTCCCTTTCCTTGCTTCATTTTTTCATCCTACTAAGATATTTTCCCTTAGAGCACTTAATATAAAATAAAACTGGTAAAGTAAATACAATCCAGATGGTAATTGTACCAGACGTATCAAGCCTGTACAAGACTGTAAAAAAAGGGTACCGGTTTCAGTACACGACCAGGATGAAATGATAAAATAATAAAATACTGACCTCCCGTGCACCCAGTGCCTGATGAGTTGAGGACACTGGATGTGCCTAATCCTCTGCCCAGTCCTGGTGCGTGGCGGTTGCCTGAAGTAGGGCCGGCTTTCTGGAGGAGACTGATGGCACCAGGAGCAAAACCTAGGCAGAGGTCGGCGGGAGGCAGCAGATGATAATAACTTTTCCCAGTAGGAAATAATAACACGAGTTGACGTTGATGGAAGAACTAATTTATTTTCAAAAAATCACGCCTTTTATACCCGTTTTCGGGTGAAAAAACGGTCACGTGGTACATTTTTAGAGTGGGGGGATTTACCTATCCCGTTTTGTATATAAGGGGCGGTTTTCTGTTGCCGCTGGTTTTGCCGACCATTTCCTCGAAAGTGGTCGAATAAAATTGGTTTCTTAAATTAATTATACAGCTTAAATTATAACTAATACAATGGTTTTCTTAATGCTAATGGGTTTCTACGGATCTTGTTTATCCGTAGAATTTTTGTTTGATGATTTTAGAGTTAGTTTAAGAAAGTTTGACTTTTTGTCGGTAGGTATTTATGTTTAAAAGGGGGATTTGAATAGTTATAAAGAAGTTAATATTTTTCCCAGGTCCCCCGTAAGCTTGGCTATCGAAACCTTTTGGTTCCGTCGCTTAACGAGGTCCTGGGATTTTTAAAATGGAGAAAAAGTGAAATGATGCTAAAGTCTCGAAAATCTGCTCAAGTGCTGATAGCGCTGGCAGTTTAAGAGTTACAATGTTTATTTATGGCTCTATGGATGCCCCGTAGGACTCTGCACTGAAACGTCTTAGTTTCAGCGTCCTACGGGGTGTTTAAACGAAGTTATATTAAAATATGGTGTATTTTTGACCAATATAAAGGCCCTTAATAGGGACGCCCAAACTGGTTTTTTTGGCTTTGTAGCCGGAGAAATAGCCCTGAAGGCGAAAAAATAATAAGTTTAGGATGTCTCCTGGTGGCAACTTGGTATCCAAGTTTTTACTTGTGTCACCAGGGCATCTGTGTATTAAGAAAAAGGACATTTAAAATTGATAAAATGTGTTTTGAAAAAGATCGTTGCTGGCGGCACGGTAAAGCCGACTGAGAGCCCAAAAAGGCCCTTGTGGGGGCCGCCAAAAACGGGAGGTAAAGCAGCCTGCTTGGTAGAGCAGCCGCTTCCTGCTGAGCCATAACGGCAGAACAGCAAGGGAGGGAAGGCAGTCCGCTTAGCGGAGTAGCTGCTTCCTTCGGAGCCGAAAAAACGGCCCTTCTCAGGGCCATAACTAAAAAGGAGGCTAGTCAGCCTGGTTGCCTTTGGAGGCGTAAATAATCATAAATAAAGTATTAATTGTTAAAATTATTAAAATTATAGGATTCTAGAATGTCTCCCGGTGCAAACTTGGCACACAAGCTTTATTTGGTTGCACCGGGGCATTGTACATAAGCAAAACATATAAAATTAAAAATTAAGAAATGAGGGAGAGCAACACGTCGGTTACAGTAATAATAAAAAGAAAGATCGCCGCAGGAGTTGAATGTAGAACAATGGGAAGGGTATTGATAAAATAGTAGATAATTTTGTTCTGAAGTGATAAGTACGTGTTTTTGTAATATTACGTATAGTACGTAATTTTGTATAATTATATTTGTACGTATTTTGTATAAATTATAATTTACGTAATTTTGTATAATAAAAAGAAAGATCTCCGCATTAATTGAATGTAGAAAAAATGGGAAGGGTATTGATAAAAGAGAAAAATTAAAGAATAAAATAAATAAACGAATAATTTATGAATAAACTAAACGAACGTTAAACTCAATGAACGAATTCTTTCCTTATTCAAACTATATTGTTAACCAATACTAATGCACACCTTAAAAAAATCAAAGAAACGCACAAATTCTTTCCGTATGCAAACTACTCCGATTGGGTAGTAGTCCGCCGACAGTCGTGCAGATATCATAGCATATCTCTTTTATATTTGAACATCTTTGTTTGAAACATTAAATTCGACGAGTTTATTTTTACCCCAAGAGGAAACACTCTCGTGGTAACCGTCCATTCTTTACTTCAAAGCCCTCCGAGCCATTGGGGTTTATGGGTCCTTTGTTCATTGATAGATACAAAGTATTGCATTACAGTACATTGGTAGGTAAATTAAAATAAATTATTTCATTATTATAGTACCTTTTATGTAAGTCCTTAGAATATCATATTATGCAGTAATGCCAATAATACCTCGTTGGATCATACTCCTAATTTGGATATTCTCTAACGATGTCAATCTGTGCATGCAAAACAACTGGACTAGTTTATTCAAGGAACACAATATAACACTCTATAGGTACTTTCTCTATGGTCACGTAAATAAATATTTTATAAAAACTTAAACAAACAATTATAATAACTTTAATTGTCCATACAAGCGAGGCTAGCAGTCGACAATAGAGTGCTGGTACCGGAGGCGTCTACTAATATCTACATGAATTCAAAAAACTGAAAAAATCGAACTAATATCTATGAAAACCAAAGTGTTGACGAATATCTACAGCTCAAACTGCTGACTAATATCTATGAGAACCAACGTGTTGACGAATATCTATGTACAGCACTGGCAGAGGTTGGATTTGCAATTATGTATAGCATATTGGAATAACGTAATATTGCAACCGCAAAGAATGTAAGGTGTGAGCGCATTTAGTAAGAATCAGAGAGGGACGCTCGGGTGGTTTAGGCATGCGAGTGAACGGGTGGTTTGGGCATGCGAGTGAACGAGGAAAAAGTATAAGGAGAACATATTACGACACAAACGTGAATAGTAGAAGAATTCAGAGACGCCCAAGGAAGATATGATATCTTCCTCGGGCGATTCAGATCTCTGATTTACTTGGTAAAATCAAGTAAAATAAGTAAATCAGGGGTCTGAGTCGGGCCACGTCAAGAGTCAGAAAAATTTATTTATTTATTTATTGTAAGAAACAAACAGCAATTTTTATATAGGATGAGTTAAACAAGAGGTTAAACATGAGGTAAGCCAAAACAGTTTCTTATGGTAATGTTGGTTATTATGATATAATATAAAATTGTAATTGGTAATAACCATTAAATGAAAATGAAAATAACAACACCAAAAACAATATATATATATATAAGTATATTAGAAGGAAGAAGGAATAGGAAAGGGCAAGAGGCAGAGGAAGTTGGGATGGGGGCAGGAGATGCTCATGCTGCACCTTTTCTATAGTTGTGCATTAATTTAATTAACATTTGTGGTCGTACGCTTCGTTTCGGTATTTCACAAGAGTATTATTTATTAATGTCGATATTGTTAAATTGTGTGTTATATTGCGCGCATATACGGGGGATTGAAGAATTTTTTCTAAGGTTGGTTCTGCACGCTGACAAATGAAAAAAATGGTTTAGTCTGGTTGGCCTTGTAGGTATGTGAATTCTTAAATAATTTACGAGTGCAGGAGAGTCCAGGCGGTTATTCAGAATTTTGTTTAAAAATATTTGGTCAGATATTAATATTCGTGTTTGAAGTGGAGTAAAGTTGTGAAATTTTCAGGATTCGGTGTTATTTGCAAAGAGTAATTTGAATTTATAATTTATGTGTTTAAAAAATTTATTTTGCACACCTTCGATTCTGTCAATATGGCATTGGTAGAAGAGATTTTTTTTTTTTTTTACAGTGAATACCGCACAAGAACCTCAACTGCTCCCGTCTGGAGCCAGTGAGACTATGGCATCCCCAATTGGGGTATGTTGTGAGGCTGAAGGTAGTGGGGAGGGGAAGGAGGTGGGGAAGAGGAAGGTTGGGAAGTACCTGGCTATTCAGATCTGGTCACTAAACACGGCTAAAGCCATTTTCAAGCAACGTTTCAATTCTGAATGGTGGTCTTACACCAGGGCGATACTAATAGTATCTTCCACTCTGGAACATGCCGCAAATATACTATATATTATTTTAAATGAATTAATTGTGAAATAACATAAATTAATCAAAAATAAAATTTATTTGCGCATGCCGGGTTCGAACCCGCGACCTCCGGAATGTGAGTCAAGAGTCTTAGCCACTGGACTACGGAGGTCGTCAATAGATTGGTATAATAGAAGAGTATATACGAGACGATGTATGAATGTGAATGAGGCAAGGAGTGTATGCTAAGACTAGAAGAAATGGCGTGTTGGTTAGTTTGTTAGTTTATTTAAAGAACTAAATTTCACGTGGATAACCATAGATACTTGCATTATTACAAAAACTCTTTTACAACGAGCCAACATCGAAACAATTCGGGAAGCACTAAGCCTTAACATAAAACTTGGAAATGCTATTTTTTTATTTTAAAAAGTTGTGATTATGTTATTACATTTATTTTAAATTTTACACAACTGATAAACAACCATTAAAGTATCGTGGATGGGAGTATATCAGATAGGTAAAATCTATCACAGGTTTAAAGAAGAAGGAATATTCGATTCAAGCCGTGGAGCACTCGGTAACTAACACTTACAATTTGGGAGGCGAATATGGGTACCGCCGCCCTGGGAACCGTTTATTGGATAACCCTCTACCATAGGTCACCCCAAGTGGTTATGTTTCTTCACTTAGCAGGAAGTTTGTCCAGGTCTTGGCAGCGGATGCGTCTGCCCACCAGTTGCATGGCAGGCTGGATCGGGAGAGAATGGTTGAGTGAGTCCCTTCGACTGCTCCAGCCGTACTCTCTCGGAACAGTGCCGCAGTGGGATAGTTTGGATTCAAACATCCGACACTCTTGGACAGTGACCCCCAGATTCCTACCCACCCCTAATACTCTCTTCCTTCTCAAAACTTCCTCTCCTTCCTGTATGTATTCGAGTCAGTTATAATAACATATCTTATGATTTTGTGTATTGTAGTGTATCAGAACTACTAATAATACCTATAACTGAATTTACCCATTTATACAGACTATTTTATTTTAAAAGTTTTATATTAAAAAAAAAAAAAAAATATTCATCCAAGACTTGCAGAAAAGTCAATAGATGTCACACATTAAATAAAATGGATAAAGACTTATCCAGACACTAACTAGATAGCATTTAGTTCGGGTCTGAATCTTGCAATCATAGATAAAGATTGCAGCCAATGAAGATAATATGGGTGGTTCTTAGTCGAAGTATGATAAAGTTAAAAATGACCGAATCGGACACCTTGGTGGTCAGTGGTCAGCGCATTTGCCCGGAAAGCAAAATATCCTGGGTTCGAGTCCCAGAGGTCTGTTTCCAGATTTTCGATTAAGTTTCGCTAATATTGTCTTCATTTAATTAAGTATAAACAACCTTTATATTATTTTTTTGTAATGTAGTTTTTATATTAAAGCATTTCAATGGAAATTCAACAAGTTTTAACAGCTAAGAATATGTATTAACAGAAGTGTGGCGGAATTGTGTAAAAGACTACCTACTCCATCATAAAATAAAATTTAACAATACAAATAAATCAGAAGGACTATCATCTTTGATTTACAGTAGAAGTGGCGCATCAAGCTGTGAAAAGGTTAAGATTCGCAAGACTAAATGTCAAGGACGAAAGAATATAAAAGATAAAGATTGTCTGAATTTGCCCAGTAAAATAAAAGGGATTGAATCTGATAGATGGCCAAAGAGATTGCTTTTTGATTCTTCATATTGATTTATCTGCATCGTCACTCTGCAAGTAATAAATTGAGACACTGTGATGGATTCTCTGAAATGGGATTTTTATTTTATTGCTTATTCATTTAATAGTTGTGGGAAAATATGAGTTTTAGGTTTCGAGGTCTGTTATGTCTGTTGACGTGGGTATTACTATTTTGGTTTACTTTCAAATATTTGGGGTCCGATACTACGAAGGTGGATTAATATAAAATTTTATGATTTATTATTTTATAGTAAACTTCAAAATCATGTTAAACTTTTTTATTTTTTGAGAAATTCCATTCCAAAAAATAGGCTTCGTTATTTTTGCATTGAAATAAAGTAGGTGGTTGAACCAAAATCGTTATTATTTTGAATTCTTTGAAAACCGGCATCTTTAAGGTGAAAAAATATGGTAAGCCGTTTTTTTTTAATATTAGCTCCACACAGGAGACTCTCAGGAAGATGATTCAGGGCCTATGTAATATTTGGGGAAGATGTGTAGAGGGTCTATTTAGGGAAAGGAAGAAGAGGAAGTTTTGGCAAGGAATCTGGAAGTCAATGTGTCTAGGAGTGACGGTCGTACGAATCCATTCTTCCCAATTCGAGTAATGGGTCCTTCAGAGTTCGGCTGGAGAGGTCTAGGTTAGGTCTCCTTTAATCAATCTCTCCCGATCCGGCCCGCTATGCAGTACATGGACAAACGCGTTGGCCGCCAATATCTAGACAAACCTCACCCCATGAACCCGGGCCACCCATGCTAAGTCACCAAACAAATGTTATCCAAAAAAATGGTTTCCGGGGCGGCGGCGGTACGCATATGGGCCACCCAAATTGCAGGTTTATTGCAGTTTACATAATAATGTGGGTAGGTACTAAGGGGCCATTCAAGTATTACGTAACGCACTTTGGAGGGGGGGATCTTGTGAAACGTTACTGTGCGTTACGAGGGGGAGGAGGGGGGTTCGAACAACGCGTTACGTAACATGTTTTTCTATATTTAAATAAAAAAATATGGAATTAAAATCTTCCAAGTTGGCAAACATTTTCGTTCTCGAAATCTCTTGTTTTATTTATTACCACAAACGCGATTAAAATAAGAAAAAAGGTATTTAAGCGACTTTCTAGTACTTTGCGCAACTTAATTGTAACTTTCAGGTAAAAATTGTCACTTGGGCGTTACGTAACGTTTAGGGGAGGACAGGGCAGGGGAGGGCAGGGCACGGAAAAACGTTACGGCGCGTTACATGGGGGGGGAGGGGGGGGTCAAAAATTTTCAAAAATTGCGTTACGTAATACTTGAACGCCCCCTAATATACTAATATGCATAGTAATGTACTGAGTAAAAAGGGTAAGATTATATCTGAAAATAGTACACTAAATTAATAGTGCGCATCTGTGAAAAAGTCCACAGTTCTGTGAACCGTAGTCTTAGTACAAAACACTACCTTTGGTGACTTAGCAGGGGTGCCCGGGTTCATGGGTGAGGTTTGACTGACCCCCAAATTCCTACCCACCCCTCATACCCATTTCCTTCCCAGAACTTTGTCTCCTTCCTTTCCTAAAAAGATCCTCCACACAGTATCCCCAAAGATTACGAAGGCCCTGAGGGAAATTATATTCCTCAGGGCCTCCAGTGTGAAACTATTGCAAAAAAAACATATTTCTAATTTTCTCTCATTTAATAAATCAAATTCAAAATTTTCACTGACATTATAACATTTTTGTAAGTAAGAACAAACACCTTTCTATTTAATTATAAACCATCATTGACATCCAAATTTGTTTGTGCAAACCATATATTTAACGTAGGTAATTTGATAAATAATTTTAGACTGCTAGCAACCATAATATTAAAAAAATGCCGATAAGTAAGTACAAATTGCACACTTGAAATGTGTTCATGGAAGAATTTTCATATAGGGTCAGTGGGCCGGTTGTGGCCACCTTAAGGATTTTTTCGTTTTTGAATGAGCACCAAACTTGCATATAAATGTAAATTATAATTTTTCCAACATTAATGTAAAATAAAAATACCTGTCTTTAATATATGTAAATATATCCAGTAACAGTTCTTTAATTATTTTTAAATTATTTTTTTTCATTGAACTGGACCCATGCATTAGTTGTGGCCACAATTTAATCAGTTCTGGCCACACCCGTGTGCCGGTTTTGGCCACATGAATCTATGTAGGGAACTTACATTTTTATCTAAATTAAACACAGTAATGATTATAAATCGATGTTTATTATTCAAGTTATACAATAAACTTATAAAAAAATAAGATTTAGCGCAAATTTACACGCACGTCCACATTTTTTTTTTTTTTTTTAATATTTTTTTGTTTTTTTTTTTTGCACGTCCACATATTTTGTTACGCAAAGTACTACGGGGACTTTGTAGTTTTTACTAGCAGTAGATACCTTCATACCTTCTTTTATAGCATCGAGTGCCAAAATCACTTTCGATGGTGAATAACAAAAAAATTTGCGTTTTGAGTGCTCAATAGCATCTTTCTTCTTATTTGCAGGAGTCATTTTCACAGTTCTGAAGAAGAAACAAGATAATTTATTAAGTTATAATAACAAAATTAGCGGATATGTACATTTTTTTAGATAATGGCCAAAACTAGTACTGTATGGGAGCCACTTGTGGCCACCAACGTGGCCACAACCCATACATTTGTATAAATTCTTGTGTCAGTAATGGCCACATCGAAAAATCATATTTAAACAACCAATTTGCTAAAAATAACCTCAAAAACATATTACTTTACCCTTTTATAATGGGTACAACTTGTTTCAAATAAAACATCAAAAGGATTACAAATATATATTAAGATTACTTACAGTGGGTTCCTTAAGGTTTTGGATAACAATCTCAATAAAAAATTCCGCAACACTTATTCGCATCGACCAAACACAAACTGTTAACAATAAGATTTATTGTGTCACTTGTCAACGAAGACCATTGACAAATATGCATTTTGCCATAGAGTAAAAAAAGATTCGATTTTATTTAGCTTATATTTCGACTTGTAAAGTTGAAAATGGCCAGAACCGGCCCAATGGCCACAACCGGCCCACTGACCCTATGAAGATATTTAATCAATTGCTCCAAAAGTAAGGAAAAATTGAGAGGGACTTTTCGCATTCACAAATTTCTACGATGCACTTCTATCGGCTTATCTCTTCTTCTGTACCTCTGTAATATGGCTCTGTAAGTGGTTTTGGTTTTAATATGTCTTTAATTTTGAAAGGTTACATAATATCACCGATTTTAAAAAATCAACTGTAATTTTTCAGAAAACTGAGTCTTGGGATCAGTCAACTTAGTTAATGTTATCTTCCTCAGAAAAGCAAAGACCATTATCAGCAAATATATTGATTTCGTCGTCTGTGCTATACATTAGTCCTGCTTGAAATCTGAAATTTAAATTTGTGAAGAATTCACGAAACCAGACACCATTTTTTGGATAATCAATACATCTGCCATAGGCCACCCCGATTCGCTACTTATTCCTTATTCGTTTGGCGACTTAGCTCGGGTTCGGAGGGGAGGTTGGTCTTAAGCGCGGGTCATATTATGCTGGTTGCCAGCTGCTGCTTACCAGCGGCTGGTAGTAGTACCAGCTAGCAGCGGCGGGCAATCTGGTCACACTACTATTGCTGCTACTCGCTAGATTTTCCAATCTTTTGCAATTCCTTGCGGTAGGTATCACGTAAACTTTTTTTTTTTTCAAAGAATCAAGTGATCCTGGTATATCTGACATGTGTAAGTTGTCTAATAGTTTGTTGTACGACACCTCTTTAAAGTTTCTATTTAAATAGTCTTTCGACGTAACGTCCCACAAACAAGGATAATTTTGAAAAACGTTTTAAAATGTTATTATTTGTTTCGCAGTCCACTTTAACTCAGACATTATAAATAACTTTAATTATATTAATTAAAAATTACAAATTATAAAATAGTCACAACTAAACAACTTCACAAAAAAACACGTGCTTTCTCGTTGCTGATAGACGCAATAGTGGTCAGACTGCGCTGCCGGCTGGTGCCAGCGGTCACGTGATTGATTATTCGCCGCTGCCTGCTACCAAAAGTTAAACATGTCCAACTTCGTCAGCCGCTGACAAATACTCGCCGGCTGGCGACGCCAGCGCCGAATTTTGTTGTCACACCAAGCTGATCAACGGCTGGCAGAAGCGGCTTCTTCAACTCGCGGCTGGCAACCAGCATAATGTGACCCGCGCATTAGGGAAGCACGCGTCTTCCAATTTACTTCGTGGTGGGTCGGATCAGTGAAATTAATTTGCTCAGTGCCGCCTGCGTTGAGCTAATTTAAAAAAAATAACAAGTTCCTATTTATCATTGTAATAACTTATTAGGAAATTATTTTAATTGTCATTTTCAGAAATGATAAGATATAATTTATTTAAATATATATTTTTGAACAACTAAAATTTAGAAATCCTTAATTAAATTAGAGAACCTGATCTTAATTGTTTTAGCCTTGTAACCAATACTTAGAAATGTATAAACTTGACTTTAATTGCGTATAAAATAATAGAATTGCGAAAACTTCATAAATATTTTTTATATTACGCAAAATAAGGCAAAAAAAGCAAATATAAGTGTGCCAAGGATGGAAGGAAAATTTGAAGACGTGAAAAATAATGATTTTTGTAGTATATAACGGTACATCATACCTGTTTACGATGAAAATATTCAGAATATGTGAGGAAATAGAGTTATCTTCCTGACCTACTTACAAAATTCGATACGCACGAGTGTGTTCCTTCGCAGATGTTGAAAAGGAGAGAATATAGGTAGTAACCTAGCTACGGAGGTATTCTAAACTCCCCCACTTAAATCTTACAACTTCTGGAAAGGTACGGTAAATGGCAGATTATTTTTATTACATCGAAGGCTAATTTATCCGATTTTCATAACCAGTTCATAACAATCATTTGAGAGTAGTTTTGATGGTCTCGTGGTTGAGTAGTTAGATTTTTGGCTCCTTAATTCCTTGCCTACGAGTACGGAGGTCATGGGTTCGAATCTGTATTTTTACACAATATATTGTGTATGTAAAATAATATTTATGAAACGTTCTAGATTGGCGGATACCTTCCTCGTCGCCCTGGTGAAAGTCACCATTTAGAATGGAAACAATGCTTGAAATGGCCATGTTTGGTGACCAGTTCTTAATAGCCAGGTACTTTTCCTCCATCCACTCCCCACCAGCCTCAGTTTCCTGACATTTTGGATACTTTAATTTCAGCGGAATGGGAGCAGTTGGGACTTTTATTAATTATTTCTTATTTGTTTATAATTTGTTTAAATTGGGTAGATGAAATGTTTACAATTTTTTGCATGAGGGTTAGTATTTAGTAATATACAATAGAAATAAACCGAAAAAAATAGCAATAATAGAAAAATTAAATAATAAACACTCATTATTAGAAATATGTTGCTAAATTGTGTTTTAAACATCGAATTTGTTCTATTAAAAATGTCGATATCATTTGTATATTCGTTTGCTGAACTACGTGGGTTAGGAATTAGCGAATTTGTTACTTAATTTGTTTGTGAACGATATTGTAATACATAGGTTCTAATGCCTAGAGTGTTGAGCGCGTAATCTTATTTTCTCTTGACTCAGGCGTTCGAAACAGGATAAAGCACACATAAAAAAAAAAAACAAAAATAAAGAATAAATATTTTTTTTTTATTTAGTTATTTTATTTTTTTATTATTATTAAGTTAAAAGAAATATAATATTTCGCTTTCTTAACTTAAGTACAGAGCATATATAGTACAGGTGTAGTAGCAATATTTTTAATTTTGTTCTAACATTGTAAGTTTAAATAGTTTTTTTTAAAGGTTTTTATATTCTTTTCTGCTGTAAGGTTATCTGGAAGGAGATTATATATGTGAACTACCTCGTGGCCAATACTTTTCTTGCCACCTTCAGTCTTGACAGTATTTGTATAAAATTTATTGTGTTGTCTAGTATAATGTTCGTGTACTTGTGATGTTTTTATTAATGTTGTGTTTGTGTGTATAAGTCCATTTTGTATTTTGTAGATTAAAAGACATATGTTATATTCATACAATGTTCTGTTCATTAAAATGTTAGATTAAATCCACATGTGAGTAAGGTAGTGAGGTTTCCCTCACTAGCTATGTAATATTTAGGATGCTATGAGGATTGCGTTTTATGAGAGAAGGAAGTTAAATCGGAATAGGAATAGACCCACACTGTAGGGGGGAGGAAACACAATAGTCAGAAAGTAAAAGAACGAGTCGTTAAACGGAGCGACACTCATTCGGAATTTTTCAATAATTTCATTGGAAATAATGACGCTAGACTCTAAATATTTAATAAAATATCAGTAGAACAGACGCAGCTAATCAACACATTGTATTTGAATTTTTGTATCTGTAGACGTGTTATTTGAGATAATGTAATAAGTCGTATTCTGGTACCTACGTGCTTAGACTTTAAAATTTGAACGCTTTTTTTCATTTGGACTACTGTGCTGATTTCACAGATTTTAACATTTTTTTAAAGGCTGTCTTTGACAGATTGCAAACAATCCTCTACGATAGAGGAATCTATTTACACAAAGAAGATTGTCTGTGGTAGGCGAGCGGAGGGTTGAGGGGCGGCGGTTTATTTAATTTTCCGAGATTAATGAAATTTTTCATACTTGACCGTCAAAACCAGAGGAAGGTCACTTTCTAAATGAAATTTCGAATATCTCTGCGAAAAGACTGGACAACGCCGGGGACTTCAGCTAGTTTAATCATTAAAAATATATATATATCGTATAGTAGGGGCAATACGTGTTCCTCTGGACGATTGTTCCTCTGGACAGTAGTGTTATTTCATAAACTATCAATTTTTGTATTAATTAAGTACCGCCAACAAACGGGCATTTTAAAGTTGATAACACTGATTTAATCTCCGTTCTCTCCTGTCAAAGCTAAATTAAGAGACGATGATTATATTTTTTTCATCGAAAAGTTAATTTTTTTTTTGTTTTTATCGAGTGACTTTATGTTGTATTTACCTTTTTAATAACATAACTTCTAAATGTGAATCTTTTGAAATTGTAAAAACTGACAACTCCGTGTTCCCCGGGATATTTTTTTGCATGTTCCCCTGGACATGTTCAGAGGAACAATCTACAATATTCTTATGTACAGCTTGTACAGAATATATTAATATTGAGGATTTTTAATTGTTAATTAATATTTTAGTGCCACGCAGTATATTGGGAATAACGAGAGAACACTTTCTTAACCACGATTTGTTGGAAAATGCCGCATAAATAAATGTATCTTTTATTATATACAATAAAATATTATAACAAAAACAGGAAAAATACTTTGGCATGTTACTAATAAGCCATTCATTTTACCCCAGTAGTCCTTTTTGTGGATATTTTGTCACCTATATAAAAAAAATAGTTGACTCTAAAATAGGTTTTACCAACCTAGGATGGCAGAACATAATCTAGAAAAAGTTATAGCAAGAAAAATATTCTAGACTATAGCAACTGTTCTATTATTTAAATAAACTATGTATTCCTGTCATTGTTTTATTGTGTTTATGACTTAGAAAGCATTTATTGTTCACTGTACAGAGGAACAAGTACTGTCCAGAGGAACATTACACAGTGACCAGAGGAACATAAAGGGTATTGTTCCTCTGGACAAAAAACAGGTTTTATTTCAATTGCGTTTATTTCACAATATACAAAAAAAAAGCAAATAAAAAATCAGATTACAATAGATCATTTATCTGACGTCCAAAATATGTAATTTTATGAAAAAAATTGCTAATAGTTTAGAAAAAAAAAAATATGTTTACTAAAAACTGGGAAATGTCTACTACATTTTTTCCATGCCCAGTATATACGATATTGAAAAAAAATTCAACGAATATTTCAAACATCTCCGTTTCCATAATTTTGTTTCATGTTGTTCGGTCGTTTTCAAGCCACACTCACACAACATGCCGATCTATCTTTTTTATTTGATTTATACTTTATATATACATAAAATGTTATTCTACCTTCATCCCTTTGTAGCCTTATAACCAGACATTTGAAAGCCGCATTGCAACGCTGAAGCGTGTCGGATCAAAGGTCGGGCCTGAATGGGGTGTGATTGGATATTATTAGATGAAAAGGCGGTAAAGCAATTTGCTTTTTTAACCCGACACGACCTTCAGATTCAAAAAGTGGCGTATCCGGGAAAAAGCTGAACAAAATTAAATATAAAAAAAACAGTATAAATCATTATTAAATTGTTTCCCAACTAGTACCTACCAACAACTGTAGAGAATCGTGGGATCATGAAATATTGAATTCCTAATAAAATGATTGGTGTATGTTATGAGGCTAAAGATAATAATATGGCTCTACAAGTTTGGTCACTAGCGTGTTGTTCTTCAGTCACTGGCTTTTGTTCTCACGGCTGTTGGTATTTAACCAGCCGATGAGTTACATGATCTGACCAGACCTTTTTGATTTTGAAAGTTTCGTAATTTTTTTTTCGGGATTGTTAGAAAGACACGGTTTCATTACTTCCTCAAGGTCTGTGCGGCGAACGCAACGGGTGCAGAAACAGCTTTATTTCGTGATAGAATTTTTTTTCAAACCGGTTTCATGTAGAAACATTACAAGGTCTGTGTAGACCAAACAAACACGAGTCTCCCCCTAGATCAGGCTGGAGATAGGCTTGACGCCTCCCCTGCGAGCCAGGCGGGTGTCGCGGCGGGAGGCCGGTTTCATAATGCTCTGGATGATATCGCGGAGCACCTTCCTGTGACGCCTAGTTCAAACCTTTACGAGAACTTTTCCTCCTTTTCTATGACCGCTCTTAATGTTTTGAGGTTGGTAAGACGAACGCGAAGGAAACCGCTCAGTAATGCGGATAAAGAAGAAAATTATGGTACCTTATTTGACTAATTTGGGTTATTTCACAATTATTTCATTTAAAAATAATACCAAATACGAATCATACTTTTTATTATTCCATTTAATTATATATAGGGTCTGTATAGACCTCGTCGAGTCACTTTTTCCGTCCCGGATTTCGCTCATCGGAAGGTTAAAGCAACATTTCGACTCTGAATGGTAGTTTATCCCTTAGGCGATTCTAAAAGTATCTTCCTTCACTATTTTTAATACCATTAAGTTGAAAAAGGTTAAAATCTTTGAATGACCATTTATTTACTCGTAGGAAGTTCCGTAATTTAACGTTCTATGTGACTTAATTACACGCGACCCAAGCGATGCACGACGACGTCGTGATACGAGTACTGTCGACGTGTGCGTCGCCAAAATTCTCATTTCGTCAAAAGCTAGTTCGGTTTTTTCCGTCTCCCATCCTTTCCTTACCTAAAGAGAATTCATGAATATTTTATATTTTATTTAATCATTTCAGCTGGTTTATTAAATTTACTCCCAGCAGTAAGCCTACTAGAATCCCTAATTACGTAATATTTTAAATATTAAATCTTCTCAACTTTTATGGTGAAAACTATTTAAAATCTTATTCATTTGGTAGCTGGTATCATCAATATTAAAGTTCTTAGTTTATACAAATCTTAATAATTTTCAACTAAATAACATAATCTTGGACTAGAAGATGTGAATATATTATATTTCAAGGTAAAATGTCTCGACGCCAAAAACAAGATTCCGCATGAATCACTTCACGAGTAACGATGAACGTCTGTTTTACATTAGCTCCACACAGAAGGCCTCAGGTAAATAATTTCCCTCATCCATTCATCCATCTTTTCATCTTTGGGGATGCTGTGTAGGAGGTCTTTTTAAGGAGAGGAAGTTCCGGGAAGGAAAAAGGTGGGAGGGATGGGTAGGAATCTGGGGTTCAGTGTGTCCAGGTCATCCGCCGCCAAAACCTAGAAAAACCTCACCCCGTGAACCCGGGCACCCCTGCTAAGTCACCAAAGTAGCTTGGGATGACCTATGGCAGAGGTCTTGGTTAGTTTCCCGGAACGGCGGAGTCCCAAAATGAAAATGTTTTTCATTTTTAATTTTATTTTTTTTATGAAAAAAAAATAGTTGAAGATAATATTGTTAAAGATAAATAATAATAATAATAATAATAATAAATAGCTAGGTTGCTTAGCAACGCTAGCCTCGACGTTTGCTTATATTTTAGCTCTCTGATTTTTTATTGTATTAGATATAAAAGAATTTGCTTTGATCCCAAAACATATAAATATTTGAAAATAAGTATATTAGAAAACGTAATAAATAAACTGCCAGTGAACCGTAGCATATTTAGGTAAATAAATACAATATAAATTTTTCCTTTTGTGAGGACTTCAGTAACCAAGGTAAACAACAATATTTTGAGATTACGTTGAAATATATTTTGTAGGTAAATTTAATTATATATTTTATTTTGATAACATTATTCTAAAATATAATATATATATTATAGATTTGTAGTATTGAAGGGTAGTTTACATTAAAATATTTAATTTGGACATATTGAAAATTATTTGTTGACAAATGACAGCACTAGATAACGACGACAGTTGCTTGGTTACTGGAATGTAGGAATAATAATAATAATTAATAACAATCATTTCCAAGTTGTTTTGAAAGGTGACAAAATGTCATTTTCAACCAACGGAAATGAAAATGGGTTTATTATGTCATCTATACAGATGAACATTGATAATCTGAGACCCCAAAAAACCAAAGCAGGTATTCCTAGGCAGCGTATGAAATGGACGAACGATGTCAATATGTTCATCGTTCGTTCATTTTTTTATGTAACTAAACTAGAAACAGATATGTTATTGTATAGGAAAAAATTACATTTACTTTTCTCACAAAATTATCCGGTTGCCCAAGTAAACGAACAAAGATTAGCTGACCAAAAAAGGTCAATTTTCAAAAATAATTTAATTCCTGTAGTAACATTAAATGAGATAAGAAAAGAAGTAGCAGATAGATTGCAATTGGAGAATAATTTAGATCAAATTAATACGAGTAGTAATGTTATATTAGATGCATTGAATGAAGATAGTTTAGCTAATATTCTAGTAGAAGAATCCAATGATATTAGAGTAGATTCAAATAACTTAGACATTATTCATAATCTTAGGGAAATCAATATTGCAAATTTAAACTTACTAGATGATAATGTAATAGAATTAGCTAACTTGCTTCAAAATAATATAAATAGATATATAGATATAGAGCCCACAGTTAGACCAAAATTACCAAAATTGCATACGTCAAAGAAATTATCTAAATTAATTTCTGAATTAAATAATTTAATTTTACCAAAAATAATATTTGACGATATTAGTTTTTTAGATCTTCATACAATAGTGTACGCTAGTGCTATCACTATATGTAATAAGTTAGGAGTTAAATTAATATCCTCTGATGATAGATCATATAGTTATAGTAAACCAGAATGGCAGATTAGATTAGAAAATGATGTAGTATTTTTAAGAAGTAGTATAGCTAGAGTAATTGAATATAAAAATGGAAATAGAAGTAGGAATATTTTGAGATATGTAGATGAAATTGGGAGAAAATTTGGTTATAGCATTGGTAGTAATAATAATGAAAATATAATCAATGATTTATTAGATTTATTAAAACAAAAATTAGGTGTAAAAGCTAGTAGATTAAAAAGATATAATTATACGTATAATAAAAGAAATAATAATAGATTATTTCAGAAAAATGAGAAAATATTTTATTCCAAACTTGACGATAAACAGAATATTATTTCGAATAATAATATTCCGTTGCCATCTGAATCAGATATGCGCGATTTTTGGACAAACATTTGGAGTAAAGATATAAAACATAATGAGGCAGGTAACTGGATAGAAAATGAAGAACTCAATTGTTCAGACATTGAACAAATGAGTTTTTCTGATATATCGGTTGAATTGTTAGCCAAAATTATAAAAAATACTCATAATTGGAAAGCCACGGGTTGCGATTGGATACATAATTTTTGGTACAAACGTCTAACTACTTTACATCCTCTTTTTGCAAAAAATCTTTCAAAACTTGTCAGAGAACCTCAAAATTTTCCTAATTTTCTAACTAAGGGCATTACTTATATGTTGCCTAAAAGCGAACATATTAATAATCCCTCTCAATATAGACCCATTACATGTCTACCGACAATATACAAAATTTTAACCTCTTGCTTGACAGATTTAATATATACTCATTTGGATGAAAAAAAATTTTATCTGAACAACAAAAAGGTTGTCGCAGAAAACATATGGGATGTAAAGAACAGTTAGTTATTGATTCTGTAATTTTAAAACAAATTCAAAATCAAAAGCGTAATTTACATACTTGTTATATAGATTATCAAAAAGCTTTTGATAGTGTCCCGCACTCGTGGCTAATCAAAATATTAAAAATATATAAAGTTAACCCAATTATAATTAGCTTTTTGAAAAATATTATGTCCTTTTGGAATACAGATTTGCTAGTTAATTTAAAAGGTAAGAAAATAGTAGTACCGGGCATTTCAATAAAAAGAGGGATTTTTCAAGGAGACTCATTGAGCCCTCTTTGGTTTTGCTTAGCATTGAATCCCCTTTCTAAAATGTTAATTAAAAGCAAGTTTGGAATAAAAATTGAGGGTAATACAAGAGAGAGTAGTATAGTTTCACATCTATTATATATGGATGATATAAAATTATTTTCAAATTCTGAATCAAATTTAGAGAAAATGATTAAGGTAGTTAAAATTTTTTCAGATGATATTAAAATGACTTTTGGTTTAGATAAATGTAAAACTATCCATATAGAGAAAGGCAAAATTGTAGATGGAGACGAGGGTATATTTAGAAATTTCAAAATTCAAAGTATGAAAGGGGATGAGGTTTATAAATATTTAGGATACCCGCAATCGAATAGATTAGATCACACTAGTATTAAAAATGATATTAGGATTAAATTTCAAACTAGGATCAGAAAAATTTTAAAATGCAATCTATCTGCTAAAAATTTAGTAAATGCAATAAATACTTGGGCAATACCTCTACTAACGTACTCATTTGGCATAATTAAATGGTCCAATACAGATTTAGATAGTTTAGAACGATTAATTAGAACTACGTTAACAAAATTTAATTGCCATCATCCAAATTCAGCTATAGAACGAATTAATTTACCTAGAAATTTAGGAGGTAGAGGTGTAGTCAAAATAACATCTTTGAAACACAATCAGGTAGAAATGCTTAGAAATTTTTTCCATAGGAAAGCTAATAGCTCAGAAATGCACAAAATAATTTGCAAGGCAGATAGAAATATTACACCTTTAAATTTATATGACGAGAATGCCAACATTCTTATAAATACTAACCAGGAATTATTAGATTCCTGGTCAAATAAAATTATTCACGCAAAACACATCAATTATCTCAACCAAACGTATGTTGACAAACTTTCGTCAAACAAATGGTTGAGTATTGGAGAGTTGAGCGCAGAAATAGAAGGATTTATGCTTGCCATTCAAGATAGAGTCATTAATACTAAAAATTATAGAAAGCATATAATCAAAGATATAAATCAAATTGATGATTTATGTAGAAAATGTTTGGCTTTTCCCGAAACTATAGAACATATTATATCGGGATGTTCTATATTAGCGCCTTCCGAGTATACATTTAGGCACAATCAGGTTTTAAAAATAATTCACCAAAGTTTGGTAATTAAACATAACTTGATTGATTGCCGTAATGTAGTACCTTATTATGAATATGAACCAAATTCATTTATAGAAAATGAATTTTATAAAATATATTATGATAAAACTATACTAACAGACAGAACAATTAGTCATAATAGACCTGATATAGTTTTACATGACAAAATTAAAAAAATAACTTATATCATTGATGTAGCTATTCCAAATTCCTGTAATATTCAAAAAACTGTTTCTGAAAAAATTAGAAAATACACAGATTTAGGAAATGAGATTAAAAGAATTTGGCATTCTCGGACTATAAAAATATTACCATTTGTTATTTCGGCCACTGGCATAATACCTAGGAATCTGATTCAAAATTTAAGCATATTAGATTTGTCAAAGAATTTGTATATAAAAATGCAAAAAGCAGTAATTTTAAATACATGTAGGATTACAAAAGATTTTTTAAATATTTATATTGAGGGATCAGTAGGATTTATAGGTTCAATTAGAAATGCCACAGAGCCGAACCCTCTGATATGAAAATATCTGGAGTCGGTGAATTATATTCCCATTTGGTCTCTAGTAGGTTGACATGTTGTTCTTGTATAATACTTATATAGTGCAATTGCATAACGTGGATTCACTAGATGATCATTTGGGGAAGTGTATGAAAGGGTTTAGTTTTTCCTTCTTTTTTTTTTTTTTTTTTTTTTTTTTTTTTTTTTTTTTTTTTTTTTTTTTTTTTTTTTTTTTTTTTTTTTTTTTTTGGGGGGAAAATTTAACCCGGACATTTAAATCTGGTGCGTAAAAATTTTTATTTGTACATTTAAGTTTACAAATTTCTAATTGATTATAATATTTCATATTCACTGTATTTTTTCAAGTTTAATGTAGCTCCTACAATACATCTTGAACTTTCCAATTGGTGTGGACTTTAAAGTTTCTGGTAGTGTGTTATACAACTTCATTCCCTTGTACAGTAGACTGTTCTGCGTATTCGCTTTGTCCTTTTTTTGTAGCCTAATTTCCTTGCACGTCCTTGTGTTATATCTGTGAATGTCTTTATTGTATACAATTTTATTTGAGAAGTATTTTGGTAACGTTGTTAGCATTGTTAGCAATTTGGGAGGCGGGAATGGGTACCGCCGCTCCGGGAACCTTTATTGGATAACCAACACCTCTGCCATAGGTCACCCCAAGTGGTTCGCTACGTTTGGTGATTTAGCAGGGGTGCCCGGGTTCATGGGGGTGAGGTTTGTCTAGGTCTTGGAGGCGGATGACCAGGACATACTGAACCCCAGATTCCTACCCACCCCTTAAACCCTTTTCCTTCCCAGAACTCTCCTCTCCTTCCTTTCCTTAAAAAAACCCTCCACACAGCATCCTCAAAGATGACATAGGCCCTGAGGGAAATTATTTTCCTCAAGGCCTCCTGTGTGGAGCTCATGTAAAAAAAAAAAAAAATTGCCGCAACTTACGGCCTTTTGCTAAACCAAACCTGGAAAGGACATGCAATAAATAGGCCAACAGAACTAGATCAGGAAGCCGGCGCAAGCAAGGTTCCTCTTAAAACCAAGGCGAGTGTTGTGGTTCGCTTGTGAATTCCTCCTCCTCCTTTCCTCACAATCTCCAGGTCTCTTTCCTCAATCAGAACACAGTTTTGCACGTAAAGGGTTTATTCATTTAGAAGGAGACAGGGTTTTACAATTGCCAGCCTCGGCAAACTACACATGGGTACTTGCTAGGTCTAGTATTTTAACATGGCGGGGAACTTCTCTCTCACTCTCAACTCTCCACACGTGTTAGTGAATTTAAACGCGGGATATAGCACACAAGAGGGGACAAAGATTCATTTTACTCACAAAGCAGGAAATGAGGTAGTCGTCAGACAGGCTACTGTGGGCTGGAGCCTTCTCGTGCACAATACACATTATAGAAACAATTACGAGTTTTTAGGTTCTCGAACAGCGCACTAGCGCAATCACTGGGACACTGTTGTCGCGCCAGGGGCAAGCGGTTGAATGAGTTCCGGGTGCCGATCGGCACTCGGCCACGGACCTCCGCGTGCGGAGAGGGGGGCGGAGAGGGGGGCAGTGCGGCGAGCTGTGCACTGGGACCCAATTCACTAACTCCTCGCAACAGGAATAAGGGACTCTATTCTTTATCTTTTGTAACGTAACAACGTGTTGTTCAATATTTTGTGGATAAATACCATCGTGTTCAAGGTCAGCATCTGTTTCACGGTCAACCAATTTAGTTCCTTTAACATTTTAACTATTTTTGAAAATCTGTTTCGTCGAAGAATTATTCTCATTGCCCTGTTTTGGAGAATTTGTAACTTATTTTGTTCTCTTTCGTTACATAGGAAAAGTATACTTGAGCAGTAGTTGAAGTGTGGAGCAATAATTGAATTGTATATGGTGATTGCAGTTTTTCTAGAAATTTTTAGCCGAATTCTTCCAAAAAAGATATCTTTTTCCAATTTTCTTTTGGGTGTATTCAGCATGTCTATTGAAGTTTAGTTTGGAATCTAATATAACTCCTAAGTATTTCATTTCAGTAACATTTTCAATAATTTCACCATCAATTTTAATTTTGCTTTCACTGGATGTCTTCTTGTATCCGATCACCATACATTTTGTTTTTTTTTGTATTTAATTTAAGCTTTTTTATTTTTAGCCATCTTGATACATCATTTAGTTCATTATTTAAAATGTGTATTAGTTCTTCATAGTTATCTGAAACAATTCAACTTTGTTTGAACCACTTATATAAAGAGTAAATCCGACCGGTTTCAGAATAAAAGTGCCTTCTTCAGGGCAAGCGTATACTGAAGAAGGAACGTTTGTTCTGAAACAGGTCGGATTTACTCATTATATAAGTGGTTCAAACAAAGTTGAATTGTTTCATTTATCTATAATGGAAAACCACAAAGTTATAGCTGCATTCAAAAATATAATATTACTTCTAAAATTTCGCGCACGTTCCGGTTAGACGAGAGGTTCTGGGATCGAGTCCCAATTGCGACCATTATTTTTTCTATTTTTCTGTATTCTTGTTCTCTTTCATATTTTTGTTTAGATTATTATTGTTATCTTCGTCTTCAATATTTTTTTTTCTATTGCAATTATTCGTCATATTAAAATATAACCAAAATAGAACGAGCTCAACTACTATTTTTTTTAAATATATTTTTTATAAAAATAGAGCAGAAGAATCGCAACCAACAGTGAGACTACGGCAATCAATAATAATTAGGGTATGTTTTATGGCTGAAGGGTGTTGGGGTACGGAGAAGCGAAGAGGAAGATGGGAAAGTACCTGGCTAGTCAGATCTGGTTACCAAACATGCTTAGAATGATGTACTTTTACCTGAGCAATACTAGTAGAGTGTGTCTACCACCCAGAAACGTGGCGCATGTACCTATCTATAATAAGTATTATCGTGTATCAGTTAAATGTGAAATGACAGAATTATTAATTAAATAATCTACTTGTGCATTCCATGATTTAATCCCGTCATTCGGGTTGGGTTGCGTTACTTTTGACCACGGAAGCCGTCACTGAACATACCATATCTTCCTGGACAATCCTGAATTCTTCTTAACATTGACAGGCTTTCCAAGTATTCTCCAGATACTCCTGATTCTGTTTATTTTCTAAGTGAACAAAACACGCAATCTTTCCAATGATTTAGATAATTCAAAATATAATAATACACTCACTTACTAACCAGTCAATTGCTGATGTAAACAATAACCAAGTCCCTTGTTGATTACGCTGTCTATTTTGAAAATACTAAAGCGTATTTTGTCACTGAAAATGCTTACTAATATCTACAATTTCCAAAGACCGTAATACTGAGAGTCTTAGATTAAACCTTTGGAGTAAGAGGTCAAATGATAGATGAGATCTTCGCTTGATCTTGGAACTGAAACCGTATAAATCTTCCGAAGATTTACAGCCAGACTGCAAGTGCAATTTTTAAGGTTTCATTTACTCAAGGAAGCGGCCGACATTTCAGGAAAGGAAAAATAAAACCTCCTCTCCCGGAAAAGCCTTAGGAGAGGAAATATTTTACAGTTATATTTATTAAATATCACGATTTTATCTACCGTTTTATTCGTTATTTATGAACACACAAAATGAATAAAGGTCCAAGTAAAAGGGATACGAATTATTGCTGAAAAAAAAACATTTGCTCCGTATTAGGTACAATAATAATTCTATCGAAACGGAATTTTATACTTCTGGCCCTTTCGGTTTTTTTTGCTAGCTTTCATGCTATGGAATATGCTTTAGTCATTTTATGTTGGAATTTGAGATAAAAAGGTAAATAATAAAATTATTATAGATTTCATTACCGTAACAAAGTAAAAATGGGGTAACGACCCCAAGATTTTATTTATTTTTTTATTTATCTATATAAAGTATATTAACATTGGGTTTTTCTACGCCAGTCTCATTAGGATATACCTGTGTCGAGACAGGCGTAGAGGTACATAAATGAATATCGTACCTAGTTACAAGAATATTTAAGATTAAGTACATACTAATTTGAATTGAATTAAAACAGAAAGGTGATTGGAAGTATGGGTAAATTTTTTAAAGAGTTATTTTGTAAATGTAGGAAGAGATGAAGTAAAGTAGTAAATCCTGTAAAATTTATTTATGGCGTTAAATTTGACAGGATACTATTATTTTATGTGGGTTTAATTAGGTCATATGTAAAAAAAAATTCTGTCCATGTGTGTTTTATTTTAGAGATGTTTGTAGTAGTGTGGCGTCCAATACTTTCAATCCATGTTTTAATATCTTGTTTGAATTTTGTCAAGGATTCAGTTTGTCTGATAGTAGTTGGCGGTGTATTGTACAGTTTACAAGCCATGTATTTAAAATGTCTACGTCCAAAGGTGATTTTGGAAAAAGGAGTTTGGAGAAGTTCTTTGTTTTTGGCTCGGGTATTGTGTATTGTTTGTGTAGCTTTTTATAGTGATTTGTTGTTTTTATGTAAATTAACTATGATGGGCCTTGAGTAGAGCTTTTTTGTGACTATAACGTTGAAGGTATTGAAGATCGTATCGGTGCTGGTAGTAAGAGGCGGTTTAAGAATTATTTTTATGATTAGTTTTTGTACTTTAATGATGGTCGTGGAATAAGCATTACCCCAAGCTAAAATTTTGTATTCGGTATGACATTTACACAGTGAGTAATACAATGTTTTAAGAGAGAGTAGAGCAGTGAGATTTTGGCTCAAGGCCCAGGGGTGGAGGTAGGTTTAAAAACTGACAAAAACAAACAAAAATCGCATTTTACTGATAGTGTTTACATCTGACTTGACCTGGTGGTAAAGGAAACCGAAAAGGTGCTATTTTAAGTTAATGTGGCAGTAAATTAATTGGAAGCGTTTAATTGAATTTTTCTCCATCATAAGTCGACTGCTTCTCGGAATATGTCTATTTACACATAAACAAAATTTGTGGCAGAAAAACCACCCCATGTAGTTATTTACATTGTACCATTAGTCTAAGTAAAATAAGACCACGCAATTTTGAATAAAATTATATAATGGGGATTAAGTTACGTCCATCATCTCATTTTCACGGAAAAAAAAGTTGAGGGTAAATTTATTTTGCGATGAATAATAAACAATAGTTTTTGTGAATTTAAATTTAGCAAAAAGTTAGTGCTTGAACCACGAAAGCATGTGTAAACAATTTCCTTTCAATTTTTGCTAAAGCTTTTTGTATGGTTATGATGAATTTATTAATAATATTTTGATATTTTATCAGAGACGAAATATTAAACCAAAATAATAATAAAACAAAAGCATTAGTAAAGTAATTATTGCATATTGAAATGCAGACGTTTTATTAAATTTTGTTGCTTAAAAAAACTTCGGTTTAAATACCGTTCTCATTTTAGCATTATTTATTCTATTTAAAAAATATTCCCTAAATCAACAAAAAATTGTCAAAATGATAAAAAGTAGAAATGATTTTCTCTTGTTCTGAAATATTGTATATTATGCAAACAGATTTGTGTGCCACGAAAATTTTTCTGACACAACAAATTATAGAAATTTTATCTAAAAAAACAGATAATAACAAATATTAATCTTTCAAATAAACTCAGCAAGTTCTTAGTAACTCGTCGCTACCAAATGGATTCCAAGAAAGATACTATTTTTTAATAACCAGTTAATAATAATAAAAATATTTGGCTGATATAAGCGCCATTTTTGTGGAAAATCACCCCAAGGACGCTGGGCGTTCAAGTTGTTATTGATAAAAATGATTGTGAAATGCTTAAAAATGTGACTTGCAAAAAGGACTGAAGGCTTTTTCTTACATTCCATACGGAAGGTCCTGAGGAAAAAAATACGTTAGGGCCTATTTCATCTTTGGGGATGTTGTGTGAAGGAGAAGGAATTTTTGGGAAGGAAAAATGTGTGAGGGGTGGGTAGGAATCTGGGAGATTGATAGTGACTGGCATACGGAAGTGCGTAATACTGGCGTATCCATCCCTCCCATAGCGGTAGAGAGTTGAGAGAGTTCGGCTAGAGAGGTCGAGGTAAGGTCTCCTCAACCAGTCCCTTCCGATACAACCCGCTACGTAGTTGGTTAGAAAACGCATTCGCCGCCAAGACCTAAACAAACTACATCCTATCAACCCGGGCATCCTGAAATATAGAATTTAGAATGGTTCCCGGGGCGACGGTACCCATGCCTACCTCCCAAATTGAGAAGTTTACTTAGATAATGCACGAACCAAAAAACTTATTTCGATTAAAGAGGTATCCGAAAAAAAATTTGCTATGTCGCTTGTCATAGTTACAATTATACAAACATATTAATTTTTTTGAAACCAGTTATTTTAATACATCGCTCTTCCGGTTTCGAAAGAGCAATTCCTTCATCAGAGGAGTATTAAAACAGTTGTTTAAAAAAATTGAAAGCTATTATCGGTGTTATATTAAGACTGTATTATTAATCAGTGATATTTAAACACATGTACAAAATTAACGAGCCTTTTCAAAACAAAATAATAATTTGACCTCTAAACAAATGTAATCAAAAACAACTCGTTTCCTGAAAGAAAGCTCTTGAATGAGTTCGTAAAATGTTCAAAACGAGCTCGGGAATAACCTGTTTATCCCTTTTTCTAATCTTCCAACCTTATCAACCCTTATCTAATATACTATTTTCCATTCCATCCCCCTGAAGGAAGGGCGCATGACAGTAATCATTTGAGGGGTGTTTGAACATGTTTTATGCTTGCATTTCATCTTTGGGCTTCTATTTTATGTTGCCTTTGCTTGTCTCGTGTATAGTTCACGGAAATAATAAGGATGAACAACATAGAATAGGTAAATCAACACACCATAAAAATAACATTATGCTACACTGCCGAAAGCAATTTCATTAGGTTATACTGCATTAAATTGCCCGTAGGTAAGTCAAAAGTCGTAAGAAAAGAAAATTGGAAGCGCCATTTCATGGAATAAAATCACCCTTCAAGGACGACGATCCGGATAGTGGAATAGTACGATGATTTTAAATATTCTAACCATGTTTTGAGTCAAAGTTTTTTTTAACTTTTGTAATTTCTATTTAAAAAACATATACAAAGAGGATGTGCGATAGAGGTTGTAAGCGGGGCATTCAACGAAGTGCTGCACGTATAAGTTAGCGGTGGCGTAAACATCAACTAACTCTACATCTTATATTTTCATCTGGCCACCACACCTTATATCATTATATCACAGACGACAGCGCCCTCCTTTCTCGCCTTTATACGTGTAACACTGTAGCGCAAGATGTAAACCAATACAAGAGCTTACGTAATTAAATTCTGAAAGTTAGTCAGGGTTCTGAAAAGGATATTTTTTTATTACTGATAGGTATTTATTCTTCATTATTACACGTTTTAAATATAATATGGTGGATAAAACCCCAACAATTTATAAAAGAGACCTCATTTGGTATATGAAACTACTGTGTCGTGACTTATTGGGGAAAGATGATTGCAGGCAGACACAAACACATGCGGGTCATTTTGAACAAGAACAAGTCGGAAAAACGACTCGTTCTCATGCCACCGACAGCTACACTATGGTACAAAAATATATCCTGCTACAAAATAGAGATGCTACGAAGAGTCTACTTTTTTTTCTCTTTTAGTGGAAAAACACTTAGTTTAAAAAAAGCAGCACTCCTAATTTCAATTTAATTTTGTTGCTCAAAAACATCTAATTCAAAATCTCAACTCTTTGAATAAACCTTTGCTATTACTTTAGTAGTAGGTATTGAAACTTTCCTTCAGTGAAATATCTTAAATAATTCCAACGAAATTGAGTGGGAGGCCGGAACATTTTATTTTATGGGATCAAGCGTGGGGTGAGGAATGCACGGTATGGTGGGGTGGAGAGGGGGAAGGGAAGAGGAAGGGTAAGGAGATTAAAAACAGGCTTTACGAGCGTGAACACTGAACAACCGCCCTTCAGAGCTGACGCTAGAAGGAAAAGCGTGTCGCCGCGAGAGGGAGAGAGGTTTAAGATTTTCTTGCATACGTGACACTGTATACTTTTATATGAAATATACTGTGTAGGATTTGTAGCATAATATCGCCGAAGAAAAATCAATAGATTATATCTACATTTATTTATCTATCGATGTTCCTTGTAAGAGCTGATAAAGCTATTTTTGAATTTCGTCTATAACCGTACGAAAACCGTACAGACAAACGCAACACCAACAAATAAACAAAATGTATTAATTCATATCAATATGCTTTTAATTCAACTCTATTGACGTCACTTCGTGGTAATACGAACGACTTTTCGATTTAATATGTTTTAAATGTTATTTACCCCAATTCCCGGCATCATCACAGATTTTCACCTCTTTTCCAAACCGTTTTGCTTACTCATAAGTACATGATAAATGTAAAAAAGCAGTAAAGTATAATCTTATTCATATTATAAACGCGAAATTTGTATGAATGTATGTGTGTTTGTTACTCTTTCACGCAAAAACTACTGAATGGATTTGAATGAAACTTTACGATAATATAGCTCATATATCAGAATAACATATAGGCCAGGGATGGCGAACCTTTACGTATGAATTTCTACGCCAATGAAGAGTACTAGCTCTTGAGCTTGGCGTAGGAGTTATTTTACAACTACTTCATTTTTATATCATACATTTTACTTACAGTATACAATAAACATAAACTATAGGTATATAAATATAATATATAAACTACTATTCTTCACTTTTATAACATACATTTTACTTAGTGTATACCTACAATAAATATAAACTATGTTGTGATGTTAATTTTTGATATGCTATGAATTGAAGTTATAACATTTTGATTGGTGTTGTTATGGTTGTTGATTTTTTTTAAAGATTAATTTGACCTTTTTCTTGAAATCTGTTATTTTTTTAATTTCTTCGGGAAGACTATTAAAATATTTTATGCCTTTGTAAATATAATTGTTGTGCATTTGTTGTGTTGAAAATAGAGGAATTTGGAAGTTAAATTTATGCCTTAATGATGAGTTGAGTTTAAATTTATTAGATACATTTTCTTTGAATATTTGTAGTATTGAATCTTTTTTATAGATGTCTTCAATTTTTGGTACTTCGAAAATTTTGAACAATGATGCTGAAGGGAATGTTGGTTGTTTTTTTTAAATTACTTTAATAATTAGTTTTTGTACCACTTTTACAGGACTTAAAATTTTTTCATCAACGTATCAACGTGCCATTTTTCTAAAGAAATGTTTAATGAGGTCATAGACGTGCCATCAAATAATTTTGACTTTGTGATTATTTGGAAAATAATAATAATGAATACTTACTTGCCGCGCTCGTACGATAATTTTTTCCAACATATTTTAATCATAGATATTGACTGTTTATTTCTGTCTTTCAATGCACTTGCAATTAGGTACTTCTTTTTGCTCTAGTTCGCTTTTTTGACTAACGGATTTGTAATTTATTTTAAATTGCCGTTTCACAGACGATGTTCTACATACCACTGTTTCAGAACATAAAATACACACCGCTTTGTCACCTTTACTGATCATGGCATATTTCTCTGTCCACCAAGTTTGAAATTCTCTGATACTCTTACTATCTTGCACTTTTTGTTTAAATGCTGAACTAGCCATATTAAATAACATTTAAGTCATAGAAAACTCAAATAAACTTTAAAATACAATTACATCAATGAAATTCACCATTATGTTATGCACAAAGAAACTATGTAGGTACGAAAACAAACGAGTGAGCGCCGCGCTTCCCTCCGCCAACCCGCGCATCGCACCGTACCCCGCGTATCGCAGCCCGCGCACCGCACCCGAACATTCTGCAGCGTAGGGATCAATCGGGTTCACTCGTTCACCTACTATACACTTCACACTTTTTTTCGTAGTGCATAATAAATTTTATGATCACTGATCAGTGTCGTGCCCAAAATATTATGTCGCATGCCATTAATGGCACGAGTGCCATTGGTTCGCCATCCCTGATATAGGCTATAATTTGTAAAACTAGCTAGGAAAGGGACGCGAGAGGGGAACGGGGACGCACGAGAAACATGATTCACGGAGAAACAATGCATTTCTTTGAATATGGCAACGGCAACGCATGCCGGGATCCAGCTAGTAAGTATGTATTATTTTGGATTAATTGGATATTTCGAGGCTATATAACTTTTCGTGATGAGTATTATAAAGTTGCGAGTTGAAAATATCATTTTTCTTTTCTTAGAAATTCGAAACACCAAAAAAACTTTTCAAAAATTATTTAGCTAAATCTCACTTCAGAGTTTTGGCGGCCACTGCAAACAGATTTATTTTTCACGGTTACAATTTTTTTTTTATATCGTCTACGACGCGACGCCTACCCTAAACATACATGATTTTTAGTGTTAGAAATCAGAAAGCCTATTCAGAGCAAACTAAAACTCTACCGACTTTAGTAAGACGTTTGTCAAGGTCAATCACTCAACTTTGTTAAACAAGCTGTTGGAAATTGGTATTCACGGCAATCTTTATCGTTGGCTCTCTTCTTATATCTCCAGCCGTAGACAAATAGTAGTGGTTGCCGGATTTAAATCCGATTCTGTTGCTTTCACATCGGGAGTTCCTCAAGGCAGTTTGTTGGGACCGTTATTATTTAACATCTATATCAATGATGTTGGTAACTCTTTCTTAAACTCGCAAACCATCCATATGCAAATGACATGAACATTTTTTCATCTATAAACTCAATTGAGGACTGTCAGAAGCTGCCAGATGACTTGCAATGTTTGAGCTCATATTGTAATGCCCATTGTCTGGAAATAAATACATTTAAGTACTTCGTTGTGCGCTTTATTAGAAATAAAAACGTATTTATCCATGAATACTAAATTAATCATGTACCGTTATCTAACAAATTCTGAAGTAAGGACCTTGGGGTTATATTTGATAGTAAACTGAATTTCAATAAACGTATCGACCACAGTACTAATGTATACCACACATAGTCACTAATGCATCTTCTGTGCTTGGTTTCATAATCCGCTCCTGTAAACAATTCAAAGACATTGTATTTCTCATATGTTCGTAGTATCCTTGAACACGCATCTCAAGCGTGGAACCCAGGTTATGCAGTACCCAAAAATAGAATTGAAAGCGTTCAAAATAGATTTTTATCTCAATTTCCTCAATTTCCGCTCTTTTCGATATCAAGACACTGCAAAATTCTTCAAAATACAGACGTTAATATAGCATCGAAGAAATATAGCAGATTCGTTAATGTTATTTAAAATTACACATTACTTAGTCAAAAGTCCTCATCTTCTTCAACGCCTATCATTCCACCTCCCAAATCGCAACAGTAGATAGTCGCTTACTTTTAATTTCCCTCTTTGCAAGACTAACTACAAACAGAACTCATTTATCCATAGATACACACACTCATTTAACTTAAATTATTACCACATTGACATTCATTAACTCGATATTACGTAACATAAAACGAAATCTCACTAAGCAACATGACTCAAATTAGGTATATATTCCCGTCCTCAGCCTCTTAATCCAAATCCTATATTTCTCCTCACCCCCCCCCCCCCCCCTCACATATTGTAACTAAAAAATACTAATTAAGTAAACACCTTTATAATGTCACACATTATTATTTACTATTATTATCTGTGAGTCCATTATTGACATAATTAACCATTTTATAATTGAATTATTGTGTAATTTATGATTTGCTGTCAAATTTCCCAAATATAAATACAATAATAAAATAAAATAAATAATACCCAATTATTATGTGGGATGATTTCACCCATTAGATGGTTTTTTTACTACAATCAAAAGGTGAGTAGGTATCTCCCTACTACTTTGCATAAAAACACGATTCTTACGAATTTTTCCAATTTCTCAATGAAGGTTCAGAGATACAATGAAATAGATCTTTTAAGACCAAGACTCTAAGCTGGGCTAAGCTATTAAGTTCCGCCTTGAAATAAATCCTTCGTTACTTCTATTTAAAAAAAAATTATAAACGTCACGCATTTTCACCTGGGAAGGTGGCACGTGCTGTAGTAAATAATGTATGTTATCGTATATGTGCTGGCAGAAACTCTACCAAGTTATCGTGTTCTGTCAGAACAGGGATATTGTACATATTATATTACAAAGTTAACAAGAAAGCATAGTCAACAGTAAAGTTTAATGGACTTGTGTCAAGGTTGCCAAACAAGAATAATTTATTTTGGTGGTAAAGCGAACGGCTTCAAGTAATAAAATAATTATTCTTAGCTAATAGGTTTGTTTAGACTTGCGCTTGACGGTGACGTGCAGTGACATTTTACATAATTTACTTGAACAGGAGTTCTTAGACGATACAAAAAAAAAATATGACTTCCTTTTCGCAAGAATGCTGCAGCTCTTTCTTACACTCTAAATAATGATGAGACAAATGATTAGACATACAATGTACAATTGATTCTCTACGTTTGATAATTTAGCAGGGGTTCCCGGGTTAATGGGATGACGTTTGTATAGGTCTTGGTGACGGATGTTTTTTTCCCACCTGCTGCATGGCGGAGAGGATAATATAAAAAAAACTTACATATGTCTACTTTCTCCGATGGAAAAATGGAGACATTTTCTTGTCTCTCTCTCTCAGTTATTTTAAATAAATGAGATGCTACGTGCCATTGCCGTCGCTGTGCCGTTGCCGTCGCCGCGCCGTTATCATGGGAATTTTAAAAGAAGCCAGTGGTGTTTGTCTTTTTGACGTAAATACCGCACAAGGTTCAACTGCTCCCAACTTTCCAGAGCCAGTGAAAAGGTGGCATCCCCAAATAGCATATGTTTTGGGACAGAAGGGAGTGAGGAGGGGATGTAAATGGATAAGAGAAAGATGAACATTGGGAAGTACAATGCTATTCCGATCTGTCACTAAGAGTGGTTAAATCCATTTGAAACAACGTTTCTAGACTGAATGGTGGTCTTTCCCCATGGTGGTATGTATCAAAAACATAAAAATGTTGTGATAGATTTATTCGTGTCTCATTTTCATATTTAAAAAAACCATTTGATGTTTATTTAACATAAAATAGTTTCACTCCATGTTGTCTACATTTCTACATTTTTCTTTAAATATGCTTAAATTTCACTAAGAACTAAGCTGTACACAGCAAATGGATGCCTTTGTATAAAAAAAACTATTCTGTGTGTTTGATTTCTTTTTATCTTTTTAGTCTAATCTTTTCTTTGCATGGTGTGTGTGCGTGGAAGTCTTTATTGTAATTTATTTTACCTCTAAAGTGAGTTGGTAGTAAATTGTTAAAAACTCGGTTGATATTAGAACGTTATACAAAATTCATTGTTCCACACTCATTATATTTAATTCCTTAAACATTTTATATATTGATTTCATGTATTATATATGATTGATATATATTTATTACAACTGTATTGCTGTATTCTGAATAAATTTGATTTTTTTAACTAGGTAACTTATTTCTAAGGTGGAGAATACTAGAACAGTAGTCTATGTGTAGTGCAACAATTTTGTTTTAAATTAGATTTTTTTATCGAAACTTTAATCACTTCATAGTTTTTAAACTCTGGAAAAGTTATCCTGCGATTGTGTTTAATAAATATAATAGGATCACTCTCGGCTACAAAATTTCTTTCCGTGATCACATTCATAACATTGTAAACTACTCGGCTTCATTCATAGAATTACCTCTGACTTTAAACATATAAGTACACTTAAAACTCTATACTGTTGGCTGGTTTGCCCTCACCTTGAATATGCCAGTGTCATTTGGTCTCCTTTCTATGCTGTCGACATTTGTCACCTCGACCTCGAACCGTGCAACATCGCTTCCTTCGAGGAATTGCTTGGAGGTTAGGACTTGAAAGAGGCGAGTACTCGTATGATGAAATTGAACAAACTTTAAACATTTTTTCTTTAGAAAAACATAGAAAGGACTCTGATCTAATTTGCCGAATGGATCCCGAAATAATGAATTGATGTTCCTCAATCAACATTGTATAAATTATGGATATCATTCCCTTTTATCGAGAATATTGAGACTTGTCAACGCAAATCAAAGCATTGAATTTTTTGGTGTAAGTTTAAATGACCTTCGGCAGTCGATACACAATACGTAATTTTAATGCCTTTTAAATCCATCTTCAAGCTAGTTGTAGTTATCTTCTATACAAGTATGTACTTTTATGTTCTATGTAAATTGTCAAAGCTATTCATTTATATGTACTTTCCTTTCATTGTAATCTCTTTTTTATTCGCGTTATTGTTATATTGTTAATGGATTATTTGTCCGTAAATAAATAAATAAATAAAACGTATGTGCATTTATTATTTTCATTTCTTATTAGGAAGGTCCTAACAAAGGTATTGGATCCCAAATTAGAATGACTTCAAGTTGTCCGGCCATCTGGCGAGTTTCACTCTTCGGGAAGCGAGATATTCCGAACATGAATATGGTGGTGACTTCCAAGCGGGAGGTTAGGAAAATTTAAATTCACACCGGCCTTTGTTTTCTTGGTTCCTGCCTAGTTCGCGATTTCGTGGGGGCTACCAGATGTTTTAAATGTCAGCTTTAAGATCACGTCAGTAAAGCATGAACTCAGGACTCCACTACGTGTCGTCATCGTGCCTAGAGTGGACATGTCTACGAGGATTGCCCCAAGAAGGCAGAGGCTGCTGTTTATGGCTCTTGAAGACGCTTTAAAAAGCCGCATGGCCTGGCCATCCTACTGGTGACAGAAGTTGTTAAATACAAAATGCCGCTATAGAATCGCAAGTGCAAAAGACTTATTATGGTCGATTATAATTTCTTTTTTTTTCTCCCTTAAGTTATATTTGAAATGTATAATGTCTGTTATGGTGGCATTTACTTGTGACGGTAATTTGTTATATTTATATAAATACGAATTATCCAAGAGAGCCGTTGGTTTTAAGGGCGTAGCGAGGTACGGGCAGGGGGGGGCAGCTGCCCCGTAAACCGTAAAGTTTACGTCGGTGGCCTATTGTTTGTGAGAATCAATTTAATTTTTATTATTACCTTTTTAGTTGATCATGATTAATGAAGCATCAAGAAAACGTGCCTATCAGTTACATTGCGCTGTTATTAAATCAGTTTTCATTATATGTGTTCAACTGATAGCCAAGTACTCAGGCATATTGGAACCTATTGCCAATGCTTTACGATCGGAAACTATCAATATGTACCCATGTATGAGTCAAATTAAAGGTATAATTTCTGTTATAAATGATCATCGAAGCAACGTAGACATACATAGCCAAAATATTTTAGATATTCCAATTAGAACTGCAGCTGCCTTTCTAACTGATATACAAGTCCCACGCATTGTATCTCGCCAATAACATCCTTGCTGAGACTCCATGCGATTTTTGGAAGCAATCGATTATTATCATTCCTTATTTAGATTCCCTAATATCTGCATTGGAGCAGCGTTTTGGTGACCAACATTTGCCTGCTTTCGGATTAATGTCGCTACATGTCGCTGTACAATGTTGAATATGTCGTTTATTGATTTTAAAGAAAAAGCACAAAGTTGTTGTCTATACTACGATCTACTTAATTTTAACCAAGAAGCCGAACTATTAAAAATGGCAGAACAAGGGTATGACCAGAAAGATCTCGAAAAACTTTTAGATTTTTTTAGATTTTTCTGAAGTGTTAAAGGAGGCGAACATTTTCTTTCCTACGACAAAAAAAAGCAATACTTATTTCCTTGGCTCAACCTTGAATGACATAGAGAGGTCCTTTTGTACGACTGAAAACCGTTTGAACGCAGTAAAGGATATTGTCACAAAAATACTAAATACGGTGTTATTTATATATGTCCCCATTCGGGGGGAGAATTTTGTTTCTGACGGTCGAAAATAGACGAAAATAGCCTATTTCTGAAATTCTCTAGCCATCCCCCCCCCCCCCCCCAGCAGTAGGAATTATTTTGTTTTCCATTTTTAACGGTAACCTGTCCCGTTGCTCATGCAGCATTTACCTTAGATATATTCTTGGTTTGTCTACACCTGCCCCCCCCCCCCTTAAAAAAGTCCTTTTTTGTAAGGGTTGATCCACTTGTGCAATGCTATTTCCTATAAATAGTTTAGTTTTGTGTAGGTTTAAATTTTGATTATAATTAAGCAATCCTAAGGCTTTGTTTTCCTGGTTGTGACAGTTCATTTAGAATTTATGTATATGTATTGTGCCGTCGACCTATCTTTGAAGTTGGTTAGACCCTTGTCCCTTATTTTGTTTTATTCTGTTGAAGCATTATTTTGGTTTTATTTATGATTAGTAAATACGCTTTTTCTTAATTTTGTTGAATTCATACAGAAAAGCCTTCTTTTCTTAATTTAATTTTATAGCTTTCATCAAAATCAGTATACTTTTCTAACTCAACCCCCTTATACTAATCTCCGATAGTTATGGTATGTATAGCTTCATTTATAAAAACTGTCGTTATCACGGTCCTGATGAGAGCCCTGAAAGACTTGGATACCATCTGTTACTTATACCAGGGCGAGAAAGCGGTGGGCTTTATAAAAAAAAGTGTTGAACAACTTTCAAACAAAAACCTTTTTTTTAAAGCATATCTGTAACTCTTACACAGAAACACGTCGTTTAAACGGCAAACGCTATATAACTGAATAAACTTATATCTAAGCATTCATATTGAATAGAAAATCAAGTTTCCGCGTCGTTCGTCCTACAAACATAAATCTCGCTGTCACGTAGACGTGTATGAAAATTCAAGACAAAAACAAAAAACTTCTCTGGAACTTGACAACACGTGCATCTTAATGCCGTCACGATTTCCCCTTAAAGTTGAAAAGGGATCCCTGCTTTATCGACGCTTCGTTCGTCACGTTATATCATGCTTTTGAGAGTTATTTAATATGAGAGCTTCCTTGATACAAGTTGAGGACATGAAAGCAAAACGGAGTGAAAACATTTTGAGGCAGAGATGGTTCTGAAGAAGTTTCTGATTACCGCCGATGAAAATATATTTAAATTACTCCATTATGAACTTGATAGCAATTATTCGTTTAAAATGTTGTACGTACCTACAGATATTATGTGGATATCTCCGGAAAATGATCAATATCTTGATATCCTTCAGAGCTTTCTTATCTCCAAATTCACTTCAAATTTCGTCTTAAAATTGAACCAAAAAAGTCATTGTTTTGTATCTTTAACAGTTAATTATTAATATTCGTCGACCCGTGAGAACCAGGCCTTATGTCTTCAACATGATATCATTTAAAAATGTATTTTTTTCATATCCTGTCAAGTGGAATAGTACCTAATAATAATTGCCGTGTAATTATTTTTATACGCAGTGTGTTTTCAAATGTCTCAGTGTTACAGCTTATTAAAAATTGAGACTAATGCTTTTCAGTTCCCACCACAAAGGAAATATATTAAGTACTTGTTTATAAATTTACGTTTATTTCTACTTTAAAAATGTTTTTGTATCTAAATAATTCAACCCACTTCCTTTCATTTTCTTCGAAAAATATCTTAATACATTTTTGTGTTACTAATCCACTTCAGAAAATGAGAAATTTAAAACCGAAAGAGGGAAATTAAAAAGCGTAAGTAATTTTTTAACAACGAAATAAAACTTCAGAGTTAGAGTTTCCGTTCCCTGCCCTCAAGGAAAATATATTAACGCGTTTATTTTTCCAAATAAGCTTTTAATATATTAGCATTAGGGGAAGAAACATAAAGAAAGTGTTCACGTGAATCTCGGAGGGTCGTTCGGGACGATTAAAAACGAAATGTGCGTACGAAGTAAGTGAAAAATCTTCTTGTCTCTTGGTTCAGTATTTATAAAATGATATTTAATTACTTGTGGTTAATGATAATTATGTATTAAAACTTATTAAAATGTTTATTTAACATTTCGTAGAATATCCATATTGGATTTTGACTGGAATAAAACTTTCTGCAAATTCTGAAACCTACAATAAGGAAGGATTCAAGGGTTTCTATTTACAGATTCATTGTCGCTTTTGATATTTTTTTTAATAAATATAGCAAATTGCAGAGTTCGTACGATGCCCGCACAACCCATTAAACCGCTCTCAACTAGCAAATAAAATATTGTAACCGTCAAAAAGGCGTATGAAATAAAGTACATGAAATCAATAATTGTGACCATAATAGTGTGTTCGGGCCTTCCCATCAAAGGATTAACCCTTTTAATGGCATCACTCAGTTTCCTATGGTGATATTATTTCCATTTTTTATACCGCAAATTGCGGGCGAATTTATAAAAAACCAAAACTAATATATTAGCGGTCACAAATCATTTCATACATTCTTTTGACTCTTCGCTGCAAACGTATAGAGCTGTTTTGAAAAAAATATATATATTAGCTCATCACGGGAGTCCCTGATGAAAACACATCCTCAGGGCCTATGTCGTCTTTGAGGACGCCGTTTGGAGGGTCTTTTGACAGAAAAGAAGGATAGGAAGTTATGGGAAAAGAAAGGTATGAGAGGTAGGTAAGAATCAAGAGGTCAGTATGCCCAGGAATGACGGACGTATGAATCTACCCTCCCACTGCGTTGTAAGACAATGTGTCGAGAGAGTCCGGCTGGAGAGGTCAAAGGTTCTTACTCAACTAGTATCTCTCGATCCGGCCCGCCACGCAGTAGGAGGTCAATCGCATCTGCCAAAAGTCACCAAATGCAGCAAACCACTTGTGACGACCTACGGCAGAATAATACATAACACATATTCATGATGATTAAATTTGTTGTACCTAATATTTTTTAAATTACCTGCGTGGCAACTTTCCCTTATCCCTGTCCTCCCCCTACCCGTCCCAACCGAAATACCTATTTCGCAGCCTATTTTTTCTACAGTTATAATATTATTATCGTATTTTATTGTATTGTTGTGTTTTTATTTTTAGGTTTATCACTTGTTGAATCTGATGACCCGACAATTCGTCCTGCGACAATTCATCCGGCGACAATTCATCCTGCGACAGTTCATCCGGCCGACAGTTCATCCTGCCGACAGTTCATCCTGCCGACAGTTCATCCCGCCGACAATTCATCCGGCGACAATTCATCCTGTCTGATCATTTAGAAGATTTTTATTAAGTACAACCAAAATCGATATACTTATATCTGAAGGCATCTTGAGTGGAAATCCGCTGTAAAAATATTTTTACTAAATAGGTTAGGTTAGGTTAGGTTAGGTTAGATTAGGTTAGGTTAGGTTAGGTTAGGTTAGGTTAGGTTAGGTTAGGTTAGGTTAGGTTTGGTTAGGTTAGGTTAGGTTGTACGGCCGTATATCCTCTTTGCATACTTACTTGAAGAAAAAAATCTTCAAAATGATCAGGCAGGATGAATTGTCGCCGGATGAATTGTCGGCGGGATGAACTGTCGGCAGGATGAACTGTCAGCAGGATGAACTGTCGGCCGGATGAACTGTCGCAGGATGAACTGTCGCCGGATGAATTGTCGCAGGATGAACTGTCATGGAACCGTTGAATCTACACCTGTATTATAATTTCTTTTTAATTGCTGTATCCTGTTTTTTTTTTCTTTTCTTAAATATTCTAGTTTACTTTTATGTTTCTAAATACCTATCTGTGAACATTAATAATTGGTCTGTTTTTTGTCATCCTCTTATGTATATTATGTTACTAAGACTGTTTATGTTCCTTAAATAAATAAACAAATAAACAATTGATTTTATGCACTTTATTTTGCCTTTTAAGGGCTTAATTTAATTTGTTATTACGTAGTTACGAGCGGCTCGGTGCTTATTGTACACGTTGTGTGGACCCAGCCATTTGTGAATGGTTTCGGAAATTAATGTTTTCAAGCACAATTATAAAATAAAATGGCAAATAACGGTGGGATTTCCGATGGTACCATCCTAGATACATATTGAAGAGATTAAATTAATAAATATTCCATTTCACATTTATATCTTTTTCCTCACATAAACTACGGTTGCGTGCACGCCAAAATCGTCCAGCCCAAGAAATATTAGATTTTTCCCCTATTATTAATGTACCCCTACGGCCCAAAAAGTCCCTTCTTTATAAAAGTCCCTGTTGTTTTATGCAGCTGCAATTCTTATGGGAGATAGCAGTCACTTTGATGTACGACTCCCTGATACATTACGTTCCCCTGTTTCTATTATAGAATCTCTCTGCGACAAGGCATGCAACGGTGTTCCGTTGATTAAACAATGGTACTGCTAACTAGTATCCTTGTATTACAATACCCTTGGTAGCATAATTCTATGATAAATTAGCGGAACCATTTCTTGAATTGGAAAAAAAGGTAAAAAAGAACGAGAACATCTGGAAAGGGGTGCGGACTTTATAATTCCTCGGTGATAGATCAGTAAGACATTGCAAGCTTATGTATTACGTATATTGCCAAATCATCATTTTGTTGGTTTTTAGCGAAATTTTTTGAGTTCTACAACCGAACTCACTCGATCCATCGCCTTTCACCACCAGTGGGAGGGATGGATTTGTGGTTGCACCATTATTTTTCGCCATCAATTTCTGGAGCGCCCACATTTGCCAAATTCATTGCGATGCCACTGGCTCTGTAAGAACACGCCAGAAATTACCTAATTATAAATGAAGCGACTCAACACATCACTAGGCAGTCTCACTCCAGTCTAGTCTCAATTCATCGGTCGACTCACATACACAGAGAAGTGATTATAATAGTACAGTGCCGCAACGTAGTACAAGCCCTCGCCGGGCTGCAGCCCGCGCAGTCAGCAACATGTGATTTACGCATACCAGGAACATCTCCGTAACACCTTCGTGGCCTCCATCTCCAACCACCATCTCGCTGTCCGGCCCATCGTGCCTCGACATGAGATGTTACCCGACCTACCAAGCCCGCACGCGCTTGCTGTTTAGGTGCAACCCGTTCTCTGGCAATCGAAACCCATCGCGTTCCGCTGCCAGAATTCATCCTCACCGCCTCTCAAGGTTCCTCCCTGCGTCACGCGTGTGCTCCGACTTAAAGGACACATAGCCGCCATATCCGTCATCACGACCAAGATTACTTCTCCACCGCCACGGTGCAGAACTACACGCCGGCTCCCTAAAGATCTGTGATCTTCACCGCCGCAGCTTCCTGACCATCATCACGCATCAGCAACACCGAGCAACACTCACTGCACCACTGTCACTCCGGTCCGCTTCGACCTTCGCTACGTAAGACTGATTCACTACATCGACTGATGTTTTTCATTTATCTCCGTCTCTGCCGATCCGGAGTGCTCCCTCAGATTCATACGTCCGTCTCTCCTAGACACACTGAACCCCAGAATCTTACCAAACACACACATTTTTCCTTTTCAGATCTTTCAATCCTTTCTTTCCATTAAAATACCCTCCACACAGCACCCCCAAAGATGACACAGTGTGGAGCCAATATAAAAAAAATCAAAAGCACATTGCTGGAACACTAAAGTTTATTCGGCTATCCATAAGTAACATTTCAATAGTTGGCACTAAATTTCTAATGGTGTGAATGTTGCAAACATTTTCTTAATATATTTTTTTATATTAATAACTCACAGGAGTCCCAACTGCTCCCGTCTGGAGCCAACGGGTCTATTGCATCCCCAATTGGGTTATATTGTGTACTGATGGTAGTGGGGAAGGGAAGGAGATTGGGAAGAGGAAGGTATGGAAGTACCTGGCTATTCAGATCTGGTCACCAAACACAGTCAAAGCCATTTCAAGCAACGTTTCACTTCTGAATGGTGGTCTTACTCCAGGGAGTAAGAGTATATTCCACTCTTGAACGTGCCGCAAATATAGTAGGTATATTATTATATTATTTTTAATGAATTCATCGTGAAATGACACAAATTAATCAAATAACTTTTATTTGCCCACACCGGGATTCGATCCCGCGACCTTCGGATTGCGAGTCAAGAACCTTACCGCTAGACCACGTCGGTCGTCATGTTTGATTCATAACTGACACACTTATTTGCCAACTTGTGTGGGCTGAATTAAATATAAACATGAACGTTTTTAATAAACAACCAAAAGTATGTCGGGAGTGGGAGTGAAAGTGGAAGATTTCCCAACTGCTGTTAAAAAATGTGTTCAGCGTAAACACAGTCACTAGGGAACGTTTTTACGTTGTGCTTACGTTTTATACGAGAACAATGTGCGATAAACAGGATACCATAAAGTACGAAGAGGCTTTGATTTCACTGCGTGGGGATTGGAGACATTTTTTTGCGCTGAGTGGGCACATTATTTACCTACGCCTTCTTGCTGATGGTTCCTTATAATTGATGATCCTTTTTAATAATTTACTCCTTATTAGTTGTAAAGTATTAGAATCAGCTTTTTGTGGCAAGTTTTTAAGTAGTTAGTAGTTAGTTTAGGTAGGTAATGTGTAAGTTGCTTTGTAAAAGTAAAAACACAATTTGGTAATTTGAAAGTGCAATTCGTCCAAAATAATGAAATTAGTTATTTGTTATAAGCATTCTGTGATTCCATTTGTTTGTCAGTTATATTTTGTGTCACATATTTTTTATTGATTTTTCTTAATCATTTTTTTAACGGAAAACAAATAATATGCAGATATCGGGTAGGTATTTTAAGTTAATTCTTGTAAATTACTAGGTGTACATTTTCAATTCTTTCGAAGATCTTAGATTTGGATTGTAAAATAAATTAATTTTGTATGAAATTTGTTAGTTTTATTTCTTCTTCTTTGTGTGCCGTATCAGGTCCCCCCGACGTTGGCGATCACTCTTGAGAATGTCTCCCTGTCTTGCGCTGCCCGGAAAAGCTCCTCCACACTTCTAATGCCGGTCCACTCTCGTATATTACGCAGCCAAGACATTTGTCTCCTACCAGGCCCTCGGCGACCATATGTCTTGCCTTCCAATATCAAATGGAGCAAGTGATACTTCTCCCCTCGAAGTATATGACCCAGATATGAAATTTTCCTGACTTTTATTAATGTAAGCAGTTCTCTATCTGCTCTAGCCCGCCTGAGAATTTTTGTGTTGGTGATCATGTCGGTCCATGGGACCTTGAGCATTCTCCGGTGAAGCCACATTTCAAAAGCCTCTAACCTGTTCATGGTATTTACTTTCAAGGTCCATGTATCACATCCATAGAGCAAGACCGACCACACATAACATTTTAGCATTCTCTGCCTTAGTTTTAAACTGATATTGTCATTGCAGAAGAGGGATTTCATTTTAATGAACGCAGTTCTTGCTGCTTCAATTCTGCATCTAACCTCCACATCTGGGCCAAGAGTCTCCGTGAGAATACTGCCGAGGTATCTAAATCTTTCCACCTTTTCGACATTGCAACCATTAACTATATAACTGATTCAGAATGATCTAGTCGTCCAAATGTCATCCATTTAGTTTTATTGACGTTGATTGTTAGGCCCAGTTGCTCACCAGCATTATTAACAAGATTTAATAGGTCTTGGAGGTCATCGTTAGTTTTACAGCTCAACTAATTTTAAAGCACTCAAAAATACAAATAAAGTGTTATGTAACGTTTCAATTTTTTAAATAAAATTTCTACCGTTGCAATCACTGTTGCCAAAATTTTATTGAAGTGAAGTTTTTTTTAATTAACAAGAAAAAAGGAACTAAACGAGAGCTTTTGATTTCTTTAAAATATTTCATGAGTTTGTCTCAAAAAAGTCGCAATGCAATGGGTTGCGATGTAAAAAGAATGTTATATAACTCGATGAATTCTAAAACTCTCCATGGTTGAAAGTGAGATCCAATATCTTCCCTAATGAAAATTAAAACAGGTTTTTAAATCCATATTGAACATTTAAATAGAAAATAACAATTGTACCAAGTTATTACAAGATCGTGTAAAAAAAAAAAAAACTGGAACCATGAAAACTCATCAGCCTACACGTTTTCTTGATTTACCCGAAAGAAGAAAATCCATTAGGAAGGGTATTGGAACTCAACGATTCATATTACGTGTTGGGTTATTGAACCTGAAGCATAAAATCGCCCATCTGTTCCGATGAAATACCGTACTACTACAGCTTGTTTAACGTCTGAAGTTTCTCCTTTAAACTTTATCAGCCAAACTGATCGGGCCTATAATATTTCCCGACCATATCACTTGACGTTGCCGATTAGAATATCGACTAACTTTCAAGTTGTGCATTTGACGGCGGGTAAACGGAAGCTGTAAGCAAACTTCTCGCCTTAATGTTGAACTAAAATTGTAAACAAGATCAGTTAGGCTTTTATTTCTACCTAAGAATGGCCTTTTAAGACAATAACATTTTTGCCTTAAACTCCACCTAAAAACGAATTAATTTTTACAACAATCACATTTATTTTCGTGCATTAACTACAAACAAGAGGCCCTGAGAAAAATATTTTGCCTCAAGGCCTGTGTCATCTTTGGGGATGGTGTGTGAAGGGTCTTTTAAAGGAAGAAGAGGAGAGAACGTTTGGCAATGAAAAGGGTAAGAGGGGTGAGTATCTGGGGGTCAGTATGTCCAGGAGTGACAGTTATATGTTTCATCGGTTCCACTGCTGTGAAAGGCGATGGCTCGAGAGAGCCTGGCTGATGAGATCTAAGGGTCTCCCGCAACTGGCTTCTTCCAATCCGGCCTGCCACGCAGTTGGTGGACAAACGCACCCGTCACCCTGACCTGGACAAACCTCTACCCATGAATCCAGGCGCCCCTGCTAAATGTAACAAACTACTTGGGATGACCGCAGAGGTATTGTTTATCCAAAGATTGATTCCCGGGGCGGTGGTACCCATAGCCGCCTCTCAAAATAATTCATTATTATTTTCATCAAGTTCTGATTCTAAACATAAATCAATTATCATATAATATAAATAATATATTGAACTAGTTAATAAGTTATAATTCAAACATCTGCAGCAATTGTAAACATTTATCCAATTAGAAATTATGATAAATTCTTTTCAAAGTAAAGCACATGCCATTATAAAAATCGCTTCTAAGTATTTTAATCCATTCATTATTAAGAATCATTCTTTGCGAAGCAATTTTATAAAATTCTTCGGTGTAAAATTCAATCTCAATTCTTCGACGATTAAAAATTCTGAAGCAAGAACGATCTTAAATCTTTTGCTAATTCGTTGAATTTCCTAACCCTTCCGCTATGAAATTGCTACTCTACATTTCTGGTCATCTGCTTTAAATAAATCCCATTTAAAAAAATTCCCGGAAAATTCCTTCGATAAACTTTTTTTCCTCATTTTCATACAGATTTTTACTCCTGAAGAAATTAAATAGTGTGATTTTATTACTGGATTCTTTAGTCCGAACTTTTTTCCATTGATGAAAAAGTATATTGGAACTGAAACAGAAGTGAAAGTTGGATCGTTTCAAGAAAGGCATTAAAATTAAGGCAATTGGGTTTCTTTGTTTTGTTCTATTGTTCAATCATAATAACTCTTTTATCTGAAAAGTTCATCGAGAATTTCATAAAATTTCTGAAAACTAGGAATGTTTTTAATTTCATTGAACCTTTTTAGGCTGTTAAATGCAAGTTTAGTCAATTTAAGTTTGATTGTAAGGTTTTTACATACACGTATGTTTACTGATGGTATAAAATTTACATCACATTTATTAAGTTTAGGCTGACAGTAATTTCACGGCAATGTCTGAAAAAATATTATTGTAAGCAGAATAGTAAACGTAAAACAAATAAAAGGAATGTACGGAGAACACATGAAGAATGTAAATGGTAGAAGAACTCAAGGATGCTCAAGGAAGACAAAGCACGATCAAGTGAATCAAATACTTGAGTCAAGTCATCAGAACAATAAAGTTTTTTTTTTTTACGTTAGCTCTACACAAGAAGCCCTGAGAAAAATAATTCCCCTCAGGGCCTATGTCTTCGTTGGGGATGCCGTGTGGAGGGTCTTTTTATGAAAGGGAGGAGAGGAAGTTGTAGGAAGGAAAAGTGTATGAGTGGTGGGTAGGAATCTGGGGGTCAGTGTGTCCAGGAGTGACGGACGTATGAATCAAATCCCTCCGTGAGTGAAGGACGTACGTTTGGAGAAGTCAAAGGATTCCCTCAACCACTTTCTCCCCATCCGGCCTGCCTTGCAGCTGGCGGGCAGACGCATCCGACGCCAAGACCCCGACAAACCTCACCCCATGAACCTGGGCACCCCTGCTAAGTCACCAAACGTAGCGAACCACCTTGGGTACCTATGGCAGAGGTGTTGATTATACAATAAATGGTTCCCGGGGCGGCGGTACCCATACTCGCCTCCCAAATTAATGAGATAGATATGTACGAAATGATGTAGGTATGAATATGAATAAAGCATGGAATGTGTGCCAGGACCGAATTGTTTAGCGGTCTGACCTCTCTGCCTATTACTGCGGCGAACTGACGTGATGGTAAGTTAGATAGATTTGAATGAATGGTGATCTAATGTTTAATAATAAAAAGGTCAAAACTCCACATTTAGATTGTGAATGAAATGTACACTCGTTAATAATTCAGTCGAACACTCAATAAAACTGTTTACAAATTTGTGTGAAATTCGCATTTGAATATTGTATGCGAACACTAAATGAATCATTTTCAAAGTGCGAAGCTCTCTCAGAGCATTTACAAGTCTAACAAATGTTACATAATTATTTATTTAAACACCCGCAGGACTGGTACACATAATGCATAACATTTTTTAAAATTAAAATGAAAATAAACAGATGATATTAAGTAACGCTAATGACCTTGAAACGCCTGAACAGATTTTCATGAATTGTAGCTAAGAATCATCTCGACCACGTCAGCTTTCAAACAAACAAAAAACCGCATCTTAATCGGTCCATTCTTTTGGGAGCTACTGGGCATATTATACACTTCAACCACATTGATGCGATTTGGTTGAACGGCGTATAATTGAAAGGGTGTGCTATTTACACGTACTTTTCAGAAGTGGAGCATTCAATCACATTGCTGTCATAGAGTTTAGAATGTCTTCGAAACGGGTCGTGCGCGCGGGAATTCACAGGAGTATCTCTGTTCTTATATCCCTCTGATTTAATGTTCCACAGGCTTGGATAGTTCTTAAAGTGCTCTAAGAACAGAGGCGTATGCTCTTCCCTCCATTTAAAAACCATTTTCTATGTTGACAACTCACTACAAAATAAACAGTCACAGTTTGACACTTCCATACGCGCGCACAGTGCTGCGTGCGCATGCAATGCCGTATTCGCGCATGCGCACGAATGGACAGCAGAACCAATCGCATTGAAAATATTGAACAAGCTCAATATTTTCAATACGGTTGAAAGATGACGCGCAATGACATCGAAACATTAAATTTCTTGTTTACACGGTGCAATTTGGTTGCTTCAACCAAATTGCTAGGCAGAATTGAAGTGAATAATATGCCCTTAAGATGCCACAGACAGACACACAGGCAGTCAAACTTATAACACCCCTCTTTTTGTGTCGGGGGTTAAAAATATAGATAACATAAAATATAAGAAACAAAATATAGGTTACATAAAATATAAGAGTTGACACAAAGTAAGTACCTAACACCATTACTTGAAGTAAAAATAGATATTCTGCCAATATCCTCCAATCAAAAGGAATATTAATAAAAATAGAATTTTCACAATAGTTTATGAAATAGTTCGCACATACGGCTTTTAATGTTGCCAATTTCAAATTGTTGTCAAATACATCCATATTGTTTAAGTATTTGTTACCAAGACTATGAAAAAGTCAGATCATTAAAACGACCACCATCTTGAACCGGAAGAACGAATGAAAAAAAAACAGTCTAATCAATATACGAATATATAAAAATCAAAATACGTTTGCTTCTTGTATGTGAGTTATCTATGCATTGCTATATTAAGCGTAGGAAATGTTTAAAACTTTCAAAATACCTTCTCTCCACCATCGCGAAGGTTTCTGGGTTATTGCAACCACATGCCAATACAACTGAAAAGTTTTTTTTTTAATTACAAAAATTCTTACCAAACTGTCAAAAATGTCACAATTTGAGAATGACATTTCGCAAACCATTGGTTGTTAAATGTACTATGGTACTAACCAAAATTGAATACTTTGAATCTAATCAAAAATTATATTTATTTTAAATAGGTAGGTACCTATTTAAAATAAATATAATGTTAGGTACCAAATTTGATTTAATGCTCTTAAAATATACAAAAATAATTGTTTGTAATGTATGAAAAATGAAAATTTGTAAAAAAAAATTGCTGGCGGGGAAGGTGGAGGGGGGGGGGAAGCAAGCGGAAGGAGAACGGGACGAATTGGAAAAGCCAAGCAGGGAGGTGCAATTTCTTTATTAGTTTTTAGTGTTTTTTTTTTATTTCATTCAACGCGTGCCCGGAACCCACTAGTAATTAATAAAACAATAATAAAATTTTTTCGGTTCATAAATATTTCAAGTAACAGTTTTTATAAGAATTATAAATAATCGAGTTTGATTGAACAATTAAAAAAAAATATGCAACATTCAAACCAAAAACTTACTAAAAACCTTTGGCTGAAAAAATGTTCGATGAACATTTTAAAACTTTACGTAGGTATATTTAACGAAAAAAATTGGGTTTCAAACAACCAATATTATATATATTTCAAAGGCCTGAATCAGTAATTACAAACACCATTTCGCTCATTATATACCTCTTTTTCTTCAGATATCGACTTCGATTTGTTCAATAAACGAATATGGCGAATGATTCAGGCTAAGTTGTTTGAAATTTTCAAAGAAAACAATTTATGGAATAAGAAGTCATATGAAATCAAATGGGAAGACGATAAAAGACGAAAAATACGTTCTCATATAACTTCATATTTTCTTTTTACGAACCCGACAAAGTAACAGAATAAACAGACATCAACTTAAACTCAGATGTAATTCATATTTACCTAGAATTTATTATTGATGTGGGATGAAAAGAGAATCATTTTAGGAAATAAATAAATTTAAGTGACTTTGTAAAATATCGAGTTATCTCTGATGGTTACTCAAAAAAATTACAAGTAAAGAAGAAATAGAAAATAGATCTCATTTCAACCGGCAAAAAGATGACCTACTTTGAAAATTGTAGGTATCGGAAGTCAGAATTCAGTCGATTCAATTATTATATTAATATTATTATATTTTTTGCTTCTTCGATACGGGAACTTAGAAGTAGGTTAATTGTGTTAACACCATTTTAAATACAGAGTGGATCAGAATTGGATAGGTTTCAATTATTAACACGGAATACTTTTTTTTACGTAAGCTCCACACAGGAGGCCCCGAGGAAAATAATTCCCCTATGTCATCTATGATGCTGTGTGGACGGTCTTTTTACGAAAGGAAAAAGAGGAAGTTCTGGGAATGGAAAATGTGTTAGGGATGGGTAGGAATCGGGGGGTAAGTGTGTCCAGGAGTAACGGACGTATGAATTCATTCCTCCAACTACGGTGCAAGGCGATGTTTCGAGAGAGTACGGCCCTCCGTTCATGGAGATACTTACAATCTACGTAATTGTGACGAAACCACAATTATGTAGATTGTGCTGATATACTACGTTTTAATGCTAGTCTCCGTACACGGCGCTATCCGAAATGTACTGAACTTGATCATTTTTCACGTACAGCCGTGGAGTTAACAGGCTGGCAAGCGATGTCATATGACTTTTTTTCCAACATCAATCCATGCCTTCTCCACTTAATCCTTTCTTACGTATTCTGGTAAAGTATAGTTATATAAACATGCATTTTTTCCAGAACAAATCTAACATTACTTTCATGTTCCGACGCCATTCTGTCAAACGAATAAGTATCAGACACAAATGATGCGACGTGTCGCGCGCGATCAGCACTGTCGGTATTATGATACTGATTGGAAACCGACAGCCACCGCGTAGTGCCATGAACGGGCTCCAGCAAAATCGAGGCACTACGGCTGGAGAAGTCATAGGTACTCCCTCAACCATTCTCTCCAGTTCCGGACTGTCATAAGCTGGTGGGCAGACATCCCGCCGCCAAGACCCGGACAAACCTCTTTCCATGAACCTTACATATAATATCTATTTTTAATGGAACAACTCATATTTTATAACTTTTGAAGGTTATTTCCATCGGTGTAATATATCATTGAAGAAGATTAATCTAAATTAAAATATGAGTAAGAACAAGACACAGAAAAACAAAAAGATAAACAACTGGGACTCGAACTCAGAACTTCTCATCTTACCGGGATAAACGCCTTTAGCATTCCGGATACTGAGATTTCGTCAATCTCATATTTCAAATTTTAGAATTAAAAATATTATCTTCGAGTATTTTTTTTCACGTTATTGGCAGCGACCTTTTTCATTGGAAACGAGTGTTCGGTGAACTGGTTTGTAACTTAGATAGTGTCTAGGATATATCCGATCTTAATTATATGGAATATTATATATCCGATTTTATTAATATGGGACATCTATTGACCTTTTTGTAAAATTCTAAATGAATGTTAAATTTTTATTAGAACAACTCAATAAAATAACATATAATAAATAAAATAAAATAAAACTATCTTTTCCCATCAATATAATATATCGTTGAAAAAGAAGATAACACTCATAATCTAATCTCAAATATGAAAGAGAACAAGACACAGAAAAATAAAAATGTGCAACTGGCACAAAGAGAGGATCTGGGTTCGAGTCCCAATTGCGACTGGTATCTTTTCATTTTCTGGGTCTTGTTCTTTTTCATATTTTCGTATTGGTTATTAGTGTTATTTTCATCTTCCATGATATATTACATATATAAAATCATTCCCTGTGTAGGAACCAATTTGTAACACCCGATTTAAGGCAGTCAATACAATAATAATTTATCAATATAACTTATCGAATCCGAGATCAAATAAACACGTCATATATTGTACATTCAAACATTCAGTGGTACTAAGTTCATCAATTTTCTCTTTTACCTTTTCAAACCACCTCTTTTACTTTAAGATATGGATCTATATTTCTAAAAGGTAATAATTGAGTTTACAATTTTTTTATGTTATTGTTAGTGTTCGATCGAAACAGGACTTTCTACCGAAACCGAAACCGAAATCAAATCTTCGGTAACCGAAACTTTTTTAGACATATTCGTTATTTGTTTTTGGGGTGTTATGCCGTGTTGCGCTACCTCCTTCTTTAGCCAACGTTTCGGACATCGTTGCAGTGTCCATCATCAGGGCAGATCCGGCAGATTTGGCAGATCCAGTAGATGTGTATGTGTATTTTTTAGACGTGTTAAAAATCTATTGTTTACTGAAATTTGGCTTATTTTTACACTTATACGAACCGTTAACACGTGTTAAATGAAATAAAAAAGCTATAATTGAAACAAATGAACTTTTTTTATGTTACTATAAATTAACAAACACGTTAACTACTTCTTGGAACAAAAATTTATCAATAATCAACACTTATGTACATTGTAAAGGAAGGACCTCATTAATTAATAATAATTTCCTCCCTTGCAATTCTTATATTTATATCTGTTTTTAGTTTTATTTATCCCTTAATATGTTATTTTTTTCTTTTCTCTTCTTATATTTTATTATCTGTTTATATAAAATTATATTACATGTATAACTACCACAACACGGGCAATAGCCTAGTATGGTAGTCAAAAATGTAACATTTAATCATTTACGAAATAATAAAAAATTAAAAATAAAAAAATAAAATAAAAATTGAGTATTTCATTTTAAATTGCATTTACAATTACAATATTCTTAATCTAAATTTACCCTTTATTGAGATCTTTAGCAGAGTTTCAGTGCGGCGTTTTGTGTAAAACCACAAGTGTTCATAAAAAAAAATACCGACCGGTTTCGCTTTGCTCAAGCATCATCAGGATACCAATAATTACTAAACTTTTTACCAGTGTAGAAATTATTACTAAACTTTTTTTTAAATCATTTAATTTAAAATTAGAAGATAACTTAAATTGTATACACAACACTGTTAAAATATAATTATGGTATTCCTCCCTTTTTGTCTAAACCTAAGGAGAAATAAATGTTTCTAAGCAAGTACCTAGATACATAACAAATAACGAGTTTGTTCTAAATATCAGCGGTTATTAGCAAAACCTCGAAACAGAACAGAAATTATTTTCTAAAGTGTATTCTAGCAGAAAATGTGACTTTAGAAAGTTGGTGAACTATTATAAATATTAACAAGAGTCTACATACAAATACGCCAACAAAGTATTAAGGTCAAACTGAACATTTAGTAGGCAAATATACCTTAACTTGCGTAATGTATTAAAAATTCTTTGAAAATATAACATTTTCACTCGGAAAGAAGCAGCGAATTCAATAAAATATGGGTTAAATTTATTAAACTTAATAAAAAAAATTGAATTCACGTATTTTGAATAACGGAATTTATAAGAAAATGGTAAAAAATGTCCTTCAACTCGTGTTATTAAATAAGATTAGATCCACGAGACTTGAAGTCTGTACAGAAACCTACTTCCCTCTAAAAACTTACAGGGAATTTAGAAAGAAAATAAAAAGGGGGAAAAAAGGTTAATTGTGTATTTTGGAGAACAAGGCTATTTCGAACAAGACACAATATTAAACATGGGTTACGGATAATATCCCGAAGACTGACAATACGAAAACACGACATCCCGAAAACTAAATCAAGAATGAATGACTAAACCCTCTATAACAAAAATGAAAAATTTCTATCCATTCGAAAAAAAAAATTATTTACTTTCCGTGAATCTCTAATTCGTTACATGTCGGATTAGGTTGAATTTTCATTGTACATATATATTTTTTTAATTGTTGGTTTATTGGGGAGATATTTCTATTGTTTTCGTGTAATTTGTTTTAGACATTTCACAATTTGGTTCTTTTATTGCATTTGGGATATCAGTTTCGGAATCATTTTTTTTACATGAGCTCCACACAGGAGGCCCAGAGGAAAATAATTTCTCACAGGGCCTATGTCATCTTTGGGGATGCTGGGTGGAGGGTTTTTTTAAAGGAAAGGAAGGAGAGGAGAGTTCTGGGAAGGAAAAGGGTTTAAGGGGTGGGTAGGAATATGGGATTCAGTGTGTCCAGGTCATCAGCCTCCAAGATCTTGACAAATTTCACCCCATGGACCCGGACGCCCCAGCTTAATCACCAAACGTAGCGAACCACTTGGGGTGACCTGTGGCAGAGGTGTTGGTTATCCAATAAAGGTTCCCGGGGCGGCGGTACCCATTCCCGCCTGCCAAAGTGCAACTCAAGATTTTGCTACCCATTACAATGACAATATGTAATCGAAATCTTGGACCATTTCGAACACGACCAACAATACGAAACTGTTAATAAAATGCTGACAATAATATAGATGTTAAAAGAGATTGTTGAAGAGCCATCAAATCTTCTGAGAATCTTATTACGCACACACAAATATTGTCGAAATTTTACATCTGCGGCCGCCATGTTTTGTTCATTAGAAATAACCAACTAACATAGAAATTATCCAAATGTACCATCTATGTCCTATATTTTGCATACGACAAGTAATTTTTTGCTTACATTACATTTCCATTGAATGGGGCAAAACACCACTAACGGACCTTCACTAAATTCGGCGAAGCTCAGAAAAATACGCCAGCCAGCACCTATGTTTTTTTTAGTTCTTTTACAATTTACAGCAATATCCTATCTTTTTCTCATACGTTTTATAATCTTCGGGATAAATCATTTAAAATTGGAAAATTTCGAACCAACTCAATCAATTCTTTTTTACGTTTTGCAAACTTGAAATTATAGCGATAACGAACTAAAATCCGCGCCGAAAAAAGAATTGCAAGTTCCAGCGAAATTCCGCGCCCAAAACCGCTTCGGACTGAGATTGCTCCGAATTTTTCGCGTGCGAATATTTCTCGGCTGTTTTTAGAAACACGAAACCATCACCCGGCGATATTGAGATAAACTGCAGGTATGTTCTGCCCAAAAAAATTATTTCCCTAGATTTCGAGGTGAATTTCACATTCACGCAATTACCTACGTAGCCACTTGATTGTGTAACACTAATCCCGTTATATTTTAATTAATATGATTAATTAATTGGAAAGATATCGGAACTTGGTAAATGTACTTGTAATACTTTTTCCAAATAAAACACTTTTGCTACGTAAAATAATAATTTAAAAGTATAAATACACTCGCCACTGAATTAGAAACTGAATTCCAAATAAAAAAAAAACACTTTGCAAAATAAAAATCAACCGCAATCACCGAAAAAACGAAAAAAAAATAAATTTTTTTTAAGAGGTTCCAATTTATTTTTTTTTAGATACAAAAGGGGTCGTCCATTAATCACGTGATGTTTTTTTAGCAACTTTTTAACCCCACCCCCCTGGTGATATGTGGTGAGGTTTTAGACTACCCCCCCCCCCCCAAATCACGTGTATTTTTTTTAGTACAAAGTATTTTGAAATTTTCAGAGATATTTCGTGATTTTCTCCGAACCCCGCCCCCCCACCCCTTTCGAGCCTCACGTGATTAATGGACGACTCCTAATATCATTTTGAGTTGTCAGTGTTAAAAATAACATTGCTTGTAAGTACATGAACAATAATTAAGATTCATGGGAATTCCAAAAAATATATATATAAAAATAAAAATTTTGCCAGAGTTCGAAATTTCCCTAGAGTTAGTCCTGATTTTCCTTTACCCTAAAAAATATTTTTCTCCCCTAGATCTAGGGAAATTTCCCTAGACATAACATCGCTGATAAACTATCACTTAATTCAAAATGCAAAACGGTTAAATTCATTCGAGTCATTTATTTCATAGGCCATTTTGTTTTCTAAAAAGCTCTTGATTGCTTTGGTATAAGTCAGCGGCCCAGGAATTTCCGTCAGACTTGGGCTATCCTTCATCATTTATCGTTCGGGATGTGAAGTAATTATGAAAAGACAAAAGGTTCATTGAATTGGGTCTGGAATCTGAGGGACCCATCGCTTTGTGCCGTGATTGGTTTACTGAATAGTTCATACTTTAGTGAAGGATTCACGTTCCCAAACTTCTCCTTTGATATTCAAAACTGCAAATCACATCGGCTTTTGACAAATTAACAGTTGAATTTCTGGATAGTCACTTTCGCAAAATAATATTTATCCAACAATACTGTTGAAAAATAACACCATTTGTTTAAGTCGTGAAACATTGTTGTATTCAGTATTCTTGAATACAGTGACACAACAAAATACACCTTAACCTTCTCGTATCCAAGACAGTTGGAGTGATTGATTACAATTTCGTTTACTGAATGAGATATGTGATTTTTTAATGTATGATAACTCCACTGTTTTGGGTTTGTTTATTCTGTATGTTATAGTGGATGGTTTAAAAAATTTTTTTTTAAGGTAATTATCGTTGATCTAGCATTCACAATTGAGTACTTACGTCAAAGTCGGAGTTCATGTCTGTGAGAATGATCAAAAATTCATTGAAATTTCGATAGTTTTCGATTTCATATTTTTCAATAAGGAACTCCAGTGAAAAATATTATGACTATAAAAAAATATGTTCATATAGACCAATAAACGCTGATTCTGAATATATAACTTTTATTTCATAATATTAAACGCAGAGTTTTTAAAAAAATATTAAAAAGTGCATTTTTAAACCTCTCCTCAAAACACAGCGTTAAGTTGGCATTACTGAAATGGTGAATGGTGACGTCACGCGTCACCACTCACCCACTGTCACCTGGTGATCGCGTGTATTGTATTGTCAGTAGTCAGTATTGTATATTGTATTGACATTTGAAATGACTTAAAGTGCATATTGGTTTATTTTCATACTGTTTATAGAGATTTAGATAAATAATAGTTATTGTGTTTATTGAAACATAATTTAGGCCCTCAACAATTTACGAAAAGGGCTATATTTGCGGACAATCTGGAATAAATTTTGCCTATTTGAGGTTAAAGTCGACACAAAATACGATGTCATGTATTTGCAATGAAAGAGATGATTTGTTTTTATATTGCACTTTGATTAACTACAATAACAGTAGCGGTGAAATGTGGACATTTTACCAATGTTTTTCTATATTAAAAGCAGTTAATCTTGAATAAAAAACGAATTCTCACACCGAAATGTCATAGTATTCATTGGCCATCATTCCGTCCACCATTTTAAAACAGGGATGTTCTGCCCAAAAAAAATATTTCCCTAGATTTTGAAGTGAAATTTCCCTAGAATTTCACATTTACGCAATTATCTACGTAGCCACCTGATTGTGTTACACTAATCCTGTTTTATGTTAATTAATATGATTGATTAATTGGAAAGATATCGGAACTTGGTAAATATACTAATAATACTGTGCTTTTCCAAATACACTTTTTGCTACGTGAAGTAATAATTTTAAAGTACGAATACACTCACCACTGAATTAGAAACCGAATTCCAAATAAAAAAACACTTTGCAAAATAAAAATCAACCGCAATCACCGAAAAAACGGAACTTAAAACATAAATAATTTTTTTTTCAGAGGTCCCATTTATCTTTTTAGATACATAGGGAACGTACCCATACTACGTGACAAACTTTTTGCACTTTTTAACCCACCCCCCCCCCCACCGTGACCAAAAACCTAAGCAACCCACCGCTCATTTGTACCAAGCGTGGTATTTTGAAGACCCCCCCCCCCCCGAACGTGTCACGTAGTATGGGTACATTCTCTAATACCATTTTGAGTTGTCAGTGTTAAAAATAACATTGCATGTAAGTACATGAACAATAATTAAGATTCATAGGAATCCCAACAAATATATATATATATCTATATAATACCGGTAATATTGTCATATGTAATAAAAATTTTGCCAGAGTTCGAAATTTCCCTAGATTTTGTCCTGATTTCTCTTATCCCTAAAAAATATTTTTCTCCCCTAGATCTAGGGAAATTTCCCTCGACATAACATCACTGATTCAGTATGACAACTTGAAGGTAAATAAACTATCGGTGGGTGAAGACCATATCACCATATTAACAATCCACCATAGATATGGTGCTTTTCTGATGGTCTAGAAAAATTAAAACTTTGACAATTATTTTAACTATTAAATCTAACTATAAAAATAAAAATAAAAATGCAGTTATTTAAGTTTGAAGGTCTTTATTCAATAAAAAAAATAAAAAAATTGGACTGGAGTTCTCTATTCTTATTTTGAAGACAGATTTATTTTCTATTCTTTATTTTATTTATATTCTATAGTTCGTGGAGATTGTAGATTAATATGCTTACCCGTAGAAATGACTGGGTTATCGACCAGTGGCTGCCTTTACCTGAATGAAGAGGTTAGAGTTTGGACCCTATTATTGGAACTCAACGGAGGGCGAAACTCATCGCCACAATGGTGGCATGTTGATTTTTTAAGCATGTTTTAGATCTTCGGGTCGTATTTACATTCACATACACTAACCAATAGGCTGAATGATGGGAACAACATATCTGAGGGTACTTTTGATATATTTACGGACTCTATTTATAGAATTAAGCATATTATGCCTAATTCTATAAATTACTTTGCACTACCAGCACTTTGTTGAATCTTACAAATTATAATGGCGTATGGAATGTAGTTATATTGATTTGTCTTACAGTATTGTTTTCTTTCCGTGTTATTTTTAATTTTTTTTACATGTTTTACTAATATTGTAATATACTTATTTTATCAGTTTCACATTACTTCATGCTGTAAAAAAATTTGAATAATTTTGCACAGCTCACCTTATTCTGTTCTTAATCTATGTTAAAGCCAAGCTGAGCGTAAAACAAAAAATATGTACTTGCGTAAAATATAAACTCTGCCGACTACCCTTACATTAATTTTGTTCACTCCTTTTCAGACGACCTCCGTAGTCCAGTGGCTAAGACTCTTGACTCACATTCCGGAGGTCGCGGGTTCGAACCCGGCATGCGCAAATAAATTTTATTTGATTAATTTGTGTTATTTCACAATTAATTCATTTAAAATAATATATAGTATATTTGCGGCATGTTCCAGAGTGGAAGATGATACTATTTGTATCGCCCTGGTGTAAGACCACCATTCAGAATTGAAACGTTGCTTGAAAATGGCTTTAGCCGTGTTTAGTGACCAGATCTGAATAGCCAGGTACTTCCCAACCTTCCTCTTCCCCACCTCCTTCCCCTCCCCACTACCTTCAACCTCACAACATACCCCAATTGGGGATGCCATAGTCTCACTGGCTCCAGACGGGAGCAGTTGAGATTCTTGTGCGGTATTCACTGTAAAAAAAGCTTGGTAGTGAAGTCATGGCCATAATCTGACTCCTACACAAATTATATAAAATACCAGCAATGACCTCTAAATAATATCTGTGAATAGCAAAACGATCGTAAATATATGAGCCTTAAGTTCTAAATTATTACTAAATTATTTTGTTGCAGTTAGGGATGGTTTGATTTTCAATGACAATGTAGAAACTAAACCAAATAGCTGTACAGCAAAGTCGTATCGTAAGCATAACAATGCACTGAGACGGTACGTGGCACATCGGTAAAGGTGTTGATTAAAGGAGAAACGATTGCTGGACAAAACTTCGCAACATAACGTTGTGTCCGGAAAATTTAAAATATACGTTTTTTTCTTTGATTTGGTTCAAAATAAACTTTTTTTACATTGGTATTAATTTTTTTAAAGGAAGGTCTGTTTATAACACTACTAAAAAAATTAATGAAAGGAGACATCTATGTTTACTGCAATAAAATATTACTGTGCAACTGACTTCGGGCAGTGACCACAATTTACATTGCAGTGTTGACAAAGAAAACAACTTAAAGTGTAAATAACTTAAATTTTTTATAAGGAACACTCTCTTTATATAACTTTTGAAGGTTATTCCCATCAATTTAATATATCATTGAAGAAGAAAGTAACGATAATAATCTAAACGAAAATATAAAAGAGAACAAGACACAGATAAACTTAGGCAGACCTATGGACTTCAATGTCTTAAATTTATTTACATGCGTCCAAATAACTTTCTAAAAAATTCCAATCGTACCAGCCAAAGACGTGGCACATGTGAGTATGCAGTACCCCACTGCAAAACTAGGTTGTCCCAAAGGCATATTAGTTTTATAGCTCCAAAAATGTATAATTTACTATGTTCAACCTTTAAAGAGAACATATGTCAAAATCTTCAATCTTATAAAAAATATACCAAAATTTTGGCTAAAAAACACTGAAACAGATATTTTTTTCTTATAAGTTTAAATAAAGCCATTAAATATATCTATCATTGGACAGCTTTTAGAGAAGATTTATAATATTGTTTGCTAGTTTATTTTGGTTGTTTTTTGTTTTTAAATTGCACTTGTAACTTTACAAAATTATTCTTACAAATACAATAATAACAGTGCAGACTGTTATTATGCTGTAGTTTTTAAATGCATTTATTCAGTTACTTTTTTTAAATCCCTAATTTATGTATACTTAAAATATTCACTATAAACATAGAAATAAAAATAGAAGTAAAAAATCTATATTATACCCACGCACAGGCATTGCCTTTGTGGGATTTTTTTGTTCATACATTTAGTATATTAAGTTTTTTTATATACTTTTCATTATTTCATGTATGTATTATATGTATTGTATCAAATATTTTCAATAAAAAAAAAACTAAAAAAAAAATTAAAAAAAAACAGAAAAAGATATTGGTCGCAACTGAAACTCGAACTCAAACCTCTCGACTAACCGGGACGTGCGCGTTAACCAATTTCGCTATTGCCACCTTCTGTCAAACCGTCATATTTGTCAATCTCATATTTCAAATTTTTGGAATTACCAATATTATCTTCAACTAATTATTTTTTTTCCATATTACTGGCAACTACCCTTTTTTATTGGAAACAATCATTCTAAGAATTGTTTTGTAAGCTGGATAGCGTCTCGGATAAATACATCTGAATTTATTCATATGGATCTATTGACTTTTAATAAAATTCCAAATGAATATTCAATTTTTACAACAAAAACTCTCTTTTTATAACTTATAGATAATATTGTTAATTCTAAAATTTACAAATATGACGGTTTGACAGAAGGTGGCAATCGCGAAATTGGTTAATACGCACGTCCCGGCTAGAGAAGAGGTCTGGGTTCGAGTCTCAGTTGCGACCATTGTCTTTTCTGTTTTTCTGTGTTTCTGTTTTTTTGTTTTTTTTTCTTGTTCTCTTGCATATTTTAGTTGAGATTATTATCGTTATCTGCTTCAATGTAAATAACTTATTCGCCATATAAGTTAACAGAATGAGGCAGTCAATATCACGGTTGGTGTTTATATGCGAAGTTAATTCTCCTTCTCCCACTTCCATCTATTATTTTCTTCATCTATCTTACATAAGAGAAAGCTGCCGGAATCTATTTGTGTACGTTTTGATACCGTTAATGAGATTCTGGCTCGAGATAAGGCGCCGTCTACTTACTAAGAAGCAGGATTCAAGGTTTCGGGGCGTTCAAGAGTAATAAAATCAAAACTCAACTGCTTCTTTCCTTGAGACTTTTTAGTTGAAAGTAACCACCTCTAGGCTGGAGCCGCAAAATACTTGAGCGGGTGGCTCTATTTAAAGGAGTGCTATTCATTTAAATATTAACCTATTGTGAAAAGACCGCTTGCCGTCAATATTTCTGCACAGACAAAAGTTATTATGATTAATCTATTTTATAGATATTTGAATTTTCAAAAGAGCCAGCTCGAAGGAATTAATGGCAATAATTAGACTAAGAAATTCGTTGAACAAGAGTGGAATTTTGAACTATGAATGGGGAACTTAAAAAATAGTGAAACGTATCTACTTAAAACCGCCCGAGAGAACTGCCGCAGACCATCATACTACACGGGTGGCGGTTCCCGCCCAGGCTACACGAGTGATTCTCCCGCGCCGCGGGAAACCGCTCGGGAAATAACGATCAACAACGCTCTTTCGCACGAAATGATGCAATCGCGGGAAACCGCTCGTGTAGTATGAACGTGGGGTTATCCGCCGCGGGAGAACCGCTGCATGTGGCGGTCGAATTTCTCCCGCCTGTGAACCGCGAGTAGCCGCGGGGGGAGAACCGCCGTGTTTGTGTAGATTGCGCCAAACAACGTTCATAGTAAATTGTGAGAACAGCTCGTGTAGCCTGGGCCTAAATAAGTTTAAAGAAAAATATATTTAAAAAAACTATTCTTGGATGGATTAGACATGAGGACTGTAGAGTGGTGGTAAGATAAGGACAATATAGGATAAGCTGGCGAGAAAATACTTGATGATCAATGAATGCGAAAAATTAGTGACGTCTCACGAACTTGATATGTAAATTTCAATAATTCGAATGAATGTAATATATCGAGAATGTATGTGATTTTGGATGAAACAAGGAGGGTGCCAGAAAAGAGATACGTGACATGCCCTCTGCTTGTTTGTCAATTGGTCGTCGAGTTTACAAATACGAAGGGTTTCTACCCAGATGTCGTGGGTGCAATCGTATGCTAGGTAATCCTCCAACACTGCACAAAAAACTGCTCATAACAATGACTGCAGACGAAAGTCAAATATTGTCAGGTTATTCATAAAAGATAAAGTGAATGGTTTGGTAGGAGTTAAAATAATGTTAGTACTTAAAATTACTTTAGCAACTGAAGCATACACAATTTAGAAATCATGTCGGTATTACGTACAAAATAGAGAGTTTTCATTTTAAATAGGTAAGTGAAACATAATTTAGGAAAGGGTGGCGATAGGCGTCGAAATATTCGCCATTATGATAATATTATTATGACATTCTCTTGCCATATATCGCAGCTCACTCAGTCTTGCTACAAACTTCTTGGATTCATCATCAGGACTTGTAAGCAATTTGATAACCAAGAAGCTATGCTAGCGTTATTCGATGGCATACTGAGAAGCAAACTGGAGTACGCGAGCGATGTTTGGACACCGTACCACCAGAAGTACATTGATATGTTAGAGCAAATCCAGAAGAAATTCCTCAGGTATGTTTATATGCGGAAGCATGGAACCTATCCAAGGTTCATGCACCATATTGACTTACTTGAGGAAACTGATTATGTGAGCCTAGAAACTAGAAGGAAAGCAAGTCTTGCTATTCTGTCTTTCAAAATTTGGAACAATTTCATCAATAGCCCATTTCTCTTGGGATGCTATGATTTATATGTACCAGACCACTACAGCCGAAGTCAATAAAAATAAAAATAAAATAAAATATTATAAAGGCGAAAGTTTGTATGGATGTATGGATTTATGTATGTTTGTTACTCTTTCACGCAAAAACTACTCAATGAATTTTAATTAAACTTTACAATATTATAGCTCATACATCAGAATAACATGTAGGCTGTAGCTTAGAGCTCTGGCATTATGAAATTTGTATAAAAAAATGCCATACAATATGGTAACGGGTATGGAGGGGGGTTAATGGGGAAAGGGAGAGATGGGGGAAGAGGAAAGGGCTAGGAGGATGGCGGTGAAGGGGTGGTGGAGGGATGGAGGGGGGGGGGTGAAGTGGGGATAGGAAAGTTGGAGGAGGCGCTGTGGGAAACCCCTAATACTATGCGAGCGAAGCCGGGGGCAAAAGCTAGTAATAAGCATTGATAATAAGTCAACTTTAATCTGTTTTTTATGAGTTTTTCTCCTGTACATACACCATGAAGTGGGCTTTGAGAAACAATTGTTTTAAATCATTATCATTGAAGGTTATAAAGCATTAACTTAAATTAGCGTTAGGAAGATAAGAAATAATGTGATTTTTATGAGTTTAGATGAGAGAAATCCTGAATGCTAGTTAAAATGAGAAACTTTCCCATTTTCTTCAAACAAAAAATCATTCAGAAGTCACCTCTAAGCGATGCATTGTATCTGTTATTCCTCTGCCCATAACCAAGACGGATCCATAAAAGGAAGCATAGTACCAGCGCCGGATCTGCCATACGTTCAAAAACGTGCAAAAACCTGGCGCCTACTCCGAAGGGGCGCCGTGAGAAAATAAATATTGTATTAAAATTTAGTTATAATATTCCCTGAATGGTTTTAAAATTACCCATAGTACGAAATAATTATTACGCTCTAGCAACACTTTCCAAAGAAACAGAATGCGCACGCATCAGGTTGGTATCAACGGCTTACGAATTTATAGTCAGTTACAGAATTTATTTACAAATTCCATATATTTAGTTTAAACGTAAGATCTATTTTTCCATATATCTTTTACCGTCTTTTACGATGAATAGGTGCGATCCAAATTCAATAACCAATCACAGCGCGGTATTTTTTAAGCCGTTGATACCATACGTCAGTGTTTAGTGTTTGTTCACTCAACACACGGGAAATGCAACGTACAAATTTGAGGTTATATTCTTATTATCACTGCTCACTGTCTCTCGTCGGGACTGCCTGTTTGCTAGTCAGAAGCTGTAGATGCTATTCTTGTGTTGTACGTTGCCATGAGAACGTATTTGTATTTGCTTTTTCTAATATTCGCGTAGGGTATATAGGCAGTAAATCTCAAGAATGTCTAATGGACCTAGTTCAGCGAAACCACCCGCATTGTCTCGTAACCTATATTTTAAATCATGGTACGGGCACAAACAAACAATTCGTTGTATTATTTTAAAGCATAACTTGCAAAGAGTTTTTCCTAAAATAATTAAAATAGCACCATAATTTATGTTTACCCAATAGATTCAGAGAGTATAGGGCTCCTGGCGATCCTCTCTTTAAAAAAAACGAGTGTGAGAGCTACTGCCAGGTCACTTAGAAAAGTTACACCCTTTATATGTCTTGATTTTATTTTATAAATTAGTGTAAAAAAAAATAACAATTACATAAAAAAATTGGGGGTGAACGAATTTTTAATCAAAATAAAAATGTAGGGGGGGGGGGCGCCACTGCACAGGGCGCCAGATTTCGTAGATCCGGCTCTGCATAGTACCTATATAATATTCGCCTAATCCAAGTTATTGGCTTAAAAAAACTGTTTTACGGAGTTCGTTTTATTTTAGGCGCGGTTCACACCCAATTTAATCTATTCATTCCTGAAATATCTTTTTACTGTCGACAAGAGCGCACAGAGATGCCTCTCACTCAATTTCTCCAGCCAAGCAAACGGAACCGGAGACGGCCCTCTGTTGACCAAATTTATAACCCAACTAAATCGTCTACAGTACCGCACGGCACGGTGGGTCATTTTGTGATTTTAGGGCTACATTTTTTTAAAGACTTCTTAATAATAATAATAATATTTGGCTGATTTATAAAGCGCCGTTTTCATGAAAAATCATCTCAAAAAGATCTCTGTAAAGATTGAAAACTCATTTGATTCATTTTTGTATCCGAAAAAATCATACTTAATTACAATCAAATCACATTTACTTTTCATCGGAAGAATGTTAAAACTCTTTTAATGAATGATGAATGAAGGGCACATCTAAAACCGGCAGAACAATGGTTTGAAACAAATTCATGTTTTGACTCATTTTTATCTCTTTTTAATATTATCATGGAAAATTTTGGATTGGTGATATGACTAGTTTATCGTGTAATTATCCTTTTCTTTTTTTTGGAACCGCTAAGTACCTATAAGTAGCTCGTCAGTACCTTAAGAGAATACCAATAATTTACCACCCAAGAAACCACCTGTAAAAAAGTATATATTCTTGTAAGAGTGTTATGAAACATAACATTTATTCGAAGATCTAAAATCTAACAAATAAATTGCCAAAAAAATTGAATACGCAACTTGCTAATTTAACATAAGAAACCACATCTTTCTATTTCATTTCTAAAATAAGTTCCTACGCTTAAAACCAGGACCGCTAGTGAATTTAATAAATGCAGTTACTTAAATAAATATATTCATTATTTGGCCTCCGCGGTATGGGGATACTAGCGATCCGGAGGTCATGGGTTCAAATCCCGACGTGTGCAATTAATTTTTTTTGTGACTGTTTTATTTGATTTGTTTTATTTCACAATTTAATAATTTAAAACTAATATACGGGGTAAAGGTACGTATTTGACTTACTTTAACTGTGATTCCTAATATTATTTTTAGTAAAAAATGGTTGGAGTAAAAAATTTTGTCTTCGGTGTTTTTGATGTTTATTTTCAAATAAAAACACATAAAAATTACTAGATAATGGACAGGTAGAAGCGGGGTGAAAGGTTGGACGGTTTTTTGGCTGAGTGAAAAAAACATCTAAAAAAAGTCGCCGGAAACCGAAATTTTATTTATATTTTTACTCCAAATAATGTCTGGAATCACTGGTTAAAGAAAGTCAAGACACTGCGTGGTATATTTACGACACGGTCCAGTGCGGAAGATACTCTCACTATAGCCCTGGCGTAAAACCATCATTCAGAATTGAAATGTAACTTGAAATGGTTATAGTCGTGCTTGGTGATTAGATCTGAATAGCCAGGTACTTCCCTATCTCTATCTCCTCCTCACTACTTTTAGCCTCACAACGCACCCCGACAGGAGATGCCATAGTTTCACTGGCTCCAGATGGTAAGGAGCCGTTGGGACTCTGGTGCCGTAGTCACATAAAAAATAAATAAATAAACAAATATTTTTTTATTAGATTTGGATACCTCACAAACAATATTTCCACAACAGCTCGCAGAGAACATACATAGATGTTTATGCTAATGATTTAATTACTGGAGAAAGGGGAATTACGATGTTCCGACTATTCCGTCAAAAAAGGAACCACAAGTTTCTTCCAGTTGTTGGTAAAATCTTGACGAAAATATTTTGTCTCGGTAATTTATTTACTTTGCCACTGTGCGCGGGAGAGGGCACGTAATTTGTCGTCGGTGTTATAGAGCGTAGTTATTACTTCTGTCGTAAAACGCTGGCAGTACGAAAGATGAATGTCGGAGACTACCTGTGAAATGCTCCAGTACTGAATCATAGATGATTGTTTCACTTGCTGTTTGTCGCTGTACGCTTTTAAGATGAATTATTATTCGCCTGCGGGGTTGAATAAGATATAATCCAGAAAAGAACGTCACACAACAAGGCGGGAATAAATTTCCGGACAACATCCAATAGCGGTAATTTGGTGTTAAACATGTACGTTTTCAATTAAGGAAAAACTTATAACTTTATATAATACTACATTGGCTGTTTCCGCTAAATGTGGGTTATTTTTTCAAATCCCCTACTTTTTTATCTTTATTTTTTTTTATTTAGTAACTATATATATAATATTTTTTACATTTCTATATGAAACATGTTAGTTAGATGTATATATAAAATAGAAAATATATTCGTAGTCCTCCTCACTAGGAGATCCTGTGCTGAGGGGGACTATGCTTTGGTTAAGTTTTTCAGCGACTTCTACGGTTTAACTTCATTGTTTGGATAAGGTTTTCCAGAAACTTCTATGACGATGTTTTAAATATACTAGTAAGTTCATTTTCCGATAGTTCCTTCAGCCAACATTTAATGTCCTTAATATAACTATTTTTTGTTTTAATTTGTTTGATACTAAGTGGGAGTTTGTTATATAACTTTACTGCTAAAAATTCAGAAGTTCTTTGACCAAATGAAGAGTTACACTTTGGTATATTAAGTATGTCTGTTTGTTTGACTCTGGTTTTATGAGCATGTGAGGTGTCTGCCTCTGAATCATTTTTGTGGTAATGTACTAGAATGTTTTTGGCATAGATTTTCTGTGTGCTTGGAACATCAAACTGTTTAAAAATTTCTGTTGTTGACGTCCTTATGAGGACCTTTAGTGTGGTCTTTATGATGCAATTCTGAGTTATCTTAAGTTGTTTTAAGTGATTAGATGCTGCTGAGCCCCATCCTATTACTCCATATTCCAATCGAGAGTGGCATAAAGCATAATATACTCTCTTTAAATCCCTCATCGACAAGATGTTTCTTAATTTTTTGAAGAAGTAGATGAGTTTTGTTAGTTTTTTTAGGTAAGATTAATGTGTGAATTCCGTTGTAGTTTTTCATCAATTTCAATCCCAAGATATTTAATACTCATAACTATGCTTTAAATTTTACACATTTGATGGACAACCATTTACCATACATTAATGGCTATATTTGTCTGTTGTGTAAAATTAAAAACACTTTTATTAGTAAGGTCCTAAGGGTGTAATCCCTGTCCAGAGTGAGATCGGATAGCCCTCCAATGCTAGTCACGGCTTTAACTTTTTGTCGTCGTGTGTTATACCAACGTATTATCAGAAAATCAGAAAATGATTTAATTATTCAATATTTAAAATTGTCACGACCTGAGAAAAGTTGCAGCTGTTGACTGATTGGTCACTGGGGGCTTAGTTTGTTAGTGCGATTGCGTATCTTTTTAATGCTCTTTTTAATGGGAACACCGTTCATGAGTCCCAACTGCTCCCAACCGCCTGGAGCCAGTGAGACTACGGCATCCCCAATTAGGGTATGTTGTGAGTTTGAAGGTCAGTGAGGGGGGATAAATGGTGGTTTACTCCAGGATGATACTGAAAGCATCTTCCACTGGACTCCCAATACAATACTGGTATTACAGAAAATCAAATTTTTTAGGAAGTTAGTGTGCTAGAACCGAAATATTAGTCATTCAAATATTGAATCAGGAATTTGTATTCTTCAATCTTTACACCATACTAAGAAAAAAACATCAGCGGCTGCTTAAGGGGTCGAAGACAGGATTCAAAGCCTCTCAATATTTCCCCAGATGAAAGAAGAGATTACAAGTTTGATTTTAAAAATACTACAAGACTTCAATTTTGTGAGTGCCAATTATGCTATCATGATCATCATCTTCTTCCCCTTATTGGGACCTATTGCGTCGACAAGGCTCCTACATATGTCCCTGTCTTGTGCTGATTGTTCGGCCTCTGTCCATGGTAGCCCCATCCTCTCCTCACACAGTTTCTGGAGTTGCCTCGCCCAACTGTGTCTGGGGCGGCCCACTGGACGTCTACCCTCTGGAATCGCACTCAGTATCTTCCTCGGAATTCGGTCATAAGACATTCTTAGTACATGCCCAAGCCACCTCAGTTGCGATTTTTCTACGAAGAGTAGCAGTGGTTCAATGTTTAGATCATCTCGGATCGTGGAGTTTCTTATATGATCCCATTTCGTAACCCCTGCCACTCGTCTCAAGTACCTCATTTCAGCAGCTTGGACTCTAGAGCGTGTTCGTTCATTTAGCATCCATGTCTGGTGGCCGTAAGTGAGCGTCGGGCGGTATACCGTTTTAAACACTGCCATCTTTGTTTTGATGCTCAGCTCGGCTTTCCTTATCGCTGAGCTGTAGAGAGGACGCAATACACTGCTTGCCGCACTTATTCTTCTATGAATTTCTCCGTCTTGCCGACCATCGCTGGAGAATTCGACCCCAAGGTATTTGAATCTGTCCACCTGTTTCAGCTGGGTTCCATTAGCGAGTATGTTGCACAGAGTTTGGTCCCTTCCAATAACCATCACCTCTGTTTTTGAGGTACTCATCTTCATTCCCGCCGCCGTGCACTCTTCGTTGAAACGGTTAATCCACTCTTGTAGTCCCTCCTCTGAAGTCGTTAATCTCTCGATGTCGTCCGCAAATAGTAGGGAGCTTATTCTAGTACTGCCTACCAGAGCTGCATCCGGTGTTTGGCTGTTATTTATATTATTATTATATTATTTATATTTTATCATTATGCTTTAATGCTGAAAAAATGAGTACAACACTTGGGCGTCAAATATAATGCTTACCTATTAGAAGAAAACGTTGGGTACCAAATACAACGGTTAATAAAAATATTAAATTAAACACGTTGTTCGGCATTGTAATGCTTTAAAAAAAAGAATTGTGGCAACAATTAAATTATATTATTCAATAAAAACAAAACCAGAACATGAGACTCTAATTCATAGACAAAACCATACTATTCTAATATTTTAAACTCAGGGTCGTGTTTAGCCTGAAAGAAACTAAATAGTTAGAATCTAGTAAAATCAATCGATAGCTTGTCGCGTTTTTAAAATAAAATCAAATGTTTTTAAAAGATCATCACGATGTGAAAATTACTACAAGGGGGGGGGCACCAGTTCAAATAGAACAGAATATTAAATCGTAAATCAATAATAATTTAATCAACTCAAAACTAACAAAGTATAAGCTCAAAGGTCAATGGGGATCCACCGAAGTATGTGTCTTTCATGTCAAAACAAACCTCCAGACCCTCTGACTTCCTAATTGGAACTCTTTGAAAAATTAGCTTGCCCTTAGTACTCGTATGTTTTATGCAACAGAAGAATGGAGTGTTCTTTTGTTCTAAATTATCTTTCCAATAGAGAACTCCAGTCTATTTTTTTTATTGAATAGTGACCCTCTAACTTAAATAACTGCATATATTTTATTTTTTTAGAGTTAGTTTTAATAGTTAAAATAATTGTCAAAGTTTTAATTTTTCAAGATCCCCCGAAAACCACCGCATGTGTATTGAATCGCGTGACGTCATCGACTCCTGAAAAGTTATTTTTATTTTCAACAGGTGTTGTCATTTTGTACGAAAGAAAGATGATACTATTCGATAAGTTAAAACATTATTTAGGTGGAATTATTTAGTCATTATATTATATTATTATATTTTTTAATATTATTACGGGAGAGTGGTATAAAAATTATTTTAAATTATTTTTTTTTATCTTTTAAAATCAATATTATCAAAAACGAAGAATCACCAACAAAAGTGTAGGCAAACGATATCAGCTGATCGATTGCGGCCATTTTGATTGGGCCGTGGAGCAGTAGGTAGCATTATGATATAGTATATTTATACGGTTTTTTTCGTACAATTTAAAGTTTTTCAATATTTTAATTAATAGAGATACCTCTATTTTTGATACTGAATTATTTAGGCCTAAATAATGTTACAATAAACACAACAACTAAATCTCTATAAACAGTAGATATGTAAATAAACGAATAAATTAATACGATAGCTTGTGTCATTCCTACATACATTTCCGCATATTTCCCATCCAATGACTTTACGGTGAAGTCACGACATGAGGAACAGTGACGTCAACACTAACCATTTCAGTAATGCCAACTTGACGCTGTATTTTTACGACCCGATTAAAAATGGACTTTTTAATAATTTTTTAAAAACTCTGCGTTTAATATTATTAAATAAAACTTATATATTCAGAATCAGCGTTTATTGGTCTATTTGAACATATTTTTTAAAGCCATAATATTTTTCACTGGAGTTCCTTATTAGGAATTAAAAATCAATTCGACTTGATTTATGGCAACCGACTAAAAAGGGTGCTTACTTTGCATTATAATTTCAAACTGTTAAAATGCACCAGAATTAACAAACAAAAATGAGCAATCGCCGTGTGATATTCTCAACTGTGACTGATGCCAAATTGGTTCCCGAGACTTGACTGCTCTATCACAGCTCATTGTTGGTAAGAGGTGCTTGTAGGCTTTTAGTAAATTGAAGGACGTACTTGAGAGAAATGTGTGTCTTCTAAGAACTACTACCGCTACTGTTTTATATATTTATCGCCATCCTGTTTTCCGGGCAGAAATTTTACGGCTCGTGAGAATGTATCGAAAGAGAGAGCTTTTTCCTGGTAAATAAATATTTAACGAAGGATTTTATCTCATTCTTCACATTTTTCTGTGTTTACAATGCTCGGTTCTTTTGAGATACATATATCATTAGTCTTTGTACAGAAAAGGTATGCAGAGCTCTCTAAAGACTTAAGCCAAAGTATCGTTGTGTCCCTCACATTCCTTTGACAGAAGCCCGGTGACTATAATTAATTTCATCAGAAATGACTTTGAGTGTTTGGTGATGTCTCCTGGTTCCACAGTTAGAATAGTGTAATGTTCCAGTGATATAGATTTGAGTTTACAAGTTGCTTTATAATGTATTCGTATTTGTATTCGTAATGTTTACAATAAATATTTAACTGGACCAGACATCCTTTGTATAGGAGGCTCTCAGTTAGTCTGCGGCTGGACTCGTGGCCCTGATGAACTCCAGCCGTCTACCAAATGTCTTCGGCTATTATTGTGACTGTTCGTACCTTCAACACGAACGACGATAGATGGTTCTTTTCTAAGGTAATACTTAAATGGCATCTATTGAGACACCACTAAACTACGTATAACTAACTATACTAACAACAGCTGTTGGAGGATGTTAAGACTGCTGTAATTGTCCTATTTTAAATATTTAAATTCACTGCACTGAGCACTCCTCATTTTTTCATTTACCTAATCTCGATGTTTAGAGCCTCTTACCTTAAACTTTCGCGTCTACGCCACCTTTTACTAAAGTATTGGAATGAATTTTGTATCTATAATCTCTTTTGTCTGTGGCCGCGCTAACTTTCACTTTTTGTCTATAAATAAGCTTGTTGATTATTGCAATGTCATTCTTTTCTCCATTCTTTTTTCGATTTCCTTTCTCAATTCTTACCTACAAATCGCATACTCAAGTGTTCAGAATCGAATCAATCTCTCTCTGTTAATTTATTCGTCAGAATAAACAAGTACAACAATATCTAGTATAAACTCACTAATGTCGAAAATATAAAATATTTAGGAGTACCAATAGATATTAATCTTTATTGGAAATCACATATTAATCAAATCACTTCTAAATTAAGATATCTGACCTACATATTTTATAGACTTAAGGAAGTACTAAACATTGAAAAATTGAAAATGATCTACTTTTCCCTGGTGCAATCATCAATCACTTATGGCATTATAGGATGGGGTGGTGCACTTGATACATTTATTAAGCCTCTACAAATAATTCAAAAACACATAATTAAAGTCATATATAACAAAAATAAAACATTCTCTATCAACTTATTATACAAAGAAACTAAAATATTTAATATACGTAAATTAATATAACTCAATTGTATTTTATAATTTATTGTATCCTGTTCATTTTCTCAATACATCTATCAAAGATCAAACCTATCTCCATCCCTACTCGGCATGCTGTACTTACATCTAACTCTGTTTTCATCTAATAATCAGTCTGTCGAACCCGCTCCTTTGCTCAGATTTCAGATAATCATACCTTAATTATGTTATGTAATACATTCTAATCGAAAGGGAAATTCACCAAGAACTTTAGCCAATCTTGCCTTGAAAAAAATTTATTTTAGCAAAATAATTTCCTGAGGTAAATAATATTTTGTGTAAAAATAATGATGTAATCGTCGATTTTTCGAGTGAATGCCGAAGCTAAACGTGGTTATTTTATATTATTTTTTTTTATTTTAACTTTATGAGTAAAACCTCAAATTGTAATATTTAAATAAAATTTATCTAATTCATTTAATGAAGATAATATAAGCGAAACTCAATCGAAAATCTGGAAACAGAAAAATCAGAAAAACATATTGATACCTCTGGGACGTAAGTATTTTATCATCAAGCCATGCCAACTCAGAATCAACTTAACTGAACATCTCCTTGAAAAGTCGTTAAAAGCTATTAACAAAAATAAATTAAAAATCACTACTCATAATAATAAACAAATTAAAATTAACTACTAATTGGAATTCCACAGAGCCGAACCCTCTGATGTGAAAATATCTGGAGTCGGTGAATTATTTTCCCATTTGGTCTCTCGTAGGCTGACATGCTGTTCTTGTATTGTTTTGTATTTATAATACTTATATAGTGCAATTGCATAGCGTGGATTGAATAGATGATCATTTGAGAAGTGTGTGAAAGGGTTTAGTTTTTCCTGTGGGGAAAATTTAACCCGGACATTTAAATCTGGTGCGTAAATAATGAACAAATTAAAAATAACTACTAATATTAAGTAACTAATTTCACCAATTTTTTCATCACTTTTAATGACTTTTCAAAGGAGGTGATGAGTTGAGTTCATTCTGAGATGTTCGGTCACCATATCATCAAGTACCTATTAGAAAAAATATTAGGCGGAAAGAAACGAAGTAGGTAGAGTGAGGTGCAAGGATAGATTTCATGGCTTTAATATATGTAAATCTTACAATATTTTCAGTAAAATTTTTAAGTTTATCCTGCTTATTTTTAACAAGATCTTGTATAAAAAATGCAAGGTGTGCGAAATGATTAATATTTGCAAAACTTAAAAATAAATTAAAGCATAAAAGCTCTCGAACTACTGCCATCTTTCTACTGTCAAGATTATATGGGTAAATCCGACAATCTGTAGATTGTTTGCCAGACCGAGTTAAAAGTGGTATGAATTACACCAATTTCTTGAAAACTACAATTTTAGCAATTAATACAAAATATTATATTGAATCATTGATCATTATTGAAATCCAGGTGGTGCTGGGTAATATCTGTTGTGTGTCGTGCTGTCCTATATCTCTTATATTTAAAAAGACTAAAGATAAAGACCATAAATTGACTAATTCCGGAATATATAAACTCAAATGCAATGATTGTCCCTCATTTTATATTGGAAAAACAACTCGTAATTTTGAAATCAGAATCAAAGAACATTTAAGGTGTCTTAATAATAATAATTTTTCTGAGTTCGCTAACCATATCATTGAAAATAACCATAGTTTTGAAAAAAATACGCCGATAAATATTCTTCATATTAATCATAAAGGAAAACGTTTGGATAACTTAGAAGCCTTGGAAATTAAAAAATCCCTTAAAAATAATGAATCTATTATCAACAAACAAAAAATATTATCTTATAGCCCAATCATGGATTTGTTCCCATACCCACCCACTCTACATTAGTACCTACCCACCCAATCTACATTAATAACTAGCAACGGCTCCACTCCTACCATAATAAAACATTGTTCGAAACTGTCAAATTAGTATAAGCTTTCCCTGAAGAAGGAACGTTTGTTCCGAAACTGGTAGGATTTACGCATTATATAAGTGGTTTATACAAAGTTGTATTGTTTCATTTTTCTTATATTTAAATTCATTTAGCATTTCAGATTTCATTCTTTTTCTTTACTTCCATGTATAGCCTCCTTTACTCATAATTTTGACGTGTGGGTCACCTTTACTAAATATTTCGATGCATTTTATCTACAAGCTCTTTTGTCATCTGCTCCTTTGTCATCCAGCTCTGTGGTCATCCATCACTTTCTCTTTTTCATGTTTATAAATTCTCAATTTCATTTCTTGCTACCTCATTCTACAAATTCAAACCCCAGTGCTCAGATTAGCATCAAACCTGTGTTAACTTGCTCTTCATTTGAATTAAAGTAACAACAATATCATTATCATTATCATTACATAGTATAAAATGAAGTCGCTCAAAATGGATGTGCACGTTAATCTTTTAAACTACGCAACGGATTTTCATACGGTTTTCACCAATAGATAGAGTGATTGAAGAGGAATGTTTATATATATAATACATGCAAATCATCATCATCATTATCATCATCATTACATAGTATAAAATGAAGTCGCTCAAAATGGATGTGCACGTTAATCTTTTAAACTACGTGCACGTTAATCTTACTACGAAACTACGCAACGGATTTTCATACGGTTTTCACCAATAGATAGAGTGATTGAAGAGGAATGTTTATATATATAATACATGCAAATCATCATCATCATTATCATCATCATCATTATCATTATCATCATTTCATTATCATCATCATTATCATTACATAGTATAAAATGAAGTCGCTCAAAATGGATGTGCACGTTAATCTTTTAAACTACGCAACGGATTTTCATACGGTTTTCACCAATAGATAGAGTGATTGAAGAGGAATGTTTATATATATAATACATGCAAATCATCATCATCATTATCATCATCATTACATAGTATAAAATGAAGTCGCTCAAAATGGATGTGCACGTTAATCTTTTAAACTACGTGCACGTTAATCTTACTACGAAACTACGCAACGGATTTTCATACGGTTTTCACCAATAGATAGAGTGATTGAAGAGGAATGTTTATATATATAATACATGCAAATCATCATCATCATTATCATCATCATCATTATCATTATCATCATTTCATTATCATCATCATTACATAGTATAAAATGAAGTCGCTCAAAATGGATGTGCACGTTAATCTTTTAAACTACGCAACGGATTTTCATACGGTTTTCACCAATAGATAGAGTGATTGAAGAGGAATGTTTATATATATAATACATGCAAATTATATTAAAGAAAAGCCGAGCAATTCAAAGAAAACATATTTTTGTGCGATTTAAAACGGCTGGCGGGCCGTACTATAGTCACTTTTGAAATTCGTTCTACGGAAGAAATTGGAAAATAGATGTCCTAGAGTAAGTAGGTATTTGATTTTCCCTTTTCAAATATCCAATTCAGGCAGCGGGCAGCGGGCAGCTGGCAAGCGGGTGGTGTGGATTTTATAAAGATGGGTAATGGCGTCGTGTTTCGTTAGCCACAGCAACGCGTGGCCGGGTCTGCTAGTTAAGTATAAATCATAACTGTTTTTATTAACAAAGGATAACTCTCAAATCAAACATAACCTCTCAATCTCTCTGTACGGTACCCCTCGATTTTGGATATGAAGAAGTCTACTTAACCTGAAGAAGTCTACTTAACCTGCTTAACCTGCACAACTTACAGAAGACTGTCTGGAGACTGGTCCCTAGGACCCTACAATATCCACTATTTAATTATACTAGGTAACTAATTCTACTAAAGGCTTTGTTACGATGGTCACTTAAGTCGGTCAAAGAATCGATATCTTACGCTTCATAATTGCTTCGTCATTGTCGTTGTACGTCGCCATGCTTTCCAGCTGAGGTCAGTTATACGTTATATAATGCATGTACTTTATACATCTTTCTGAATTAAAGTCAGTGAGATTCCGTGCTTACCTGTATTAATCACTTCCCCAGAGATGAATTATTCTCCAACGTATGACGATAAAAACAAATAATTAACTTCGTTTCATCGGCTACTTTTAGATCATGGAAACTTAATCATGATTCCAATTTTCCAATTATCATAATGGAAGTCATAATAATAACTAAAACCACGTAAGTAGTTTCAATGTAGTTTGGCTGTTTCTTTTATCAAGGCGCATTTCTTATTTCTTTCTGCATTTTCCGAATACACAAAGATTAAAAGTAATGATTTATTAACTACATCTGGCAAAACCATTTTTTTTTACATTAGCTCCACACAAAAGGCCCAGAGGAAAATAATTTCCCTCAGGGCTTATGTCATCTTTGGGGATGCTGTGTGCAAGGGTTTTTTAGGAAGTAGGAAAGGAGAGTTCTGGGAAGGAAAAGGGTTTAAGGGGTGGGTAGGAATCTGGGGTTCAGTGTGTCCTGGTCATCCGCCTCCAAGACCTAGACAAACCTCACTCCATGAACCCGGGCACCCCTGCTGAATCACCAAACGTAGCGAACCACTTGGGGTGACCTATGGTAGAGGTGTTGGTTATCCAATAACGGTTCCCGGGGGCAGCGGTACCCATACCCGCCTCCAAAATTGAAGTACCTTTATACCGCATATACACGGAAGATATGGGGAAAAGGAAGTTTTAAAATAAGTGGAAGGATGTGGGGAAAAAGAAAAAAAGTTTAGGCAACATTCACCCAATTAATTAGTTAGGTATAAAAAAACTAAGATAATTGTGTGTGGCCATTATTGTGAACTATCACCACAAATCCGCCAAGAGGCCAGAAAATGACAAAAAATTGTTAACCAAAATTACCACAGTAATATTTAAAAGTGTTCTATTTAAATTAAAACATCTGACCAAAGTAACTAAAAACTATAGCTACATCTGAAAAAGCTTTATATCTAAATTGATTTAAATATATACGATATTAGTAATAGAGTAACCCGCGCGCTAATAAAAATATATTTCTTATTTAAAATTAATAATACCGCTTTTCCTTTCATCAACGAGCTTTTCTTATTTATATCAGCATTTTATTATGTAAAAGGTTTTTAAAAAATGCCCATTTCCGAGAAATCCGTAGCATTATTTAAGGCTGTATTTTAAATTTACGAAAACTCAATTTTCACCTCTTTATTCTGGCCTGCACTTATTTTTAGCCTCAGAACTTGCACCCTTCCGCTCTTGAACCATCCCTGGTCCAATTTTCCTTGAAAATTTATGGCCGTAACGTGCTGCAGCTTTGAAAGCTTGGTGAAAGAAAGTGGGCATTCTGCTGAAATTCTTTTAGAAATGAGAGGTGATATTCTGTAAAATTACAATTCGCTAGAAGAATTAATAAATTTGATAAATGAATCTGAAAAATTATACAGGTAAGTAAAATAGTGAAATAGAGGTAATATTCTCGAAAGCTTTTAAAATAAAGTTAATAATACTCGTATTAATGTGGTGGTTGCAAAATTAAGTTAATTTAGTCAAGTATAAGCAGCTAAATGGAAGTATTTGTAACATGTCCGAAATTCAAACTATTCATCAACGATTTAAAATGTTCAAATATTTTTTTAATGATGTTATAATTCTGGTCATTTTGGCTATTTAAGAATATATTCTCTAGGATCAGCAAAAATTCAAGCTTTTCCATAGCAAATGTAATTTCTAAGCAGATATATCCATCATCAGAAATATGTAAGTAAACATATTTGGACATTTTTTATATTTATAGACCAGTTTTAGTGAAAAATCTCCACAAAAGGGACGAATCATTTATCTGTCCATAACTTGGAAGGTATATTCGCCTGAATTTTTGGAAAAAACTATGCTACGCATTGTCTTACCTTTTAAACTTATGTACAGAAATGGTGAAGAACGAATCAAAATCGCATGCGAAGCTATCTAGTAAAACTAGTGGAAAAGAAATATATTTTTTCCACGCAGGAAGCTCTGAGAGAAAAAAAAAACTTAATCCCTTAGGGCCTATGTCGTCTTTGAGGATGCGGTGTTAACGTACGGAGCTCTGACATGAGCTATGACACCAGAGTTTATAAATAGATAGGAGTTAGTCAATAATCTTAAACAATTCGTGCACAAACTTGAAGTCACGATAATCTAGACGTACGCTTATGATATAAACCTCCTCAAGCATGTTACCCTTTCATCACTCTGACATTCCTATTAATAAAAGTTTCTATATCACAACCCCCTCCCTTGTGAACTCATCCCGTGGCACGGTACAGCATTATACAGTTATACAGTATAGACTCACTTTGATCTCAACTCAAGGCATTCCATGTGTATGATGGAAGAATCTCGGGAAATATACGAAACATCTCGTGTGAATTACGCGCTGGTATATTAATCGTACGATGTCATGGGTCATTGACTTTCAAATTTAAATCTTCGGATTATCTCAGATATTGCCACTCTGAACGTATTTATCTCACAACTTAATCTGAAATATGCTGCTGTATCACAAATTAGACAGCGTGCTTTGTTCGCCGATGTCACAAATTAATGTGATCCAAAAAGTTATGCATTTGATGGCAAAAATTAGACCATTTGATTATTTCAATCATTGCCATTTACTTTACCTGACATGAGCGACTAAGCGACCGTATCATTATTTTCTTACTTTGACAGATTCTGATAACAAGATAAGTTTCAAATTCTCTAAAATAGAGCAATGAGAATAATACTTAAGGGAAATAGATTTCAAAAGTAACCCAAGTGTTAAAAGAGCTAAACCGCCTAACAGTGAAATAGATGTTGTCCTTGAACGCGATGATATTTATAAACAAAATAATAAACAACCTATTACCGAAAACATTTTCAATCAATATTATGTACAACTATGATATTCACAGACAAGAAAGATGTGCAATGAAATCTGACTCCCAAAAAAGGACAAAGCCAATACGCAAAACAGTTTACTCTTCTTGGGGTTTAGTTTAACAGTTTACCTTTCTCTACTGCGCGGTGGTGAAAAATTATAATGCGCTGCCGGAAAGTATAGAATCTACACAAATTAGTAAATTCAACAAAATTATAGATGGGTTGTTTAAAAAAGTTTGAACAATTTATAATTTTTTTTAGGTAATCTTCACGCTCTGTGAAACTTTTTTAATTATTGACAACATTATTATGTTCATCTAACTAACTAATTAACCATTAAACCATTTCCCCTCAGGTGTAGACAGAGAGGATGCATGGCCAAACAACTCGGTATTGGCACACTATATAACACTCGGTATTGCTTCATTCATATTCACATATCTGATAAAATATACCTTCCGTGGTGTTGACTCTCGACATGGCCCCACTCAAGTACTTGGTTCGCTTATGGAACTTGTTTAAGTTTCATTGCTAACGCTGCACAAGAGTCCCAACTGTCCGGAGCCAGTAGGATTATGGTACGAATCCCCACTTGGGGTATGTTTTCAGGCTGAAGGGAGCGGGAAAAGGAAGTAAACAGGGAAAGAGGAGGCTGGAATGTATCTACCTGTGTATTAAGACATGTCGCCAAACACAGCTAAAGCCATTTCAGGCATGTTTTTGATTCTAATTGGAGGTATTTCAATAGGGCGATACCAGTTTAGTTGGAAAGAAAATCTGTTTTCTTTCGTACCTACGTGCCCGGAAGCTCACATAAGAAAAGGGAAACTTGTAAATCTATATAGAAAACCCAAATAAACTTTTTTTACATAATCATTTAGATTTTCTAGGATTTTTTTTTCCATTTTATCGGCAACGAAAGGGTTAAAAAGCCAGGGTTTTGGAGCTAGGTCTACGCTTCGACTCGTTTTAAAATCCATTAAAAAGCTGTGGTTAACCCATAGCGACCGATTTTTTTTAAATTGGCTTGAAAAATCGGATTTGATTTACTTGAAAACGAGAGTTCAAATTAAACAAAAATGCACGACAATTTTTTTTCCAAATATGTAAAATCGTAATATCTGCCTCAGGCACATCACGATCTGCCACCATTCCACGATGCGACAGATCATAATGTGGCTAGGAGCATCATGATCTGTCTGATTTTACGATCGGCCTACGACATATACAAAATTTTTAAAAACATGAAAACCTTCAGTCTTAACCCGGCGGTACTCGCTAGGTATTTACGAACATGAACACTCGCTACCGGGTAATAAATACCACAGAGTTTAATTGCCGTTATTTTCAAAAAGACGTTTGAAATTCAATGTTTGACAATGTATTTGTGTTATTGGTACTATTGTTCATAAATAAAACTTCAAATGCAATTTTTAATGTCTATTTATGTGTATTGTGAGTTTATCGTAAAAAATAATCAAAAAATATTTTTTTTCTTAGTAATCTTACATAAATCAACAATAATATATTTTTTTCCTACAAATTTGGCAAAATTGAGATCGGTATCGAAAATAAACTAGGTACACTCCTAAAATACTAAAAAATAATGATACCTTTATACTGAGTGAACATTGAGATATTCAACACTAAACAAACTGTATAAAATATTTTGCTAAAAACGAAACTACTTCATTCTATCATAGCAATCCTCATATATTGGGGTTGTATGCTTGCGGCATATCTTTTTAAAGCACAATTCGCAAAACCAACTTCTGAATCTGAAGGTAGACGGTCAAAAACATTTTCTGAATTTGAGGGCGCGCCTGAACTATCATCTTCCTGTTCAGTTTCACTTTTGTGTTCAGTGTTCTCCTCAAAATCTTCTATTTCTGACACATTTTCTTCTCCGCTGTCATCTTCTTTAAGCAGCTCTTATATTATACTATCACTTAGAGGAATACTCATTTTATTACAGCTCTAAAACAAAAAACATAGTCCTAAACATATTGAAAAATAATGGAACAAGGATCGTCGCTACCGGGTATTTTTTACCCATACTCACTTTAAACGTCCGTCGTTAACAAGCGCCATGCGCAAACTGACCGGCCTGCGGGGTGAGGGCGTGTGAACTATCGGTTTGAAGGTTACTTAGAATCTTGGGTTGCCAGAACGCTTAGAAAAAAAAAACAACCAATTTTTTGTACTCTGTGGTATTTTTTACCCGGTAGCGAGTATCGCCGGTTTAAGTATTATTAATATTAACCCCAAAAAATATTAAATCATGATATAAAAACGAGAAAAAATATATAAATCTCATCCTTGTGATATTAATATTATTAGTATTGGAAAAGATCGACGAGAGATAACGCGACTGTTGTCATAAGAACTTGCGTGTGTTTACAGAAAAATATCACTTATTTCACAAATAAACATCGCCTTAAGGACAAAGGATTCGTGGAAAGATAAAGCCGGGTTTTCGTCAATTCGCAGGCTGTTGGGGGTAGATTAGGGGAGGAAAATGGCGGTCGGCGGGGTAATTTACCCCTTACATCTCGCAGATAAACGTACGTAAATATTTTCACGAATTGCCTGTGCTCGGATTGAAGGTGTTTTTTTTTTTCAAAAAACATCTTGGGACTGTGGAAGAGAAAATCTGATATTCATACTCATTAGAGAAACTCCAAAGAAAAGCGTGCCGGCCGTAGACACAAACCACGGTACTTCTAAAAACAATTCAATGAGAAGTTCAATTCTTTCTGACGAGTTTTTTTGAAAATCTGAACTATATTAATATCAAAACAAGTAGTTCCATAAAAACAACTTTTCTTTGCAGGACAATGGTAAATTAATAATTTAAAAAATCAGAGTTTGCAATTCACACGGCGGTAAAACTGAAACCTTCAAAAAACTAAAGTAGACAAGAGTGGGGAGACTACAAAGCACCGCACAAAGAGGAGACCGATAGGCTCCGATAGGATATGCTACGAAACACCGCACAAAGAGGAGACCGATTATACTATCTCATTATTTCGCAGGCTAAATCCTATGGATATATAATATATAATCCTATAGTGTTCGTCTCTTTTTAGTGTCGCTCGTTTCCATTTCATCGAGTTTCATATCACAACGGTGCTAAAGAAGTTTTCACTTCAAAAACTCTCCAAAGTCATGCGATTGATGCTATCGTGCACGAACGCTGTACTCTCTTAATTTAAACGTATTATACTCCAGTCAAAATAGACGAAAAAAGGTGCTGACCTCACATTAATTCTTAAAAAGCTGAATTTTTGTATAAGTCTTGAATACATCATTACGAATGCTATGTCAAAAGTCCCCATCGATCCCGCTCTGGCAAGGTTTTTTTTTTCGAGTTCAAAGGTCACATTTTTTAGTTTTTTGCGTATATCTCTGAAACGGTAAGAGCTATCGAAAAAATATGTTGTAAAAGTTTGTAGATCGTAAAATTCTCTACAAAAATGATATCAATACTTTTTTCTCTACGAAATACCGTTCTCGTTTTATCACGATTTCAAACCTAGAAAATACGAAATTAACAGACAAGCTCGCGGGTTTCGACCAGGAACCACCGATACGTTCGTGAAATTCCGCCAAGAAGTCTAACCAAGTGACCGTGAAAGTGCAATAACAAGTGAAAGAAATAGATAACTAAGTTTAAAGTGCCTAGTGACTGTATGCGTACGCGGAGACTCCATCATCAGCATCCAAAGGGAAGTGACTGAACATTTTAATTATATTAACCACCGAAGTGATTCGATTCTGAACAATTGCAAAAAGACTTTACCGTAGAATTAAGCAAACAGACTTTCTAATTTTAAGACTAATTAATTAAGTAATTTTAAGACTAACACTAGATTAATAATTAACACCAGCCTTTTGTGTCCTACTAGAATAAATGTATCGTTTCTTAAATCAGTAGCTTTTTTAATTTGTTCCTCCTTACTTTTAAGTTTATAGTTTTAGTTTGAACCCGCCATGAGGCGTGGGTGTATCAATTGGAATATTGGTTTTTGTGACTCATACGTGGAAAATACACGATTCTGAGTAAATCAACGTCCATCCCTAATTCATTAGTCGGTTGGCCTTATGTCTGCCTGTTACTGCCGGCGCACACCTGCATTTTTGGGATTTTCCATAGGAACCGGCGTAAACCTGCATTTTTCGGATTTTATATCTTCAGTATGTTCGTAGACACTTCGGTCACAACGTTACCATAGTATTTGATGGTTATACCGATTGCATGAAAAATATCAATGCTGCATAACAACGTCGTCGAGCTACAAAAATATCTTCATCGTCTGATGTAGTTTTTGATCGATCAATGACTGTTCCAACAAACCAACAACAATTTCTCGCTAATGTTCACAATAAAACTCGCTTGATTTCGATGTTGTGTGAAGAATTTGCAGCTGCCAAAATTCTTGTGAAACAAGCTAATAATGATGCTGATGTTTGAAATTTGTCATTATTGAAACCGCAATAGATCGATTCGGTAGCAACAATATAACTGTCGTTGTTGGAGAAGATGTAGATTTATTAATAATACTGACTGCACGAACTCCAAGTGATAAGATCATTTACTTTTTAAAACCTGGGAAAGCTCAAATTCAAACAAAAATATATTAGTCACAAAGTTTAACTGCATATCCAAAATGTTGAGCTCATATTTTATTCCTATATGCGATAACTGGCTGCGATACGACATCAGCAATTTTCAAAGGGGGAAAAACTGCAGTATTTAAATTGTTTGAAAAACGTAATGATTTGATAGATAACGCAGAAGTATTTAAAAACATCAACTCTTCAGCAGACGTCATCCTCACTTACGGAATTCACTTTCTTCTTGCTTTATATGGAGCTCCGAAAAAAATGGAATCGATAGACAAGTATAGATTTTTGAATTTCGTGAAAAATACAAGGAACAATAAAAGAGTGCAATTATCTTGTCTCCCTCCAACATCTGCTTCTGCTTATCAACACGTGTTTCGTGTATTCTACCAAGTGCAAGTGTGGCTGGGCAATCAACTGAATCCTGAATAGGGCATTACCAGAGAAAACCAGAAATATGTCATTTTCAAATCAGATTTTAGACGTATTGACTCTTTTCCACAAAAAAATATAAATGGATTCCGAAAGATTGTTCTTTTATCTAGCATTCGCATGTAATAATTTTTTTTATATTTTTAGTATAATAAGGTTATTCCATAGGTCGTTGGCAGATTTATTAAATTTTCAAAAAAGATTTTGTATTATACCACACCCATTTCAAATAATATAATCATGCAATAAAATAAATCAATATTATCTAGCAAACGCATGTTTTAGAATTTTAATTTTAGTTTCAATAAAATCATTAAAAAATATGTACGTACATGTGTTTCTTGACGAAAATTGGTCCATTTGTGTATTTATTTACGCACTTACAAACTAATATATTTCAGATTTTTTTAACATTCTTATTAAATTTAGACATTATTGAAAAATGATAAATACTTTAATCAAAAAATAACTACAAAAAATATGTTATTATAATAGTTTTATCATCACGCCTTTCAGCATTTTTGGATGAAGGTATAAATAAAGCTAATTTGAATTGAAAAAAAATCGATATTGAGTTAAAATTTAAAAAAGCTGGTACGGAGAATAATTAGTCTTTCTCATTGTAACCGCCCTGCACGATCGTAAGGACAACTTTCGACGAAATGTGGATTTTCGTCCACTGGCTGGTTAAACGCTCTGAAGACTGAGGCTGGAAATTGATGAATAATAGTTTGGAGCCAATCCGTACTTTACTTCCACCTGCTTCAGAGAAACTGCTGAATGCAATTTTTTGTAATTGCAAAAAAGGCTGTACGAACAATTGTGGATGCAGAAAAGTTGGATTGTTTTGTTCACCAGTCTGCACCAACTGTCAAGGCCACTCTTGCACTAATGCTGAATCAAATGCAACAGATGAAGATTCTTTCGAAAACGATGAGGATCTAACTGATATATCTCTCTTCTTAGAGCAGTCAACACAAATTGAGCAAAAAGAGGAAGAAGAGAGCGAGGAAGAAGAAACGGAGGCGTCTACTAATATCTACAGGAATTCCAAAAACTGAAAAAATCGAACTAATATCTATGAGAATCAAAGTGTTGACGAATATCTACAGCTCAAACTGTTGACTAATATCTATGGGAACCAAAGTGTTGACGAATATCTACAGCACTGGCAGAGGTTGGATTTGCAATTATGTATAGCATATTGGAATAACGTAATATTGCGTATGCAGTTTAAAAAACTTAATTTATGTAAGTATGTACGTAAAAATCCCTAATATCGGACTATTGGACACATTTAGCTGATAAGTCCAACCTACGCTCTGTAGATATTAGTTCAACCTACGCTCTGTAGATATTAATCAACACTCTGAAGTTGGTAGATATTAGTTCAACATATGAGCTGTAGATATTCGTCAAACATACAGGCTGTAGATATTAGTATCTGGAGTCGAAGAAACGAGTGATAATGTAGAATCTGATGATGAATAATGTAAATTTCTTGCTGCTACAATTGGCCGCACACGCCGGACCAATTTTACCTTTTTACCTGAAAAGTGCCTCTAAAAATTGGAATTTCGAAAAAAGGTATTTATCTTTTTTACTTGTACTATCGTGTAGAATCTCCTCCCGAAGTTAATGCACTTTACCCCCGGACACCCTGTATCGTGGAGTATTTCTACTGGGGAAACCACATTTTAAAAAAAGCGCCAAGTACCTACACTACCTCAAAGGTGGTGCGGAAATGTGTGCATACCTACGGTCTGAAACCGCGATAATTCGAGAACGGTGCTTCGTAGAGAAAATAGTCAATAGTACTTTTTTGTAGAGAATTTTACGATCTACAAACTTTTACTCAATATTTTTTCGATAGCTCTTACCGTTTCAGAGATATACGCAAAAAACAAAAAATGGTGACCTTTGACCTCGAAAAAAAAAACCTTGCCAGAGCGGGATCGATGGGGACTTTTGACATAGCATTCGTAATGACGTATTCAAGACTTATACAAAAATTCAGCTTTAAAGAATTAATGCGAGGTGGAATGTCTATTTTGACTGGATTATTATGTGGGCTGGTATCGGTGGTGATACTATGAAAATATAGCGTTATTATGTGAGTAGCTCGTTGTTGTGTATTCATATGTCTAGATTCTAGATTATTACAACTATTTTGTTGAGATTAATTTCATCGTGAGCTCTAGAACTCAAAATAATCCATTTAGTTATTAAAAATCGTAAAACATGGGTACTATTAGTTGGAACATTTATAAACCGTCTATTCACGAAAAGTTTTTTCGAGGGGCAATAAATTGCTGGAAGAAGTTCAGGATAGTTAAGCGAGTAATAATATTTATAACTTTTAAGCGATACTTATGGAATATTTTTTGTAGGTGTTTTTAAATGTGAAAAATGCTCCAAGAAAAACTTCGCTGAGCTTTTTGCCAGTTGAATAAACGTTTCCTCATTATTTTAATACGATCAAGAAAATGGAAGAAGTTACAGTTTCCACGTGATTTGAACTTTGAATCGTTTAAGTCTGATGGAGCTGACTTCATTAACTTTTATTATAACTTAAATTTCGTACAATTCTTCGTTTTGGGCGCGGAATCTTTATTTAATAATGCCGAATCATCAGGGTGGGTACAAACCCCGCATTTGGGTTAAGTCCCAACAACGTAGAAGCAAGTCTAGCGTAAAAATCAGTCTAGTTTAGGGCAGCGCCCACGAAACTAGATTTAGATTCTGGCAGTCTCGTTCCTCAATATCGGTCATTTTGTCCCCATCACTAGTCTGGCGGAGCGTTCCGTGGGCGGGAAAATTGAAGCGGCTCTTTTTTGTTCCGAAAGCATAAGCGGTGTTGAGTATAGGGTTGCACAGACGATCGACATCGTAGCTGGTAGGTACCCAGTATCGATATTTTGACGCTTTTCTATTCTGAAGCTACGTTATTTTCCGCCGAGGCTTAATGGATGGCTTAATTTAAATTTTGTACTGTAAGTCGGCGTTTGGTATTCGCTTAGCAAATTGAAAAATATAGCGAAACGAACAAGAAAAAGGTTTTAAGCTGATGTATTTTGTGAATTTTCTCACGTCTCTGAAAGTGAGAAAGTATACTGATCTGTTTTTTTAAAGTAATTGATGTATTGTTCATCCTACATCATTGTAGGGATAGCTGGAATATAGTAGGTAGTGATAGTATTTTAATGAAGATGTGATTTTAATCAATTAATGCATTCGGTAATTAATTTTAATGAATTAATCACCGAAATATTTTTCTTCCTCCAAATAAGAAGAATTCCTTTGCTATAATTATGTAAAAAAACTGCAAGCAAATCGAGAGAATAATATGAAGGATGGCAAAAGCTTGGTTGGCGTGACGCAAGCCTACGCAGCTTCCGTTCTCAGGAACACTTCCGGTCTGGTCAACTTCCAGATCGGAAGGGAGAAGGACCCCCAGAACAGTGAGGTGGCTCAGCTCATCAGGCAGAGTCTTCAAGCTGACCGGGAATGAGAAGAAAGGTACTTTTCTTTCAGGAAATTAACTTACACTTAATTAACACGTAATTACTAACGTAATTACTAACGAGTGTAATTCCCATTCTATACATTCGACAGAACTTCTTGCTGAGACATTCGATGATACTTTTATCGAGGCAAGGGAGTCCCAATGCTCCCTCTTTACTCTCATATAGTGCAGTTGTTGCTTGGATTATTATTGGTTGTGCAGCAGCTGCGTTCGCCCATTCCCATTACCACCTCCACAGTGAAGGTTCGTCTCGTTAGATGTGGGTTCAAGCATCGACTTAGTGACATGAGAAAAGATAAAGAAAAGTGAAGATGGTCAACTATATTATGGTCCTGTACCTTTAAAAAAAGAATGAAGTTATTAAAACAATAAAAACCTGTAAACTTCAATGCCAAGGATGTGTGATCAGACAACCAGAAAAGTACGAGATCTTGCATCTCATAATGCAGGAAAAGATTGCTGGAAGTCGGGGTCCTGGAAGGAGAACATCATGGCTGTAACACCTGAGACAGTGGTTTGGCCAGTCGACTGTGGAGCTGTTCCGGGCCGCAGTAAACAAAGCCAACGTCCGTTGAATGGACAGGGCACGAGAAGAAGCAGATACATTTTCTGCCTGTACAGTACATTTTTACGTAGCATCGCGTTCATTGGTCAAATCATTATACATATACTTTTGAATCGGTGATCGATGAACCGGTGGATGCAATTTTTAGCCACAAGTTGTTATAATGGTTTGACTAGTTTGTAGTTAGAAGTAATATTGTAGAAATATATTATAAGTTTGTACAGCGCCCTTGAGGTGATTTTTCACAAAAATTGCGCTATACAAATCATCCAAATATTATTATTATTATTAAAATTATACTAATCTCAGTGAGATCTTTTACATGACGTCATCGTTATAGTATCTTCTGTATTTTTTGTTGTCAAATACGACGCGTCAGAAGGAAGAGGGCGAACATAAACGACGTCCGTACGACGTTTGGAACTAGTTTTTTGATAAAAGCTGTTTAAAAATAATTGTTTCTTACCATCGTGGTACGAGAATACAACAGAATGGAGTTTGCAGGAAAACACTTCTTCTTCTTCCTTAGCACAATTTATTTAATGCAATAAAATACAACTACAAAGATACCTCGATATCTCTACCGTCAGTTTTTCACAATACTGAACCGTAGGTACAACACGTACCTCCCAGCTTCAGTTCAATTACACAACTCACTGCAAGTATCTGTCAGCTCGAGTTCAACTTCTTAACTAATTCCTACTTCCTACATTATCAACCTCTCCATATTTAAAGTAAAACACAGAAATCCTAACGGTACAAAAATGGTTGAAACTGAGATTTGAAAACGTTCCCAAATCTCGGATTTTAAAATCTAACATATAAAAAACAATAAAACCATTACATGAAGTCGGCCCTTCAATAAAATTACCTCTTAAACACTTAGGGACAAATAAATATTGCGAATTTTATGATTATTAGGGAGGTTCCTATTATTAGGTAAAAATGCCGCCAGCGTACTTCTCCTTGGGGGTGTCATAAACATAAAACACTTTGAAAATAATAAAAGAATTTGTTCCAAATTTATAAAGGAATGTCTCCATATAATACCAGCCATATAAACATATTAGTTTAAAAGGTTTGGACCTTGCTGGTGAAGAAATCGTGAGAAAATTTTATTTGCATATTTTAAAAGGCGATATTTCGTTTATCTACATCAGGGTTTCCCAAACTGTGTTCCGCGGAACATTAGGGTTCCGCCGAACTTGAATAGGGGTTCCGCGACGATTTGTCGTAAGAATTTAATTTAATATAAAATACACATATTCATATTTCAACACTACTGATATTATTCACGATAAATTATTACTTGTATAAATATTTCACAATAGTTCATAAGGTAGGTACTAGACGCTTCCAGGTGGAAGGACTAAGCTTTATGGAAGTTGAAAGAGCCGTTCATGCTGTTATTGCAGTAAGTCTCCATTTTACTTACTAAAAAAATCTCGGAAGTTTATAACGTGGTTTATAATACTCTCAAAGACTCATTAATGAGAACATCCGTGCGATGTGGAAACAATAACAACTGAATAGCGGGTCTGCATGTGTTTCACAAAATTTCTGTTCCCAATGAAACAAAAACTTATTTTTTACGATATCGACTTTACCTGGAAGAAAAATAATGTAAAAATCAATCATTCTTACATCTTTGTTAGCAATTAGCCGAACTATAAACGCGCATGGTGCCGTTGATGAAAAAGTGAAAAAAAATTAAGTTTGGATTTCATCAGTTCAACCTAATTATTTTGATTATTTTCCTGCCTTACGTGACTGCTGAATGAATTAAATTTTAAAGAGGATGAAGAGGTTTCCAAAGAATTTTAAGAACACCTTCATAACTTGAAAACAACTCTTTCGCAAAATTTTCAGAAAACTAGTAAGGACGATTCCTGGGTTCGGAATCCATTTTCCGTGACAGCTAAATTAGTAGGCTTAAGCGCAAGTGAATATGAAAATCCAATTAATTTAATTAGTGACTAATTTGAAATAAAAATCAGGATTTAAATGATTTCTGGGCGAGTTTGTCAGAAGATTACCCCAATTTATCAAAACATACTATTTATTATTATTTATACTTCCGTTTTCCACAACCTATTTATGCGAAGCAAGATTTTCTAAGTATGCTGCAATAAAGTCAAAGTATAGGAACAAGTTCGATGCCACACCAGATATTAGAATCCAACTTACCAATATTGTGCCTGATATCAAGAAGATAATATCTGCAATTCACAGACTCATCATGTGTCAAAGTCATTAGGTGCTTTATTTATTCCACTTTTTTGTTTATATTCCATTTTTTTGTTAGTGTACATAATAACATTTTTTTGTTTGTTTTTTGTTTCATTTTTTTGTTTGTGTACAAAATAACATTTTTTAAATTTTTTTTATTATTAGGAATTTTTTGAAATAGGCAATTCACCCTAAAAAGAATGCTTTGTACCCAACCTAAAAAAATAAGCCAAGTGTTCCGTTAAAATTTATGGCTTTGCAAAGTGTTCCATTGCAGAAAAAGTTTGGGAAACCCTGATCTACATGAACTGTTTACTGTTTGAAATGTACCAATTTATTGCATAAAATATTTTCATTATGTACCTGCTGACAAACTACATAATAAGTTTAGCGGGTTTAAATGTTTGATAAATAAGTAAAAAAAAAATTACGAACTAAATATGATTAAATTAAAAAAATCTCATTCTGGAACAAACAATAATCAATTTAATTTTTAAAACATTTGCAAAATTGTATATGCACATATGTACGCATTTGGTATTATAAATACATAGTTAATTTTTACCTACATAGTTAATTTTTAAAACATTTGCATAATTTTATATGTATTTGGTATTGTAAATACGAGTACATTGTAATACATTGTACATTGTAATGTATGTTAATTCGTTATTTGGATACTAGTGCGTCATGTATTGTAATACATATTCTGCAAGAATTGTTGGAAATGTTGCTTTTGAAAAATTTTACTACTTTATACTATCGGAATACACAATGGTTATCCTTCATCACAGAGATAGGAAAAGGCATATTTTTTATGTTAATCGATTAGCGAACACAGAAGGAAAACAAGAAGCAAGAATAGAAATGTAAGTAGCCTTGTCGAGATGGAAAAAACTGCAGCGAATAGAAAGAAGATTTATCGTTTTAGTGGCTTACAGCTAATACTCGAACTATGATATATTTGTTTTGCAGTCGCAAACAGAATCATTCGGAAGGTTATTTTTAATAGTAGCAATTTAGAAATTAACGACTTTTAGATGAACTTATGGCTTAAGACGATCCCCCTAGTTCTGGACCCATTCAGAATCGGGTGGAGTAAGCAACTTTAGGACGTTTACCGTCTTTGACCAATAAAAACCGGAATCAAAAGCCAACAACCGTATTTTGTTATACCGCTAGTATATTTGTACATTGGAGGTTATCCACCACTTACCCGCCCTGGGTACCTAGCATGGTCGATCGATATAGGTTTTATCGAAAATGTCGGTGACTTATCATCGCTCTCAAGCACGACTGCAGGCCGCTAACGAACAAACAACAGTTCACAACGACTAAGGGTTACTGCTTTATTTGACGTGAACTATTGTTCGTTAGAGGCCTGCAGTCGTGCTCGGGAGCGAGGACAAGTTACCGACATCTCTATAAATAAAAATGAATCCCTGAAATGTATGTACGCGCATAACTTCCGAACGAATGGTTTGTATAAAACTATTGGTGAGCTCTGGCATTATGAAATTTGTACAAAAAAAACTGCAATAGAATGTATCGGGACTGAATGTATGGAATGCGGGAGCGGGGAGGGGAGAGGGGGAACTCGGGAGGAGTGGTTTGCGGGACGGGTGAAAGGGGGAGTGGAGTGGAGGGAAGGTTGAGGAAGCGGAGTGGGAACGCGAGAGGGGAAGGGGACGCGGGAGAGGAAGGGGAGGCGGAAGAGGAACGGGACAAATGGGAAAGGACACGCAGGGAGTAACAATTTCTTTATTAAATGGCATAGCAACGCATGCCGGGAACCAGCTAGTTTTCGATAAAACCTATATCGATCGACCATGCTAGATACCCTGGTTTAAGTATCAGATGGTTACTCCTTCAAGGCTCTAGCAAGATTCAATTTTTTTTTTGTTTAGAAGATGCTACATTTATTTATTTTGAACGAATCTAGACCCCAAGTGTCCCTACATACGTTGTTAGAAAGCAGTATGCAAGTGCTTAACAGGAAAAAATACATAATACAATAATCAGGTCAGTTATACAAGCAAAAATAATAGTTAAAGCAAAATAAAACTCAAAAACATCCCAAAAATAAATAATAAAAAAAAATAAAAAAAATAAAACTCCTTCAAGAAGCTCACGAGGCAGCATTGCATCATGTGAAAAATCCTGTAAGCATATAAAAATATGTATAAATCGATAGAGAACATACGATAAACAATTAAGTCTCAAATTATTTCGCAAGTACCAATAAAAAATGTAAATTGCAATCAGCCAAATATAAACCACACTCAGCATCCGTGTCCCTTAGCCAACCACCCAGTGAAGCGTTAAAGAAAGTTAGTTGAGCAATAGAGGTAAAATACCTGAAGACTTAAAGAAAAAAATCGGAGGCGGGACATAGGAAAGTTAAGGCCGTTTAAGAAAGCTCAAGCCTTCACATATTATTGGGGGTGGCGCAAATAAATTTGAGATAAATCTGCAAGAAAAACATATGTAACTTAACTAAACAAATGTACAGAACGAAGCAACGCGAAGAGCAAGGCACGTCTACTCTTCTCGAAATCTGGGAGGCGACCATAAATATACAAACCACCCACGAGGCAACTGAGTGCGAATATACGACATTCTATCGGCCCTTTCGGCCCCATCGGCAGATGGCATAAGGATTAAATTCGCAGTTGAATAACGACTCTATAAAATATAAATTGTGCATTTTAATTTTATTTTATTTTGTGAAGTTCCGAAAATAAAAAGTTTTCCGATTATTTTCTAAGAAATTTTAATAATAATAAAAATCAATAAAAAAAATATATAATTAATAAAATTAATACTAAAAATTATAGGAAGCATATAATCAAAGATTAAAATTAATAAAATTAATGTTAAAAATTATAGGAAGCATGTAATCAAAGATATAAATCAAATTGATGATTTATGTAGAAAGTGTTTATGTAAATATGTTCTGTATTAGCGCCGTCCGAGTATACATTTAGGCACAATCACATTTTAAAAATAATCCACCAACGTTTGGTAATTAAACATAACTTGATTGACTGCCGTAATATAGTACCATATTATGAAAATTAACCAAATTCATTTTTAGAAAATGAATTTTATAAAATATATTATGATAAAACTATACCTGATATAGTTTTACATGACAAAATTTAAAAAATAACTTATTTCATTGATGTAGCTATTCCAAATTCCTGTAATATTCAAAAATTTGTTTCTGAAAAAATAAGAAAATATACAGATTTAGGAAATGCGATAAAAAGAATTTGGCATTCTCAAACTATAAAAATATTACCATTTGTTATTTCGGCTACTGGCATTATACCTAGCTCTCTCATTCAAAATTTAGGCATATTAGATTTGTCAAAGAATTTATATATAAAAATGCAAAAATCAGTCATTTTTTAAACATTTATATTGAGGGATCAGTAGGATTTATAGGTCCAATTAGCAGTTCCACAGAGCCGAACCCTCTGATATGAAAATATCTGGAGTCGGTGAATTATTTTCCCATTTGGTCTCTGGTGGGTTGACATGTTGTTCTTGTATTGTTTTGTATTTATTATACTTATATAGTGCAATTACATAGCGTGAATTGACTAGATGATCATTTGAGGAAGTGTGTTAAAGGGTATAGTTTTCCTGTGGAGAAAATTTAACCCGGGCATTTAAATCTGGTGCATAATGATTTATTGTTTTCATTTCTTAGTAACATGTAGAGATAATGATATCCTCACTGGGATCTCCCGTGTTGAGGATTTCATTTACATATTATAATTCAATTATAAGAAATTAATATGAATTAGTTATAAACATATGTCAGGTAGTATTTTTTTTAAATAATTATAAAATAAATAAGATAGTGTTTTTTTTATAATTCAGTTCAGTAGATTAAGTTTTAGTCTGTATTTGATTAATGTATTTTCTATTTCTGATATCCCTTTATTTAGTATCCAGCTTTTTATTTGAGATTTAAATGTTGTAATGTTGAGAGAGTAGTATTTTATTGTAGAGTTTGATGCCATAATATAAGAAGCTTTTTTGCCCAAATGTTGTGTTAGTAGTTACTTGTTGGATATGTTTTTGATCATGAGATCTCGTGGCACGTTTTAGTTGTTATTATTTCTTGGATTTTGTACTTATGAATGTAAATGAGAAATGAGTATAGTTTTTGATGAATGTAAATGAGTACAGTTTTAATTGACATGATGATAAGATTTTTGAAGATTTCGTCAGTGCTAGTTCTTACAGGAACTTTTAGTTCAATTTTCATTATGGCTCATATATTCCTATTAGCTCCGAATAAGATTTATCCTTATTTCGTATTGTTATGTGCGATTACAGGAGTGCAAATTTAAATTAAAAACCAATAACTTTGTAAAAACACCACATTATTTTTTTTAATTAAAATTAAGTAGATAAGTTTTATAAGTTTTAAGATTTGGGTAGCCTGACTAGAATTAAGTAGTCTGCCTTTAGGCAATAAAAGTGATGATAGTATCTACAAACTGTCTTGAAAACAATTTTCAAAATAAACTTCGCTTTAAGTTAACCAAAAACTAGAACTATTAACGTTTTATCTAATATAAGGACTTTGGTAAAAAAGTTGAATCATAATTCCGTGTTGTTTTTGCGTGGGTTCATAACGAATTGCTTGCTTTCACAATTTCACGAAATTTGAAAAAAAACTCATTTTTATGTAAACAACACAACCACTCGTTCATTTCCAAATGATAAACATCTCAAACCGAACATTTCAGTAGATAAAGCTTCTTACGAAACCAATACAGTGTTACAATACAGTGTTGAAAATACAGTGGTACAGGCTCTCTCAATGAATGTGGGTTTCAACACTGAAATATTGGTAATACAAAAGACAGCGAAATGAAGAACAAAAACTTGAAAGAATAGAAACTTGGAACATGCCACTTCTTCTACTTATACTATATCTTCTAAACAACAACAAACTACTACTCTTAAATAATCTTTGTTTCTCTTCACTGCTTCTGTGTTCTAAACTCATCCTTTCTTGTAACTGAATTGCACCAGGGGAATCTATTTAACAAAATGAAATTTTCATCACACTAAGTGCATTGTCACTTTATTATAATTTATACTGTGAAAACTAAAATAAAAACTTGAAACGAGTTGCGCAGATTGTTAGTGGATTTTCACTATGAATGTTTTTAATGGTTTCTGAAACTTATCTTAATCGTTCTATAAGCACAACTTTAATAAAAATGATTACTGAGTTCTTTTAAATTACTCTGTGTTAGTGTGAATACCGCAGTCCCTGCTGCTTGTGGAATTATGGATTCACAAATCGGGTGTATCGTAAAGGAGGGGGTAGGAGATGGGGGAGAGGAGGATTGTAAATACATTTTTGCTAAGATCAGGTCACTAAATTCGTTGACTGACAAAATAACGTTTCTTTTCTGAATTAAGACCTTTCATTAAGGCGAAACGAGATTTTCTCCTCTTATGGAACTTGCCGCAAACATGTTTGTGTTCATTAATAACTACATTTTGAAAATGTGTGGGAACTTCTCTCTCTCAGAAAGCCTCAAATATTATTTAGTTTCCATTGGATTCATAAATAACTTTCTCTTATTTTTTATTGCATATTGTCGTATACCGCTATCGCATTTGTATTACTACTGTTAACCGTCTGTCTTGTGTACAATATGAAGAAAATAAAATAAAATCAAAAAACACAAAAATGTAACTAGCGAAGTTAAACTATGGAAAAAATATGAAAAAGAGTTTAGTTCCCGTCTCAGTACAATTATTGGTAATAGAACCTACATGAAAAATGAAAAATTATGATAATTAACATAAAGTTTTGCGTGACGTATCAATTTGGGAGACGGGTATGGGAACCGCCGCCCCGGGAACCATTAATTGGATAACCAACACTCCTGCTATTAGTCACTCCAAGTGATTCGCTAGGTTTGGTGATTTAGCAAGGGAGCCCGGGTTCACGGGATAATGTTTGTCTAGATCTTGGCGGTGGATGCGTTTACCCACCTACTTCGTGGCGGGCTGGATCGGGAGAGACTGGTTGAGAGAAACGTTTTGAACTCTACAGCCGGACTCTCGACCCATCGCCTTGCACCGCAGTTGGAGGGATGGAATCTTATGTCCATCATCCTGGACACATTAACCCCAGATTCCTACACACCCTTAACACCTTTTCCTTCCCAGAAATTCTTCTTCTTCTTTTCCCTAAAAAGAACTTCCACATAGCATCCTCAATAATAAAGAAGGCCCCAAGGGAAATTATTTTCTTCAGGGCCTCCTGTGTGGAGCTGATGTAAAAAAAAAACAACAACATTAACTTTTAACATCGACAGTAAATTACACAGTTACAGATTTGACCGTGATCTTAATATTGCGTGAATTTTCAATAGTTTTGTGTTGTGGTAAAAAAGTTATTCAATTGTATTTAAAACTTCAGCTCGCAAATCCATCGCTTTCAATAAAAAAATATTGATATTAATAAAAGAAAAGAGAATTCGGTTTTTTCGCAGAAAATGCTTGTTTCGACTGTATTATTTTGTTTGTCTTGTGTCAATGATGTATGGGTGGATGGAGATGAAATGAAAGTTTGTTGATTGCGACGGCAATTTCTTATATCTTCTTTCTGTTTTGTTGGTATGGTACGTTATGAATAATGCTGATTTGTGGAGTGGTATAACTTTTCTGTATTGGAATTAATCGAACGCTCTTTGAAGCTTTATGTTTTCGTACGCCACATTCAATTTGGAAAACAGATGTTTCGAAGGAAAATTATCCATTTCTGCTATAAGATAAAAAGAACGACGAGATAATGGACTCTGGGGAACAATCTGATATTGAATTGAGTTTCTCTTAAATTCCTTTGTGGAAAATTTATCTTTACTTTTGAATTCTATCCGTGAAACTCATATCACTGCTTGGTTTGTGTTCTAAAAAAAGCCAAAGCAAAACTTTAGGGAAACAGCAAAAAATCAGATAAAGATGGGGCGTTTTACAAAGGCTATCATTGCTCTTCAAAGGTTATCGTGTATTGATGTAATTGTAAATGTATGTAGTGACTTGTTTATGATATCCTTAAGTGTTTGTCTCTTGACTCAAAAGTGGGGTGCGAAACAGGCAACTACGGTGTAGATCGAATTTTTTAGAACACAGAAATCAGATGGGGATGCTTATCCACTTACTCTACTGGTATACATATCATAGGAAGGTTCTCCTACGAAATAGCCTAATTGATCCCTTTAACACCGAATCATCCGTCATAGAACGTGAATTATCCGAAATATCCTTTTGATATCAAGATAATCTCCAAACGCGTGCCAAACATTAGCACTAATACGGTAGGTAGGTCATTTACAAAATGCTGAAAAGTTCATGTAACGAAGACAAAAGCAGTTAATTAAAATTAAACACTTATTTTGTGTAAAACCTCATTAATTTCTTTACCGACCGGTTTCGCTTAGCCCAAGCATCATCAGGATACAAATGAATATAAATTAAACTCGTGGCTTTACACAAAATAAGTATTTTATTTTATCAAATATGTCAAACCACAATGTGATTGCTTTCTACAACAATACAGAAGTAGTTGTTCGGTTGAAAAGTAGAATTTTTGTTACGAAAAATGTTCTACCATCGAATAATATTTTTAATATGAAAAAAATATATATTTCACCATCATATAAAACCATCCCTCCCTCCTTTATCTTTATCTTTTAAAATCACTATTCGATGCTTTTCATTATCTTTTATGTAGGTTTTAAAAAAAAACGTAATTTGTTCATTTAGTCGTTATTTTTATTAATCATACTTCAATTCGAATTACGATAATCGGAAACAAAAACATGGTGCAATTAATAGCATTAAATATTAAAGCAACAACGGTTTCGTAAAATAACAAGAATTCGTAAAACAACAACGATTTCGTACATCACTCACTATCTGGTTTCAATAAACAATTGTATTTGATTAACTCCAGCCTCACTCATTCTAAATACCCTAAAACCACACACAACAAAAACACCGATTGGAATTATTCCATAGAACTCGAATACCCCGAAAAAGGTAAATTCCACATTAATTAATTCATTTTTTCGTAGCAAATAAGTTGATGTTATGCCTTTGGAGAAAAATACCGAAAAAAGTTATGAACGGATCCGTGTACCTACTCTTATTAAGCTCAACTTTTTTTCTTCATAAATTACTCTCTCAGTCACCTCAAAACCAAATTGCATCTATTTAATGAAAGCGGCGAAATATAAGACAATACATACAATTTGAATGATATTATGATTGTGTAGAGTGGATTGATATGTTTGTGTAAAAAATGACTGGCGAAGGACCTTGATTTTGTGTTACTATCACTGCCTGAAATGATAAAATACATGTGGCATAGAAATGAAAGGACTCACCGAAAAGGGTAAAAGAACTTGTAGGGTGGCAATGCACTTGTCTACTTCCTCTCCCATCCAACAGGCACAAAATAGCAATAAGCGTGAGTTGGTTTATTTTATAGTACACGGCGGAGTTATTTTAATAGTGATTAACCGATAGCGGAAGCAAAATGGCTATGTTGCGGCGGGCGTTTATTACAGACTGACTGTGGGTAAGATTGACAGGTAGGCAATCGGGATAGGTAGGAAAAAGGAACTCGCAACAATAATTAATACCAATCCCAAGCAGTGACAGTAGGTATGCGTGCTATGTAGGTATGTGTATGTGTAGATATGTGTATGGGCGTAACCACAATATAAATGTGCAAAAAGTTGAAGGAGTTATATATTAAAAATAAAATACTTCTCTCGATTTTCATAAAATTTTCATTCGTTTGGTTTAAAGTTAAAGTGTCATGTATACGCTTTCAAGAAGAGTCCACTTCGTAAACTTTTTTTTAAACATGGCAGATCGAAACGAACCGAAACGCATGCCTCAGTTGCTAGAATGCACAGAGGAAATGTTCTAAACCAACAATAAAATGTTTGTGACTGGTAAAATGATCAGCGAGAGCAAGTTAGTCGGCAGTATTTATGGAAACTTAGTGTGTGATGCAGCGTATATATATGCGAGCCGGAGCCATGCATCATGGGAAAGGAACGAAACAACCACAAGCGGCGCAACGCACAATTAAATAATGTACGCAGTATAAGTGTAAGATAACCTCATAACTTAACTTATTGTTTAGAAATATGTTTTTGCCTTATCAATCTGTAAATCATTTATTAACTAACCTATATATTTATTACTTTTATCTGTATTTTCTCATAAAATCACTAATATTTTTTGTTAAATTACTAATATTTTTTGTTAAATTACTAATATTTTTTGTTTTAATTTAAACAAATATAATTTTTTTTAGTTGTCCTCTCCTAAACACAAGCTTTATTAGGATAGTGATTGAAATATTAATGTATATATTATGTTGTAAAATTATAACCTTGTTATATGTGTCAATAAAAAAAATAAAAATAACTCAACCCCTCGGTGTACCGGTACGCGTATTTCCAAAACCCACACCGGTTCAGTCGCGGTAGCGACAATTTACATTTTCAATATCAAAATTTAAATATTTAAAAATAAAATTATTAATTTCTAATATACACATTAAAAAAGTGTTTTCATCTAGATTTTAAAACAATTTTTGTTTTTGCAAAGTGGTAAATAAATAACCAATAAATGTAAATTGTCGCTATCGCGACTGAACTATATAGATTTTGGAAATACGCCACCGGTACGCCGCCGTGTAGGAAGCCAGGCGCTAAGTCTAGGCACGCGGCGGACTATTGAATTAGCGCAAACGAATGCCGGCCAATTAAAAAGCGTTATCGTGTGTTGAAAAGAATGGCGGATTACGAGTATAGTAAATGATAAAAAAATTAATATTCATCTCTATTATTAATTTTTAAATTATTTTACATTGCAAACATCTATTTTAATCAATCAATTTCATTGACTTGTGATGTCGATAGTCTAGAGTCTGCCACTCTATCTATCTACCTACCTGCCAACTGCTACTCCCAAGAAGAACCAATAATACTTATTACCTATAGATATTTAAAGTAAATAGACAAGCCCATGCACACTTTAATCGGTTTATCACAATAGTCTTATATAATATAGATAACCGTCTTCTTTCAAGTCCACACTTCTGAGGATTGCCTGCTCAGTGTTAGAATGAGTAAGCTTAATTATCTCCAACATCGACATTACAGATCAGACATAACGTCTATGTCTTCATATCTTAGATAAAATCAATCATCTTACCTTGGATTTCTGCTCACACTCTGAACACCTGTCAGGGGTAATAATTGGTATCATTATTGGAAGACCGTATCTTACCTATAACAAAGAAAGGTAAAAATATGTTAGACGTAATGTTATAATCATAACTGATGGATGTCTAAAATTATTAACGTAATCTATTTAGAGATGGAACAATAAATATATCTACCAATATCAAAAAAAAATTATAATAAGACACCGCACCGCGTGGTCTCGATATCTAATCTTTCTAATTCTCCAATCGAGACAGCTCGCAGTCGTCGTTGGAAGCACATGCATTGGTCGACTTTGTTATTCTCAAGATACTTATGAGTATTTAGACGCCAAACGTCAAAAGTTATGCCACTGAAACGAGAGGGTCGTACCGACAGTCGACATTGACAAAACTGTCAACATCTAGTACCAGGATCCTAATCTTAGATCGTTTGCCCCGCGCGTTTCGAAGGACAGGCATAGTATGCCTTTACAAGTTGATTTAGGGTTCCATAAAACGGCTGAATTACCGGTGATGTTGGCTGCAATACATAATGAAGAGCAATCTGAAGCATATGCCTTGAGACCAATAAGACCGTTTAGTAGATAGCTTTCGCATGAAAGTTGACTTCCGAATCAATCTATTTCAGTGTCCTTTAACAAAGTTCCATGACGGTTGATCTGCCAATAATTGCCCCCCCCCCCCCCCCCCCCTCTCCCTCTAGCACTAATATTCAATGTACAATCGGTTTAGAGAAAATACGTTATATCTAGTTACACAAAATATAATTAATTGATATCGAAGGGATGGGCAAAGAGAATGTACCGCCGAATAATAAAATATAAAACATATTTTCATTCAAATGCATCGAGGAAAAATCTACTTGTACTGTGTACACCAGCGCATAAATACAAAAAATCGACACTGTATATAAATTTATTTGATATCTATACCAACTTATTTTTAAGGGTATTTTTGAGGTAGATTTTACGTTTGAAATTGGCAAATAATACACAAAAAATATAAATTTATAGTAAATATCATTTCGGGGGGGGGGCAACTGTCAGCGGTGTAGGGTCACCGTTTAGCAGGCGTTTGAAGCATATAATTATTTTCCGCGGGTGTTTACCAGCTGTTTTTGGTTTTAAGTTATTTACAGGGCTGCCAATACAATCATCTCTTCAACCCTTCGACGTTCAAGAATATGTATAAATGAAACCTTCGACAACGAAACGAAAGTTTGTCAAGACGATGCACGTGTACTTTTACGTTCAAAGACGTACAGCGCATAACGAATAACTATTGATCGCTATTGGAGAATAAGCTCCTAGTACAAGCTCCTGCAAGGTTCCGTAAAGAAGATTGCCCTGATGAATCCAAGATGGGATAAAAAAATCAGTTAAACTTTTAAAGTGAAATTGGTGCTTTTTTATTGTAGAGAGCAATAATAATACACTTATATTACATACATCCAACCAAATTTTTATGACGCCAGAGTTCACCATTACTAACAAAGAAAATTCAGTTCGTCTAATAATAAAACCTGTAGGACGTTATTATTAAACACAGTGGTTTTGTTTTTCGGTGCGTGGGTGCATGCGTGAAGTGAGGTCTTCGTGTTACCACGTAATGCGAAAAATTATTAGTAAATCCAATGATCATTAGATCATAACTAACTAACTAACTATCACGCCGTTTCCCCGCATGGGTAGGCAGAGAGGACGGACCGCCAACAACTCGATCTTGGCACACACTCCTTGCCTCGTTCAAATTCATACATCGTCTCATACATGCTCTTCTATTATTCCGACTCTTCACATGGCCCGACTCAAGTATCTGATTCACTTGGTCGTGCCATGTCTTCCTCGGGCGTCCCCGACTTCTTCTACCATTCATAATTGGTATAAAAGTGATCATAATTGGTATAAAAGTGATCATAATTGGTATAAAAGTGATCATAATTGGTTTAAAAGTATAATTCATATATTGTAAGACAAGCGGTAAATTAGGAACCAAAATTATTTTATTTATTAATAATTCTTTATTTCAAATATTTTACCTTTTAATGAAATGTGTTACGGTGACGGTTTGATGTCATTTCTGTCTATTTACGTATGTTAGTATAACTTTTTAAGTTTTACTATCATTCGTAAAGTAAATTTCTTTCTTTGAAAGGCAAAAATTCTCGGACAAACATTTTTTTTTTATTTTATTTTTTTATTTTTTATTAATTATTGAGTTAGTTTATACTACATGAATATAAACTAATAAGCGCAATGTAACATTTCATTTGATAAATTTAAATATTTTTACAGTAAGCATAACATTTCTTTTTAAATACGTTCATTCTTTCTTCATTCTTCATACTTTCAGGCATTTCATCATACATCTTTAGTCCTCTGTACATTAGGCTGTTCTGTGATTTTGATTTCTTCATTTGTGGCAATCGAACTCTGTTTATATTTCTTGTTTCGTAATTATGAATGTCTCTATAAAAAACAATTTCATCCTTAAAGTATTTTGGCATTTGGTTTTTCATAATTTTATGCAAACTAACACGTTAAATAGTAGTCTCTTTTTATTGGAATCCAATTTAGCTCCTCTCTCATTTGATTAATCCTTGCGTATTTGCCTTTTCCCAGTATACATCTCATAGCTTTGTTTTGTATAACTTCTAGTTTGTTCAAACTTCCTTCATTGGCCAAATACAACATTGTAGAGCAGTAGTCCAAATGTGGAGCAACGATAGTTTTATAAATGAGCTCCGTAGTGTTTCTATTTAATTTACGTCTTAGTCTTCTAAGAAAATTTACCTTTTTTGATACCTTTTTAGCACATATTCAAAGTTTGCTGTGAAAGTCAGTTTTGAGTCTAAATTTTTCACCATTGATTGTCAAATTTAACCCTGTGTTACATGTTTTATTGCCTATTTCCATATATTTTGTTTTGTTTACGTTCAGTTTCAACTTGTTTAATTTCAGCCATTTTGCTATATTTTGTAGGTCTTCGTTTATTTTGTTAATTGCTTCTATGTAATCTTCACACGAAATATAGATTAAGGTATCGTCTGCAAATAGTCTAATTTTGCAATGTTTAATAGTTTTGATAATATCATTTATGTAAATTATAAATAAAATTGGACCTAATACTGACACTTGCGGAACACCAAGGTTGTTTTCTATCGATTCTGATTCTGAGCTTTCAACTTTCGTTACCTGTTTTCTTTCCTGGAGATATTCTTTTATATTTTAATGTAAATACTTTCGCTTTACAAATCCCATAATTATAATTTCTCATGATTTTTCACGGGTCCGCGCTCTTCTACGATATATAATTAATGAATAATAACTTAGAGAAATAAAAATATGTAAACAAACACGAAAAATAAATTTCCATTGACACGCATGTGTATATCATGCATTATTAGTTTGCACCATTGTATTTTAGAATAATTGTAAAGTTCTTTTGTTCCTGAAACTGATAGCCTCTATTCTGTTCCAATAAAATATAATTTTATAAAGTACCCCGTTGAAAACTTTCCACGGCGTATGAAGCAGAGCGTGCCAAAATAATTTCCTAACACAAAAGCTACAGGGGTGGCGACCCCTAACAAAACGAAGCATTTTGCAACGACACCTTAGTTGGCATTTTCCAACAACCTTGCGAAATGTTAAACCACAGGGAAATAAATTGAGATTGGATTTGAATAAATACATAATACATGCGAAGTGGTGTTTTCAAATAAAAGTTATTTTAATATGTGTCGGCTGGTCCGATAATATATTTTATAAATTTAATGTTTTTATATCACGAACAACACCAAACATTTAGAATTCTGTTTGTTGGTGCAAGCACTTCATTTTTATTAAGCGTACTTTTTATTTTTAATGAAAACAGAACGGCAAGGTTACCTATACGTTGTTCGAATTTGAATAATATTCGATTTAAACTTAGCGGTTAAATTTCACGGTTTTTCGGAAAGTTTTGCAGTGTATTCTTTTTTTCCTATTGAAAGTGATAGTTATTTTCTTTTCTGAAGTCTAATAATAACTTTGAAACACGCTATACGCAAGCAATGCATCTTTCTGAGTACTTTATTCGGATTAAGTCTGATTGCGATGACAGGTTAAATTTTGATGAAAACAATTTATTTTTTTACATTTTCTTCATACAGGAGAAATTGAGGAAAATAAATTTCTAGAGGTATTTCTCATATTTGGGAAGGCTGTGTGGAGGGTCTTTTTAAGGAAAGGAAAAGAGAGGAAGTTCTGCGAAGAAAAAAAGTATGAAGGGTAGAAACCTAGGGGTCAATGTGTTCAGGAAAGACGAACGTGAATGAATCCATCCCTCCCACTGCAGTGCAATGCAATGGGTCGAGAGAGTTCGACTGAAGAGGTCAAAAGGCTTCCCTCAATCAGTCTCTCTCGGTCCGGCCCGCCACGCAGACGCATCGCCAAGACCCGGACAGACCTCACTCCATGAACCGGGCACCCCTACTAAGTCACCAAACGAAGTGAACCACTAGGGGTGACCTATGGCAGGGGTGTTGGTTATCCAATAAATGGTTCCCGGGGTGGCGGTACCCACACTCGCATCCCAAATTGAAAATATGATTTGAGTACCATTTGATAAGATTCAGAAAAGTTTAAAATATTTTAATGGGAATTAGAGTAGGTAACTAATTTGTTTCTGCACGTAACTTTTTACAAACCTTTCAAAAAAATAATCTTTTCAGGAAAACATTTAAATTCCAGCAAAAACTGAATATTTTAATCACGGATAGAGTGGCAACCTTTTTATAATTTATGTAAAACACAAAACAGTTTGTGTTATACCATCAGTTGGTGTTGTTCTGTGTTCACGTCAAATTCAGACAACAGACGTAATACAAAAAAAGGCTCCCAAACTGGTTTATGGCGATGCTAATTTATAACCCTGTACATAAAATAATAATTCCAAGCCGAAATAAGGGAATAGGAATCAAGTGCTAATTTTAATTTTAATTCATATGAAAATACTTAGGTATTCTAAATTTAAAATTTAGAATTTCTGATTTCTAAAATCAAAATTTTAAATTTAATTTACGTGAATTTCTAGGAACGATGTTGATTTCTTTAAATTATGGAAGATTTTAAGATTTACAAAAGTTTTAGCGCGGTATAAAAACTAAAGAAATTTTTGAAGATCAGTAAATTGTAGTCATTTTAACGTATTATAGCTGTTTCGGCATCCATAGGCATTGTCGGTAGTACCTACTCAGTAAGTATGTAAGTTGTTAAGATACTGTCGTACATAAAGCTTTTATGTATAGATAATATTTGTTATACTTTCCATAGGTCACGCCAAGTGGTTCGCTATGTTTGGTGACTTAGCGGGGGTGCCCGGTTCACGGAGTGAGTGTTTGCCCAATTTCTGCGTGGCGAGCCGGATCGGGAGATACTGGATGAAAGAGATCTTTTAACCTCTCCCGCCTGACTTTCTCGATTATCGTCTTGCAATGCGGTTCGAAGCCAGATTTCTACCCTCCCTCATAATTTTTTCCTTCCCAGAACTTCCTTACCTTCTTTTCCCTAAAAAGACGCTCCACACATCATCCCAAAGGTGATAAAGGGCCACCTATGTAGAGTATAAAATGAAATAATATTTAAATGCCTTATTAACACGTTACATTAACTACTGACGACCGGCGTGGTCTAGGGGCAAGGCTCTTGACTTGCAATCCGAAGTTCGCGGGATCGAATCCCGGCGTGGGCAAACAAATTATATTTGATTAATTTGTATTATTTCATAATTAATTAATTAAAAATAATATGCAGATCTAGTGTAAGACCATCATTCAAAATTGAAACGTTGCTTGAAATGGCTTTAGCCGTTGTTTGGTGACCAAATCTGAATAGCCATGTACTTCCCCACCTTCCACTTCCCCATCTCCATCCCCTCCCAACTACTTTCAACCTCACAACATACCCCCATTAAGGATGCCATAGCTTCACTGGCTCCAGACGGGAGCAGCTGAGACTTTTGTGTGATGGTTTAAATGAATTTCTACTCCAATGAAGAGTACTAGCTCTTGAGCTTGGCATAGGAGTTATTTTACACTATTTCATTTTTATGACATACATTCTACTTACAGTATACAGTAAATATAAACTATATATAAATTTAATATATAAACTACCATTATTTCATTTTTATAACATACATTTTGCTCAGTGTATACAATAAATATAAACTATGTTGTGATGTTAATTTTGATTTGACATGAATTGAAGTTATAACATTTTGATTGGTGATGTTATGGTTGTTGTTTTTTTTTTAAAGATTAATTTTACTTTTTTCTTGAATGATTCAAAATCTGTAATTTTTTTAATTTCTTCAGGAAGACTATTAAAATGTTTTATGCCTTTGTAAATATAATTATTGTGCATTTGTTGTGTTGAAAACAGAGGGATTTGGATGTTAAATTTATGCCTTAATGATGAGTTGAGTTTAAATTTTTTAGTTACATTTTCTTTGAATATTTGAAGTATTGAGTCTTTTTTATAGAGGTCTTCAATTTTTGGTACTTGGAAAATTTTGAACAATGATGCTGAAGGGAATGTTGGTTGTTTTTTTAATATTACTTTAATAATTAGTTTTTGTACCACTTTTACAGGACTTACAATTTTTTCATATGCACCTCCCCATCCGATGATTCCATATTGAATTAGTGATTGGACTAGTGCGTAATAGACTTTTTTTAGGTTGTTTAATTTGAGAATATTTCTTAATCTAATGAATATATAGATACATTTCCTAATACGCTTAACCAGTTCACATATGTGTCTGTTCCATTTCATATGTTGGTCTACAATTACACCCAGGTACTTTATTTCGGTTACATGGTTTAATATGGTACATGAATTATTACAGACATCTTTGTTACATTTTTTGTTGTGTATAATTATATTAATGTTGGGATAAGTTTTGGCTTTATTTATTGAGAAAGGAATATAAACTGTTTTTTTTGCATTGATTGTAAGAAGGTTTGTATCGAACCAGGTTTTTAGGATTTGGATGTCATTATTTGCATTTTCATTTACAATTTTCCAGTCACTACCCTTAATTATGATAATGGTGTCGTCCGCGTAAGATATAACGGTTCCACTGAGGTTTTGTTTAAAAATATCGTTTACGTACATGATAAAAAGTAATGGTCCCAAAACAGTACCTTGCGGTATCCCAAAATCACTTGTGAGTGGTAGACTTGATGTGTGATTGATTTTTACAGTTTGTGTTCTTTTGTGAAGATAACTTTTTAGCCAATTTAGTGCTCTGTCGTTAAAACCCACAACCTTTAATTTTTGTATTAATTTGACATGTGATATACTGTCGAAAGCTTTTTGGAGATCTACAAAAATACCAACACATTTTAATGATTTGTCTAAAGCGTCTTGTATAGTACTAGATAATTTAGCAATGGCGTCTTTTGTGCTTTTGTTTTCCATGAATCCAAACTGGTTTTCGTGAATTATGTTATTGACCTTAATGAAATGAGTTATTCTTTTTTTGGCAATTTTTTCAAATATTTTTGCAATGTTAGATAGTAAAGAAATAGGACGGTAATTGGTTGGTTCTTCCGGATTGCCGGTCTTAAATATTGGTATAATTACGGATTGTTTGTACATGGACGGAAATATTCCGGTTTGAAAACTTGTATTGATTATATGAGTTAATGGTTTTGATACTTGTGATTTTATACTTTTCAGTGTTTGTATTGTGATCCCATCAAAACCTGGGGCAGAACCACCCTTCATACTTGTAATGATTTGTTCGATTTCTTCTTTTGTTGTTGGTTGAAATAGTTCAAATGAATACTCATTATTTACTGTAGTGTTTGGGTGATTTGGGGTCAGGTCTTGTTGGATTTTGCTAGCAAGGTTTTTTCCTACATTAGCAAAGAAGTTGTTAAATACATTTGCGGCTTCTAAGGGTTTATCTTTACAGCAAATTTTTGAATCATTGTGTCTTATTGAGTTGACTGTTTTATTTTTGAATTGTTTTTTTTCTATAATTTCATTTATGATGGACCAAGTCTTTTTACTGTCATTTTCAGCTAATTCAAGTTTTTGTTTGTAGTAGTCATCCTTTATGTTTTTTATAAGATATGTAAGTTTTTTTTTATAAGCTTTGAAATGTTTTTGTAATGTTATGTTTTCCGGTTGTTTTGTATATTGTCTATAGAGTGTTTCTTTGTGTCTAATTGAGATGATTAATCCTTGGGTTATCCATGGTTTGATTGGCTTAAATTTTGAGGATGGTTTTTGAGGTGTGATATTCCTACAAGCATTTATGTGTACACTCAGTTTTTTATCAAATATTTTGCAGCATTCTTCTACATCGTTACATTGATATATTTCCAGCCATTCTTTTTCGTTACTTAGTATTTTGGTGAGAGAATTTATGTTAATACTATGTTTGTATTTATCAATATTATTTACCGGAGTTGTGGTTGGTAATGAGAGGTTTTGATGTTTGTAGTCGTATTTAAATATACATGCATAATGATCCGTTACAGTTGTTTTTATTACAGCAGATGATATATTTTGTATGTCTTTGGTATTGGTGAATATATGATCGATACAAGATGGTCGTTGTCCAAAAATGTTTCTAGTATATGAATTTATACATGAAATGTAATTTAATTCTGCTAACATGTTTAGATAGTTATCTTTATCGTTAGAGTAGTAATCATTAGCAATATTCACGTTAATATCTCCAATGATTATTGTTCTTTTGTTTTTATGATGTTGTAATATGTTTTTTAATTCTTCTATGTATGAGGTTAGAGCAGAAGAGTGTGTCCGATAAATAGCAATGATATTAAATGATCTATTCATGAAATTTATCTCCAAATTTAATAAATTAACATTATTCACCATTATTTCATCTACACTTGTGACAGCATAAATATTAGATACAAATACGGCAATGCCGCTATTTCTGTTAATTTTATATTTTGTGGCGTAGTACGAGTAACCCGGTATATTATAATTAATTTCACTCGATGAATGCGTCTCTGATAATATTATACAATCAAGTCTGTTTAATTGTCTAATAGTTATTAGAAATTCTTCAAAATTTTTTTCCAAACTTCTCACGTTCATGTGTATTATTATTAAGCTAGCTGTAGGTTTTACATCTATAAAATCGTTTGTTTTATTTACCGTATCAAAAATTCTTTCGTCTATTTTATATGATTCATCGATTGCGTTTATTATAAAGTCGTTCATTTTGAGGTAGTAATAAATATAATAATAATATTGACATTCGGCTGGAAATACACTTCACATTTGCAAATATAGTAATACATGTGTAGACTTGTATATATACTAGTAACGTAGAACTTGTATATATGCAAGTAATTTAAAAGGTTAGTTTCTATGGTTATAATTATACTAATTTTGTATTTATGAATGAGGATGTTAAGATGATAGAAATTATTTGAATAAGTGGTACCATAGGTTTTTAAAAGTGGTAGTTCTAAAGATAAATTTTTACAATATATGTTCATAGTTATGATACAATTCCAGAGTTCAATCACATTCATATTGATATAAGTGATCATTTTCTGATACTGAGAGTCAATAGCAATAATAAATAGTTTATATTTTGTAATTTCAAAAGTGAAGTTTAGGTTAGGATTGTTGTAATGGAAAAATCTTTTCCTTATGAAATATTTTGAAAATATGTAATTATTGTGATTATTATATGCTGTTTTTACGAATTTGTATATAATGAAAATGGTATAATTTAGGAAGTTTACAGTGTTGGCAAAGCTAGGAAAAAATAATTCAGGATACGTTGGATTTAAAAAGTTACAAATACGTAGCATACTTATTATAGTAATGGAGTTTATGATAGGCAAGATAGGAATAATATTATTAATTAAGATATGATTTGGGTGGATAATAAGATATAGTATATCAATATTTGAGAGTGAGTGCGGTTTTATAGTAGGGAAACATAATACAGGCATATTTATTAGGTGTGGATTCTCATATATATTCGTATAAAAAATAAAAACATAACATTTTTAATATTTATAAATGGGATAGAGACGAAAATATTTATCAATCAATCTGCCAGTGCCTTTACCACAGTTTTACAGCAAGCACAACATCTGTCATACATACAAACATTCATTTTTGGCAAATTAAATATCTTGTGAAAATATATGTCTTACAAACAATGACTGATGTGTCAAAAGGTATACATATATGATTGAACAGTAAAATATTATTTCTAACAATATAATATTTTCCGAGTTAAGCAAAGTCGTAACTTTTTGAAAATGTTTGGAAAAGCTTCGTACACCGTACACGTTTACCATGCAAATGAGATGACCCAACTCGTTGACTTATTCCCACTGTAAAGTGATCAACATTCCTAGGGCACGACTGATGCTGTACTTTTTGCAAATTACCCTCCAGGACCCGAAATGGTGAACGCTGTCGAAAATAAATGTTTTATTTCAATTTCCAGAGACAAATGCGCAAAGTTCTCCTGTTTTAAGAGTTTTACAAGTGAATTTCTAACAAATTTCTTTCACGTTTTACGAATTACGTAAGTCGACTTTTTGTACGACAGACTGTCGGCTCGGCGTATATTCTTTGTGCGTAGAAAATTGTTCGGTGCTTTGCAGTATTAGAGAATTTTAAGGGAACTATCTCCTTACATTTTCACATTAATCAACTTCAATCGTATTAGTTCGATGATTTCTTATCATCACTTTAAGAAAGATTGAATGATGATAAATTGAATCTGCTATTCTGTGAATCTTCGAAACTTAAGTTATGATTCTATCTAAATTTTATTAAAACGAGTGCAATACATACGCAGATACGGAACGTTAAAAACAGTGGTTTAAAGCGGAGGTTTTGATTTTGTGATACCACATAAAAATGGATAAAACGGACTGCCTTAAAACTTTTCATAATAATTCACTTTTATAAAAAAAAATTCAACGTTTTTTCGTTGAAGAGCGGGGAGTCTATGAAGCACCCCACCAAAAGGAGACCGATTATTCTATCTCATTCTCTCGCAGGCTAAATCCTATAGTTGTATATGTTAGTCTCTTTTGAGTGTCGCTTTTTTGTTTCATCGAGTTTTAAATCACAACGGTGCTAATGAAGTTTTCACTTAAAAAATCATTTAATTAATAAAATTTTAGTGACTTAATTGAAAATTTTAAACAGAGCACCCCCCCGGTAAGACTAAGGTTCTGGGTTTGATTCTTAGATGTGACCGTATCTTTTTCTGATTTTTCGGTTCCAAATTTTCGATTGAGGGTCGCAAAAATATTTGCTTCATTAAGTTGAAATGAAAAAAAGTTACTTAATGACGTATTACCTAACAGTGTAACATTGGTAATAATTATATTTGACGGCCTGCGTGGTCGAGGGGTAAGGCTTTCACAATCCGAGGGACGAGGGTTCAAATCCCTGCGTGCCGAATAAATTTTATTTGATTAATTTGTGTCATTTCATATTTAATTAATTAAAATAATATATAGCATATTTGCGGCGCTTTTCGGAGTAGAAGATACTCGCACTGATGTAAGGACCACTATTGTGAATTAAGACGTACATCTCCACCTTCCTCTTCGCCGCCTTATTCCCATGCCCTTTACCTTTAGCCACACAACAAACACCAATTCGGGATGCCATAGTCTCACTGGCTCCAGGCAGGAGCAGTTGGGACTTGTGCGGTATTCGCATAAAAATTTAAATAATAAATGAAACAAAAAAACACTCATTTTGGACTTATTTTCAGAAGCTATGTTAATATGATTGTTTTCACTAACAAAACACATAAACCAGTGAACATCCTTTATTCCATTATATCAAACCAATAAACAAGAAGTACTCTCATTTATTTATAACCATAAGTGTAGTCATTGACTTTGAAGTAAGCGGAGCATTGTTTGATTCCAACAATAACGCAAAAAATATTAAGAGTATTGGTTGAATTTGTTAAACAGTTTCAATGTTCGACCTTTAAAAGGACTACTTCTATTAATTTAAACCTCTCAATTATACCGCAGTGTGAATAATTGCACCTCACTGCAGAATATATTGCAGAACTTTACTTAGAAACGTTCAAATACAGCACCCGAAACCACTCCGCTCTTGGCAATTTTCGTATTTTCAAATATTTGTAAAGCCTCCTTCGAGATGCGGTGAAATTCAGTAGAGCTGCTGAAGACGTCTTAAGCCTAGAGCCTTCTAGGAACCCCCTCAACCTCCATAGCCCGGGGTCCTCTACACCCCGACCCGCCACCGCTGCGTTACTTCATTTAAAACCTTCCGCTGAAAGCTCAACTGAAAACTTCGCTGAAAACTACTCTTGAATGTTGGTTTATGTGAGTATTCCGAGAACAATTTTATTTGAATAAGCTAAAAACTATTTCGTACGAAATTTTACGTAATGGTCTCCGAGACAAAGAATGTTTTACTTTTATCGTTTTATAATTTTTTTTTTTCAAAAAATTAATTTTCGTGAAATATTCTAACCCTACGGCATTGGTCCTGCCTGTTTATTTGGGAAAGTCAAAATATTTCCGGTTTGCAATAAAATCCAAATAAATGGAATATTTCTGAATGTATCCGAAAACTAAAAACTGTTTTTGAAAGGTGATAAAATACGCTTTCAAATTTTGCAATTCGAAATTAACACTTTTTTTTATGATTTTTTTTTACATAAAATGTTTTAAAAGTTTCTCACCTTACGTTTTTTGTAACTAAAATTACTGAGAACGAAAAAAATAAAAACACACACATGTTTTATTGGTAATAATATAATCGTTATCCTTAACACACTTTAATGTAGTTTCACGTAATAATAATTATAAAACTCTTCTTTTTTTTTCAAATTGCTGTCGGAAACTTTGGTTTCGTGAAGGTGTTCACTTGTACAATTATTTCGTTGTCAACTTTTAGATTTGAATATAAAGCGTGATATTTTATCTTTCTAATACCCTTTAGATCATATTTTTAAACATGATAGTAAGGGAGACACAATGATTTTTCCTGATGAGTCCTATATAAGTTGTTCCGGAAAGCGAACGAATTAGCCTGAGCGGTTAATAAAACTTACCAATTATTACTTTACTAGATGAAATGTAGGGGCAACTAAGCAAGACGTTTATACTAAATGAAGTAGGCACGATGCAAAAATGATTCATTAAATATCCGCAGTAAGCCGTAAAGCTAAATATTCAACAGTACTTTTTGTGCGTGAGTAAGAATTGCTATTGTTAAGGATTCATGTAATAATTTTTTGAGACATTTTATTTGTTTTGAGCTTACAACTTATTAAGCAGTTCTGATTATATATACACAAAAACTAAAAATAAAAATAATACTTAAACTTCCTCTCACTACCAGCACCGATGCGATCTTCAATACTTTCAACGTTATGGACATTAAACAGCTCTACGCAAAATCCATCTTAGTTTATTTACACAAAAACAACAAAATCCTATACAAACCAACACAAATGATACACAATACCCGAGCCAAAAATAAAGAACTTCTCCAAACTCCCTTTTCTAAAACCACCTTTGGACAAAAACACTTTAAATACATAGCTTGCAAACTACACAATACACTACCAGCTACGATTAGACAAACTGAATCAATGACCAAATTCAAACAAGATATAAAGAAATGGATTACAAGTATTGGACGTCACACTACTGCTAACATCTGTAAAATAGATTACAAATAGACAGAATTACCATCTCACGTATGTCCTTACCCTTATTAAAGAAATTAAAATAGTAAAATCCTATATGTATAATATAACTCCCTATATAGATTCGACAGGATTTACTACTTTATTCATCTCTTCCTTTACCTATATAATGCTCTCTTTATGGTATTAACCCTCAATTTAAATCATCTTTCTGTTTGAATTGTATAAATCAGTATGTATCTTACCCTAAATATTCTTATGTTATAATTAAATATTCTTACGTATGATACTCATTTAAGTAACTTTACGCCTGCCTCAACACAGGTATACCCTAGTGAGACAGGCATTGAATAATGTAATGTAAACATACCTTATATAGATAAATAAATAAATAAAATTAAAAATGCGGACGCTTTAATTTATTTTGACGGAAATATTCATAACACAATGACAATAATATTCGCAATAGGACAATCGCGAAGAAACTACATACTCGTACCAAAAAACCACCGGTGCATAGTCACAGCCACAGTTGTTTGAAAATTCGATTTACTAACAATAGATACCGAAGAATTGAGTACTGTATATGTACCAGTGATTTTCAGTAAACTAAATGCAAGATAACCTTGTATTTGAGGATAAAGTAATATTTATCATCAAAATTGTAAAGATGTGGTCATTAAATCGGCAATAAGTAGATTTTCTTTAGATAAAATCATTAAAAAGGTACTCGCGTTATTTATGTTAGAATAATATCTGTGTTGTAAGAAATTACTTGCTATGTATTGTATTGAAATATATTCACACGATAGTTTTATTACATTTATTAATAAATTCGAATTTGGATGAGTGCACCGGCAAATGCCCTATCATTACTTTTGATCGAAATTGTTACGTTAGCTTTGAAAATGTTTCGCGAATCACATTATTTTTTATTCCATCTGGAAGAATGTTGTAAAGTATTATTGCAAGATATTTAAAGTTTCGTTGACCAAAAGTAATATGCGTTACAGGAATGTGTAATAATTCTTTGTTATTGTTTCGAGCACAGCGAATATTTAAAAAAATTCGTAGTGTTTAGGTAGCTAAGGATTATTTTTATAACCTTGGAGTCTATTTAGATAGTAAACTTATATTTAAAATGCACATTGATTCAATCACCGATAGATCTTACAAAATGTTGGGTTTTATACTACGTCTGAGTAAATTATTTAGAAATCCACATACTCTAGTAATGCTTTACTCCTCACTAGCAATACGTCAATAACATAGAGCGCTTACAAAATAAATTTATTAAGTATCTCGGTTATAAATACCACAATAATTACATCTGCACTCTCCAATCCCTGAAATCCAGGCGAACGATAGCTGACATGACATTTCTCCATAAAATTATACATAACGAAATAGACTGCCCAGAACTTCTATCCCAAATAAATTTTAACATACCATCTAAAAGAACTCGCCACACCAACCTTTTTTACACAACCAGTAATAATACGAACGCTGCAGCCAACTCCCCCATTTCCCGCATCCTTCAAAGTTTCAATTCTATTAAAAAAACCACAAATACCGATATATTTTTTGATTCCCTCCCTCTATTTAAGAAAAACATTTTTAGCACACTGAACTCGCACATATAACACACACATCCACACACACACACACACCCTCATTTACACACATACAAACACTCTCCCACACCCCTCTCCTTCAATAAGTTACTAACTTAATTTAGTTATAATGTATTATTTATCACACAAAAATATGAGTATATAACAGCGACATGTCATTGGTACCAATTATTGTATTAATTTTATAACTTTGTAAATATTTCCCATTATGTAATAATGTACTGTTTGTTTCTGCAAAAATAAAAATAAATAAAATTATAGTTTTCTAGTGCTGATAAAATCCACCTCCCCATGCTATGATACCACATTCAATAATAAATTGACACACCGCAAAATTAATCGTTTTCAAGTAGTATAAGTCGAGAAAGTTTCCTTTCGTTCTGAAAAAGGGCATGGTTTCAATTATTTTGTTTGCAATTATTTGAGTGTGACGCTTCCAATTGAGATATTTATAAATGGTGAGGCCGAGGTACTTCATCCAAGTAGCGTGCTCAATGTAGAGACACTGACGATAATATGAGTGTTTTCTAACAGGGCTTTGTCATGAGACCTGTAATATTTATGCTTGATGTGACGTATTTATTTAATTAAATAGTATTTTTATTTCAAATTATTTTCGAAGACGTCGTAATATTCACTTAAGTGAACTGAGCTGCGGTGTAAAGACTAAAGGTCTTTACATTTCACGAAGCACGTCGAGCAAATTTAAGTCTCGAGTGATATGTGTAATGCGAAATGTCGTTGGTGCGGAGCCGAGACGCGTTTCATTAGTCTCCGGTAATTAAATCGTGACCTCCACTGCCATCTGTCGGCGCTCTCATTAAACATCGGGCACCGCTGAGTTCAACATTTAATTATTCAACTTCTCGCTGATATAATGTCTATGCTATACACTTTCAAAATATTTTGAATTGGCATCGTGGCAAGTTTTCTTTCGAAGACCATATGCAATTTGAACCTCGTTTTTCTGATGCCTTTCCTAATGTAGATTGTTCAAAATAAGCTTCACCCAACGAACTGTTGCCTAATAATTCATTTCCACTACTGGACCCCGGACAAGCTAAAAAAAAAATCAATTTGATACAAACTTCATGTCGCAAACGCCCTCCGCAAGAAAATATCATTTTGGCGGTAAATGAAAAAAAAAATATTTAAAATTGTCAAATAAAATGTTTTCGTCAAAATAAATTTCATCAAAACTAACCTCCAACCTGTAGAAAGGGTACAGAGGTTGATTCTAAAAGTCATCGAAAACCATCTTTATTTCCAACAATACAACTATTTAACTCTTTTAGGGTTCTTAGTTTAAATAAAATTTTCAAAAAGAACACACTGTTACAAACCCACAAAGATCATTTTAATGCAACAAAGACAATCACAAAAATAAGTAACCGATCAAGATCACGTGGTAACCTATAAATCCCTAAATTTAAAACGAGTGCTTTTCAACAACATTATACTTATCAAGGCATAAAAATTTTTAATGCCCTCCCATATAAAATCAAATCCGAAGAAAATTATAAAGCCTTTAAATCACAAATAAAACAACTGCTAGATCAACCCAACACTAATTATAAGTTTTAATTACATAGATCGAATTTCTACGTATATTTTTTTGATTACATTGTACCGATTAGTAAAAATTGATCACGTCTTAATTATAATATTATGTACTTTATTTCAAAATTAATCATTTAATTCCATCATTAATTAACAAAAAATCTCTACATATTATAAATTAAAGTCCCCCGCGTCGTCTGTCTGTCTGTCTGTCTGTTCGCGATAAACTCGAAAACTACAGAACGGATTTTCATGCCGTTTTCACCAATAGATAGAGTGTTTCATGGGGAAGGTTTAAGTATGTAATTTATCAAGGATTTATGTAAATTGGTTGAAACATAACGAAAATTGTTAGAAGTGTCGGAAAAAGTCAGAGCGCTTGGTAGCTTTCATCGAAAACGCTGCCTAATCCTTTTGGGATATAACAAAACAATGCATGGTGGGATATTCCTCTTTTATAGATCTACAAAAAAGTCCGCAAAAGCAAACATCTAACTTTTACGGATAGCTTACTATACCCATTCTATCTTCTAAAAAAATGGTCAAGTACATTGCGGTAAATGAAAAGTTATTTAGACGGATACAGTATTAATTCTTATTAACTTAAAAACGTTAGTTACCCCAAGCATTTCATGCACATTATTATAATCTTTCACACCATCTCTACGTATATTTTATTTAAAGTCCTCCGCGGCATCTGTCTGTCTCTTCGCGATAAACTAAAAGACGGCGGTGGTTATAAAGGTTGGATAGCCAACCAGTAGATGACGTTGTGTTTTATTAGCCACAGCAACGCCTGGCCGGGTCAGCTAGTAAATTATAAATTAATGTACCTACTCTTTTTCATTTCACGTGTCCTCTTAGAATATTTCATCAGCATTTGAACTGAAATGAAGCGATTATTGTCGTAAAATAACTTTATGTACCTACTCTTATGTACTTACCATCTAACACCTACCTGTTAAGAGAAATGCAATAATACTATTTTTATTTTTACTACATCTAAGTATATTATTACTTTTAAATATCTATACTACATGTATATCTAATTTAGTAACTGCTACGTCAATAAATTTCTTTGTCAATATTTGTTATCACTCATAAGTTTATTTGTTTCTTAATTTAAAAAAAAAATAAGTATATAATATTTCTTTATCTTTTTCTGTTATGACACGACTCCCCAATTTAAATCATGAGAAATGTTTTTCTCTTTCAAATTGGGTAGATTCATTAACAATAAATTACTTTATTTGCAATTATTTTTAAGAATAAAATATTTTCCTTATGTAAATCTATTGTATGTATGTACATTTCAAATAAAAAAATAGTTGCTTTTACTGTGGTAATTTTTACAGCGAACAAAATGTGAAAACACTCCATTCCACAAAAATGTTCCTCCGCCTTCGTACAATCTTCCAAGAAGGTGGTATAACTTTGTTCTGTTATTGTTAAAGTTCGTCTGTTCCTCAAATTTACACCTCCAGTGTTGCCAAATCTCTCCGTCCGGTTGGGAATATTTAGGATGGCATAAATCCCTCGGCTTTTAATTACCTACCGCTGCCGACACGAAAAGACTGGTTTTATAGGCCGGTTTTCAAAGATGTTAGTCATTCACGCGGTGCGTTTCCTTGGCGGGGTTTCCCCTCCGTTAATGGCGCAAGAGAAACAGTTCTGTACAAAATGTCGAGAGTTGTTGAAAGGATTCATTTCAACAATGAGTAAGGTTTGTCACGATTTTTTGTTGGAATTTATTTATTTTCATAACAGCTTTCACCCAATCGTTAAGTGCGTAATGAAAGCGAATTTCCTTTAACATTAGTGATCATGTGGTATAAAGAGTGATAAATACTCCAATTAATCGCTCTGGTGTAAAACCACCATTCAGAATCGAAACGTCACTTGCAATGATAATAGTTGTGTTTAGTGACTGAATCTGAATTGACAGGTACTTTCCTACTTTTCTTTCCGCAAATCTATCCCATCCCAATATATTTAGCCTCCCAGCATGCAAAATTTGGAATTTCTTTCACATCTACTCCGAAAAATTCACTCATATTATCGTCACATTTTATTTATTTCATTATTACTTAAATAAATAAGCATTTATTTGATAATTTTATTTACTTAATTTTACTTATTTTTTACATTAAACAATAAAATATATTATTTTTGCATGTTACACGAATACACAGTGGAGGCGGCCAATTTGGGAGGCGAGCATTTTATTGGACAACTAACACCACCGCCGTAGGGCAACCAACCAAGTGTTCCGCTGCTTTTGGTGACTTAGCAGCGGTGCCCGTGTTTATTATTATTATTATTATTCAGTGCCGGCAACCCGGGCGTTTATTTATTATTAGTAATGTACAACATGATTTTTTTTTCCTTACCCTCCTCACTAGACTAAAGTCTGTTCTGAGGCTGGTAACTAACAATTTCTAATTACATAAAAACAAGTAAGTGGTAAAAAAAAAAAGAAAAAAAAGAAACATATATATTATAGTAAAAACAGATAATATATATAATATATATAGAAACATATATATTATGGGGTGAGGATTGTCCGGGTTTTGGCGGGGGACGCATCTGCCCCCCAGCTGCGTGGCAGGCCGGATCGGGAAAGGCTGATTGAGGGAGACCATTTGACCACTGCAGCCGGACTTTTGCCTCGCAACGCAGTGGGAGGGATAGATTCACACTTTCGTCCCTCCTGGAGACACTGACTCCCAATTTCCTGTCCACCCCTCATACCTTTATCCTTCCCAGAACTTCCTCTCCTTTCTTCAAAATACCCTCCACACAGCATTCTCAATGATGATATGAGGGCAGTTATTTTCCTCAAGGCCTCCAGTACGGAACTAATGTATAAAAAAGTGGATTACTTAGGATAAAAATAATATTTAAATAAATGAAGACAATATAAGCGAAACTCAATCGAAAATCTGGAAACAGAAAAATCAGAAACACATATTGACACCTCTGGGACACGAACCCAGGACCTCTTGCTGACACAATTATTATTACATTCTCTTATTGACACCTCTGGGTTAGTGTCCCAGAGGTGTCAATATGTTTTTCTGATTTTTCTGTTTCCAGATTTTCGATTGAGTTTCGCTTATATTGTATTCAATTATTTAAATATTACAAATTGAGGTTTTACTCATAAAGTTAAAATAAAAAAATAAAGTAAAAATAATAGCTTTTCCCTACTACAAGAAAAGTGTTTCTCTTGTGTTTTGTGAGGGAAGTCAAACTCAAATAAAAAATATTAGAAATTGATAAAATATTTAAAAAAACAACGTGATTTTTTTTTTTTTTTACATGAGCTCCACACAGGAGGCCCGGAGGAAAATAATTTCCCTCAGGGCCTATGTCATCTTTGAGGATGCTGTGTGGAGGGTTTTTTAAAAGAAAGGAAGGAGGGGAGAGTTCTGGGAAGGACGATGGTTTAAGGGGTGGGTAGGAATCTGGGGTTCAGTGTGTCCTGGTCATCCGCCTCCAAGACCTAGACAAACCTCACCCCATGAACCCGGGCACCCCTGCTAAATCACCAAACGTAGCGAACCACTTAGGGTGACCTATGGCAGAGGTGTTGGTTATACAAATATAATACAAAAACATTACATTTTTTTTATTCCAGATCTCGGGCAGGGTGGTGCCGTCCCACGAGTTTCTTATTACACATCAAATGTATTAATGTGAAAATCTAAAATTCTCGAATATTTTCGATAATTTTTGAGTTTAAGTACGGTTTTTAAAATTAGTTATTTCGCGATAGAGGTAAGTATTATGAATACGCTAAATGCGGAGCTGGGCGCCGAGCAGATCCGCCCGTTTCGGTGCAGAATTCACACACACACATTCACACACTTCGAGCGGTGAGCATCTCATATAGTCATCTGCCCTGATGATGGACGTTGTAACGCTGATGAAAACGTTGGATAAAAAAGGAGGTAGCGCAACACGGCATATCACCCCAAAAACAAATAACGAAAATTTCATATAGTGGTGGTACGTTTGGGAAATTTCCGTACATCTAGGGAAAATAAACTTTTCAGGGAAAAATCACAACAGATAGGGACATTTCTAAATTTTAGTTTTTTAGGCAAAACTCTCAAACCAATTTGGGAAAAGTTACAAATTATTTGGGGGAAAATTATGAAAATTCTGTTTAACCTAAAACTAACCTGCCCCCTCCCCCTCCTCCCCTAGGATATAAATAAATATTCAGCGGAAATTCAGTTCTTGAGTAGGTACGCCTTAAAAACTCATTCTGCAATCTGGGGAAATTTTGATCTGAAATCTAGGGAAAATAAAATTTCAAACCCAACCACTCTGCACGACAACCGAATGCGAATGGGGTCATGCTCGACAAGTCGATCCATTGCGAAAATTCACACACGGATCTGCGTGAGACGGATGGACGAGCAGGTCGATCTCCGTCGCAGGAATACGCGGACGGATCTTTCCGCCGAACAGATCCGTGTGTGAATTCTGCGCATTAGGGAGCACAAATGCTACTCGTTTCACTCTTGTAATACGCAAACCTTACATGGATTACTAATGACCGTGTAATTGCTAAGCTTTCTTGTGCCCTTTCACCCATGCAGATAAAACAGATACGGACCCGTACGCGTATTTACAATCCCTACCGCGTTTCAGTCGCTTTAAATTTTCAAAATCAAAATTTAAATATTTGAAAATAAAATTATTAATTTCTAATATTCACATTGGAAAGATTATTTTATCTAGATTTTAGAACAATTTTTGTTTTTGCAAAGTGATAAAAAATTATCAATATAGAGGTGTATTTACAATATACGGGAATAATATTAAAATTTAAATATTTAGAAATAAAATTATTATGTTCTAATACACATATCAGAAAGATTATTTTAACTAGATTTTAGAACAATTTTTGTTTTTGCAATGTGATAAAAAATAACCAATATAGAGGTATATTTAAAATGTAAATTGTCGTTACCGCGACTGAATCGGTATAGGTTTTGTAAATACGCGGCCCGTACGCAGTCGACGAAAAGGGAGGAAATACAAAGTGCGTGCGTCCACTACATATATATCTCCTCTTGATTGCGTTTTATGATCAAAATATTCACAACATGAACGAATGTAATAGTCATATTTATTATTTACGTTGCAATAAAAAAATGAGTACGCACATATAGGGACTTCTGTATTTATATTCATTTCCATACCACATTATAAGGATAACATCAAAAATACGAAAAGTCGGTGAAACATGTTTATTTTCCATTGAAATCTTCGAAAACATAAATAATTCATATAAATTCTAAACATAACGAGGCTTTTATTTAAAGTTTTTTCGGATGGATGATTTATAATCATGCATAGCTTTAAATATTCCCTTTACCAATACTTGAGATAAAAGCGCTTTATGCGGGTTATCCCGTCCCTTTATCTCCCGAATCATTTTATCTGACTTTTATTTATAGTCAGGTACGATAAGTGTCACAGGCATTCTCCTTTTATTGCTGTCATCACATTTACATTCCCATAGAAAACGTCTAAAAGAAATGTTATTTCCAACCTAATGTGAGAGACGTAATAAAATTATGATATAATTTAGTTATGTTGATAAATGTTTAGCGCTTTCCCCAGACCGAGTGAAATAAATTTTCTTTCTTTGCCTTTTCTTTATTCCTCATTTTAGTTATTTTGTGCATTGTTAAAAAATAAGGCCATCATAATATGATCATTGATTTTTAGAATTTTTATTATTGTGACCTTTTTGGTTTTTGGCACCGGTTTTAGGGATTACGGTTCTACTTAAGGATAATGAATTGTCTTTAACCTTAAAATTGGCGGTTTTTACGTAACTCCAGGCTATTCCTAATATACTAGAGGATAAGAAATTGTCTTTGACCTTAAAATTAACGATTTTTACGTAACTCCAGGCTATTCCTATTATGCTAGAGTTTAAGGAATTGTCCTAAACCTGAAGGCGGGTACAGATTGCCGTAACGTAACACGGAATGAAAGAATTTGCCGTCCACATTGCCGCATTCTCATAGTGTGGACGCCTTGCGCGCACGAACCGCGCACACTCCGCGCGCGAACAGAGCATTTCAACTAATGCGCGCCGCAATCCACAATGCTTCGGTTTTTTCGCCGAATACAAAGGGGCGCGCAGTGTGCGCGGAGCGTTAGTGTGGACGGGTTTTTTGTGTCTGTACGTCAGAACGCGCGCGAACAATGGAGAACTTGTTCCCGGCAGACTGAGCTATGTTCGCTGCGCGCATTCCGGAAACAGATGCGAGTAGGTTTATCTTCGGTTCGTGCGCGCGCTGCGTCCACACTTATGAAATGTTCCTTTCATGTTACATTGCATGTTACGTTACAGCAATCTGTACCCGCCTTTAGAATTAACTACTTCGTCAAATGGAATTATTTTTAAGTTCTCTCAGATGACAGCGAAAGAGTTTTTAATTTTAAGGTTAAGGACAATTTCTTATCTTTACGTCGAACCGGTAACGCCGGTCAGATTCAAAACAAAAAAACGGTATTTTAATTTTTTTTGCGAGTTTTCTTCTCCTTATTGATTTAATGTTTCTCATAATTGTATTGTCCGTCATCAAGGCACACCTGCCCTAATAATGATTGTGATAATCTGAAACATTAGCTCAAACCGGATAATGAAACGCAACATGGACGCATTGTCCGCCAGATTTCTACCCACCCCTCATGCCTTTGTACTTCCCAGAACTTATTTTCCTTCCTCTCTCCAAAAAGACCCTCCACACAGCATCTGCAAAGATGACACGTGACATGAAAAATCCTTTTCCTGAGAATCTCCTGTGTAGAGCTAATAAAAAAAACATGACACAATTCCCTGAAGTCGACACAAGTGTTAAAACAAGTAAATCTTGAAAATAAAAATTTAATTCATGTCAAGTATAGGAGATATTAACACTAAAGTTTGGCAATAATGTATTTATTTTTAACTATTAGGGAATTTAAATTATTATAAAGGATGGCGCAAAATTTTAGTTTTATTTTGAATCTTATTGTAATGTGTAATAAGATTCAAACCATATCGGTAGTTTTGCGCCACCCTATATTAGTGCGATCATCTCTAGTTAACCCACAAAAAAACTCAACACATAAATACGTTGCAATGTTCACAGAAAACTTATTGATACCAAACCCAAACAAAAAAATATTCGAAAAAGGATCATGTTACATGGCCATTAAAATATATAACAACCTTCCACGAAACATTATACAAATACAAGATACACTCAAATTCAAATCGTCACTTAACACATTCCTTAGCAAATTTTATTACGCCTTAAGCGAATACCTCACGTAAATGAAACACCTCTGTTCTTATTTGTATAAACATTATAATTTATAATAAAACATGTAATTTTTGGGTTAGCTGGAAGAAATAGGATCTATTGTTAAGCTACCTACACCTTTTGAATTTTTTTTTTTACAATTTTTTTTTATTTCGATATATGTAGGTATGTTAACACTCATACAAAAATTTTAAATTCAATAAAAATTCTTAACGGAGACAAAATTTTTTTTAGAAAGATCTATTCATATTTTCTTTTGCATCATCTTCAGACTTCTCAGTCTGTTTCAGTTTCAGGAGAGTGGAAGTATCTGAAGATTGGCACCTTTCGGGAAGGCAAACTCCCCCCCTCAGCATTCGGTCCAGTGGTCTCCTGCCATGGATCTTTCCGGCAAACCTATGTCTCTTGGAGACTGGACTGTCCGAAATACCGATATCGAAATTAGACGGTTCGCGCTTTCTCTTGGCCGAAAGCGTCATCGTTTCGGCATCTGAATCGAATTGATGGGGATATCCTGGAAATAAGAACATTTTACGGTATATTGTATAGGTACAATACAGTATGTACATATATCAGAAGGTAACAGTGCAAACCCACAAGCTGTTGCAATACCGCGTAAGTTTTCCGAGCGGTAAAAATGATATCTCGTAGAATTGAGTTGAGTAGAATAGACCGGGAGGGGAGATAGGTTAACCCTACGTCATCGACTACACGGATGAAACTACTTTTAAGTGATAATGGGCATCTAGAAAACCTTAAAAAAGCTGGTCTGCCGGTGCGCCTCTTGGCAGGAGCCGCGCAGTCATGGAAATAGTCAGCGATTTTTTTGGTCTAAATTACGTCATCGACTACATGAACGGGAATGGTCTCATATGATAAAGGTCGATTAGAAAATGAGAAAAAAGCAGGTCTGCCAACCGGCAGCCTGGCAAGTTCGGAGGCAGCCGGCGTCAAAGTGGGGAAAAAATTGGTCGATTTTACGTCATCGACTACACGAATGAAACCAATGAATAACTATAGTCCAGATCATTCCATATAAGAATTTCGCGGTCTGCCGACCAGCAGCCTGGCAAATTTTTGTGTACGATTTTTTTAAGTTTTTTTTTTTATTTTTAAAATTTTTCGTTTATCTTTATTATTATTTTTATTTCACTATATTTTTAAAAACTTTGAATGCCATATTTTAAAAAAATAATCAAAAAATATAAAAAAAAATAATTTAAGAGTTCCCAGTGTACCCATCCGTCAGGCGAGCCTTTAGACGCCAAACCACTTACGAAACCTGCCGCGGTGCCCCTCACCGCTGTCGCGTGTTAATACTTTTGTACAAATTTATAATAATAATAGTCCTTTTAAGATTGCCTAATAGTCCATAGTAGTTAGAAGTTCGAACAACCAACCCACCGTCGCCGTAAGAGCTGCGTTCGTCCGAAAAACGACGGAAATTTCCGAACACCGTCCGTTTCATATCGGTTTCGCTTGCCCTGCTGCATCGATTACATCGAATACAAGATCGAAACTAATGAAAACCTGTAGTCTAAATCATCCCATTTATGACTTCTTTCATTTGCCGACCAGCAGCCTGTCAGTTTTTTGTGTACGATCTTTTAAAGTTTTAAATTTTTTTTAAATTAAATTTTTTTTTTTTCAATATCTTTTTTATTATTTTTATTTGAATATTGTTTGAAAAACTTAGAATGCAATATTTTAAATAAAATAAGTTGTAATCATAAAAAAATAAATTTTGAGTGTTCCGAGTGTACCTATCGGACGGGAGAGCCTTTCGACGTGAAACAACTTACTGGAAACTGGCCGCGGAGCCCTTCGCCGTCAACGCGTGCCCATATTATTAAACCAATTTATAATAATATAAGTCTTTTTAAGATAACCTAATAATCCATAGTGGTTGGAAGTTCGAACAACAACCGCACCGTCGTCGTAAGAGCTGCGTTCGTCCGAAAAACGACTGAAATTTCCGAACCCCGTCCATTTCATATCGGTTTCGCTTGCCCTGTTGCACCGATTACTTCGAATTAAAGATCGAAACTAACGAAAAACTGTAGTCTAGACAATTGCATTCATGACTTCCTTGATCTGCCGACCAGCAGCCTGGCAGTTTTTTACGTACGATTTCAAAAGTTTTTTTAATTTTATTAAAATTATTTTCATTGTATTTATTATTATTTTTATTTCAATATCGTTTTAAAAAATTGGAATGCCAGATTAAATAAAAATAAGTAGCAATGATAAAAAAATTAGTTTAAGTGTTTCGAGTCTACCAACCAGGCTATAATATGGGCACGCAATGGCAGCGAAGGGCTCCGCGGCCAATTTCCAGTAAGTTGTTTCGCGTCGAAAGGCTCTCCCGTCCGATGGGTACAATCAGAACACTCAAAATTTATTTTTTTATGATTACAATTTATTTTATTTAAAATCTCGCATTCTAAGATTTTAAAATTATATTCAAATAAAAATAATAATAAAGATATTAAAAATATTTTTTTTTTTAATTAAAACAAATTTAAAACTTTAAAAGATCGTACACAAAAAACTGAGAGGCTGCTGGTCGGCAGACGAAAGAAGTCATAAATGAGATGATTTAGACTACAGGTTTTCGTTAGTTCCGTTCTCGTAATCGATGTAATCGATGCAGCAGGGCAAGCGAAACCGAAATGAAACGGACGGGATTCGGAAATTTCCGTCGTTTTTCGTACGAACGCAGCTCTTATGGCAATGGTGCGGTGATTGTTCAATCTTCCAAACACCATAGACTATTAGGTTATCTTAAAAAGACTATTATTATGATAAATTTGTTTAATAATATGGGCACGCGTTGGCGGCGAAGGACTCCGTGGCCAGTTTCCAGTAAGCTGTTTCGCGTCGAAAGGCTCTCCCGTCCGATGGGTACACTCGGAACACTCAAAATTTATTTTTTTATGATTACAACATATTTCATTTAAAATCTTGCATTCTAAGTTTTTAAAACCATATTCAAATAAAAATGATAATAAAGATATTGAAAATATTTTATTTTAATTAAAAAAAAAAAATTTTTTTTAAAGATCCTACACAAAAACAGCCAGGCTGCTGGTCGGCAGACCAAAGAAGTCATAAATGGAATGATCTAGACTACAGGTTTTCGTTAGTTTCGATCTTGTATTCGATGTAATCGATGCAGCAGGGCAAGCGAAACCGATGTGAAACGGACGGGGTTCGGAAATTTCCGTCGTTTTTCGTACGAACGCAGCTCTTATGGTGACGGTGCGGTGGTTCTTCGAACTTTCAACCACTGTGAACTATTAGGTTATCTTAAAAACACTTACATTATAATAAATTGGTTTAATAACATGGGCACGCGTTGGCGGCGAAGGACTCCTTGGCCAGTTTCCAGTAAGTTGTTTCGCGTCGAAAGGCTCCCCCGTCCGATGGGTACACTCGGAACACTCAAAATTTATTTTTTTATGATTACAACTTATTTCATTTAAAATCTTGCATTCTAAGTTTTTAAAACCATATTCAAAGAAAAATGATAATAAAGATATTGAAAATATTTTATTTTAATAAAAAAAAAAATAATAATTTTAAAGATCCTACACAAAAACAGCCAGGCTGCTGGTCGGCAGACCAAAGAAGTCATAAATGGAATGATCTAGACTACAGGTTTTCGTTAGTTTCGATCTTGTATTCAATGTAATCGATGCAGCAGGGCAAGCGAAACCGATGTGAAACGGACGGGGTTCGGAAATTTCCGTCGTTTTTCGTACGAACGCAGCTCTTATGGCAACGGTGCGGTGATTGTTCGAACTTCCAACCACCATTGACTATTAGATTATCTTAAAAAGACTATTATTATGATAAATTTGTTTAATAATATGGGCACGCGTTGGCGGCGAAGGACTCCTTGGCCAGTTTCCAGTAAGTTGTTTCGCGTCGAAAGGCTCCCCCGTCCGATGGGTACACTCGGAACACTCAAAATTTATTTTTTTATGATTACAACTTATTTCATTTAAAATCTTGCATTCTAAGTTTTTAAAACCATATTCAAATAAAAATGATAATAAAGATATTGAAAATATTTTATTTTAATAAAAAAAATAATAAAATTTTAAAAGATCCTACACAAAAACAGCCAGGCTGCTGGTCGGCAGACCAAAGAAGTCATAAATGGAATGATCTAGACTACAGGTTTTCGTTAGTTTCGATCTTGTATTCTATGTAATCGATGCAGCAGGGCAAGCGAAACCGAAATGAAACGGACGGGATTCGGAAATTTCCGTCGTTTTTCGTACGAACGCAGCTCTTATGGCAACGGTGCGGTGATTGTTCGAACTTCCAACCACCATTGACTATTAGATTATCTTAAAAAGACTATTATTATGATAAATTTGTTTAATAATATGGGCACGCGTTGGCGGCGAAGGACTCCTTGGCCAGTTTCCAGTAAGTTGTTTCGCGTCGAAAGGCTCCCTCGTCCGATGGGTACACTCGGAACACTCAAAATTTATTTTTTTATGATTACAACTTATTTCATTTAAAATCTTGCATTCTAAGTTTTTAAAACCATATTCAAATAAAAATGATAATAAAGATATTGAAAATATTTTATTTTAATAAAAAATAAAATAAAATTTTAAAAGATCCTACACAAAAACAGCCAGGCTGCTGGTCGGCAGACCAAAGAAGTCATAAATGGAATGATCTAGACTACAGGTTTTCGTTAGTTTCGATCTTGTATTCGATGTAATCGATGCAGCAGGGCAAGCGAAACCGAAATGAAACGGACGGGATTCGGAAATTTCCGTCGTTTTTCGTACGAACGCAGCTCTTATGGCAACGGTGCGGTGATTGTTCAATCTTCCAACCACCATAGACTATTAGGTTATCTTAAAAAGACTATTATTATGATAAATTTGTTTAATAATATGGGCACGCGTTGGCGGCGAAGGACTCCTTGGCCAGTTTCCAGTAAGTTGTTTCGCGTCGAAAGGCTTTCCCGTCCGATGGGTACACTCGGAACACTCAAAATTTATTTTTTTATGATTACAACTTATTTCATTTAAAATCTTGCATTCTAAGTTTTTAAAACCATATTCAAATAAAAATGATAATAAAGATATTGAAAATATTTTATTTTAATAAAAAAAACAAAAAATTTTAAAAGATCCTACACAAAAACAGCCAGGCTGCTGGTCGGCAGACCAAAGAAGTCATAAATGGAATGATCTAGACTACAGGTTTTCGTTAGTTTCGATCTTGTATTCGATGTAATCGATGCAGCAGGGCAAGCGAAACCGAAATGAAACGGACGGGATTCGGAAATTTCAGTCGTTTTTCGTACGAACGCAGCTCTTATGGCAACGGTGCGGTGATTGTTCAATCTTCCAACCACCATAGACTATTAGGTTATCTTAAAAAGACTATTATTATGATAAATTTGTTTAATAATATGGGCACGCGTTGGCGGCGAAGGACTCCGTGGCCAGTTTCCAGTAAGCTGTTTCGCGTCGAAAGGCTCTCCCGTCCGATGGGTACACTCGGAACACTCAAAATTTATTTTTTTATGATTACAACTTATTTCATTTAAAATCTTGCATTCTAAGTTTTTAAAACCATATTCAAATAAAAATGATTGTTACGGTAGAAAAAGGGGAGTTGGGTGTCATGTTATAGTACTTGAATTGGGGTAGGGTTTAATGTATAGGTTATTAAACAGGGTTTTAATATATCAGGGTTGTCGAATTCAATGTAATGCACTGGAAGTGCTGTGTTGTGTTTGTACCTACTATGTGATCAGTTATCATGACATTTACACCTCTTATTAAGTGGGTGTATTTAATGTTAATTATTCAGGGTTATATATATGTAGGTACACAGTTATCAGCTTTAATCCCATGGGATTTTTGGACGCCAAATCTCGTGGGTACGAGATATGCTGACTGTGTCGGTAGGCATGAATACTCCCGTCAGAGCGTGGGCACTGTTATTTTAATCATTGTTGTGAAGCTTGGAAAATAAGAAATTAAAGAGTGGATGTAAAACAAGATTATTATATTGAAATATTAACATACCTGTGGACCATACTAAGAGCTAGCTAAAACCTATTATTTTTATGCGACGATTCCGGATGCCTAATATCGCACCGTGAGGGGCCCCTACCTCCCCCACGTTGCCTCCGCGCCAGGTTTGCAAGATTCTCCATCCATCTGGGTGATTATTACGTTTGGTACATGGTGTCCTCCATCATGTGATTGCAGCACTGGAAATGTCCTCCATCAGGTTGTGAAAATAATCGGCGGGGACTATACGGACGTTCGTGTCCCTTTGTATAACTGAGAATCCATCTCGTCGGATGACGGATGATAAATATAATCGCAGATTACAGTAAAACTGGGTCGGTCAAGCCGCCATTATTGCACCACGGGATTCCATACTGGAATACCCGTAAACAAGAATACTCCAGTCGCGATAACCATGTATCGGCTGGGAATAAAAGAAACTCGTTCACATTTTAAATATACTTGAAAACAACCCGCCGATTGAATATTTTACATATTATTAAATAAATTTAAGTCCACATTTTCGACTGTCGGATTTACATCCTGCCCAGGAGATGCAAATCCAAAAAGTGAGGGGAAATCGATTATTATCCCCCTATCGACCGAAAGTAAAACCACTCGGAGAAAAAGTGTAATTATAAGTGGCCAGTAAAATAATTGAATCCACTACTATAGACAAATATCAACAACCCTGGGGTAATTTTGAACATTATTCAATTATTTTCATAACATTTTCCCCGTTCTCGCGTAAATGTTCGACCCCGAACATACCTATATCCTATGCTGACTAAAAAAAGCTTAACAGTTGTGTTGGTCCACCGGTTCCTAAAAACAATAAATTCAAAACAGAAACATAATAGAAATAAAAACAATAATCATTGTAGTTAAATACAAAAATAAAAAGACATTGTAGTGAAAATACCATTTCAATCATTCACTTTTATATTATGCTCTGTGGCATCACTTCATCCTGTTATCGGATTATGAACACTTTTTATAATGGTTGAACAACCTTCACTTTTCACTGAATTTAAATGAAAAAGAAAACCTGCCTATACTAACTAGGTCTCACAGTTGAAAAATAAAAATAATAATAATAGTTGGAAAAAGAAGTTATACAATGACAATACATAATTAATTGTTTTGTTTTGTTTTGTTTTGCTTTGTTTTTGTACATAATACATTTTTTAATAGTTACATATATTTTTTCGTTTGTTTATCGTAGTTTTGATAAGTTAAATATTTTTTTTGTTTGTTTACAACAGTTTTGATTAGTTACATATTTTTTTTTGTATGTTTGTTTACAAGAGTTTTGATTACGAGATTTTTGATAAGTTACGAGACATTTTTTTGTTCAATAGGTTTTTTTTAATGAGACTTTAATTTAGTCTTATTTTAATGATGCTTGATACTCGATATAAAGAATCATGATGTATTTGAGTCATGTGTGACTATTTGAATGGGCTAGAATTTTATTGGCTCTGACGTAGAGCATAACTTACGACAATATAAAGGTGTGCACGTATTTATTTAGACTTGTTATATTTGAGAAAATAATTGTGATTTACCAGAAATCACTACAAATAGTACCGTGTGAAAAAAAAACATAAAACTCGATTTCAAATAGAGTTTATGAATACTTGTTGAATGTTGTGTCAGGGTTGGTCATAAAACTCCAAGAACAACCCGAACCACTCAGGCAAGTTTCACACCACGTAGTACTTTGAGTATGAACATGGACCAGTGGCTGGCAATCCTTCCGCCTCCCGTAGGAATCCTCCATCTACAGGCAACGGATCCACTGCCCTCCTACTGACGATGTAGCACACATGTTCCCTACCTGAGTCAGCAACTCATGGCCTGATGAGCAGACAGCAAGCATCTCTCGCCCTCTGTCTGTCATATAAGGTAAACGTAATCGACGCCGGATCGATACGTTGCGGTTGGGGTACAAGCCCACCCTTACCTTTGGAACTAATTTGGACCAATAGGAATGGTAAGTTGATCACCAGGATCCAGTTGATCAGACCGAATATACCTCCGTCAACCCCCTTCCAATGATAGTAATGACGTTTCGTCATTGTCCGATAATTTCTCCAAGTCTTATCACATTTCGTGAATATTGTCCTTTATATATATAAAAAAAAAATGATAATAAATATCACATTATTCCTTTTGTCACCGTTGACAATTACTTGATTGTACTTAAATTCAAAAAATTTTTCAGAATTGTTATTAAAAATGATGCCCTTGATTTAAAAAGAAAAATAAACGTTGTTATTTTTGTTGTTGTTGTTATTGTTGTTATTGTTGATGTTGTTGTTGTTGTACGCTGATGAACGTTGTTGTTGATTTGACAAACATTGTTGATAACTATTGTTTTAAATTAATAAAAAATAATAATTTTGGCAACCCTGATGTTTGAAAATATTGGTTTGCGCCAACCCTGTATTTAAAATTAAAACATATAATATTTTATTTTATAACCCTGATTTCATTTGAAAATTAAAATATGAAATTTTATTTGAATATGTATGTACCCCATTTAAATTTAAAAAAAAATTATTCCATTGAAATGAATATGTATGTTGCTCATTTAAATGAATATTAAAACGTCAGTTTGACATTATTTGTAAATAAACAATCAATAATATATTTGTGACAGATGTCAGCTGTAAATAACATTAATTTCGTCTCGTAACTAATTAAACATTTATAATAATAATATCCCGTATACATGGTTTCCTAATAAAGGCTATTTTTTGAAATTGCATAAAAATACAACATATTTTGATGTTTTGCTTACATCATGTTATTTGACAATGTTCACGGTTTGTATGAATACCGGCATAATATAATTTTATAAAGCTTGAATAATAATGTTCAAATGTATTTTAAAATGTTTGTAATGCTTTTAACTAATACCTTTTAACTAAAATGTTTTTAATATTACTGCAATGATTTGATAAATTTAATGTACGTACCTCCGTAATTATGAACAAAATGTCACTTAGTTAACAATAAATCATTATAAATATTTGCATAATTATTGATATTAACTTTATATTGTTATTTAAACTCATACTATAATTGTTTTAGAAAAATTTAAACTGTTTTTCATGTTTGGAATTATAAAAACATAACAATGTTTTGACATTTGAAATCCATAGGTAAATTTGAAAGCAAGAAATTGCTATAGATAATTGAAATTATTTTGAAAATAACCACTATTCATTGGATTAATTTTTTTTTTATAGAGTTCTATAATGCATATTGTCTATGACCAAATTTCTAAGCATATTTTAATAAAATGACAATAACAATTCTATTGAGGAATTGAGGTTATGTTATATGTTGGTTTAACATGTAGGTATTTCAGATTATGCACACTATATTTCAGATAGAAAACATTGAAAAAAAAATCATTACAGGTATAAAATAAAGTTGTGACACTAATATTTTAAAAGCAAAACAAAACAAAACATAGGGCAAATTTAAAAATATGTTAAGGGCAAGCTTATATAATGAATTTAATATTTCCAAGATTCCCAACAATGAAAAAAATATTTTCGTTATCACCAGTTGGTGCGCCATGTTACGGTAGAAAAAGGGGAGTTGGGTGTCATGTTATAGTACTTGAATTGGGGTAGGGTTTAATGTATAGGTTATTAAACAGGGTTTTAATATATCAGGGTTGTCGAATTCAATGTAATGCACTGGAAGTGCTGTGTTGTGTTTGTACCTACTATGTGATCAGTTATCATGACATTTACACCTCTTATTAAGTGGGTGTATTTAATGTTAATTATTCAGGGTTATATATATGTAGGTACACAGTTATCAGCTTTAATCCCATGGGATTTTTGGACGCCAAATCTCGTGGGTACGAGATATGCTGACTGTGTCGGTAGGCATGAATACTCCCGTCAGAGCGTGGGCACTGTTATTTTAATCATTGTTGTGAAGCTTGGAAAATAAGAAATTAAAGAGTGGATGTAAAACAAGATTATTATATTGAAATATTAACATACCTGTGGACCATACTAAGAGCTAGCTAAAACCTATTATTTTTATGCGACGATTCCGGATGCCTAATATCGCACCGTGAGGGGCCCCTACCTCCCCCACGTTGCCTCCGCGCCAGGTTTGCAAGATTCTCCATCCATCTGGGTGATTATTACGTTTGGTACATGGTGTCCTCCATCATGTGATTGCAGCACTGGAAATGTCCTCCATCAGGTTGTGAAAATAATCGGCGGGGACTATACGGACGTTCGTGTCCCTTTGTATAACTGAGAATCCATCTCGTCGGATGACGGATGATAAATATAATCGCAGATTACAGTAAAACTGGGTCGGTCAAGCCGCCATTATTGCACCACGGGATTCCATACTGGAATACCCGTAAACAAGAATACTCCAGTCGCGATAACCATGTATCGGCTGGGAATAAAAGAAACTCGTTCACATTTTAAATATACTTGAAAACAACCCGCCGATTGAATATTTTACATATTATTAAATAAATTTAAGTCCACATTTTCGACTGTCGGATTTACATCCTGCCCAGGAGATGCAAATCCAAAAAGTGAGGGGAAATCGATTATTATCCCCCTATCGACCGAAAGTAAAACCACTCGGAGAAAAAGTGTAATTATAAGTGGCCAGTAAAATAATTGAATCCACTACTATAGACAAATATCAACAACCCTGGGGTAATTTTGAACATTATTCAATTATTTTCATAACATGATAATAAAGATATTGAAAATGTTTTTTTTTTTAATTAAAAAAAAAAAAAAAAAAATTAAAAAGATCCTACACAAAAACAGCCAGGCTGCTAGTCGGCAGACTAAGGAATTCATAAATGGAATAATCTATACTACAGGTTTTCGTTAGTTTCGATCTTGTATTCGATGTAATCGATGCAGCAGGGCAAGCGAAACCGATATGAAACGGACGGGGTTCGGAAATTTCCATCGTTTTTCGTACGAACGCAGCTCTTATGGTGACGGTGCGGTGGTTCTTCGAACTTTCAACCACTGTGAACTATTAGGTTATCTTAAAAACACTTACATTATTATAAATTGGTTTAATAACATGGGCACGCGTTGACGGCGAAGGGCTCCGCGGCCAGTTTCCAGTAAGTTGTTCCACGTCGAAAGGCTCTCCCGTCCGATGGGTTCACTCGGAACACTCAAAATTAATTTTTTTATGATTACAACTTATTTTGTTTAAAATCTTGCATTCTAAGTTTTTAAAACCATATTCAAATAAAAATAATAATAAAGATATTGAAAAGAAATAAAATTTAATTTTAAAAAAATTTAAAACTTTAAAAGATCGTACACAAAAAACTGAGAGGCTGCTGGTCGGCAAATGAAAGAAGTCATAAATGGGATGATTTAGACTACAGGTTTTCGTTAGTTCCGATCTTGTATTCGATGTAATCGATGCAGCAGGGCAAGCGAAACCGATATGAAACGGACGGAGTTCGGAAATTTCCGTCGTTTTTCGGACGAACGCAGCTCTTACGGCGACGGTGGGTTGGTTGTTCGAACTTCCAACTACTATGGACTATTAGGCAATCTTAAAAGGACTATTATTATTATAAATTTGTACAAAAATATTAACACGCGACAGCGGTGAGGGGCACCGCGGCAGGTTTCGTAAGTGGTTTGGCGTCTAAAGGCTCGCCTGACGTATGGGTACACTGGGAACTCTTAAATTATTTTTTTTTATATTTTTCGATTATTTTTTTAAAATATGTCCTTCAAAGTTTTGAAAAATATAGTGAAATAAAAATAATAATAAAGATAAACGAAAAAAAAAAATAAAAACTTAAAAAAATCGTACACAAAAATTTGCCAGGCTGCTGGTCGGCAGACCGCGAAATTCTTATATGGAATGATCTGGACTATAGTTATTCATTGGTTTCATTCGTGTAGTCGATGACGTAAAATCGACCAATTTTTTCCCCACTTTGACGCCGGCTGCCTCCGAACTTGCCAGGCTGCCTGTTGGCAGACCTGCTTTTTCCTCATTTTCTAATCGACCTTTATCATATGAGACCATTCCCGTTCATGTAGTCGATGACGTAATTTAGACCAAAAAAATCGCTGACTATTTCCATGACTGCGCGGCTCCTGCCAAGAGGCGCACCGGCAGACCAGCTTTTTTAAGGTTTTCTAGATGCCCATTATCACTTAAAAGTAGTTTCATCCATGTAGTCGATGACGTAGGGTTTACCTATCTCCCCTCCCGGTCTAGAAGAGACACGTAGAGTTGGAGAGTCAAAACCTAATCGATGTGATCAATTATTTTATAATTTTTTTGTTAATGCAAAAGTTTGTTACGTGAATTTGGAGCATCTCTGTCGATTTGAAATTGTTTTTAAAGTTCGCATATTATAAATCATCGTATAAACACAACATTATCAATAATCTAAAATCTTAAATTTTTTGTGAGTTTTTTTTAATCTATTTTTATAAATAATTATTTTGATTTTCACCCTTCAAATATGTTCTTGGCAATAGTTTTCAATAGGATGGTTAAACAATTAATAACATTTGAAAGAATAAAACCAATTATTTTTTATACTTTCATGATACTTTGACGTATTGATAATGCATGTGTCTACACAACGATATTTATATTCGTACACATAGTTAAAAGTTACTATCACGGTTTCACGTATGATACCATATATCTTTTAAACTTTTAACATTAAATTATAAGAATGTAATATGCTCATATCGGTGTATAGGGTTTTGTACCGTAAACTACAATGTGAGCCTGATGTATTGTTCAAATAACACGGGCATTAGCCTAGTATGGTAATCAAGATAAAAACATAAAAGTGTACTTTCAAAAATTGTATGAAATAAAAAAAAAATTTAAAATAAAAAAAAAAATAGACAATAGATTCGTCAGAAAGTTACATTTACAGAAGAGAGGTAATTTCCATGGTACAGCAGATAATGACTACAAAATTTTGTTATCCTCTCGGAAGCGCAGTATCATTTTAGCATCACTTCTTTGCGTAATCAAATTATTGAATCTTTTATGACACAAAAAAAAACATTTAGCAAGGTAGGATAAAAATGTGTCCGGCCGGAACTATCTTTCACGAGAAACGAAATTGCGCGTTTTCTTTGAAAGAAAGTTACCTTATAAAGAGATTGTAAAAAAAAGTGTAGCTTGATTTATCGTACCTCCTGCCTCGGCGATTCCCTCGGGAGAACCATTCTGTCTTTCTCTGTCTCCCCAAACGACCCATTTGAGCCCACTAACGAGCCTAGACCAAATTGTGGTAGACTCGTTCTCTACCTGGCCTTTCTGCTGACCACCATTATCCTCCATTGACCTAGTGTCCACCTTCCTCGACTCCTTAATGAACACTGTCCTTTTTGTTATCTTAATGCTCAGTTGTATTTCAGTGGAACCTTCGGGCACGCTAAAAGCCGAGCTTAAAGTTTCTTGGATCGATTTAGCTATAAGATGTGAGAGGTCTTTTCCCCTGCTCAAAGGACTCGGAATAATAGGCAAATCGGGACTTTCTACTATACAAGTCTTGTAGTGGTCTGCGTTCGATATCTCTTGCTCGGTCGGGGATGACACTGAAAACGAATGAGACCGTATATTTTCTCTCATAAGGCCCTCTTTTATGGATGATAATGGTGATACCTTGATATCCTCGTAAGTTGGGCTATCGTTCGGTTTAAAATTGATGGTTCTCGCAGTAATGACATTATTCGGTTCGGCGGTGGTTGGCGGAGTTTCATCGGGATTGTTGAAGCGGTTTTGTTTTGGGGTTGTGTAACATTTAACTGCTCTGGACTCGAAGTTATTGATCATTGCTTGAAACCTTGGAGTCCTTGCATGGGTAGCTTTACTCTTTCCTGGTGTCGACGCGCGCTTCGGTCTTAAGAATTCTAAAAATGTTTAAAAATACATTATTTACAACATCAAAAATATATTAGGAATTGTTCGGAAAAATCACTATTACTCGAGTAGAGATTTAAATAATTTAACGTCAGTTTTAATTTAATAAAGCTTGACATCGTTTACATTAAATTGGTCCCATATTTTCACATTTTTCACACGTTGGCGTTGTTTGAATTATAATTATAATCATAATTTTAAATTTTAAGCATTTTCAGCAACCACAAACAATTTTGGCCTGCAAAAATTCTGCTATAATTACATTATTTTAATAAACGGGACAATGGTGCGACGAAAATATCCTTGAGCTGGGTTTTTTTATTGAAAAAAATATGTTTTTCCGTCTCAGTTAGAGTGTTAAAATTAGCCTCACGCGCGTCAGAGCGTCAAAGAAGGTTTTGATTTGAGACATGAAGCAATTTCCTAAAGAAAATTGTCTTGTAGCCTCAAGCAAATTAGAAGCGTTAAAAATATATCCACACCAAATGTCAAAATACTTATCTAAAAAAGAATTAGCTTTCTTGTGCGGTAGATAAAAATATTTTTTTACGAGAAAGAAAAACCCAATATAATCTTCATTTTTCATGTACTATTTTTTTTACATGCTTCGCGTCGTACATGAGTAAAAATATTGGTTGCAACCAATTACAAAAGAAGTCGGCAGCAAGGTTAGTCATCAAATCACAATATACCTATGTAATAGAAAATGAAAGGAGATGAAACAGTGATCAAGCATCGATCTGAACCTTCCGTTTTCTTTTGTGCTCTATAACTACCGAGCTAACATTTCGACTTTCGTAGTCACCGCCCTTATTTCTCTGATACAAATGTTTATTTTAGTTAAATGCTTTTTAAATACATCAATTTGAATTTCAGTATTATTTTCTAGATTGAATGAATGAAAGAATGGAGTGGAATCTTGGAAGTGGAAATAAACCCACTTCCTGACGTCTATCTGATTGAGCTGAAGCTCGGTAGACACACTCGTATCGATGACAATGAAATCTATCAACTTTTGGTGACAACCACGCTCACACACGCGGACACAGATGCATTTTTCTGAAATTTGATGACAATACAGTAGTAAATGTACGAAATAAATGTAGATCTTGTGAAATAGAAATTTTGCCTTGGATTTTGGAAGAGTGGTTGACTCCAAATCATTGGTACGAAGATTTAGTTTTCCGTCAAACCAAAATATTGTTTGTAAAGAAATGTATGGTAAAATAACATTTTTTTTGGAGTTTTTTGTTATAATTCTATGCGTAAAAGAGATATTTTGTTTTAATTATTCAAGCTAAGTCTACAGGTAGTAATAAACGACGCACGCAACATAAAAAAAGTTTACTCAGGAAACTATTAACAGCGGATCTGTATTATGCTAAGCACCAAAAGTGTTATACATCAACTATTAAAATGAATCTTTTTATTACTTAAGTCGATTAATAAATTCATAAAACCTGTATTTATAAAAAAATTCTACATCACGAAAATAAAATAAGTTTCACCAGGCAAAGAGAAGGCGGACTCTACCAGATTTCTGGGCAAACTGTCGCCACTTGTAGAAATATTGGTCCCAAGGGATAAATATATTTCTAAGTGACACGCAGAAGTCTACGTCATATAAAGTCGTGGGATATAATTTAGAAGAACCTACTCCCTCTAGGCGAATTCAGGTGGGACTATAATTCTTTTATTAAAATCACCTGAGCGCTATCGGAAACTAATATCTCACGAATAAACACATTTCACTGAAATTTTAAGAGTTTTTTTTTAATATTGGAATATGATAATAGTAGCGATTATTTAAAAAATAAAAAAAAATTGCGTGAGAGAGGTTTGTCGCATTATTTCGGCTTCAGTTTGGGTTTAATATTTATGAATATGTGCTTAGTTATAGGGCAATGAATGTTATACAAATTATTTGGCGTATAACATATTATTCGTAGTGGCGTTCGTTTCGTTCAAAATTTGTTATTTTTTCTGTAATGGCTTTTTATTTTTTAAAGGTTGCTTTTCAGGTTCTTAGGGTGAGTTAATGAGTTAAATATATTAAAAGGTTTCAATATTGCTAGATCTGTAATCAAACAATTTTATTTGTTTGTGTTTTATACTGCCAAGTACACGTATATGTTATATCGAAAAATAATAAAACTAAAATTAAAACTTTACCATAAGTTTTCTTCTTAGGTTTGTTCACGTCTTCAGCAAAAGTTACGGATTTCTTTTTGGAACTGTTATTATTCAGCGGCGTCCTGTCATTATTGGAACTGGAAGTGTTGCTTTCCCCGCTGGGCATCGCAATGGCGCTGTCACTTCCCTGGCCACCTGTGCCATCCTGGCCACTGGAACCGGTTCCACCGTTCTTTGCCATGATGCCCTTTGGAGGCGCCATTTCATGGGTTGGTGGACTTTCAATGGATGATAGCATTTGGGAGGATATCTAAAATGTTCAAATGAAAGAAATCAGAATTTTATCAAATCACCTTTTGTGTAAACGACTTTATACAATATTATTTAATTTAAAAAATTATTATTTTTTTGTGTTTAATTCATAGAACTAAAAAGTTAATTAAAAATAAATTTGATAATGTTATTATCAAGTTCTGCAAGTGCAGCAGAAACAGACAAATGAAACCAACATAAAATCTCTCAAATGCTGTCCAGCAAATTGGTTTATCCGGTAATAAATCAATTTAGACACCTTCAAAAATTGACATTTAAAATCGTATAAATAGGTCGTCTCAAAGTGGATTAACTACAGTTTGAAAATGGTCTTGTAAATCGAAACAGCTGTAACAAACATACATATTAAAATACTTGCAGAAATTGACAATAACATTATCAAATTATTTTTTAATTAAATTTTATAAAATAATTTAATTAACTCAAAAAATAAAATCTATCAAAAGCTTATGTGCGGAAGTGGGTTACAGTATCAACAGAAATTCTTTTCTCTTATTTTATTATGAGCTGGGTATTATAAAAAATTGTAAAAGAATAACGTTAAGGTATTTCAAAAAGTTTTCTTCGCTTTTTTATTAGATTTAGAGTGTTCTTCTGAAAACCTGCTATCCAAAGTTCTTACCGACTTAATAAAAAAAGGAGATCCAGAATCAAATTCAGTATTTTTTCTTGAATATCATCCAAAACCCTTCACGATATCTTGAAAAGTTGTGCTTGTCTCTGTTACGTTTTATAAAATGAATACAATTACACTAAACTTGTAAGCAAAATGTTGCAAGATTTTGTCAGACAATATTATATACTAAAATTATTTTTCCTCCGTGTAGACATTCTTAAAATTAGTGTAAGCATGTCGTTTTTATACAAATATTTTTATTAGTATCCACCTATATCCAAATGAAACATTTTTTGTAAAACTTTTTTAAATTTTTGTATTACACACAGATTAAATTTGGTGGGCGGGTATGGGTACCGCTACACCGGGAACCATTTATTGGATATCCAACACCCATGCCATAGGTAATTCCAAGTGGTTAGCTACATTTGGGGATTTAGCAGGGGTGCCCGGGTTCATGGGGCGAGATTTGTCTAGAACTTGGCAGAATTGCCCACCTACTGTGTGGCGGACCGGATCGGGAGTCACTGGTTGAGTGAGACCTAACCTAGACCTCTTCAGCCGGACTCTTTCGACCCATCGGCTTGCACCGCAGTATGAGGGATGGATTCATGCGTCTGTCACTTCTGGACACGTTGACCCAAAGATTAATACCCCTCATACTTTTTTGCTTCTCTGAACTTTTCATCCTTCCTTTACCTAAAAATACCCTCCACACAGCATCCCCAAATATTTTAGAGGCCCGGAGATTATTTTTTCAGGGCGTCCTGTGTGGAGCTTTTGTAAAAAGAATGATTGGAACTGGGAAAATATTCCATAATCTGACCAAATAACAGTTAGCCAATAAGCCAATGCATTATTATTAAAATCTGTTTTGGTTGATTATTTCGAATTATGAAAATACATATGGACAAATTGTTTTCAAAAATGTCAGGTAGTATACTATTGTCCACGTACTTGAAAGTGTGAGGTATATTTATATCACGAACCATTCACGCCCACCACACTCCATAAACTAAATGATAAAGCCGCGGCGCGCCGGAGCCACTGTGCTGAGAATTATTTACCCCGGCTTTTCGTAGTTTCCTGGTATTTACTTCCAACAAGGTATGTCTCTGACATAACCCGTAAAAATTTCAATGAACTATGGTGGTACTTTGCGTTTGTGAAAAGTTGAAACAAAAGTTCCATAAAATTTACTATTTTGAGCGTGGATGAAAAATTAAAAAAATATGTTAAGTAAATAAATAACGGACGAAACAAACATAACATATATTTAACATAATACATATCTTTTTAGGTTATCTTGATATTTTGTGTTGCTTTACCAATTTGTAAAGGTACTATTTATTTATTTCTGCGTGTTATATTTGCGTTTACATCCCAACATTGTAAGTAGGTATACAATCACAACTATTTTTTGTAAGTGGTGGTCTCAGAGAGAGAGGTCGTAAGTGATGTCAACGTTCAAGTATCTTCTGTCTTTTTCGTTTTCGTACAAGACATATGAGAAGGAAGAAGACGATCGTCGATTACGTACATAAGACAATATATCCAAGCTTCATTAGTGGAAATATAGTGTATCGATGAAGCATAGATATGGGCAGTGTTGCACATATAAATCTACCCAATCAATGCTATTCTGCCATCACAGGAAGCTAGGAATTTGCAATAGTCATATTCTGATATACGAGACCATTCACCTATTAGGTAAAGTAAAAATTACATCAGTATGTGACTTTTCAAATTCTTAGCTACCGTTTAGCTTATGACGGCAGTATTATTGTCCCGATGATAACAACGATAGAAGCTGTTGAAAACACGATGACAAAGAACAAGCAGAGCAAATAGTAATTAAATGATATTTTTATTAAATAAAAAAATTAACCTTTTGCCCCTCGGTCGGCGGGCTTGCCGCTGCATCCGAATCCGGACTGTGAATTCCAGAAAGAGTTGAAGAAGTAAAGGACTTCTGGAACATTCCCCATTTCGCCGTGTTTGGATGGGTAGGCGTACTTGTCATCACTAAAAATAAAATCATTATATTGGTCAACAATTTTTTGTTGTAAATCCCAAAATTCTCATTACCTTAGGCGCCGTGCACGAAGCACGTAGTTGTATAACTTGTGTAAATAAACAAAAAAAATCTTTATTGGAAATGAAATATTTTGGTCATCGCTGTGAGAATCTAACTCGATTCATTCCATTCGTTGCAGGCTAAGAAATAACTATGAAATTAGAGGTTTTCTTTAAATTCTCAATAGCCACAAATACCGATTAGATTTGACTTAAAACCATTTTCTCCAGAATCGTTGAGTAAACTAATTTTTTCTTACTTTCGTTGAAATAATACGTTTCCAAATGTTGATATTATTTCTTGGCGGTATATTCACGTTCACTGACTAGTTTGGAGAAGGAACCGAAAGATAATATAAGATTTCTTTCAAATCGGCAAAGATTCTAGAGTCTCTTGTATCAATATGATGTAAGATTTCTGATGCATCCCTACGTACTTGTATAACAAAAGGAGAATAAATTTAATAATACGGGAATTATATTACCTTCTGATTGTTCGTTCATCTTAATTTTCTTATGTTTAAGCACTGGCTCAATATTGGCAGAGCCTTCTGCTGTAGGCGTCTGGTGTTCTTGGGGTGGCGCTGGTGGGGCCATCGGAACTTCAGGCTCTTGCTTTTCCACCCTCCCTGGGCACTCCCCCTTCTCTCCAAGATCCTCCTCTTTGCAAAACACCTTCCCACACTTGCCACACGAGAGGGGAAGGTGGCTGCAGCATATGTGTTCCATCAGTTCCCTCGGAAAGGGCTCTGTGGTGATGATGAGGGGGTTTAGACGACAGAGGTAGCAGTCAAAGTTAATGCCATGCTGCTTGGTTTCGTGGGTCCTTCGGCAGTCGGAGCAGCAGAAAATTTTACCGCATTCTAAACATCTTAACTGGAATAAATAATAATAATCGTCTGTTCGGTGACTTTAGTACACTTATACCGAGACATCCTTGAGAACAAAAATTAAGAGGCTAAAATTGTTGACTGTAATAATTTTAGGTTAATATTTAGAACCGTTTTTATCCTTTACGCGCAAATCAGTTAAAAAAATACTTCGTATCAGTTTAATTTCAACGAGTGACAACTATTTTAAGAGTCGGAGAAGTAATACATTTAAATGGCTATTTCGTTCAAATTCATATATGGATAATTATTCGTATTTAGTTGTGGCCGGTCAATGGCTGAGTGGGCCCAACCAGGTGTCTTTGAGTTCAATTCCTGGGCTGGCGTTACTTTATTTTCCTTTATTTACCTTATTTTCTCAATAATTGAGATATTGTCACACATCATAGCAATTGATTTTTTTTCTTCTTTTATTCAAGTTTTATTTTGGAAGAACACAATAATGTTCTATCACGTATAGAAATTTGCATAATGCCAAAGGAAATTTAAATTTTTGATGTTTAAACGAATTACAATGTGTAATAAAAGGAACACAAATATAACAGCAAAATTAATACGACTTCAATTTGCGATAATAATAATAATCGAGTGGGTATAAAAAAGTGTTTATTTGTAAATTTTAACCACCTTTTAGTTTTTTTCATGTTTATACTAAATAGTACAATAGTTTACACTTTTTTATTTTATGTTTTATTTCAAGAACAAAAAATCATGTAGTAATTATTGGCAGATTTAAATTTATTTTTGGAAAATTATGGACAAGCCGCCGCATGCCGCTACACTTTAAATAGGCATACAATTTGAAAATTAAACTACTTTTAAACTTAATTACCACAAGAACCATCGGTTTCAGTCGAGATAGACGGGAAAATATGCATTAAAATACAATTTTCATTCAAAGTTTAAAAATCACCATCTCCATTACGGCCATGTTTTTTTGTATGGATTTGACATTTGTGAAGTTTCGTTTCAAACTAAAAATGCATGAATTACTTAATTTACCTAAACTAAGAACCTAATAACCTATTTTGTGTTCGTAAATAGTTGTTTCCGAAATCTGTGCATAAAAATGCGGCGACTTATCCATAAATTAATTTACTTTTTAAAACTGCACAATATTAAGTTTTTTTAATAAATATCTAATCAAAATACGATATACAACTGATTTTCAAAAGTAGACCATTGCATCGTTTGATTTTTCAAAATAATGAAAGTGTTCATGACTTACATCAAGCGGAAGTTTCATTATAGGTTATGTATCCATAACGAGAGGTCACATTCCATTATTGTTTTTTTTTCCGTTATTCACTATAATTATTTTAACTCACAGATGTAAATAGATTATTTTAAACGCAATGCTCCCAGAACTCGTATCAAATAGCATATTTTGCAACAATATTGTGTAGGTACCGCGTACACTGGTGTACGCTTAGCAAACATTGACTGTTTTCCATAGAATTTTTTTGAATTACCATAAACAAAGTAATTTTATAATTTTGGTTACTAACGGAAAATCGAAAGCCATTGAAAAAAAATCAGAGTGTGCAATTCAAGGCTTTGAAGCAAAGAATGGACGGTTACCTCGAGAGTGTTTTCTCTTGGGGTAAAAATAATCTCGTTGAATTTAATGTTTCAAAAACCCAATCTTGTCTGATTACGTCTAAAAGGGATCGAAATGAAAATCTAGTATCTTTCAACGGAAGCAATCTTCCGAACAGGCCCTCCATTGATATGCTTGGTGTAACCCTAAGTGACCAGCTCAGGTATGGGGGCTCCATCGAAGCCAGAGTAAAGTTAGCCTCCCAAAAACTGGGCGTACTGTACAGGGCCCGCAGATACTTTAATAGTACACAAATGCTAACCCTGTACAAATCGCAAGTGCGCCCCACGGTTGAATTTGGCAGCCACCTCTGGTCTGGAGCTCCAAAATACCTGAAAAATACCCTCGACTCTGTGCAGAAACGGGCGGTCCGTTTGATAGATTCTCCCATCTTAACAGACGGATTGCAATCTTTAGAGCACAGGCGTCGGGTGGGAATGCTATCCTTGTTCTACCGGTATTACAATGGAAGATGCTCCGAGGAACTAGCATCATTGATCCCTTCGGCACCGGTGCATAGTCGGGAAACACGCCAAACGCGTGCCCAACATTTGTACACAGTTGACATTTGTCACATGAGAACGGGTCGTTTCTTCGACTCGTTCTTGTGTTCAACAGCTCGGCTGTGGAATGATTTCCGGCCTCTGTATTTCCTCCTTCCTACAACATGGGTCTCTTCAAGACCAATGTTCATTCCTTCCTTTACTCAAAAAGACCCTCCACACAGCATCCTAGATGACATAGACCCTGAGGGAAATTATTTTCCTCAGGGCCTCCTGTGTGGAGTTAATGTAAAAAAAAAAAAAAAAAACACGCAGTAGAAGTGTTTTCTTTTGCTTGTTTTTAAAGTGGTTTGAAGATTGGATATTGATTTCACAAACATAAAAAGATTTTTTTTTTTTGGATTTCGTAGGATTCTAACACTTGATGCTCCGTTCGCTTAATGTCTGTCTCTCTGGCCGCTGAGATTAGTCGAGCGTCTTGTTCACTGCGCCATCGAAGGCCCGTGCCGACTTTATTATTGGGTTCTGTTAATTTTCTCCACTGAAGAAAATTATTTTTGTTTTCCTTTTGTTCGTATTATTAATCGATACTATTTAATATTACACGTGTTCTGTAATAAGTATGGGTTTATATTTAAACTCGCAGAATGAAGGAGTGTTTGATAAATCAAAATAGCCTTAGGTAAAAGAACAAATGTGAAACACCAGGGGACCGGCAAGAATGAAGGATCTTCAATGTATTCTTATAAATTATTATACAAACATATAAATATAATACCAAACTTGTTATTCATTTTGTTTTGAAGAGTTTTAATTTTCAATGAAAATTTGTTACTTTAAATTTAAAATTTTCTGCTACCGGTTTCAACACATCCGTGGCATTCACTAGCAAACTTAAAGAAAAAGAAAAAAAATCAATTTTTTGGAAAATACAAAATTCAAAACAAAGTCTGCTAAGTGAATGACACAGATGTGACTTGTGATATGATTTCAGGCTAAACTACTTAACCAAACTGGATTATTATTTCTTCAAACACAGCAAATTTATTTAGTGACCACATTTTAATTCAAAATTAATAGATTACTTGGTTTTAACCAATTTAACCATTTTTATTGATTTAAAAACCTACATGTTTCCTAAGCATGCTTACTTCATCTGGGTTATTTAAAAAAAGTAATCTATTAATTTTGAAAAATAATTATCTTATCAAAAGATGTAGCAAAGATTTTTATAATATTATATTTTTAATTGTGAATTGTGGTCATTAAAATATTCCATTTTCATGATTTTAGACGCAACTTTGGCAATTATTTGCGAGTGAAAGAAAATTATTTAATAAAATAATTGTATTATTTTTACCGCATAAATATGATGGGATATACAAAAATAATTTTATAAAGATTTTAATGGGCGTAAATTGAAATTACAAATGATATATTTACGTTTGAACACAAATTTATGGCATATAAATTAAAATTTCTACGAAAATGAAACATTTTTCTCGATTTTCGTTATTTGCTTTTGGGGTGTTATGCAGTGTTACGCTACCTCCTTCTTTAGCCAACGTTTCGGACAGCGTTGCAGTGTCCATCATCAGGCAGGCAGGCAGATCCGGCAGATGTCATGACAGCATTGCAGTGTCCAAAATATTGTCTAAAGAAGGAGGTAGTGCAACACGGCATAACACCCCAAAAACAAATAAAGAAAATACTTTTGGCCGTGAAATTGTAAAAACCTATCATTTTTCACGATGTTTTATCATTTCTTCTTCATTGTATTACGAGTATATACACATACATAAGATATAACTCAGCGAAATAAATTACCACCTTTTGACCAAATTGTTCTTATTATGACAATTATTTCAAAAGGTTATCACTTTAATACTACCAAATATTGGCATTTTTCAATACATTTAGATTTCATTTATTCCATTGGCCACAAAATATTTTTCCTTTTTTTTTGTTTCGGCCAAAAAATACAGACCAGTGTTGGCAATTATACGGTCCTCTGCGCATTTAGAATTTTTCAAACCAAACGAGAAACGGGTATTGGTTTTTTTCCACCGGTGCTATTCGATGAACACGGGTGGGTCAAATATTAAAGAAAAAACTTTTTTCACTATTTTTTTTTAAATTACATGTCCAATGCACCCATTTATTTAAATAGTTCTTGGTACCTAATCTGTTACTAATTGTTTAAAACCCTTTCCGAAAACCCCAGTACCTATGACTTTACAATAAGACCAACTTTCAGAGTCAAAACGATGACACTCATCCAAATTATTTTACAATAACTTCACTCAGGAGGCCCTGATAAAAATAATTTCTCTACGGGCCTGTATCGTCTTTGAGGATGCTGTGAGGAGACGAAGGAGTAAACATAAAAGATTCGTACATTTTTTTTAATAGCTCCACTCAAGAGGCCCTGAGGAAAACAATTTTCCTTAGTGTATTCAATTCCTCTGTGTGAAGGGTTTTTTAAGGAAAGGAAGGAGAAGTTCTGGAAGAAAAAAGATATAGGGGGTCGTTAGGAATCTGGAGGTCAGTGTGTCCAGGAATGACGGACGAATGCATCCATTCCTCCCATTGCTGTGCAAGGCGATGAATCGAGAGAGTCTGGCTGGAGAGGAAAAAAGGTCTCCCTCAACCACTCTCTACCGATCCGGCCTGTCACGCAATAGATGGACAGATGCATCCGCTCATCCGCTTGAACAAGGGCACCCCTGCTAAGTCACCGAACGTAGCAAACCACTTGGGGTGACCTATGGCAGAAGTTTGGTTATCCAATAAATGGTTCCCTGCCCGTAATGATCTGAATTTCCCCTCCTCTTGTACTTCCTCTCCTTCCTCTCACCATTCTCTTTTCCTTCCTAACTATCTTCAGCCTCACAACATACTTCCATAATTGGACATGCCGTAGTGACAGTGTGCGTATTAATTTGAAAGATATAGAAAATCGAAATAAAGTGTAATATATATGTGACGAACAATTATTGCAATATGTTATCAATTTGCTCAACGTACTTTTTACGCCACATTTTCATTTCAAACTACCAAAGTAAATATGAAACAGGAAAAACCTGTTGCAACTGGTTCATTCCTTCCTCTTTGTACGACAGTTCGGTGGAACAAAAAACGTTTAAATCAATGGACGTAAAATTTCGCAGCTCGCTTTGCAGAATATGTTTCATGAAATGTGATCGTCAAAGAGAAGGATTTTTTTAACGAAAATGTGTAGTGCACCACCAGTTACAAAAAATTGCCTTTGAAATAAATTGTTCGAAAAATGCTTGGATTTTTAGTCAGTCTAAAAAAATTCTATTTCTGAACATTGTTTTTGTTTGTTAATAATTTGATTTTTTTATATTTTCATTTTGACAAATTTAACAAAAAAAAATTTATATTTTCATTTGGAACAAACTTCTCTCAGCTCTTACTAATATCCAGAACTTGGCTGAATTCAAAAGAGCTTTAAAAACCAACTTATTTAAAAAATCATACCTTTCATGAATTTTAACTCCTTTTCAATCCACTAATAAGTCATGTTCCTCAAGTTTCTGGTAATTGTTTGGTTTCGATTACCTCCTTACTATAGTTTTATGTGCACTCTGATTTTGTATTATTTCTAAATATTAACTGCCTCCTATTCTATATAATTTATTTTAAATGATTCTTGTTGAATGGCACCGTGATGGTTTATCATTATATATTGTCCTGTGCCAAACAGCACTCACTATTGTTGTTAATATTGTTCTTTAGGAATTGCTTTGTATATTTTGTATATTCGTTATTTCACATTATTTAATTAATTTTTTAAGGACTCGTAAGGAACACTATAGGTTAATTTTAACTTAATTATAATCAAGCGCACTTGAAGTGAAATATCACAAAACTGCGCTCTATAAATACTACGTTATTATTATTATTATTGACGAGTTCTCACAGAGTTACAAATGCGAAACATTCATGATTCTGAGACTATGGTCTCATCACAAACGAAAGTGAAAACGATCGTACACGTGAAGTTTTGGACATGGTAAACTTTCTAAACTTTCACCAACATAATTTTATAAATAACAATAACAATCGCTTATTTGACTTACCTTTTTCTAACTATCCAAAAATATCCATAGAACTCTCAAATTATCCACTCCTACCAAAAGATAATCACCATCCTCTCCTATACATTAAATATATATTATGCGATGATGAAAGAATCTGTACAAAGACTCCTAAACTTTAAACGAGCGGACTCGATTAACATCCATCTCTCAAATACAGACTGGTCATTTTTATCCGATGAAAACATTGATGATTCTTTAGACGAACTTTTTTATACTTTTCTAATACTATTGAACTATAAATGATATAACCATTTGCTTCAATGATTTCGAGGTATTGCTCTTGGCTGATGACATCAAGCTATACACGAAAATAACTGATATAAATCATTGCCGTATACTACAGTCAAATATTAGTAAGTTTAAAGATTGGTGCATTCAAAATAATTTATTTTTAAATGTAGAAAAGTGTGAAACCTTGACTTTCTTCAGAAATAAAAATCCTGAATTATTCGAGTTTTCCATCAATAACACAGCTTTAGAAAGAGTCACGGAAATTAGAGATCTTGGAATTATTTTGTATGAAAAACTAAGTTTCGCCAATCATATCAACCAAATCATAAACAAAGGTTTGAAAACACTAGGCTTCGTATTAAGAACAACTGAAACTTTAATTCCATACAAGCCATTATGTATCTCTAGTTAGAAGCCAATTTGAATATAACTCGGTAGTTTGGACTCCATCTTACAAAATTCAAATTAATAACATTGGGCGAATACAAAACACATTCTGCATTTTAAAATTTTTAAATTAAATATCACACTGGAAGACTTAAAATAAAATGTATTATTAAACATTCAAAAAATACACACACTAGTAGACAGACGTAACCGTAATAAACGACTTAACCTTTTTATTCAAAATACTTAACTCTAAGTTCGACTGTTGCGAACTCCTGCAACTCATAAACTTGCGAATACCAACAGTAACTACACAACAAAGTACACTATCCCAATGTAGAATTCATAAGCGGAACTACATTGCCCGCTCTCCGATACAAAGATTTCACACTACGGGAAATCAGCAGGTACTTAGATGATGTTGACATATTTTACGTCAGCTTGGCGAATTTTGTGGATCTTATAAAAAACTTATTCCAAAACTATTCCTAAACATATATGTATTTTTGTAAACCTATCAAATCGCTATATTTTTTAATTTTTTTGTATTTCTATGACTTGTGTGCATTTTTCATTTAATTTTTTTTATTATTTCTTTAATACTTATCTATCGTGAATTAATTGTACCTACTACCAAACATATAAAAGCCCTATGGCGTTAAATAAATAAATAAATTATTCAACATTATTGGTAATCGTAATCATGTTTCTGATGCTTATCTTTCCTTTGTTTAAACTTTTTGTTTTCTTTTTCACTGTACAGTTTTAATTTTTAATTGTATTACCGAGCATAACTTTCCTAAATACAAGCTTCAATGTACATTAAGAAAGTATATAACTTTGGACATAACTGTATACTAATCTGTTGATTATGTAAAATTATGTAATTAAAATACTACCTTATGAAGAAAAAATAAATAAAATAAAAATATTTCCATTGTCACTTGAATCACTTTTTGAAATAAAATTTTTCACTGCTCAGCATTCAGCATTTCTACCGATTTATAACATATCTCTCTCGAACGCTTTCAATTTTTAAGTTACTTAAAAATATATGTGTTATTTTTTAAGATAATATCTGTAAATTTGTTGAGCCGAAACGGTAAGCTTATGAAATTCCCTGGCTAGAAGAAAATCGCTGATTCAAAAATTAATCAAAACACATTTTGTTCTGTTATTTAACATATGAAAAATGCACAGTGTTTCTTTAAATGCATGCATCGTATTTCTCAGGGGATTTTTGCTCTATTTTATGCGAGTCGTATTTTATTAAATATTTTCCGCTTAATTGTAATAGTTTTTTTTTAAATATTAGCGCGCTCCCTCTTACATTCTTATTCACATATCTGCCTTTCTTCTTCTTTTTGAACGATTACTACCGGGCCTTAATTTATTTGATTATTGGTTAAAATAATATAACTTAAGAGCGTTTAACCAGCCAGCGGCTGAAAATCCACATTTCGTCGAAAGTTGTTCTTACGATCGTAAAGGGCGGTTCTAATGAGAAAGATTAAGTATTCTCCGTACCAACTTTAAAATTATAACTGAATATCGATTTTATTTCATTACAAAGTTGCTTTAATTTATACCTATACCTAAAAATGCTGAAAGGCGTGATGATAAAACAATTAAAATTATGTAATTTTTTCAATTATTTTTTGATTATAAGTATTTACCAATTTTTAATAATTCTAAGTTAAATAAGAATGTAAAAAAATCTGAAATGTGTTAGTTTGTAAGTGCGCAAATAAATACACAAACCGACCAATTTTCGTCAAGAAACACATGTACGTATATATTTCCTAATAATTTTATTTAAACTAAAATTAAAATTCTAAAACATGCGATACCCAGATAATGCATTGATTTATTTTACTGAATGATTATATGATTTGAAACGGGTGTGGTATAATACAAAATATTTTTTGAAAATTTAACAAATCTGCCAACGACCTATGGTATAAGCTTATTATTCTAAAGATAAACATTTTTTCTTAAAATTTAAAACATGCGAATGCTAGATAAAAGAACAATCTTTAGAAATCTTTTTTTTTTGTGGAAAAGAGTCAATACGTCCAAAATCTGATTTAAAAATGACATATTTCCGTTTTTTTCTGGTAATACCCTCTTAACGTAATACCGATTCTTCTTGTTTTCTAAGGCTTGCAATGAAAAGATAAGTATGTTGTGGGTATGTCCGAAGTAAGATCGAATTTCCCTTACTTCTGCTAAAATTAATCAAAACGTGTTTAAATAGCGAAATACTCTCATGAACAGATCAGCAAACTTACTGACTTGTCTGGGGTCTATTTCAAATTGGTGTAAATTACACTTCCAATGATTTTCTATTCAGCGTATTAAGTAGTCTATGATCGTGTTTTGTATTTAAAACTTATATATTTTTACCGACCCAAAAATATTGGCGTGATACTGACCACATATTATCATACGCATTCAACAATAATAAATTATTTGAAACAATGATCAAACATTTTACTAACGGAGGTGGTTGATTCCGGTCCAATGACTTGATATTTATATTCACCGCGATAATAAATTAATTAAAGTGAAATGTTTTCGTTTGTAATTGTGTTGTGTTTTATCTTGAATACGAAATCCTACGTGAGTATGAATAATTGAATAATCCACATATTATTATCATATTTTCCACGTGATATTAAAATATTGTAATCTAGTGTTTTAGTGAGGGTCTCCTTTTGGCGATATTTTAAATAATTGTGTTCCTGGCGTTTTGAATCTCATTTAAAGTTATTCCCAAGCCTTGGGAACACCGGTAGAATATATTATAAATTCGCATGCTAATAGAAATAACCCCAGCGCCATCTTTTAGCAGGGATAGCAGAGATTCTGTTTTTGATCACGTATCTCTACAACTAATGTAATTATTCGTCTTGCTCTTTTCGTTTCTTGAGGATTGTTGAGATTGAAGTATACTCCTTCGTAGACACTTTCTTTTTGCTATAATGCTAATAAATCCATTAAGTACCCCACCTTTATCCTGGGATATGTTTTTAACCGCACAACTCAGAATGAAATTAACTCAGAACCTCCATTGAAAATTCATTAAAAGTATTGAAAAAAAATAAAAACTGGTTAAAAAGGTTAAGTTAGGTTAGGTCTATGGGCTATTTTAAAATATTTTTTTTATCGCTTTTAATGATTTTGAGGTGTTTAGTTGACTTAGTTTTGAGTTGGCATGGAACCGTTTTTTGCTTCGTAGGGCTGATACACTTGCGCTATACTCTCATTGTGTGATCTTTTTCAGCATATCGCGCATTATGCTATGCATTTGCAATTGGGAATGTATTGCGAGCGACGTGCTGAAGTAGGCCAAGACACAAGAATATTGCGCGCGTATAATGTGGTCTGATGCAGACATCACGCGCATTGATACACAGGGTGTCCGGGGGTAAAGTGCATTAACTTCTGGAGGTGATTCTATAAGTAAAAAAGATAAATAACTTTTTTAGAAATTCCAACTTTTAGGGGTAGTTTTGTGGTAAAAAGATAAAATTGGACCGTCGTGTGCGGCCAGCTAATACCATAAGGGCCAATCACAATCATTCAATGTTGTCACAATCGTGCCCGGCAGGCTCTCAGCAAGTAAGATGGTACCTCACACTAAGGATTTTTAGTAGGTACGTCTTTTTGTATGGGAAAAAAATGTTGGAATTTCTGAAAAACTTGTTAATCTTTTTTACTCCTACCATCACGTAGAATCATCTCCCGAATGTAATGCACTCTACCCCCGGACATCCTGTATACTTCTTCTTATTCAACTTTGAAGGCGGGTGTGGGTACCAGTGGCGGTCCGTGAGTTTTCAGAGAGCTCTTAAAGCGCTAAGATTAAGAAATATGACGTTATTGACATTGTTGTAGCTGAAAATGAATATTATTTTTTTTTTCAAAATATATACTTTTTGTTTGAAGATCTTCAGGATTATTTCAGTCAAGGGATGCGCCGCATCCACATACTGAAAGATCTTCTTGAAATTTTGAAAAAAAAACAATGTTCATTTTCAGCTACAACAACATCATTAATATCGTATTTTTCAATCTTTGCATTCTTGCTCACTGAAAACTCACGGACCGCCACTGATGGGTACCCCACCATAAGAAATGGTTATCTAAATGAATAAATAATGGAGAGCAACTTTTACTAATTATTAAAATTTTAAAGAAAATTAAAATTGGTAGATCAAGGGAGAGCTGAATCAAAAAAACCCCATGATTGGACTTTAATTTCTATATGATCCTCTATTGTGATTTTTTGTCATATATTTTTGTAATATAAAATATGTTAAATGGCATTTTTGATGCAACATTTAAAAATACATCATACTGCTCTAATAACTAACGTCCTTTTGAATTCACTCAATCTATTCGTAATGACTTCTTTATATATTATCTTGCATATTGTATTAAGTGTTCACGCCAATTCTTTAGCCGTAAGTCTTTATTTATGGGTTCTTCAAAATAATCAATTTATTGAATTAACGTTTAAAGGTTATTTATGTATTTATAAATATTGGGAACCTTTAAATACAGAATATAATACGTTTTTTACATAAAAATAGATAAAAAAATTACAATTTTGGAAAGAAAACGTAAAGTTTCAGTACTTTCAGTGAAAATATCTGGTACTTCTGAATATTGGTTACAAAAGCGTGTATGTTTGGTATAATGCGGTTCATAAACGAATAGTATTGACGTGATTGTTGCAGTGAAAGGTATTTCTAGTTCGTGTGACTCTATATTATACACACATACACACACACATGCACACACATCAATGAAACATAAATAACCATTGAAGACAATTCGTCCGCCGACAATTCCTCCCCCGGCGTACTTACATATATACAATTTGATTTAGGGAAAACACGTTATACATAATTACACAAAATGTAATTAAGTGGCCCCGTAGGGATGTGCAGAGAGGATATGCCGCCGTATAACGAAAGAATAAAACATATTATATTCATTGAAATGGATCAAGGAAAAATCTGCTTCTCTATTTACTGTATGTACCAGCATAAGTACAAAAAATCGGCATCGTGTATAAATTCCTTTGATATTCATACGAACTTATTATTAAGTGAATTTTTGAAGTCGAACTTATCTATTACGTTTGAAATTGGTAAATAATGCACAAAAATTATTATTTCATAGTAAATATCATTTCAGGGAATCACTCTTCAAAACATTAAATTTATTGGAATAACGTTTAAAGATTATTTTATATATTTATAAATATTCGGAACAAATGCCTTTAAATACGGAATTAAACATTTTTTACATAAAAATGGATAGCAAAACAATTTTAAAGTGTAAACGTATGATTTAAATTAACTAAAATTTACAATTTTGGAAACAAAATGTAAGCTAATAATTGTTTAAAAAAAATTAATGTGTATAATTCACACGCGGTAAAGGTGAAACTAAAAGTCGCTAGATGTCGCTTTCTTTTGCCTGTTTATTTTAAAGTGGTTTGAAGATTGGGTATTGATTTAAAAAAACAAAAATGTTTATTTTTTGGATTTCGTAGGGTTCGAACCTCCGTCCGCTGGATTTCTCTGGCCGCTGAGATTTGCGACGCACTATACCGCTGCGTTATGGGACGCGCTCAGCAAGGCACGAATTTGCTCATTATATTCGTCGACCCGAAAAAAAACAAAGCGGCCAGTGAGCGCAGACCTATCGTCGTTTCCGTTTTATAACTCGACCAATAGGAGCCTTAAGTGTAATTTGATGCTTCGCAGGTGCCGGAGTGCGTCATTTCCGTTTCATCCGATTTTCAAATCATTCTAACGGGGCTAAGGAAGTTTCACTTCAAAAATATTTAAAAATCTTTTTTGTAGTTTATTTTCTGCTACTTCTGCATATTGGTTACCTAAGACGAGTATGCTTGGTGTAATATGGTTCATAAACGAATTAGGATTCAAACGAATTAGTATTGACACGATTGTTGCAGTGAAAGATATTTCTAGTTCGTGTGACTTTATACAACACACACATCAATGTAATATAAATAACCATTGAATAAGAAGATAATACGCATAAATTAATCTAAACAAAACATTAAATAGAACAAGACCAAAAAACTAATTAGGTAATGGTCGCAACTAGTGATCGAACCCCGTATAACTCTTTTACCGAGACGACGCTTTTAGCCACTATGATATTAGGACTCCAGATACTAGCTAATAACTTAGTGCATAGTGAAAGGGTTTTCCCAGTGAAACAGAGATTCTGGGCTTGACCCCCAGATGTACCGTTACCTTTTTTGAAGTGAAATTTCCATAGCCCCGTTAGCGACTTGAAATTCGGGTGAAACGGAAATGCGTCACAACTCAGTTCTACACAAATACTCAGTTCTGATATACTGCGTTAAATTCGCACATCGGCGCATGCCTTTCATAGCGTAATGGGCAAGGTGTCTGGCAAGTCTCAGCGGCCAGAGAGATAGACATCAAGCGAACGGGGGTACAAAACTTACCAAATCCAAAAAAATAAACGTTTTAATTTTTGTAAAACCATTATCCAATCTTCAAACCACTTTATAATAAATAGGCATTAGAAAAGAAAACGACATCTAGCGACTTTCTAGTTTCATTTCTACCGCTTGTGAATTACACACTCTGATTTTTTTTCTGTATCTTGTTCTGTTTCATGTTTCATTTAGATTAACTAGAATTATCTTCGACTTCAAACTTAAATATATATTTAACAGTTATTCATAAAACTTTCTTAACAAAAACGCCTTCCGTTTATGTTTGAGTTATTATCGAAAAGGTCTGCCCTTATCCTATTTTATCAATTTTATAAAAAAATCTGCAATAACCCATAAAGTAATATTACCTCTTCATAACAACGTCTGACCATTATTTGCATGAATCACACGTAAATATGAAATAACTTTGTCGCTTTTTGCAAGTGGCCGTTATATTTAACAGCGCCATTCCGCCGTAAGTGCGGGTTATTTAAAACTATACCGTATTGATGAGATGCCTTCAATGATGGGAGCTAAATTTGAGGTTGCTAGTAGAAAGTTTCAAAACATCACACGAGCATTTAAAACGATAAGAACGTGACATGAGACTTTTCAACAACGTTCCTCTAATTCTGAAATTAGTCAAAAGACACTAAGTAAAAAAAGGGATGTCGTGTTTTTCATTGCGTTATTTACAGCGCGCAAAAAATATATTTTTTTACAAAGTGTTTTCAAATTTTTTGTTTTATCATTGACTAGCTGACCCGGCCACGCGTTGCTGTGGCTAATAAAACACTTTGTAAAATCCAACCTTTGTAACCACACCGCCGTCTTTGAGTTTATCGCGAAGAGACAGACAGATGCCGCGGAGGACTTTAATTTATAATACGTAGAGATGGTGTGAAAGATTATAATAATGTGCATGAAATGCTTGGGGTAACTAACGTATTTAAGTTGATAAGGATTAATACTGTATCCGTCTAAATAACTTTTCAATTACCGCAATGTACGTGACCATTTTTTTAGAAGATAGAATGGGTATAGTAAGCTATCCGTAAAAGATGGATATATGCCCTCGCGGACTTTTTTGTAGATCTATAAAAGAGGAATATCCCACCATCAATTGTTTTGTTATATTCCAAAAGGATTAGGCAGCGTTTTCGATGAAAGCTACCAGGCGGCTTGACTTTTTCCGACACTTTTAACAATTGTCGTTATATTTCAACCAATTTACTTGATCCAATTTACAATTTACAATCCTTGACAAATTACATACCTAAACCTTCTTCACGAAACACTGTATCTATTGGTAATAAAGCCGCATGAAAATCCGTTCAGAAGTTTTCGAGTTTATCGCGAACAGACAGACAGACAGACGGCGCGGGGGACTTAACTTTATAATATGTAGAGATAGAGATGTAGAGATGTCAAAACAGTTTCTTGAATTTTGAGGATCATACAAAATTTCTAGTAAAATGTCACTTTGCTTAAAAACGTAATTCCTTCATTTGAATAATGGATGCTTTTGCCTGATCTTCATAGCTTTGGTACATTATGCCTTCATAGTGAATTTTCACCTTCGAATTTTACCTTTCTACGAATTTTCTGCGTAGTACGGTTCGCCAAACAAAGCGGATAACAAAATGCGCCCGTAAATAATATAATGTGTTTTTTGGTAGATTTTACGGTTAAATCTTATATGTTTATGAATTTCTTAGCAGCTCGACGAATTTCCATTCAACGTTCCCCTCAAACGAATGAGAATTTATTATGTTAGATTTTCATCGTGAATTTTAATATTTTTTATGAGGTGTCGGAAAAAATTTTATTTACGATTATTAGGAATTTTATTATGCAATTCAAATATGCCTTCTTTAAATCGTTAATCGGTTAAAAAGGTATTTTAAAATGAAACCTACGTAATTTCTTAAAAAAATACATATTTGGAATGCTGCTTAATTTGGGAGGCTGGTTTGGGTACTGCCGCTTCGAGAACCATTTATTATATAACCAACATACCTGCCACAGGTAACCACTATTGGTTCGCTACGTTTGGCGACTTAGCAGGGTTACCCGGGTGCGTATTTACAATTCCTACCGCGTTTCAGTCGCTTTAAATTTTCAATATCAAAATTTAAATATTTAGAAATAAATTTATTAATTTCTAATATACACATGTGAAAGATTACTTTATCTAGATTTTAGAACAATTTTTGTTTTTGCAAAGTGATAAAAAATTATCAATATAGAGGTGTATTTACAATATATGGGAATAATATTAAAATTTAAATATTTAGAAATAAAATTATTAATTTCTAATATACACATCAGAAAGATTATTTTATCTAGATTTTAGAACAATTTTTGTTTTTGCAATGTGATAAAAAATAACCAATATAGAGGTATATTTAAAATGTAAATTATCGTTACCGCGACTGAATCGGTATAGGTTTTGTAAATACGCTACCCGGGTTCACGTGGTGAGGTTTCTCCAGGTCTTGGCTGCGGATGCTTTTGCTAACCTACTGCATGACGGATCGGATCGGTTGAGATTGGTTGAGAAAAATCTTTTGACCTCTCCAGTCGGACTCTCTCGACCCATCGCCTTGCATCGCAGTAGGAGGGATGGATTCATACGTACGTCACTCCTGGACACACTGACCTCAGATTTCTACCCAACTGTCATACCTTTTTCGTTCCCAGAATTTACTCTTCTTCCTTTTCCTAAAAAGGCTCTCCACACAGCATCCCCAAAGATGACATAGGCCCCGTGGAAAATTGTTTTTCTCAGGGCCTCCTGTGTGGAGCAATTGTAAAAAAAAAGGGTCCAAACTTACCGGGATCGGTGAGAATGAATGTGTATGTAATATGAGAAGAATGAAGAGAGTAGAGAGGGGAAAGACGTAGAGAAGAATATGGTAAGAATGGCTGGTAAAGTAATTTCAGGCTATATTTTGAATCTTAGCAATGGTCGTTCATCAGGGCAACGCTGGGAGTACCCGCTTCTCCAACTCCGTAAACGGCCAATGATACTGGGTGCGTAGCTATTTTATGTATAATAATTGAATTTAAAATAATGATGTTCACCTAGCATCAGTACTTATATAAGTAAATCCAGGGCCGGCCCAACCCGACGCAATTGGAGCAGTCCACTCCCCGCGCTGAATTGCCAAGGCGATGATAAAAACCTAACTCCAAACACACAACCCTTGAGATTTTTCATAAAATCGGCGCTTCAAAAAATACAAATCATGCAAATATTATTGATCATGGTTTTCACATGGTGTTCTCTTAATCTACCTTGGCATCGGCTGGTTTTGACAAGGTTTAAATTAATGCCCGCTATTTAGGTATATTTACACTTTGTAATGTTCATATTAATAATACATGTATATATTTTTTTGCTTACTGTTTATTGAGTCAACTATAAGATATAATATGTATCTGTTGACTCTACATTTCTCTACAATTACATATTATTAAAATTTAGATTTACATCCAGACGTCAAGCGATAAAATGGTAAATAATCATTATTATTTTCATCCAGTACACCATTACGCAAGAAATGGTCTCTTTAAAATAATTTACCTCTGTAAATGTCCACTGAATCATGGTCGCGATAACCGCGAAGTTTGAAAATTGAGTTGGTTGGTACCCGTCGTCAGTAGGTACATATTATATTACAAATCCCGATCCGTCCAACTAAATGTCCTTCATACAAGGATCACATAATTATTTGGAAGTTTGATTGGGATTCTTTTTGATTACAGGTCGAATGCCAAAATCCCTCTTCCATTGAACCCGGCCTGTGGAAGACCTGGAGCGAAAACCCTTGGAATTGGGGATCATTTCTGGAAGAACAATACTATGATACTGTCAGGTACTTGGAGGACTTATCTGATCGTGGATTCAGTCGAAGTCGTTCTAAAAGAGAAGGTACGTTTACAGATAAAATAGTGTATTTTAAAACATAGCATCTTCTGTCTCTTGGCCCAACATCTCTACAAGCTGGGTCAAGGCCTCCCTTTGAGTTATTAAGCTCTTAAAAATGTGTAATTTTTTAAGAAATTCTCTATAGTTTCGGATGTCGAGTTGAAAATTTATTTATACAAAATTCCGTCGATAGATGACAATCGCAACGTATGATCCGAAAATTATATAAAACACATCTCGGTGCAGGTATAAACCCGGCGTGAGCAAATAAATTTTATTTGATTAATTTGTGTTATTTTGCAGTTAACTAATTAAAAATAATATATAGTGTAGGTATTGGTGTTCCAGAGTGAAAAATACTAGTATCGCCCTGGTGTAAGACCACTTTTCAGAATTGAAACGTTGCTTGAATTTTTTCCTCCCAAAACTCAACTATCCGTCCCAACTTTCTTTCCAAACATTCCAACTCAACTTTTTTTCACATTAGCTCCTCACAGGAGGCCCTGAGGGAAATAATTTCCCTCGTGTCTATGTCATCTCAGAGGTTGCTGTGTGGAGTTTTTTTTAATAAAACGAAGAAGAGGAATTTCTGGGGAGGAAAAAGTTATGCGGGGTGGGTAGGAATCTGGGAGTCAGTGTGTCCAGGAGTTGCGGACGCATGGATCCATCCCTTCAACTGCAAGGCGAGTCGAGGGATTCTGGCAGAGAAACTGGTTGAGAAAGTCTCTCTCGATTCAGTCAGCCACGCAGCAGGTGGGCAGACATATCGACTGCCAAGACCTTGAAAAAGCTCCTCTACCCATGAACCCGGGCGCGTATTTCCAAAACCCACACCGATTCAGTCGCGGTAGCGACAATTTACATTTTAAATGTACCTCTATATTGGTTATTTTTTATGACATTGCAAAAACAAAAATTGTTCTGAAATCTAGATAAATAATCTTTTTGATGTGTTTATTAGATTTTTTTTTTCTAAATATTTAAATTTTGATTTATTCCCATATATTGTAAATACACCTCTATATTGATAATTTTTTATCACTTTGCAAAAACAAAAATTGTTCTAAACTCTAGATAAAATATTCTTTCCAATGTGTATATTACAAATTAATAATTTTATTTCTAAATATTTAAATTTTGATATTGAAAATGTTGAAAATATTGACTGAATCGGTATAGGTTTTGGAAATAGCAACCCGGGCACCCCTTCTAAGTCACCAAACGCAGCAAACCACTTGGGTAACCTATGACTTGAGCAGAGGTGTTAGAGAGGGGCGGTGGTACCCATGCCCGCCTCCCAAAACTATCGATTCCAATTTTCATTTCCGACATTCCACCAGAACTCTAGAACCCAATTTTAATTCCCATCTTTCCAACTCATCTTTCGATCGCAATTTTCATTCTTAACTTTCCTCCCCAACCATTTCATCATTCTCTAAGAAATTTCCCTTCCAATTTTCCATCCCATGTTGCTTTTCCTTACTAAATTTTACATTTTTCTTCAATAATCCTCCTTTCAAACAATCTCAATGTTTTTTTAGCTTCATCTGAAAAATGCAAAACATAAATTTATTTTTTTTAATTTCAAGAATGTACCTTGTAGCTATGCCTCTTTCCAATCAATAATTTTCTATATTCGGCAATAATTAATTCCTAAATGAACTAATGTTACCGATAAATTAATGTTACCTACATAATATAACCCGTCAACTGCCGATTATTGAATAACCCATGATAACGGCTGTCAAGCGGTAGAGTTTATACTGAAAGGGTTGCCCTTTGGCGACGTTAGCATATTGCCGAAACGTTGCCTTGGATAAATTTTGCTTCCAAGGTGAATAATTTAGAATGATAATTCGAGCGGAGAATTTTGAATATCCCGAATGGAATTGTAACGTTTTTTGGGAACTTCAGAGGAAGTGTCTTTATTTTGTTTACTCAGCGTTTTACACCAAATTATTTAAGTGTCGGTTCCCGTTTGTTAATCTGTAAATTGAATCTGTTTTACAGTTAAAAAGTTTAATGAGAATACATTACTGATTTTAAAATATCAAAAAAAGATGACGTAATTTATTAATGGCAATATTCAATGCTTATCTTTATATATTACATAACACTGTTAAGTGACTAGGTACATACATACATTACGTCCAATAGATTAAAAAAACTTTTTTTCTCGATTTGAAAAAAAAGGATAACATTAGTCTGCATTATTCACAGAACATTGAACATTTCAAAACTCCATTAATAAAGATGCAACAGCTATGAATAGTATCATTCAACTAGGACTTTTTATTAAACTAATGTCAGCTCGAATATTCGACATCTCTGCCAATTGTTCTATTATTTCATTATTTAGCATTGGTACCGGCATTTTACCACAGTAGGGGAGATCTAGGAGAGTTGTGACAATTTCTAATTTAAGGACATATCTCGCTCAAGAAACATTCCACAGTTATGACCTATGTGAATTAATGTAGCAGCATTCCTTTCCTTTCCAAAACAATCATCAAAATAAATTAAAGTATTACGGTTTCCGAGAAAACCAACAAAAAGAAAAACTACTCCCTCTTTCACAACTCCCCAATCACCGAGGTAAATTGTGACAGCTTTGTATTTAGACTATTTGAGTATTCCGACACTAGCAATGCCTTTATTAGTCTTTCGTGTATAGTTATTAGGCATTCTAAAACAAAAAAGTAGTCATCCAGCATGCAACCTTACACCACAAGTCCAAATATTTTTTTAATCGAAAATGAATTTTTGTGACAAGCTTTTATTGCGGACTGTACTTGCAAGATTTGACCTTAATATACGAATGCACAAAAAAACATACAGACATCGCAAATCAATTTTTAACAGTTTTGAAATAACCCAACAGAAAAATGAAGTCAAAAGGAGAGTTGTGACAGGCTGTCACAACTCTCCTAGGTGCTCAAAATTACGACTTCGTCCGAAAAATGATTCTATTTTCTAAACACGATGCAAACACAAAAGATCAATGCAACGCTTTGAGACTTACTTTTCGCATTTTTTGCACGCAGACGTCGTAATTACGTAACCGCTTCTCGGGTACCGAGTGAAGTAGCGCGTCTCTAAAGCGACAAACGGGCGTTTTTACAATATCGCTAACTATTATAGGTTGGGAGAAATCGTCTTTGTCACAACTCTCCTAGGTCTCGCCTATACAACTTAAATCATATAAATAAAAATGTATACTTACAGTAACTCGTTATTAAACGAATAGAAAAAGCAATTGACAGCCATAGAAAATCACACAAATTTGACAGTAGATTCCGTTCCGATTATTTTCGGTGTCCACAAAAGATACAGAATCGCTCCTCAGATCTATTTTTTATGTACATAAATTTAAAAAATACGGAAAAATTGCATTTTCATGTTATTATCTCCTATAGATAATAAAATAATGATATTATTAGTGGATAAGTAATAAAAAATTCAGAATATGCAATTCATACGCGGTAGAAGTGAAACCTTCAGAAAACTAAAGTAGACAACAGTGGGGGTCTACGAAGTAACGCACAAAGAGGAGACCGATAGGCTACGAAGCACCGCACCAAGTGATTTTACTATCTCATTCTCTCGCAGGCTAAATCCTATAGAAGTACGTGTTTGTCTCTTTTTAGTGTCGCTATTTTTCGTTTTATCGAGTTTCAATTCACAACCGTGCTGAACAAGTTTCATTTAAAAAAATGTGCAAGTTATGTATCCCCGTTCGGAACGTTTCTACCACATATATCTGAATACCGTTTGGTTAAAGTAAAATATATGCACTTGGACCCTTATGCTATTTTTAATCAATATTAATTTTTCTACAAGATATCTTGTTGACGCCTTTTAAACGGTCGCAGCGCCATTAATAATTGTTGCATGCATTAATTTGCTGATTGTGATGCATAATAATTATTAAGCCAAACATGTGTACATTCTTATTGCGCCTTAAAACCACAAATATTAGTAATCGGCCTAAAAATCGCTTGGCCAACAAAGTCGATAAACGGTCGATTTGAGAGCAAAATTTTTTTTTTGTTTTAATTTTATTAACTCTTGACAGGCCAAGATGCCAAACAGGACGTCCGTAACCATGGGGGTCGGCTGATGACCCTATTTTTTTTTTTTTTTTTAACTTTTAAACCAAAGAAAACACTTTTTCTTTTTTTGATATATTTTTTTTTTGTTATTTATGTTTTTGCAGGGAATATTACCTACCTATATTTGACAAAATATTTTTTCCTGCGATCAACGATTTTTTCACATTTTTTTTTAAATGGCATATTATGTATTAATCCTTTGCGCAGGAATACCTAAAATACTAAAAATATATTTCATGTATTTAAGTAGATATAAGAAGGATAGTTATTTTGGGGTCTACCTTCGGCCCCAGTTGGCTGCGGAAGGGTTAAAAAGAAAAGAAACTGTCACGGATACTCTTAGCACTTAGCCATAATTTTTTTTAAAGTTGTTTCTTATAATATGGGTTCGTACATTGCTGATGAATGCAATGTTTAACATTCATCTTTTTAATAAAATAATTAAAATATTTGATTTAATTCTACTCAAGCGAAATGCTTCAAATTATTCAAAGCGTTTTTTTGGTATTTATGATAAAAATCAATTCGTAGTTAAGATTAAACTAAAATAGTGATTTCACATTGCTTCGCGTAAAGGGGGTGACTTGTATGTATAATAGCCAAAGCATATCGTTTGCATATAACTTTGTACTTGTGTAATTTGTGTGATTCAACAGACTTCAGTATGTTTTTATTTTATTTGAAGTCTCTCAGGCTTAGCCATACTGATCCATACTAGTATTATAAATGCGAAAGTGCGTGTGTTTGTTTGTTACGCGTTCACGCCTAAACCACTAAACCGATTTCAAAAATTCTTTCACCAATAGAAAGCGTTATTATCAGCGAGTAACGTAGGCTGTATATAATGGTAAGCTCTGGCCTTATGAAATTTGTATAAATGAAAATGTGTGTATTTCATACATTTTAGCGGCAGGAAGGAAAGGCAGGGGGAAGGTGCCGTTCGCGGAGAGGGGGAAGGCGGGGAAGGTGGAAGGGAACGGGGACGCCCGAGAAAGGACATGCAGGGAGAATCAATTTATTGATTTGAATAGCATTGCAATATCTTACGAAGTATCTTATTTACAGAACGTGGTTGAAAAAAAAATAATGTTTCTGTTGCTTTCAACATGAGAATGTAAGTAGATACCTACTGTATTTGTGACAATCAACAAATAATAATCGGTATTTGAAATCTCGACTAACCCCTAAGAAATCGGACTTATTTTTTCCGGACGTGTAGAAGGTCAAAATATTTCGCTCTGCAATAAAATCCAAATAAATGGAATATTTCTGAACTTATGCAAAAACTAAAAAGTGTTTTTGAGAAATTATGAAATACGTTTACAATTAAAAATGAATTTTTTAAATATTAACATTTTTAATGCCAACGTAAAAAAGTTTCAAAAATGGCTCACCATATATTTTTTCTATCTAATTTTAGATAACATTAATTTTAGCGACATGTCATTGGTACCAATTATTGTATTAATTCTATAACTTTGTAAATATTTCCCATTATGTAATAATGTACTGTTTGTTTCTGCAAAATAAAAAAAATAAAAAATAAATAAAAAATAAAAATAAATAACCAAAAAAAAGAAAAACGCTTTCATATTTTATTAGGCAAACGAATTATAACTTATATTCACCCCACGTTTTGGTCGTTTCATAAAAAAATCTCGGAATTTTATAATTTTTTCTCAAATTGCTCTCGGAAAGTTTGGTTTCATAGAGGTGCACATTTGAATTCTATGGTTAAAGTGGAATTATCTCTTTCTAGCACCGTTAAGATTATATTTCTTACCGTAACGGTAAGAGAGACGTAACAATTTATATGAGACCTATGTGAGCTTGGACTAATTTGGTCTACGGGTTAGACTGGCATAAATAAAATAGCCTCCGTTGAAGTACCTATTCTACGAATTTGGCATTAGGCTGAATCAAAGATATTCAAATACAAAAGAGATATGCTATGGTGTCCGCGCAACTGTCGCCGGACTACGCGCTAATTAGCGTAGTTTTCATACAAAAAGAATTTGTTCATTTTGTTGATTTTTTGAAAATGTGCATTAATATTGGTTAACAATATATTTTGAATAAGGAAAGAATTCGTTCATTTAGTTTAACGTTCGTTTGGTTTATTCGTTAATTATTTGTTCTTTTAGTTTATTTGTTAATTGGTAAACAATATCGGCGACACCCGGAAGCGCAGACCCACATAGTAAAAACAGCAGATAGCACATCTACTTATATTTCAATATCTTTGGGCTGAATTCATTATTTCACTAACTAACCATCGCACCGGTTTCTCCGAAAGAGACCTCCGCACAAATGTGTCTCGGCCCAAACTTCTTGCTTCTATCGTATTCATAACTCTTATAAAAGGTACTCTTTTGTCATTCTGACCGCGCATTTGATTCACTTGTAATAATAATAATAATATCTTTATTCAATGAAATTGACAACATTATAACAAACAAAAATTACATGCTCAATGTAGTTTACAAATAGATTACATCAATCAATACAGAAAAATTAACAAATAGAAAGTAATGTAAGAAAGGTTACACAGGAGTAGTATAGTTATACAATATTTTTAGTTGTGCATAGCCTGCCTCACTAGGTGAACCTGTATTGAGGCAGAATTTTTGAAAATTGTTTCTCGCAATTTTATCTATGGTTTTTTTATAAATGTGTAAAGTAGGTTTCCATACAGCAAAAACTTTATTTTAGTTAACATTATTGCTTGCATATACCTACACAATTCATAAACTGCAAGGTTATTACTACAATAACAACAACTGTCAATGACTGGGCGTTTGGGTGAGGGCACCCGTACTCGATCATTAGAATGTATCCATATTTTAACATATTTTTTAAACTCTCTCTGTGTTTGACTCAGTTTGATGTTTTCTGGGAGAATGTTGAATATTTTTGTGGCAAAGTATCTAAAGCTACGTTGACCAAAGGTGGAAGAGAGTGCTGGAACTTGCAATATGTCTTTGTTGGAGTTACGTGTAAATCTTAAGTTTATTTTTTTTTCGTAAAGCACATGTTTGTTTTTAAAGAGATGCATGAGGATAGTTTTTACATAGATCTGTCGAACATCAAATACTCTCATTATTTTGAATATAAGGTCACTGTTTGCAGTTAGAGGAAGTTTGAGAATAATTTTCATAATTGTTTTCTGCGCCTTTTCGACAGGATCTAGAGCTGATATGATTTTAGATTTTCACGGCCAAAAATGTTATGGTTATTTCCTTTTGGGGTATTATGCCGTGTTGCGCTACCTCCTCCTTTAGCCAACGTTTCGGACAGCGTTACCTGATGATGGACACTGTAACGCTGTCCGAAACGTTGGCTAAAGGAGGAGGTAGGTATAATACCCCAAAAGGAAATAACCATAGGATCTAGAGCTGATGAAGTGCCCCCTCCCCATGCAATGATACCATACTCAATGATAGATTAAGTGATTGCAAAATAAATCGTTTTTAGGAGTTGTAAGTTAAGAAAGTTCCTTATGGATCTGAAGAAGTGTATTTTAGGTATATTTTACACTTGACCTTTTCATTTAACGCATGGTGCAGTATTTATTACCTATAATACGTACAATACCCACTTTTTTTTCTTTTAATGCGATAGATGGCACCAAACTTAGAAATAGATTACTTGACTTGGGTCTTTGAAGATTTTGTTTTTGTAGGTTCTTGAATATTGTTTAGACGTCACTAGTGACCAAATTCTTCTCTCTACTGTGAAATCATAAAATTTGTATGTAGGTACTTAAAAACTTACAAAATTTATTATAAAACATAATATTTTAACATAAACATGACATCAGTAACTTTTTTCAATTGAGGATAATATGTCCAAAAAACATTATAATCTCAATGAAAATATTATTTTTTAAACTTTCTTCGGACAGGTAGGTACCAAGTCCAAATAAAGACGAATTTCCTAAATTGTTCAAACAGCCACCATCTTTAACCGACAGCCTCCGTGGTCGATGGGGTAAGGCTATTTACTCGCAATCGGCGAGCGCTAATAAATTTTATTTGAGTAATTTATGGTATATCACAATTAATTCAATAAAAATACGATATTGTATATTTGCGGCATGTTCCAGAGTCATTCAGAATTGAAACGTTGCTTGAAATGGCTTTAGCCGTGTTTGGTGACCAGGTCTGAATAGCCAGGTACTTCCGCGCCTTCCTCGTCCCTACCTTCTTACCCTCCCCATTACCTTCAGCCTCGCAACATACCCCAATTGGGATGACATAGTCTCTGGCTCCAAGGTTTCTGGAACTCTTGTGAATTATTCACATAACAAAAAAATAGAAGCCGGAAACGGGACGCACAAACAAATTTACAGACAGACGAAATACAAAACCATCGAGTTAAAACAGGACTTCGCTACGCTCACTCAATAATGGAAAAAGGTATAAAATGTATTTATGTTTATTAATGGAGGACTAATGGCGGTTGGCACCAACAAATAACTGTTCAAAGAAGCGAAGCCAGCCGTCCATAATGGAGTACTGGTACCTACCCTGATGTATGGCAGTGACGCATGGAACTAGCAGACGAAGGATGAAAGTAGACTGAACGCTGTAGAAATGAGATCCCTGAAGCGTATGTATGGTAAAACCATGTATGATCGTGTGAGAAACGTGGAGATCCGTAAAGAATGCAAGGCTGGTGTAAACGTAATGAGTAAGATTAAGAAAGAAACGCTACGATGGTTCGGGTACGTAGAGCGAATAAAAGAGGAAAGGAGTGTAAGGAGAATATATGACGCAAATGTGAATGGTAGAAGAAGTCGGGGACGCCCGAGAAAGACATGGCACGACCAAGTGAATCAGATACTTGAGTCGGGCCATGTCAAGAGTTAGAATGATAGAAGAGCATGTATGAGACGATGTATGAATGTGAACGAGGCAAGGAGTATGTGCCAAAACCGAGTTGTTTGGCGGTCCGTCCTCTCTGCCTACACCTGCGGTGAAACGACGTAATGGTTAGTTAATTAGTTATGTTTAGGTAACAGAGATTGGATCGATTTCGAAATGCTTTTTCAAAAACTTGGACGCTTGGAAGAAAAGCGGTTTGTGTGAATCTATTGAAACTATAAATCGTGATAATAACCTATCAACGAATGCACACAAAATAATGACTACGTTATTATGCACATATTTTTTTAAGGAGTGCATTGAACGATACATTTTCCTGATGCAAATCAATAACGGCGGATTACGTGCTATAAAATATGCTAATGACACAAATGACAAAAGTTCGCTCCGCTAGATCGAACTTATTTCCGAGCGCGAGACTTGAAGTTTTCAAGCTGTGAGCTAGTATGGGAAAAGTTCCAGGCCCAAATTCACTATCTATTTACTACACACGAAATTTTGCGCTTTTATTATTGCGGTGATGATCCCCGTTTACGGTACCGTGAAGGTAAAAGAGGGCAATATACATACCTTCCTTATCTCTATAGTGCTGCAGCTATTTTTTACACATTAAACAGGTACTGCTTTTTTCCTTACGAGGAAATAGATATATCTTATTACGGCTCAGCCACGACGACGGGAATTGCATTTCATTTTCGTTATACGTTGAGTGAGATGTATGATAATGATTGTATGTTTTACATACGTTCACCGTTTGTCTAATTTTCGACAGTTGTTATTTAGCGTATAACAAAGACCTGCAGCATTATATATTCAAGAACAAAAGCAAAACCGTCAGCGCATTGACATTTGACATTTTTGATTTTTTAGAATTAACTTACACTTCAATATTATCATTGATACCGTACTCCATAATATCAAAATTATCGTCACGGCTAGTTGTATTGTAGGGATCACGGTGCGATGTGTGAGAGGGACGCAAGAAAATTATTAATAATCTGTTTACTCCAAGGAAAAAAAAGTAATTACTTTTTTTTCTTTGGAGTGAACAGATCAACTTACAACGTGTATCTCATCTTTTGAGAGAGCTGCAGCATTATTGTGATATGGAACGTATGTCTATTGCATTTTTATGCCGTCACTGCACCGTAATCGTAAATCGTCACGTAATAATAAAAGCGCTCGTTGTCGTTTTTAATGTGACACCTAACAAAAGCGTCACTGTCTTTAACGGTGTAAAAATAGTGGAACTCTTCTATTGTTGGACCCGGTTGGGCAGCCTTGTAAGGTTGGTTGTGATAGAGGCAGACGAAAACATTTATTAATGCGGGTTTTGACGATGCTCGGATTTTACGAATGAGATAAAACAGAAAATTCGAAGGAATGACCCATTCTCATGAAGCCAACATCCACTACGATCTGGTGTTCCACTCGTGTCTATCGAGTTTAGAGCACGTGCGTCGGTGCATCGGGGATCAGCTATCCTTGCTCCTTAGAGGAGGCTCTATTGAAATACCTCCGGTACCTACATACTCAAAAAATAATCGGTCTCAACGGATTTGCCGACAATCATATTTTATTAAACGTGAACCAACAAACCGTTTTATTTAAAACTAGCGCAAAGCCCTGAAAAATTACGTGATAATAATATAATTCCAAATTGAAAAGGACAATTAAAATATTATAGGCGTGAAAGGTAAGTATTTATCGCTTGTTTGAATTATTCTTTAACCCGTCTGCTTGTTTAGGACTAAATACATCCCAAAATACGTAATCGCGTTATATTTTCATAAGACCAAAAATGTCCCGAGCGACTTTACATTTTAAAAGCTATATATATATCTCCTCCTCTCATGCAATCATATGTATTTTTCTTTTAATCAGAAAGAGTCCGAAATAATGCTTCTTATTGTCTTTGAAATATGGAAACTATCTTGCATAGATATTTTACAATGTCGATCCAAAGTGACGGTTTCTGATTTTTCGTGCAAAACTGAGGCTTCCGGATTGTGAGGTGCGAATATATTGAATCAAGCAGACGGGTTAAACAAGCGGTTCCAATTTTCAAAATGATGAAATTCAATTTAAAGTGAATTTGAGTTCATTGAACGTGAATAATTTCACGCTGGAATAAAGCTCATCACAGACATCCAAAATTAGTGTTTTTGGTGATGATGTTAAAAAATTTGATTGAAATTTCTCAAATTAAAAAAAATCCTTGACTGTTCAGAGTTCAGAAACGGGTTGTCCGTTTGATAGATTTCTTTTTCTCAACAAGGTGATTGCAATCTTTAGAGCACAAGCGTCAGGTAGGTATGCTATCTTTGTTATACTGGTATTAAATTCAAGATCCTCTGAGCAACTAGCGTCATTGATCCTTTCGGCAACGGGGCACTTGACGTTGACTTTTGTCACATAAGAACGAGTCCTTTCTACGACTCGTTTTTGAGTTAACAGCTCGGGTGTGGAATGATTTACCGGCCTCTGTGTTTCTTCCCTCCTACAACATTCCTTCCTCTCCTCAAAAAGACCCTCTACAAAGGATCTTCAAAGATGACACAGGAACTGAAGGAAATTATTTTCCTCCTTAGGGTCTCCTGCGTGGAGTTAATGTAAAAAAGCGCGTAGAATCATTAAAACTGCGTGTTTTGTGAATAAATAAAGTCCAATCTTTATTTTGTAAACATAGTTTTGGTTTTTACTTTATTACACGTTATTGAATTGCTAGCGATTTGCAACATGAAGTAAAGAATTGTCCCCGGCTAACAAGACGTTTTGTATGAAGCCATGGCACGCCAATGTATCGGGTCACACGACAAAATAGATTATTATCTGCCGCTCGGCTAGGCGAAATGGAACTTCTAAATTGCCATGTATGTACCAGCATTAGGTACTCGTACAGCTGCCAGTAATACTCGGCTATGACACAACTGAAGACAAGACTCGTGAAGAGCAATTTGATACCCTACGAGAGTAGCCTTTTGAAATTAAAAATGTTACTTTAGCGAAATAGTCATTATGTCATCATCGTACCTACCCTCAAGCGGTAAAAAAATTCAGTAGGGTTTTGAAAATATCCCTAAACAAAACGCTGACAATTTGATATAATAGTAATAATTAAAACATTCGTTAATGGTTTTTTACGAAAGGTTTTTTTTTGGTTTTTTAAATGGTTTTTTTTCACCATATGTTGACGCAACTATGTATACCTATCTATATACCTTGTTCCATTTATCTACCCATCCTTTGTTTACCACAATTACCTGTCCCTACTGACAATATTACCTACCGTTCAACAATAAAATCAATATGTCAGTCAGTCTGTTAAAATAAGCTGTGCAACGAACATCATTATTCTCTCAGTTTTATATAACATCGACCAGTTTATGGAAGCTTGTGCAGTGAGTGATTTAGTGCTCCCTCAGATCCATAATATTGAGCAGAACATCAACCATAAGGGGTAAGTCAGTTTCCTTCTCCATTCATCTGTTTACCCTTCCCCATAGTTGTGTCAAAGTATTCACAAACATAACATATTTTTAATATATTGATACAGTCCACTCCACGTGTCGCCTTTGCGATACCACCATACGAAAGAAGAAAATGGTTTTTTACAATTTTATACATTTTTTAAAGTTATTATTAATTCTGTTGACAAAGGGGTCACCGCTCAGCTGTACATTCAGGATTTCTCCAGGAATGCAGCTGGTTTTCAGCGGCGTCTCTACATCAAATTCTTGCATTTTGAACAAAGAAATAAAATGAATTGGACTGAACTGCACTGATCTGAACTGAACACAACTGAGCAGAACTGAACTATACTAAATGAATTTTTCATTTTGTGCTGGGCCCCCATTTAGCTTTATATACACAACTTATTTAATTAAAATTATCAACATATTTCGAAACTAGTGGTTTGTTTTTCGTTATTTATTTTTGGGGTGTTATGCCGTGTTGGTCTACCTCCTTTAGCCAGCATTTCGGACACTGTAACACTGTCCGCACCGCTAGGGTATGAGGAGGTAACGCAGCACGGCATAACACCCCAAAAATAAATAACAAAAAACACACTATTGCTTTCAAAATATGTTGATAATTTTTATTAAATAAGTTGTGTATATAAAGGAAAATGGGGGCCCTGCACGGGAAGCCACCCAGTGAGGTCAACATTATTAAATTATATTATAAAATGTAAAACATTATGTCAAAATAAAAATTAATGTAAAAGCGATTTGTTTTCATTTAAGTGAAAAGTTAATTTGCGATTAAAGATGAAGTGAAAAAATAAATACTTACACATGCGAGTAACACTCACATTTTAAGTCGGTAAATCTTCGGCCCTTCACTAAAGAATAGGTCAATAAATAAATTATTAAATGCTTTATAAACAAAAATTTTACTAAACAAAAAAACAACTTCAAAAAATGCACTAAAAAGTAAAAAAATAATTTCATATTCTTCTACAACTTCATAATCAACTTAGTTTTTCTAATCATCAATATGTAGGTACGATTGTTACTTTTGGAGTCGGTGTCAGTCAAGGTAGGTTTGTAACTACATACATAGTTATAGGTGAGATGTGCTTGTGTCGCACAAGCGACTTGACGAGGCGAGAGGCGAGAGCGGGACCGCGGCGGAAGGGGAGCTGTCAAGTGAACACGCCGGGCCGGGAACCTTTGCTGACACCGACTCCGAAAATAACAATAGTACCTACATATTGATGATTAGAAAAAGAAAGTTGATTATGAAGTTGTAGAAGAATACGAAATTATTTTTTTTCCTTTTTAGTGCATTTTTGAAGTCGTTTTTTTGTTTTGTTAAATTTTATGTTTATTTTTTGATTTTAAGTGAATCTGAAGTACACTAAGTAATTTGTCTGAATATAGGTAAACCTACTAAACGTGCTGCTCATATGAGACAGACATAACTTGACCATAGCGACGTTAGGGTCAAATTAAGAGATTCGGCCGAGTTTCGTTAATTTGTCATGGATCCGATAATCAGAACCTAACCAAACTCTCATCAAATTACCCCTGAAGTACATCCTTTCCAATAAAAAAGAATCATCGAAATCGGTTGACGTGATATTGAGTTATTTGTCCATTTGTCGCGCACATACTTAATGCAAATTTAAGACTAATATGGTTTTCTCATGGATGCCATTGTCGGAACTGAACCAAATTAAAATGGGACCACACGGGAAGTACCAGCTTTCAAATAAAAAAAAATCATCAATATCGGTTCACCCAGTCAAAAGTTCTGAGGTAACAAACATAAAAAATAAAAATACGACGAATTGAGAACCTCCTCCTTTTTGAAGTCGTTTAAAAATAAGATTCAATACACGATCCTGGCCAAGCTATAATACTCGTAAATCTTCATTTTATTGGAACAAGTTTTTAAGTTATTCGTCTCAATGAAAGATTTAATTATTAAAATAGAAGATAATATTAACAAATCTTATTGGAATAAGAAACAAAAAATCCTTTTCTGTGTCGTTTTGTGTTTTAGAAGATTTAACTTTAAAATATTACCTTATTTCTTCATCGATTTTCACGTTTTAATTCGTGATTCATGTCTGCTCAATATCATATGTGAAACTTGTAACGATTCAATCTTAGATTCGGTAATACCTTTACAATTTTTTGTTGCTTAATAATACGGGCCGTTAACTGAGTTCATAAATTGTACTATTCTGAAGGTGGATATTAAATAAAATTTAAGTTCTGATTTTATTTCTTCGTACAAGAATTGAAATAATATAAAATGTATTTGTAACAAGAAACAACAAGTTAGGGCAGCATTAAACATGGGTTCAAAAACGTACGAAGCCAAACACATACAAATACAATATAAATAATATTTTGCCCGTTCACATGAACAAAAACATCGATTTTCCATAATTTTGCATACTGCGACAAAATTTCAGGTACCTACACTTAAATGTAAGACGTATTATTTTTCATTATCTTTACATAGTATAAAATGAAGTCGCTCCCACTGTCTGTGCGCTTAGATGTTTTAAACTACACAACGGATTTTCATGCGGTTTTCACCAATAGATTTTTGAGGAAGGTTTTTAGATATTTAATTTATCAAGGTTTTGTGTAAATTGGTTGAAATGTATAAATAAAGGGCATCGGGCAGCGGGCATCAGGTTGGCATGCGCGGGCGGTGTGGATTTGATTTAACAGGTGGCGTCGGTTATAAAGGTTGGGTCATGGGCGTGGCGTTGTGTACGTTAGCCACAGCAACGTGTGGTCGGGTCTGCTCGTTCCATATAAATTTCATTTCACAATATTAATTGGCATTATCACGACCACCGTGGTATCGTGGCAGTCGTACATATTCTATGTTGCAAAGTAATAATAAGAATTGTAAATGTAGGAACAGAAATAAAAACAATATTTAAAAAACATGTGGGAACCATAACAAAAATCAAAACAAAAATTAAACTGAATGATAAAATAGATATTTAAAAAAAAAAACAGAAATATAAAACTCAAATAATATTAAAAAGGAGGATTAAAATCACGCAAAAGTGTGGTTTTAATATCCCCTTTGGTCAAAATCACAGAACTCATTTCAACTACATAGAGGGGTGAAATGCTCCACAAAATACACTCAATTCAAACGAACGATAAAAGGTATAAAAATTTAAAAAATAATACATAAATTATACTTGTAATGCGTTAAATTCTAATGCTTGTAATATGGGTAAATGTTTTAAAAAAATATTAATATATCGTATTAAATAGGTTGGAAATACTTGGTATCCACATAACTTCTTATTTATTCTTATTCGGTTCTATCACAAATATAACTTCCCCGCCGATTTATTTGCATTGGACAGATCACCATAAACGACATCTATTCAAAAAGGGCCAGAATTGTTCCATAAATGTTCGTTATTTTCTGTAATAAAAACATCAAAGGCCATTCAGATTCTTATTATCTGGACCATATTTTTTTGCGATCGATCTACTTTCATCTTTTATTTTGTCACTTTGATCTGATAAGATACAGGAAGATTTCCATAACGACTGTGACTGTTGAAGACATTTATTAAATCCAATAAAACAAAAAAAAAAGCTGCATTGTATCAAAGAGGATGGCGGAAGGAAAAATAATTATTATTTTTCTCCTTGATGTTTTTAATATTATATTTAAACGTTTTTATTATTTCAAAGACCGAGGTCAAGACTTTACATTTGTACACCTACCTATCATGGTAAAGAATACATTTATTTCTTATCTTGTTATAATACTCAGCAGACAGAGCAGTAAATCTATATATATATAAAATCTCGTGTCCCAATGTTTGTGGTCGCACTCCTCCGAAACGGCTAGACCGATTTCACGAATTTTTTTATGTATATTTGGTAGGCATGAGAATAGGTCGTAAAGTATATTTCATACTTGCTTCCTACGAGGAATTGCTTGGAGGTTAGGACTTGAAAGAGGAGAATACTCGTATGATGAAATTGAACAAACTTTAAACATTTCCTCTTCAGAAAAACGTAGAAAGGACTCTGGTCTAATATGCATTTTCAAAATTATCAACAGTATTACTGACACACCTGCTTTGTTACAACTCATCCAGTTCAACATTCCTTCCCGTAGACTCCGAAATAATGAATTGCTGTTCCTCAATCAACATTCTACTAATTATGGATATCATTCTCCTTTATCCAGAATGTTGAGACTTGTCAACACAAATCAAAGCATTGAATTTTTTGGTGTAAGCCTAAATGACTTTCGGCAGTCGTTACGCAATGTGGTTTTTTAAAGTCTTTTTAAATCCATCTTTAAGCTACTTGTAGTTATCTTCTCTATGTTCTTTTATATTATATGTATTTTGTCAATGCTCTTCATCTATATGTAATCTCCTTTCATTGTGATCTCTCTTTTCTTCTTTTCTGTTTGTGTTATTGTTATATTGTTAATTGGACTATTTGTCCGTAAATAAATAAATAAATAAATACCGCTAGGTGATTAGGGTGTCCCTATCCAGAACAGACGAGCGGGCTGGTAAGCGGGCGGTGTGGATTTGATTTATTTGCAAATTAACCGATGGCAGTATGAGTTAATTTATCATGGTTCTAAAGGTTGGATAACCATCCAGTAAATGGCGTTGTGTTTCGTTAGCCTCTGCAACGCTTATCCGGGTCAGCTAGTTAGAAATAAAAAAAGCATTAAAACAAGCACACGATTTTGGCGTATATGTAAAGTTTGTCTGACTTTTACTTTATGAAAGCTTTGCGAATAACTTGTTAATCGGTTAGTTATTTCAATATTCGTTTAGTTTTCGAAGATTATTCCCATCTAGACTAAGACGGCCGGCGTAGTCCAATGGTACGGCTCTTGACTTGCATTCCGAAGGTCGTGGGATCGAATCCCGGCGTGTAAAATAAACTTTATTTTATTAATTTTTGTTATTTTACAATTTATTCATTTAAAATAATATGTAGTATATTTGCGGCACGTTCCAGAGTGGAAGATACTCTCAGTATCGTCCTGGTGTAAGACCACCATTCATAATTGAAAAGTTGCTTGAAATGGCTTTAGCCATGTTTGGTGAGCAGATCTGAATAGCCAGGTACTTCCCCACTTTCCTATTCCCTATCTCCTACCTCTCCCCACTACCTTCAGCCTCACAACGTACCCCAATTGGGGATGTCATAGTCGTACTGGCTCCAGGCGGGAGCAGTTGGGACTCTTGTGCGGTATTCATATAAAAAAAATTTAAAAAAGAACTATTTTTACTTTTTTCGAGAACATCCTCATAACGTCGCATAGTGAATATTTTACAATGCATCGTCGTACCGATTCAATGTAATATACCTACTAACTGGATTAGTACGAGGCTTTGGAAAAAATATTATTATGAGTTTTAAGGCTGGAAAGTAGGCAAAAGCAAATCATTTTAAAAAGGACAAATTGAAATGTATTTGTACCCACGTGCACGCCGATACTATCAAACGTTACTAAACTACGTTTTTAGATTTTCACGGCCAAAAGAATTTTCCTTATTTGTTTTTGGGGTGTTATGCCGTTTTGCGCTACCTCCTTCCTTAGCCAACATTTCGGACAGCGTTTCAGTGTCCATCATCATGGCAGATCCGGCAGATGTGTCTACGTCAACGCTGTACGAAAAGTTGGCTAAAGAAGGAGGTAGCGCAACACGGCATAACACTCCAAAAACAAATAAGGGAAAAATGTTACTAAACTAGTTTGAATTTTTAAGACAATCAGTTTCAATTTGAAAATTCTCAAAAAATTCAAAGCAAATACAAATTCTAAAGTTCATTGAACCATAGTAATGAATTTGTTTTAAAAGTTTTTATTATGTAAATGCAATTTGAACTCATTTTAGATAAATTTTTATATTTCATTTTAAATAATTGTTTTATGATACCTATTTTTAAATCATCAAACCTCACCCTTTAATACTTTAATACTATGGTTCTTTTTTGTCTATACTTGTTTGGTTTTGTTATTTTTGTTAATATTAATCGTATCCTGACGAAGCAACCTTTGGTTTCGAAGCATGTTGATAATTTTATGTTTACAAAGTTATTTGTTTTCATTTAACTAGCATTTTTGACTAGCCGCCTTTTGTCTGTCACCTATCAATATTGTTTCAGAAAAATTTTACTAAAGATCTCGTAAAATTTTCTACAGTTTTTTTGCATTTATGGTTGCTATTACTTTAGTGTATTCATACCAATATGTTCCTCTGTGATCTGTAATAATTAAATTATGTAAATGTGATACAAAACATGAAATGATACAAAATATAAAAAACACGAATATGAAACATGATTAATAATGTAAATAGATAATTATTATGAATTGTGTAAAAGTGGCGGTAGACAGTTTTTTTTCCATAAAACCAGCGATCAATTAAGCAACTTTAATGTTATTTGAGCACGGTATCACTCATATTTTTTTACAAAAGTCTCTAACGGATCCACGCTTTAACGCGTTCCTTAACTTGGAGCCAAGGGTTGGTAAAGTCTGGGCCGGCAATCCTTCTCGAGGGATGTAAATGATGTAACATTCGTTAGACGAAAGGCAATATGTTAACATACTTCCCATCCAAACCGCAGCCTACTTACTTGATTACAACAAATTCTGAAAAAAAAATGATGGGGTGAGTTTCATTCTGGGATGAAGCATTTTTAATCAGGAAATATTTGAGATTTCCTGGAGATTTTTGAGGTTCTTATTAAATACTTTCGGCTGGCATTTGAATGCTTTTACGCGACCCACATTGTTCAAAGACAATATAAATTTGAAAAGAATGCCTCTTATCATTTTTTATCACTTTCCTAATTTGAATATTTGTTTGATAAATCAAAGTTATATTTTCATCCCATAAGAACACCAAATATTCACTCCAATTTAGAGCTTTGACAATTTATAACTTCCCTTTTTTCCCGAAAATTTATTATCTTGTAGATTTTTTATTAGAAATAATCAAGAAAGTTGCCTTAAGGCACAATATTCATTTTCCTACACATGTGTAGGTTTCTACTCGTGGGTTCATATAAGTTATTCAATATAAAAACACTGATTAAAAAACTTTTTATTGACATTAAATGCTTACTAACTTATGTGAATGTATGGGTTATTTTTTGCGTTTGTCTAGTAGAAACGTTTTTTCAATGCAAATGATATCAATGTCATCAGTTGGGTTCTTACGATTAGGGAAAAATAATCGGTTATTAAAAAAATCGATTTTATTAAGCGATTTTAACTTTATAAACCGATTTTTCATGCCAATAAAAACAATCGATTTTTTATGTAAAAGTCACATCCCTAATTCGCAGCCCTGCTATGCTTAGTCATTAGTCCGGAAGAGAGATGTGAAAAAATAATCGATTAAAAATCGATTTTTCTTAACAAATCGATTTTTTAAGCGATTTCAATTTTATAAAATATCGATTATTTATAAATCTATTTAAAAAAAAAGCTCTGAAAGTTAACTGAATTGTATTAAGCTCTTGCTAAAACTTGAAAACATACAATACAAGTTTGATTGATGGGTACACACTAAATCTTACCAGCTAATCACTATTTCACTCACCCTTTGATTCAATTTATTTACGTACATGAAGTACGAACACAATTTTATTTTGTTGTTTTATTTTTCTTGTTTACAGATACAGAACGAATAAGCATAGCAGTCAAGTCTATATACGGAGAAGTGATTTCTGAAGAGGCTGGAAGTCTACCTTGCATCTTCGAAATATCGGGAGAAAAGGAATTTGTCGTAGAAGACAACGTCTTCCATCTCCACAAACACGAAAAAGGAAAACTGTTCTTTGAGCTCGTTCACATTCTGGATATTGTTGATCCAGTTATATTTGTCGAGGTAGGTGACAACTTTATAACCTACTAGTCTTCAATATATTTACATAAACTAATAACGGTTCTTCAAAGCGCGCACTGAGTTCCTAAGTAAAGAATATGATAAATTGAAAGTAAATTGAATGTATAATTATTAGTATTGGTTCTATTTGTACGGGGGTTGGAAGACTTAAATTTTGAAATCTATTAACAACTAAGTAAATAGAGCAGTTAATTTTCTTGTGGCTGTATAAATCAAATGTGATATATTAAATTACATATATGGGTTTATACGGGTTTCCAGGTATTTTTTCAACCATTTCATAAAAATCATCGAATAATATTGTATAAAAATGATTTTTTCACACTAGGTATTCATTCAATCATGAATATATGTACAACAAACGACAATTAACTTCCTTACAGCGGCGAGAAAAAGGCATCCGCTGTGCGGGCCAAAACTGTTGGTGAATTTCGCCAACATTCGCGGCCTGCGCACAAATTTAAATTCCATACACCACCTTCTTTCACAATGTCCCAACCATTTTCTCCTGTCTGAAACGCAGATGGCCGAGCTTTTAGACACCTTCTGTCCGGACTGCCTAGGCTTCACCCTCATTGGCAAGTTCAGACCCATAGGAGGTGTCTGTTTCTATAGCCGATCCGACATCAACTGTGTGCGACTGTTGAATCTGGAAAACACTAGATTCGACGTAAAGTGGGTGCGCGTCAGTCTTTTCAGTACGGCAAGATTCTACGCGTGTTAGTCCTGACGGCTCACTAGCAAACGCCAGCGTAAAGGCTAACATATTAGAAAAATATTTGCGGAAAACTCAACCCTCGAGATGCTGATGTTTTCATATGAATAATCTAAGGATCCGGCATCGGGATGTACACAACAAGTCTTCCGAGGGCTTGATGTTAATAAAGCTAGTGGGCCTGACGGGATGTACATTCCTTCCTCTCCTCATAAAGACCCTCCACACAACATCTCATATAACGTAGGTCCTAAGGGAAACTATTTTACTCAGAGCCTCCTTTGCGGAGTAACGTAAAAAATTCGTTTCCTATTTATTGTTATTATTACGGCAATTTTAAATCAGATACTTTGCTTACCCAGTTTGATATAAAAACTAAAAACCACATAATGTAAAGCTAAAGTTTCGTGGAAATCTATTTGCATTCTATGTACGGAATGTAACTATGCACTAATGTACGGAATCCGTAATTCAGTACGAACATTTTCTTGTTTGAAATGGTCTTGGTACTTAACGGCTTATAAACAATAAGCTATTACATAGATTGGTATTACGTTAATACGAATAACATTTCCCAATCATACTAAATGAACATCTGCACAACATTTCAATCAGTTTGTGAGTGTTTTAAGGTCGATAGGAACCACATTAATTTCATAAAGGATTCCATAACTCCCGAAGCTTTGTGTGGTATTATTGCAAATGGCAAGGCCCGCCGACATGAATAAATTAGGTGTTTTGGTGAACAAGTGAATATTACAATTGGATGCAAATCAGCTTACATTGGAAACCCTCTGAAGAAAACTAAATGTAATATCTATGTATATATTATGTTTCGAAGGCGATTTACTTGTCACTTCAGAATTATTGGGTGAATATTTGAAGATTTCTAAACCCAACTGTTTCGAAGAAATAAATGTCCTACGCGGACAGTCTTTAACCACAAACAAATCTGTACCAGTGAACTATACTCTTATATCTTGCCTATATCCACATTATTTCGCTGTGACCGTCAAAACTTTTATATTTGACTTTCTGCGCGACTTTTTTTCTACTTCATGTACGGTTATGCTTGGTAAAACAGAAAGACACGAATAAATAAAAAATATTAACAATCGACAACAATGTTCCATACTAAGAAATAGATTTGTTTCGAAGGAAGTAGGAATGTTATATTCTTCCCTGGGGCCTTGTCTCCATTGGTAATTCACTAGCTGTCTCTTTTCTTAGCTAGATACATGATTTAGTCAATATCGTTCTAGCAGCGTCTTCATTTTGGCAATACGGGTGACATGGATATGGTCTCAAAGTAATTTTGGTCATGTGGTTCAGTTGGATATATTAAACTTCTTTAACTTTTACTCAAGTCTTAACTTTGTTAATAATCCCTTGCTTCCACTTCCTAATTTATTTTGGCGTCTCCTATCTCACATTGATGACGTAATATTATATTGTAATTATTAATTATTTTTATGTATCTAAGGTTTTGATTATTTGTCGACTATATTTTGATACATTAGGAATTTTCGAAAATAATTTTTCCTGTGCTCCACAATTCGCTTTCCAGTTACGTAAAAGTCATGATATTGTTTTTTGTACGAACTATTTTAATTTGTGCTATTATTTGAAAGTAAATATATTTATTTCTAGTTAAGTATTACTTTGTTTTTCATTTTGGCAAAATCGACAGACATGAATAGATTTGATGTTGTTGCCCCCCCCCCCCCTCTTATTTATTTATTTTATTTATTTATTAATTATTTTATGTAATGTTTTGATTATTTTTCTTCTATATTTTGTTAAGTTAGGACTTTTCGTAAATGAATTTTCCTGTGCTCCATAATTCGCTTTCCAGTCACGTAAAAGTCATGATAGTGTTTTTGTACGAACTATTTTATTATTATTTAGGTATTACTTTAGGTATTTAGGAATTTTTGTTTCTATGATATAGTTATTTCATTTTGGCAAAATCGACAGACATGAATAGATTTGGTGTTGTTAATCTCTCCTTTCCTCTTCTTTTACCAAATTATTAATTATTTTGTGTAAGGTTTTGATTATAATTATATTTCTTCAATATTTTGTTAAATTAGGACTTTTCGTAAATAATTTTTCTTGTGCTCCATAACTCGCTTTCCAGCCGTGTAAAAATCATGATAGTGTTTTCTAAATGAGCTATTTTAATTTGTGCCATTATTGGAATGTAAATATAATTTTTTCTAGTTAGGTAATACTTTAGGTATTTAGAATTTTTTTTTAGAATGTTTGATATAATTTTTTTCATTTTGGCAAAATCGACAGACATGAATAGATTTGCCCTATCTCTCCCTCTCTCTCTTTCTCCTCCCCCCTCCCCCCCACCCTTTACTATCTCATTACCAACTCTCCTCCCTCATCTCTTAGCAGTCGATATTCTCGCTTCCAACTCTGTTACCAAATTTACTGTAATTCTGTATTACCTTTCGTATGTATTTACACAGCCCTGATATTTTATAAACTCATTAAAGTGATGTTCAAACAAGGAGTATTTTTTCTTCAAATTATAAAAAATAAAAAAATCTTCGATGACAGATAAGTTTCACTGTTTTAACAGTTTGATTTGGGATATCGATAGAGAAGTAATAAAAATGACTTTACTGCGGAAAAATTGAGTTCTGTTAATGAGCTATCATAATTAAAATAAGTGGTAAAAAATGTATCATTTTTCTTTTGTAGTCATTATTGAAATCATAACGTTTTGGCTTTGCTCTGTCGCTTAAGGCATGTCTTAAAAATTTAATTTGATGATAAATGTTACTTATAATATATTTAAAAAAATAAACAATCTACGTGGAACAAACTGGAAGTGAAGATAATAAAATATACAAAAGAAATACTCCGCGAGTCGAAAAGTTTTCACCGCTTAGCTCTAGTTTATTAAAGAAAATATGAATACAACAGCAAAATCGACTTACATGAATAAATTAGAATTTGTGCAAATAAATGTTTATCTAAACCAAAAAAAAATACCCAACTCTCGCATATTGTTGTGGATTATTTTGATTATTTGGGTTAGCGTATTTTGTAATATTGTGACTAAGGTTTGATTGCTTTTATTTTCAGAGCACAACATACATGAACGAAACGTTAGTCTTATTGGCCCATCGCGAGTATGGGCAACTCTTCTCTCTTCCTCCAGATCACTCTGACGCAAGTACAACGTGGAAAAATTCACTTAGAAGACAAAAGCTCTCCAGCGAAGGTAACAGGCTGGTGAAAGCCGAGTTTCTACACGACGGGGATGATTTGTACCTCGTTGTGTTGTACCGTCACAAAAAGGGATTGATGGTTGATTCAATGTAAGATCTCACAGATTAAAGCTTCTGTTTTAAATAATTCACTTTTTTCTAATTAAAACACATAATAATATAATATCTGTGATCATTGGAGAAGAAGAATATACCGATAAATCTAAACTAAACACGCAGGAGATCACAGAAAATAAAAAGAAAATGGTTACAACTGGAATCGAACCCCGGATCTCTGTCTTACCAGGACAACCCCTCTAACCACTCAGCCTCTGCAACCTGATTTTTTTGCATAATTTGTTTATTGTTTATGGTATTTTATATATTATTTAATCTATCTTTATTTGAATATGCAGCAATTGGTAATTGATTATTATTTATAATAATAAAATGTCAGACACCGTTAAAATATACAGAGTGTCCGGGGGTAAAGTGCATTAACTTCGGGAGGTGATTCTACATGATGGTAGGAGTAAAAAAGATTATCAACTTTTTCCCAAATTCCAACATTTTTTTCCCATACAAAAAGACATACCTACTAAAAATCCTTAGTGTGAGGTACGATCTTACTTGCTGAGAGCCTGCCGGGCGCCCGACTCGATTGTGATTGGCCCGTATCGTAACAGTGGAAAATAATAAATCTCGCCGCACACACCGGACAAATTTTATCTTTTTACCTCAAAACTACCGCTAAAAGTTGGAATTTCGAAAAAAAGTAATTTATCTTTTTTACTTGTACTATCATGTAGAATCACCTCCCGAAGTTAATGCACTTTACCCCCGGACACCTGTATTTCTTTAAATTTTTATTTCTATTTAATAGCAGATGATATACCCACGTATCTGATTTTTTCCTTTTGGTGGAGTTTTTTTGATTTATACTTGTTCTACATATAAATTACATACCATTTATCATTCGTGTATGTATCCACATGAATTTATTATATGTTAGTCTTTCATGATATAAATGTGTATTGTCCTTCCCAGAAAGGTGTTAATGCAACTCCTTTGGAGATTATTATATTGTTTTCAGGCGGGTAAATATGAACTATGAACGACCAAACCATTAATTAACGCAATGCAAAAGTGATGATTTGACAAGAGTTCAATTATTTTGTAAACTCCATATTCCTTACATCATACTCAAAACTCACAGTCTCAATCAACAACTTAATTAATTTAATTTAATTCGTTGCATGTTTATTTATTTTTCAGAGTTTATCAGTGGAAAGGAAAATATTTTGACGAAAAATATTCAATGAAGACAAACGGAGCCGTTGGTTTATCAGTGATCGAAAAAGATGGCTATTTTATCATGAACATCCTACAGAACCCTTTTGGAAAAAAGCAGGTGAGATACTTACGACATAAATTAATAAAAATTTTGTGCTTCACATTGATATAAGGAATAAATATGCTAAAATTTACTTATTACCTACATTAAAAATTCTCATTACCTACTTTAAAAAAACTCATTCATTTTCAAGTTCATTTAAAACCACGTAATATGAGAATGTAGTGTTGGACACTTTCACTGGTTTTATTGGGAAACTTATTGTAGCTGTTATAACTCTTGGCTAAGCATCGTGTAAGAATTATTTTTATATTACTCTCATTTGTATTAATAGTTTATTTATATTGCATATTTTATGGCATCATCAGTAGTTAGATATTTAACTGTTTATGCAGTTAAAAAATTATAAGTCTGCTTTTGGACGGTCTAGGAATTCATCGTAATGTTCGTTTACAAAAATACTTTTTGCCGAACATTGCGAGGTATTTCGAGACGTCTGTCAGCAAGATCAGCAGAGATGAAAGAAGGGCCAATTATTTTTTAACTAACCCTTAATCAACGACCTCGTAATTTTAGTACATTTGTAGAAAAAAAAGTAAAAAAAATCATCGCTTCATTCACCCGTTGTGGACTGTCTGCTTCTCACTTCAGCCCAGTAATTCTAAGGTTCACTAACTTTTGTCAACATCCAGTATTAACTTGTTTTTTTCGTTTGGTAATGTAGAAAAAAGCAAGGTAATACGATATGTTTGCAAAAATAATAATGTCAACCTAATTGCCAAAACATTCCGACACACAGAATGGTAAGTTTTTTTTAAGTTAACTCATTTTATGCTGAGTGTTCACGCGAGAAAAAAGCGAACTGTTATTATAAGAAACGAACGAGGCGGCCGTTAACGGCGTTTAGCGCCGTGAGCAATGCCAAACGGTGATAAACGGCTCTAATCGCCGCTTGTGGTTGCTTCGTTCCTTTTCCATAATTCGTTGTTTGGCTAGCGCTTTTTTTCTCACGTGTATACGTAGAATGTTATTTAAAAAAAATCAGACGTAATTTTTTTTAATAAATCAAAAATGAATTGTGACGATATTCGTATTATTTAAAATCGTTATTTTTTATTATATTTCGTGCAATATTTTTAAAATAAGTTTCATTCGAAGTAATTATCAAGATTTATTTAATTCATTAATCACAAACTCGACCAAACAAATATACGATAATAATAAGCAAATTACTTAGGTTATTACGTTAAATTTATAGAACCCCGCTTAATTATTTTTAAGTTTTATAGTTTTTCATTACTGAATTAGAGTATACTAATCATTGTATAATACACCTAAGCAATACCATCAACATTCCTTTCGTCGTAATACACTTTAGTGAATACCGCACTGAGGCCCAACTGTTTCAAACCACCAGGAGCAAGTGAGATTATGGTATCCCCTACTGGGTTGTGTTGGGTGACTGAAAGTAGAAGGGAGGGGAAGGAGATGGGGAAGAGGGAGTTGGGAAAATACCTGGCTATTAATATCTAGTCACCAAACTCGTCTAAAGCCATTTCAATACTGAATGGTGGTCTTACCCAAGATGATACTGATACAATATCTTATACGATATCTCCTCGTGGACTATCACCAATCTTGTCTATAGACATACTAACACTTTTTGTATCTTGATTTCCCGCTAAGCATTTGCATACTGCTTACTAACTACGTATGCAGGGACACTGAAGGTTTAGATTCGTTCAAAATTAAATGTATTCGTTCATTGAAAAAATTACAGTCCTTGCGAGAGCCTTGGAGGAGTAACCATCTGTTACTTATACAAGGGCGGGTAAGTGATGGATAACCTCCAATGATACGATATCTTCCATATTGGAACGTGCCGCAAATATATCTTGATTAACTTGAAAAATAAACAAATCAAGTAAAATTTATTTGTGCACATCGGGATTTGATCCGAATCGCCAATCGAGAGCCTTATCCCTCGACCACGGAGACCATATGAAGTAGTAAAACGTAAAGATAAATTTTTGAAACATGCAGAATCACAATTCGTAGATGATTTAATTTCAAGAATGTCTACAAGTAAAACTATACGTACAATATATCGAGGATTTAATGCCAAACAACCCTATGTACGAAAATCATGCAGAGAATTCTAAAACTTTTTTTAATGTGAATACCTCACAAGAGTCTATGACTATGGCATCCCATTATTTGCTTTAAAACTGCTTTTAAACATATATATGTTTTATGTAAATAAAGTTTTTTGACATGAAGCCTTCGAAATGTACATAAAAATGATTTAAATAACAAGTTTCATAATGTTGTATATATGTACGTTGTGCTCTTTCAGCAGGAATCCCTAGTTTACAAGTTGGAGCCCGGCGCGGGACTACAAAAGCTTCACGGCCTACGTACTTCCAGAGCTAAGCTGGTGTTTAATTACAGGGGAGTTGCTCCCGCGCATGACTCTCACGTTTTAATCATCAACGGAAAAGGACACAGCGATATATACAGAATGAAAAAAGGTAGGCTTTATGGGCTTTGACTGTAAAAATAATTATTTCTAAAAATACATTCATTAAACGTAGACAAAAAGAAACTGCCTACAAAGAGAAGTGTTTTGTTTTTGATTACAAATTCCAATAAATACAATCATATATAATTATTTATTTTCTTGGAATAAGTTTGGGTACCCATAAATGTAATATTTAATAATTGAGATAGAAGATAATACTAATAAATCCAACTGAAACATGAATCCGAACAAGATACAGAAAAAAAAAAGTTCAACGGTCGGTCCACAAACGCGACCGTAACCATTTTAATTGTGTGTGTCTTGTTCTGTTTCATGTTTCGTTTGGATTTATTAGTATTATCTTCTTCTTGAATTGTGGTGAGTTATTATTTGTTTTATTTACAACGGAAATATAAAATATAGGTACCTACTATGAAACAAGCCTTGAAAAATAACCTACTTTTGATGCACTAATCGTGACTGTTAGCATAATATATTATATTACCAATAAATTTTTTTTTTTAAATTAGCCCCACACAGGAGGCACCGAGGAAAATAATTTCCCTAAGGGCCTATGCCATCTTCGAGGATGCTGAGTGGTGGGTTTTTTAAGGGAAAGAAAGGAGAAGAAGATATGGGAAGAAAAAAAGTATGAGGGGTGGGTAGGAATCTGGGGGTCAGTGTGACCAGGAGTGTGAATCTATTCCTCACACTGCGGTGCAAGACGAAGGGTCGGGAGAATCCGGCTGGAGAGATCAAAAGGCCTCCCTCAATCAGTCTCCTCCGATCCAGCCCGCCACGCAGTGGTTGAGCAAACGTATCCGCCACCAAGACCTCGACAAACCTCATCCCACGAACCCGGGCACCCCTTCTAAGTCACCAAATATAGCGAATCACTTGGGGTGACCTGTGGCAGGGGTGTTGGTTGTCCAATAAATGGTTCCCGGGGCGGCGGTACCCATACCCGCCTCCCAAGTTGTGAATTGTTACTTCTACTTTAGTAACGTAATTTTTGTATCGTCATATCACAGGTCACAGGGGACATTACAAATTTGAAACATAACGTGCAACTGTAATTGTGTAAATAATCTTATATTTGTGAGGTTGCTTATATTATAATTTAAACGAAACGTTTAAAATATGGGAACATGTACATTATTTACAGATGTTGAGGGCTTTGAAAGGATTAAGGTTCTCTCTCTGTCTAGAATTAAAAATGAAAAGACAAAAGATAATCTTAAAATCCACAATGTTATCTACTTACAAACAGGCTCTAAAATATTTATTAAGAGGACATAGGTAGAGAAACCCAGAAATATGTCATTTTCAAAAAAGTTTTTAGACGTATTGACTCTTTTCCACAAAAAATTATAAATGGATTTCGAAAGATTGTTCTTTTATCTAGCATAGTTATGTAATAAATTTTTAGAATTTTTTTTAATTTTTAGTATAATAAGATTATTCCATAGGTCGTTGGCAGATTTGTTAAATTTTCAAAAAAGTTTTTGTATTATACCACACCCATTTCAAATAATGTAATCATGCAGTGAAATAAATCAATACATTATCTAGCAAAGTTATGTATTAGAATTTTAATTTTAGTTTCAATAAAATCATTAAAAAATATGTACGTACATGTGTTTCTTGACGAAAATTGGTCCATTTGTGTATTTATTTGCGCACTTATAAACTAATATATTTCATATTTTTTTACATACTTATTGTGCTAAGACATTATTGACAAATCATAAATAAGTTTGACCGAAAAATAATTTTGGGAAGCATTTAATTTTAATTAATTAACAGCTTCGCATTTGACGATTTTATCATAGCGCCGAAACACAAAATTTCGCAGTTCATTACGGTCCGAAACGTGGCCGGACGAAGACGTGTCCGCGTCGCTCTGAATTACAACAGTTTGAAATAATATTTTGGAAACGAAATGTAAATACATGCGAATTCCTTGTTTCACGTTCGTAAAATCTACAGGGTTGACCGAATTTCATTTTCATTGAATATTTTTATGCAAAAAGTTTTATATTTAAAAATAAATGTTTTTATTTGTCCCTTATTATACGATACAAAAAACAAGAGTCCCAAATGCCCCATTTTTTTAAAGTAAAACTTCTTTACGCATGCTCGACACATGGGGTTAACTGGTGAATCGTTACGAAAAGTGGTGATTGTTACGAAAAGTGGTGCTGGTTACAAAAAATGACATGCGAACGGTAATCGATGCGAACAGTGATCAATTGCTAGGCGGGTCGGGCCTTTAGGCTCGCTTGTTATTCGTGTTATTGTTATATTGTTAATGGACTATTTGTCCGTAAATAAATAAATAAATAAATTATATACAGCGGGTACCCGGCATGCATGGGTTCGGAAGTTATGCGCGTACATACATTTCGGCGATTCATTTTCATTTATATACTAGCTGGTGCCCGGCATGCGTTGCTATGCCGTTCAACAAAAAATTGTTTCTCCCTGCGTGTCCTTTCCCATTCGTCCCATTCACCTTCCGCTTCCCCTTCCTCTCCCGCGTCCCCTTCCCCTCAAACGTTCCCACTCCGCCTCCTCCACCTTCCGACTCCCCACTCCACTCCTCTTCCCCCGTCCCGCCAACTCCCCTCACGAATTCCCTTCCCCCCTCCCAGGTTCCCCTCCCCCTCCCTGGTTCCCGTCCCTTTCCACCCGCGGCACCAATACCCAAGTTCCTATCCCCCCTCCCGCATTCCATACATTCAGTTCTGGTACATTTAGTTTTCAAACAGCTCACGTGCCACCCATTGAATTTTTAGTATACACATTTTATAATGCCAGAGCTCACCAGTAGTTATATACAAACCTTGTCCTGGCAATAACAAACACAACAAAAAAAGAATTATCCAATTTGGTGTAGTCGTTCGGAAGTTATGCGCGTACATACATTTCGGCGATTCATTTTCATTTATTAGCATTTATATATATGCCGGGTACCAACCTTTGCCATTTAATAACGAAATTGTTTCTCCCTGCGCGTCCTTTCCCATTCGTCCCGTTCACCTTCCACCTCCCCTTCCTCTCCCGCGTCCCCTTCCCCTTTCGCGTTCCCACTCCTCCTCACCTTCCTTCTCCTCACTCTACTCCCCCCCTTTTCCGTCCCGCGATCCCCCCTCCAGAGTTCCCCTCCCCCCTCCCATAATCACCTCCTCCCTCCCGCGGATCCCCCTCTCGAATTCCCTTCTCCCCTCCCGAGTTCCCCTCCACCCTCCCGGGTTCCCCTCCCCCCTCCTGCATTCCATACATTCATTCCCGATACATTCAGTTCTCATACAGCTCGTGTGCCACTTATTGCAATTTTATTATACAAATTTCATGATGCCAGAGCTCGTGTCCTTTCCCATTCGTCCCGTTCCCCTTCTGCCTCCCCTTCCTCTCCAACGTCCCCTTCCCCTCTCCTCACTCCCCTCGCCCGCTTCCCCTATCCCTTAAACCCCCACCCGTTTTCCTCTCCCCCCTCCCGAGTTCCCCTCCCACCTCCCGGGTTCCCCTCCCCAACCCATCCCGCGGGCCCGCTCTCCCGAGTTCCCCTCCCTTGTCCCCCTCCCCTTCCCTCCCTCATCCTTCACCCCTCTCCCATCCGCCACCTCCTCCCGCATTCCATACATTCACTCCCGGTACATTCAGTTTTCAAACAGTTTGCGTGGCACCAATTGCAATTTTATATACAAATTTCATAATGCCAGAGCTCACCAGTATATACAGAAACCTTTAGTCCAGTCAAGGAAGGGGGTGTAGAGTGCGTGAGCAGGGACCTAAGCGATTCCTTCAGAAACTTGTTTAGGGTGCTTAGGATGTGAACATACTAAAAATCCTGACGTCTAGGTGGTGAGCTAGGGGGGGGAGGGGGAGGGGGAGGTCCCAATTTTCGGGTTTCCGCTTATATCTCAAAAACGGTGCGCCGCAGAGGAAAATTTTTTGATAATAAGTAAAAGCTGATAAAATTATCTACAACTTTTATTCTATACGTAATTTTCGAAATCCAAGCCATTTTCGAGTTATTCGCTCCACAAATGTAGATATTTTCGAAAAAAATCATTTTACCTCACATTTTTCATCAAACATTCCTTCATATCGTCTAAAATATTCATCAAAGAAAAAAATTTATTCAAAAGAAGTTGTAAAGAATTTAATTTTCTTTTAGAATATATAGACATATGTAAATTTATCTTCAACCGTTCAACATTTACAGCAATTTGAAGTTTTTTCGTAAAATGTTGTCATTTTCAGAAAGAGCTGTTTTTATCTTATTACTGACACACAACACTTTTTCGTTCGCCTAATAATATGTGTGACCACACTTTAAAATCAGTTATTAAATAAAATAGGTAAAAATCATATTACTTGAAAAATACATAATTGTATTTTATAATCATAATGTTTATTCTATTTCGTTACATTAAGCACATAAAATTATAGATCTCATTGTTATCACTGTTCTTAATAACATCATGTTACATTCTCATCCTCCTTGGACGTGGGGGTCCTCGCAAGCGTTGTTCATCCATGGCATCTTCATCCTCAGTATTGGATGGTTCTTGCTGAATGGGCTCTATGTCGTCGTCATCGTCGTCCTCGGCAACAGGCACGCTATTGAGGCATCTCCCTTGGCAGGAGACTCGGAGACACGCTGCAGAACAGGTCAGCATTGCTTTTCGGCATCCACATTTGCCAATTGCACAATCCCTGGTGCAGCGGCAAAATATCATATTTAGAAGGACCTCCGGCGCTGGTGGATCTTTTGTTGTATTTGGCATCAGGGTCTCTCCTTCATGTTTCCACCCCCATTATTCAGGGGGCAGCTCAATCGGTGCACTGGGAATGCTGTTTAACTGCGTTCTCTGTTGGAGGGAGGGAGCTGATGTCAGGCTTCATATTTGCCACCAACCCTGTGAACGACTAAAAGCGGTACTGGTTAAGGAAGGTCTGTCTTTTTGGCGCCGCATACCATTTCAGGAAACATTTATTTCCAGCCTCTTCAACCTCGCCGTGAGTAGAGGAGGGGTTATAAAAATCATTGCCGCTTGCTTGATGAATTCTGACTCCAAGTACAATTTTGAGAAGCCCACCTTGCTTCTCCTGAAAGTTGCAGATGTTGTGTCGCAGCCGGTAAATGAATGTAAGAACAGGATGTGTTAAAATGCACGGTGCTGCATCTTTTGGATGGACAGTGGCATTGTTTTGGTTTTCCCTCGTCCGTTGTCAGCAGCAGAATATCTTGGGTGGGAGGAGTGGAAGCAATCAAAAGGAAGTGAAAGCTTCTCACAAAACTGTGAGAGGAATGTTCCACAGCAATCTTCACAACAAGGAAGTCAGCATCATGTCCTGAAGAGTCTGTATCCCATTCTCCCGAAGCTTCGTCTGTAGTAAAGAGATGAAGTTACTTTTGTTGGTAGGATTGGATAACAAATCTTCCTTTTTAACGGGTATTGAAGTGTTCCAAGTCAAATTGATGTCAGCTGACCTTCTCAGTCTGTATCATCGCATCTGTTATTGTGATTTTGTACCGTTGGCTGGGTTTGGGTACCAATCAAATACCACAGTGTGAGTCATCCAGGATAGTGGTGGTTGACGTAGTTGATGTAACGATCACAAATTGTGACAAGGAAGGCATCTTTTTGCCAAATTACTCTGTGTAGTAGAAATTTTCCGTCCACAACTATGTTCACCTGAGACAGTAGACCAGTTTTTTGGTAGGCTCGAATAAGCTGTACAGGACAGATTTAGTTGTCTTCCACATCCCACCTTCATTGAACAGTGCCAAGGGAAATGGGGCCAACTCATACTCAAAGAATTTCTTCAAATCCTCATCTGATCGTTTGCTTATACACATCCGGTGAAACAGAAATGTTGGGTCAACTGCAACCTTTTCATCGTGATTTTTTATCGACGAGCTGACAGAAGACATTGGGAATTGACATTATTTCATTGGCTTGTGGGAAGGGAGGATGTGCATCAAACCACTGACTGAGTTTGAAAATGTCTGCTGCATCTTTACTTCGGTGGGCTTGTCCGAGGTCCTTGTGTTGTTACTGGACGTGAAGACTCCACAATACTCTTCAAGGGAAGTGCAGATCTCATGAGTTGCGCTCATACCAACTAACCACTTCTAGTACATTGTGCAAAATACCTCTGCCTCCTGTTATGCCTTCTCGGCTTTTGAATGATAGCATCAATGTGGTTTCCATGGTCATATCTGATCATACGCCTTACTAAAAGAGCGTCGCATAATCGTCGTTGCACGTCGGTGTGTCAGTAATAAGATAAAAACAGCTTTTTCTGAAAATGACGACATTTTACGCAAAACCTTAAAATTGCTGTAAATATTTACTGGTTGGAGACTTATTTGCATATGTATATATATTCTAAAAGGGAATTAAATTTATTACAACTTCTTATAAATAAATTTCTTTCTTTGATGAATATTTTAGACGATATGAAGGAATGTTTGATGAAAAATGTGGGGTAAAATAATTTTTTTCAAAAATATCTACATTTGTGGAGCGTGTAAGTCAAAAATGGACGTGATTTCGAAAATTACGTAAAGAATAAAAGTTGTAGATAATTTTATGAGCTTTTTTTACTTATCCTTAGGAAATTTTCATGTGTGACGCACCGTTTTTGAGATATAAGCGGAAACCCGAAAATTGGGACCTTCCCCTCCCCCCCTTCCCCCTAGCTCACAACCAAGACGTCAGGACTTTTAGTATGTTCACACCCTAAGCACCCTAAACAAGTTTCTGGAGGAATCGCTTAAGTCCCTGCTCACGCACTCTACACCTCCTTTTGGAGCATTTATTGACTGGACTACTTTGCGGGCGTGCTCACAACAACTCACCAAAGTTTCATCGCAATCGGATGAACGGTTAGCAATTCACAGGAAAGTATGTAGAACAGTTTATATGGGAGAATTAAATTGTTGATTTTACTATCTTCCTCGCAACTTTTCCATATTTTCTCAACGTTTAAACCTTTCCTGGACTACGACAAACATTTCAAAACCAAAATCAGCTAAATCGGCCCAGCCGTTCTCGAGTTTTAGTGAAACTAACAAACAGCAATTGATTTTTATATAAGGGGGGGGGGGGGGTAAAAGAGGCGGGGGGGTGGAGGGTGGTTAGAGGTTGTGGGGTGAGAGGGGGAGGGGGTTGAGAGGGATGGGGGGTAGGCTTTTTTATATCCATTTTTCGTATTACAAAAATAACAAACATGAGAATCGGGTATGGGTACCACCGCCCCGGGAACCATTTTTTTGATAACCAACACGTCTGCCGTAGGTCATCCTTAGTGGTTCGCAACGTTTGGTGACTAGCAGGGGTGCCTGGGTTCATGGGGTGAGGTTTTTTCAGGTCTTGGCGGCGGATGCGTCTGCGCACCAGCTGCATGGCAGGTTGGATCTAGAGAAAGTGGTTGAGGGAGTCCCTTTGACTTCTCCAGCCTTACTCTCTCGGAACATCGCTTTGCACCGCAGTGGGAGGGATGGATTCATACATCCGCTCTCCTGGACACGCTGACCCCCACATTTCTACCCACCCCTAATACCCTTTCCTTCTCAGAAGATCCTCTCCTCCCTTTCCCTGAAACGAACCTTCACACAGCATCCCCAAAGAAGAGATAGGCAATGTGTCGAGCGATTGTAAAAAAAGGTCTCTCCCGATCCGGCCTTCTACGTAGTTGGTGGGGCAGATTCCACCGCCGCCGAGATCCTGACAAACCTCGCCCCATGAACCCGGGCTACCCGTACGGTGTTGATAATCCAATACATGGTTCCCGGGACGGCGGTACCCATACCCGCCTTCCAAATTACTGATACTATTTATTGACGGCCGGCGTGGTCAAGAGGTAAGGCTCTTGACTCGCAATCCGAAGGTCGTGGGATCGAATCCCGGCGTGGGCAAATAAATTTTGTTTGACTAATTTGGGTTATTTCATATAAAAATAATATATTTGCGTCACGTTCCAGAGTGGAAGATACTTTAGTATCGCCCTGGTGTAAGACCACCATTCAGAATTGAAACGTTGCTAAAAATTACTTTGGCCGTGTTTGGTGACCAGATCTGAATAGCCAAGTAATTCTTCGCTTCCTCTTCCCCATCTCCTGCCCTTCCCCACCACCTTCTGCCTCATACTATACCCCATAGTCATGTCATAGTCTCACTGGCTCCAGACGGGAGCATTTGGGTCTCTTGTGCGGTATTCACATAAATATAAAATTAAAAATTATGCACACGAATAAATATTTCAAAATGAGATATTTTTTACAATCCAACTGAATATTAGGTACTCTTTTTTTCATGAATACCGCACAAGAGTCCCAACTGCTCCCGTCTGGAGCCAGTGGGACTATCACCCCCAATTGGGGTATGTTGTGAGGCTGAAGGTAGTGGGGGAGGGGAAGGAGTTAGGGAAGATGGAGGTGGGGAAGTACCTGACTTTTCAGATCTGGTCACTAAACACGGCTAAAGCCATTTCAAGTAACGTTTCAATTCTTCCACTCTAATGGCCGTAAAATAAAATGAAAAAACAAAAACCAAAATATTAAAAAAATATAACAAATTGTTTTTTTGTGTAGGTATCTACTTTATACCTACTGTGTTTATGTATCTATTTATGTCTACGCACTTCAATACACAAATTACAAATAACTACTACTTATTAAAATTCTGGAAGCGAGAATTCAACATCTTTATCTGAACCATACTGTAGGTCCAGCTTCGCGTGAACTATAGGTACGTGAAACCCGGCTTCTAGCGGAACGAAATCTAGTTCCAAAAACGTCCGCTTGCAACGGCTGATGTGTGAGCGGTGCAGTCGGAATCGAAATTATGATTTGCTGGTATGACAGCCTTAAGAACATTATATTTACTGAAAATGTTAAGACTTTCTTATGTTCTGTATCGTACATCGATGTAAAAATAATGTATGATTTCATAGTGCTTTCACATAAACGAAGTATTGAATTCCGTAAGTCTAAAATTAAAGTTAACATGATAATGTTTCTTTCGATGCGAGCTATTTCTTTCTCCCATATTACATCTCTAGACTGTGGATTTAAAATCCAAACTATTTGGAAAATACATTGAAATTTTATCTTCTAAGAACTTGAATCTCAACCTCAATATCTTGACAGAACTATTAAAACTATCGAATAAGTAAAAAAAATTAAGTATTTATTATTTTCAAATTTATTGGAAGACCCGTACACTTTATTTTGCCCTTTTGCTCTTCGAGAGTGGCTCAGCGCGTTTTGAGAGCTTCGTGTGGAAGGAACCATTGAGATCATGGTGTCGAGAATGGTTATAATATGATTCTTTTCAGACTCCTTAGTAAGCGTTCGAAAAGAAGAGGAAGGTTGCTGAAGGTGATTTGAAAGGGAGATATTTTGCAAATACGATGTAATAGAGAGGGCGCTAATATTAAAAAAAAAAAAACATATGTATTTGATAGGCGTAAACTACCGTTGTGAAAATATCTATTAAAATACTACACATCTTAAATAGAGCAGATATCTCTCGACAAATGTCTTAAGTAGCATTTAAAGAAACACTGTTTTTTTCATATTCATAAGACAGAAAGTTTTTTTTTTATCTCGGAGCACACTTTGCGATTTTTTCTAAACGACGGAATTTAAGATGATTACTCTTTCAAATAATAAAGGCTAATAAATTGAGATTTTCTAAAAAAAATAACCCTTTTTACGAACCTTAACTTAAATTATTCAACCTTTAACTTAAATTATTCAATGGAATGTACCGACAGAAATTCGGAATGCAGGGTTTAAAGCTTTATTTTTTTACATTACTAAAATGTTTTAAATAAATCGTATTATAACTTGGCGAAAAGAAATAATGTAGACCTTTAAGTTCGGATTTAGGTTTCATAGAATATGGGCCGATCGAATGTTTTTTTAACCAATTCAAAAATATATTTCGTAATGTTTCAAATAAAAATACAGATTATCCATTAGACTTTGTTGGTTATTATTTGACCTGCTTTAAATTTTACAAAAATTATAAACAACCTTTTACCATACATTAATGGCTAAAATTTAAAACACATTAATCAGTAAGGCCCGTAGTATGTACGTGGCTCGCGAGCCTGCCGTCAACCGACGCGACGCGCCGGGCGGCTAGGCTGTCAGTTTATGCTACGAATCAAAGGGCGCTCTGCCGCACAACGATGCGAACATTGCTTGGGTACTCACTGATATTTTTACTGTCTGCAACGGTTGCTGGCAGAAGAGCACACGGCTTTACGTGTTAGATTTCTACGTACCGGTCCAGCGTTGGTATAGTATAGTTAAACTGGCCTTACGCCCTGTTCAATATTTACGCCGCATTTATAAGTAAATTAGATCATACTTATGCACATGGTAGTAATGAACACATCAAAGCTGTACAAAACGTTGATTTAAAAGTTTGAGACAATGTAACGCCTCCAAAGTCAACTGAATTAATATTCGGTTTATTCACGAATGAATACGGATAGAGTTTTGCGTACAGGCAATCTAGGAATTCCTGAAATGTGGGTTACGTCAGTCGCTTCTCCGAAATACCCTTCAGAGCTAGGGTACCAAGAATCCGCGAGAGCTGGGAAATTCTCAGATTCCGTCCGTTTCTTTGAACTTGAACCTAAAATACTGGGAAGGCTCGAAGCCCATCGAATAACCCGCTTAATTACAGAGGTGATTGAAATTTATAACCAGCCGGTTTGCATTAATAGACACGACGCGACGGGCTAATATTCAACGCGACCTCTGCGGTTCTGCCCAAAGGTCGCGGGTTCAAAAACTAACGAAATTCAAATAAAAATTTATCGTCTGTAAATGCGAAATATTTGCGCTCCATTCGGTAGTTACCTTTTGAAACGCCCGGTGGGAAACCACCATTCAGAATTGAAAAGTATGTTTTTAATGGCACCAGACATGCAAAGCTGGGTTAGCTGGGTAGATAAGATACAAAAAATCCATTTCTTCTCCTCTTTCTACATTTCCCGCTGGCCCTGGGTAGTTTTTTTTCTCTTGTGTATTCGTAACAATAATAATAAACAATAATATTTTATATGAAAGTTGTTAATAGCCAGGTGGGTAGGACGCTCGGCTAGTTGTTGGACGGATAGAGTTTATTTTATTTTATTTATTATTTTTTATTATTATTGTCCAACAGAATAATTCCAATTACAGCACAATTTAGTTACCCTATCAGCATTTAGGCAAGTGACTCTTCAATGATGTTTTTAAGGCATATAAATCTTCACTTATATCCAAATGGTTTGCAATTTCATTTAACAGCACCACTCCCCTCGTCATGCTATGCTTTGCCAAGACGTCTGTTCTGCCGTTCGGTATTTTAAATAAGTCATGATGTCGACTTCGGCTGTGTACATATAAATCATAGCATCCCAAGAGAAATGGGCTATTGATGAAATTGTTCCAAATTTTGAAAGACAAAATAGCAAGACTTAAGTTCAATACTCAGAGCGAATACCGATCTTTTCTTTTTACGAAAACAGTTATTTTTCACGTAAAGGTCTTGTCTAAACCTACTTATATAAGGTCTACACACTTTTGAAAGGAATTGCCAAGATGCGACCGGTATATCACTTCATTACGAGAATTGGCGATGACACGGTATTACCGGCACCTTAATCAACATTTACATCTATACACAACAAGCAACTGCTTTGATGTTGTACATTGTATGAGTTTTCTAAACGTTGACGTAAGAATGAGGAAAACAAAAACACACAACCACCTTATTATTGCTAAACAAAACTGGTAGTTACTTATATCCTATTATGTTTATGGCAGCTACTCTATTTTAAATTAATTACCTCTTAGGAGCTAAGTTACTGGTACAATGTGTAATTAGAAATAACACTGGCAAGATATCGGAGTACCTACAATAATAATTATTCTTCTCTGTTTAATCGTCTTTCATGTGATGAATTAAGTGTTCGAAAGCCTTCAAAGAGAATGACACAACGTCGATTCATCATCTCAAACTGACGTTCTGCTGCCAGAAACAATATTTACTTTGCCTCTCTTGTTGACAGCAACGATAACAGCACGCATTTCAGACAGGCAGAGCGTGCGAGAGTTTGATGTATTTTGTGAAGTGAAATGTGACAACCTAAGAGGTTTTTTCAAAAGACAATGTAAATAACGATTAAATTAATATATAAATGATATTTTATTATTCAGCTGTCGTGAGAGCAGTAGATAGTCGTATATTATGGTGAAATTGGGTTAGGGCCTACAGGCCGTAGTTATGTAGCATAAAAATGAAAACCAAAGTCGTGTCTAGTACATTTGTACAGCTATAAAAATGTTTGCCGTTCGAAATTGAAATCTCCCAGTAAATAAAAATACTTTGTTTTCAACAGTATTGCGCGAATTATTCGACGTTATTTTCTTTTTCCGAAAGACAATTCAATCCAATCTGGGTATATTAAGTATAATACTTTTACCACGAACTAATAAATATCTCCAATGTCGTGATGTATATTTGTCTTTAACGGTTAATTCTTGTAAAAATTTGAAGACCTAAGATGTACATCACAAAGAAATTAAAAACGCTGGTCTTTATCCTTACATGAACGCATTATTCTATCGATCTCCGTCTTTTTAATTTCACATTCGCTAAACACCTAAACTTATAATCAAAAATCTTTGTGTTATTTATTTTAAGTTGGCTCTCGGAGGTAGCCGGGAATTGTTAAGATATGCAATAAGGTATTTGGTAGAAAAAAATGTAAGTTAGCGCAGAAGAGCTAAATTTTCGATTTTGAAAGATTTATATATTTGAAAACTGGAAACAATTAATATCGAAACCTTGATCTTTTCTACCCAAACAAACAATTTAGAATGGTTTTTTTTAAATATGAATACCGCAAAAGAATCCAAACTGCGTCCAATCATCTGGAAAGAGTGAGACTACATATAGCATATCTAATAATTGAGGTAAGTTGTGAGATTAAAGATAGTGGGGAGGCGAAGGAAAGGTGAAGGAAGGTGAGGATTATTCAAATGGTTATTCATATCTGGTAACAAAACACGGCTAAAGCCATTTCAAGACACGTTTCACTTACACAAGGGCAATACCGAGAGAATCTTCTCTAGAACGTGTCGAAAAAACACTTTCTGTATATTATTGTTGTTGAATCAATTGTGAAACAATAAAAAATAAATAAATAAAATTTACTTAAGCATACCGGAATTTGAACCCACCACCTCCGGATTACTAGTCGAGAGTCTTGCTCCTCGACCACAGAGGCCATTTAATGTGATATTCTTATACTAATGTCACAGTTCTTATTCTCAATTTTCATTTCACTTAAAGTTCGCCCGTTGGTCTACTGAATAAAGCCACGTTAAGGCGAGGTACGTTCATACCCAAAGCCTCATTCCACAAGAGTACTCCTCAGAAGTGCTCCATTGCAAGCAATCTACTAAATGCTTTCACGTGTCAACACGTGCATACCACGTTAAGATGATTCCGTATCACATAGTATAATCCACACCCTTGGAATCTCCAGTGTTTGTTAATACATTAGGAGCAGTTCCCCTTTGCCTAATTACGTACTTCTCCAAAGCAAGTACCGTGGTACTCCGGGGTAATTTCGGGCCGGTAATTAGACATCAGAATTTAATTGTGTTTAAACTGATCCGAAATAATTGCTCATTTAATTACGGTTAGTAGAAAAAACTGGGTCTTTAATGTAACCTTTATATTATTAATTGGACAGACTTCAGAATGGAAGCCAATTAGAATCGCCTGTACTTTATTTCAGAGAACAAATAGATTAATTAATACAAGGTAACATTTTACTAATGGCACAAAGTATGTTTTCATTTATATAAATTACAAGAAAAAGATCAAACAAGTACTTTTCGTTATCGTTTTTTTAATGTATTTATTAAGTGGGTGGATACCTAATATTCGTCTACTTATGAACTTAATAATGAGAATATAATTTTGTGCTCATGTTATCGTGACGTATTTAGGTGCAAAAAGTCGAAATTATTAGGTGGGAGAAACCGAACAAAATTAAACTTGATGATATAATAATGTCGATGTCGGGATAAATTTTCTAAGTACCTACTTACTTTTTTAACAACAAGCTAAGATAAAATATTTGAGTCGTTCAATTTCTAAATCCGCTATGTCAACTATTACTGATTCGTAGAAAACCGCAAAAAACTGTCACATCTCTAGCGTAAATAAAAAATTGCATTTTTTTATTTATAATGAATTGGAGTAATATACAATCGAAAAGTGTTCATTTTTCAATGTATGTCTAGAAATATTTAAGTAATTTTGATAAATAAAATGGATATAGCGGATTTTGATACTCACTTCGTGATGTGTATGGAATATAGAGGCTTTTGAAACTCAACTGACCTGAGGGGCGTGTTTCTACACCCGCCATCTTGGTAAAATAACTGCTCGTGATTGGTTGAATTCCGATATATCGGGTTTTGATAGTAACTTCTTAAATGATATAGAGGGTTTTGTTTCTCACTCGCAGTTTTAACATGTTTTTTGCTCATGATAAGGGAGATTTAAAACTCAATTTAAGGTTAGTCTTGTTCCTTGCAAAAATGTGAACAAGATGTCATACTCAGATCATTCGGTGGATCTAATGGGTTTTGAAATTATAGGACTCATTTATCAATGCTGCGTGATACATTATAATATACGGTGTATAATATATTCGTATCTAATATTTTTGCCGATACTAAAGGACGAGTTGTTTCAATAATATTTAACGATTGATCAAATTTTTAAGATTAATTTTCACGTTCTGTTATTTTATTATTACAGGACAGTTGCTTCATAAAACTGATATAATCACAGAATTTTAATAGAACTTTCACAGAACGTGAAAATAAACTTCAAAATTTTGATAAATTGTAAAAAAATTTTGAAACAACCAATCTTAAACTTTTTTATCTTGAATTGTGAAGAATTCGTTAGTTAACCGTGACAACGTTAGGAAAATTATTGTTCTTTCTCAATAAATCTGACGAGAAGCGTAGTTTGGTTGGCTTACCTTTAAGTAGTTGATTTCTGAAGAAACGTTGCCTTCAATTTGAATAAAAATTTTGCTTACCTGTAACAAAGAAAACGTGATTGTTAGTTTCATCAGCACAAACAATAATACATTTACCTGAAATAAACACACATTCTTTTCATTCTTCAGCTTCGTTCATAATTACACATAAGAAAAACATGAAAAAAAATTGTAAACTAAAATCTATGATATATTTTTGTTGACAAAATTGTTATCGGATATGTGTGGCAAAAACATATTACCAAAAATTCCTAAAATATGCCCACGTAGTATTCCTAAATTGACTGATATTGTGTACCAATGTATAAAATACCTACATTTTATTGATAAAATCCTATTGCAAATTCTAGCGATTGATAATGTGATACTTGGATAATTTATGAAGTACATTTTTTAGAGATATCACTTCAAAGGCACGTAATGTTTTCGTAAGCAATGTCTCCATTTAAAAATTAAAGACGATATTTAAAATAACAAATTCCGAATCACAGCAAAAATATAATTTGAGAGATAATTTTCATGTCACTTTCTTGGTTTTTACCAATGTACATAGACGCTTTGCAGTTATCAATCAAACGTCGTAAAATAAAGTTTTGAAAATTTAATTAATCTTATATAACTAACAGTCTACGAATAATTGAGATTTTAAATTTTCACTTTGTAGGTAGGTAAGGTATACATAATTACAATTTGAATAAAATCACTACGTTTAAATATCACTTTTGTTTTGTTTTTTTTTTTTTCTTTATTCATCATATAATTTTTTGTACAGTTTTTACAGGTGATTCGACTACCACGCTAGGCACATGCCCGTATTATGGTAGTCGGTGTTATTATAGATAATTATTTATTATAGTTACATTCAAAAGTATACCACTTTATTAATTTATTTTTATCAAGTTTAATTTGTAGTGGGTACTCCATATTAATTTTAATTTCTTTTATACATTCAATAATGTTTTTATTAAATTAATTATAATATTAATTTTTCAAAAGAAGCAAATACATTGCGACTTGACATTTTAAATAAATAGAAAGAAAATGTTTTTTAATTAAATGAAGATAATATTAGCGAAACTCTGAAGATGAAGACAATATTACCAAAATATTGTCTTCATTTAATTAAATATAATAATTTGAGATTTTACTCATAAAAAGGTTAAAAATTAAAAAAAAAAGAAAATACTTTGTTTTAAGTCACGTAGCCACTCTCTCCTCCCCCACTTCCCTCCCACAACTGACGCACTTTCCCACTCTAATTTACTGTCTCTTTCTTTCTTAGCAATTTGTGTATATACGTGTATTATCCTGTATTTTTTAGTATTTTTATAGCAGTCCTGATGATTGTACGGAGATACCGAAACCGGTAGACTAAAAAAATAACAATAAAATGACTTAAAACAAAGTATATTCTTTTTATTTATTTAATAATAATAATATTATTGAATACATAAAAGAAATACCAATTTATTCTACATATATCTTCAATATATAAACCAACAGGTTTTGACTCAACCTGAAGGGTTATACAATTTTTTTTTATTAATTACAGAGTTGCGGGGTATTAATAAGAGGTAGGAGGGGGAGGTAGGTATAAGATAGGAAGTCAAAATGGGTGTAGGGAAGGGGAACATGTTTAAAATGGACTATGATAAAACTAATTGTTTATTTGATACATGGTTTAGTTCTTTTTTTTAATTTCAAGAGCTTCTAGATTGTAACGATATTAACCTATCCCATTTCTGTGCAGTACGTTTACACCCTAAGATTTCTTAAAATAATTATCACTGGGTATCTATTAATTGCATTGCATATTCTGAAAAACCTGCACTGTTTAGGGACCTCCAGTATTCAACCACCCTCGTTTGAACATTTATTTCAGTGATACCTTCGAAAATGCTGGGCAATCATTACATCTAAGCTTGTAGATGCCAGAATGTCTTAATTTATTTTCTTTATCCTTTAATTTAATCAAAAGTTTACCCTGCTTGTTATTAGTATAAAAAACGGCTTAATAATTGTCAGATTACAGTACAGACATATAAACTAAACATTTAGCCACCTTTAATATCTAATACCGATCGTTTAGTTTTATGGTCAAATAATATTTAATTTTATATAGTTGTCCGGGGTAAAGTGCACTAACTTCGGGACGTGATTGTACATGACAGTAAAGTAAAAAAAATCGAAATTTCAAAGGTTTGATAGTTTACAGATAAAATAGTTGTTATTTGTATAGAAAGAATCTTGTGTGTGAACAAAAAAATCTAAATTTCAAAAAGAGTTATTAATCCTTTAATGTTGTACTGTAATGTAGAATCACCTCAAGAAGTTAGTGCACTTTACCCCTGGAGACCATTATAATATAGTGTACATAGGGGCGCGTACGAAATCCCTGACCTGATTATGCACCAGATTTAAATGTCCGGGTTAAATTTTCCCCAAAAAAAAAAAAAAAGGAAAAAAAGAAGGAAAAACTAAACCCTTTCACACACTTCCCCAAATGATCATCTAGTCAACCCACGCTATGCAATTGCACTATATAAGTATTATAAATACAAAACAATACAAGAACAACATGTCAACCTACTAGAGACCAAATGGGAATATAATTCACCGACTCCAGATATTTTCATATCAGAGGGTTCGGCTCTGTGGCATTTCTAATTGAACCTATAAATCCTACCGATCCCTCAATATAAATATTTAAAAAATCCTTTGTAATCCTACATGTATTTAAAATGACTGATTTTTGCATTTTTATATACAAATTCTTTGACAAATCTAATATGCTTAAATTTTGAATCAGATTCCTAGGTATTATGCCAGTGGCCGAAATAACAAATGGCAATATTTTTATAGTCCGAGAATGCCAAATTCTTTTAATCTCATGTAAGTTATTTTTATTATGGCCTTATTTTCTGGTGTCATTACTTATTACGTTTTTTTTCTTTAAGTGTAATAATATTATATAATATGGTGAACTGGGACCGCGCTATCCTCCCGGTCCCGCTTAAATAAAAACTTTAATAATAAAGAAATAAATAATATAACGAATTCAGGCGTAGATAAATTGAAAACCATGTTCGTAATACTAGAATCTATGAACCGCTCGGTGCTGTTAAACATATTCTACAATTACTTAGAAAATTACAGCTAAGGGTTAAAGGGAAATATCCCCTGTTAATTGCACTTCCACCCTTGTCCCGACACACCCCGCACACAGCCTCCCACACACACGCAGTAGGCAGAGATCAACCCTTAAGATAAGAGGTTCTGGCATACACGATTGTTTCAAGTTATCACTTGACAATGGGGGGTCGTGTTAATTAATATCTGATGGAAACGACTCATTATCAAAATTCTATGCAAATCGTGTATTATTAATTTTCACGTTAGGATGAATAAATTTAAATCTTCTGAAGTTGAAAATTATATCACACAAGTATATATTGCAATAGTGTATTGGAAACTCGACTCACAGTTAATGTAGGCAGCATCACAACGAGCCGTTTCTTTGACTTATCTATAATAAACTAGCTGTTGTACCCGGCTTCGCTCAAAGAGCTGAGATGGGATTGAACTGACGTTCGAACCCACGACGGATCTTGCTTTATGTACCCCTACCAATGGTGCCCCACCTATACAAAAAAGGCTTCGATTGGTCCACAATGTTCCAGAACATTTCACGACATTGTTCCACGATGATGGTCCCGGTTACCTATTCTCGAACATTCCACAACATTTCAGAATGTTCCGGATGTTCTGGAATATTGTGGAATTCTCTCGAATACTCTAGAATGTTCTGGACTGTTATAGAAATTTCTAGTTCACTCCAGGTAAAAACGGGAACCTTCTTCATGGCTGGGGATAAAGGGCTACCACACCAGATAACCCCCGTGGTCGTACCGGGATTCGTTTCTGAGTTTTAGGGGGACGTACGCTTTTGCACACATTATTTTTATAATAAATATTGATTAAATGATTTCTATCACAAGGCTTAATAAAAATGTAATCATCTGAAGATTTTAAATTTAGTACGTCAGTAGTATTTACCTTTTTGCATTGTTATTTTGTAGAATGACACTCTCTTCTGTATGAAATAAGCTACTAGCATTCGTATTTTCTTTTGCATTCATTCCTTTCTTCTATCCATTTTTTAAGCAATAAAGTAGTAGAATCGAGTGACGATTTGTTTTTCCTCGATAACATAGAATTTTCAGTCTCATTGGAAATTAAAAACACAGTATTTTCCTTGAGAGTCTCAAAGATGACATTGTGTAAGAAAATTACTTTTTTTTGTTATTTCATTATTCGAGCTAATTGTGTAATATTTTGTTTCAAAGTATTAGATCAAATTTCGACTAGCCAATTAGGATTAATAAGGATTTTCTGGAGTTTGATTATTTATAAATACAAGAAATTCACTAAAATATTTTTCATTCAAACCTTCGTCTAGATGTAATTCGCAATAAAAGGGTTGACATCGTATTATCTTTTTAACAGGGTTAAATTAAAATCATGATATTTGGCTTTTATTACAAAGCTCCTTTAATAATTGTGGATTTAATTTTGATTTTAGTCGCCGGAAATGAAGGAGAAGGGTTGTTTTAAACTTTGTGGAAACTCTTATTAATATTTATTGTTTTGTATTATTATTAAGGAAAACTTGTTACAAACAATAATTGGTTTGTAATTTACAATTCTTAGACGCCTACAGGTTGACTACGGGTCCCGTTGAGTAGGATCTGAAACTTAATCCTTTTACAACTTTACCTTAATACAATTTCATAAAGATTGGTTAATAAATTGGCTAAACCAAGTAAAAAGGTTGTGAAGCGATGATGGTTTTATTTTTCAGATTATTGTTTATCACGCTTATTAATTATGTTAATTATTACCTTTCAACAAGGAATTTAAATTGACAAAAACTGATAAAGGGCAGTTCTATAAATAAATGTTGACTACTTAATCTGCCGGTTAGTCAACGTCCGGTTAGTAGTTAATTATTCAACGTATTTTTCTCATTATAAAAATAAAATACATTTTCCAAAAAATTTGGCAACTTTACTTATCTCAAGAACCTGCAACTGATTTTATTGTGCCAGACCAGAAATAATGTTGCTGTTTCAGATAACACACAAACACAATTCTACTTTATAGTTAAGATCATTTGTTTCAATAAAATATATACTTGTACATAAAATTTATACGTTTTCAAATGCTTTCGTAACTTCTGCCGTTTCATACAATCGGGTTTCTGATTTATAGTAGACAAAGTAACAATTTAAGAGATCATTAAAAACTCCATAAAGCAGTTAGTAGTTAACGATACACGTCACAAGGAGCACACGAGCAAACATGGGCCAGCCAGTCAAGTAAAGTTTAGGTTAAACACCAATAGGGCCTCTTAGTTAGGCAACTGAACCGTGAACCTTGTATCAACGCTGGCCATGTTGACTTAGGTTCAACAATCGTTATGACTTGACATATCAACTTACGTATATAGCAAACAGTGAGTCGACCGGATCACTAGACTTGACCATTGTAACTGGAAACATTTCTCCCGACATTATTCTAAGGTATGGATAGTGTCTCCTAATAAGCATTTTAGAAGAGCAATGAATATTAGCTATGAAAACTATGTTTTATGAAGAGTAATGTTAAATAACTATAGCAGACAAACCCATTAAAAATCACGGGATGTCAATAATTGTGGGTTTCGTGAATCTCCTTGCTTTTCAAAAATAAATCTTCTCAAATATATTATTTTGGTAATAAATAAGAGATATCTAATAAACGTAATGATATCAGTATACTGTAATTGATGTACGGTAATTGATTTCTTTTTAATATATTGTCATCTGCGTGCAAAGTTTTATTTTAACCAAGCATAAACTTTTCTGTCAAAAATTTAAACAAAAAATGCACACTTTAAAAGTAGTATTTTTAATTTTTTACAAATAAAAATAAAATGATTATATTTCGGTAGTTACAACGTCATAGACAACCAAAATGAGTATATGGTAGGTACGTAGGAATATTCCAAATCACGCACAACGCGCTCAACATCACAGAAAACCGAAATTAGTATGTGCGTGGGAATTTTTCAAATCACGCTCAAAAAGACAGAAATTAGTGTGTATGCAGGATTTTTCAAATCTCGCACAACATCACAGACATCCGAAATTACTATGTAGGTACACAGGAATATTTCAAATCACGCACAACATCACAGACAACCGAAATTAGTAGGTACATACCTACTAACATACGCAGGAATTTTTCAAATCACGCACAACATCAAAGATAACTGAAATTATTATGTACACAGGAATTTTTCAAATAACGCACAACTTCAAAGACAACTGAAATTAGTATGTACGCAGGAATTTTTCAAATCACGCACATCACAAAAACTGAAATTAGTATGTACGCAAAAATATTTTAAATCACGCACAACACCGCAGACAATTAGGAAATTAGTTATTAAAAGAAAAAAAAAATTATAAATTAGTCGAAGATAATTTTGTTAATTCCAAAATTTGAAACATGAGATTAACAAATATGACGGTTTGATAAAAGGTTGCAGTGGCCTAATTGCATAAGGCGCTCACCCCGGTAAGACGAGATGTTCTGTGTTCGAGTCCCAGTAGTGACCGTTATTTTTTTATTTCTCTGTATCTTGTTCTCTTTCATAATTTTGTTTAGATTATAAGTGTTATCTTCTTCTTCAATGAAATCAGTTTGTTTGATACGATTATACCTGTTGAATTTGTTCGTTATTAGCAAAATCATAATATCTTCTCTATGTATATCATAATATGTGCAAACTACAATTTTTATTGTGTTGTTTTGTAGGTGATTGCACAATATTATTATAGTGACATATATACCAGTGACGTTAATTCATTTTATACCTTTTTTCCCGATGAAAATATTTTTTTTTCTTTATTCATTGCTTTGAATGGTTAGATCATTTGTGGATTTTTCGACCACCATTCTAGGCTCATGCCCGCGTTATGGTGTTAAGTAAAAATTTTAGTGTTTTTATTTGTAGGTGGTTGCGCAATACTATTATGGTGACATACGATTATATACCACAGTGACGTAAATTCATTTTTACCTTTTCTCCCGATGAAAATTTATTTATTTGTTTGTTTGTTTATTTAGTACAAGATGTGTATACATAATTCATAATATTAGTACATGTGTATACATAATTAATTATTTTTTTTGACTGCCCAACTAGGAGTATTCCTGTTTTAGGACAGTCAAATTATTAAGGGTATGAACAAATGGAACATGATTTGTACAAAAAAAGAAAGAAAATTGATGAAATAAAAAGAGGAAATAAAAAGAACAGAAAGAATATAATATAAAATAAAAAAAGTTTAAAACCTAGTAACTGTTATTTGTTTAGCATAGTAATTAAAATAATATAAATTTAAAAAAGAAAAGGTAAATAGGTACATATAAGTAACTAAGAGAAATTGAGAGGGTTAAAACATTTAAGTAACTTCTGTATGCATTGCATATTATAGTCCTACATACATGTGTTGTAGAAAAAAGAAAGAAAAGGAGAAGAGAAAGAATAAAATAAAAATGAAATAACCAATTAAAACATAAAATAGCCGTCGGTTGTTTAGCATAGTTGTTGAAATGATAATAAAAATAAATAGAAGTTATATATGTGTGTACTTAAAAGCAAATGATTAAAATATAAGGTGGTAACTGGTGTTTGCCTGTCATGTTATAATCCTACGTACACATTTTATATAGTGAGAACAGAAAAACTGTAGTAAAATATAATAAACAATTAATACCTGATTATTACTATTGTTTGCTTAGCATAGTTATTAAAATAATAGGTATATATGTATACTTATAACTGGTGTTTACATTGCTTATTGATAAGCCCACATATATACGTACATATTTTGTATAAATATTAATAAAAAAAGAGAAGAGATAAAAAGAATAAAATAAAATATTCAATTAAAACATAAGATTAACAGCTGCTTGGTTAGCTTTCTAATTTTTATGAACAATAATTGCTCACGTGATTAGTTTAGGCAGATTTTTTTGTTCTAAGGGGCTGATAGTTCGAGTTCTAAGGGGGTGAAAATAAATAAATAAAACCATGGTAGTGTAGGTTAGGTTCGTAGGTTAGATGCCAGCATTATCTATTTTCCTTTTATTGTGTATCTACGGATTTTTATAGTTAATCGGCATTCAAACTTTATTTTGTATGAAACATTATTTGCAGCGGAAAATAGAAAAATAAACTGAGAACAACAAAAACATACTAACATTTGTATTCAAGAAAATCATGAAAAATCACCTCAAGGACGCTGACATGACAAAAAAATTCTATTAATTTGAATCTTAATACCTACATTAAACACAATTTTAAACTGCTGTTCACTCGAAAAAACATTTTGACTTTAAAAAAAATTGGATACGATTTTAGATTTTCACGGCCAAAAATTATTTTGTTAGTAGTTTTTGTCCCTGAGGTCCTGGGAAGATCCAAAACTCATAGAGCGCGCCTGATTACGGAGGCAATTGAAATTCACAAAAATCCTATAAATATTAATAGAGACGGCGTAGCTAAGCTCAATAGTTCTTGGTATCCGGTAATTGGCGGTTTTTTTTTTTTTTTTTTTTTACAGTGAATACCGCACAAGAATCTCAACTGCTCCCGTCTGAGCCAGTGAGACTATGGCATCCCCAATTGGGGTATGTTGTGAGGCTGAAGGTAGTGGGGAGGGGAAGGAGGTGGGGAAGAGGAAGGTTGGGAAGTACCTGGCTATTCAGATCTGGTCACTTAACACGGCTAAAGCCATTTTCAAGCAACTTTTCAATTCTGAATGGTGGTCTTACACCAGGGCGATACTAATAGTATCTTCCACTCTGGAACATGCCGCAAATATACTATATATTATTTTAAATGAATTAATTGTGAAATAACACAAATTAATCAAATAAAATTTATTTGCGCATGCCGGGTTCGAACCCGCGACCTCCGGAATGTGAGTCAAGAGTCTTAGCCACTGGACTACGGAGGTCGTTACATCGGGCTAACGGTAGGCTAAACGCAAAAAAACATGTTTCGTAGAGGAGTGGAGCTGGCGACACGGTATCGCTCCTAAGTAGATAAGTACAAACATCACCCCTAACTATTACACATCTGCCCTGATGATGGACACTGCAACGCTGTCCGAAACGTTGGCTAAAGAAGGAGGTAGCGTAACACGGCATAATACCCCAAAAACTACTAACAAAATAAAAAAAAACATTGTGTTGTTTAATATTTATTAACAAAATGATTTAAATGTAAGCATAAATATTTTCACAAATCTCAAAGATGCTTTTTATAATAAGATCTTAATAGTTCCTAATTAAATTTGAAAGGAAAAGTTGTATTTTATTGTTAAACTTCTAGCTGTTGTTTTAATCTCCGTCTCAAAGGAAGGCTTACCATTTAAAGAAAAGTGCTTAACCTTTCGCCGAAGCTTTTTACTGCAAATTTAACGTTCTTTTTGACTTTCGGAGACACGGTGAAAATAAATTTGGAAATAAGGCACATCGAGAGACGGGCGTTTATTAATATTTATGGAAAGTTCGTAGCTACTCCGCTCTCACAATAAATCAAATGCGATGGAAAAATTAATATTGTAAATTTTATTCTTCGTTTCCAAGTAAGGGGTGCTTACGGCGTTTTATAATTTCAAAGGCAAATTATTTTAAATTTTCAATTTGGGATCGGTACCGTCGGCCAGGAAACCATTCACAGGATAATCAAAAACTCTGCGATAGGTCATCCTATGACATGATTTTGTTATTTTGTTACACTTGGTGCTTAGATTCATGAGGTAAAGTTTTTCCAGGTCTTGTTTAAGTGGCGTATGTGAGAGAGGCTCTAAAAGGGACACTTTTTGACCTCTCTAGCCAGATTCTCTCGACCCAATGCCTTGCACTTGCAGTGAGAGTGATGGATTCACACATCACAGCTTTGAGCAATTGGGACTATTGTGCGGTATTAAAATAAAAAAAATTCAAACGAAAAAACCGCGGCAAGTCGATATTGGTTATTCAAAATTTTAATTTTTTGAAAAGGTAAACTCGTGGCCCTGAGATACTCTTTGGCGGATATCTAAAAGATTATGTAATACTAGCGAGTTCCCGGCATGCATTGCAAATCACAAATAAAGAAATTGTTTCTCCCTGGTCTTTTCCCATTCCTCCCGTTCCCCTTCCACCTCCCTTTCCCCTCCAACATCCCCTTCCCCTCACGCGTTTCTCCTCTGTCTTTCCCAACTTCTCTCTCCCCTCTCCCGCAAACTCCCCTCCCTCCATCCCTTCTCTTCTCCCGCGTTCAATATATTCAGTCCCTGTACATTTAGATTTTCAAAAAGCTCGCTTGTCACCTATTGCAATTTTTGTTACAAACTTTCTATTACAAACATTCATTTTTGTATATTCAATCAAATTTGGTACCTAACATATTTAAAACATATATAATTTTTGATTAGATTCAAAGTATTCGGTTTTGGTTAGTAGATACCATATATGGAGTAGAAAATAAATTCATTATTGAAGAGTTTCAAAAATTTAATTTTGATTGAAAAATCATTCTTTTGCATTCAAATAGTGACATTTTTGGCAGTTTCGAACAGTTTTTGCAATTTTATTTATTTATTTATTTATTTCATTATTTTCATATTACATTAATTATAATAGTGACGTATTGCCCATCTCACTAGGTGTGAAACGCCTGTGTTGAGATGGCAATTTACAGAGTGGTTATCTATGATTTTGTTTAAGTAATATTTTGAAAAATATTATGAAAGTGACAGGTTGATATAAAATCTTTTTTTTCTTTAAATATACAATTCAAGTATGTTACATATATATAGAAGATTACAGTAGCTACATGGTTACATATATATACACACAGTAGGTATAAAGGTAAGTATGTTATTAAATACTCGTGATGGTAATGTTTATTTGAGGTGATCAATGATTTTACTTTTAAATGCATTTTTGGATCGCGTGTTTCTAATTTCAGGAGGTAGAGAATGATTAAAAAACTTTTTAGATAGTTCGTAGCAATACATGGACTCACATATATGTTTACTGTATACACACAGCAAGCATATTACTTTAATTTTTATATGTATACTAGCTGATCCGGCGAACTTCGTACCGCCTCAGAATCAAAAACTGTTGTCAACTTATTAGCTGAATTGATCTAAATTGTTTCTCCCTGCGTATCCTTTCCCCTCTCGCGTTCCCTCTCCCTCTCCCCACTCCACTTCTCCCCTTCCCCCGTCCCGCTAACCCCCCTTCCTGAGTTCCTTTCCCCCTCCCCCCTCCCCCCTCCCCCCCTCCTCCTCCCCCCTCACCCGGTTCACAGTTCAATATTATACCCCTTACAATATTGCTGCAGTTCTTTCAAAATAGGAGAATTCGTTCCATACAAAATGTATGGGGAAAATAATTTTCTTCGGAGTGGAACACCTTTTACTTTTAGGGGTATGAAAAATAAATGTTGGTCGATTCTCAGACCTACCAGATAAGCACACAAAATTTCATCAAAATTGGTCCAGCCGTTTCGGAGGAGTATGGTAACAAACACCGTGACACGAGAATTTTATATATTAGATATAGGTAATTAGCAAAATCGTTGGTATCACGTAAAACGAGCACGTGACACGTGAATGTGTGGTAAAGGTACAAATGTTTTGGACACTTTCCTTAAACCCCTCGTCAAGATAATAATGGTTTTATCTCTTGCTTTAATTATATATTAAATATTATTATTAAGTGTCTTGATTCAAGGAATTTGTTATCCATGTTTTAGGTGAATGTACCGTGCCATTCCCCTAATATCAATTTTCATAATTAACGCATTCCCTTTGGATCGGCTTTGAAATCTTATACAAGCATTATTACAACATAGCGTAACATATTATGAACCAATTATTATTAAAATATTATGTACAAGTAGGTATTATGCTAAAACGTGGTTCTACTGTCTACCAAAAACCAGGAGTATTCAACCTTGGGAAGCATGCGGCTCATGATTAATTCTGGTGGTCTCGACGTGGCTAAATAAATTCAACAGGTTGGACGGTGGAAATCAAATTTATATATGATATTTTACATTTTCTTAATGTAAATTATGCATTTTACTTTCCTTACTTTATTTTATACCAGTCGAAATGTGGTGGTGCTAAATGTCCGATTGTCACATAAAAAGCCCATGAACATTTCGTGTTATAATGTTTTTTTAACACCAAGTATGAAATTTTGCCAAATTAAATTGTTTTCTAAATTTGCTTACATATGTCTACACTCTACAGCAGAGGTTCCCAAACTTATTTTTCTCGTAGACCCCTTTCAAAATTTTACTGATTTCGGTGGACCCCCTGCTGCTCAATTTCTACTATATTCCCAAAACTCATAAAAAATGTGAAGATTAGATCTAACGATGGAAATTTGCATCGCGGCTAAGTTCCAAACCTAAATTCGGAGAGGTATAAATAAAAAGAATAATAGTATATTTTCTTGTGTTCTATTAATTAAAAAAAATGTAGGTAGATGACTCAAAAAAGTTTTTATTTTTTTTATTTCATTAATAGTTAGCATAACTATTAAAGAATATGTTCCCAAAGTTTTAGGATGGGTTGTTTAAAAAAAAATTACGAATTCATCAAATATTTAAAGTTATATTTCGCGTTCTGTGTAAGTTCTATTCAAGTTCTGTGATTATTCCGGTTTCATGCAGCAACTGGCTATAATAATGTAATAACAGAACTTGAATAGGTAGAACTTACACAGAATGTGAAAATTAACTTCAAATATTTGATGAACTCTTGAAATTTTTTGAAACAACCCGTCCTTAAATAAAAATTTCAATTCGTTCCGGTATTACGAGGGTGTTTGTGATAACCGAACCGCGTGGTAAACTTGAAACGCATTTTTAACGACTTTTTGGAATTTGTGTGCACTCAAACTCAGAAAGTTTTTAACCAAACATTTTGAAAATGTGCAGATACCTTATTTATATAATTACTCTCTATGTGAACCGAAATTTGTAGCAATAACATTGTCAAAAGTATTTTTTAATTGCAAAAAAATGGCAAAAAATCAAGGTTTCCTGATAACACACGGGTAAAAAATTTAATTTCCTTTTTTTGGGAAAAGTTAGGTATACATAGAAGAGACACAATTAAATTCAAAATCCTATAGATTTGAGATGAAAACTGTGGCCACCAAAATGCACACAAAAGCTACGTCTGATGATGACGTTCGATGTATAGCAGCTGATAATTTTCATATTTTCCGAGGAAGTGCTTCGAAAAATTCACAATATTATTATATAAATTGACGATATATAAAATGACCTCAAAGTTTCAATAAATTATGCACATTTCTTCCATTCAAAAAAAATCATGAAAATCATTAAAAAAACCAAGTCCTGTATTTCCTACCTTAATCGAATTAAATATCGAATAAGCAAGTTTTTACAAGTCTCAGTCGCTGACCTTCTAAATATACAAAAAAAAATTAAGGGAGGTTTAAAAAAAAGGAAATTATTGCTAAATATTAAGGCTATCTGATTCAAAAGCCGGCCTAACTAAAAAAAAATTTCAAGCCCGTATACCAAAAAAATAGCAAAAATTAGGATTGCATGAGAACCGTAGCTCCTAAAATAATTTGCTTAAAATATGAAAATTATAATCTTAAAGCTTCAAAAAGCTTTTTTTTAAGTCTCTGACAATTTTTCACCAAAATAGAGCCTGTCAAAAATCACCGAAAAATTTTGATTTTTTTTGCTCCCTTAATTTTTTTGAGTAGTATATTATCTGCCTACATTGATAGGTAAAGCCAAGCCAACATTTTTGTTCTTTACTATCGAAACCAGATAAATTTTCGTGGACCCCCAAATGCAACTTGTGGACCCCCATTTTATTATCACGCCAACGTAGACCCCCGTCGAGTCTCCCATGGACCCCTGGGGGTCCACCTGGACCACTTTGGGAATCACTGCTCTACAGTGAAATGTCAGCGGTGGCTACACATTTCATTCGTTTGAAACGTCAACCAGGTTAGTTAATTAAGCTGATTTTCAAACATTAACCTTAAAGAATGTTTCGATTAAACGTCTCGAAAAACTATTCTTACTATAAACGGTTTTTAAAGGAATCAATCCAAAAATCTGCAAAATGTTACATTTCTGAAAAAATCGTAATTTTTATGGATGTCGTGTAAGGTTTGGGATGGAACTTTAAAAGCTGTTTTCTCAGGTCCTGTGCCACCGATCATACTGAAAATTTGGATTCTTGCTAAAAACTATGGTCTTTATAGGAATCATTTAAAAAATCTGCAAAAAGCAGCATTTGTGGAAAAATCATAATTTTTGGACGAAATATAAGCTTAAATCATATATTATCACACTTGTGTCCGTGTTTTACTTATAAGACACGTTATAAATTGACTTATCGACTGGAGCGCTTTTGGCACAATATGGCACTATTTAAAATATCTCGGATTGCTTTACTGCCAATTTTGGACAATTTTCCCTTATTTGTAAGTACCTAATTAAGTAGAAGTTCACGATTTTATATATTTTTTATAAATCCTACGAATATGTGATATTCTACAAAAGATAGAAGAATTTATTGGCTAAATAGAACTAAATAATCGATTAGTATTTCTCCATTTTAAAATTCGGAGGTATGATTTTTTTAATGTGGGCGGAAAATATTCAAAATGAGCTCCAAAAAATCGCAAGCAATCCGAGAAAAAAGATTTTATTTGATCTGTCATCTGAGGGTTCATTTTTACATTTTCAACATACTCTACTGAAATTTCGATTTTGCTCTCAAATCTCCATATCTGACCAATCAACTGGATAATAGATACGTAGACCAAAAAAATTGACCCGTAGACGCCGTGTGCTATGCTTGGGAGTGTCTGAAAAGATGATCTATTCAGTTTAGCACAAAATTCTGGAGAACTTTCAATGCATTTGCTGCAGGTCAAAATCATGACCTCGTAGACAATGGAGTTATAATCCATATATCTTTACTATTGTCTATTAGATAATAGTAAGGATAAGGCATAGAAAAGGCTTAGAAATTCCTTTTGTCTAGCTGCTAGCTTGTCATCATTGTGACTCGTAAAACAGGAGGGTGAATTCGCTTCATCGTACAGCTTTCCAAATACTACTTGAAAGAAGTGAAATAATAAGTTTTTTCCAATATTGAAAGTGTTGACCTAATTGAAAAAAATGTCACTTGAATATTTTAATCCAACAAGTCTCATCTAACAAATTTCAAATTCCTTAATGAACATTTACACGAGTGAGATAAAATTTTGCAATTAACTATTTAACAAGTATATTAACTTCAAACTCTTTCGAGTCGTTGCTACACAATGAAAGACATGAAGGACGGAATGCATGCTTTTTTTCTATTATGGAACTCATTAAAATTGCTACATTCCTTAGCATACATCTTCTCATAAATCTTTCTATAATATCAAAGCTTGATGTGTTCTGACACTAGCATATTATGATTGGTGGTGACTTTCTTTCATATCTTCCAGGGACGTTATATTTTTAACATTTTATTTTTCATTACAACATTTTTTTTATGTTTTATTAATTTATTAATTGTTTATTTTAAATATTTACGAATCATTAGTTAGAGTACGTGATGATAGTCATGCTGATTTTTTTTTTTTAGTGTGTATACCGCACAAGAATCTCAACTGCTCCCGTCTGGAGCCATTGAGACTATGGCTTCCCCAATTGTGGTATGTTGTGAGGCTGAAGGTAGTGGGGAGGGGAATGAGGTGGGGAAGAGGAAGGTTGGGAAGTACCTGGCTATTCAGATCTAGTCACCAAACACGGCTAAAGCCATTTTCAAGCAACGTTTCAATTCTGAATGGTGGTCTTACACCAGGGCGATACTGATAGTATCTTCCACTCTGGAACATGCCGCAAATATACTATATATTATTTTTAATTAATTAATTGTGAAATAACACAAAATAATCAAATAAAATTTATTTGCGCATGCCGGGTTCGAACCTGCGACCTCCGGATTGTGAGTCAAGAGTCTTACCCACTGGACTACGGAGGACTAAGATAAGAATACGATTATTTATAGGAAACGATCACACTGCCTACCTACATTGCATTTGAAATAAACAACTAGTACTAGATCTGTGAACAGGAGACCTCACGTCCAGAAAAATATGTTTCTAAATTTCTCTTATTAACATATTTGTAAAAAGCATTAACTTTGTGGTTCGCCATAATTTACAATAAAAACACATGTATATTTGTTGTAGACCACTTTTATTTTATAAACACTCTACCGGTTTCAGAAGCACCCTTCCTTCGTCAGGAGAATATTATAAAGTTAAGTAATATTATACTTCGTCAGGAGAATATTATAACTTTCGTTATAATATTCTCCTGACGAAGGGAGGGTACTTCTGAAACCGATAGAGTGTTTATAAAATAAAAGTGATCTACAACAAATTTATACGTGTTTTTATCGTTTCTCTTATTTAATAAATTAAAATCGAATTTTCTTCTGAAATCATAAGATTTGTAATTAGGTACTTAAATACCTACGTTCTTAATTATACACAATGCATATTTTATGTATCATTTTTTTTTTTTTTTTTTTTTTACATTAACTCCACACAGGAGGCCCTGAGGAAAATAATTTCCCTCAGGGCCTATGTCATCTGGGATGCTGTGTGGAGGGTCTTTTTGAGGAGAGGAAGGAATGAACATTGGTCTTGAAGAGACCCATGTTGTAGGAAGGAGGAAACACAGAGGCCGGCAAATCATTCCACAGCCGAGCTGTTGAACACAAGAACGAGTCGAAGAAACGACCCGTTCTCATGTGACAAATGTCAACCGTGTACAAATGTTGGGCACGCGTTTGGCGTGTTTCCCGACTATGCACCGGTGCCGAAGGGATCAATGATGTTAGTTCTTCAGAGCATCTTCCATTGTAATACCGGTAGAACAAGGATAGCATTCCCACCCGACGCCTGTGCTCTAAAGATTGCAATCCGTCTGTTAAGATGGGAGAATCTATCAAGCGGACCGCCCGTTTCTGCACAGAGTCGAGGGTATTTTTCAGGTATTTTGGAGCTCCAGACCAGAGATGGCTGCCAAATTCAACCGTGGGGCGTACTTGTGATTTGTACAAGGTTAGCAGTTGTGTACTATTAAAGTATCTGCGGGCCCTGTACAGTACGCCCAGTTTTTGGGAGGCTAACTTTACTCTGGCTTCGATGGAGCCCCCATACCTGAGCTGGTCACTTAGGGTTACACCAAGCATATCAATGGAGGGCCTGTTCGGAAGATTGCTTCCGTTGAAAGAGACTAGATTTTCATTTCGATCCCTTTTAGACGTAATCAGACAAGATTGGGTCTTTGAAACATTAAATTCAACGAGATTATTTTTACCCCAAGAGAAAACACTCTCGAGGTAACCGTCCATTCTTTGCTTCAAAGCCCTACGAGCTGTTGGAGTTTGTGAGCCCTTTGGGGGCTTGTCAAACAAAAAGCTATCATGAACTGTACTGTCATCCGCGTAACAGTGAATTGGTGCACATGACAAAAGGTCGTTGATGTGCAACAAAAACAAAGTCGGAGACAGAACCGATCCCTGCGGGACGCCAGCATTTATCGAGTGTGAGGAAGAAGTGAAACCATCGACTACCGTCTGAATCGACCTCTCCCTCAAGAAGTCGGCAATCCACATACACAAGGATGCGGAAAGTCCGTAAGAATGCAGTTTGTTGACAAGTCCTCGGTGCCAAACCCGGTCAAAGGCCTTGGAGATGTCCAGTGCAACCGTTTGGGTCTCACCGAAACGTTCCAGGCATCGCCCCCAAACATGCGTCACATACGCGAGAAGATCACCGCACGAGCGGTTCCGCCGGAATCCGTATTGACGGTCGTTAATAATTTTGTTCTTCTCGAGGTATGTGAGCAGTTTGTCGTTGATCACACGTTCCATCACCTTAGACAGAACTGATGTGATCGCTATGGGGCGGTAGTTGGCCGGGTTGGAGCGGTCACCCTTCTTTGGAATAGGATGGATAACCGCTTTTTTCCAACCAGAGGGCACAGAGCCAGTCTTCAGGGACAATTTAAAAAGCTTCGTCAAAATTGGAGCTATTTCTGCAGCGCACCTCTGCAGTACCAGGGCAGGTATTCCGTCAGGCCCACTAGCTTTATTAACATCAAGCCCTCGTAAAACATGGAGTACTTCCCGATGCCGAATCCTCAGCTTTTTCATACGAAAACCGCAGTGAGGAACCGACGTCGGGACAGCACCTTGGTCATCGAGGGTTGAGTTATCCGCAAACATTTTACCTAATAAGTTTGCCTTTTCGGTGGCGGTGTTTGCTAGTGAGCCGTCAGGTCTGGTGAGAGGTGGCAAACTGGATTTGCAGAAATTGCGACCTATTGAGCTCGCAAGCGACCAGAATTGCCTGCTGCCATGCGGGCATGCAGCCAGCTTTCTGCTGATCTGCAGGTCGTGCTCCAATTTCGACCTATTTATGATTCTCTTGGTTTCCTTTGCCATTTTGTTGTAAGCTGTTCTGTCTTCGGATGTTCTAGATGTGTTGTAGGCTCGGTAAGCCGCGTTTTTTCGTCGCACTGCTTCAGCGCATTGTCGACTGAACCACGGCTTTGAGCCCACACCAGTTTCCTTAACAGTAGAATGGATGAAGCCATCCATCGCGGATGTGATGACTTCACCAATTTCCTGGGCACATCTTGAGGGATCCGAAGTCCGAAAACAGACAGCTGACCACGGAAAAGCATTAAAATGTGCCCGCAGACCGAACCAATCTGCTGACCTATAGTGCCACATTTTTCTCTTCAGCCTCTCGTTTGGTGGTCTGAAGTTTACAGGGATTGATGTCGTCACCAGGCAGTGGTCGGACGATCCTAAAGGCGCTGTGACTTCAATCCTGTAACCGTGTGGCACAGTAGTTAAAAATAGATCTAACAGATTGGAACGGTGAGTCTGGACATCAGGAACCCTTGTAGGCTCCTGAACCATTTGTTCCAATCCGTAGCAAAGGGCAAAGGATTCCGCTTGGCGTCCAGCCGAGTCTGTTGATCCTGAGAACTTCAACCAAGGTTCGTTATGAACATTGAAGTCCCCCAGGACCACAAACTCTGACGTAGGGTAGCGGGGCAAGAGGTCATCAATAGTATCGCTTAAGTGTTTGAAGAGCTCGGACGTGTCTGATTCGCTAAGGTTCGGTGAGCGGTATAAACACGCGTAGAATCTTACCGTACTGGCAAGATTGACGCGTACCCACATTACGTCGAATCTGGAGTTTTCCAGATTCAACAGTCGCACACAGTTGACGTCAGCTCGACTATAGAGACAGACACCTCCTTTAGGTCTGAACTTGCCTGCGAGGGTGAAGCCCGGGCAGTTCAGATAGGAGGTGTCTACAGGCTCAGCTATCTGGGTTTCAGACAGGAAAAGTAGGTTTGGGCGTTGGGAAAAAAGGTGGTGGTGGACAGAATTTAAATTGGTGTGCAGGCCGCGAATGTTGGTGTAATTCACCAACAGTTTTGGCCCGCACCGGGGACGCCTACTCCTCGCCGCTGTAATGACGTTATTTGTTGATGGTTGTATATTCATGATTTTATTTGTAGGGTTATTTAAGTGTGATATGAGGGGAAGGAAGGTCAGGGAGGGAAAAGGTAAAGGGGTGGGTAGGATGCTGGGATTCAGAGTTTCCAGGAGTGACGGACGTATGTATCCAACCCACCCACTGCGGTGCAAGGCGATGGGCAGGGAGAGTCCGGCTGGAGAGGTCGCCCAATGCGCCCCAAACGCTACTGCTGGGTCCCCTCCGGTCACGAACCGGCACAACAGCAGCGGCGGGGTTTTTACACTCGTTGATGGGGCAGCCCACCCTCAGTCGTGAGCCTGAGGGTCGGGCCCCTGTACTACCGAGCGACCCGGACAGCGGTAACCGGTTGTAAAGGGTCTCCCTCAACCAGCATCTCCCGATCCGGCCCGCCACGCAGAAGGTGGGCCGACGCACCCGCCATCAAGGCCTAGACAAACATTACCCCAAGAACCCGGGCACCACTGCTAAGTCACCAAACGTAGCGAACCACTTGGGGTGACCTGTGGCAGAGGTGTTGGTCATCCAATAAATGGTTCCCAGGGCGGCGGTACCCATACCCGCCTACCAAATTGTAATTTATTTCAGTTTTGCTATATTTTAATTCCGGTTTGTGGTAGGATCCACCTTCATGCGAATATTAAATAATATCGGCAGTATTCTATCCATCCTGTAATAATTTGTTAGAATTTTTACTTTCCTAAATAATCTGAGATTCAAAAAACGGTAGATAACAAAAAAATTCGATAAAATGTTGTTATCTTCAACGTATAATTTTAATAATACCTATATACTGTTTATACATCCATATATCCCAACAGGCATTTACTGTGAAATTTCATGGCACTCCTCAATGTGGAAAAGAGCTCTAATGATATTCAATATCAAAGTTCTCCGTGTTGAACCTTTCGCTATCAGCAATAATTTTTCGTCACTTAATCTAATTAAATGCACTGTTGCATGTTGCAAAACTCAACTAATCTCAACTCAATAATCAACAGCCTTACTTATAAAAAAAACGCTTCTTAATGGTTAAACGGTGTTTTAGTTGCACATTAAATAAAGACTGTATATTTTCTATTTCGAATTATTCCTAATAAAAATGTGTTTAACTGTGCTCCGAAAGAAATGGCAACATTGTATTTTGATTTACTGGCGCATGCACCGTGCGCGTGATTTTCTCGGTTTTTAGAAGTTTGCTTTGTGATTGTGCTGTGGGATTTAAATAGTGTTTTTGTTCATAAATTCTGATATTGTATTCAATTCACTATTATGATAATACTAGTTGGTTCCCGGCGTGCTTTGCAATGTCATATTCAAAGAAATACATTGTTTCTCCCTGAATCATCTTTCCCGTTCGTCCCCGTTTCCCTCCCGCGTTCCCTTCTAGCTTTAAAAAATATAACCTGTATGTTATTCTGTTGTATAAGCTATATTATTCTAAAGTTTCTTAAAAAACCATTCAGTAGTTTTTGCGTGAAAGAGTAACAAACACACAATAATCCATACAAACGCGTTTATAATATTTGCAAGAAAAGACTATTTTTTCAAATAAATATTATTTTATTTAATTAAATTTTTTATTTACTAGCAGACCCGGTGACACGTTGCTGTGGCTAACGATAACTTTATAACCAACGCCATGTGTTAAATCAAATCCACACCACGCTGCTCGCTGCCCGCTACCGCTTGGCCAGATATATTATATACTAGCTGGTACCCGGCATGCGTTGCTATGCCATTTAATTAAGAAATTGTTGTCTCCCTGCGTGTCCTTTCCCATTCGTCCCGTTCCCTTTTCGCCTTCCCTTCCTCTCCCGCATTCCCTTTCCCCTCTCGCGTTCCCACACCGCCTCCTCCATCTTCCCTCTCCCCACTCCACTCCCCCCTTCCTCCAACCTGCGAACACCCCACCCGAGTTCCCCTCCTCCCTCCTAGGTTCCCCTTCCACTCCCTGGTTTCCCTCACCCCCCGTCCCCCGATTTATATAGTGTTACGATATACGAAACGCCTCCTCTCAAATTGGAGCGCACGCCACTGTACAGACAAACAGTTTCGCTCCCTCGCCGCGCGCTGACGGCGGCGGAACGCCAGCCTCGGTCGGCCGACTAGCGAGCCCGCCATTCTCCTCCCGAGCCCGCTCTGGGCGCACGTGTATCGTGAACCACGCCGCACTGTTCCGGAACATTCCACAACGCCGCTATGGCGGTTGTTATTTTGCCTAGTGACTGGCGGGAATGCCAAGAACGGCTAATTTCCCCTCCACATAACCGAATCTCCAAGAGACCAGCCTGCTGCTGTGAGTACCATGAGCTATTTAACCCCTCTTTATTGCGTGTGTTCCATGTAAATTCAACGCGAAGATAAATGACCGCCCCCAGAGAGATTTTAGGGCCAAATTCACCCGATTTAGATAGAATTACTGTTGCTACCCTGTACTACTCTGCTTGCATTATTGTATCATTGTGTTTACGAAAGAATTCTACCCAATACAACTGTTATTTACCGTAGCCACTTGTTTCACTGTCTCCCCCAGCCCGTAGGATTTGAGCTTATTTCAGGGATGCCACACAAACGCCTCAGAGATCCTACCACCCTGATGATAGTCTCCTCTGAGCTAGTCTGTCGGCAGAAGGTAGGCACCTCAGGTAGGTGTACTTAGCAAAAGATAGATTGATAGATAGAGTGGTGGATTTCACAAAACCTTGAAAAATTATATACCTTAAAACCTTCCGCTTAAAAATCCGTTGCGTAGTTTAAAAGATCTAAGCGCACATATGTACAGCGTGACCGACTTAATTTTATACTCAGTATAGTAAAAAGAAAGATAAAGATAAAGATACTGCGTTTTACAGATGTTTGCACTTACGTGAGAACAATCCAGTTATAAAACTCAGTTATTTGTACACAAATACAAAAAACATCGAAAACATTATATCTTACGCAGATGATACAGTGATAACTATTGAAGGAAATTCTTGGAATGAGGTCGAAGTATCAGCTAATAATGCAATAAATATCGTAAAACTGTGGTTTGACGAAAACTTATTGACACTAAATGTCGAAAAAACACATTTTATACCTTAACAGGGAATATCTCAAATATAAATCTAAACATAAAAATTCACGAAAAAAATTGCCCACTAAGAATCGCATCCTGTAACTCAAACTGTATACACATTAGTAGTAAAAAAGAAATAAAATATCTTGGAATAATTATCGATAATAACATCAAATGGAAAAGTCAAATAAATCCCACTCTAGACAAAATGAGAAAACTGATCTATATATTTTATAGACTAAGAAATACTATATCATTAAAAATACTAAAAGACATTTATTATGCACTTGCGCACTCTGTACTACAATATGGAATCGTGGCTTGGGGGGTGCATATAAATCATCCCTACTTCCATTGGAAAGAATTAAAAAAATATTAATAAAAATTATCTTAAAAAAGCCCTATTACCTACTACCCAACAATAAATGTTTCCAAGATTACCCGGTTCCCCCACTTACAAAAATTTATGACAAAATTGCACTACTACAATTACATAAAGATTTCTTTAATAAAAATAATTTACCACAATTAAATATTAGCAAAAGAATACTATCTGTTGGAGGACTAACCGTACCACTAGTACGAACCACAACAGCACAACATCACTATATATTCAATGGAATAAAATTATTTAATAAATTTTGATATACGATCCGAAGTAAACTACGACACATATAAAAAAAATTAAATTAAAATACTCTAGTACCACCTCATAACTTTACTTATTGTTTTGCCTTATCAATTCTTTGAATCATTTATTAACTAACCTATATTTTCATTACTTTTATCCGTATTTTCTCATAAAATCACAAATGTTTTTTGTTAAATTACTAATATTTTTTTGTTTTAATTTAAACAGATGTAAAAATATTTAGTTGTCGTCTCCTAAACACAAGCAGCTGGTTTATTAGGAGAGTGATTGAAATATTGATGTTATATTATGTTGTGAAATTGTAACCTTGTTAAATGTTTCAATAAAAATAAAAATAAAAAAAAATAAAAAATCTACAATTACATACGATTAAATACAGAAACATGTAAAATTAGAAAACACTAAAACATCACAAATAAAAATACAGAATTACATTCAAGCTCACTCAAGTAACACATTACAATGAGTGGTAAGAGACATAAGAAATAAGCGAGGCATGCATAGAGAGACAATTATTGACACAATATATTTAGTTAGTATTTTTTAACAGTGCCAGCACTTTTTTTTTGAATCCGTATTATCGACGAAAATATCTACTTCGGCACACTCTATCTCTATCTTAATAATGACATTTTATGAATTTAGTTTTGTTATCAGAAAAAGCTAGGTTTTTTCTGGCACTTTTTATTTAATTGACCTTTACCGTTTGAATATAATAATAATAACGCTTAAAAACTGTATGTATTTATACCAATATGAAATTAAACCGATGTAGCCAGTTTACCCAAGACCTATCGAGCGCTAGGTCCAAAACAGGACCATGACTTAGGGATGTCGAAAGTGAAAAAAAATATCGATATATCGATGTATCGATATTTATTAAAATATCAATATTGACGTCGATATATCGAGGAAAAAATATCGATATATCGGTCAAATTTTTAAAAGATTTTGCGTTTTTAAAATAATAGTGAATTCAGCTCAATAATTATCAACTAGGTTTTGCCCGTTGCAGAAGCAACTAACGGGTTAAAAAATTGTGCGATTTGACGTGTGAACGTGGATGAAGCGAGGAGGAGTGTGTGTTAAATTAAATATCAATATCAATCGGATTATTATCAAATTTTCATTGCAATCGGTTAAAGGTTTAGCAATGCATAATTTCATGATGCCAGAGCTCACTTTTGTATACAGAAACCATCGCCGGCATGTGCACATCAAATCCCCAAAATTTCATCGCAATCGGATGAACGGTTTAGCAATGCATAATCTTATGATGCCAGAGCTTACTATTGTATACAAAAACCATCGCGGGCATACACACATCAAATCAAAGGGATGTGCACTTCTAATCCCAAAAGTTTCATCCCAATCGGATGAACGGTTTAGCAATGAGTAATTTTATGATGCCCGAGCTCACTATTTTATGCAGAAAGAATCGAAGGGATGCAGCAATCAAATCCCCAAAGTTTCATCGCAATCGAATGAATGGTTTAGCAAAGCTTAGCGGTTAAACATACTTATATATAAAGCCGCCTGCAGGGTCTAGCAGCAGAAACTTGCCATACAGAAGTATTCAGACTCCATCGCAGGTATGCACACATTAAATCCCCAAAGTTTCATCGCAATCAGACGAATGGTTTAGCAAAGCTTAGCGTTTAAACATACTTACATATAAAGCCGCCCGCAGGGCCTAGCAGCAGAAAACTGCCAAGCTGAAGTATAAAGACACCATTGCAGGCATGCACACATCAAATCCTTAAAGTTTCATCGCAATCGGATGAATGGTTTGGCAAATCTTAGCGTTTGAACATACTTAATTATAAAGCCGCCCGCAGGGCCTAGTAGCAGAAACCTGCCAAACAGAAGTATATTTACATCATTGGAGGCATGCACACATCAAATCCTTAAAGTTTCATCGCAAACGGATGAATGGTTTGGCAAAGCTTAGCGTTTAAACATACTTACATATAAAGCCGCCCGCAGGGCCTAGCAGCTGAAATCTGCCAAGCTGAAGTATAAAAACACCATTGCAGGCATGCACACATCAAATTCTTAAAGTTTCATTGCAATCGGATGAATGGTTTGGCAAAGTTTAGCGTTTAAACATACTCATATATAAAGCCGCCCACAGGGCCTAGCAGCAGAAACCTGCCAAACAGAAGTATATAAACACCATTGCAGGCATGCACACATCAAATCACCAAAGTTTCATCGCAATCGGATGAATGGTTTGGCAAAGCTTAGCGTTTAAACATACCCATACATAAAGCCGCCCGCAGGGCCTAGCAGATGAAATCTGCCAAGCTGAAGTATAAAGACACCATTGCAGGCATGGACACATCAAATCCTTAAAGTTTCATCGCAATCGGATGAATGGTTTGGCAAATCTTAGCGTTTAAACATACTTATTTATAAAGCCGCCCGCAGGGCCTAGCAGCAGAAACCTGCCAAGCTGATGTATAAAGACACCATTGCAGGTATGCACACATCAAATCCTTAAAGTTTCATCACAATCGGATGAATGGTTTGGCAAATCTTAGCGTTTAAACATAATTATATATAAAGCCGCCAGCAGGGCCTAGCAGCAGAAATCTGCCAAAGAGAAGTATATATACATCATTGGAGGCATGCACATATCAACTTTCCATAGTTTCATCGCAATCGGATGAATGGTTTGGCAAAGCTTAGCGTTTAAACATACTTACATATAAAGCCGCCCGCAGGGCCTAGCAGCTGAAATCTGCCAAGCTGAAGAATAAAGACACCATTGCAGGCATGCACACATCAAATCCTTAAAGTTTCATCGAAATCGGATGAATGGTTTGGCAAAGCTTAGCGTTTAAACATATTCATATATAAAGCCGCCCGCAGGGCCTAGCAGCAGAAATCTGCCAAGCTGAAGTATAACGACACCATTGCAGGCATGCACACATCAAATTCTTGAAGTTTCATCGCAATCGGATGAATGGTTTGGCAAATCTTAGCGTTTAAACATAATTATATATAAAGCCGCCCACAGGGCCTAGCAGCAGAAACCTGCCAAACAGAAGTATATTTACATCATTGGAGGCATGCACACATCAAATCCTTAAAGTTTCATCGCCAACGGATGAATGGTTTGGCAAAGCTTAGCGTTTAAACATACTTACATATAAAGCCACCCGGAGGGCCTAGCAGCTGAAATCTGCCAAGCTGAAGTATAAAAACACCATTGCAGGCATGCACACATCAAATCCTTAAAGTTTCATCGCAATCGGATGAATGGTTTGGCAAAGCTTAGCGTTTAAACATAATTATATATAAAGCCGCCCACAGGGCCTAGCAGCAGAAACCTGCCAAGCTGATGTATAAAGACACCATTGCAGGCATGCACACATCAAATCCTTAAAGTTTCATCACAATCGGATGAATGGTTTGGCAAATCTTAGCGTTTAAACATAATTATATATAAAGCCGCCCACAGGGCCTAGCAGCAGAAACCTGCCAAAGAGAAGTATATATACATCATTGGAGGCCTGCACACATCAACTTTCCATAGTTTCATCGCAATCGGATGAATGGTTTGGCAAAGCTTAGCGTTTAAACATACTTACATATAAAGCCGCCCGCAGGGCCTAGCAGCTGAAATCTGCCAAGCTGAAGAATAAAGACACCATTGCAGGCATGCACACAACAAATCCTTAAAGTTTCATCGAAATCGGATGAATGGTTTGGCAAAGCTTAGCGTTTAAACATATTCATATATAAAACCGCCCGCAGGGCCTAGCAGCAGAAATCTGCCAAGCTGAAGTATAACGACACCATTGCAGGCATGCACACATCAAATTCTTGAAGTTTCATCGCAATCGGATGAATGGTTTGGCAAATCTTAGCGTTTAAACATAATTATATATAAAGCCGCCCACAGGGCCTAGCAGCAGAAACCTGCCAAACAGAAGTATATTTACATCATTGGAGGCATGCACACATCAAATCCTTAAAGTTTCATCGCAAACGGATGAATGGTTTGGCAAAGCTTAGCGTTTAAACATACTTACATATAAAGCCGCCCGCAGGGCCTAGCAGCTGAAATCTGCCAAGCTGAAGTATAAAAACACCATTGCAGGCATGCACACATCAAATCCTTAAAGTTTCATCGCAATCGGATGAATGGTTTGGCAAAGCTTAGCGTTTTAACATAATTATATATAAAGCCGCATACAGGGCCTAGCAGCAGAAACCTGCCAAGCTGAAGTGTAAAAACACCATTGCAGGCATGCACACATCAAATTCTTGAAGTTTCATCGCAATCGGATGAATGGTTTGGCAAATCTTAGCGTTTAAACATACTTACATATAAAGCCGCCCGCAGGGCCTAGCAGCTGAAATCTGCCGAGCTGAAATATAAAGACACCATTGTAGGCATGCTCACATCAAATCCTAAAAGTTTCATCGCAATACGATGAACGGTTAGCCATGCATAATTTCATGATGCCAGAACGTAGTACAGAATTCCTATGTTTATATTTCACAAAAATTGCGCTATAATTTTTTTTTAATTATTTACGAAAAAAAAATCTTGAAACTGAATTTTAGCGCATTAAAAAAATAATATTATGAATCCTGAATTCAAGCAAAAGCCATCGTCAAATCAGTAATCCAACCAATATAACGTCATCAAGCTTAAATACAAAAAAAAATCATTTTATAATGGCCGTCGCCATGCCCAAATACGCTCAGCCAATAAAAATGAAAAATAAAACATTTAATAATGGCCGTCGCCACGCCCAAATACGCTCAGCCAATAAAAATTAAAAATAAAACATTTAATAATGGCCGTCGCCACGCCCAAATACCGTCAGCCAATCAGGGGGCCTCTAGTAATACGGCACCCCTAATGTCGTTTTGATTGGTTGGAGTTCCCAGCCAATCACGTTCCAGCCAATCAGCGGGCTTCGGGTAAATTTCCTAAATCGCAGGTAGTTCAGGATTGAAGTTATTTTTAAAAACAATTTAAAAAAATTTAAATTAACTCTGCGTTTTAAAAAAAATATTTTTTAAACCCTTTTTTTTTGGAATTGACATTTTTTATGTATCAATCTTTTGAATTCATTGACACACATGCTCTTTTATTAATAAATGTATATTTTATTATGAGAAATGTTTGAAAAACTAAAAAATTATTCACATCTTCATTTCAGATATGAATCTGCTCTTCCCAAATCTTAATGCGACTGTCCGAATCGATTTTCTGTAACAAAAAAAAAAAAAATCAAAAGTCAGAAATAATAAAGAAAAAAAAATTAATAATTTTTCGAGCGGTCTCTTTTTAATCACCCTCAAAACGACAATAAAGAATGAAACTGCCCGTGGAATTCTGCCTACACGATGCATAATTTTTTTACTCCAATTTCGAACGTTTTAATTTGAAATTTTTGATAGAAATTTGATTTTTTCTAACGAAAAGCTTTGCTTCTCGACTCTGCCGATAGGTGGCTCCGTTAAAAGTATACATTTTTTTTAAACATTAGTTTCAATACTCGACTTTTATGTTGTTTTTTTGCACACGTCAGTTTTCAAATGAATATTACAACGATGTTTTTGAGAAAAGTGATAATTATGACGGTCAATTGACCTTTGAAAAACTCTTGTTGACGGAATTTCACTAAATTTTGGCTTCCAAGCGTGATATTTTCGACAAAATCGCGTATGCCAGTCGGCCGGTGGGAAAACGAAAAATGAAAGATGACATTTAAAATCTGCGTACCTAGCGAAATCAGTTTTGTATGGGAGATTTTCGCTACATCTTTCTCAACTTTTGCAGGCATTTGAAAAGAGATAGATACAATGAATTCGCTTCGAAGAAGAGTGAACCGTGGGGCCTTTGAAATCGGATGAGCTTAGAGATCAATTTGGCTTGCCAAATTTTACCAAATTTTCGCAAGCCAAAGTGACCCGTGAGGTTTCACCCACCCGAGGGGCAAAGTGGTCGCTTTTCCCCTCAAATCGAAAGTGAGCTTTGACCCTTACCAAACGGCCGCGAGCCAAAGTGACCCTTGTCGTTTCACCCACCCGAGGGGCAGAGTGGTCGCTTTTCCCCTCAAATCAAAAGTGAGGTTTTTCCCGACCTACCCCAAAACTGTGCATTAATATATATACTAGGTTTTGCCCGTTGCAGAAGCAACTGACGGGTTAAGACACTATGCGATTTGACGTGTGAACGTGGATGAAGCGAGGAGGAGTGTGTGTTAAATTAAATATATGAAGAAACCTGAGTTCACAGTGACCTTGCAACGCATGCCGGGTACCCGTTGTATATAATGTTATGTAGTGCAGCGCTTGCATTAAAATGTAATTTCCCAGGAATTGGAATGGAACCATTACAGTTAAGTTGACCCCGAGGTTACAGTGATGTTGCAACGCATGCCGGGTACCCTTTGTATATAATGTTATAATATAAAGCAGGCGTTTGTATTATAATGTAGTTTCCCGGAACTTGGAATAGAACCATTACAGTTTAGTTGACCCCGAGGTTACAGTGATCTTGCAACGCATGCCGGATACCCGTTGTATATAATGTTATAATATATTGCAGGCGTTTGCAAGGCGCTTGCATTATAATGTAGTTTATTGGAACTTGGAATGGAACCATAACAGTTAAGTTCAATTCGAGGTTACAGTGACCTTGCAACGCATGCCGGGTACCCGTTGTATATAATGTTATAATATAGTGCAGGCATTTGCAAGGCGCTTGCATAATAATGTAGTTTCCCTGGACTTGGAATGGAACCATTACAGTTAAGTTGACCCCGAGGTTACAGTGATGTTGCAACGCATGCCGGGTACCCTTTGTATATAATTTTTTAATATAAAGCTGGCGTTTGCAAGGCACTTGTATTATAATGTAGTTTCCCGGAACTTGGAATGGAACCATTACAGTTAAGTTGACCCCGAGATTACAGTGATGTTGCAACGCATGCCGGGTACCCGTTGTATATAATGTTATGTAGAAATACAAATCCACAAAGTTGACCTTTATTGGATAACCAACACCTCTGCCATAGGTCACCTCAAGTTGTTCACTACGTTTGGTGATTTAGTAGGGGTGCCCGGGTTCATGGGGTTAGGTCTGTCTAGGTCTTGGAGGTGGATGCCCAGGACACACTGACCCCCAGATTCCTACCCACCCCTTAAACATTTTTCCTTCCCAGAACTCTCGTCTGAAAACCTGAGGTAACAGTGACCTTGCAACGCATGCCGGGTACCCGCTGTATATAATGTTATGTAGTGCAGCGATTACACTAAAATGTAATTTCCCAGGAATGGGAATGGAACCATTACAGTTAAGTTGACCCCGGGGTTACAGTGACCTTGCAACGCATGCCGAGTAACCGTTGTATATCATGTTATATATTGCAGGCACTTGCTTTAAAAAGTTATTTCCCAGGAATTGAAATGGAACCATTACAGTAAAGTTGACCCCGAGGTTACAGTGACTTTGCAACGCATGCCAGGTATCCGTTGAATATAATGTTAAAGTACAGGCGCTTGCTATATAATGTTGTTTTCCGAGATTTGGAATGGAACCATTACAGTTTAATGGACCCCGAGGTTAAAGTGGCCTTGCAACGCATGCCGGGTACCCGCTGTATAAAATGTATTTATTTACGGACAAAAGGTCCATTAATCTCCCTCTTGTCCTTTCCCTTGTTACCATAATTATTGGAAGGCTTTTGACCTCTCCAGCCAGATTCTCCCAACCCTTCGCCTTGCACCGCAGTGTGAGGAATAGATTTATACGTTGGTCACTCCTGGCCACACTGACCCCAGATTCCTAAACACCGCTTATACCTTTTTCCTTCCCATATCTTCTTCTCCTTCCTTTCCCTTAAAAAACCCACCCCACAGCATCCTCAAAGATGACACAGGCCCCTAGGATTCAGAAAGGGCCTTTTCTCGTGTAATTTCATGATACAAAGCTCATTATTGTATTCTGAAACTGTATGTATTTGTCTAGATCTTGGTGGCGGATACGTTCGCCCAACCACTGCTTGGCGGGCTGGATCGGAGGAGACTGATTGAGGGAGGCTTTTTATCTCTCCAGCCAGATTCTCTCAACCCTTCGCCTTGCACCGCAGTGTGAGGAATAGATTCATACGTCTGTCACTCCTGGCCACACTGACCCCCAGATTCCTACCCACCCCTCATACCTTTTTCCTTCCCATATCTTCTTTCCACCATTTCCCTTAAAAAACTCTCCACACAGCATCCTCAAAGATGTCACTGCGTGGCGGGCTGGATCGGAGGAGACTGATTGAGGGAGGCTTTTTATCTCTCCAGCCAGATTCTCTCAACCCTTCGCCTTGCACCGCAGTGTGAGGAATAGATTCATACGTCTGTCACTCCTGGCCACACTGACCCCCAGATTCCTACCCACCCCTCATACCTTTTTCCTTCCCACATCTTCTTCTCCATCCTTTCCCTTGAAAAACCCTCCGCTTAGCATCCTCAAAGATGACATAGGCCCCTAGGATTCAGAACGGGCCTTTACTCGCGTAATTTCGTGATGCCAGAGATCATTATTGTATTCAGAAACTGTATGTATTTGTCTAGGTCTTGAAAAAAATGTATTTGTCTAGGTCTTGGTGGAGGATACGTTTGCCCAACCTTTGCGTGGCGGGTTGGATCAGAGGAGACTGATTGAGGAAGGATTTTGACCTCTCCACCCAGATTTTCCCAACCCTTCGCCTTGCACCGCAGTGTGAGGAATAGATTCACACGTCCGTCACTCCTGGCCACACTGACCCCCAGATTACTTAACACCCCTCATACCCTTTTCCTTCCCATATCTTCTTCTCCTTCCTTTCCCTTAAAAACCCTCCGCACAGCATCCTCAAAGATGACATAGGCCCCTAGGGAAATTGTTTTCCTTGGAGCCTCCTGTGTGGGGCTAATGTAAAAAAAAAAGTTTAACACTGCATAATTTCATCCTGAGTTCTACCTGAGGTTGCAGTGACCTTGTAATGCATGCCGGGTACCCTTTGTATATAGTTTTATAATACATTGCATGCTTTTGCATGGCGCTTGCATTTTAATGTAGTTTCCCGGAACTTGGAATGGAACCATTACAGTTAAGTTGACCCCGAGGTTACAGTGATGTTGCAACGCATGCCGGGTACCCGTTGTTTATAATGTTATGTAGAAATACAAATCCCCAAATTTGACCTTTATTGGATAACCAACACCTATGCCGTAGGTCACTCCAAGTGGTTCGCTACGTTTGGTGATTTAGTAGGGTTCATGGGGTGAGGTTTGTCTAGGTCTTGGATGCGGATGTCCAGGACACACTGAACCCCAGACCCCTACCCACCCCTTAAACCCTTTTCCTTCCCAGAACTCTCATCTCCTTCTTTGCCTTAAAAAACCCTTCACCCAGCATCTCCAAAGATGACATGACCCTGAGGGAAATTATTTTCCTCAGGGTCTCCTGTGTTGAGCTCATGTAAAAAAATAATTAAATGCATATAAATTCACCTTTCATTGCCGTTACATTTAGTTTTCAAACAGCTCGCGTGCCACCTATTGAAATATTTTTATGCAAATTTCGTAATGCCAAAGCTCACCAGCCAATAAACAAACATATCAAAAAAAGAATTATTCAATTTGGTGCAGTCTTTCGGAAGTTATACGCGTACATACATTTCGACGATTCATTTTTATGCAAATTTCATAATGCCAGAGCTCACCAGTAGTTTTATTCAAAACTTGTCCTTACAATAACGATAACAACAAAAAAATAATTACCCAATTAGGTGCAGTCGTTCCGAAGTTATGCGCGTTCTTACATTTCATCGATTAATTTTTAAATATATTTCAAAATGCCAGAGCTCACCAGTAGTTGTATACAATCTTTGTCCTAACAATAAGGATCGCAACAAAAAAAGAATTATTCAATTGCGTGCAGTCGTTCTGAAGTTATGAGCGTACTTACATTTCGGCGAATCATTTTTAAACAAATTTCGTTATGCCAGAGCTCACCAGTAATTTTATTCAAAACTTGTCCTAGTAATAACAAATACAACAACGAAAGAATTATTCAATTTTGTGCATTCGCTCGGAAGCTATGCGCATTTATAGATAGATTTCGGCGATTCATTTTAAACAAATTTTATTATTCCAGAGCTCCAGAGTTCCAGCTGTTCCAGAGTCGTCTTATACAAACCTTGCCCGAACAATAACGAAACCAACTCAAAAAGAATTATCCAATTTGGACCAGTCGTTCATGAGCTATAATTTATAGATGATACCCGTGGATAATTATTTATCCGTTTATGTAATTTTCAGGGTACCTACCTAGTTCATCAAAATATTCTAAAACAATATTTTATCTATATGGCAAGACAACCGATAAAAGTTGTCATAACCACCTCAAGCAAAGCCTGAAAATCGAACACCTGCGCTGGTTTAAGAACATTTCCCATACAAATTACGTCAGCCAACGGTGTCATGGCCTGACTGAAAACCTCAGGTGGTTTTGGATAGTGTTCCATGTTCAGTATTGCAAGGTTGAAGAAAATAAATAAACATTTCAAATATCTACCGATTTAACAGGCTGAGAACGATGTGCATTTTCGATGTTGTTGGATTTTTCGCAAATGTCACATATAATTGCAAAGTTTGACGCGATATTGTGAAACATTTTAAATGGGAAGCTACACATGTTTTTGTTTTAAAAGTTTCTAAATCTTGTATAATTTATGATTATTAAAAAACATGTCTCGCAGAATGTTTTTTTTCGTTGTATTTTATCACCCCGCAAAGGGCCTTTAAAATGTCATTTTTTCAACGTTATTTTTAGGTCGCCGTTTAATTAATCGGAATAAATTCCTAGCAAAAAATCAGTTTTGTATGGGAGATTTTCGCTACATCTTTCTCAACTTTTCCAGGCATTTGAAAAGAGATAGCAACCCTGAATTCGCTTCGAAGGAGAGTGAACCGTGGGGCCTTTGAAATCGGATGAGCTTAGAGATCAATTTGGCTTGCCAAATTTTACCAAATTTTTGCAAGCCAAAGTGACCCGTGAGGTTTCACCCACCCGAGGGGCAAAGTGGTAGCTTTTCCCCTCAAATCGAAAGTGAGTTTTTTCGACCAATGGCGTGAGCGGAAAAAGTGAGTTTTTTCGACCAATGGCGTGAGCGGAAAAAGCTTTTCCCTGACCTACCCCAAAACTGAACAATACTATATATATAGTAATTTTTATACACAATTTGCAATATTTTAATGTACAAAAATCTCAATAAAAATTAAGGTTTTTTATCAGTGTTCATTTTTATTAGATAATAAATACAAAATATCAAAAACTAAAAAGCTGTTTTCTAATTTTTATGTAAACTGAGACGCATTCAAAGATTGTATGCGTCTCAGTAACATTCTATTGGCGTATTAATCTGTCAAAAAGTACTTCGTGTTTTAAAGTCAATAATCATAGACAATTGGGAACCAACACATAGGAGTGGCTTAGAAAAAATGGTGAAAAATAGCATACATTTTTATGTATGTACATACACATATGAGATAGTTTAAGTGATCACAAATACTAATTCAAAGTCAATCGATTTGTAAGCTATTAATAGTTAATATTTCAACCGCCAGATGTCATGACCTAATACATTTACTTTTTTTCCGTTCGTTCCTATACGGTTTTGGATTCTAGTGACTTTAGTTACATAATTTAAAAAAATACCGTTTTGGATACAATTTTCGATATTGGATATTTTGTATCGATATATCGGATCAAAATATATCGGTTAAAAATATCGATGTATTGAATTAAAAGTATCGATACATCGATACTTTTTCAACAAGCCTACAATGTCTTTGATTTCCTGGAAGATGACCCGGACTCAAAAATAATAACAAATGTTTTAATAAATTCAAATAAGTTTCTAAATTATTACCATTTGAAAGCGTTAATTACATAAATTTATTTTATTTTTCAGAGGGTGAATTTGTTCCGGCCAATCGGAAGTTTGATTTTATGAAAGTCACCAGCGGGACTGTGGCCGATATCGAAGGGGAGGATTTTTTATTCCTTGGAACAACGGTAGGGGAAATAATATTTACCAATTTTTTCGTTTTAAGATTTTGTTAATTTAATTTAAGTGGCAGTTTGCAAGCCGAATAGATTTAAGGCCTATATTGATCCCCAGAATTGAACAAAAATTTCGAAGTTAAGGGCCCACAACCCGAATTTCTACCGATTTCTTACGTATCTCCCTTAAAAACGGTAAGTTTTAAAGCTCTTAAAAAATATATGTTATTCTTGAAGATAATATCTAGACATTGCCCTCGCCGAAACGCGAATTATATAAAATTCCCTCGATAGAAAAAAATCGCAAAGTATGCTCCAAAAATTATTATAAACACGTTTGTTTAAGTTATTTTGCAAGTTATATGTATGAAAAAATTCACAGTGTTACTTTAAATGCTGTTTAAGACAATGCCAGCGAGTTTTTTTGTCCTATTTTAAACGAGTCGTGTTTTATTAAACATTTTCGCCATTTTCGCATCGATTTTGTCACTGTAAATGTTAGCGCTCTCCTCTAACATTCGTAATTTCGTATCTCTCTATCTTCTTCATTTCGAGCCCGATTGCAGAGCCTTAATTTTCAAGTTCTGTAAAGGTCATATTCAAAATCTGTTATTTTAACATTATTGACCAGTTGTTTCACATGACTTGATAATAACTTTCAAAGAATTTGAATTTTAAAATTGAAATTTGATGAATATTTAAAATTTTGCGAAACAATTCTTCCTTAATGACCTAAAGTCTGGACTGCTACATGATTTAAGAATGATCACCGACTTGGCAAAATTTAGAGCTAAATTCACGTTTTAAGACAGTCAAAAACATTTCACCTTCATCTTCACAGCCCGTGAAATTGTAAATAACCAATTGTTGGGGTAACGCCAGGGTTCATAAGGTGAACTTTATCTGAGTCTTGGCGGTCTCCCGAGATTGGGAGAGATAGATTGTGGGAGACCTAACCTAGACCTCTCCAGCCGGACTCTCTCGACCCATCGGCTGGCACCGCAGTCGGAAAGATTGATTAATAAATTCGTCTCTCCTGGACACAATGTTCCCCAGGATTCCTACCCAACCCTCATACATTTTTTCCTTTCCAGAACTTCATCTCCTTCGTTTCTCCTGAAATATGAGTGAATGTTTTTCCTTGGGTACTCCTATGTGGAGCTAATGTTAAAAAAAGTTACAAAATTGAAAATGACACTAACATTCGAAGCCATTCCGAGTTCTAGAGTTCGTTGACACAAAATGTCTGACAGATACACAATTTTATTTGAAATTAGTGGTTTTGATCAATTGATCATACTGGTAGTTATCAGCACGTTCCTTACAGATTTTAATCTTTCCTGAACCTATTTCATATGAGTGAAAATAAAATGTCACTGGAGACAATAATACCCTCTATCTTTTGTAAATTTCTCGTTAATGTCTGTAAGGTACCGCCTGGTACACCATGTATCATGATGGTAAAAAAATATTCATTCCAGTAAGAATTCATACATATGCGAAGCTTTTTAATTTTATTACAAGGTTTTCAATTATTAAGTTTTAAAAAATACGCATATTTTAGTTTCTTGAACTACAAAATACTATTTCTTAATTTACGTACTCTGTTACCGTGTGTTTTTTACAGAGTGACGTGTTCATCTATAAACCAATGAAAGATGATTTAAAAACGCTAAACAGTTTCAATCTGGCAAATAAAACGATACTTAGTATTGATTACTTAAAATTACCAGAAACTATCGGAGATGAGAAGCATAATCTTATTATCATTACACGGAATAAGTTTGACCAAATCGAACTAAATATTTTAAAGTTCTTTCTCGAAAGGGACGCCATTGGTAAGAATCGAATTATTGTTAAAGTTTTTCATTAAAAACTTCGTAAAACTCAGTTAAATTATTGCTCGCTACGATTATCATTAATAACACCAATAGTGTGCAGCAAATATACTTATTTAAACTGTAGACAGTTTTCCAAAAAAAACCCTGTGCTTTTTTCACAAACGTCATTTACTAATCCCATTATCCTTATTTGTTACTTCCTAGTCAAAGATTTAAAGATTACTTTTATGTAACATTTTTCTGTATTTTAAGTTAGTCCAACTTCTGTCTTGGCAAAGATAGGATTGTAAAAGCGGTCGACAGTTTAAATAAAATTAGTTGTTAAAACAAAATCTTTCTTTCATTTAAATTAATCATATTATTATCTTTTTAGAGTAGTGTTCATGATTTACCGTTTTATATGACAAAGTTACATTTTATTTGCGAGTTAAACGTTTTGTATGAAATTTCAGTATCATCTCAAGCGAACGATCCAGTTGTACAGTGTCTAACAGAAGTGGAATCTCTATTACATGCCAGACAATTAGAAATCGACAAAATAGCGGAAATGGTGAGTAAATTTTCACGCTTTTCGGAAGCAATGCCTGTTACAATAAAGATACCCGACTTGATTCAGATTTTCACAGCCAAAAGCGATTATTTTTTGTTATTATTCCGAGTTGCGCTTCCTCCTTCGTTAGTCAAAGTTTTGGACATTGTTTCAGTATCCATCATCAGGGCAGATGTGTTGATGATAAAGAGATTATTTTCTTTGACCGGCAAATAGTCGATTAGTTCTAAACGAGGAGTTCTCACCCAAGGGTTGCTTGTTCTATCCTCTTCTAGCTAAAGCCTAGTCTCCTGTGGCAAAATGTTTCAGCAACACATTTGCAAATTTTTTTACATCGGCCTCGGAAAGCAAATATTTTATGCTTGCTAAAACATTTTCGATATTTTTAAACACTTTATCGGCTGGCTTTAATCCGGGTCTCCTGCGAGATTGTTTGTACAAACAAAAATATTTACTAAAACATGAAAAATTTATGTTTTTCATGCATAAAAAATGAACATATTGTTGTGGCAGAAGACCCGTTGTCGAGGAAATCAGTTCGCTATCAATTGTTCCACAAGAACTTGAAAAACGAGGGTTGGGAGACTTATATTGTCAGTTTATTCGTGACGAATATGTGAGAAATATCTCTCTATTTAATGTAATAAATGTCTCGCTTAAAATGTGTGCCAAAAAATAAATCTGATTTTGCCGACAAATGTATGCTTTCTGACATTGTTTCATTTTTATGGCACATTGCCAATTGAACGAGTATAAAATGTGATCTACTTAAGAAAACAAATTGTTTTACGTCAAAAAGACCAACAACTCCGTTTAAACTACATTAAACAGTGGCGTGACGTGACCCTTTTCAGATTATCCGGATAAAATGGTTTTGTTTATAAAGTTTGTACTTACAGTTAAACTTTTTCTTTCCAATCAAACTTTTTTATTTGGAAAAACTGAAAAAGAGTAATCACCGAACTGAAAAAGGTTTGCGGCTAGAAAAAGTTGGAATAATTGTCAAAACAAATCGTTTAAATGTTTTAAAGGAGTGTGAGCCAAAACCAAGTTGTGGACCAGTTCATCCTTTCCGCCTACCCCTGCAAGACCGGCGTATTGATTTACTTAATTAGTTAAAAGACCAACCTCGTACTATTTTATAAGGTTATCTCTCTCTCTCTCAGGTTATGTGGGTCCTAGCGATCCGTAATGTAGGAAGGTTCTGCTTTTTTTGTTCCAGAATAAAAAAAGAACAAGAATGTTTGGGAATAAACGAAAACAGGTTTCTACTTGTGAGGTTAAATTGGTTTCAGTAATAAAAGAGTTCATTTCCAAAACAACCAAAGCCCAGTATAATTTTATAAAGAACATAACAATGTTGCCCTTTTGAGGGGCCGGGTTTCACATCCCCAAAAACATAACAGATTCTGAAACATAACAGATTCATAACAGATTTGACAGGAATATAATTAAGCAGAAAGAAATATCGTACCTGCGGACCATGGATCTTTATCTAATTCTACACTGACACGAACTCTTAATTTACTTGAATATAGCGCGTTGATGAACCGCGGGCCATATTCTCTCGCAATCTCCAGGATGGGAACCAGGAAAGACCCCCAGGAAGGCCAGAGAATGAGGACTCCCCGCTAGGGAGTAGTATCCAAGATCAGCACCAGTGCTCCGGTTGAGCCCACCGGATGAAACACGATTTCCGTCAGCACACCTCATCAGGAAATGAACGCCGAGTGACCATCCGTCACAAATATGAGCAGCAATAACCGTACCAGGTCATAAGGACTCTCCCTCGCAAAGCTTTTCAATATGCCAGTCGCGATTATGTAGGTAATTTACAATACCGTTATTTCGCGGATAAATATCGGTCCCAATGGCGGCGACCAATCACATTAGAAACAGCGTTCCGATCACATCAGAAAGAAGCGTTTGCAAAATGTACATCGCCCGGCTCGCGATTAAAATCGTTTAAAACAATTTGTAACGAAGAGATTATCCCATTTTTTAAATCCAAAACTATCACTAAAGTGACAAGTCGAATCAACACCGGCTTCCCGTACGGTGCCAATTCAAAAAGTCAAAACCAGAGAGAAAAAAAAAGTGTTGCCAATCCATTCCGTGCTGTTCAAATTATCAGGTTAGTGGTCAGGTAAATAATTATATCACAAATTGATAATTATTTACGTGACAATTCCCCCCTTCTCACGAAAATGTTTGGCCCCAAACATGAAATCCACGGTTCCGATGTAAAAAAAAAATAAACAAATAAAAAAATAAAGGTACACTAACTAACTAACTAACTAGAAGATAGGTCCATCAGGTATCTAGAAATTTTACAACAAGTAACCATTAGCAATCATAAACAATAAATCATATAAATCTAGATAGATTGAAAGAACAATGATAATAGGATGGTACGAGAATAAGGAGTCTACAACACCTTCAGCAACGATGGAGCTGGGTGCTGGCATTACTGGCTGAAGTCCAGACCTGTTATTCTCATGACATCCTAACATCGGGAACATCTTAAAAATAAAGAACACAATCAATGAAAAGAAAAAAAATTATGCACAAAGCATCACTTTTCCTTCAGCAGGAAATTTTGCCATTAAAAAGGAGGCTTCACTTTAGGGTGGTCAACCATCCCTCACTTCACTGAATTTAGGCTATTTATTAATAGCGAAAAGGTAACTATTCTATCTACCTAGGTCCAACAGGTCTAATAGGTTAACATAGAATTTTATTCAACAAAATACAGAACAGACATTAAACCTAGAATGAGGAATATCTTTCAGAGATATTTAACTTAGTTTAATTAAGTTTAAAAAAAAGATTTATAACAATGTAGAACCATAAGTATATGAGTAGTACTTGTGTATTAATGAATTAGTTAGACCAAGATTGCAAAACTTGTCTACTAAAAGTGGTTAGATTAGGGTTTACATTTTTTAGAAATACCTATCCGTACAGGTGGTTACAATAGGGTTTACATAATAAGAAATACCTATGTTTCAAAATTAAAAAATTAGATCAGGTTTTACAATACCAAAGATATACCTGTCTACAAGTGGTAACAATGAGTATCAGTAGGAACACAAAGACAAGCGAAACAGAATCTAGAATGTTTAGCTGAATGCATAGGGATTACAATTTAACAAAAAAAACCTAGCTAATAGTAGTGAACCACTATGAAAAAATATATAGAGTACAAGCCATTTTAATAACTAAAACAGTGTACATAGTTTGCACAAGAAAAAGACTGAGATCACACCGTAGACGGAGATCCTTCAAAATATTACTTCAAAAGTAAGCAAAAGGCAAAATTTCTTGAACAGACAATATGTATTGGTGATCGAATATATTGTGATAATCGACACTATCTAAATTGGTGATCAATCAAAACATTTGAATGACACTAGGTACAAAATTGTGTAGAGAAACACTGGTGTTTCAGCAGTGAGACTAATATAAATATTTTACTTATGACTATAAGCTATACAAAAATACGCTCTCCTGTGCTAGAGGTAGAGTATTATATATTCCATGCTGGAATTACTTAATAGGAAAGTACGCCGAAGCAGTACTACCTTTGTTAGAAAGACATAATAATGTTGTTAATAAACTATGACTTAATATTATTCACTTTAAGGAAAGCTAAACCAAACTTAATTGTAACAAATACTAGCTAAATATAATCTATTTATTATATAATAAAATCTATTTATGAAAATATACACATTTTGTATACCAGAAAGTTGCTCAAATCTCTGCTACACAAAGAACTACACTTAAGAATATATTTTGTTCTCTAGTTCCTTGGAGGATCTTTGGTTATAAGGCATGTCGGAGGGACGACAAAATGGAAAGAAAGCTCCACTGAACTAGAGAAAAAAAATGGATTTAGATTTAAAAGTAGGGAACAATACAAAATATCCGTTAACTGACGGAGTAGAGATGCGATACCAATGTGTGTGCGTGTGTGCATTGCAGTGATAATACAGACAGAAATAATATAGACAGGGTGTCTACTAAAAAAACGAGAAATACTCATATCCAATCTAATCATATATATCACTTGAAAAAAAAAATAAGTCATGTGAAGGAGAGAGAGAAAAAAAAAAAATGACTTAAGGTTTGGGCGCCACTGATCATCAGATCAGATTCTAGTTGAACGAGGGTAAATAACCGTTTATCATCAATAAACTAGAATATTGCGTTTACTCCGACCACATGCTTTGGAGGTACCAAACTCCAAGACACATAACCTGAACAAACACATAAAGAAACAAATGAAATGGAGTGGAAGGTTGGTAGTCTTACACACCACGACATTGGCTTCCTATAATGTACTTAAAGTAATAATTAGTCTAAACGAACGATATCCTTGACGTGAAAATTTCCTACTATTTTTCCTTTCATATCTGCCAAAGTATAAATTAAATCAGAGACTTTACCCTTTATGACATTGCGAACAAATCTAGGTGCCAATTTATGAGAGAAATAATCTGGTCCACTGGATTGAACAAAATTTTTCCTCCAAATGACGTCTCCAACATCATAAATAACCGACTTACGACGCAAGTTGTAGTGTTGGGCATTCTTTTTAAAAGCTTGCAGTAATGCATTAGAAACTTGCTCATAAATTGGAGCTAACTCTTGACATCTTAACGTTTGACATCTGACACATGTCAACAAAAATCGCTATCAGCTGATCTGTAATAACAACTGACATAACCATAGACAAACTTGCCAGCCTACAAAAATGTCCCAAAAATATTATCCGAAAAAAAGAACGAAGCTGTTCTAGTAGGTATATTTATGTTTACGTTACACAAAATTTGAGAGCGAACGAAGCTCAACCGGAAACCAATACAATTTAAAGCAAAGCAAAAAAATGACATAATAATATGCACAAAATTTCAAACTACCGCGAAATATTTCATATAATCCATTATAACGCATCTACACACACACACTGGTACCATTATAACAGTATGAAGATATTAATGAATAATACATATCCAACCTTGAAAATTCGGAAAAAGAAGCAGAAACTTAAAACATAACAGACCGTTAGAATATACGGGCACCAAAAGCAGAATATTCAACTTAAAACGTTGGGAGCGCCAAATATAAGGTTATCTCTCTCTCTCTCAGGTTATGTGGGTCCTAGCGATCCGTAATGTAGGAAGGTTCTGCTTTTTTTGTTCCAGAATAAAAAAAGAACAAGAATGTTTGGGAATAAACGAAAACAGGTTTCTACTTGTGAGGTTAAATTGGTTTCAGTAATAAAAGAGTTCATTTCCAAAACAACCAAAGCCCAGTATAATTTTATAAAGAACATAACAATGTTGCCCTTTTGAGGGGCCGGGTTTCACATCCCCAAAAACATAACAGATTCTGAAACATAACAGATTCATAACAGATTTGACAGGAATATAATTAAGCAGAAAGAAATATCGTACCTGCGGACCATGGATCTTTATCTAATTCTACACTGACACGAACTCTTAATTTACTTGAATATAGCGCGTTGATGAACCGCGGGCCATATTCTCTCGCAATCTCCAGGATGGGAACCAGGAAAGACCCCCAGGAAGGCCAGAGAATGAGGACTCCCCGCTAGGGAGTAGTATCCAAGATCAGCACCAGTGCTCCGGTTGAGCCCACCGGATGAAACACGATTTCCGTCAGCACACCTCATCAGGAAATGAACGCCGAGTGACCATCCGTCACAAATATGAGCAGCAATAACCGTACCAGGTCATAAGGACTCTCCCTCGCAAAGCTTTTCAATATGCCAGTCGCGATTATGTAGGTAATTTACAATACCGTTATTTCGCGGATAAATATCGGTCCCAATGGCGGCGACCAATCACATTAGAAACAGCGTTCCGATCACATCAGAAAGAAGCGTTTGCAAAATGTACATCGCCCGGCTCGCGATTAAAATCGTTTAAAACAATTTGTAACGAAGAGATTATCCCATTTTTTAAATCCAAAACTATCACTAAAGTGACAAGTCGAATCAACACCGGCTTCCCGTACGGTGCCAATTCAAAAAGTCAAAACCAGAGAGAAAAAAAAAGTGTTGCCAATCCATTCCGTGCTGTTCAAATTATCAGGTTAGTGGTCAGGTAAATAATTATATCACAAATTGATAATTATTTACGTGACAATTTGCTTACTATATAACGCCCATGTAGTATTGATTTTACTTAAAACATATTTTTTCTGCCTACGCGACCATATCCACGCGTACATAGTATTATTGTACAATGTTTGATTTTATCGAAGATTTAAGCCGAAAACCAAAAATGCTGCTGAAATAAAAAAAAAAATTATTGGTGTCCACGTTTTTATGATTTTATGAAACATTGAGGGAGTTACCAATTTATGTTTGGGTGGCAGAACTGTGTAATGAAATTGTTTGTCGAATTATTTATTCTTTTACGTTCGTAGTACATTGCGAAATATTTTATGTCAATTTAGTTGTTTGGAAGACGATTATTTTTTTTAATTACTGCATGAATTACGTCTATTGTTAATAAGGTTGAGATCACTGGTATAGATTTTATTTCCAGACTAGGAAAGCCATAACAATGGAAAGCTCTTCGGTTGTCGACATTCTAAAAGTTTCCAGAGAAGTGAGCCTGGAAAGTTCTACAAATCATAACTTCCAGCTGCACAACGTGGAACCGTTGCATGCTGATTTCTCCGACATAGTTGATGCTGCCAAAAGCACGGAGGATAAAATTAAGTTCATTGAAGATGCAGTTTCTCACGCGTATATCAAAGATGAGAAGTTAACGGTATGTGCCTTTTTTACTTAAAGAATATAATCTAAACTAATAACTGAGAACTTTGGACTTCACGTTCAAAACAGAGTATTTCTAATTTTATCTTATTTTAATAAATCAAAACTAGAATTTTCTTTGAAATCACAAGATTTTGTAACCCACGTTAGTAAAGAAACTTCACTTCACTATCTTCACTAATAACACTTCAATGCCTTACGAGATGTAGACATTTTTAAACATGACTTGAAATTATATACAATGCAGCTTAATAAATTAATAAATTAATAACTTAAAATACTTTTTTTTCTCTTTTTTGTGAAAATTATATTATTATCAACCATAGTAAATAGTATAACCATGTTTGTTAATAATTTAACGTTTTTCTTTATTATGTTTTATGTTCTTCTTTTTTATGTTTTTCTTTAATATGTTTATTTTTTGTCATTTAATAAGTTGAGTAGGTAAAAATACTAAACCAATATTTAACATAATGGAAATTAATTGGTCTACAACATATGAATTTCATTGTTATAAAATTATTTTACTGTATGACTGTTTGTTTCCTCAATAAAAAGAAATTTAAAAAAAATAAAAAACACTCTTTTTTCAAACTTTCTTCAGGCAGGTAGGTATAATAATATTGAAAAAAATTGTTCAGGACTGACCAAATAGACACGACTATTTCAAATTTTCAAACTTGGAAAATAATCTTTACTGAACCATTAAAACGGACACGATCTTGAATCGGAAAAAGAAGTACTAAAAAATTTACAGACAGACAAAACAAACAATTAGTTACGTAATTCCAAAAATCGAGTTAAAACAGGACTTCGCTACGCTCAGTCAATAAATCTATTGACTTGCAGTCCAAATATTTTTTCAAAGAATTCCTCCGGATCTTTTTTAGAAAAATTTTGTTTTTAAGAATGTATTTAAGCAATGGATACTTTTAAAGTAACAACATTTTTGTCGTAATATACCAGTCAGTCATAATATACCAGTTATAATAATAGTCTTAATGCCAGTATTTTCGTCTTGTGCAAAATGGCTAATAAGGGACCTACTCCATATTCATATGTAATATTGTGACGTATACCATAAAAGTGATTAATTTTTTTATTAATATAATATTCGGGGTGATAGATACTATACTTATCAACCTGGTGCAACAACACCAATCGTTACTCCAAATGGCTTCAAATATTTTAAGGAATTTCCCAATCTTACATTGACTTGCAATCCAAATATTTTTTCATAGAAAATTCCTCCGAACTTTTTTGGCAAAATTGTTTTTAAGAATGTATTTAATTAATTAACAATATTTTGGTCATAATATACCAGTCAGTCATAATATAGCAGTTATAATAATAGTCTTAATGCGAGTGTTTTCGTCTTGTGTAAAATGGCTGACAAGGGACCTACTCCATATTCATATATAATATTGTGACGTATACCATGAAAGTGATCCATTTTTTATTAATGTAACATTCGGGGTGATAGATACTACACTTATAACCCTGATACAACACCACCATTAATAATCGAAGCGTTACTCCAAATGGCTTTAAATATTTGAAGGAGTTTCCCAACCTTACTCTCACTCTTCTCTTTGACCTCCCCATAAACTGTTTTGCCTGTTTTCCATAGTCCTACTGACTCCTAAAATATAGTAGCAGTTATGACAGGGCGCTAGAAAAAATTATAATACTTGAAATATTTATTTTCAGTTTACGAACAGGATCGTCGTCTCCGGCGACCTGATTGTGGAAAATGCGATGGCCACTCATCTCAATTTAGCAAGCATCAACGGAAATCCCTTTCATTCCCGCAGTTTTATATCTAACTCCGATACGCAGTACCTTCCAGAGGGAATTACAGAGGGTAGGAATATTACAGCCAGACACCTAACTGCAACTCATTTCAATAAATTTCTGCAAAGTGGTAAGTACCTATTTAAAGTAATTTTGTTTTATATTGTCAATAGTCATGTCATGAACGTTTAAACAGTTATTGTAAGTGAAAGAATAATATTTTATTGATTATCTGTTTTCTTTTGAGAATTCGGCTTCTCATTGGTATTTATTGCTCTTGTCGATAAGAGCATAATTAATAATTATGTTATTTTCCTATACCTAGTGGCAAATTAATTCTACGTAAGCATGTCTGACCAAGAACGGGATGTTTCACAGAATTTAAACAATTTATCAAATTTTAAAATTTTAAAATCTAGTTCCGTAAATGTTCTATACAAGTCCTGTTATTATTTAACCACGGGCTGGTTCTTTACCTTGAACACGTAGAACTATTTTCACTAAACTACTTTCACAGAACTTGAATATTAACTTTGAAATGCAATGAATTTTCCAAAATCTGTGAAAAAACCCAGAGAGGAAGAACCTCTCGTTTCTGCTCCATCCAATAAATCAAAGATCGCCATTTTATTACAAGTGGTATTTCATACGTTTACTGTCTGTTTATCCAAAAAAATCTCCATCTTGCGCCTTTCTATTCCCGCTACTCTACTCTAAAAACACTATAGTGTTTTTAAAACTAAAAATAATGAGGAAATATTTTCGATCTAAATGTATTTTTTTACGGAAATTTGGTAAGGAACTTGTATGGTCGTTTTTACATGTGGCCAAAACAATTAGCAAAAGCTAGATGAATAAAATAGTCATTTTCTAATATTCCTTGCACAATTCTTATCCGAACTTGAAAAACTACGCAGTGGCTAAGTCAACCTAGCTTTGGTCACAGAGCAATGTACCCCGTTGCTGGGGTGGTACTGCGTTAGATCGATGAATTACGAATATCGAAGATTTCGAAATCTATCTGAAGGAGATTTCTAAAAACATAAGAAGATAACTCTATAAAGAAAGGAAATATGGACAAAAGTGGTACAACAAGTGGAGCAACAAGTGGTACATAATTTTTAGGTACTAAAATTGGTCAAGAAAGAAGTAGGGCAAGCCTGAAAGGGGAAGGATATAGGAAAATTTCCTGGCCTAGAAACAAAACCGGATGTTACGTGGATGAGCTCTTTGGTTGAGGACGAAAAGTTTGACAAGATGGTAGCCTACATAATAAGAAGATTGGAGCTTCGGTGGAAGAAGAATAGAACTTCGCTTTTAGAGTTATTTGAGGACTATATTCGATAAGAACCTGTGTTGGCGCAGATATAAACATCTCCCTTCTACCTACCTTGCATGTACCTGTCCTATTTGACGAAATGTGGCCAAGGTACTAACATGTGAAATTTGGAACAATAAATCAAGAAACAATCAGTCAAAATAAGAAACCGGTAGAGAGAAGATTCATTTGATGTCTTAGACCTCATTATTCGAATCTATTACGGAAACTTGAGCAGTGATCAACCCATTGATATCTCAGTGTCATAATACCGATTCCCCATAATACCGAATCATAATTAAAGGGACCAGCAGTTAAAAACCTGCTCCGCAGGTTTTTGTTACTCAGGTCCTGCGGGCGGCTTTTGGTTCGACTTCGCTCAGTTTGAGTTATGGTAACCATTTTATTAATCCGATAGGAACTGGTTCCAAAAATATCCGGTTCCTCGGATCCATTGTGATCCAGTGACAGCCAGTCACCGGGGCAAAGTAACCGCAACACACGTCATATGTAATATATAGCCGTAGGATACTATTATTCACAACTCTTAGTATTACTGTCAAACTTTCCATATCCGGAGAGACACTCAAATTCTTCAAATCCGTAGTACTCATACCTAGGAGGGGCAAGTCCTCATGCGGCCATGTAATCCTTATGCGTAAGTGAAGCCATCCATTCTTGAATTCGAAACCGAAATACAAAAGTAGCTTTTTAAGCGTATTAATAATATAGTATTACTAGCTGACTGTATCGATGACCTCCAACAAGACCTATTAAATCTTGTTAATAATGCTGGTGAGCAACTGGGCCTAACAATCAACGTCAATAAAACTAAATGGATGACATTTGGACGACTAGATCACTCTGAATCAGTGATACAGCAAAATGGTTGCAATGTCGAAAAGGTGGAAAGATTTAGATACCTCGGCAGTATTCTCACGGAGACTCTTGACCAGATGTAGAGGTTAGATGCAGAATTAAAGCTTCAAGAAATGCTTTCATTAAAATGAAATCCCTCTTCTGCAATGACAATAGTAGCTTAAAACTAAGGCAGAGAATGCTAAAATGTTTTGTGTGGTCGGTCTTGATCTATGGACGTGAAACATGGACCTTGAAAGTAAATACCATGAACAGGTTAGAGGCTTTTGAAATGTGGCTTCACCGGAGAATGCTTAAGGTCCCATGGACCGACATGATCACCAACACAGAAATTCTCAGGGAGGCTAGAGCAGATAGAGAACTGCTTACATTAATTAAAATCAGGAAAATTTCATATCTGGGTCATATACCGCGAGGGGAGAAGTATCACTTGCTCCATTTAATATTGAAAGGCAAGAAAGAGGGTCGCCGAGGGCCTGGTAGGAGACAAATGTCTTGTCTGCGTAATATACGAGAGTGGACCGGCATTAGAAGTATGGAGGAGCTATTCCGGGTAGCGCAAGACAGAGAGACATTTTCAAGAGTGATCGCCAACGTCGGGGGGACCTGATACGGCACACAAAGAAGAATAATATAAATGGCAGCACTTCCGTTTGTATATATTTGTGAATCGAGTGTGTATGACAGACGCAAGGCTATTAATACTGATTGATAAGTCAGTCTTTTACAAATATCCAATGTTTTTAAACTTCCATGGTTGTTTCAATTTTTTAAAGGATTCGCAGGCAATATATCCGCGATTACAACATGATTATTTTACTACTGTTTCAAAAGAGCGTATTATAAAATATCAAAAAGTAAGGTGTTAATTAAAGTGCGCACCGTATTTTCACCTTTGATACAGGTTTTGTGAATTCATTAAAACAGTTTTTATACTCAGAATCACTGTCTGACATTGAAATTTTATAAATGTGAAGATAACGCCAGACAAAAAAGGATCAGCTTCTCGAAAGTACTTAATCATTAATAACAGTGAAAAGGGCGTTTTGAAGCGTGACGAATAATGATTACTGTGTATAGTAAATTGCACTTGAACAAAGCATGAGCTTAGTTCACTATTCAGTTCAGTGCGCTGAAAAATTTAGTTCGAAAATGGCGAACCCGAAAAAAAACTTGCTTGATCAATTTTATTTGAAACTAGCTGGTTCCCGGCATGCGTTGCTATGCCATTTAATAAAGAAATTGTTTCTCCCTGCGTGTCCGTTCCCATTCGTCCCGTTCCCTTTCCGCCTCCCCTTCCTCTCCAGCGTCCCATTCCACTCCGATTCCTCAACTTTCCCTCTCCCTACTCCACTCCCCCCCCTTCCCCTGTCCAGAGAACCCCCTGCCCGAGTTGCCCTCCCCCCTCCCCCCTGCCGTATTCCATACATTCAGTCCTGATACATTCAGTTTTCAAACAGCTCGCGTGCCACCTGCTGCAATTTTTTAATGCAAATTTCATAATGCCAGAGCTCCCCAATAGTTTTATACACACCTTGTCCTGACAATAATGAACACACAAAAAAAAAGAATTATCCAATTTGATGCAGTCGTTCGGAAGTTATGCGCGTACATACATTTAGACGATTCATTTTTATTTATATATAGAAGATAGATAGATAGATAGAAGGTAGAAGATAGATAGATAGATAGATTTAGATTATGTGCTGCAAAAACTTAAGCTGTCAGACTATAAAACCATACATCAATATAATATTGAGTAAATCCCTCATCTATAGTCAGTTAGCAATATTGGCGAGCACGGTCAACATATTTGGATTCCGACAGTTGGTTGACAGAAGCCGCCGTACACAACTTTTTTAATAATGTCATTCGTTATGAAAAATAGTTGACTATTAATGACTGGAGGTGAACTAACGAAGCTCTTAAACTTGAATGAAATCTTGAATGATTCTAAGACGCGATCAAATGATTGCCTTTCCGGCTTGGAGAAACGAAAGTTGTTCAAATATGACTAAAGCCTCATTAACAAATTAAGAGGGCATTACCAGAGAAAGCCGGAAATACGTCATTTTCAAAAAAGTTTTTAGACGTATTGACTCTTTTCCACAAAAAATTATAAATGGATTTAGAAAGATTGTTCTTTTATCTAGCATAGTTATGTAATAAATTTTGAGATTTTTTTAAAATTTTTAGTATAATAAGGTTATTCCATAGGTCGTTGGCAGATTTGTTATATTTTCAAAAAAGTTTTTGTATTATACCACACCCATTAGAAATAATGTAATCATGCAGTAAAATAAATCAATACATTATCTAGCAAAGTTATGTATTAGAATTTTAATTTAAGTTTCAATAAAATCATTAAAAAATATGTACGTACATGTGTTTCTTGACGAAAATTGGTCCATTTGTGTATTTATTTGCGCACTCACAAACTAATATATTTCAGATTTTTTTAACATTCTTGTTAAATTCAGACATTATTAAAAAATGATAAATACTTATAATCAAAAAATAACTACAAAAAGTACACTATTTTAATAGTTTTATCATCACGCCTTTCAGCATTTTTGGATGAAGGTATAAATTAAAGCTAATTTGGATTGAAATAAATTCGATATTGAGTTATAATTTAAAAAAGCTGGTACGGAGAATAATCAATATTTCTCATTGTAACCGCCCTGCACGATCGGAAGAACAACTTTCGACGAAATGTGGATTTTCGTCCGCTGGCTGGTTAAACGCTCTTAACTACTATTATGTCTCAAAAAGTACATGCGAAGCACCAATGTATAAGTCAGTTATTCAATTAGAAATTGTCAATATATTAGTATTTTAAATTTCTTCGTAGCAATTTACGGTATCGATCTGGCTATTAACAGTGCGGCCGTGCTCGGGAAAACGGCATAAAATCGTCGGTAGTTACGCTTGTTGTAATATTATCGATTTCACTGTGCTGGACCCCCAGGACAAACCATAGAAGATAAACCGCTTGACCCTATTCAGAAGGAGCGAATCGTTAAGCGCGTACGTTTGCGTCTAGAAGAAGCGCGAAACGGGCCCGCTTCATAGTACTAAATTGCCGCGTACTCGCGCGAGTTACGCCCGTATTTTGAACACGCGAGATGCTTCTGGACCAAAGATATTGAAATATAAGTAGATGTGCTATCTGCAGTTTTTACTGGGTGGGACTGCGCTTCCGGGTGTCGCCGATATTATTTACCAATAATTAACAAATAAACTAAATGAACGAATAATTAACGAATAAACTAAACAAACGTTACACTAAATGAACGAATTCTTTCCGTATTCAAACTATATTGTTAACCAATACTAATGCACATTTTCAAAAAAATGCAAACTACTCTAATTAGGGCGTGTCCGCCGACAGCTGCGTGGACACCACAGCATATCTCTTTTGTATTTGAATATCTCTGTTCTGGACGCAATCTATTGGCGCCTATTACCTCGCCTACGCGCGTATGCTTACTCGCGTAACGATTCTCGGCGAATGCGCTGCGCGTATCTGAATGCACGTACTAAGGTCAATTTCATCTTACTTCGGTTACAATTGAAGATTTTTAATTGCCGAAGTTCTTTCCCGAATAGAAAAAAAAACAATGTTATTAGCCTTTCTTTGTGCCTTACCCCGTTACCTACTAATAAACGTTTTTTTTTTAAATTTCATACAATCGAGAAACAACCATTTACCCCACATTAATGGTTGTTCAACAGTTTTTTCTTAAATTTTAAAACATTTTTTGAAATTGTTATCTACTATTCGAATGGTTTAAGAAAAAGTTATATAGGTTTATGTTTTCAGTGAAAAAAACGCCATGAAATTCTAGAAGTTACGCATTTTGTGATAACGCATCACTTTTACACCGAAAGGGCACCTTTGAAGTGTCGGTTATTTTGCAAAAGCGATGAAGCAAAAACGATTCAATCACATTTCGTTTAATTATCTTGAATAAGATAAATATCTTGTGAACAAAAAAACTATAAAATAAGCGATGAACTGATGAACCCCGTACTGATTTTTATTACATTTTTGTAAGGCTAACAAAATTATTACATTCATAAAAAAATGCTACATGGTTTCATTCCGGAAATATTAAACATCGTTTTTGTGAAAAAACAATTTCCCCTCAAGTGCTGTTTCGTTTTCCTGTATTCCAAATAAGAGCCCGGCTTTGCTCCTGTCGTTTGTTCCGTGGGCACATTTGATAGGATAAATTGAAGTCGAAATGTCAATTTCTTTGAAATTCATATTAAATTGCACATCTCCATGCCAAACCGTTCTCCTGAACGTTTACCAAAACAAAACATAGGCAATGTCAAGTTAAACGATTTTCTCTGCATAAATGCAATGAAAAATACATCCAATAAACCAAAAATAAAATTATTGTAACTGGCTTCGCCGGATATTCAACAAAAAAATGTTAATTTGTATTCGTAATAAACAATTGAAAAAAGAGCCTGTTTTTTAAATATATCGATTTTTTCGATTAACTCTTGGAAGTGTAAATTAACCCATTTCCCGAGATCCGATCGAGCTGTAATTCAGGAGATAGATTCATGGTTGTTCATTTATTCCTCTTTCAAGAAAACAAAATCATAATTCAAATTGCTGTATTTAATAGAAAATATAATATTCGTGAAAGCAAATCCATTTTATTTTAAGCTATCTGAGGTCCCCGGCGTTGCCCGGGCTTTACTTGGAGTTTTTCAAAATCAGATATAGACGGTAATTTTTATTTCATTTTGAACGTCATTTGCCTAAAAAAATTATGAAGAGGTTCGAAATACCGCTTTATGGATATGGAATAGAGGATGGGGGTAGTATTTCGAAATTTTAAGTAGACAGTTACCTTCCTCTTGTTTTGAAGGTCAAGTGTGCAAAATTTCATCAATCTCAGAATAAAACAGTATGACAGACGGCCGGCGTAGTGCAGCGGTAAGGCGCTTGACTCGCATTCCGAAGGTCGCGGGATCGAATCCCGGCGTTGAAAATAAATTCATTTAAAATAATATATTGTATATTTGCGGCACGTTCCAGAGTGGAAGATACTCTCAGTATCGCCCTGGTGTAAGAACACCATTCAGAATTGAAACGTTGCTTGAAATGGCTTCTGCCATGTTTGGTGACCAGATCTGAATAGCCAGTTACTTTTCCCCACCTTCCTCTTCCCTATCTCCTTCCCCTCCCCACTGCCTTCAGCCTCACAACATACCCCATTGGGGATGCCATAGTCCCACTGGCTCCAGACGGGAGCAGTTGGGACTCTTGTGCGGTATTCTTGTAAAAAAAAATATTACTAACAATATCGGAACGAAAACAACTGATAAATTATATTTTCCAAAACTTTCATTTTCAGCCCCTGTTTTCGCATCTCTCTCCGCCGGAAGCGTGTACCTATCTGCGGGTAAAACTGTAAACGGCATCAACCCCGACAGCATTGTGACGAGAGGCTTTGCGGAAATCATCTTGGGTACCAAAACCTTTGACAGCCTCGCTACTGTAAACCTGGTTACTGACAGATTGGGCAAGGTAAAAGTGTTAAACTGTTTTGTACTGGATGATTTTACCGTGTGTAAATTCTGGCATCTGATGAACCTGTTTAATAATTAAATTATGTATATCACGAACATTTTAGAAGGCTCTCCCAAAATTAATTTGATTTCCCTTTCTTGCATCACGCCTTCATATTAGCATACTCGCTAAAAATTATCATTCGTGAACATAAATCCAAAAACCTCACTAAAAGATCCTGTGCTGAGGCGAACTGGGTGTTGGATAGACGGTTTTCAGCAACTTCTACATTTCAACTTCATGGTTTGATTTGGGTTTTTTCAGTAACTTCTGTGACGATGTTTTTAAAATAATTTATTTAGCCAAGATTTGATTTTTGTACATTAGCACCACATAGGAGGCCCTGTGTCCTTCAAAAAATCCCTAGGGGCCTATGTCATCTATGGGGATGCCGTGTAGAGGGTCTTTTTGGGAAAGGAATGAGAAGAAATTCCGGGAAGGATTAAGGTATGAGGTGTGGGTGGGAATCTGGGAGTCAATGTGTCCAAGAGTTACAGACTTAACAATCCATCCCTCTCGCTGCGGTGCAAGGTTATGGGACGGGAGAGTCTGGCTGGAGAGGCCTAAGTTAGGTCTCCCTTAATCAATCTCTCGCGATGCGGCCTGCAACGCAGAAGGAGGGCAAATGCATTGGTCGCCAAGACCTAACCCGCCTTCCAAATTGATGGTTTTAATGTAGCTATTTTATGTTTTAATTTGGTTGAAATTGGTCGGGAGTTTGTTCTCTTTACATTCAAAAATATAAAGCTTCTTTGTTCAAAATATTAAATTATTGAAATATTTAACAAAATATTATGCTATTGTTATATGGTGGACATCACTTGTGATTATTATATTTTTATCTAATTAAATGAAGACAATATTAGCGAAACTCAATCGAAAATCTGGAAACAGAAAAATCAGAAAAAGATATTGGCACCTCTCGGGATTTGTAACCCAGGACCTTCGGCTTTCTGGACCACTGCGCCAAGGTGTCGATATCCGATTCGGTGATTTTTAACTATACCTTACTTCGACTAAAAATCACCAACATTATCTTCATTTTCTTAAGTTAGAAAATTAAGTATATTTTTAATTACGATCTCTCTCTAAAATATATCTAATGTCAAAGTCAGAAATAATAAAGTTGTATTATAAAACAGTTACAAACGTTTCCTATAAGTCATCCACATTAAATAATAAATTAAACAAATCCTAAGTGTATTCAGCTTCTCTATTTGCTTAGCTCTGGTTTAAGCCACAGCTTTTTTTTCAGCCATATTTTGAAGTAAGTACAATCAAAACTGAAAATATGATTAATCAAACAAATATGCGCAAATTATAAATTCATCGCTGAACTGTTCTAAAGTCTAGGAGTCTAAACTTAAACGCCCTGTTTGTCGAAATGTTTGTCCATTTGTCCCACCCCCGCCCTACCTTGAGCCGCCCCACCCTGAACCGCCTCGCCCGGGGGCGGTAGGGCGGTAAGTGCCGCTCGAATCGTATTGTTCCAAACTTTAAACAAAGACGTAAAAGTGACAACGCCGCCACAGCTAAACGAATCAGCCTTCCGATTGAACGAATCGACACAATAAAGATATCCAACAGATTAATTCTATCGGATTTGATAATTTATTACGATTTTGTCTATCTGCAAGAGAGAGATCTTTTTAGAAAATAAAATGAATTAGTTTTTTTCTTATAATTTTTTTTTTATTCTACGTAAGAGTTCCAGAGGTGGTAGATCTATAGTTTTGTACTAAACTTCAATTGTAATTTACAAATATCTTTAAAAACATTCGTAATGTATATGTCATAGTCAAAGATCGATAAGTCTCTTCGCGGAATGACTGGTTTATCCTAGGTTTGACCAAAGCCTAGACTAGTCTGACTTCAAGTCAGACCTGAGGATTGACTAGTCAAATCTAGGAGCGTTGGAGCTTCGAGGATTGACTATAACATATACAATACACCAAACTCGAATTCCTAAAATCTGATATGCCATAGTCTACTGGCTCTAGGCAGTAGAGACTCTTGTGAGGCATTACTTAAAAAAAGTATCTAATGGGCTGACACAAACATGGATGGCACCATGCCAACTTGAATTAAATATTATGAAAAACCAAAAAACCGCATGCGTTCCATAAAAACCATAAAAAATCTAAACTAATGCAATCAAATGTTGAACTCAGGCTTTCGACTGGTTCCATGCCAACTCCGAATCAAGTTTAATAACTTAAAGTAACCTACTTAATCAAATTTTTATCATCACTTTTTATGGCTTTTCTGAGGAGGTTCTGAATTGATTTCTTTCTGAGTTGTCCGGTCATCCATTCGGTTCCATGCCAACTCAGAATCAAGTCAACTCAACACCTCTTTGAAAAGTCACTAAAAGCTATGAAAAAAATAAATTTAAAATAGCCATTAACCCTAACCTTACGAAACCTACTTAACCATTTTTTTTAATTTTTTTATCATCCCTTTTAATTACTTTTCTAAGGGGGTTCTGAGTGGTCCGGTCACCCTTTCGGCTATACAGGTGACTTCTTTAACCTCCGCAACATTCAGAACCGTAATATTCCTCGAAAGCATTAAAATATAGATTTCTGCTATGGAAAATGGGTACTGATTTGTTTACTGTATTACTACAAGCCATATTTATTTTTGTAAAATAAAATGATCGACATTTACAGCGAAAACATAATAAGCAGAAAAAATATTATTTTTGCCAGTATATTTCATAAAATCTTTGCGTTCGTAGAGAAAACAGGAAGCAGTTTGCTCACAATATGAATACTACACCTTTTATACCATTGTTATTTGACCTTGGGTTTATTTTTAGGAAAAACTCACCCCGTGGATAGAACGAGCCATAAATTTTGAAACTCCGACAAAGAATCTAAAAGCCATAAGTAATGTTACTATTGTAAATCTCACTGCGAAGAAAATCAATGGATTTGATGTTGCTGAATTAATGGATTCCACGTTCCAACTCGGAATTCATTCCGAAGTTAAAGGTAATAATAGTAGTTATAACTGGACAATACATCCAAATTGATCGAACCGAATAAATTTTCTAAAGCACCGATGGTACCGGCTTACCTGTATAAATACGAAGCTACAAAATTTCTCAACGACAATGAAAAGGATAATTGCTTCAATAAACGGAATTGAGTGTTTATGGTAGGAGAAAGTTAGTTATTCAAGTAGATTGGTTTGAATGTAGGTACAACATAAACCGGTGAATGGAATTTTGATAGATTGGGCCCGCAAAACGAGGTTAATAAAGATTTTGTTGGTGATTGCTTTGTGTAGCCTTTATAGGTCTAAGGATTGATTTGGTTAGATTGTGAAACTTTAATTTTTGATTTAAATGTTGGCTTATTTTTAATTATTTATTTAAACGCCATAAAATAGCTTTTACATTCGAGGGGTACGTGAGATTACACAGTGGTACACATGAGGGTATCAGTATTTGATAACAAATTAAGAATGTACCTTAAACAAAGTGTGTATGATAGAAGCAAGTATTTAGGTATAGGATACTAGTAGTAGTATAGTGTTACTATTGGGTAACTAAACTATTTTTACTATACTAAAAAAAGAATTTTATGAACTCTTAAGGTAAAGAATGTTATATAATAACGGAGAACATTTTATGCAAAATAAAAATATGAAAATAAAGGTGATTTGTTAGAAAAGTTGTCAACATCGATTATAGTCGTATCTATTCATAATTCGTATTTCATTATTTTTTTTTTAATTTATACTGATTTATTTTTGAGTTAATTTGCCGTGTTGCGCTACCTCCTTCTTTAGCCAACGTTAATAGTACATTAGTACAATATATTTTTATATGGTTTTCTGCATTTAGTTTTGGTGTAAATGTCAATTCCTGGGTACCAATAACTATTGAGCTAGCCCCTTCTTCTTTTTTAATTTCAATTTGGGAGGCGGGAATGGGTACCGCCACCCCGGGAACCTTTATTGGATAACCAACACCTCTGCCACAGGTCACCCCAAGTGGTTCGCTACGTTTGGTGATTTAGCAGGGGTGCCCGGGTCCATGGGGTGAGGTTTGTCTAAGTCTTGGAGGTGCATGACCTGGACACACTGAACCCCATATTCCTACCCACCCCTTAAACCCTTTTCCTTCCCAGAAATCTCCACTCCTTCCTTTCCTTTAAAAAAACCCTCCACACAGCATCCCCAAATATGACATCGGCCCTGAGGGAAATTATTTTCCTCTGGGCCTCCTGTGTGGAGCTCATGTAAAAAAAAAAAGATTTTTGTTAATTTCAATTGCCTCCATGCATTTTGAGTCTTCTTGAGGTGAGCTCCATGCATGTTGAGTCTTCTCAGGAATTGTGGAACAATTCCAAAGTATATGACGGTTTTAATTAAATTCTTAAATTCTTAATCAATTAAGTTTTCCATTTTGTTCTGACGATGACAAGGCTTTTCTAAAACTAAACTAAAGTCTGAATAAATATGATTATAAGGAATGTGTTTTATTTTGCATTATTTAATAAACATGATAGTGCACTTTGTTAATATCATAAAATATTTTTAAACGTTAAAATGGGCATCTAATGAAACCGTTATTATCTTTATTCCAATCTTGTTTTCACATCTTTCTTCAGGAAATGATACAGCTCACCTTGTCCTTTATTGGATTTGTGACTGGACAGGGTTGAAGTACATTTTTTTACCAAATTCCCTATGGCGTTTTGATGCATTAATTGGTCATATTGTTCACACTAATTTATTTGTGTTTTCAGGAAATCTCCGATTTTTATCTGATCTCGACGTCGATAGTCTGAAGGCGGAGTCTCTGCAGGGGAAGGCAGTGGATAAGTTCCTAACTAAGACTACAGAGCAGATCGTTTCTTCTGATCTGACTTTCAGAAATATCCTCGTTGGAGAACTGGATGCCGATAAAGTCAATGGAATAGATCTCGGAAAGGATGTGGCACTAGTCGGGAAGCATAATGCCATTAAAAGTTAGTTAAACTTTTCACATACTACGTAATTATTAAAAATTCTGAATAAATTAGACATTGAAAAAAATAGCTTGTTAATGGAAATCAATATTATTAAGATGTAGAAATCTGTAAACACAAAATTTTGATCGGTTAATCGATGTATATAGCTTTGTAGATAAGCTTATAGACTAAATAATTAATGTTATACATAACTATTACATTGTACATTACCTACAGAGTACGATAATTGATTTTTGAAAGTAATTGAAAGAAATACACAAAAAAATATTTTAAATACAAATTTTGCGGACTGTGGAAATGGTTAAAACTTATAGAATTATACAAAATAATATTATTAATTTAAAATAAAACAATAACTTTGTATACACCACTTTTATATTTATACTTTATGCCGACCGGGTTTCGCTACAACCGTAGCTTCATCAGGGCAGTATAATACTCTAGTTAATACTCTAGTTAGTACTCTGGTTAGTAGAGTATTATACTGCCCTGATGAAGCTACGGTTGTAGCGAAACCCGGTCGGCATAAAGTATAAAAATAAAAGTGGTGTTTACAAAGTTATTGTTTTATTTTAAATTAATTATGTCACATCATAAAGTATCCGCTTCATATGAACAAAAAAAAATAATATTATGTTTTCACAAACCGTTCCAATTTGCATAAAAGTGGAGTAAGAAAATATTTTCTACGGGCTATCACTGAAATGAGAATTTCGGAAACTATTTTTACTATATTAGTATACTCGAATATGGCCTTGAGATTATCAATATTTGAGTATCGACATGAATTTCCATTCAAAGTTTAATGTACAAGATTCCTAGAAACGCGTGTTAAATTATATCGCATAATTTAATGTTGCAAACTGAACAACCGCGATATTTGTGAACCGTATCTACATTGTACTACGTAAAACCGCCCATCAAAGCTCTTCAAGCTTTCGTCCCATTTAGCGGATGAAGTAAGTAGTTATTATCCACTCCCATCTTGGTAAGCTTCAAATGCACTATCATTAAGTCCCGATAATAATTATTGTAACACAAAGCAAGACATAGATGTAGATTCATGTACTTCTGTTATTTAAAGTTGTACACAAAGCCTATTTTGTGTTTACTAGCGGGTTCGAAAAGGACCAAATAGGAGAGAGATGGAAAAGATATCTCGAAATGCTGTACAATGGAAAGGGAAATAATGACAACGAAACATTGATAGAAAGAGAAAACGAGGTAGACGAAGATGATTTGGGAGATCCAATCACTAGAGAAGAGTTTGACCTCGCACTGAAAAATCTCAAAAACGGGAAAGCACCCCATATCGATGACGTTCCGGCTGAACTAATTAAGCCAGCAGGAAAAGGAACTATAGATGCCCTGTTTAAAATGATACAGACAATGTATAAGACTGGAAAGATACCAGAGGATTTCGAGAAATGCCTAATTGTCGCATTACCAAAGAAGGCGGGCACGACAAAATGTGAACAGCACAGAACTCTTAGCCTAATATCCCATGCCTCAAAAATATTGACTAATATCATCCTAAAAAGAATCGAACCAAAAGTAGAGAACATCCTTCCCGGAGACCAGTTTGGCTTTAGAAGAGGTGTAGGAACCAGAGAAGCAATATTGTCGCTACGAATACTATTAGAAAAAAGAATAAAAAGAAACCAAAACACATTCATCGCATTCATAGACCCGGAGAAGGCTTTCGACAAAGTAGAATGGAAAAGACTCTTCGAGATTCTGAAGAGAATTGACATCAAATATAGAGATAGACGAATAATCCAGGCGCTATACAAGAATGAGGCCGCTATAATTAGATGTGACAATGATACAAAAGAAGCCAGTATAAGACAAGGGGTGAGACAGGGATGCTCTCTGTCACCTGTTCTTTTTAACGCTTATATACAAAGTGCGATTGACGACTTGAGAGAGAGAATGAGTCACAGAAAAGGTGTAAAGATACACGGGCAAAAGGTGGATATGATAAGGTTTGCTGACGATATTGCTATGGTTGCTGAAAGCGAAGAAGAACTCCAAGAGGCCTTAACAATCATGCAAAGCATTCTTCAAAACAATTACAACATGAAGATAAATAAAGACAAAACAAAGCTGCTGACTGTAGGCCGAACGCAACATCAGATGAGAGTAGAGATGTCAGGAGTTCCACTAAAGAACACCAAGGAGTTTGTCTACCTCGGGAGTAAAATAACATGGGACGGTCGGTCTAAGAGCGAGGTCAACAGCCGTATACACCAGGCTAGGCTTGCATTCAATAAAAGGTCGAAAATAATAGAATCAAATAATATAGACCTGAAACTGAGAATACTCCTCATCAAGACCTATGTATGGAGTATCTTGATGTACGGCTGTGAAACATGGTGCCTATCCGAAAGAGATAAACGGAGACTAGAGGCTTTTGAGATGTGGTCCTATAGAAGACTATTAGGAATTTCCTGGAGAGACCACGTAACAAATGAAGAGGTTCTCCAAAGAATCGAAGGAGGAAGGCACCTGCTCAGGACCTTGTCCGAAAGGCGCGCAAGATGGATCGGCCATGTAATAAGACAAGAAGGCCTCTTGCATGCCATAATGGAGGGTATGACCGAGGGGACAAACGCTAGGGGACGCCCACGCCGAGAGTACCTGGAGGACCTGCTGGTGGACGTGCGCTGCTCATCATATGCAGACTTCAAAAGAGCCGCACAAGACAGGGAAGAGTGGAAGAAACGAATAGATGACATTGCTGCAAACCAATCTCAGGATTGAAACCAGAGAGAGAGAGCGGGTTTACGATTGAGATTGCTTAGGCTTAGAGAAAAAAAATTAGCGTGTGATACTTTTCGCTGAGGGATATTATTTGCTTGTAACGATCTGTCATTTTATACTTATATGTTCATGACGCGGTAAGTTTAAGGTCGTAAAAAAAAGACATATTCAAGCAAAATAGTTTTTTAAATTTTTTATTTTAGTAATTTATACATTTAAGTTTACAAATTTCAAATTAATTATAATATTTTATAACGCAAACTACATTTTTTTCTAATTTTATGTAGCTCCCACGATACATCTTGAACTTTCCAATTGGTGTGGACTTTAAAGTTTCTGGTAGCGTGTTATACATATCTTCATTCCTTTGTTCAGTAAACTGTTCTGCGTATTCGCTTTGTCCTTTTTTTGTTATCTGATTTCTTGACACATCCTTGTGTTATGTCTGTGAATGTCCTTGTTATAGAAGTATTTTGGTAACAGATTGTTTACTATTTTGTGTATAAATATCATCGTGTTCATGGTCAGCATCTGTTTCACAGTTAGCCAATTTAGTTCATTTAGCATTTTAATTACTTTCGAAAATCTGTTTCGTTGGTGTGTTATTCCCATTGCCATGTTTTGGAGAAATTGTAACTTATTTTGTTCTCGTTCGTGAAAGGGATGGTTGAGCAGTAGTTAAAGCGTGGAGCAATAATTGAATTGTAAATGGTGATTGCAGTTTTTTTTTTTTTAATTTTGTCTAATTCTTTCCAAAAAATAGTTCATTAACCTATTGCGGAGAAGGTACAATGTCATAAAACGATGTAAAAATAATGCACCTGCAATTATCGAAATAACTAAATAATCCACCGGCAATGCTACGAATTTGCATAGCAACATTTAAATTTGGACCTACATTCAACTTGAAATTTTGTTATTTTTTTTATTTCTGTAGCATCCCAACAAAAACTAAATTATTATATATATATATATATTTTTTTTTTAATGTTTGGATTAACTTAATGAATAAAACTTCAAAGTGTAATCTTTAATCATTTCCTGTGTTCAATTCCTAGAAGTGACAGTATCTTTTTCATAGTTTTTGTTTCAAATTTTCGTTTGAGAGTCGCTAATATTGTCTTCAATGATTATATATGTATTTATAAATTATTTTGAAAATACAAAATTATTATAAATTTTTATCCATCCAGTCTACCACTACAAGCAAGTACCTTTATTTAAAGGGATGATAATTTGAAGGGAAATACAGGCTTAGGATGAGTGAGAGCCGCCGATGGTCAAAAATATTTTCAAAATGAGAAAGGCCAAAATTGGATACCACAAGGCACATAAAAAAGAAAAAAAGGCAGAAGCTCTCAAAAAAATACTGAAACGGTTAATTGTTCTAAATTTTCCAGCACCAACCACATTATTCAACTTGGACGTCAGTAATGACCTGTTGCTGAACTGTGGCTCGGACAACCAAAGTTTCTGCAACATAGTGGCCACGCGTGCAGAGGACTTGTTGCAGATTTACAACGGACCCGTCACCATCCAAGGGTCGGTCTCCGTGCCCGACCTCAAATTTGGACGAAACGCTAAACTAAATATCGGCGGGGAAGAGTTTCATACTGAAGTGCAGAGATTGTTCTGGATGAATGAAAAAAGTCAGGTAAGAATTTAAAATAACAAAAAAACTTAAATATTTGAATTTATAACTGTTTTGTGACGGAAAATAATGCCGCATTGTAACTGAAAATTTATGAATTTTCTATAGCTCGCCTGTTCGCTATTTCCGTACATTCATTAAAAACCCAACATATGTACACGATTGATTTGATGATTTTTGTAATTAGTTCGCTGGTGTACAGTGTATGTGGGTTTAGTCGGATTACTTGAAATGACATGACTAGATCTGAATAGCCAGGTACGTTTTCCACATCTCCTTCCCCTCCCCACTACCCTCAGTATCACACCATACCAAAATTGGGTATGCCATTGGCACTCACTGGCTCGAGACGGTTGAGTGCAGTTGGGACTCTAGTGTAATTTTCAGATAAAAAAGTTATACTCAAGTAAAAATCTTTTACGGTTTTTTTGTTAAACCGACTGCACGTATAAGTATGTCGTATTTTGTATTGCCGCATGCTTCTTCGGAGAGTCGAAATTATTGTTAGTAAAAATATTTTTACAGCGGATTTTCGCTAAAGATGCCTTCAGATATAAGTACATCGACTTTGGTTGTACGGCCGTATATCCTCTTTAGATACTTACCTGTAGAAACAATCTTCTAAAGGATCAGGTCGGATCAATTGTCGCCGGATCAAATGTCCGCCGGATCAAGTGTCGGCCGGATCAAATGTCGGCCGGATCAAATGTCGGCCGGATCAAATGTCGCCGGACCAAATGTCGCCAGACCAAATGTCGCCGGACCAATTGTCGGGTCACCGTATAAACACAGTAGGAAGGGCTAACTTATTTCTTTCATAATTTTAATAAATTCACAAAAAATTGCCAAAGTTGCTTCTAAAATCATGAAAATTTTAATTTTTTAATAGCCCACATATCATAATTTAAAACGTAAGTTTTGTATGAAAGGGGCCGCGCAGTGTTTCCTCTTCACCTCCTCTCCCAATCTGTGAATCTCGCGGGCGCAAAGGCTGTGGGCATTATAATAGTAAATTGATTCTACATATTTTTTAACTTTTAGGTTATTCCGCAAGATGTTGTCTTTACCAAAGGCGTCTCAGCTCCTCAAGTTATTGCCCAGCGGCTCAACGATCTTCCGGTGGATGAAATCCTCTCGTCAACTTCTAGGACCAACGGAAACGTTTCTCTTCATTTTGAGGATGCTGTATTTCAGAGAGACGTCAATATCTTCGGAGGAGGTGACTGCATCATGATTGGAGAGATGGATAGATCAGCTATTAAAAAGACAGGAAGGTAATTACGAAATGTATCATAACTAAAAAAATGACAATCAGTATCGGAAGGTGATTTAGGATAAAAAAAAATTAAAAAGGATCGAACTTGTCATCAGTAATTAAACCTGAAAACCAAAGCAAAACGACTCTTTTCTGATTCTCTGCTTTTAAAATTCTTCTTTCACATGCATGCAATGTTTTATAAGTATAGACTTATTCCGACTCTAGATTGAAATATGTATAATATGACTTTTTTAATCATAATGAGGTTCTTGAAACGTCCCGGATTTAGGTTTTTCCATTCCAAAATATAAAAAAAAAATTGTCAAAAATATAGAAAAAAAATCTGGAGAGGGACACCCTAATCACCTAGCGGTATGAAATATACTTTACGACCAATTCTCATACCTACCAAATATACCTACATAAAAAAATATCATAAAAATCGTTTCGGAGGAGAAACACCGTAACACGCGATTTTTATGTATTTACGAAAATTCATTTTAGGTTTCATCAGAGGTACACATATTTTTTTATTCTCTTTTAAAATACTGTGAATATATAACTCAATTTAGAAACTTCTAAATTTCATATTAAGTTTCTTAAATTTAGAAAATGGGTTAAATGTATATTCACAGTATTTTAAAAGAGAATAAAAAAAAAAAACAAAAAAAAAATTAATTAATCAATTAATTAAATTATTCTCTTTTAAAATACTGTGAATATACATATAACTGATTTTCTAAATTTAAGAAACTTCTCAATTTCATATTAATAAAATTACAGCGATTTGAATAGTTATCATTTTTATAAAAGCAGTAAATTTTGATATTTTTCTTCATCATTAACTCAAAAACCGACTTTTTGACGGATCGTTGTCTTTATGAGGTTCTTTTAAGGGTTGAAATATGTTATCCTGACACTACTACAAATTTATATTCCACAAATTTCTAAATTCCTTTGGACTCCAGTCTCTTTTCACCCTTCCCCTGCCAGATCCATGCATCACTGTCACATATTACAAAAATATGTTGTAGAACTAAATCGTGAACTGCCACTAATTTTCTTTGACAGCTTTTAAGTAATTTGTTCTGAACCTTGGAAATTATATTATGAGATTTTTTCCAGCAGAGCTACTTGAAAATAAAACTCTTCGAAAGGTTTTAAGCGTGCGAGAATTAAATTGGCCTTGAATTTTTAACTTGTTTTGTTGGCTTCCTGTGGTGTTTTTCCACTACGAGGACATTGGACGTGACAGCTACTTTCGCACGCGCTGTAGCGAACCTTTTTTACATAATTATAACGGCAATCTTATTAGACTTTTTTCTCAAACGTTGTATTACGAATATAATTATATAACGTTTTAGTCATTGTTGGCAGTAGAACCAATGTCGTTAAATTTTATCATTTATTGTCTTAGAAAATTAAGACAAAATGTGTCAATTTTTAATTCAAACATAATTCATATTTGAATAAGCTGTGTTTATGGACGAAATAAATACTCAAATATTATTCATATACGCTAAAGGTACGTTTATGGACGAAATAAATGTAGGACCGGGCGTTGATTTCATGTATAAGTTGTGTCGAATAGTACATTCTACATCACGAGTTCGAATAAGACAACCCTACGCTTACTCGCTTACACTAATCACAGTAATGGCACGATCACTATGGTGACCGGCCAACTAAGAATGAAACCAACACCGAAACACCGAAAGGTCATTAAGAGTGATGATAAAAAAATATAAAAAAATGGTTAAAAAGGTTAAGTTAGATTAGGGTTACAGGCTATTTTTTCATTATTGTTTCTTTTGCTGGCCATTTTAGAGCGCTAAATTTTAATGTTGTTGATTAGAATAACATATACCGCAATCTTTTTTTTCCAAACTTCTGTTTGTATATTACATCCTTTTTAAATACTGGAGCTTTTGCGTCAATTTTTTATTTTGTAGTTTCAAAAAGATAACTCTCCCGAAGGGGTAGGCTTATGTAGGACGTATGATGAACTGCTAAACAATTCTGTCTAGAATCGCACTTCTTGCTTCATTCACATTCATACATGAACTCTAACTTACTCCTCTATTGATACGATCAGACTGTTTATATAAGTATTTGATTTGGATGATCGCCCCATGTCTTCTAACGGCGCGTCCCAACATCTTTTTCTATGCATTAAAGTCGTATGATATATTCTCGTTATTTCTCGTCTCCATTTCCTATATAGATATCCTAATTTAATGAATAATAATATGTAGAATAATTTTCTTGGTTAACCCGCGTAACGTAGAGCTTAAAAGGACTTTTTAATTCCTGTCGTTTCGTACAGATCTGACTGTCCATCTTCAGAGGCCTTATGTCTTGAGTTTTGTCTCAAACTGATCGCTTTCGCATGTCTGTTCGGTCCAGAAATCAAAACCTAAGTAATGAATGTAGAAATTCGTGAAAGGGCGAGTTGAGGCAACTACCCAAATAAACACCAAGAATTTCATCCCAACAATTTATTTACGTTGTGCCTTTAACAATTACTTGAACTCCCACTTGATTTAAATAGAAGGATTAACCCCCCCCCCATACTGCCTCCAGAATCTAGATCTAATATTAAATTCACATTTTATCATTAAATTTGTAATATCTTCAAGAATTTTTGCAATTCAAACTGCGAAACCTAAATATTGACAAGTTCCAAATTCTGTCCCCTAATAGAGTGTGGGCTGAATAAATAAGTACTATTGTGATACCGCCCACGTTCCAAACGAGTGAAAACACTGGGAAATATATAAAATATTTCCGAAGTCGAAAACTTCTTCAGTGAACACAGGTTAATGTTTCTCAACATTTTAATTTTTAAACTGACTAGGACAATCCTGTGTTGAGGGAAATGATTTGAGAGTTGAAGTTGCATACATGAAATGCATGACTAATACGTGTATTTTACATGGTTAAAATTTTTCTTGAGAAAGTTGTTTTAATGACGAGTTATGATGAATATGAATGTGAACGAGGCAAGGAGTTTGTGCCAAGACTGAGCTGTTCTCTCTGCCTACCCTATAAGAAACGGCGTGATGTAGTTAGTTGAGTGTGAGTATTTAGACAGAACAATTCAATAGAATTTTCCTTCCAAGAGCATGTTTTTTTACATTAGCTCCATATAGGAGGCCCTGAGGAAAATACTCAGGGCCTATGTCATATTTGGGGAGGCAGTGTGAAGGGTTTTTTGAGGAATGGAAGGAGATGATGTTGTTGAATCTGGGGGTTAGTGTCTAGAATCCATCCATCCCACTGCGGTGTAAGGCGATGCTGCGAGAGAGTCCTGCTGGAGAGATCAAACGGTCTCCCTCAACCAGTCTCTCCCGATCCAGCCAGCCACACAGGTGGGCAGATGCATCCAATATCAAGTCCCAGAAAAACCTCGCCCCATGAACCCGGGCGCGTATTTACAATCCCTACCGCGTTTCAGTCGCTTTAAATTTTCAATATCAAAATTTAAATATTTAGAAATAAAATTATTAATTTCTAATATACACATTGGAAAGATTATTTTATCTAGATTTTAGAACAATTTTTGTTTTTGCAAAGTGATAAAAAATTATCAATATAGAGCTGTATTTACAATATATGGGAATAATATTAAAATTTAAATATTTAGAAATAAAATTATTAATTTCTAATATACACATCAGAAAGATTATTTTATCTAGATTTTAGAACAATTTCTGTTTTTGCAATGTGATAAAAATAACCAATATAGAGGTGTATTTAAAATGTAAATTGTCGTTACCGCGACTGAATCGGTATAGCAAGTATAGTAACCTGCAAATCGGTATAGTAACCTGCAAAAATTGTATTAAAAAAATATCCTGCTTTAGCAATTTAAAAATACACACATGTTTGAAGAACGAATAAGCACTAGAGCCTTAAGAGAGTCAAATGTAAAATCCTTTAACATCCCAGTTTGTCAAACCTCTTATGGGCAAAGAAGTTTTAAATATAATGCAACAAAGCTGTTCAATTCTCTACCTCCTGAAATTAGAAACACGCAATCCAAAAATGCATTTAAAAGTAAAATCATTGATCACCTCAAATAAACATTACCATCACGAGTATTTAATAACATACTTACCTTTATACCTACTGTGTGTATATATATGTAACCATGTAGCTACTGTAATCTTCTATATATATGTAACATACTTGAATTGTATATTTAAAGAAAAAAAAGATTTTATATCAACCTGTCACTTTCATAATATTTTTCAAAATATTACTTAAACAAAATCATAGATAACCACTCTGTAAATTGCCATCTCAACACAGGCGTTTCACACCTAGTGAGATGGGCAATACGTCACTATTATAACCAAATGTAATATGAAAATAATGAAATAAAATAAAAAAATAAAATAAGTTTTGTAAATACGCAACCCGGACACCCCTGCTAAGTCACCAAAAGTAGCAAACCACTTCTGATGACCTACGTCAGGTCAGGTTGGTTATCCAAAAAAATGATCTCTTCCCGAAGTGAAAATAATAACAATAAATTTTTTGTAGGGACTACAAAAGTTGAATACTTAGTTACATGTTTTCCTCCACACAGTGTTTTCGATACTAATGTTCAATCCTTATTCTCTTTATGAAGATCCTCAGCACTTTATCCCGAAAATCACCAGCTCCTGAAGTTTTCTTTTATCAAATTTATACGTAATACAACAAAAAAATACCTTATATAATGAATAAAAAATCACTTTGTTTAAACCACTATTTTTAAAACAAATCAACATGTTTCGACAACAATGTTGTCTTCATCAGGATATGTTACTATAAACATGTTGATTTGTTTTAAAAATAGTGGTTTAAACAAAGTGATTTTTTATTCATTATATGAAAAATGATACCACAAAGTTATTTTGCAAAGTTCGAAGAAAAAATACCTTTTTTGACCCCATTTAATCTTTCCTACAATATAATATGTGTTTCTTAGTGTTACGCCCTGTATATTTCGGCTGGAGCGTTTTGCTAGTCAATGAAACATTTATCAAACATCCGGTTTCCGGTTCTATTACGACTTTATTACGTTTTTTTGTACAAAAACTCCGTCACCATTCACATCTTTCTGAAGGCTACATAAATAAGACGAGATTATTGTTGTGATATCATGTGAAAACATTTGAAAAATCGATTTTATTTTTGTGTGGGAGGTTTTGTATGAATCTGTCCTCTACATAGTAATATGGGCTGAATATTTTTTGTTCATATGATACAACAAAGTAAAGATTTTGGTTTATTGTGTGATAGTAGCCTTAGATGTCAGTAAGGGAGGGTATTTTAAGGAAAAGAAGGAGAGGAACCTCTGAGAAGGAAAAGGGTATTAGTGGTGGGTAGGAATCTAAGGGTCGGTGTGTCCAGGAGTGACGGACGTATGAATCCATCCTTCCCACTGCTCTAAAAATGAAATAAAAACGTGTAAACCTATTAAGTAATTTATTTTGTAGTCAAAATTATTATACCTACTTTATAAACTGATTATTTAAATAATAAATAAAAAATTCAAAAACTTCAAAAATTAAAAAAAAAACACCTCACCCCATGAACCCAGGCACCCCTGCTAAGTAACCAAATATAGCGAACCACTTGGGATTGCCTATGGCAGAGGTTTTGGTCCAATAAATGATTACCGGGGTGGCGGTACCCATGCCAGCCTCCCAAATTGCAAAATAATATATATTTTTTAATTTGTTTAAGTAATTCTGTGTATGTTTGCTAGTATGGAACCCAAACAGCAGTAAGTCTATTCTAGTGTTGATCGTATAATGCAGCTGAATACTGTTTGCATTATTTAAAGTAATTTTAATCCGTGCTGTTTCAAGAATAAGTTTTTTTTTGTAGCTGAAAATGAGTTTTATTTATTTATTTATTTATTACACCCCCTAGTGGGCTTTTCTTATTAATTTTTATTCAACTGGAATGCTTGTTATTTCAGCTTTCGTGTTAAAGGAAAGAAAACATTCGCAGATCAGTTGACAGTTCGATCACTTAGAACCGACATTATGAACGACATCGACATGCGAGACGTTGTTTTGAAACATAACGAAGCAATGCATTTCACAGGTAATTAATAATTAATTAATGACGTTAACAAGTCATGATCGACACTAAAAGAAATACCGTGACTTATAATAGGTACCAAAATCAAAAACCAAAAACAACGTAAAATAATGGTGAATTAGATATTTTATTAAATTTACTACTTTTTCAATGTCAACATTTCAGTCGTGTCATGTTAAAAGTTTCTTTCTTTTAAGAATGAAAAATCATACTTTTAGAAGAACAACACACTTTCCTAATTCAATCCACTGTCTGGAAGGTGTCGCTTATACAATAGCATTGAGTGTGACTATTGCATCCAAAATTGCATGCTTACAATTATAGCTTCAAATGTTTTTGTGTTGCATTTGCACTACGAAATGGTGTTTGCTGGAACTAGGTGATGATAGGTATATTTAGGAAAAACAAGGTATGGTTCTATATTCTGTGGTGATATGCTATGCAAGTACTGCAAAAGCAGTGGTAGTGAACGCAACCGTTCTGCGATGTAAAAGACAATTGACATTCAGTTAGAATACAAGCTATTTCGGCAAGATGTCAAATATTAAACTCGGAGATTTATTAAGGTGTTTTAATGGCGAGGGCGACGTTATTTAGTGGATAACAAAAGTCGAGTTGGTTTTAAAAATTAAAGAAGTAAAGGATGTGTGCGCGATCATCCCGATGTTTCTGGAGGGACCTGCATTTGCTGTCTACAATGAGCTGAGTGCAGAGGATAAGGGCAATGGTGACGCCATCAAATGCAGGTCCCTCTGAATTATTAATGTATTTCTTCACTCCACTTGAGAGCTAGGTTTAATCCCTTCAGGACAGCATCTAGCTCCGCTATGTTAATATGCGCTACATCGGTTGTCTTACGCAGCCATGCGGCGTCTTCAACAGTTCTTCCCTCAATTTCCAAGGTAACTCCAAGGGAGTTAAGGTTAAGTTAAGTTAAGTTATCTTTAAATCGGTATTATGTACTTCCGAGTTGGTCAAATTCCTTCTTTTACTTAAAAACGAGATTATGTACACGATAAAATTTACTTTTCAAAACAAATGCACTCGAATTTTCACAATTTTTCTTGCCATTGTCCCAAATTTCAAATACTTTTCCAGCAATTTGATTTGGTTAGGGAAAGGCAAGGGAACTGGACAAACGATATCGATAAACGATACGGTAGGAACTTAGCGTACTCTTATTTCTAAACCAAACAGTGACCATAAAGACATCTATAGTCTCACATATTTTATGAAGCAAATTAGTCAAATACTAACTAACATGTCACGCAACAACGGCGTTATTAGAAATTTTGTAATTTAAGTACCTTATGTTTTATTCTGTTTCACAAAAATGATATAATGGCTTGTACTAATGTATTATAATTAATTTTATATTTTTCATAAATATTTCTCTTTATGTTTGTGTTGTTTCTATTTATTGTTTAGCATCTCGAAATAATGATAGTTAAACCACAAACTACGCATTTCTGACTGGATTGTTAACACTTAAGCACTTCCCAATGTTAATTTAATGAATAATATTATATTCATTAAAGAATATTTTATGCAATACTCTGTAAATATTCCAAATAATAAATTTAGCCTTTTTAGCATGTTGTACACAATTTAACAAGTTGGTTTTATTAGCATTAAACTACCTACGGAGTTTGTTAAATTGTTTTTTTTTTACTTTCCAGGAGAAATGAGACTCGAAAAGGTCAGACTCACAGGCGACCTTCAATCTTTCTGTGATGTGAAAGCTGAGGTCATTAATGATGTGGTTTGGAAGGATTTTATTAACAATGATGCGGCCAAAGTCAACCTACCCACAAAACTGCAATCTGTTACTTTTCATAGCCCTGTATATGGTAGGTACATAAAATAAAGAATAACACAAGAGGTCTCTGAGCATGTTACGTGATCCAATTTCAGCCTACATTTGCAAAGAAACTGTGTTTGATGATTACGAAAGTCAAATGGGATAATGATGATTTAAAATTTCAGACACGTGTAAGAGAGGGTTCCATGACAGTTGTTGTTCATGACGGTTCCACTGACAATACAATATGGGAAAATACGGTATACCTAATTAAACAAAATATAACTAAGTGACTCCGAAGGGATGTGCAAAGAGAATGTGCCACCGAATATCAAAAGTGTAACATATATTTTCATTGAAATGGTTCAAGGAAAAATCTGCTTTTCTAAATAGTGTGATACAAGCGCTAAGCACACAAAAATCGAAACAGTTTATAAATTCGTTTGATATTCATACCAACTTATTTTTGAGGTTGATTTTACGTTTGAAATTGGTAAATAATTTAGTAAAAATTATAATTTTATAGTAAATATCGTATCGGGGGGCAAACGTCGGCCGATCAACTGTCTGGTCACTGTAAGAAAGACAGACCGCGTGTCAAATGATCTAGAACCAACATGAAGTATGTCAGTAGTACATTTGTTTCCATTCAAATTTGTACGGAAGGCACTTCTAATGTTATATTATTTATAGGCACAATTAGAAAATACCTTTTTTAATGAGGAGCACGCAAAATTTTTCTTGTTTAATAACTATTTTTTAAAAGAAAATTTATCATAGTTGATATATATTTGAAGTCCCGATGTTTACCTTTCCTGGGCTTTACACGAGTTAAAGAAGATTTTTCTGCTTAATATCGACTCTGAAAACACACGAGGAATTAACTCTCTGTTTTTGCGACAATAACTTATTCCTTTTAACATTATGTGCAGTAAAAACACGGAAAAAGAAAATGGTTTGGACATATTTAAACCTGGAAAAATAACAAAAATATTTACTTTTCATACGGTCAGTTTATATGTATCTAACTATCATTTGCAATTTCACAGACGATATCCGGGACGAAATTACCTTCTACCAAAAATCCTTAGCTCTAGGAAATGAATGTAGAAATCAACAGTAAGTAATTCAATTTGTTCCTCACGTCATGGAGCACTAAGCGGTTTTTTGCGACATTAAAACCACTTACTAAGGTACCCACGAGTTAGTGTTCTAGTTACGTCGGTTTGTTAGGAAGTTTGAACTAATTTGCGTTCAGAGATTACAGTTTAAATATATATAGCAACCTATTTGTAGCAGCAAAACATTGAATTCTATTTGCCTTTTGCGCCGAGCCAGGTCCTAGTTTCATGTCCGTTTGAAAGTTACGAACAAAATAAGACCTTGTTAAGGAACATCTAATAACTAACTCGAACAGGTTCATGAAACAGATAAACAAGCATTTCAACAGTTCAAAATGTATTAAAGTAAAGGTTTTGACATGGTAGTTCTGTATAATTACGTTGTACAGTAATATCATCAACAAAGTCAGCTAATTTGAAATAAATTTACTAGCTATCCTACATTTTTATTCCTCAGGTGCCAGCTTCTTGGTTGAAATTCTACTCAGAAGACATCTGTCCTAGTCATTGATGTAATAACTATTGAGTAGCCCTCCCATACCTAATTTCAATCCAAAAGTAACACCACCTATGAGCAAACCCACCTATTTCATAATACCCATCGAATTCCGTCGCAACTCTTGCGTGACGTGGTTGTTTTGCAAGGAAGAAATTAAATATTTTTTGTGTCACTTTTCTCGTTTCGCTACCGTGAACCTATATAGGTATGTTACGTAATTATTTTAAGAATTCATAAAAAAATTAAATCGTCAATACTAAAGTCCGAGATATCCCGTACCTAAAATATTTCTAACTGCTTCAATTTTGTTTTTTAAAAATGATCTTCACAAAGCTAGTGATTCTTGCGATCTTTTGATAATGCACTTTATTTTTAATACATGATTTCATAAAATATTATTTTGGGTCCCGGTGTCCTTTTTTAAGATCCAAACGCCTTGTCTAGATACGAGTATACTTGGTCGAAGGTCCTTCCGTCTTGTGCTGCAGACACTTTTGTGGCAATACTTTCTTTGTCCATCTACAGTTTGTGTTTATGAAACCTGAATGTGTACTTGTCTATAAGTTTAGTACAAAGGAAAAATCCTAAAATCCTTTTTGCTTTGTATTCTTTGGGAAATCTGCAACTACATCTTCCAACCACTTCGTCGTTAGAAATTCGCCTGGCCATCTTTTTACTTGATGTGCATGTGCAAACCATCAAATTCTCACCCTTTAATACATACTCTCACCCGCAATACGTATTGCACGTTAAAACTAGACAATCAGTTTTTCTGATATTATAAAGCAAGTAGGATTCGGTTTGCTCGGGTATTTGTGGCCTGTTCCATGAGGGTTTCTTCAGGAATACTCTTCCCATGTACAAAATTTAAAACGAATAATTTATTTCACTTTTTTAGCTAACACAGTCACCGTTGAAAGTGGTCCGCTCTCCAACATGAGTACAATGATAAACAATTCTCCGAAAAACATTGACGTGACTGTCAGTGGTTCAACATCATTGCAAGATATCTCAGGAGTCCAAGTGGTAAATGACGTCAACTTCCAATCTTATGCTGACATTGTAGTCAGAAAGTCAAATCCTGGCTACGTCAGAGGGCACAAAACCTTTAAAGGTCAAGTCAAGGTCAACAAGAACTTCGATGGAAGAAAACTAAATGATTTCCCGCTAGAGAAATTGAGGAACGAGGCATTGACTAAGTCCGAAGACCAAATTGTCGGTGGAAGACATATTTTTGGCGATTTATTCACCGGTAAGTTTTAATTCACTAAGTCTGAATCGTACAAAAATCGCTGAAGTGCTTGCCTATGCACCGGCTCATATAATCTTCTGTGCTTATATTCATTTTTTAATGTGAATACCGCACAAGATTCCCAACTGCTCCCACCTCTGGAGCTAATGAGACAATGGCATTCCCAATTTCGGTATGTTGGGAGGCTGAAGGTAGTAGGGAATGGAAAGAGAGGGGAAAGAGGATGTACCTGCACGCCTAAAGCCATTTTAAGCGACGTTTCGATTCTGAATGGTGGTCTTACACCAGGACGGTGCCAAGAGTATTTTCCATTCTGGTGCACTCTTACGCACAAAGAAAGATGCTCTTAGTACCGCCCTACTGAAAAACCACAATTCAGAATCGAACGTTACTTGAAATGGCTTTAATGGTAATGTGACCAGATCAAAAGGTCTAGGTACTTCCCAACCTTCTTCTTCCTCTCATCTCCTTTCCATCCCCACTCCCCACTACCCCCAACCTCACAATGTTACCCAATCGAGTATGCCATAATCACAATTACTACAAACTTTTCAAGTAGTTGGGACTCTTGTGCCATATTTAATAAAATATTAAAAACTTAAATTCTCGTATAATAATAAATTCACTTTGTAGAAATGTGAGAAGAGTTGAAAAATAATAATTTATAGTCAGCTAGTTTTATACTTCAAAGAAAAACTATTCCGTAATTGGTTTATTTTTTTAAGTTTGAGACCGCTATTGAATTGTATTCATCCACCCACGAACATAATTATGTGTATCCCTACCTAGTTATGATAATTGCTAATTTAATATGGTTTAATAAAGCTTCTTTTAAAACAATTTTCATGAAAGCTCTGGGTAAATAATGTACAAACTACAATTTACTCCCACCTGAAAGTAATTTATTAGGCGATTTAAATACAGTAAATCAAAGAGAAACGACAATCTGAGGATTTTCAAAAAATAAATTGCTGAATACAGAGGCTTAAATTCCTATCCAAACCAATTTGGTGGTAAATAATACGATATCTCAACAGCTTCCAATTCTTTAGCCATGGTTTTTCAATGGGAAATTAAATTTGTAATGGGGAAATCCTCGAGAAGTCACTCCCAATACTGGCTCGGTATACGGAAATTCGTTTGCATTTCATGATATAGATTTTTTGAAAAAATTACAAGAAAACTTATTTCCTGAATTCGTTTCGATTCTGATTGGTGGCCCTTCACCAGTGCAAAACTGAAAGTAACTTATATTTTTTTTTATTACATTCGAACAAACACACTTAGTTAAAAAATGAATACGTAATATTTAATATTTAGTTCGATGAAGACAATATTAGCGAAACTCAATCGAAAATCTGGAAACAAAAATATCGGAAAAAGATATTTGCAGCTCTGGGACTCGAACTCAGGGCCTTTCGCTTATCGAACAAATGCGCCAACCACTGCGCCAAGGTGTGTATAATAATATAATATCAATATAATATAATATAATATAATATCCGATTTAATCCGATATCGATCCGATCGATAACTGTATCATACTTCGGCTAAGAACCACCCACATTATCGTCATGTTTTACTGGCTACTATCTTTATTTATGATTGCTACATTAAAAACCCCAAAGCGAAAGGTCCTGGGTTCGAGTCCCAGAGTTGCAAACATCTTTTTCTGATTTTTCTGTTTCCAGATTTTCGAATGAGTTTCGCTAATATTGTCTTCATTTAATTAAATATTACAATTTGAGGTTTTACTCACAAAGTTTAAAAATATATATATGTAATGTATGTATTTGCGGACGCTGGGTTTCGAACCTACATCCTCTGAACCCGGAACCAAAAACCTTAAGTGATCGGCATCAATTTACACATCCTTAGAAATTATTTGCAACTAGTTGAAGTCTCCGGCGTTGCCCCGGCTTTAAGTTTTTTTTAAAGCTGTTTTCAAAAGACACAGACATACCGTCCCTTCTTTTTATGGTCAAAATATCCAAAATTTCATTAATCTCGTAATAAAATTGAAGCTTTTCATACAATGAAATCCACGCTGCCGGCCATTCCACCTGCCACAGACACTCTCCTTTACATAAGCAGATTTTTATTAAATATTTTTTTCTTGAAATTTTCAATCAATTTGTGTGAACCGGGCTCCATAGAATAATGTTTACTATCATCAAAGGCCGGATTCTCAGAGGAATCAAAAAGGCTTTATTCCTATGAAACATCTGGCGCCTTTGCGTTCAGCTTTGCCTGTCTTTACACACAACGAGTTCCACAGTGTCCAAGTCCATCACAACATGTTCCTAACATTCAACGTGGCATTCTTGCGCCCGAATATTTACGTTCACAAAAGGGTAATAATTCATGGACTTCCACAAGACTCGATCCGAAAATGGAAAAGTACAGCACTGTTGCTTGGAATTCCACACTTTGATCAATGTTCACCAACTTGGTAGTTCTCGTGAAACATGCTCCTGAGGGAAATAAAAATGTTGAAATCGTGGAAGTTTTGTACTTTTTGGAATGGAGTGGGATTGTAATCCAATCTTGAAAATGTGTATATTATTTTAATACATACATATAACACATGAAACAAATATGTGTATTACAAAAAACGCATTTGCGCATCTGGTTTCGGACATATTCTGTCAAAAGGTCAGAAAATTTCCGTGTTTATGTATAGAATATACTTTCAAATGTAATTATTTGAAATCTTGTATATAAAAATCTCGTGTCACGGTGTTTGTGGTCGCACTCCTCCGAAACGGCTTGACCGATTTTTATGAAATTTTTTATGTATATTTGGTAGGTATGAGAATAGGTTTTAAAGTATATTTCATACCGCTAGGGTGTATTTCATAACGCTATCCAGAAAAAAAAATAATCTTTTTGACGAAAATTTTTTTGTATTTTTTTTAATTTGGCATCAAAAAATACCCGTAACCCCAAATTTCATCCCTCCCACTTCCACCCTCCCATTTTTCAATCGCGATTTTAGTTTTTTTGTATGAACAAATTTTATCGTTTTTCGTATTTCAAACAGAACGAAATTATTTATGTTGTTGAATGACAGATGGCGCTACGTCCGCCTCATCAAAACAAAAAATATCGTACATCAATTGCTGTTCGAAATTCACATTGATTTTCTTTATTTCATTTTCCGACTTTAGTTGTTTTTTTTTTGTTTTTATCGGCGGTCATCGTCTACAGCGCTCCATTCCTCTTCCTGTCATAGATCCCATCCCCACACACTTAACATTCGTTGTTTTTTATTTGACAAACAAACAGGACAACCTTTGTCGGGTCAGCTAAAAAAGATATAAGTTCTGAAATATTACATTTTTTAATACAAACATAAAAAAGTTTTAAAAATGGCTCACCTTAAGTTTTTTTTACGTAAAATAACGAAAAAAAAAGAAAAAGACACAAATTTTTTTTAGGCAAATGTATTATTATTTATTATCACCTCAAGTTTTTGTCACATCCCATTTTTATCATCTGACGTGTTTTCGTTCCATAAAAAAATAATTAATAAAAAATTCTCGTAATTTTATACATATTTCCCAAATTTCTATCGGATGCTTTGGTTTCATAGAGGAGCACATTAAATATTTTCTATTGTTAAATTCTAGATTTTAATATAAAGCGTGGAGTTTTCTCCTTTTAACACCGTTTAGATCATATTTCTCACCATTAAAGTAAGGGTATATTAATATTTTTCACTAGAGTTCCTTATTCACAATAATTATAAAACCATGATAACAAAGTCTTAGTCAATAAACATCTGTAGCGGGGCGAATTCACTGTAATTTCGCGACTTGCGGGTTGCGGGTTTTTTATCGCGACTAAAGACGCTGAAGTGGTGATGTGTAGCGGAATACGAACTAGAGAAGAAAGATGATTGTTGTCTGTAGCCAAGTTCAGGAAAAGGAAAACAGCGGGTAGAAAGAAATAGCGTAGTTTAGACATTAGACGATTCAATTACCTTCAATGCGTCGGCAGGTTCCATAATTCACCCAAATTCCGTAACCAAATCATATCTAAAAACTAGAAAAAATTAAAATAAAAGTTGGAGCGTAAATACAATGGAAATAAAATTATATTTTTTAGTACATCTAGGTACTCAGGTAGGTGTCCACAATATCTATGACCAATACCTATCACCTTCGATCAGAACCTACCAGTTTAAAAAAACTTTTCTCTTACAATATCATGAATTTTGGGAATTCGTGTAGGAAGAAGTCAGAATTCAGTCGTTAATATCTCCAAGAAAGCTGTATAGCACTTATTCCAATTCAAAGCTCCCTACAATAATGGCTTTTTAACTCCTTTTTGACATGACTAAATAAGGAGCATGATATCTTGTAGAAATGAACTCAACTTTTTGTAGGGAGCATTTTCAGGGATTTAGAAATAATGATTTCTTGGAAACGGAGTTCATTCTTGGAATTCCACTCAAAGGGAATTTTCTTTTGTTTGCACATCTTTTGGCGATTACGTGACTACTCTTACCTCGCTTTGGCTAAATTGGAAGCTCCTTAAAGCTTAGCAAACTAACACGTACCTGATGAAGAACATGTATTTTACTGATTTTGATACAATTTTATATAACCTTACTGATAATTTTACTTATCTCACCTTGATTTTTAGAACGTTTCTTCGACTGGTTACAGCCGTTATTTTTCTTTTTCTTTTACTAACACTATTATCTCTATTTTTTTGTTACCTATTTCAGAAGAATTATTCCACGGGGTGCTACTTCTATTTATCTTTATAATAATGTTAATGTAAGTACTTGCATACTGCTTAGTAACACTGTATGCATGGACATTGAAGGGTCTAGAATCGTTCAAATAAACGTATCTTCGTTCAATAAAAAAGCAGAGTCTGGACGTGTGCGGTGAAGGAGGAAAACATTATAATATTATGTTTCCATATGACGCCGTTGGGAAAGTGATGGGGTCCCCTCCAATAACCTTTCTGGGTGCTGTCTGGAGGGTCTTGTTAAAGACTAAAAAGTAAATATGGGCTCTGAAGAGATCCGTGTTGCAGGATGGAGGAAACATAGAGGCAGGCTAATCGTTCCACAGCCGAGCTGTTGAACATAAGAACGAGTCGTAGAAGTGCCCCGTTCAGTTAGCAAGTTTCGTAAACAAAAATGTCAACCGTGTACGGTTAGCAAGTTTCGCGACTGTTAGAAAAAACTGGGTTAGGAAAGAAAAGGTTCAATTTCTACCATTGTAGTCGGCAGGTGAAAGTTAATGATAATTCATTGCTTTTATTTTAAAATAACCAACACTTCCACTTACCTGCTATTAAAGAATGGATTCAAATAACACAATGAACGTTAAACGTACAATCGATAGCGAAAGGTGTACCCTTGAAGCACTGATGAATAAATCGGTAGAAGTAAGTTGTGGGAATGTGTGCCTGAAGTAAGGTAAATTTTACGTCAATTATGAAGAAATGTATAAAATGTTTTTAAAAACCGAAATTCTTATTTTCAATATCATCAACTTATCTGGGGCCCAGGAGCCGGAGATTCTATAGAAAATTGACGACATTAGTATATTTTTTTCTAAATCAGTTCGTCACACTTATAGGGTTTTTCTGTCCAGTGCCTTGAACCCCCTATTCCAATCATTTCCGAATGTCGTAAAGTATTCCCGATTTACAGCCTACCCATCCGGTCAGTGGCAAGAAAGGTAAAATATGGAGGGACGATGCCCAAAATGGCACGAATAATTCGCGATCTACCGGAACGATAATCGCAATGATGATGGCGAATCGTGAAATTAACGTTTCAACCGGTGTCCATTAATATAATGGCTTTCCATACTTCAATAAAGAATCGATTCATTTGTTAGAACGATTAGAATAATTCGTTCACCACACATGGATTTGTTTCGGATACTTACAAATGTGTCCATTCTGAAGAGGTAGGCACCCAGATTAGGCTTTCAATTTTTATTTTCATATCTTCAATTTTTTTTTTAATAAAAACTCTCTTTTTCATAACTTTTGAAGGTTATTCCCATAAATGTAATATATCATTGAAGAAGAAGATAACAATAATAATCTTAACCTAAAATATGAGAGAGAATACGTTCCGGATAGATGAGACGTTTTGGGTTCGAGTTCCAGTTGCGACCATTATCTTTTTCTGTTTTTCTGTGACTTTTTCTCTTTCATATTTTCATTTAGATTATTGTTGTTATCTTTTTCTTCAATGATATTTTCAACTATCTTCTTACAAGGCATCTTAAGATACTTTGGACACGTTGCTCGCCAAACTGAGGACTCCAACTTGGAGAAACTCATAGTCATTGGCCAAGTGGAAAGACGTCGGTGTCTGCAGCTCTGCATGCAGCTCAGAACCGCGAGAAGTGGAGTAGGCTTGTCCACCATGGAAATTGGAATAGGGGTCACGATTCTCAGCAATGAGGAACCGACTTGAGAAGAACATAGATGAAAGATGTAACATAATATGACATGCCAAAATGTTCAGCATGAAAAAAATAAGTTATTCATACACCTAGATCACTGAAATCGTTACTAATAATTTCAATTATTATTCTACATTATCTTCCCTTACTTGTCACAAAAAAAAATTATCGCGCGATTTTTATCATTTTACATAACTCTGTATTCAAATTCTCATCACTAATGGTGGGTTTCTTCATTTACCGAGAATGCTAAATGCAATGCTAATTGTAAAAGTAAACGATAAAATGCATAGAAAATTTTAAATTTCGATCACTTAATTTTACAATTAGCATTGCATTTAGCATTATCGGTAAATGAAGAAACCCACCCTAGTCTGAACTTGACTCCAATCTTTCATATAATTTTGAAAATTTTCTATTTAAATACAATTAATATATAAATTCACCTTTCCTTTCTCCATAATTTTAAATGATGGCCTATAACACCCTTGAAGGGTGAAAGTCAGAAATAATTGATAAAAATCTCTATACCGAAATAAATTCATTTTGAGAGAAAATCGTCAATAAAAACGACGACTTTAACTTTCAAACCGATTCATAACCGATTCAATTAGTACTCGAATCATTGTAGGTACGCTTACTGCTGTCTGCGATGTATCCCAAAAGTTTTGGGTGGGCAATTAGTGTTAGTCAGAAATTCATCTCTACTGAAATAAACTTTCCTTACTTTGCCCTGCAACGAAAATCCTCCTAGCTTTAGTTTATTCATTTCTGACTCGCTCGAATGAGTAAAATACTTCTTCCAGATACACTCACGTTAGTAAAAAAAAAAATCAATGTTTTAAATCTAAGCCGATTTTTTAAGTCGACCTAGAATAATTTTGTTTTCCATGATCATCTGAAAATAATTCTGTTAGAAAGGGATTATTTTTAAATACCTGCCACCATAGCTCAGGTAAAGTCTAGATATTAATTTGTTCAACTCTCTACAGAACTGTAGTCAATATTGGTCGAGATTATTATGTAAGTCAATATAGAATTTTTGTACTTCAATCTACTGTCCAGTATCGAGTGAGATTGTTCTTCTTCTTTCCTTGTGTAAAGTTCCTCGGTCTGCCCAAATTTCAGATTCTGAAAAACTGATGAAAATTGAAAACCGATACCATTGTTACACCATATTTTAATCGATAGCAATGAAAATCAGTCTTGCATGTTAGGGGTTATAGCTTTTCTATGTACAGATTTTTACAATAAGTACCTACTCGTAGGTAGATGCAAAAAGCAGATATTATGTCCCAAAAAATCTTTAAAAAATTGTTTCTTGTGTTTCAAATATTATATCCGAAAAGATCTTAAAACCTGTTGTTATTTATTGGAGGGGCGTGGGAGAGAGGGGGGGGGGGGGTTGTGTAAGATAATTTTTCAATGCAAAAACATGCGTGACGAATAAGTTACAATGTAAAACGTATTGAAATATCAACGGTCGCAATAAAAATGTTTGCCATTACGGACGGCGTCAAATATTTAAATCGTGAATAACTCTGCCGGTATGATAGCTGCATTACTAATAACTTTGACAAGTTATGGTGAATTGACTGGAGATGTCGGTAACATTTGGTTTTCTTGAAAAAATCCGGTAATTATTAATTTCTAGGCGCTAACGTACATGTACTGTCATACTCCTTCCGTCATATTTTTCCTCTCCGTACTTGTGCGCGGTCATACTACCGGACAGGTTAACAATTTCCAATAATTTTATCTAGATTTTTTATGCTTATTTTTTTTGATTATGCATTGATTATGATTGTGCATGCATTAGTATACATTTTGCGAATCTATGTGTGTATGTATGTGTATATGAATGCATATATGTATATGTACCCGTCTCAGAACAACTAGTGAGGCGGGTTACTTACTTGTTTGTATATGATTATGTTATTTCAATTTAAAAAAAGTACAAGCCATAGAAAACAAAAATTATGATCGAACCTAGGATATCTCTCTTTCCTCTGGGTTCGATTCTCGGTTGCGACCGTCACCTTTATTATTTTCTAGGTCTATTGTTGTTTGACTTTTTGTTTAGGTTTCTTAATATTATCTTCTTCAGTCATAAATATTATCTGGATGAATATAACCTTCAAAAGTTATTCAAATATAATTGTAAAAAAGTTAAAACTGGCGACAAAATCACAAATTTATTATTTTTTATAATAAATGTGACAAGTTTAGTTCTAATTACAACATTACAATGACAACGTGTTTTCCTACATTTATTTTTAACAGTAGATGGTAAGTACTAATTTTGGACATTTTGCGATCTTACAACAAAATTATTACAAATAGGTGTTACAATGTAATAATTTGTAAATATAACATTACAATTAGTGCAACGTGCTTTTTACACTTATTTTTAATAATACGAAGAGAAATCCGGACATTTTATGATCTTTTTGCTCCACTTTCATATTATTTATAATCGCCGAAACTAATCACAATAATACTCAACTTTATAAATAAAAGGAACATACTTCTTATTTTAATCATTGATACCTTACATTGTTTTAAGAAAAAAGTGAAATTTTGGCCTCTGGTGACTTATTTGATTTTTTTTCAAATGCTTTAATCTTAAAAACAAAATAAAACACTTTTCTTCCACGTGTCGTCACTGGTCACTCGTTGGTAACTGGTCGAGTAACCGACAAACCCTTCACTTAAACTGTCCAATACCTACCGATTCGTTACGTTTTAAGTTTAAAAAAACTTCAAAAACACTGTAAAAACCGTCACTGGAGACCAAAACTTCATTTACATTTTTTACTCCAAATAATGCAAGGAATCACTAGTTAAAGTAAGTCAAGTACGTCCCTTAACCCCTTGTATAGATAAATAAATAAGTATTGACAACAACCCTAGACAAATTAAATGAGTTTTGCTGGTAGCCTTTTCTATTTCGTCTATTTAGTGTAAATACGGTTAATCAACACAACATCCTTGAATCCTTGATTGGATTTTATGTGCTGACGGCTTTGTTTGATTACGTTTTTCTATTAACTTTCTAGGTCAACTAGAGGCTCAGTCAATAAATGGTATTGACACCAAAGAATTCATCGACATCACCGATTCAGAGGTCTACATTGACTCTAATCTGTCCTTCCAAAATTTGTCCGTGGATAATGACCTTGCATTGAATATTGACACTCCTTGTGACCTGATGGAAGCTGTAAAGGGATTTCAACTTCTTCCTGCGAAGGGTTGGAGCCAGATTCATGTAGAAGGACAAGTTTTCTGGTCAAAATCAGATGGAACTCTCGGAAGGCTTTTTGAAAAAGCAGTTCTATGCGGAAATGATGCCCATATTGATTCAGAGGTGAGAAAGAATAACTATTTGTTGATAGATAGATAGATTTTCGAGGAAAAAATCTTTTTGAAGACTCACTGCCTCCACTTTTATTTATTTGTTTTTTTTTTATGAAAATTCGTCACAAGCGTTCCAACTGCTCCCAACTGTTTGGATCCGGGTATCTATATTGTGAGGATAGGGCACGTGGGGAAGGAAGGATTTGAGGAGGAAAACGGTTGTAAAATACCTGTCAAAACAAATCTGGCCGCCAAACTCGGCAAAAGTCGTTTCAGGCAAAGCAACGTTTCAATATCGAATGGTGGTCTTTCACTCAGGCGATGCTGAAAGTATCTACCACTATGGAAGGTGTCACAAATATACTATATACTTATTTATTTTAATTAATGATTTGATAAATAGCCAAAATTAAATATAATTTACCTGCGCACGCCGGGTTTTGAGCCCGTGACCACACAACCAAGAAAGCCTATTTAGTTTATTAATGAAATTTATTATCCGTCTCTCACCAGGGTGCGATACTTTAAGCGTATAGTAACAGCCATTCTGGAACGAGGTTCGAAATCACTAGTGACAATGATTTATTTCTACACCAATTTTGAAATCAAAATCTTTTGGTTTTACCCCACTGGGTTTCGAATACGTGACCTCTGTCTTGAACCAGGGAGCGTATCACTCCGAGGATTATTAATATATTGTATAAAATAATACTGTTCTCATGCAATTTAACAGTGATGTCACCATGACATCAAGTCTAGTGAGATAACGGCACACAAAAAATCTACTTCATAGATAAGTTTTTTTCTTTCTTTTCGACGTCAGGAAAATCTATTGATCTTCTTTTCGGTCTAGCAACTTTCTTATAAATGAGCATATTTTTAAGCGATATCTTGGTGTGATAGATAATATTAGAAATCTTGGTTTTAAGAACTCATACACAGTGAAAGGCCATTTGTGACGTCGCTGTCTTTAGAACATCAAGCCAAAAACAAATGGTCCCGTACTTCTGTCACGCTCGGTTTTCCGATATGATAGAAAATTTAACTGCTCAGTAAAAAACCATCAACAGTCGGCCAACATCTCAGCATGTAACCCTGCTCTACCACATCATCATCGACCTTCACCACACCATCACCTCCGTGCGCCTGCAGCATCTCCTCCACGGCACTCCGCATACATTTTGTTACCTTTTCACCGACCTCGCTACGTAGCCCAATAAACGACTGACTCACATCTTTGACTGACGCCTTTCATTTCTGTCTCCCGTCTCTGCCGATCCGGCCCGCTCCCTCACAAATTTTAGATTTGGATTTGAGATCAAAATACCCAACCAAACAGAAAATAATTTTTGTAATCAATAGGTGTATCAAATATCTAATCAGGATGTGAGCTACTTTATTTATTTTTGCTTTAAATTAAAAGATATAGGCCATTAAAGATTTGAATATTTTGGAATTTTAGAGGCAATTTGGGCAATTATTTGTGAGTAAATGAAAAAGAATAAAAAAAATATTTTACTATATTTATCATATAAATATGATGAAATATAAAATAAAAAATAAAAATATTAAAAAAAAATAATTTTGATGGGTGTAATTTAAATTACAAATTACCTATTTACGGCGGAATAAAAAATAGTCGTTAATATATTAAAATTACTACCCAAAAATGCATTTCTAAGAATTTTTTATTTAAAATTCTATTTTCATTGTATTTTTAAAATTAAATTTTTTTTTTTTGTTTTTCTTTTACTAACTTGCGTCCAAAATAATGAAACACTAAAATCTTTAATAGCCTATATCTTACAATTTAAAGCAAAAATAAATAAAGTAGCTCACATTCTAAGTAGATATTTGATATACCTTTTGATTACAAAAATAATTTTTCACTTTGGTTGGGTATTTTGATCTCAAATCCAAATCTAAGATTTGTATGAAGCGGGCAGAAATATATATAACATAATAGGTATTTAAACAAAAAATTATTTTAATTGTGTCATTTTCAAAATTGGAACTGATATGTCAAGAGTTCAGACAAGAGATGAAATACCAAGTACCTGCGTTTAGAAATGTGTATTTTATTGTTTAAATTTCTCAAGGTTAAATCTTGGCCGGTAGGTTCAATTTATTTATTTATTTATTGCTTCTTCACAATTTAAATACATTTTTAGCACGTTATTATTAACCCCACTAGGGTTCACCTGTATCGGGGTTAATAATTTCACAATTTAATAAAGTAATACACATATATATCGGTCATTACCAAACAGTTATGTAAAAGCAAAACAATAAAATATAAAATAAAATGATAAACGGAGGAAATTTTTCGAAAAAATTATACATACCTACCTACAATGAATTAACAACAAATTGTTGAGAGATCAAACAAAATGTTATCATTCATTGTATTATTAGTTCATACCATTTTCAACAATAAATAAAATTAAGAAATTTATATCCTTTAGGTTTTTAAAAATAATATAAATAAAAAAAAAACTTAATGAAAAAACAAAGATTTATATGCGAGATTTACATGTTAAAGCCATTCTTTTTTATATAATATGAAAGTGAGTATCAAATAATTATGAAATAAATGCAAAAGAAACCTTTTTATGTAATTAATTAACTTACTAGATTTACTTACATAATATCCCGTGATTATTCACTTTTTCCATTTCCATTTATACCCCAATGTTTGCCTCGTAAAACAACACTGCATTGATGCTTCCATACCTTCACTGGCTCTGGACTTTTGGGACTATCGTGAGATCTTCACGTCTCATAAAATATAATAAGTAAACCTCATCCAATTTCAGTCCCTACTCCGACCACACGAAACTCTATTTCTTACAAAAATACTCCGTCATCCGTCATACAAATCACAACACAAGGCATTGGTTTATTATTAATTTTTCAAAATAGGCCATACTTAAATCTCTGAGAAAGCATTTAAAAAAGGAATGACTCGTATTTCGTTGCAAAAAAATTCGTGTTTTAAAAAAACCTTGATGGTGAATTTTCTAGTTTCCAAGACTTATTTATATTATTTAAAAGGGTTCATATGTGAGGTTTATCTAGGTCTAGGCGTTGAATGCGTTTGCCCACCTACGGCGTGGCGGGTCGCAACTGGAGATACTGGTTGAGAGAGACCTAACCTAGATCTCTCCAGCCAGACTCTCTCGATCCATCGGCTTGCACAGCAGCGTATTGACCTTCAGATTCCTACCCACCCCTCATGCCTTTTTCCTTCCCTGAACTTCCTGTCCTTCCTTTTCCAAAAAAATACCCTCCACACAGCATCCCCAAAGATAACACAGGCTCTGAAGATTTTTTTTCTTCGGGGCCTCCTGTGTGGAGCTAATATAAAAAAATTGTACTTGTTCCCATTTTGAGACAGAGCCAAACCTCGTATGTTGTATTTTTACCGCTCAAGACTTTTATGAGGCCCAACTGCTCCCAACCGTCTGGATCCAGTGGGGCTCGCCTAATTGTGAAATGTTGTAAATTGTTATAAGGGGGAAGGGAAGGAGATGGGGGGAAGACAAATTAGGCATAGGAGAAGCTATTCAGTTCTGGCCACCAAACACGACTAAAGCCATTTGAAATAAGGTTTCGATTCTGAATGATGGTGTTCACCATTCACCAGGGTGATACTAAGAGTTCTACCACTTCTGGTAACACTTTTGTTCCGGAATGCTAAATTAGCATTGTGTTTTACCAAAAATTGATTATGATCCTCAGCTAATAATCGGTAGATCGCCGGTTGAAATCCGGATTTGATTAACTTGTTTTATTTCACAATTTGTTCTTTCAAAATAATATTATATCAATAATATTCCATATTTGCGGCGCATTTCAGAGTGGTAAATCCAAAAATTGTAAATTGAAGTGTTGCTTGAAATGGATTTCAACTCCTTCCCCTCCCCATTACCGCCAGACTCACAACAGTCACAACATACCCCAATTGGGAATACCATCGTCCCACTAACTCAAGACGAGAGCAGTTGGAACTCTGTGCGGAACTCACAAAAAAAATGTTTTTCTTGTATTGTACGAGTATGTTGTTTCCAATTTCAACGAATTGTGCCATTATATTTACAGTACTTACCTACCTGTTTCTCATTACATCTGAGAACAGTTTAAGTGGGATAAATTACAGTAAATTTATAAACGAAATCATGTTGTAAGGATTCTATTCAACGTTCATAATTTTGCATATGTTTTTTCAGGTGTTCTTCGAAGGGGGCGTAACTTCCAACGAAATTGAAACCGTATCCTACCTAAACAACGTGGATATTCATAACATTAATGAAGATTCCCTGAAAAGACATTCCTCCTCTCCACAGGTAAAACCAAGATTCAATCTGTATAATAAAAACACAGGCACTGCATTAAACTCGAAATTGTTTAATGAATAATATAATGAGATTCAGTCTTTCCAATCTCCATAAAATTAAATAAACGGTATAAATTATATGAATAATTATTGCTGAATACTTCAGGCCGCACACCAGACTTTAAATGCGCCAACCTACATCAAAATCTTGTTGCGTACAATATGTTTCATGACATTAGTTACACTGCTAGTTTCTCTTGTGAACATATGGTATCATCGTGCTTCCGTTGCTGTGTGCAACTGATTGCGTTGAGTAAAAAAGTAGTGCAACTAGTGTCGCGAATTCATTTCAGCAGAACGAACTTGTGTGTTCTAGGCAACTGCTTGAGAATTTTATTGTCGAAAATGACAAATCACCGTTGGAAAGCCCAACATAGTATTAAAAAGAGGTTCACTCATTCTAAAATAGTATTTATAGCTTCAGAATCTTTCGTTAGCTAATTCTGAGATTAATTGTACGAGTATTTGGCGCTAAATATGAACAAGAGATAACCCTCCTTCGAATCCAACAGCATCTTTTCTATCGTGACAGTCTTTTCTTTATTTTGTACATCAGAATGTATAAAAATAACATTGTGCATTGCAAAAAAACGTTTTGATATTGATTATTTTGGTTGCTGTGATACTGAAGGTTTTATGACATTAAATTTGCGCAATTTACTTCATGTTTTTGCTGTCAAGCAATTATTTTGAACCTGCATGCAACCAGTGGCATAATCTAAGATTCGGCGTTACGGTATAATTATGAAGGTGCGTACACAAGCGAAACGATAATAGGAAGACTTTTAAATTTGTATGGATTGTAGAATAGTTTCCAACTCGCAATCGGGAGACTTGGTAATGATTGGAATTGGCAGCAAACACGACAAAAAAGAGACTTTTGAAGTGAAAACTTCTTTTGCACCGTTGTGATTTGAAACTCGAAGAAACGGGAGCGAGCGACACTAAAAAAGACGAACACATTCATCTATAGGATTTAGCCTACGAAAGAATGAGATAGCAATAAAATATTTATTTATTTCAAGATTACTCGATTCTAATGTCCACGGTCCCACGCAAGCCTACTTTATTATAAATCGCCCGAGGAACCTTAGCGGCCAGACATTCAGCAGACCAAGGATCGAACTCTAAGAAATCCAGAATTTTTGGAAAATCATTATCCAATCTTCAAACCACTCCAAAATGAAATTGCAAAGAAAACACAAAAGAAAGCGTCATCCAGCGACTCCGAAGAAGAACAACAAAAATACTAATAAGTTGTCCAAATTTATAGGAAAATGTGCACTGAAATTCGACGACAAAAATATGGAAAAAATCATCATTCATAAAAAAAGTACTTCGTAGCCTCCCCACTCTTGTCTACTTTAGTTTTCTGAAGGTTTCACGTCTACCGCGTGTGAATTGCACCCTCATTTCAAATTTGTGTGGATTTTGGTAAAGTTTTCAACTTTGCAACTCTCTCGTGGGCTGCCTTACAAAACGAAGTCATAAATAAGTTGAAATGACGTATATAAAAATAAAATAAAAGTTTTTTATTTTTTTATACGTAGGAAAGTACCATGGAAGTAAGAATCTCTAGAACAATCAGTGGTTGAGGGGGCATAGCGCTTGGGTCCCACCTGGGCGTCGCGTGTTCAATACCTAGGCTGGCTAAGTCCTCCATCACAACACAAGCAACATTTTCGGCTTTCTGTGATTGTAGGATATTTTCAAACATTGTTGGATTATTCGTAACCCGGGAATGTTTGCCTTTCTTTAAAAAAAAAGAACCCATATTTCACACTAGAAAATGTGGCATATTCTTTTTTTAATTTTTAAAAATTTATTCTTAACTAGCTGACCCGACAGACGTTGTCCAGTCTTAGCTATGAATATTCAATTCGAACTGGAATAAATAATAATTAAAAATATATTATTTCAAAACATATTGTTTATTGTAATGCTTTTTGACATAAGTTCTCCCTGCATGTCCTTTCCCATTTGTCAAGTTCCCCTTCCGCCTCCCCTTCTTCTCCCGCGTTCTCTTCCCCTCTCGCGTGCCCACTCCGCCTTCCCTCTCCCCACTCCCATCGCCCGCTTTTCCCCTCCCGCAATCACCCTTCCCGAGTTCCCTTCCCCCCTCCCGCATTTCGTACATTCAGTCCCGGTACATTCACCTATTGCATTTTTTATAAAAATTTCATGTTTATATAAAATTCAATTCAAATGTCAGAGCTTCCCAGTATAGAAACTCACCAAAGTTTCATCGCAATCGGAAGCACGGTTATCAATTCTTAATTTCATGATGCCAGAACTCACTGTTGTACCTATAAAAAACCATCGAGGGCATGCACACATCAAATCCCAAAAGTTTAAATGAAATAGGTAAAGTCATTTTGAAGTTATGGCGTGACAAAGGGAAACAGGGATTCATTTTTTATATATATAGATGTACATAATAGTTAAGCTCCGCCCTCAACTACCTGTTGTCATGGTAACGCTGTAAATAGGTAAACATGTTTGGTGATCAGATCTGAATAGCCAGGTACTACCCCAGCGTCCTCTTTCCCATCTCCTTTCCTCCCCACTACCTTCAGCCTCTAAACATACCCTAATTGGGAATGCCAAGTCTCACTGGCTACAGACGGGAGCAGCTGGGACCAGTGGCGGCCGCTGCCCTGAGAATGTGGTGGTTCACTGACAATCCGTTCCTACTTACGAGAAAAAAAATATTAATTAGAAATTTTTAATTATTCATTTACTTTTAAACAAACTGTTATTTCCTCATATACTCGTATATTCAACACTGGTTGCACTCACTTTTGTAATAAAATTATATATTAATAAATTAGGTTATTGGTATTTAATACAATCAATACAAAAAAAACAATGACAATTATCACGTCACGGGTCAAACGCGCGCCGCTAGACTGCGCTAGACGCAAACTGATACTACTGATCTATGATCTTCGCCGAAATTCGATTGTATTCGTGGCACCTCGGGTCATGGTTCATGGTCAATCGGTAAACTTCGGCAAGGATCGGATTATGTTGGGCGGGTGGCACACAGATTCAAGCCAAATTCTGCTACAAATAGCGAAATCGACGCGCTTTCGATGTTTTAAATATTCCATACATTGACGTGTGATATCATCCCATACAAAAACGTGATTTGGTTCGTTTGCAAAGAATGCACACGGCCGATACGAGGGCGCTCGGCGGCCGCGCTATGGGAGATTAAAAGCGTTCTCCCTGATAATATTCGTAGCATTGTATTGGTAAGAACTAATATTTTGAAATGATTAAATTAGAGATTCTATAGATTTAAATTAGAGAAATTAAATTAGAGATTTTATAGTCTTCAGTAAGTAAATAAAGTAAATTTAGACATTATGATTTGGCAGTGGTGCACACGAACACACTACGACCAGCCGCCCTTGGCAGGGACTCTTGTAAGGTTTCACATAAAAAATCAAACTTTAAAATAAACCTGCGAATAAATTTTTTCATTAGTTGTAAAAACATTTCATCAAAAATGATAAAAATAGGCGCTCTTGAAAACTAAAGAAATCTGTCGTACATTTCTGAAGTTTAATTCGAAAACACTTAAAAACTTTGGTAATTTTCGTAACGAGAACTTCCTTCCACATATTTTTGAGCTTTGAAATTTTCATTAATGAAGAAATATAAAGTTTTTCCCTAAAATATTTAGGTAACTTTTCTTGGTTCTATGAAATTTCAGACTAGTTTGGTAATATTCAGCGCTAAAAAATGTCCCTCATTCATTATATATACCTATCTAGAACTACCTTCGAAAAGTCAAGAGAAAACTTAGTAATTTTAATATAAATTTAAATATTTCATTTCTTCTTTGTTACTCACCGAGCTGTGAGACTGTTGTCGGGAGATGTTTTAGCATTTTGACAGTATTAGGTCTTGTCATGCTAAGAAACTAAACTTAGAAATTAAGAAAAGGTAATGGAGAAAAAAATTGTTACCAAGTTAGTTTTTTTTTATAAATTACTTCTTATGGGAGATTAATTCTTATGTTAAGATCCTCAAAAAATCGTTAAAATTGCCTGTTCAGACGTTCACATAGTTTCAAGGAATATAGTTACTGCTTTTTAGACTGACCACACTAACAATTATTACTTTAGCAAACGTACACTTGAAACATCGCGTGCTCTTATTAAGCATCCTTGTTATTTTAACTGCCGATTAAAAATTAAATTTAGTTCGCGAATTAGCTTTCCGTTGAAACAGGCGGCCCTAGATAATGTATATTTTAATATAATATAGATATCGACTACTAGCGTGTGAGTATATAATATATATATAATATAGATATCGACTACTAGCGTGAAACGAGGCAAGGAATGTGTGCCAAGACCGGGATGTTTGGCGGTCCGTCCTCTCTGCCTACCCCTGCGGGGAAACGGCGTGATGGTTAGTTAGTTTTAGTTAGTTAGTTAGCGTGTGAGTTTTAGTTTTTTTTTTATAAATGACATCTTATGGGAGTTAAGACCTTCAAAATATCGTTAAAATTGCCTGTTAAAACAGACTTTCAGTATGTAAACTCGACAATTTATTTTTTAGAAAGCAATGTATATTTGTACAGAAAAGTATTTTCTTCTAAACCGCGTAAGTATTAAATAAAATTTAAAATTTAGTCCAGATTTGGTGGAGAAAAATGGAAATAAAAAATCTTGAATTTGATGATTTTATTTGAGTATTATCGCAGGTACAGTTGTGCCTTTCGCTCAGTAGGCGGGGGAGTAAGAGTGACAGTGACAACAACAGTTTGGTAAAATACCTATTGTTCAAATCTCTCGGCGACCGGGTTTCCTCTTTAGTAACCCAAAATAACTCGACCAAAGGAGATCTAACGTACTGACAACTTTGTTTGTAAAGCAATTCAAAACATCAAACCACATTCATAGGCCAAAACCATCTAAACCAAAAATGTAAAGCGGGCGAAGCCAGGTAGTAAAGCTAGTGAATCACTAGCAGTGATTTGTAAAAAATAAAACCGGGTTATTGTGCACTAACGCAAAGACCCATAATAAATCTTGGCAGGCGTCACCACGCCCAAACGCAGTCAAGCGGCTCTTACCACATCGTTCCGTGGGTTCAAAAGTAAATTGTTAATTCCAAAAAATTAAAAGGTCGTAAGTGCCTTAAAAAGAGAACATGTTTTTATGTATGAAACTAACACAATATATCATGGGTATTACCCACTTTATTAATAAAAACTTCTTTCTTTATTTATGGCACTTACACCCTTCTAAGTTTACGGTATTTTCTTCGTCGACTGTCATTGGCCCAACGCTACAAGAGAGCGTATTATCTTACCAGCTGTTGAATATATCGCCCATCGCTGGGCAGGAACCGGGAGGGGCCCTCAACCATTTTATTTTCAACAGACCAATCGGCAGCATTGGCCCCTTCTTCGGTGTTAGGTTTAAATTACACGGCAAAAAAACCTTCGGAAAAAAATGAGTGAGATGGATCGCCGGGAAAAAGTAACACACGACTGAACGACGAGAAATAATGTTGTTCCTAACTTTTCGGTTGATCAATCGGAGTCTCTGATCAGCTAAGTGAGTTGTATTTGAACGCTCGTTTTGCATAAAGGTCGGAGAGTTGCGTTGGGAGGAACGTATTGGAGTGTTGAGCCAAACTTTCGGCTCAACAGTTGATCAAGTTTGCGAACAACGACAGCAAAATTTCAAAATATGCCGCGGTGGTAGATACCTACATTTTAATGCTACTATTATGTATTATTATGGTTTACGATGCATTGCTTATTATGCTAAGGATGAAGTATTTCAAATATGAGTCACATTTATATTTACGCCGTTATCAGTTACCATTATCTTGCCGTCATCATAACGTTATGAAACACCCGAAGAATTTTTCGCCATAATCGTTGTAGGCGGAGATGTTAAGCCTACCGTATAGTCGAAGAAGAAGCAACCAAGCGACATGCTGTCGTCTCACTTCAACTCACGCAACATCGTGTCCCAATACACAAGTCTTCACTGATATCGTCGGCTCGCATGAAAGGTATAATAATTTATGTGACGGCTACAACATCGTCTGACCCGTCCGATCTGTCCCATTCAATTATTCAATAACGATGACCATTTTTCTCCGGCGCTCGGAGACGCGAGACGCGATACACTTTACAGCTGTAACAAAATATACCTACGTCGTTACAGAAGTTTGCTCGTTATCGAAAGTTGTTTTACCTTAGGCTTGCTTCATGGCTTTTGGATTTATAAAATACCTACGTTGCACGAGTTTAATAATAACAATAATAATAATTGGATAATTTGTTGAACACCGTAAAATTAATTACGAGTTCTCATGCCCAATCTAATTAAATTATTTATAATCAGTTACAGAAAACATACTTACAATTTGGAGGGCGGTACTCACGGCAAAGGAACCATTTTCCTAGAGGAAAACCAACACCTCTGCCGTAGGTCACCCCAAGTGGTTCGCTGCGTTTGATGACTAACCTAACAGGGTTGCCCGGTTTCATGGGATGAGATTTGTCTGGGTCTTGGTGACGGAGAAACTGGTTGAGGGAGACCTTTTAATAATAATAATAATAATAATAAGTTATTTATTTCAGCCGAACAGAGCGGTGGGTGCAATACTCTGTCTGCCATAAAAAAGTATACATTACATAAAATGGATTTTTTTTTTTTTTTACAGTGAATACCGCACAAAAATCTCAACTGCTCCCGTCTGGAGCCAGTGATACTATGGCATCCCCAATTGGGGTATGTTGTGAGGCTGAAGGTAGTGGGGAGGGGAAGGAGGTGGGGAAGAGGAAGGTTGGGAAGTACCTGGCTATTCAGATCTGGTCACTAAACACGGCTAAAGCCATTTTCAAGCAACGTTTCAATTCTGAATGGTGGTCTTACACCAGGGCGATACTGATAGTATCTTCCACTCTGGAACATGCCGCAAATATACTATATATTATTTTAAATGAGTTAATTGTGAAATAACACAAATTAATCAAATAAAATTTATTTGCGCATGCCGGGTTCGAACCCGCGACCTCCGGAATGTGAGTCAAGAGTCTTAGCCACTGGACTACGGAGGTCGTATTTACATACTATATAAAAAAGAATAAATAAAATATTATAAAAAGATTTAAAAAGAAACATATATACACATATTTAGTACTTGTATATCTACTACGGGGGCTTCAGATAAATTCTCAATGTTTGGTGAAGAGGCGCGCCCTGCCACCGGGCCACTGCCTGGACGAGAGTGTTCTCCTGTTCTCCGATCTTTGGTAGCGCTGTCTCACCCCGGCTATTCTGTGGCGCATCAAAGCGGCGAACCCATGTACCCTTCCTTCTGCGAACATCTGCGAGGCACTGCATCGCCGAGGTAGGCCGAATAGCGCCCTATATGCGTTATTGTATTGTACTCGAAGTGTGTTCATAGCGCAGCTAATTTTTCATTAGCTGCGCTATTTTTTTTTGTTCGACCGATATGAGTATAACGTGTTTTGAACTTTTACAATGTCATTGCTGTAAATTGAAATTTGCATATACTGAAAATTGCACGTTGATTATAAATTATAACAAAAGGAAAAACGTATATTAACGTGCGAATGTAATGAAATGCCTGGTGTTGAATAAGTGCCCCCACGTCCGTGTAAGAAATTTCCACCCCCTTGACGCCGCGCCGGGTTAAGAGCTATGCCAATCATTTAAAAATATCGTCGATAGGTATTGTAACGAATGTCTTCTGTTTCACTCCGCGCTCCCCTCAGGGGAACTGAGCGAAAGGGACAACTGCATATTGGGCCGAAAATACCTAAATAAAATCGTCAAAATCGATGTTTTGTATTCCCCATTTTTCTTCTCCAAAACTGGACCGATTTAAATTTTTTTTTCACTAACTGTATTTAGAAGAAAATATTCTACGTTGGTACGTTTTGCTTTTTTTCAAAATACATTGTTTAGTTTGTATACTGAACGTCTTTTGACGGCGTTTAAACTAGGCAATTTTATTCATTTTTGGAAGGTCCTAACTTCTATAAGAAGTAAATTATCAAAAAAAGCAAAACGTACCGACACGCTAATGGTCAATACCTATATTATGTATGCATTTTTGCTCTAGGGTCAAAATCCAGAGAGATAAATGGGGAATACGTTTGTATGGAAAAAACGCCGCTGGTCCTCTTAAATGTTAAAATTATTTGTGAAAAACGAGATTTGTTGACGTGCATTGTGTAGTTGAATCACACGTTTAATACGCCCTATCTTACAAAGAGTCAATACATGACGTGAAATAAATGTGTTTTCGAAATGTTTTGTATTTTTTCTATTCTTCAAAGCTGTCACGCTTTTGCACGATGGTCTGTGAAATCCCGCGAGATGAGAGGAGGCAGATTTGAATGGGGTTGCACGTGGGATGGAAAGGGGGAGGTTTACGAATGGAAATGTGTTTTCCTGTATTGCCTTTTTACGGGCTGAATGGTATATCCAGGTGGAAGATAACAAGGAAATATAAACACGGGAAAAGGAGTCGTCATGGCAATGTGATGGGTTTTCTCCGGAAGAGTGAATAACGGGGGGTGTTTTCGCGTATAAATTATGAAAATACCATAAAATTTCATTTGATTCAGGGTGACACATTTGTTTTGTATTTATTAGGATAAAATTTTGCGGACCAGTGTTTACTTTACCAATTGATTTACCAAAAAAAACTTACAAACCTGGTTAATAAACCTGGTTGACGGCCGGCGTGGTCTAGCGGTGAGGCTCTTGACTCTTGACTTTTGAAATTTGGGTTATTTCAAAATTTATTCATTTAAAATAAAGTATAGTATATTTGCAGCACGTTCCAGAGTGGAAGATACTCTCAGTATCGCCCTGGTGTAAGACCACCATTCAGAATTAAAACGTTGCTTGAAATGGCGTTAGCCGTGTTTGGTGACCAGATCTGAATAGCCAGGTACTTCCCCACCTTCCTCATCCCCATCTCCTTTCCCTTTCCATACCTTCAGCCTCACAATATATCCCAATTGGGGATGCCATAGTCTCACTGGCTCCAGCAGCTGAGACACGTGTGAGGTATTACTATAAAAAATGATAATAATAATAATGTTTTTCAGCCACATTTTTTTTAACATTAGCTCCACAAAGGAGGCCCTGAGGAAAATAATTCCCCTCAGGGCCTTTATCATCTTTATGGATGCTGTGTGGAGGGTCTTTTATAGTAAGGAAGGAGAGGAAGTTCTGGGAAGGAAAAGGTTAGTAGGGGTGGGTAGGAATCTGTGGGTCAGTGTGTCCAGGAGTGACGGGCGTATGAATCCATCACTCCCTCAACCATTCTCTCCAGATCCGGCCCGCCATGCAGCTGGTGGACAAACAAACCTGACAAACTAGACCCGGACAAACCTCACCTCATGAACCCGGGCACTCGTGCTAAGCCACCAAAGTAGCGAACCACTCGGGGTGACCTATGGCATATGGCAGAGGTGTTGGTTATCCAATAAATGGTTCCCGGGGCGGCGATACCCATACCCGCCTCCCAAATTGAATATATTCACTAAACGTGATGGTTAGAAAGAGGTTAATCGCTTAACAATCGGAATCAAGTAGAACATCTACAAGTATCAAATTGAATCCGTCCGACTGCTAGTCCTAGTGCCAGTTGGTTTATGAGTTCACTGTTTCTCAACTTGGGGCGCACGCCCTACGGTTGGGGGGGGGGGGAGAAAAGAAACACATTAAAATCGCTGCAATTTTAACGGATTTCCTTTATTTCATATTGATTTAGAAAGGACTGTAGAAAAAATGTTTACTCAAAATTGAAAATAAATATTTGGGATATAGGTAACTGAGATTCCGCCTAAAACCAAGGTAATGGTTTTTTCAACCAAGTTAATGGTTAATGGCATAGACATATGGATATTAATAGACCAGAACATAAAAGTGAGGGGAAGAAACCAACTACAGCGGGGCGCAGAGCGGGAAGATGAATTCGGTGATATGTGATTCGTCAATAACTCAATCTGAGAGTACATGGGCATCTCGCATTATAATAGCACCATTTAGTTCTTAAAAGTAAACTCTGCTCTTTAATGAATAGACCTTTTTACATGGGAGCGCGAATTGCTCGCCGCGAAATGAACAAATTTATAAATTCCAAATACAGCAAAGTAAAGTTCGCCTATTTTCATAGTCCAATATTTTGTTGACGTATTTAGTTAAGACACTTTTATAAATGTTTCATAATTTACTTACCCCACAAAACAGCGACGAGCACACGCCATATGTCTCGAGCGATAGTGTGTGTTACAAAAACGACCATATTATATGATCTGAATAAGCTTATAATAAAGTAAAATAATGCTTGTCTATGGAAAGTAATACGACATTTGGGTTTATTCTCTTTTTCACTTCTATTTTTACACGTTTTCAAAACACAAGCCACTATTTTTGCCGTGTTATTTCTTAAAATGCAACGATGAGTGCTCGACGCTGGCTTGCAGAAGAATGATGACGGGACATTTTTTAGATTCATGCGAAGCCATACTCGATCCCAGCCGGTTCCAATGGAACCGGTATGGGGAGGGGGAAATAATACGCTTTTATCGCTTAGGGCAGGTCTATTGATATTCATATGTCTATGGTTAATGGTAATGATAAAGGGCTTCTTTTTTTAAGGTAATTTCTTTTGTGTGAAACGTTGTGATTGGCGCTAAGATAGAAAGGAGATGGAGAAGGGGAGGGTTGGGAAGTAGTAGGTACCTGGCTTTTTAGATCTGGTCACTAAACATGAATAACGCCGTATACGATTTTTACCGGTGGTCTTTCATCAGAGCGAAAGCCTAAGCTTATCTACCAATCCATGGGTGTTTAAAGCATCAAGCATTGTTGATATGTGCATGAAATTATGCACACGCTAGTTATAGCAGTCCATTCCAAATTAATCTCTCCATTGTAATTTAGGGGCAGCTTAGGTGTCCACTTTAGCATACTCGGACTTCATGACGTGTTGGAACCTCCGTGATAGCATAGGTACTTACATACTGGAGAATAAATAACGTAAACATAGTACACAGTAAACATACATACATATTAATAAAGGTATTAATTTTTTTTTTGCATTTTTTAATTTTTTCTTTAATGTACAACATGTCGCGAGTATTTTGTCAAAATTTCAAGTAGATAAATCTGAGAAAAAGACGCTGCGTTTCAAGCAACTGGACAGCTCATGCTCGATTCGAGTATATATCGAGTATAAAAACCCTGAAATCGATTTTTTCACAAGCAACATTTTTGAGGATCATGAACATCATAACTCCTTTTAAAATGTTATACACTATTTCCACCCATTAATCATCATGTAATCAGGGGGAAGTTTTTTTACCATTTTTTTTCCATTTTATAATAACAAATTCACCGAACTTTTTTTAGCGAAAACCGCGTTTTTCACTTCAAAAAGCTGCCAAAAATAAAAAAACGAAATAAATTTAAAAAAATCCTACTGACTATCTAGGAAAACATATAATCTCTTAGGCTCATTCGACTTTTTTTGTGTCAGATGATCCGGTAACGAGTTACGATGATGACGGAGATTCGCTCTCACGGACTATATTGATATTTTTAATTGAAATTTTTTTCAAAGTTTGTTCAGGTGTTATACTATAAGGTGTATATAAAATAAATAAACCAGCATTATTCATATCTCCAAAAAAAATTAAATATGCCCCTTTTCGCCTTTAAAACCTTACTTAACTAACCCCCCCCCCCCTTAAGTAATTTTACAAGAGAGGTACCTACTTACTGTGCCATTATCTGTGTAGGTATGAACAGGTACCTATCTACTGTACCATTAACTGTGTAGGTGTGAACAGATATCTACCTATCTACTGTACCATTATCTGTGTAGGTGAAAACAGGTACCTACCTACTATACCAATATCTGTGTAAGTGTGAACACCTACCTATAAACATGATGTTTTTTTTCACTTCCAATTTCTAATCTACGAAATGAAAACTTCCTTCGTAAGTTTGAAACATTTTCTTCTTTTTTTAGATTAAAATCGTGACAATTGCCATCAATGTAAGTCAGATAAAAGAGAAAGAATTGACGAAGAAGAATAGTTGACTTTTGTGCAAAATGTGTAAAAAAATATCAATAGCCTAAGCAGTCAAAAGAATCAAAAGTAGGGTAAATAATATTTCAGAAGAAAGAAAGAGAGAGAAAAACAATCATAGCGAGAGAGAGAGAGAGATAAAGATACAACTATATTTTTAAAAAGTTCGAGTGCAGTGTACACGCGGTGGAAGCGAAACTTTGTAACGCGTATTAAATATTACGCCCCATGTTGGGCGCCAAATATAATCCTAACCTACAATGCTATCGACATCAACCAGGTTCTACTACGTTGGGCATGCCAAATATAACGGTTAATAAATAATTCATTAAACACGTTGTCGCCAAATATAACGCAGAGGAAATGAAAACAATACCCAGGCGTCAATGAAATGCTTTAAAAATAATACAACTTTTAATAAGACATTAATATTTAAAATAAAAGAATTGTGGTAACAATTTATTTATTGCTTCTTCACAATTTATGTACATATATTTTTAGCATGTAATTATTAACCCCACTAGGGTTCGCCTGTATCGGGGTTAATAATTTCACAATTCAATAAAAATAACACACGCAAATATCGGTCATGCAAAATAGTTAAATAAAAGCAAAATAATAAAATTTAAAAATAAAATGATAAACAGAGAAAATAATAAGTGATAAAAATATATGAATTAATAACAAAGTGTGGAGAGATCAGACAAAATGTTCTCATTCATTATATCATTAGTTATATGAAATTAAAAAAATACATGTCCTTAGGTTTTTTTTGTTTTTTTAAATATGTGTAAAAAAAAATATAAAAAAAAAAAAAAACAAAGATTTATAAGCGATTACATTAGAGCGAATCTTTCTTATGCAATATTAAAGTGACTATCAAATAATTATGAAATAAATATGAAAGAAACCGTTTTGATCACAACATTATTGTTTTCATTCCGTTTAAGTGCCCGTTTTCATTAAAATACGATTGTATTTTATAGTGTAAGTGACACCTTAGAAATGCCATCCGTGTAATCTTTTAGTTTTGACAAAGTTATGGGATACGATAACTCCTATATATTTATTTATTTATTCTTTCTTTACCTTTTTAATTTAGGCGTTTTTAATTAAATTATACTATTCAATAATAACGAAACCAGAACATGAGACTCTAATTCATAAATAAAATAATATTCTAAAAGTCAGGGTCGTGTTTAGCCTGTAAAATAAACTAAATAGTTCGAAACTAATAAAATAAATCGACAGCTTGTCATGCTTTAAAAATAAAATTTAAAAAATTTAAAATGATAATTACGATGTTAAAATTACTGCAAGGGGGCGTCAGTATAAATTGAACAGAATATTAAATGGTAAATCAATAAACTCAAAACTAACCGAAGTATTAGCTCACAGGATGGCGATTTCACCGAAGTATGTGTCTTCTCTCGTCGAAACGAACGTCCAGTCCCCCGACTTCCTATTTGGAACAGGTTTAAAAAAAGCTTGGCCGAGGTATCTTTATCAACAGAAGAATGCAGTATTCCATTTGTTTAAATTTAAATTGAAAATCAAATTGAAATTATGTGAAGCCACCAACTTAATTACTGGGTGCTTACATTCACAGTATAATTTCAAACTGTTACAACTTTTCCAATACAATCTCAACCAAGATTTGAAAATTGAGATCATAATCAAAGCGACCAATGAGCGCAGACTCCTATCTCAACCAATAGGAGCCTTTAAAATTGGCATCATAATCAAAGCGGTCAATGAGCGCAGTTGATGCGTCGCAGGTGAAGTAATCGTTATTTCCGTTTCATCAGAAATCCAAATCACAGCGGGGATATAGAAGTTTCACTTCAAAACGATAAACAATATAACGGGTAACATTTATTTATTAGGTTCCACCACAAAGATTCAACTATTTGATTATATGTCTTATGTTTTGCAGATGGTTTTCGGCGTCAAAAACATCAAGAACAGCCTACGGGTAAACGACGCAGACGTCAATAATTTACTTTCGAGCAACGTCAACGGTATTGACGTTTTGCTACTAAATGCCACTCTTGTAAGGAATTACGGAGACGTGGAAATCTTCGGCGAGAAAACTGTCAAATCACCAATAACCTCTGTGAAGCTGGAGGTAATTTATATATACATTTTTGTAACATCTGTTTTATTGTAATGTTTTAATAACAATATATGTATATGTATATATACGTACTAACCTACATTTGTACACACACGACACCTGTCACATGAAAAGGAGTCGATTTTCAACGATTTTCGGGCCTATGTGGTGGGTAGGAATCTGGGAGATGGTGTCCAGGAGTGATGTATGAATCCATCCTTGCATTTCGTGTGTATGAATCTTCAATTGCGGCGCAAGGCATGGGTCAAGAGCGTCCGGGTGGAGAGGTCAATAGTCTTCCTTCAATCAGTCTCTCTCGGTCCGGCCCGCCGCGCAGAAGGTGGGCAGACACATCCGCCACCATGACCTAGACAAACCTCACCCATGAACCCGGTCATCCCTGCTAAGTTATAAAATGTAGCGAACCATATTGGGTGACCTACGGCAAAGGTGTTGGTTATCCAATAAATTATTGGTTGGGAGGTGGTACCCATTACCGCCTCCCAAATAAACCTTCTTTCTCTCTTCAAATGACCATTCACAAAGCATCCCCAAAGATGACATAGGCCCTAGGCGAAATTATTTTCTTTCTTGTGTGGAGTTAATTACAAAAAAAAGTCATGTTATTCCGTACACTTGCGGGTCACACATTATCCCGGAATTCTCCGCACATGGCTAAACGATCACTTCAAAGTTTAGGATCACCGGAAATCTAAGTGGACCATAATAATTTATTATAAGGCAGGTTTAATGAAAGACTTCCTATATAATGTAGGTAGTCTCAAAAATGCTCGTAACTTTATTAAAACCTGGTTACAGCTCAGTTAGAGATGATGCCGTGAAAAGGCGCGCTAAAGCTTGCTTAATCGAAGCTCATAGAAAGAGAGTGACCGGACGAAGGCCCGTAATGCCAGAAAGAAAGAAGAAGATGAATCTACAAAATAATTTATAGGAATGGACAGAGGCATGCTAGGAGAGATTGGAAAAATGTCGATTGTACCAGAAAGTAACTGGCATAATTATTGTCGTCCAAAATTGAACGGCAATGGGCAGGACACAAGCTCGGAGGACGGTCATCGGATTAGCAAACCTCGTTACCCAGTGGCGCCCAGCGGGAACCATAATGCCCTAAAACCCGCTGGAACGTCGAGATAATTAAGTTAGGCGAATACACATGGCAGCGCACAGCGTGAAACAGAGGAGATTGGAAACAGCTTGGTTAGGTCTTCACACAGTACTGACGAAACACAGAAAGATGATAAGAGTGCAGAAAAAAAATATTTGCTACTATCAAGTTCCGAACAAGAGGCCCAATTGCTCCCAACAGTTACTGTCTGCGATCAGTGAGACTATGAAATCTCCAATCGGGGTGTGTTATGAGGCTTCTGCCTGGGGAAAAGGAAGGTGGGGAAGAACCTGGATTTTCGAAAACGATATTTTTATTGTCTTTTTTTCTTTCGCTAAAAGTTTCTTAAATAATTGCGTTGCAAGCAATAAGATTATTTTATTGACTTACGTGCGGGTGGAAATGACTCTTTTATGTCAATGTAACTGTATAAACGTTGACATCCTTGGACACAAATCAACCGCTTTATTTAACTAATTAACGAACTAACTAACCATCACGCCGTTTCCACAGGGGTAGGCAGAGAGGACGGACCGCCAAACAACTCAGTCTAGGCACACACTCCTTGCCTCGTTCACGTTCATACATCATCTCATACATGCTCTTTTATTATTCTGACTTATATGGCCCGACTCAAGTATCTGATTCACTTGGTCGTGCCATATCTTTCTCGGGCGTCCCCGACTTCTACCGTTCACATTTGCGTCATTCCTTATACTCCTTTCCTCGTTCATCCGCTCTACATGCCCAAACCATCGGAGCGTTCCTTTCTTAATCTTACTCATTATGCCTACATCAACCTTGCATTCTTTGCGGATCTCCACGTTTCTCAAACGATCGTACATGGTTTTACCACACATACGCCTCTGGGATTGCATTTATACAGCATTCAGTCTACTTTCATCATTTCTCTGCCAGTTCCATGCATCACTGTCAAACATCAGGGTAGGTGCCAGTACTCCATTTTGGATGACTAGCTTCGCTTCCTTTAGACATCTTTCATCAAAATAGAACGAGTTCAACACAAATTTCTTAGGTACTTAAATTTCCAACTCAAAATTCCAATAGAAAACATTAATTATTTAAGTTTAATGAATCGACTAAATTTAATTACGCTGTCTGACAGAAGAATCATTTCAGACCTAATTTTATTGTACAGAATTATGAACAACCTAATTGACAGCCCCGCCATCGTTTCTACTATTAAACTTCTTGTACCGACAAGGAATACTAGACAAAATATAACATTCTTTTGCAACACATACACAACTAACTATCAATCACACTCACTTACCAATAGGATGCATTATTTAGGCAACAAGTTTGGTGGTATTGTAGATGTATTTGCTGATTCCCTTTACATTCTAAAATGCAATTTAAACCAACACTTTGTTGAATCCTACAAATTATTGTAACATGGGTATATATATTTAACGATTTGATTTGTTATTGTAATGTTTATATTATATTTTGTTCTATGTTATTGTTAAATATTACTTTGTTTAAAATATTTCACGGGTTTCCACAAGATTATACAAGTGGTTTTTTTTTTCTTTAAAAACTACTTGTATATTCTTAAAAGTTTTTTCACTTTTATAACTTTTGGTATAAATTCTATGTATGTGTTATCCTAGATATCTTAAATATTATTTTCTAATCTATGTAAAAGCCCCTACGGGCGTATAACAACAATAAATAAATAAATAAATAAAATATTCTTAAATAAATTAAAAATTGCGTTGCAAGCGATATGATTATTTTGATTAGCTTTGGATAAATGGAACTGACTCTTTTTTTTAGTTTTATTTGATTAGAACATGCTTATAAAGAGCACGTGTGTGTTCAATTGTTGGCTTTGAGCAAACTTATTCATGAGTATGCTCAAACCAAGCATGATCGAATGTGTACAGTTGACGAGTATGTGTGTCGTGATACCTTCCCCCCGACTAACGACCATCATTACGTATTTTTCAAACGCGTTGATCATTATAAGATATGTAGGTAAGTACTAGGTAGTATACAAGAATGGAATTATATCAGGAATACTAACTTGTAAAAAATATGTAATTTCGATCTACTGATAAATTCATTAGAAACCGGAGCACATTCACTCTGCTACAGTCGCCTTTAGACTGACAAGTCTAAAGATAGCTTCGGTCTCAGAAAATTAAGTGGAACCAAGCTCTATGCACAATATTTTCAGAATTTTCGAATTCTATCAAGATAAGAGAAGTGTTTAAAAAAACATTTCTGGTAAACAGCTGTGTTAACTGATGTTAAAAAAAAAACATTTTCCTCCGATGAATAATGTGAAGTAGAAAAAGTACAGTGTTCACAGATTGCATTCTTACATAAATATCTCTCAGATTACGTGTGTATTTTGTGAAAACAAACTCTTTTTGTGACTTTCGCCCTCTGACCCGGTGTCACCCGCGTTAAATTTATAATACCCCGCTGTGATGCGGCTCACATTATTTATCACATCGCCCACAAAGATCGTATTCCCGCAAAGTAAAGGAATATTAAAAATGTGTGTTTATTTTTATGTTTATTCGCGGGTCTTCTTTTTCCCAAACGTGGACTATCAAACAGGGGATTTCCGGAAGCCGAAATATCGAATTTTCATCTTCCCGGAAAGCCAATTTCCTAATTGATCATTTTGTCGAAGTTTCCGAAAGACGACATCTGGAATTATCATCTTTTTCACCGTCTAATTTACGGAATAACCAACTTCCAAAAGTTTTCGATAGTCAAAATTCCGAAAGCCGAAGCTCATAATAAACCTAGAACTCTCACTATTGGAAGAGTATAGAAACCACAATCCGTTATGAGGTAAAAACCAATGTCATTTCCGTCCAAAAACTCAAAAGATTTTTACAAGAGGATTATATCCTAATTATCATTATTGTAATATCTATGGCATTACACGGAATGGCTTCAGCTGTGTTATGCAACCCGATCTTCTTTCGCTTTTCCACGTCTCGCCATTATTTTCTCCGCCTTACAAAATTTGATCTGGCTGACACATGATCCTGCGGACAGTTGATCCGGCGGACATTTGATCTGGCGACAATTGATCCGGCGTGATCCTTTAGAAGATTTTTTCTTCAAGTAAGTATGACTAGATCTGAATAGCCAGGTACGTTTTCCACATATCCTTCCCCTCCCCACTACCCTCAGTATCACACCATACCAAAATTGGGGATGCCATTGGCACTCACTGGCTCGAGATGGTTGAGAGCAGTTGGGACTCTAGTGTAATTTTCAGATAAAAAAGTTATACGCAAGTTGGAATCTTTTGCGGTTTTTTTGTTAAACTGACTGCACGTATAAGTATGTCGTATTTTGTATTGCCGCATGCTTCTTCGGAGAGTCGAAATTATTGTTAGTAAAAATATTTTTACGGCGGATTTTCACTCAAAATGCCTTCAGATATAAATACATCGACTTTGGTTGTACGGCCGTATATCCTCTTTACATACTTACTTGAAGAAGAAATCTTCTAAAGAATCAGACCGGATCAATTGTCGCCGGATCAAATGTCCGCCGGATCAACTGTCGCCGTATCAAGTGTCGGCCGGATCAAATGTCGGCCAGATAAAATGTCGCCGGACCAACTGTCGCCGGACCAAATGTCGCCGGATCAAATGTCGGGTCACCGTATAATTATTTGTCCAAACAAAATAATTCCTGTCTTATAATAAAATTGTTTATTTTCTTATCCTTCGTGATTCCATTTTGTTAATGTTAGCTACTACCATGCAAACTTTTCTCTTTGCAAAGCCAACCAAAATGACTTTTCCACATCTTGAACACATCTGTTCACTGACTAATATACCTGATCAACCAAAATTTCTCGTTTTATGCTACAACAGTAAAAATAATTACGTTCCTTTAATCCTTAGAATTATGGCCCAAAAAATCACAAGCTGCCACTGGTAGTGAGACTCGCGTGGTGTCATGAAAAAATTAATTAAAAGGGTTAATTTTTCTATTTATCAAACCTGACAAAGGTCATTAAGCGGTTAAGATTTTCACGAAAATCCTCAATTTATGCCAATAACCTTTTTAGGAATTATTTGTAGAAGTCCGCACATAATTCTCATGAACCCGGCAATTTACGGTTAATGTGATAATTTGCTTACATTTGCATGTCCCCATCCAGTGAACATTGCTTTTTTATCAATGTGAGCACGCGTGTGTGAACAACATAGGTTTTTATATAAAACCTTAATTGTTAGCAAACATTATCACTGAAATTTATAACGTAGCGCGGTATTAAAAATGTCACATTTAACGACAAACTTCTAGGTCGTATAAAACTTTTTTTTACTACGGCATGAAATGAATTCAGTGCTTAAATTTACTAAGTAGATAGCTGACAACTGTAAAATTTATCAAGCGAAATAGTGGTTTGTAAGTTTTAAACTTGTTTTTACGTTGCATGTCGCATTTTCTACCAGCCCTTCGGAAGAGTTGACTTCTCAACGAGCAATAACATGCATATTGAATGTGAGATAGGTATGGTTTTGATTCGCCAATATGAAAAATATGAAAAACGTATCCCCGTAAACCTTTAATGATACCCACCTATATGTATACTATCCGTACAATGCACATAATATGATTTCATCATCCATTGATCTGTTTTCCCATGAATCTAAATTTGTTCAAAACATAAAATTGGTTCATTGAAAGTGTATGTTCGCGCGTTTTTATATGGGATTGATTGGGCATTGAGTCGGTAGATATGTCAAAATCCTGAATTTATCCCACCTACCTAATCTTTCCTTCTAAAATGTCACCATAAAAATTGTTGCAAGAAAGTACTCAACTTTGGAGAGGTGACAGTGTGCTTTCCTGCTCAGAACAAAATAACATCTCAGACAGGGCGCATGTATCGTAACTCGTAACCTCTTGTTATAAGAATATTGTGAATTTTAAACAGTGAGAAGTGTACACCAAAACTGGAGATCAGCGAGGCCCCATCTGCAACGGTGAGTCCTATTTTCCTTATTCCAATCTGTGCTTATCTAATTTTCCAAAAGCACAGATCTGAACTATCGACTGCCTATCCATCAGGTTTTGCGGGTTTATGCTATTTAATCGTCCCATATAACAGCGTTTTCAGGTAGTTTCGGGACTGGTCCTTCGAGGGCTGCATAGGCATTGCTCTGCAGCATTTACCGCTAATTAACAGTGGAGTCGCAGTTTCGCAAAACCAGTTATTATTAAATTGTTAATATTTCTATTTTTGAGAGTGATAATTCATAGTGGAATTCCATTATAATATATTATTAAATTGTTGGCAGAAAAAAATCACAATTTTTTTTTACATTAACACAGCATGCTCATGATGAAAATAATTTCCCTCGGGGCCTATGTCATATTTGGGGATGCTGTGTGGAGGGTATTTTTAAGAAAAGGAAGGAAAAGGAAAAGGGTATGGGGGTGGGTAGGAATCTAGGGGTCGGTGTATCCAAGAGTGACGGAAGTATAATCCATTTTTCCCAATGCGGTGCAAGACAACGGGTCGATAGAGATCATCTGGAAAGATCAGAAGGTCTCCCTGCAAACCGGCCTCTCCCGTTCCGGCCCGCCACGGTGCTGGTGGACAGGCGTATCCACCGCCAAAACCTAAACACACCTCACCCGATGAACCCGGGCACCCCTGTTAAATCACCAAACGTATTGAAACTATATTGTGGTGTTAGTTATTCAATAAATGGTTCCCGGGGCGCCTACCAAATTGGACATGCATCAACTATTTAAATACTGAAGGTTGAAGAAATCAATGTCAAGAATGGCAAATTTAGGATTGCGTTGCAAAATTGGAGATCTAAATGTTTTAAGGGGAGCAAAATAACATTTTATACAGTGAAACGGAGCACATAAAGCAAAAATACAGACAGTCCAAGAAATAAAGACAAGTACATGTAAATTGATATAAAATAAACTTATTAGGTATAAGAAGTATAACTTATTTCACGTATTCAGCACATATTTTACGAAAAGTACAAAGACTTGTGGCTTTATTTACAGCTTTGGAAGGCTATAGAAAACTTTTCACCTAAGTGATAAAAAATAGTCAAGTTAAAAATAATATTAAATAATGTACTCGTACATACCGAATACATTAAAAAAGCATTTTCTTTTTAATTTTTGCAATTTTGCAACGGAAATTTTAAAGTTTTTTTGCTAACGTATCTTTGTCACTTTTTCAAAGAACCAAAACAAGCACAAAAATCTTTCATTTTTTATTACGTTTATAAAAAGGCTTCATTTTATTTTGTCAGGTTCCAGGAACAATCCACGGAGTGCCAACGGACAATTTGCCTTTCTCTTCAGACAGTCGAGCAATCAAAGAAGCTCATTTCAAATTGCTGACAATTGGAGAAAACTTAAAAGTGAAGAAAGTTAATCAAGTTCTGCTTGAAGATGTTCTAGGAAACTCAATCAAATTGAGTGGGCCGGAACAGCACGTTTACGGAGATATTACGTTTGAAAACGTAGATATTAATGGTAATATTATTTCTGTCTAATGCTCTTATTGTTCTTTGTAAAGTTAACTTTATATCACCATCTCAGCATGGATAGGCAGAGATGTCCGCCAGACTGACAAAAACTCTATGAAGACACACTCGTTCGATCCATCCACGTTCCAAACGTTCGTACATATAGGTTCTTTAATATTTCTTTATAATGTAATTTTTAATTCCTGCGAATGTTTTAGTTGTTACTAGCTGGGGTACCCGGCTTCGTTCAGGGAGTTGATATGAGTTTGAACTGACGTTCGAACCCACGACGGATCTTCCTTTATATACCTATAGGTTATATACCTTTATATACCCCTACCTATAGGTTGCCCCACCCATCCAAAAAAGGCTTCGATTGGTCCACAATGTTCTAAAATATTCCACAACATTCGAGAATGTTCTGGAATGTTCCACAATGATCTGGGATGTTTCGGGATGTTCCCGAACGTTCCAGACTATTCTAGAACATTCCACAAAATTCCAGAATATTCCACAACATTCGATAATGTTCTGCAATGTTCCACAATGATCTGGGATGTTCTAGGATGTTCCCGAACGTTCCAGACTATTCTCGAACATTCCACAACATTTCAAAATGTTCCGGAATGTTGTGGAATGCTCTCGAATATTCACGAATATTCTAGACGGTTCTAGAAATTTGGTGAAACTTCCATGCCTTATATCTTCAAAAGTACGTCCTTCAGGTAAAAATAGGAACCTTCTTCATCGATGCGGGATAGAGGGCTACCACACTGTATAACTCCCTTGATCGTACCGGGACTCGTTTCTGGGTTTCAGCGGCACTCACAGAGTAGTACACTTTCTTTTATAATATACACAGAGTTTTGTAGATGTAGAAAGTGACCTTCCTCGTGTTTTGAAGGTCACATGTTCAAAATTTCATCAAACTTGGCATAAAACTGTAGATTTGCATACGAATCAAATCCATAACATACAGACATTCTCCTTTATTATTTCAACCAAAATACTGACATATTAGGGAACGTACCCATACCACGTGACCAACTTTTAGTAATTTTTAACCCCCCCACCCCCCCGCGGTGACCAAAAACCTATGGTCCCCGCCGCTCATTTGTACCAAGTGTGGTATTTTGAAGACCCCCCCCCCTAAACAGGTCACGTAGTTTGGGTACGTTCCCTTATATGCCTAAACCTTCGTCACGAATCACCCTATTGGTGAAAACCGAATGAAAATCCGTTCAATAGTTTTTGAGTTTATTGCTAACAGAAAGACAGACGGACGCGGCAGAGGACTTTTATTTAAAATACGTAGAGATTTTGATTATTATATCAGTTGTTTTTGCCTTCAATGTTATTCTGATTTCAAACTGCGGTTAGGCCACATTGCGACGATTTATTTAATTATACCCCTTCTCCATTTTTATGGTAATCTTTATTCCAACTAAGACGGTTATTACCGAACATAGTAATAAACTAGCACGGACCAGAAAAAACATGTGATATAAAAATTGTAGGATCTGTGAAGCTGAAATTAAATACAATCCGCCGAATCGCCATTTTTGTAAAACTCACGCACGCACAACGCGCGGTCGCTCCCGAGATATGCTTCATAGCGACTAAATTCCCAAGAGCCAGACTACTGATTGACATTCCCCCGCGCCCCTCGGAAAAGTTGCGTTCACACAGAAAGCAAAACAAATATCAACTTTCTTTTGGGACACCCTGTATTTGTTTCAGGATCATTCCCCTTAAATTTTTTTTTATTAATTTTTCTTTTGTAATATGCGTGTTTTTCATGGTCAGACAGAGAGACACAGACATATATTATACTTACATTTCGAATGAACACTGTTCGTAAAATCTGCCAAAATATTAAACAAAAGAAATACACATTTCAAATGAAGAATTAATAAATGAAATAATTATATGATTAAAGATATGATTGAAATATTGAGGAATATTAAAGTTATCATACCGACAAACGAAATTCGTATTAAGGTAAGGGTAAATAATATAATTATAAATAAGGCGCGCAGTGGTTATCACGACTCATGACATTTAAATTGTACCTACTGTGTGAAAATAAATTAATGTCATCCACTTAACACGATACCACTTAGCGTAAAATAGTGAAACGGAAACATTATAAAAAGCCTTATTCTTGTTGACGTTGACTTACGTTGTTGGAGTTGATGTTAGCTTTATAATTCTCTCTACTTACACGCCACAGTTTTAGATCATTTAAACATGCAATTGCATGGAAAACAGGTATTTAAAAAATAAGATAAAAATTTATTGCTCATGTTCTCAATTTTATCCCAGCGGTAGAAAAAACGTAAAAAATTATAATTTTTCTAATCGAAGATTTATTTAGCATAAGGCTCGGCTTCCCGCATTTCCGATTTATTACATACTAGCTGGTTCCCAGCATGCGTTGCTTTGCCATTTAATAAAGAAATTGTTTCTCCCTGCATGTCCTTTCCCATTTCTCCCGTTCCCCTTCCGCCTCCCCTTCCTCTCCCGCGTTCCCTTCCCCTCTCGCGTTCCCACTCCGCCTCGTCAATCTTCCCTCACCCCACTCCACTCGCTCTTTCACCCATCCCGCGAACCCTCCTCCCGAGTTCTTTCTCTCCCCTCCCCCCTCCCCACTCCGGCATTCCATATATTCAGTCCCGATACATTTAGTTTTAAAACAGCTCTGCATTTTTTTAATACAAATTTCATGATGCCAGAGCTCACCAATAGTTTTATACAAACCTTGTCCTGACAATAACGAACACAACAATAAAAGAATTATCCAATTTGGTGCAGTCGTTCGGAAGTTATGCGCGTACATACATTTCGGGGATTCATTTTTATTTATAGAAGAAGAAGAAGAGAGAAGAGAGATTTTCCTCAAACGCTTTAAGTTTTAAAGCTCTACAGTTCTAAAGTTCGAACCCACGACGGATCTTGCATTGTATACCCATACCTATAAGTTGCCCCACCCATCCAAAAAAGGCTTCGATTGGTCCACAATGTTCTAAAACATTCCACAACATTCCACAATATTCGAGAATGTTCTGGAATGTTCCGGGATGTTCCCGAACGTTCCAGACTATTCTCGAACATTCCAGAATATTCCGGAATGTTGTGGAATAGTATTGTTGAATGTGTTCTAGAAATTTGGTGAAACTTCCAGCCGAGGTAAAAATGGGAAACTTCTACATCGACGATGAAGAAAAAAAAATGTTATTATAAAATATGCTCCGAAAATTATAATCAACAGGTTTTTTCTGTTATTTTACAAATTATAGGTATTTGTGAAAAAATTCACAGTGTTTCTTTAAATGCTGTTTTAGACATCCCAGACGAGATTTTTGCCTTACTTTAAACAAGTCGTGTTTTATTAAATATTTTCATAAATTTCTCTTAAATTTTATCGTTTTTAATGTTAGTGCGCGCCCTCTAACATTCACATTTACATTTATATCCTTTTTGAGCAGGTACTACCAGGGTACCGGGTCTTAATTCATTTTCAGTGTTTACGAGCTCTAGTAATACTTACAGTGACCTAAAAGCATAAATTTTTAATGCAACTGAATTTTTGCTTATGTGCTTATGTGTGTAGGTACGTAATAGCTAATTTGTTCATTTCCATAAAAGATATATAATAAGAAATATAAAAAGCGTTTTATATATATCTTATCTAGTATTATATTACAGAAAAAAATTCACTTTTTTCAATTCTCCACCACTAAACAGTACATACAGTACATATTTCGTTGCTAAGGATTTTTACATATGTAAAAATAAATCCCTAGCCACGAAATATCAAAAAGGTACATCATAAATTTAAATCGTTACTAAAAATAAACTTCAAAAGAACTGTTAAAAATGATTTTCTCCCCGTAAAACAATTTATCCGTCGAATTTTGTTTTTAGATAAAAATCAACGTTTTAATTATACGATATACGATAGCAATATCGAAAATTCCAACAGGAACGACATACAACACGACTCTAAAAATGATTCCCCCCCCCCCCCCCCCAATTAATGAAATTTGAGGGTACTAATATACATTTTTTCTGCGAGTTTTACTATCTAATAACTACCCATTCCAGGTGATAGCAAAATTGAGTCAATAAACTCCATGCCAGTGAGGGACATGGTCATGGATAAAGGGGGCGAAGAGATCCACGTGTATGGAGACAAAACCTTCACACAGGATGTTGTTTTGAATGGGCCTGCTGAGGTTAATGTGATCAATGGTTTTGACGTCACAGAGACCTATCATACATCCTTGATCACATCTGAAGATGCAAACATAAGGGGAGACTTGGTAAAGAAATGAAAACCAGAACTTTTTTGCTTTAAACGCCGTTTGTTTTACTGTAATCAAGTCATTGTATTAGGTAGATGCAGATTCTTTCGGCCTTTCTGTATAATCGATCTGAAGAAAGGATTTATGTATTTACAGTGCACGTATACAAACAGTGTGTTGTAATTTCTATAAATTCTTAAGCCCCATTTTCGGCTTTAGATGCAAGAATCCCGCTTATCGTTTTTACAGTAAAAAATAAAGTCTTTTAACTTCATCGGGGGCCGCCAACTTTATCAATGTTTTCCGTAAAAATTCATTAAAAATATAATATGTATGGAGTAATTGTAGATGTTCAATTTATTGAAACAGTTCTGCTTATTATTTTTCCACACAACACAAGATATGGTGGAAAATAATTTTAACACAGTTTTGCCTGGATTGGTTTGCCTTGTTTCTTTTTTTCTTGTGCGTTTTCTAATACACGTGTTTGATGAAAAATATATGTTTATGAACACTTTGCTTTGACACAATAATTATAGTTAACGTATGGTTACAAATATTAGTACTCTATGCCAATTTAATATATTTTAAAGGATTTAATAAACTCATAACTAAATTTCGCTGTTGGCATTAATGAGTCTATTTTAATGATATGTGGATTTGGATCACATTGAATGCCGCACCAGACAAGAACAGATTCTGTTTCTTATAGATATTTGATGCTCCAGTGACGATACTTACCGATGGACGAGGATTATACAACAAATTAGATAATCTAAATACCCTGGAAAATGGACCAATGCGCTTAGAAGGGTCGAAGAATCGGATTGGTCAAATTATTAATGAGATAAACCGCAAACTTGAAATAGTTTCCCACGATATTGAAAGTGAGTAAAATCCCCTTTTTTATCCCTCACTTGGGATACACCAAGGTTTCTGAAATTCTGTGTTAAGGGAATTTAAGTAATAAAAATAGTAAGCTTTGGGCTTTAATATACCTAATCAGATTGTGGGTCGGATGAAATGCAGAAATCGGTGAAACATTTCACTGCAAAGCACAAAAACGACCAATTCTAATGGGCGTCAACAAATAATTTCAAAACTTGCCAATATTGCCTCTTAGCTGACACCAGTGACATATGCACTAATGTTGCTATGCGATCTTAGAGAACAAGCGGAGCATTCCCCACATGCTTCTATTTGTAGGCGGATTAATCGTTTCTACACCACACTTACATTACTTATTCTGTTTTCTTACTACAAAATTTTAAACTAACTAACTTTTCAGGTAGACCAAAATACTTTCTTTACGCTGATGAATGGAGCTATGTTGACCTTGTTATTGGGAATTGCAAAGCAGCTGGTGTTAGATCCACTGCTGAGGAGTCCTTTATAGCACTTCATGCTCTGAATCCCGGTCAATACTGCGGACTTCAGTCGTACTGTATTTGTCCTCGGCATTATACGGTAAAGTCAAATGATTACTCTTACTAGAATGTTTATTTTTCAACCCTGGAAAACATAATAGATCTCCAATGCGTTAATAAAATACAATAAAACCAATTTATTCCACTTTTCTTAATACGTTCATGAAAAATATAATCTCTTAATGGGAACTGCATTAATTGTTTTTTAAATTACGAAACAATTTTACGCAGTTGTTTCCATGTTTGAGCAGAAAATAGTTCTACAATGCCAATAAATCATTATAAATAGGCATTAATTTCACCTACCATAATGTCATTCTTTTATTAACATAAATTCCCATGTTGTGGAGGACGAACAAAGGACACTGATCTGCATCGTCCGGCCACCCGATTGGTCCCTCAGGCACCAATTGGATGCAGACCTTTCCTCAAGCAACTGGCCTCGCTTGCATCAAAAACTAACGATTCATTCTGCTTTAACTCTCGGTCAGGACTTGCAGGTCTTTAATATTTGTTCGCCCTTCACATTACTTTATTATTGCATATATTTAAATTGGAGATTTATGTGTCTGTTAATAGTGTTAATAAACTTGTAAGTATTGAATCGTTTTGCTTATTCGCTTTGCCATCTACACACTTACACAATAAACACATAACCCCCAAAATGTAAATACAGAATACCTGGAAACAACATGTCAGTAAGAAACAATACAAACTATTATGAGAAAACCAAAATATAAGATAATTATTATAAGCAATAATTATCAGCCTGAAACACTCATCTACATTGAAAAAATCTTCCAAGAAAAGATCATGCCGCTGACGTGACGGGACTCGAACCCGTGTCCCTCTGATTTCCGGGCAAATGCTCTGACCACTGAGATACGTCGGCTTATCTCCTGCTCGCCAAATAATTCAATATATACTGGTGTTTCATTCAACAATCATTGCTTATTACATTTTTTCACCTGGAAACAACCAACTTTTTATTTTTATCTCACTAGTGAAACAATGACAAACCGGATAATAATGCTAGTAATTGATAAATTAATTCTGAAGTACAGTTTTAAACAAAAATGTACCAGTCTAAAGATGAACGAGATTGTCTAAAATAAAAATGGAATAAAGTTTAAGAAATTAGTTTTATTGTACTTTATTATACACCTACATTATGTACTCATCAGAAAGGATACAATATTCCAATGTAAAAGAATACAATATCGCATACTAATTCATGAGAAAAAAGGAAAAAGTTATTAGTTTAATAATATCGCCTATTGTCAGATACGTGTCAAAAGTAATTTGTAAACTTGTTATTGTCTTCAAATATAAATTTATTAAGTTGGTCGTATTGCCTCAAGACTTGGTAGGTACCTTGTCTTGTAGAAAACTTTTCCTTCCTTGCTGTAGCACATTGTCTAGTTGAAATAAATCTACGCCTATTATGTTCAAGCTAATATGAGTAGGATGAAGGCACCTACTTACAAGTTTAGAAAAGCTTCTCTTGTCAAAATTTTGATCAATTGCCTTTGTAATTCTCTTACGAGATTCACAGAAATGTAAATACATTGAAAATTAAATTATTTTGTATCTTCATCACTTTTTCATGTTTTTTATACGATAATTAAAAACATATATGAGATTAAAAGAATTTGGCATTCTCGGACTATAAAAATATTACCATTTGTTATTTCGGCCACTGGCATAATACCTAGGAATCTGATTCAAAATTTAAGCATATTAGATTTGTCAAAGAATTTGTATATAAAAATGCAAAAATCAGTAATTTTAAATACATGTAGGATTACAAAAGATTTTTTAAATATTTATATTGAGGGATCAGTAGGATTTATAGGTTCAATTAGAAATGCCACATAGCCGAACCCTTCTGATAAGAAAATATCTGGAGTCGGTGAATTATATTCCCATTTGGTCTCTGGTAGGTTGACATGTTGTTCTTGTATTGTTTTGTATTTATAATACTTATATAGTGCAATTGCATAGCGTGGGTTGACTAGATGATCATTTGGGGAAGTGTGTGAAAGGGTTTAGTTTTTCCTTATTTTTTTCCTTAACATTTAAATCTGGTACGTACGCCAGCTAGTTTCGACACTACCCGTACCATCATCGGGGCACACACAATAAAAATAATAAACCACGGCTTAAACGACTATAACTACTTATTTGAAATTGATCGACTGTTGGAAAAATTTTTCAAGTATTTTTTACTTTCGCACACGTAAACTACCCTCTGTTCTTTACTGATTTTCAGATAAAAATCTCAACCGATGGATCATCTTCAGTACAGTCTGATTCTCTGATGTATTCCAGGATATTTAATCTCATATCTCCCATAGGATACACCACTAGTATAATCACCACCACACTCGCTATCAGTAAACATTGCAGGTAAATTTACTTATTCTTTATCTTTGGGGTAGATACTAGATGCTACAACGAGACGATGCTACATCGTCCATAAAAGAAATTGTGTCCCGCAAACTGGATACAGCCGTTAGCTAAATGTTTGAAAAATAACTGTTTTCGAATATTTAAAAAGTAGGACAGTTTCGAAGGTTTGGTTGCATGGCGAAAAATTGATTTCAAAGCTCTCTGAAGGCTATCAATATACATTACTAGCTGGTCCCCGGCATGCGTTGCTATGCCATTTAATAAAGAAATTGATTCTCCCTGCGTGTCCTTTCCCGTGTATCCCCGTTCCCTTCCACCTTCCCCGCCTTCCCCCTCCCTTTCGTCTTCCCTCTCCGCAAACCCCACCATCCTCCTGCCTTTCCTCCCTGGCGCTAAAATATATGAAATACGCACATTTTCATTTATACAAATTTCATAACGCCAGACCTTACCATTATATACAACCTATGTTACTCGCTAATAATGTAGCTTTCTATTGGTGAAAGAATTTTTCAAATCGGTTCAGTAGTTTCGGAGAATAAATTGATTCTCCCTGCATGTCCTTTCCCGTGTATCCCCGTTTCCTTCCACCTTCCCTGCCTTCCCCCTCCCTTTCGTCTTCCCTCTCCGCAAACCCCACCATCCCCCTGCCTTTCCTCCCTGGCGCTAAAATATATGAAATACGCACATTTTCATTTATACAAATTTCATAACGCAAGAGCTTAAAATTATATACAGCCTATGTTACTCGCTGATAATGTAGCTTTCTATTGGTGAAAGAATTTTTCAAATCGGTTCAGTAGTTTCGGAGCCTTTTCAATGCAAACAAACAAACAAACAAACAAATCTTACCTCTTTTTATAGTGTCTTAGATAAATAAAGCTTTTATTAAAATTCCAATCATTCGCCACCAACAAAGTCTCAAATAGAAATATACCTATTCTATGAAAGTTTCCTACTACGAAAGTTATGAATGTATAACTTTTGAATTTTTGGAAAGTATCCGATAAAACCAAAGATATTCAAATACATAAGAGATATGCTATGGTGTCCGCGCAACTGTCGCCGGACTACGCGCTAATTAGCGTAGTTTTCATACAAAAAGAATTTGTTCATTTCGTTGATTTTTTGAAAATGTGCATTAATATTCGTTAACAATATATTTTGAATAAGGAAAGAATTCGTTCGTTTAGTTTAACGTTCGTTTGGTTTATTCGTTAATTATTTGTTCTTTTATTTTATTTGTTAATTGGAAAACAATATCGGCGACACCCGGAAGCGCAGACCCACATAGTAAAAACAGCAGATAGCACATCTACTTATATTTCAATATCTTTGGATAAAACCGAAATATAAGCCATCAAATTGTTGAATAGTATTAAATCGTGTCTCGTATCATGTCACTAGACACCATTGCATTTAATTTTCCCTAGTTCACTTTGAAAGCTCATAACTTCGTCGTTTTTGGAGATATAGAAAATTTACCGTTTATTAACGACACTTAATAGGCAGTAAAATTTCTTAATACTTATTATAATATTTCATCGAAGTAAAACAATTAGGAGACGACCTCAGTCGCATCAATGAGCATCATTGGCAATTTAAAGACTCTTCAAAACTTGAACACCTAGGTTGGATTGTTTCAAATTCTCGTCGCATTTGATGACCATAAAATCATCGATCAGCGCCATTTTGATTTTTTTTTTCATTTTAATGATTCTAGGTCTATTTCTGTAATTGATCATTTTGTTTAGCCGATAAGCATAAAACCACGACCGGCTTAAAAACTAAAAACAAATGATAAAACTCTGAAACGCACCGTGAATCGTTGTATAATGGCGAGAGTTTGAAACATCCAAACTTTGGACGGTTTGTTTCATAGAATTTGAACGTTAATATTCAAGTTTAAAAGTTAATATTCAAGTCTATGAAAGTCCTATTCAAGTTATTTTATTATCCGGGAACGTATTAATAATAATATAACATTTACAGAACATGATTTACGTTGATGTTCAAATTCGGTGAAACATTCAAAAGTGTTGTAGTGCCCATGACGTATGAAAGATTTTTTTTCGTGATAAAACAATGATATCAGATTTAAGCATATCTTTCAGCAAGTTCATTGTTCTTGTGCTGGGTATTGTTTAATTTTAGTTTAATCTATTCACTTTACAGTTTTCATGGTCATTGTATGTAATATGTTTCAGTTTTATTACACAAAGGACTTAAAGTTCGTGTTGAAAATCCTTTGTACTAATTTACAATCCTTCTGCAAAATACATTTACCTTTTGTCACTATGAGTACCAATGTAATTAAACTTGCTGTTAAAAATCACCTTTGTATCTCAAGAACCCAAACAATTTAATTTTTATATTGTTTTTAGTTTCTGTGTGTAGGGCTTTGGAAAAATTTGTTAAAGAAAAATTTAACCAGTGTCGTGTCAACAATGAAATTACGAACCACTTGTGGCAGTTTTATAATAGTTAATATTTGTGCAAGTTGTTGTTAATTTTGTGTTGATTTGATAGTAAAGTTTGGGGTAATACTTACTTCTAATCTACTGGTTCTTTTTGTACCAACATTCTTATCGCAATGTGCTAATTTAAAATTGCCCCTGGATGTGCATACTCTCTCAATAATTCACCGCTCGATCACCCGACAACTACAATAATCCGACGTTATTTTTAATAGTTGAATGTCCAAAATCAAGCTCTATATTTCGTTAAAGGCACTCTTTTAGTGGTATGGATATGGAGCACTATTGCTAGGTTAAATTCAGTAGTCAAGGGCACTGTTCTTTTACGAGAAATGTTATATAAAAACGATTTCCGAGCTAGCGATGGCTTGTTAAATAAATTCAAAGGAAGATTTGGCTTGCGTGTTTACTGTTTATTAGTTAATAAATATAGATTAATTAGATGTTGAGTATAAATAACACTGCAAGTTGCAAGAACAAATTCAAAACAACAAAAAAACTGTTTTTACGAAATACCTGCTTGAAGTTTTAGCATAATTTTGTATGTTGCCATGCATTGTAATCCCCCGCTTACACTGATTGGAAGCTAGAAACACTAGTGAAATTAGTCGGATCTATATAAAAACGCTTCTGTATAATTGATTGTTTCAGATCTGATATTAACCTAAACCCTCACAATGAGAGAACTTGGATATCGTGGCGATCCGGAGCACAGAGCGTGGAAGGATTCTTTGATTTAAGTGGAGAAGTTACTGGATTCGTATCTGATGTAAAATCCTTCTACAGTAACGGAGTGTATTACGCCATTATAAGTCAGTACTACGATGCAGGACTCGACTCGTACAACCTTAATACGGTCATCGTAGTTCTTGACTTTGCACAGGTATCATAATTATTTCCTTGCTTCAGAATTTTACCTAATAATTTTAAAAAAAATGCAATAATTTAGGAACTCTATCACACGCACTGTCGCACCTTACGTGCCTGTTCCGGTACCGCAGAACTGTTGCATTGCATATGAATGATACCATTTTAGACCAAATCTACCTAGAACACGAACCTATATGTAGTACAAACGGACATAATAATAAATATTTAGTTTTCATACACTAAAAGCTTATTTATTTTAAGATGTCTTTTATCAGCAGTTTCGTGAAAATATTTGCAAAAATTTTTTGAAAAGTACGTTAATTTTGTTTGAAATTTATGTTTAAAACCTTCATGGTATTTCTAAAAAGTACGAATATTGTTCGTGTTCTGAACGAAATTAATAACAATAATTAATTCTCATTATTTTTACATAAATTAATTTGAAGAGAGTGCTTTTAGAAACTTTTTGTTATACAAGGGAGTTCTTAACTGACTTACTAAACCCTGTGAGTTAATCCTTTAAAAACTAAGAACGTTCCATTTCCCTAGAGCAGGGATGGCGAACCAATGGCACGCGACACAATATTTTGGGCACGTCATTGATCAGTGATCACAAAATTTATTATGCACCACGAAAAAAAGTGAGAAGTTTATAGTAGGTGAACGAGCGAACCCGAGTGATCCCTATTCTACAGAAATGTTCGGGTGCGGTGCGCGGGCGGCGTTACGCGGGGTACGGTGCGGTGCGCGGGGTGGCGGAGGGAAGCGCGGCTCTCACTCGTTTGTTTTCGTACCTACAATCTTCTATTGCTAATGAATGACGCACAGTTTCTTTATGAATAACATAATGGTGAATTTCGTTGATGTAATTGTATTTTAAAGTTTATTTGAGTTTTATCTATGATTTAAATGTTATTTAATATGGCTAGTTCAGCAAAAAAACAAAAAATACAAAAAGAAATAAACAGTCAACATCTATGATTAAATATGTTGGCAAAAATTGTCATACGAGCGCGGCAAGTTACGAGGCTGCAAATGTCAGTGCTCAGCATAGTAAACCTTTTCAAGAGGGTTAACGTCGTTTCCACGACAACGATTTGTTTTGTTTTCGTCTGACGTTGGCAACAACTCGCTTACCCACTCCCCCCCCCCCCCCCCCCCACAAAGTCAAAATTATTTGATGGCACGTCCATGACCTCATTTAACTTTTCTTTAGAAAAATGGCACGTTGATACGTAAAGGTTCGCCATCCCTGCCCTAGAGGAATAAAATTGATAATGCAATGCTCAAATTTGTTGCACTAAACTAGAATCTCAATAAATGGTTCTAAAATTTACTTTACACCGTTCGAGAGATATCCCTGTTTAAAATGAATAGGAACTTTTAATATTTTCACGTTTACGGAACGGCGACAGTACAAAAAGCCAATAAACATACGTTCCTTATCACCTGTCACAATAATGCTACAGCTATTTCTTACACATTAAATAATAATGGTGAGACAAAAGGTAACACCGCATGTCTGTTTCCAATGTGCTACTTTTTTCCTTCGGAGGGAATAGACATACGTGCATTGTGTGTTTCATCTTTTGTCTCACCATTATTCAACGCGTGAAAAAGAGCGGCAGCATTATTGTGATAAGAAACGTGTGTTCATTGCCTTTTTTACGGACGCCTTTCCGTAAATATGGGAATATTAAAAGCGCCTAATAGGTCTTCAGCTTTACGGTTATGACATAATTTTCCAAAAACAAAATCTGTCCTAAACTATCAGTGTCAAGTCACACGCTACATTATTCCATTTTATACTTATTGTTTTTTTTTTTGAGACAATTAATCAACTTCCACTAATCTGGATTATAGAAAGCATATTAACCTACGACCGCAAATTAGTCAGGACAAATATTAATGAATATTTTATTATAATATTCTACATGCATGCAGATGGGTATGTTATCTCCCAGTGTGTTCATTCTATATATAAGCTGTCCTTGTGCAAGACCCCGATCATTGTCATGGAAGGTATATCAAAGGCTTTGGCGCTCGTTCTGGTGGCAAGCCGTGGAGAGGGGTAGGAGGTTGAAGGGTGTGGAGTGGTGGTGACACACGGTTTAAATCCGTGCAGAGGGTGAAAACACAGGGTGTCAAGTACGCCAGCAAGTGGGTTCATAATGGAACTCTTCGTGACGGGATCACTCTTTAAAAACACTCGTGGCATAAATTATCATTATTATTATTTGACTGGAAATTAATCAAATTTGCTGTCATATTACGCCCACATCTTTGTTTTTGAAATCTGCAGGGGTTATATGGAATATGACGTGTATGGTTAAGGCTATGTATGATGGCCTCGGTGGTTGAGTGGTTTTAATCCTTGGCTGCGATTCCAGAGGTCGCGGGTTCAAAACCCTTTTATTTAATTATTTGTGACATTAAAATTTTCTTAATTTTTCGGCACATTCCAGAGTCGTGTATATTTTCAGTATCGCCCTGATGAAAGATCACCATTAAGATCTGAAACATTGCATGAAATGATTTTAGCCACGTAGATCTAAATAGTAAGGAACTTACCTAACTTCCTTTACCCCATTTCCTTACCCCACTATTTTCGGAGGCGTCTACTAATATCTACAGGAATTCCAAAAACTGAACAAATCGGACTAATATCTATGAGAACCAAAGTGAGGACGAATATCTACAGCTCAAACTGCTGACTAATATCTATGAGAACCAAAGTGAGGACGAATATCTTCAGCTCAAACTGCTGACTAATATCTATGAGAACCAAAGTGAGGACGAATATCTACAGCTCAAACTGCTGACTAATATCTATGAGAACCAAAGTGTTGACGAATATCTACAGCACTGGCAGAGGTTGGATTTTCAATTATGTATAGCATATTGGAATAACGTAATATTGCGTATGAAGTTTAAAAAACTTAATTTATGTATGTATGTATGTAAAAATCCCTAATATCGGACTATTTGACACAATTAGCTGATTATTCAGGATTTGGGTTTTTGTTTTAACAGCTTTCTTTATTTCGAGTGATTCTAAATTATTTTGTCTGTTACCATGACCATTTCTATGTCAGTTAGGTTAGGTTAGGTTAGGTTGTGGTGCCGTGTATTTCGAAATAAATAAATATCTTTGTATTATGACCTCCATGTTCGTTCAATAAATTATTGTCCTCGTAAACAGCAAAATACATAATATTATGCAAAAACTTCATGTACCTACTTTAAACGTATAAGCCTTTACGTAATTAGTAATTACATAATTGAAGTAATTCATGCATTTCCGTACAACCTCTTGCTCAGCTGCCCTCTGTAGATATTAGTCCAACCTACGCTCCATAGATATTAGTCACCACTTGGAACGTCATAGATATTCGTCCGACCTTAGCTCTGTAGATATTAGTTCTCACTCTGAAGTTCATAGATATTAGTCCAACATATGAGCTGCAGATATTCGTCCGACATACAGGCTGTAGATATTTGTATCTGGAGTCCTATTTTCAGCCTCACTGCTAACTGGCTTCTGATAGCTGGTAGCTGTTGGTTTCTTGTGAGGAAGGAACACACAATTTTTTTAGTGTACACACGAATAGTTTGTCTGTGAAAACTGTGCATGCGCTTCTGCATTCTAGTACAAGGAGTGTTTGGGTAGAATGGATATCTATAGTATAGCGAAGCGCGCGGTCTGTTTTGTGATCTAAGTGATATTTATTTTTTTACTCTTAGGGATTTTATGATCGGTATATCGAGGGTTTATTTATACAAAAGTTAGTAATATACAATTTCTTTCATTTCGGTTGTTTACTTTTGAATAACATTAAATATATATATATATAATATCTAATACTGAAACTATCAAAAATAATATATTTACATAAAAAAAAATGTTTAACTACGTTTTAAACCTGGAATTTTGTTACATTCAAAAATATCGAAATCATTGGTACATCGTTTGCTAAACTGTGTAGGCGAGGAATTGGCAAGTTTGCTACATTATTTCTCCGTGAATTATGACATTGCAATAAGTTATCATGCCTATTGAGTCAAGAGGGTACTCTTAAATCGACCACTCTCAGGAGTTAATTTATGTATTTAATATCGCTGTTAATATAAGTTTATTGTTTACCTAGCGAGTACCTATATCTATAAGTATTTTTTTTAAATATAAGTGCAGCACTGTTCCAAATGGCCGGAGCTCTAGAACTAAAGCACCAAGGGGTACGTTGTGAGGTTGACGGAAATGGAAAGGGGAAGTAGATGGGGTAGAAAATGGTTGGGGATATCTGGTTACTAAACACGGCTAAAGTCATTCTATCAACATTTTCATCGTGAAAGAATATAATATGGGGAGTAGGTATCTACCAATCTGGAAGTATCATTATCGATTACATTTTTTCAAACGATTTTATAGAACAACTAATGCTGACCCGTGAGAAAACATGGGATATAAAATGTTTATATAAAAAAATAATTATATTAAAATAAAAAATCCACGACCGAGAATAGGGTGACCGGCCAACTCAGAATGAAACCAACTCAGAACTACCTCAGAAAGATCATTAAGAGCGATGATAACAAAATTGGTTAAATAGGTTAAGTTGGGTTAAGTATCGGTTGTTTTAAAATTATTTTTTCATAGCTTTTAATGACCTTTCTGTGGTGGTTCTGGGTTGGTTTCATTTTGAGTTTGCATGGAACCTGAGAATAGAACCCCCATCAACTGCTTGGAAGAGAAATATGAAGACCGTTACACCACTGGCTACTCTAAGAACAATTAGTGAAATAAATTCATTACATGTACCTACCTTCTGAAAATATAAGAATTTTGCATTTTTCAATTTTAGAATGTTACTTACATCGCGACCGAAAAGTAATGTTTATTATTTGGTAATTCAATTTTGCTGTCATATTGTGTATGGTGCTTTAGCCATTTATCCTTTTCAGGGTCTATATTATAATCTCATGTGTTTGTGTTGAATGTTGTGGTATCTATTATTAGTACCATACAGCGCCCTTGTTTACAGCGCCCTTGATGTGGTTTTTCACGAAAAACGGCGCTCTACAAATTATCCAATTATTATTATTGTCATTACAGATTCACGTATTACCTAACAATAATAATTAATCGTATTATATATAATTTTGTATTATATATGTACAATTTATATTATCATTTGGTCCGTATGATGGAAATAGTTTCGGGTTACATCAGAAATAACAGAGACAATTATTTATCATTTTCAGTTAGGCAGTAAATAACATTTTCTGTCATTCAAGTAAAAGTTAATTTAAGTACTACTTGTTATATTATTCCAGATCGCCATATTTATAATATTACTGATTATAAACATTACAAAATTACTTCTTAAAACCATTTTGTTTTATTTTTTATTTCTTACAATATTTTACATTATGTAGTATAATTTAATAATGTCTTTAAAGCCCCCCACTTTAAAAATTTTCAATCAATAAAATTAGGCAAATTTTATTGGGCTATGTGACAGTGGTTTTATTTTACAGTTTTAAAGTTATGCTAGGTGGGTTGGGTAGGGTTATTTTTGCTTCGAACAGCTGTTTTAATACGACTTCCAGCCTAATGCCAGCAATATACCTTCGAACGGTCACCTTGTCTAATCTATAAGTAATAAACAACGAGAAATGTTTAATGGTGAGCTCTTGGGTAACGAAATAAGTACCTGCAGCTTTTCTCTCTGAAAACATGAGCTTTAGTAAGCTTGCGTTTGACCATCGAAAAATAGGCCGAATTGTGTGTTAGTTAATTTTAGTCAGAAAACAAAGTTCAAATAAGACTCCATCATAAAGGACAGCTTTGGCAGCGAGATTCTGCGCCACGCACGAAAAATGCAAGCTTGATTTCGATATTTTAAAAATGAGTTCTACAGAACACAATACTTGAATGAAATATATCTATTACCTACTTCGCCGTGTATTTTATTATTTTATATTCTCAATAAAGCGCTCAAAGGGGCATAATTAATTTTCATCCAAAAAAATCTATATTCCGCTTCCCGTCAACATCTCTTTTCATCAATCAATAACTTGCGCAGATTGGTACCTCCGTCCAAGTTATTTACGGGTGTTATATTTTTAGCCGTCATTATTGCTTACCCCTATCAAATCGGCCGATTTTATAGCTGGGTACATTATGTCACCCCCGACACATGACCCGATATAATCTGATTAAATTGGGTCGCCCCATCGGCGCAGTAGTTCGGGTCACAATCGGGCATCCCTAAGTGCCACTTCTGCCCCTTTGACTTGACTCGCGTCAATTATGGCTAAGTCCCGACTTTTCTGTCGGCTCAGTTATGTCAATTAAAGCTGGTCTTGGTTTCCCGTGAACGGCAAGTGTGACTGTTAATTTTTATTATTATTGTAATAATATTGCCTATATATTATTATAATATAAAAAAAGAATAAAAATATTATTATAATATATTAAAAACTCGAACTCGGGACCTCTGCTCTATCCGGGAATAACGTACTGCCAACTGAAATACCTCTTTCACTCACTGTCATTTTTATCAATCTCATGGATTCTTAAAAACTATCTTTCTTCTTTTAAATTTCATTTACCCGAAACTGTATAAATCGTAGGCAAGTCTCGATCACAAGCTAAACTTTTTAAAAATCCATTAAAACAATTGAAAACTTTTATCCACTTAATCCAATTTATTTTTAACCATAAACGATTTCACCCCTTTAAGGCCATCTTCAGACTTTCAGACTGGTACATTTAATCTTAAACTATGTTAATTAAATGAAGACAATATTAGCGAAACTCAATCTAAAATCTGAAAAAAGAAAAAACATAAAAATTTACTCGAACCCAGGACCTACGCCTTGTCGGAAGGAGCTCTACCAACTGAGCTAATATGTCCCTATCCGATTTGGTCATATTTAACTATATCATACTTCGACCAAGAACTACCTTTTTTTTTTTTCTTTTAAAGCGGAGACGGTTTACCATTGGTTCCCGTGAGTACTTAGGCCATGGGCCCATTGTACTTTCTCCCATTTTACCTCAATCCTTTAACAATAACCCAGTCCCTTTAATAAAGTTCACCAGAGTTGTTATCGGATATGTGGCTAGGTCTTCTGGTTCTACAACATGTCTCCCCAGGTATCTGAGCCTAATTCCCACCAGGGCAGGACATTGGCACCATAAGTGAATTGGAGTCTCTTCATCCTCTTCACATTTTCTACATCTACTGGTGCTTTCCACTCCCAATAGCTGCATGTGTTTCCTGAGATGGCAGTGTCCCGTTAGTAGGCCTACCAGTTCCCTCAGCGAGTTTCTGTCCATATCGAGTAGTTTCCTGGTCCGTCTGGGGTCGGGTCCGTTTATGAGTACTTTGGATTGTCTCATTCCGGGTGCCCTCTCCCATTCCTTCCGGTGCTGGGATTTGACCCACCTCTCGATATGTAATTTGGTGTGGCAAGCTGCTACTCCTACGGCCGGCTCAGATCCCGCAAGTGGTGCTTTCGCCCCTTTCCTTGCTAGTTCGTCAGCCCGCTCGTTGCCCTCAATACCCTTATGTCCTGGTACCCATATCAGGGTTATTTTATTGATGGTAGCGAATTCTGTAAGAACGGTTCTACATTCCATCACCAGTCTGGAGTCGCATCGGTTACTTTCCAGTGCCATAAGGGCAAGAACTACCAAAATTATCTTCATTTTATTAACGCATATTTTTATTGGCTTCCTCTTTATGATTTATTGTAAGATTCAAATCCAAAAAAAATGCTATCAAGATAGCGTCTTGGATAAATTTTATCCATTTTTATTTTTAATATGCGACATCTATTGACTTTTCCGCAAGTCTGAGATGAATATTTTATTTTTAATTCTTAACTTAATGAGTAAAACCTAAAAATGAGAAATTTAAATATTATCGAAATCAATCGAAAATCTGAAAACAGAAAAATCAGAAAAAAGATTCGTTTATAATATCTAGGACTTAAGTCCTAAATTCTAACTAACTAACCATCATATCATTTCACCACAGGTGTAGACAGAGAGGACGGACCGCCAATTAACTCGGTCTTGGCGATAACTTGCATAATTAACATTCTTGCATCATTCACATATCATGTATTGATACTCTTTTGACACGACACAACTCAAGCTCTGACGCTAGATTGTGCCATGTCTTCCTCGGGTGTTACAAGGATTACACATTTAAAATATGAAATTATTAATTAACTAGCAGACCCGGCCACACGTTGCTGTGGCTAACGAAACACAACGCCATTACCCAACCTTTATAAAATTCACCACCCGCTTGCCAGCTGCCCGCTGCCTGAATAGAATATTTGAATTTCTCGGCTTTTCTCTACTATAATAAGCATGAATTATAGATATAAACCTTCCTCTTGAATCAAATATATTATTATTTTTTATTTATATAATAATATAGTTAGCGATCGCCACTAATTATACAATGCTTGCAATGTAACACTGGATATTTGAAAAGGGAAAATTAAATACCTACTTACTTTAGGACATCTATTTTCCAATTTCTTCCGTAGAACGAATTTCAAAAGTGACTATAGTACGGCCCGCGAGCGGTTTTAAATCGCACAAAAATATGTTTTTTTGAATTTCTCAGCTTTTCTATAATATAATTTACATGTATTATACATATAAACATTCCTCTTCAATTACTCTATCTATTGGTGAAAACCGTATGAAAATCCGTTGGGTAGTTTAAAAGATTAACGCGCACATACATTTTGAGCGACTTCATTTTATACTTTGTAACGATGATGATGTTAATTTATTCAAATGAAATAATTCTGGTGCCTCTTTGTTTTTTTATGTGAATATCTCACAAGACTCTCAGCTGCTCCCGTCTGAATCCAGTGAGACCATGGCATCCCCAACTGGGGTATGTTGTAAGGCTGAAGGTAGTGAGGATGTGAAGGAAATGGGGAAGAGATAAAGTAGGGAAGTACCTGGTCATTCAGATCTGGTCACTAGCCATTTCAAGCAACGTTTCAGTTCTGAATGTTGGTCTTACACGTTGTTCTGGAATAATGTGGAATGCTCTCGAATACTCTCGTTTGTTGTGTTGTGTTGTTCTTATTATTCTGTCCAGCCCTTATATCTTCAAAAGCACGTCCTTCAGGTAAAAACGGGAACCTTTATCATGGATGGGGGATAAAGGGCTACCACACCATATAAATTGACCGTACCGGGACTCGTTTCTGAGTTTTAGCAGCACGCACATTGTGCACTTTCTTTTATAATACGAGTAAGTATTATTTTATTATTATTAATTTATTATCTTGTAATTATTTTCAGCGAATAAGTACAACAGTACAGAGACTTCCTAGTTATGGAGCTTGGGTTATGGAATTACTGGAGACCAAATATGGATACAACCTCTTCATCGGAAATACTTTTGACTCATGGAAAAACACAGGATCGGATTCCGAAATTTTTAGATTCAACCCGTCAAACTTCCAGGTATTATTTATTAGTTAGGTAAAACAGGTAAAAAAAGGTTAAACACAACAACTTTAATAAATATGTGGTACATAATGTTATATAAAAAATGTGGTCTCACGATTAAAAACTAACCAGAATCCCTGAAGACGTTAAAACTTAAAACGTAATAAAATCACGATTGTTTCATCTTTTGCCAACGTGGACAACATTACAGTGTTAATTTACATATGTTACCGTAAAAGCCCGAATATTGGTAAATCCTAAGATTTTCCGGTAAATCCTAAGATTTACCAACTCTTAATGGTAAAAGTCCGAACCGTTCTATAATCATCGTTCACCAACCTAACCTAACCTAACCTAGCCTAACATGTACTAAATTCTAATGGTAAAAGCCCGAAAAAATCGTTTCTTATTAAAATATTATAAACGATTTTTTCGGGCTTTTACCATTAGAATTTAGTACATGTTAGATTAGGTTAGTTTAGGTTAGGTTAACAATTATTATAAGCAATAATTGTCAGCCTGAAACACTCATTTACATTGAAAAATCTTCCGAGAAAAGATACTTGCCGCCAACGGGACTTGAACCCGTGTCCTTCTGATTGCCGGTCGGATGCTCTGACCACTGAGCTATGGCGGCTTATCAAATACCCGCCAAATAATTCAATATATAGGTACTAGTGTTTCATTCAACAATTACTGCTTATTATATTTTTTTTGCTATTCATAAAAATCTTGTCTAAACGTTAGTTTATAAATTAAAAAAATAATAATTAGGTTTGGTTAGGTTAGATTAGGTTGGTGAACGATGATTATAAAACCGTTCGGACTTTTACCATTAAGAGTTGGTAAATCTTAGGATTTACCGCAGTTTGAGCTTTTACAGTAACATATACATTATCAGGACAGATAATTAATGATTTAAATCGGATTTAGCGACTAGATCTAAATTACTTTTCGCTTCACTATTTCCAAATTCCATTTTTTCTTAATTTCCTCCGTTATACCGCGTTTCTGAATTTCATGCTCACGGAAACGTTCATTGAATATAAAATTCATGTTTTTTCCTCTGAGCATGTCACCTACATACGGAAAAGACAAGACGTGACTGGTAGAGACGTGTGCTGAGAGAATACGTCAGCTCGAACCCTAAAGTGAGCACCAGCATTAACATCAGCAATGAAACGAGTAAAAAAACTCATAAAAATGCATAACTTTTGCTTTAGCCTTAAAATACGTACACACTTAAGGTGATCCAATAGTTCAGAAAAAATCGAAATTGGAATCCACTACTCTTTTAAAAATATCTACTTGAGAAAACGGTTGGGAAAGCTTGGAAGAGGTATTTGATGATTTTTTTACTGCTTGATTTGTAAAGGCCTGTAAAAAACATTAACTCATTTTTTACCCATTGTTTATTGTAGGTAATAACAAGGAAATTGAAAATTGATTTCAGGAAACCAAGCGACGCGGAGTCTATTCCCGTCACATGTGGTGTTGATGAGAAAGATTTGATAATAAATTCTCAAAGTGCTATCAATATTGTTACGCTATCAAGGAAAAAATAAGTAAAATAATGCAAAAAAAAATTTTTTTCAGTTTGAACTGATACAATCTTTTTTCGTTCAAAATTGTCGAACAACTGCAAGCGCCAAATTGGAAGACGGTATAAGTTTTCTCTTCATAGTCCAAGATTATGGCGCACCACTCCTGGTGTTGAAATATGAAGAGGACCAGTATTCATACTCTTCATACCAAATGCTGTACCATGATTCCCAGGTATTGGCAGTCAGCGTGGCCTATGTTGGACGTGAGTATTTATTTAAATAAGCATAACTAATATAACACAACAACTTTCGTACCAATCACGTCAAGTAAGGTCGAGGGCCAGGACGAGGTTATCTTGAAGTAAAGCAAATGAACCCTCCTGTGTTCAAATTTTGATACGATCGAACAGCCCATTAATTAAGCTGTTTATAAATCTAGATTACAAACAAAACATAAGAAAAAATGAACAAGTACAGGCCACCTCAGAACAGGAAATCCTAGTGAGGAGGTCTGTGAAAAAAAAAGAATCTATACTTATACTATACATTTAACATATATGTAAAAACCTTGCTATTGAAACTAATAATAAATAAATAAATATTAAAATAACAGTGTAAATGGTGTAATTTTGCATCGTAAGATAAATTCAAATCCGACTTTATATGTTTTCAAGTTACAGTTGTTGGAAATGCCTACTCCTCGAAGTTTTGCAGTTGCGCATATTTAGATTTATAACTTTGTGTACTAAATAAATCGTTCGATCTATTATGGCGTTCAGGAAAACACAATCCAATCCTTACTAAACAAATATCGTGAATCCACAGTTCACAATTTTGTGTAAAAAGAAAGTATCGGAGATCTTTCTACGTTTATATAGATTTATTTATTTATTTACGCCCTTTTTGGGGCTTTTACATATATTTCTTTTACAAAGAAATATAATGTATTTGTTGTACATTACTGAATTGCCTCAGAAACAGTATTTTGTATTTATTTTTAAAGATATCGAAGATGTATATAAACTAACTTGGTATAATTATTTCCCTACATTAGAGTTCTGGGCAAAGAGGAATACATATGGTTGATAGTTCCAGAATTTCTGCACGCTGTAGAATCTGGACGCTTATCCAGACGCATCAATTCAAGCAATACTGGACTATCAACTAAATCATTTAGAATTTTATACAGAAATACCAAGTCAGTGAAAATTCTTTTGTCTGATTTGAAATAGCGTTACTTAGTTAGTTAATACCCATTTTAAGATTTAGGAAATGTAAGAATTTGTTATGTATTCTTTCAACAGCTTGTAAATGTGTACTATAATATGGGTTCCAGACGGGAGAATTGTATTTAAGTTGACTTCTAACGTATGCAAAATATAATAGTTTATAACACTTTAAATTGTTAAAATTTCTAGCCTAGTGATAAATCCCAACATTTTTAAGCCCAAGATATAGAGCAATGAGACTAATTTATAATTACTATCGCGGTCTGACAAATGATTTATAATTTGGTTGTACTTAATTGCCTAAGCCAACGAGGCGTAAATAAATAAAACATTTCGATTAATGTACCTATGCTACGTAATATCTTTCAATTTATTTTAAAGTTAAAACCTAAAACGAAATTACTTCAAAGTTCCATTAATTTCTGTCCAATTCTCTAGAATTCACTTTCGGGGAATTTCATTCATTTGAGTATTTAAAACAAATTATTCAACATTGCTAAACCAATTTTCTTTAGTAACGCTCCAATGATCAAATATTCTTCAATCTTTCTTTTCTGGTTGTTCTTTCAATATTATTTTACACAGTTTATATTAAATGGTTCATAATTCACGAGCCTGGGAAAGAATTCAACAACCGCTGAGGGAGATTTGAAATTTATCAATAAATTTGTAATTATTTTTTTATGGTTCGCTCACTCGCTGGTTCGACCAAATCAGCGTTATTTATGTTATAAAACCGACCCTAAACCAACATTGCCGTTAAATTCTAATTTCCGAATGATTAAACATTCATTAATTATGAAGGGTAAATGGGCTACTGGTTAGTATATACGAGTCTCTTTGTGATAAATATTTTCACAGGAACCGAAAAGAAAATATGTGAGGCTTACGAAAAGGAAGCGATGACTTGCATAAATTATAATATTATAAGTCACTCTTCAACCGGAAACATCAAATAAAAACAACATAGCTTTTTTTCGACTCTTGTTCATAATTTGTATTCCCAAGAATCAAAAACCTACTAAGTAGTTAATAATAATTTATTACCTAATTAATACTAAAAATTATAGAAAGCATATAATCAAAGATATAAATCAAATTGATGATTTATGTAGAAAATGTTTGGCTTTTCTCGAAACTATAGAACATATTATATCGGGATGTTCTATATTAGCGCCTTCCGAGTATACATTTAGGCACAATCAGGTTTTAAAAATAATTCACCAAAGTTTGGTAATTAAACATAACTTGATTGATTGCCGTAATGTAGTACCTTATTATGAATATGAACCAAATTCATTTATAGAAAATGAATTTTATAAAATATATTATGATAAAACTATACTAACAGACAGAACAATTAGTCATAATAGACCTGATATAGTTTTACATGACAAAATTAAAAAAATAACTTATATCATTGATGTAGCTATTCCAAATTCCTGTAATATTCAAAAAACTGTTTCTGAAAAAATTAGAAGATACACAGATTTAGGAAATGAGATTAAAAGAATTTGGCATTCTCGGACTATAAAAATATTACCATTTGTTATTTCGGCCACTGGCATAATACCTAGGAATCTGATTCAAAATTTAAGCATATTAGATTTGTCAAAGAATTTGTATATAAAAATGCAAAAAGCAGTAATTTTAAATACATGTAGGATTACAAAAGATTTTTTAAATATTTATATTGAGGGATCAGTAGGATTTATAGGTTCAATTAGAAATGCCACAGAGCCGAACCCTCTGATATGAAAATATCTGGAGTCGGTGAATTATATTCCCATTTGGTCTCTAGTAGGTTGACATGTTGTTCTTGTATTGTTTTGTATTTATAATACTTATATAGTGCAATTGCATAACGTGGATTCACTAGATGATCATTTGGGGAAGTGTATGAAAGGGTTTAGTTTTTCCTTCTTTTTTTTTTTTTTTTTTTTTTTTTTTTTTTTTTTTTTTTTTTTTTTTTTTTTTTTTTTTTTTTTTTGGGGGAAAATTTAACCCGGACATTTAAATCTGGTGCGTAAAAAAAAAAAAGTAAGAATGAATTTATTTCAATCAGAAACATTTTTTTGAAGAAGATAATGCTAATAAATCTAAATGAAAAAGCAAAATTAAAAGGTAACTGTCGCAACTGGGACTCGAACCCAGGATCTCTTGTCTTATCGGAATAAACGCCTTCAACTTGGCCATTGGGACCATTTTCCTTATCTTCCGAACAGGCCCTCCATCGAAATGCTTGGCGTAACCCTAAGTGACCAGCTCAGGTGTGGGGGCCCCATCGAAGCCAGAGTAAAGTTAGCCTCCCAAAAACTGGGCGTACTGTACAGGGCCCGCAGATACTTTAATAGTACACAACTTCTAACCCTGTACAAATCACAAGTGCGCCCCACGGTTGAATTTGGCAGCCACCTCTGGTCTGGAGCTCCAAAATACCTGAAAAATACCCTCGACTCTGTGCAGAAACGGGCGGTCCGTTTGATAGATTCTCCCATCTTAACAGACGGATTGCAATCTTTAGAGCACAGGCGTCGGCTGGGAATGCTATCCTTGCTCTACCGGTATTACAATGGAAGATGCTCCGAGGAAGTAGCATCATTGACCCCTTCGGCACCGGTGCATAGTCGGGAAACACGCCAAACGCGTGCCCAACATTTGTACACGGTTGACATTTGCCACATGAGAACGGGTCGTTTCTTCGACTCGTTCTTGTGTTCAACAGCTCGGCTGTGGAATGATTTGCCGGCCTCTGTGTTTCCTCCTTCCTACAACATGGGTCTCTTCAAGACCAATGTTCATTCCTTCCTCTCCTCAAAAAGACCCTCCACACAGCATCCCAGATGACATAGGCCCTGAGGGAAATTATTTTCCTCAGGGCCTCCTGTGTGGAGTTAACGTAAAAAAAAAATATTTTTAAGTCATTTTAGTTGATCTCATAATTAACAATGATATTATCATCGACTAATTTTTCCCATATTTTTTAATGATCCCATAAATTGGTTTGTAACCTAGATAGTGTCTCCGATAAATATATCCGATTTTATTTATGTCAGACACCTCTTGACTTTTTCTAAAAGTCTAAATGCGTGATCAATTTTTATTGGAGTAACACTTTTTATAATAACTTTTGAATGTTATAAAGAGATCGTGGGTTCGAGTCCCGGTTCCGACCGTTGCCGTTTTATATTTTCTGGGTGTTATTTTTCATATTTTAGTTTGGATTCATCATAAGCATCATCTTCTGTGATATGTGTGTTGCATTGATGCTTATAATCTTTAAAAGTTATGATAGTAAGAGTTATTCCAATGAAAACCAAACCCATTTTATGACGACACCTAAGATTAGTGAACCTTTAAAAAATGCATGCAAATGTTAACTAAATCTCCATTTTTATGTGTAATAAATATAATTTATCCATTTTAATTCAGACTTTTTTTGATTTTGTAGTACTGTGCTTTTCACGAAGTTATCTAAGAAAAAAAAAAGTTGTCAAAGAATAATATGCATAGGAATATGAAACCAAATTTTATTTATTGTCTATCTGCCTATGTTAATTTAACGAAGAGTCTTACGAACTGAAATTTCACTTGAAATCTACTAGCAAACTATAGTAGTATATTTTACACTAAACAACAACAAAATTTTAACTTCGAATAACAAATGCTCACAAAAAATACCTCAGTCGCAGAACAATACTAAAAGTTCTCAGTTTATTAGTAATTATGGTCTTCGTGTTTTAAATCGACTGTTTTTTTTTTAACAAATTGGTTTTAATAATACTAAATATCAAACTTTTTAATTATTAATTGTTTCTAAGATATAACATAAATAATAATATGCATTTCAGGAAATCCAGTCCAACCATTATTATTTGTGGCAACTTCTGCAGAGAGTCTTGATATTTACACACATACTAATTATGAGGTTAGTACAGTTTATTTATTCAAACTCTTGCGGCCGCTGTATCCAACTTTTCGATCAATCTGAGTCTCCGATCAATCTGAGCGACAGCCTAAATTGAAACTTTTATCTCGGATTGCTCGAATTTTTTTGATGACCGTTTTGAATATTTTCAACCCACCTTAAAAAAATCATATCTCCGATTTTCGATATGGAGATATACAAACTGATTATAGTTCTATACAGTCAATGAATTCATCTATCTTTTGTCGATTATCATATATTCGTAGAATTTATAAAAAAAATATTATAAATCGTGGGAAGTTCAATTTTGCGTTCACATTAAATATTTTCTATGGTGTTTCTTTTAAATTTGTGTTATTTATGTCTATTTGATTATCACAATCTACATATATATATATACTGAATTTTGATAAGTTGTGAAGTGTTTAATGTTCCCTTTGAACAAACTTTTGACAGAAATTATGGTCGAGAAATGGCGACACTTTTAAGTGGATTATCATGGAATTTATAAGGTACTTACCAAAAATAACTGCAGCAACTCGAACAGATACATTAATTATATTAAATCCACAATACCAAATTACTCGATTATTGGTTCAAATATACACTGAATTTTAAAGATTGAAACACGTTAAAACACGTTGAATGCATTACCTACTTATTCAATCATTATTACAATGGTATACAAAAATGTTAGAAAAATCAACTAAAACACGATAAAAAGCCGCATTTTATACTGAAGCATTTTGACAGTTGAACCTTTCAAAGAAATCTATATAATACGGTTTTGTAAAATGACAAAATTCGTCAATAACTAGGGTATACTGCCATCTGTTGAATATGAAAATAAGTAGTATCTTTCATCAACTAAAAAACGTCAAAATTCAGCCGCGGGCGTATTAGAAAATAATACAAAAAAATGTTTAATGTAGGGAAAATATGCCAAAATTCAGCAGCAAAGCACTCCCAGGTATTTTAAATAGTGCCATATTGTGAAAAAAGGCGCTCCCGTGGGTGATGCGTATAGTAACGCTCAATTCGCCTGTTGGTAAGAGAATTGCGATTGAATAAGCGCATTTGTGCATTTGAGGAGTGTTAATCCAAAATTTCGACTCAAAATTTGATCAGTTGTGAACAACGATCGTTATACCAGCTGCCATACTGCCTCTATTGGTTTTCTAACGCCCCGGCACACCTAATCGATATACACGGTATCCGGAAACTTAGAGTGCACGCTGGAAACTGGTGAATCTACATCACACTTGGAGTCGATTTTGTGGTTTTTATATATTTTTTTTTCCTTTTTGAGAATATCGAGTCAGACGTTTGAATTTTTAAAGCAAAATTTGAAAAAATGCGTCAGTTGCTATGGGGTTAATATTTGTTGTTGTCCCTCGGATGCAGCCTTTTAAAATAGGTCTAAGCGTGGTCCGGTGGCAATTTTTTTTTTTAATTCGAAATAAAAACAGGGTTCTCAATGTGATCAGAGATTCACCAGTTTCCCGCATGTACTACGAGTTTCCTGACACCGCGTAATTGTGATGTTTTTACTAAGAAGATCACCATAATTTAGCCTGGCAATTAAATTAACAAAGTTACAGATATGGTAAATTAAAACGCTTTACAAAGTACGTATATTAACCAAATCAGAAATATAAATATTGTCGGGATTTAGGTTACCGAAGTCAGAGTGGACACTTGCCCAGTACCCACAGAGATGAGTTGCTTGCATACAGCATTTTCAAACTTGTTATTCGACTTTTGAAAAGAAAATTCCAGTAAAAATTAAAAAAAAATCCCCTTTAATATAATGAAAATAACACTTTAAATCTTTTTGAACATTCAAATTCGAGCTAATTTTGCGTTTTTCAATATCTTTTTGCTAAAAATAATATGTTAACATAAACAACAGGTAACATCATGGACATATAGTATAGACATGCATCAATACACAGAAACCTAAGTGTGTACTTATCAGCTCTAAACGGGTGAGCTGTAAGAATAGCTTTTGAAAATGTGAATAAAAAATGTTTGAAAATTTTACGAAAAAAATATTGTATAATAACCATGCGTGTGTAGCGATTGTATAATTTCTTGTTCGTGTCCATTTGTCGTATCGTCTACCTGCCCATTCATAATTATTACTCTTAAATGTACGAATCACAAACTAATAAAGTGATAGATACAAGCACCGTAGGTATACCTTCAGACTAAACCTGCGTGGAATTAAGCAGTTCTTGGAGGTACGAGGGAAAAATCATGTTTGAAAATAATATTTTTTCAGCAACATCTCATTTAACAATTGAGTGAGCTTTTGTCACGAGCTTGAGATATTACTCAATCAGCTTACCCTTTGGAGACATTTCAAAGCTGTTGAGCCGATAAAATATTTCTTACCTGTAACAAAAAGAAACAACATATTAATATCTCAGAAAAAAAATCATTTTTAACAATAAATTTAAGGTTTCTCAACACTCACATAAAATGTATCGATGTACAACATTTTGAATGGCACGATTTGTATGTTTGAATGGAGTGCAAAAGAAAGCTTAAGAAAATTATGATTTCACGCTCTTTAAAAAAGCTCCTTTCTCACAATTTTCAAAGCTTTCTGTGCTAAACTTACAGCTTGTTAAAAAAGCCTTTAAAAATATAACCGTTGTCAAAGGAATTTTTTATTACAATCACAAAAGGCTCGTTTTAAGTTTAGTAATGGAAGGAAATAATTTATTTTGTGTTACTTATTCTCCAAGAACATTAATTTCACTCTAGTATATATCTATCGATCTGTTATCGACACTATTTAATGGGTTTTCCATGATTTTGCGTGTTTTTTAAGTTATTTCATTGGAAGCAAAACGTAAATATATTATAACAAAGCTTTATAAAAGTATTTCAGGAAAACCGCAAAAAAATTAACAATTTGGTTAAAATAATAAGTGGAATCAAGTATTTTTTTAAATTTATAATATACAATATAAGTATACTTCTTTTTTTATTCATTTTCAGGGGTGGAGCATAAACTCATCTGGCTTCAAAGCAGGAATTCAAAATGTAATCCCTTTGTATTTGGGAAAATCACAATATATTTTGACACCTTCTTCGAATAAAACCTCTATTCTTGAATTGGTAACTCAAACATAACAGCACTGCATGTATATAAGAACGTGTACAGTAGGTACCAACCTCATTTTTGTGAAAATATAATATGTCGTCTTCGTACCGTCATGAAAATCATTATTGTATTATAATAATTAATTAATCTAACGAAAATTTTGTCATCGAATTATAAAAAACTATTTATAATAAATATCTACTTTTTATTTCATTAAAATATAGTATTGTTCTAAAAATTACAAAATATTATTGTTTTATTAACTTTTAAAAATGATTTTTAAAAAGTTTGATTAAGTAGTTATATTCACAATTTTCAATCCATTGGTCGCCACAAGTGATTCGCTACGTTTGATGACTTAGCAGGGGTGCCCGAGTTCATGCGGTGAGGTTTGTCAGGATCTTGGCGGAGGTTGCGTCTACTCGTCTGCGTGGAAAGCCGGATCAGGAAAGACTGGTTGAGGGAGACCTTTTTACCTCTCCAGCAGGACTCTCTCGGAACATCGCCTTTACACCACAGTACGACACACTGAACCCCAGATTCCTACCCACCCCTTGTATCTTTTTCCTTACCAGAACGTTCTCTCCTCACTTTCCTAAAAGGACCCTCCTCATAGCATCCCCAAAGATGACATAGGCCTTGGGGGAAATTATTTTCCTCAAGGCCTCTTGTTTGGCCTAATGTTAAAAAATGGAACTATAAGTGGCACGACTAAGTGGAGACTGTCGAAATTCAATATCATCGGGTGACGAATGATGAGAAAAAGAAACAGAAAACGCCCATATACGAGATTGGCTCACGACCTAAGGAGAACGGTAGTCTTTTACAACTTTCATACACAATATCTTCCATTCTGGACCGTGCCTAAATTATACCAATCAGAGTATTTTGACTTACTAAACATTTTGAGAAAAATCGAACAGTATTAATACGCTAACATCTGTCGTACGCACTCCATTCACAAACATTTATATACAAACGGTATTGATTGGTTATCTGAAACCGCAAACTTATCAGCCGAAGAAGCAGTAGATCGATTCTATTTAATAATAAACAATGTGATTGATAAGTTCATTCCAGTATTGGCACGACGAAATGACAAATTCCCCATATGGTTTACTCCCGAACTTATTAGGATATCACGGAAAAAAGATAAAGTTTGGCTCAAATGGAAGACATATAAAAGTCTTTCTGACTATCGTAAATTTTCCTTCTTACGTGCTACATACAAAAAATTGGCTAGTGAATCTCGAAAATTATTTTTCGGCAACATCGAAAGTTCATTGCAAAATAATATTAAATGTTTTTGGTCATACATATCCTCATTAAAATCATCTGATGGATATCCTGCTACTATGTCCTTCGAAGGGCGCAAATCTAATGATGCCCAAGAAATCTGTAATATGTTCTCTGAATTCTTTAAATCAACATTTGAACCCTCCTCTATCAATGACACTATTAACATCGACCAACTTGAGGCCGTTCGGGACTCTGAACTTACGCACATTCACACTATTAAACTAACGGAACAAGAAGTCCAATCAAGTTTAAAGTCGTTAGATATAAACAAAGGTGCGGGTCACGATGGAATACCGGCATATTTCCTCAGATCCGCTGCGTCGTCACTGTATGTTCCACTTACCATAATATTTAATAAATGTCTGAGTGACGGGGTTTTCCCTGATAGGTGGAAGTTGGCTTATATTATACCAGTCCACAAGAGTGACTCACGTCAAAAAATCGAAAACTATAGGCCAATATCCATTCTCTCGGCGATCCCTAAACTCTTGGAAAGGCTTGTCCATGATAACATATATCCCCAGCTTGCCGCCAAAATCATAGAACAACAACACGGATTTGTAAAAGGCAAATCTACCATGAGTAATTTACTAATTTACTCAAATTTCTTATTCACTAGCATGGATCGAGGCCACCAGGTAGATGCAATATACTGCGATTTCAAAAAAGCTTTCGACAAGGTTGACCACCTTATTCTTATTAAAAAAATAATGTTCAACGGAATTAGGGGAAACTTATTACGTTGGTTTGTCTCATATTTGACAAAAAGACAGCAAGCTGTATCATTACGAGGACATACTTCTACGTGGGAACCAGTTACTTCTGGCGTGCCACAGGGGTCAATCCTGGGTCCGCTGTTATTTAAACTTTTTATTAACACTGTTACTAAATGTTTCATGCATTGTTTATTTCTTTTGTACGCCGATGATATAAAAATATTTGCCATTGTTAGGAATTTAAACGATTGTCTGCTCATCCAAAGCGACTTAGTAAGGTTCGAAGCATTTTGTAATGAAAACAAAATTTACCTAAGTTACAACAAATGTAAACAAATAAGCTTCACTAAAAACCACAACGCTATTGTACACAATTATTGTATTGGTAACTATTTACTCGAGCGCGTTTACTGCATAAAAGATCTAGGGGTACTTTTTGATTCTAAACTCCATTTCGATGCGCACATTGAGAATATTGTAAATAAAGCTTACTGCATGCTAGGATTTGTCATCAGAAACAGCCGCGAATTTCGAAAACCGGAAACTTATCTTCTACTTTACTACTCGCTGGTCCGCTCTCAACTTGAATACTGCACCTCCATATGGACACCACTTTACGGTGTCTATAAAGACAACATAGAAAGTATTCAAAAGAAATTTCTGCAATACCTCAATTACAGAATGAGCGCACCTAAACGGGGGTACATAAATATGCTCTCGAATTATAACGTCTCCACTCTAACTAACCGGCGAACATTCCTTGACCTCATGACTCTATATAAAATCTGCAACAACATTATTGACTGTCCTGACCTACTGAAACTAATAAACTTCAAAATACTACCCAGAGTAACAAGACTTAACGACTTATTCCACATTAGCCGGACGCGTACAAATGCTGGTGTTAGGGATCCAATCAGAAGAATGTGCGAATCGTTTAATCAAAATCAAAACCTCAAGGATTCCGACTTATTTTTTGATACACGCATTACCTTTAGTAGAAAATTGAAGGCTGTTTTCCTACAAAGTACAATAACTTAGACATTACTCGGTTTATAATTTTAACTACCTTTCTTTTTTCAAATTTATGTATGACATTATTTTTTATCTATATTTATATATTTTTTTATATATTTTTGGTCTTACCATCAAAACAATTTGTAAACTTTTATAAGGATATTGCGCACATTTCATTTTTTTTTTATCTCTCTATTTGTAAAATAATATTCTTATTTATATACATACGTCTTTTCCGTATTTAAAAGTAAAAATATTTACATATGTTTTTATCTGCTGTTAATGTTAATTCGTGAGAAATAGTTTGGATGCAGGTGAATTCTCTATTAATTGTTTTGTAAATTCTTGTCAATTGACATCTGTATCTGTATTTTCTCCGTAATAAAAAAAATAAATAAATAAATAAATAAAAATAAAAAAAATAAAATAAAAAGTGCTGCCATCTATAATCTTCAGTTAGATTATCCTGCCAATTCAGTAAATCGAGACGTCTCTCAAGTTGTTATTTCATCCGTATTAGTTTCTATAAATTTGTTACATTCTGTTAATTTTCATCATGTCAAAACATAGTAATTGAGGAAAATTGCCAAATTTGCTCGTAAATTAGGAAAAATTGAATTCCTTGAGGGTCTTTATTTTATAATTTAAACCATAAATAAAATTCAGTTCACATCAGATGTTAACCATACCACTTGTTGTTTTAAAAAATATATCCTATTGAGTATCGTATCTCAAATCCAAATTTAAGATTTGTAAAGTCGTCGCAGCCATTCCTCTAAAAACAAAATTTTGCATGTGTTAAAATTTTCAATATAACCTTCTAGTACCTACATGTTCACCATTTCCAATATTGCTATTACTTTAGAACCTTACGAAGCATTATCTGAAAATGATGAGTTTCCTGATTTGAGTTGTTCTAGTTATTCTACCTAACATTTGAAAAGCCAATCTAAAATATGCTGACTTGTCTTTCCAAAATATTGAAATAACGGTTTTTATGAATGTGTTAAATTATTATTTTTCAGAGTGCGAAGTGCCTAATGAAAATATTGTAATAAGTATTACCAAGTTAAACCTATTTAATCTAAAGTTCAGATACTTTTAATTTCCTTTTTATGTTTAAAATATTTTTTATTATCATTCTAGTTAATGTTCATCATTTAGAATCGGAAGGTATGCTATAGAGCTTCGAATTTATAGATTACTAGGTGGTCCCGGCATGCGTTGCTATGCTATTTAATAAAGAAATTGTTTCCCCCTGAGTGTCCCTTCCCATTCGTCCCGTTCCCCCTTCCGCCTCCCCTTCTTCTCCTGCGTCCTCTTCCCCTCTCGCGTTCCCACTCCTTCACCTCCACCTTCCCTCTCCCCACATCAATTCCCCCCCCCTTCCCCCATCCCGCGAACCCCCCTTTCGAGTTCCCCTCCCCCTCACACGACCCCTTCCCCTCCCGCGTTCCCCTTCCACTTTCCCCGCCTTCCCTCTTCCCTTTCCCGCTCCCTCGTCCCGCTAACCATCCTCCCGCGTTCCATATATTCAATGCCAGTACATTCAGATTTAAACAGCCCGCGTGCCACCTTTTACAATTTTTATTCCAATTTACATTTTTCATATATATAAAATTTGGTACCTAACATAGGTACCTATTTAAAATTTCTAAAATTCTTGATTCGATTCAAACTATTAGGGGAGTACCTACTTTAAATAAATTTATCAACTTTTCAAAAATACAATCCTCATTTAATTCTATCATTGTTTTGCAAAATGTCATTCTCAATTACGCGAACTGTCAAACGTGCGATGTTTTCTGAAATTATCCAATTTTCTGCGCAATTTTTTAAATTAATTTTTCTCTCCGTAAGAACCATCCTCGTACTTCAAGGAATATTCTAAAAAAAGAATTAGCGAAATCGGTTCAGCTGATCTCGAGATTTGCGCTTACCAACACATTTAGCGATTCATTTTTATATTATAGATAGATGTAGATGTATAAAAATTCAAAAGAAATTCTCTTCTATATTGGATACAAATATAAATGCATCACTTTAGAATCAGTCGCATTTCGCATCCTCAATTCTCCCCATGCGAAATTATTGTGTATCTAAAAGCTTCCGCCTTTTAGACACAGATGGCGGTGATATGAACTATCAGTAGATTCCGCTAGATGGCAGGTAGCGTAGTACCTAAGTTGTCCGACAGGGGATCGGAGGGGCTCAGAGTGAGTGTTTTCTGTAAACACTCGGCAGATCCATTTTAGCTAGCTTCTAGTTAGGTAGACTAACGCAATCCCAATTGTATACGCGAAGTATAAATAAATCCAGGTAAGGAACAAGAATCTATTCATTCCCAACAAGTTATCTATATCCAAGTATTTGGAGAATCTGTTAGTTTGTCTACTAAATAACAGAACACTACTGAAATTAACTCTGTAATATTTCTATTTATTAGAAACGAAAGCATTCCCCAGGAACGACCCCATACAAAATCATACTGAACGAATAAAAAAAATCTGGTGGTATCCTACCCCTTATGCCATTACATCTCCACGAGAAAAGAGGTTTAACCATAGAATGAAGAATTTAATTCTAGAAGTGCTTTCCGTACAAATTTGAATGGAAACAAATGTCCCACTTTGTAGACGTAGCACATTTTGATTCTAAACTATTTAGAACGCTGTCTGTCTCTCTCAAACTTAAGTGAAATTGTGTATGGCCATCCCATGTGAATTTCATAATCAAGGTGAAAACAGTTTTGTATGGAAATATAGGCCGAAATTAGGCTGCTCTTGTGTTATTATTTATTCTATTGGTTTAAAGAATTCCGATTCGTAAACAAATTGACACGGAAAATCTGCGTTCCTGTTTTGTTGTTAATATTGTTTTAGTTTGTACCACTGGGGTAGTGTCATCGATCGATTTGATAGAAAATTGATGTCTCTAATTTACCCTGGACCTTTCTTTCAACTCCCAGTTCCTAGACAGTTCGATTAAATAGTCAATGCCAGGCAAAAACGTAATTCTTTGACTTTTTGCTAACCTGCTATCTTCTCTAAACCACAGAGTTTTCTAGGAGACGTTTACAAGAAATACGTTTAATTTGTAGCGGTGGAAGTTATACAATAAACATAAAAAACCTCAAAGCGGTAGAGATTAACTGCAACGAAATTGGTTCATCTAGTCTGGATCTTGTCTCCACTTGTCACAATTATTGCAATTCGTGATGTTGTTAAGTTTGAAAATAACTGCGGTTGGCCCATAAATGAGCCCCATGAATGTAATTAGATTTTATTCGCTGGACCACAGAGCATTTTAATATTATTACAACGTGGTTATTTATAATGCCCGTCCTGAAAATTTTGCTCAAATAAAACCTTCACTCCTTAAATATATTTCGGTATAAAATGTAGATAAATTCGGTGGAAACATTTTGTAAATGCCAAAGTCGTAAAAAGGTTTCCAGGCGAAATTTGTATCGGATTATTTAAACTGATAACCTAAATCCTTCGCCTATATAAAATAAGAGGATGACGCAAATTCATGAGAAGTGCGATAAAAATATCTCAAATAAAAAAAAAAAAACAATATATTATTATATACACAAATTCTATCTGATTTTGTAAATTTTAATATAGTTTCTCTTTAAATGTACTATGTATTATCTATAGGTTCACACTTCAAACACATAACCTAACATAACTTCATATCTTTATAATATTGTTTATAATAACTCTTTATGTTGTAAATCTTTATGTAATTCCTCCAAATTGTTATCAGGTACCTGGTTTATTCTTTTCAATACTTACAACTAACTTACCTGCTTATCTCACTGTAAATCCGAATATATTATGCGTTACCAGGTTAATTCGGTAAATCCGAGTATAATATTATATGCTACCAGGTTACCTTTTCTATTTTTATTTTGTTGGTTATGTAATTATGTACATTTATTGGAATAATATTATGAACTAAACCTGTCAATTTGTCTGTCCTGGAACGGGAAACTTTCCTAGTTGGACAGACAAAGCTGCCTAATATGTTATTTGTACTTTCTTTTGTATTATAAATAAATAAATAAATAAATAAATAAAGTACGATCTTGCATATAACGATCATCCGGTGAGAATCTATTTAAAATTAATGTCATATGCGATTTCACAACCGTTTATAAAAAGTTGAGAATTGTTTTCCTATTTGATTTATGTGAGAATGGTTTTAGTGGCACGCCTGCCTTTTTAAATATGCAAGAGCGAGACGGCAGAACGAGAGTATAAAAGGTGATGAATGTTCCTGCTCGCTCTCCTTACATACAGACAGCTCCGTTAGCTAACACATAGCTTAAACTTATTCATTACAAATAAATATTCATCTCGACCACGCGTCTATCATTTAAGATCTGCAAGATCACACATCACACGCCTACACACTAAAGTCTAAATAACAATTTATATCACATGGATTATGACATTGACACAAGAGAAGATTATTAGATTATGAATTATGACATTGACAACCCTTTAGAAAAAAAGCACCTACATCATTTTTGGTGTTGCCGTGCGGGAGGACTTTTTGGGGAAAGGAAGGAGAGAAAATTCTGGGAAGGAAAAAGGTATGAGGTTAGACAGAAATCTGGGGGTCCATGTGTCTAGGAATGACGGACGTATGAATCCATCCCTCAAACAGCGGTGCAAGGTGAATGCCGCACGATGAATTTGCTATTATTGAAGAAAAAAAATTGTTTGGGAATGTAAGCAAGCATCCTCTAGTTCTTCAACCCAGCCTAAATCTGGGTGAAATTATCAGGCGCCATTGTTTAAACAGGCACGTTGTTGGGTGAATTAAACTTTTGCGGCAACTATTTGTTCTGCCTCAATATCGTAAACAAGTCATTAAATACAACAATGGCTCTCCGGCCGCGCTTTATTGGGCGGGTTGTCTTTTAGCGGGGCAGGAAGCCGAAAAGCCTTCGGTGAACAGCCTGAACAAGCTACAGCTAGCGCTGGAGGGTAGAAAATAGACTATCTTACAGCAAATTCTTAAAGGCGGTCTGGGGTATAGATTTCATATTAATTTAACTACGTTCAACTGCATTTTTAAAACATCTTGCTTAACACACTTCCGGCGGGAAGGGCAGTTTCACTTTTTACTCTGGTCGTCCCACTTGAATGGCGGGAAGGGCAATGCTTTTCGATAATTTTATATAAATACCAGTACCAATCTCTTTATAAATGTTCTAATTAAATGTAAGTATAAGTTTTAAAATGCGTAGTACAAGTCTTCGCCATTGACTTATCTTCTTGCGTTTTTGTGTGGAGAATGGAGAAAATTAGATGAAAAGGAATCTACATTAAACCCGTGAATGGTTTAAATTCTTACACTATGTCACTGGTGATGCGCCAATCGCTTTATTTTATAATGATTTTTGTAAACGTGAAAACCATTTTTTCGTTATGTGATAAAAACGTGCATTCTTAACACATAAAAAATAACTAAAAAGCCCGTCACTGGCTTTAATCTTAGTTCATGGAGTCACATCATAAAGGTGGTTTAAATTTCGGATAATACCTTCTTTTATAGTTGAGGTGTGGTCAATGTGGTGATCACAATGTAACAGCATTTTATGTGTAAGTTCATCATCCAGTACTTCATCAAATATATATTTGATAAAGTACTCGATCATGAGGTGTGGAATGAAACTTAGGTGATTTATTCAATTATTTTGTTTTTTTACATGAATACCGCACAAGAGTCCCAACTGCTCCCGACTGGAGCCAGTAGGACTATGGCATCCCCAATTGGGGTATGTTGTGAGGCTGAAGGTAGTGGGGAGGGGAAGGTGGGGAAGTACCTGGCTATTCAGATCTGATCACCAAACACGGCTAAAGCCATTATTGGTGGTCTTACACCAGGGCGATACTGAGAGTATCTTCCACTCTCAGTATCACCCTGGTAAAATTAAATTAATTAAAATTCAATTAATAAATAAATAAATAATTGTCGCAAGTCAGAAGGCTGAACATGAAAGAATGACGAGACAACGCAATTACAGAGGTACGGTCTATGTCACCCATCCACAATATAAGAAGCAAGTTCCGAATACTTTAGTGAAAGCTTGAAAATATTTGTGCACACGGGTAGATCTCTCATGAGTTCTACTATGTATATATTCCATATTCAATGAAATTTTCTAAATATACGCACACTTGTATTTATACAACTAATCAAGCTGTCTCTTTCACGTTCGATTATCTCTTTCATACTCTTGGATATATGTTCCACACACTAATTTAATAGGTACATTTTAAAATATTAATTTAAAGGTACATAATACTCAATAATACATAATTACAATTTGGGAGGCGGGAATGGGTACCGCCGCCCCGGGAACCTTTATTGGACAACCAACACCTCTGCCATAGGTCACCCCAAGTGGTTCGCAACGTTTGGGATTTAACAGGGGTGCCCGGGTTCATGGGGTAAGGTTTGTCTAGGTCTTGGAGGCGGATGACCAGGACACACTAACCCCAGATTCCTACCCACCCCTTAAAACCTTTTCCTTCCCAGAACTCTCCTTCCTTCCTTTCCTTAAAAAAAACCCTCCACACAGCATCCCCAAAGATGACATAGTCCCTGAGGGAAATTATTTTTTTCAGGGCCTCCTGTGTGGAGCTCATGTAAAAAAAATTGCAAGATGTTTAATTTTTTTAAATGACATAATGCATTACTTATCTTGACCATGCCATAAAAATTAAAGACTGCAATTATGTCAAAGGAACCGAGGACACTAGTTTAGAAATAAGTACTAAAAAACCCTTATTTGTGACAAAAGACAAAAGTAGTGAAAATGTGATCCCTGATGTATAGACTGAAAAACCACAAATTACAAATATTAAGGTGGTAATAGGTAAGTATATAAAAGTCAGGAAATATAGATTGTCCGGGGATAAAGTGCACTAATTTCGGTAGGTAGACTCTACGTGATGTACTATTTTAGAAATTTAATTGTTCTATAAACCATAAAAAGACGTGAGAACAGTTTATTTGCATTTCCCCCCAAAACCCACCTATGACTGTTTTTGGTTATCTGGCGTACTTGAGAGAACCGTTAGGTCTACAGTTATCAATCTAGTTTTAAATGAAAGCTAACTAAATTTACTACAATTTTATTTTTTATAATATTTGACGTGGGATACGTGTTTTAGAAAATATTTTACAAAATAAGTGACAATTTCGAAAAAATTTCACTTTTTGGAAAAAATGGCCTATTTTCGAAGAACTGTATCTTGGAAACCAATTGTTGCATATAGCTCGCTTTAATCTCAAATTGTAGCAAACTTAGTCTACTTTAAAAATATGTGTACTAACTATACTAGTCAGACTCTTCCTTCACTGAGATATTGAGCAAAAACTGAAAAAAATCCTAAAATTTCTTGGTTTTTTGGGTTCACCGCCGCTCGCACAGCACTTTCGAAGTTGCAATTTTTTTTTTTTATTACTGGTTTAAGTCCTAACAACATATAAAAAATTCAGAATGACCGGACTTTTGCAAGCACGGATGTACATCTTGACTGGGCTATATTATTGTTTAAAAAACCAACATGTTTCATAAGCACAAATTACTTCATAAGCACAAATTCTTCGGGTTTACTTAAAACTAATCTACTTTTATCTGAAAACTACGTTGGAATTTCGAAAAAAAGTTATGTACAAGTATCTTATGTACGTGTTCTGTCGTGCAGAATCACCTAACGACCCGAAGTTAGTGCATTTTACCCCCGGACACCTTTTGTTACGTACTCAAACCCATGATTACATCCACTTCTTTTAGCAGTCTACAATTTTTTTACCACTATGTGCGGAAATTAAATGAAATGCGCGGTGAAATAAACTGAAATTACATTCTGGCGCACTTCTAATTTGTGTTTCTTTGGCTGAAAGTAATTTCAGTTTATTTCAGTTTTATTTTTCCATTGTTCCGTACCTCCAGTTTGTATACCTTCCCATTACGGTATGTCTGTTTACATTTAAGCACCCACTTGCACTAACCGCTGTACTGTACACGTTCACACATGATGGTCCCTACATGCCGGCTCTTCACAAATATACGAACGTTATTTTCATTATCTACTCAACTAATTGTAGACTGTTTTTACAACACGAATTTTTTTAGAATACATGTTCTTTATCTTTCGGTCTCAAAATAGTGAAAACTGTACATCACTAAAACATGATGTCAGGACGAAATTAGACATGGTTAAATTTCACATACCAGAATTACACACGGATGGAATCATACATGGAGAGAATTACATCTAGGAACTGGAATTACACACGTCAAAAAAATTTAAAGGCTTAAATTGAAAGTTGAGAAAATTTTTCGTCGAAAAAAAAAAACAAAAATTAGGTCAGGTCATTCCGTCCGTGTATAATTCTGGAAGCATAATATTTATGCGTGATATTCACGCCATTGTAATATTGCATCTGAATTTAAGAATATATATATATATATATATATTTCTTTTTTTCTAAACCACTACTTTTCGACTACTGAACATATTGGCTAATGCAGATCTTAAAACTTTCCAATTTATGGTAGAAATATCCCTTATATCATCATTTTACGTTTTAATTTTTCTTTCTGTCGCATTATATTTTGGATTATTATTATTTATTGGTGGTGAGAAATAAAAAAATACCAATAACAAAAATTTATTGAATACTTACAAGAAAATTCTTTGAGAGAATTTAATTTTAAAATGTTCCACTCATAAGAAACCAAATTTATTGTATTTAAAAAAAAAAATTCTTATAACACTTAAAGTTAACAAAGGTATTTCAAGAAATGCTGGTTTTGAATTACCATCGTAATTTTACTTTAAAAAAATTATTATTTTAATTTGAAATAGTATTAAAACAATTTTTTTTTTAAATTTCAGATTTCATTAAATACATTAGATACAGCAAAAATAACATAATAATTTTTCAAAATAACTGTAAGAATTAATAATGTGTACAAGTGTTATTATGTTTTGTATGTCTATATTAGTTCCTAGCTAGGCAGATTGCCCGTTCTAAGGAACCAAATACTGGCGAAAATGCCAAAGAAGTATTCTTTAAAAAAAATGTTGTTTTTTTTATTTTTATTAAATATATACTAAGTCTTTACTAATTTTTCCATTAATATTTAACCATATAAAATTTTAAGTGATATTATTTTATAATTTTTCAGACTGAACCCTACCTAAGCCAATCAACCATTTAGTTATTATTAAACCGATGCATGTCATTTTACATGTTTTAATATTTAAATCTGGGGGGATTTTATTATACAATTTCGGACCCAGATATGTACTCAATCAACCATTTAGTTATTATTAAACCGATGCATGTCATTTTACATGTTTTAATATTTAAATCTGGGGGGATTTTATTATACAATTTCGGACCCAGATATGTACGAGTATAATATGTCTTTTGATACTTTGCCGTATTGCTCCCTGGGACCACGAGATCCTTTCTGGTGTGACTTCTTGTGATATACAGGGTGTCCGGGGGTAAAGTGCATTAAGGGAGGTGATTCTACATAATGGTAGGAGTAAAAAAGATTATCAACTTTTCCGAAATTCCAACTTTTTTTTCCCATAAAAAAAGACGTACCTACTAAAAATCCTTAGTGTGAGGTACGATCTTACTTGCTGAGAACCTGCCGGGCGCCCGACTCGATTGTGATTGGCCCGTATCGTAACAACGGAAAATAATAAATCTGGCCGCACACGCCGGACTAATTTTATCTTTTTGCCTCAAAACTACCCCTAAAAGTTGGAATTTCGAAAAAAGTTATTTCTCTTTTTACTTGTACTATCATGTAGAATCACCTCCCGAAGTTAATGCACTTTACCCCCGGACAGCCTGTAATCTTCATCTTCTTGGTGTGCCCTATCAGGTCCCCCCGACTTTAGCGATCACTCTGGAAAATGTGATGTATTTATCATCAATTTTATTCAGTTTTTCTAGATTTTTGTGTACGTGGATAATAACTTATTATGTAGTTTTGACGAACAGCAAGTACATTTAATTTTTTGTAGAGCTGATCGCAAACATTATTCTTGGATCATTCAATTAGCTTTCATTTCATCAAATTAAATATTTAATTAACCGGTGCCTTCATTTCAACATTGAATTTGCAAAAGATACTATCATAATTATTTATCGAGAGCTTTGAAGGTAAATATTTCTTCATCTCTGAACGTCTATTTTACGATAAATGTTTCATTGAATAAAAAATTGACAGCCTCTCCTTTATTGAAATCACCAATTCGTTTAAAAGTACCTGCCCAGAATCTCACTCTTGAGAGTTTTCTGGTCGATAAATTTTAATAGGTACGCGATCGTGATGCTACGGGGGTAGCGATAAAAAGTCTTAACGACCATACGTGTTTTTTTCGCTGCAAATCGCATAAATATGAAAATGTGGAGTTAACGCAGTGAAATATATTAAATATGCTTTTGCGTAGACTTAAAAAAAAACTACATTATTTTTTAAAGAGAGTTTTTCTTATAAAAATTGAATATTCATTAGGACTTTTATAAAAAGTGAATAGTTCTATGTAAATAAAATCGGATATATTTATCCGTGATGCTATCTAGGTTACAAACCAATTCTTAGAATGATTGTTTCCAATAAAAAGGGTAGTTACCTATAAAACGAAAAAAAAAATTGTTGAAGATAATATTGTTAATTCTAAAATTTTTAATATGAGATTGACTTATATAACGGTTTGACAGTAAGTGGCAATGGCGAAATTGGTAAACGCACGTCCCGGATAGACGAGAGGTTCTGGGTTCGAGTCCCAGTAGTTGCGACCATTATCTTTTGCCGTTTTTCGGTTTCTTTTTCTCTTTCATATTTTCGTTTAGATTTTTATTGTTATCTTCTTCTTCAATGATATATTATTTTTAATCACTGAAAACTATATTAGCCACTCTCAATCGAAAGTATTAAACAGAAAAATAAGAAAGAGATATTTATTTTTTATTTATTTATTTCTATATCATATTACAGTATTTACCTATTTGTTGACATTTTTACATAATATATTCTGCAATTTAATTATGTTGGGTGTAAGGTAAGTTTGAGAAGGTGAAACTGTGGATGGGTAATTTTGTATGTTTCGTGAATACCTCACTAGGAGAACCTGTGCTGAGGTGTTTACGTGTTTATAATTAAGTGTGACAAGTATTTATGTGTTGTAGTAGAAAGTTTTTTTTTTAACTTTAAGATAGATAATATTAGGATATATACATATTTGAAAAAATAAGAAAAAAATATATATATACATAAATATACACATACTTGTACATATACATATTTTTCATATTTTCGTTTAGATTTTTATTGTTATCTTCTTCTTCAATGATATATTATTTTTAATCACTGAAAACAATATTAGCCACTCTCAATCGAAAGTCTGCAACAGAAAATTAAGAAAGAGATATGGTCAGGACCTTAGCCTTGCTGGGGCGGTGCTCTACCTCTGAGTCTGAGCTGATGGGTCCCCAACCGCTTCGGTCATATTTAACTGTATCAGACTTCGACTAAGAACTTCCAACATTATCTTCATTTTCATAAACGTACATTTTTATTGACTGCTATCTTAAGATTGCAAGATTCAACTTGAACTAAATGCTGCCTAGATAGTGTCTTGGATGAATTCTATTGACTAATGAATGTATTTTAATTACAGTTTTGCAAGTCTGGGATGAATATTTATTTTTATTTTAACTAAAACGTCAAACTGTAATATTTAATAACTGATGGAAAATCATGATTTTCATGATACAATTTGAGGCTTTACTCTATAATTTAAAAAAATTATATATACCCTAAATTTTAACCTGCCGAACCCCGCCCTCCCGTTTTTTAATCGCGATTTTAGTATTTTTGTGTGAACAAATTTCACCGTCTTTCGTATTTCAAACAGAACGAAATTATTTATGATGTTGAATGACAGATGGCGCTACGTCCGCCTCATCGAACTGTCATCCATACATGCGCAAGACATTCACGAGAAGCGTCGCTTCATTTTGATATTTCATTCGACATCATGTTCTTGCGTGGGCAAACCATCGAGCTTATTTGTGTTGGCTAACGACGGACTGACAAAAAATATCGTACACTCAATTGCTCTTCGAAATTAATAATGATTTTCTTTATTTCATTTTCCTACTTTAATTTGTGTTTTTTGTTTAACGGCGGTCATCGTCTACAAATCCTCTTTCATTCCTCTTTCCTCTTTCTGTCATAGATCCCCCCCACACACTTACAATACATTCGTTATTTTTATTTAACAACCAAAATATTCACTAAAAATAATTTACATGGCAGAACAACGCGACGTTTGTCGGGTCTGCTAGATATTTTATATTAATTTAGGTATACCTTATCTATGTATGGTATGTTTCACCAAAATGTCTGTAAATTTTGTTCACCATTCTAATTATAATAATCAAACGACATGTGGCAAAATATGACGCAACGAAAACTGTCTGAAAAAATCCGTTAAAAACAGAAGTTATCAGTTCTCAACTGTTTTACAAGCGGACACGAGGTTCGTCTTGTTTTTCGTTCGTTTCTTGTTATTCGTCAATAATATGTGCAATCTTTTATGTATTTCTATGAAAAAATACTTACATGTTTTCTATTCTACGGTTTAGAACGTCTAGCCGGATATTTAGTGCGTTTTAGTTGAAAAAATAGTGAAAAATTATTGAATTCAAAACGTTACCAAAAATATATATGTGTGTTTATTTGCGGTTGGTTGGTGATTTGTGTGATGATAAGTGGTAAGTGCTGTGCTGATAAACTTCATGAGAAAGGGTCATTATGTTATTTTTAGCAATTGTGTCAGTGGTATTTGACTTTTTGTTACAAAATAAAACAAATGCTTGTGTTACGGTCGGAAGTGATTAAAATATGAAACTTAATAGTGATCTACGCGTGGGAATATTACCCGACCTAGTGCAAATTCCTCAAAAGTAGGGAATTATTTTGTTTATTAAGAAAGTTATTCTAAATGAGCTGGTTTCCTAATGTTTTATTTCAGTGCATTTATACTAAAAAAAGGAACCTTCTTACAACTCAAAAGGCCGGGAAAATAACGTATGTTATCAAAAGGTCGATCCTGGGCAGGCGCAATTGGAGCAGTCCGCTCCGGGCGCCGATTTGCCAAGGCGACAAGAATTCAAGGCGCTGATGTTAACCTAACACGGCGCCCTCTCATTAACTGGCGCCAGCTGTTCGTTCAGTGGCTTTAAAATAGCTAATCTGAAGAAAATCTCCCACAGTGATGAAGGGCAGAATGAAGCATTTGACCGAACAGCTGTTGCTGTACCTCAATTATTAGGTTTATACAACGATCCGAACCTTACCAGTTAGTAGACTTATTCGAAAAAGTTTAAAAAAAATTCAGCAGGCCTATTCGAAAAAGTTTTTTAAAAAATCGGTAGGCCTATTCCAAAAAAAATGCAAGCAGTTTTCTAACATCTATGAAGGCGAAGAAATCTCTGAAGTCAATCCACAGTTGACTGTGGATTGAACGACTATATCTGATCATGAAGAAAGTGGCAAAGACGAGACACTGAAAGAGTCGAGGAAGATTGTTAGTCAATATCATCAAATTACGTAAGTAGCATCAAACAATGTCTCTATGAAAACTCATGTACCACAAAAAATTTTACATTTTTGAAGTGAAAATTTATTTAGCACCGTTGTGATTTGAAAGTCGATGAAACGGAATAGTGTCACTAAAAGGAAACAAACACATACATTTACAGGATAGCCTGCGATATAAATAGGTAGAATAATCGGTATCCTGTTTGTGCAGTGCTTCGTAGCCTCCCCACTCTTGTCGACTTTACTTAACTGAAGGTTTCACTTCTACCGCGTGTGAACTGAACACTTATATTTTTTAGGTCTCCTGCGAGAGGTCTAATGTTTATAATTTTCTTAAAAAATGTGTTTTTACATAAATATGAAATAATTTTTTTCAACACTGAAAAATGTATGCACTATGGTAATAAAAACATTAGAAAACTCTATTGCAAGGCTTAGTTCTCCCGCACTTGGATCCCACAAATTTAGCTTATTTTCATAAATTATTTTCAATGGTGCTGGAAACGACTAAACTAAAAAAACGAAAATTAAAAATTTTTTTTTCAAGCAACAAAATATATTTTTACATATGTTTTGTAATAGCTCAAAACTTATTGCATTTGCGTATTATAATTATAATTCATTACAATTTTTTTATATCAAGCACCATTCTTCAAACCCACTTTTTTTATTAATCGAAAAAGATTCACGGCTTGCGAACGTATTGTCAAAAAAACTGACACCATTAAAGGTTTGGTCTATTTGTAACCCACAAAGACAATACTGTTAAATTCAGGGAGTCACTAGCGTTCCATTTCAGCAATAAAACTTAATGTTTCCAAAACATCTGATTAAAGGAAGAATACAAAACAAGAATACTAAATATTGTATCGGTTACGCTATAAATAGTGGCGCCCTGTCCGTGACACTGCACGCTTTAGCCTTTCAACCCCTAACATAGCAATAAACATGACGTAAAGATTAAACAACCCGTTAACTTTTATATAACCCCCGGATAGCGTTATCGTTAAAAGGTTGGTTTTCAATCATTGTATGGTTTCTGGGTAGTAAAAAGCAACAGAATCGAATAACCTTTCGATACCTAGGAATATTATGATATTGTAGAGTTTCATATGACGGATGGGTAATTGGCTCGCGTTGATTACCTACCTGCGTGTAATTAAATAGATTATAAAAGCAAGTTATTTTCTTGAAAATATATTTGATAGATTTCTATCCGTAATGGCTCATAATTTTTTGATCTAAAGCATAGGTTCTCAACGTGGGCGATAATGCCCCCTTGGGGGCGTTTCAGACCTTCAGGGGGGTGGTAGAAGACCAAAATAAAATTGGGGGGCGTTTCAGACTTTCAGAGGGGTGGTAGGAGACCCAGAGAAACCCATTCCACCCCATCCCATCTTGCCCCATCACATCCCATTAGGGGCCATCCATAAATTACGCCACACCTTAAGGGGAGGAGGGGAGTAGGGAAGTGTGACAAGGGGTCCCGTTATCCCAAAAACTCAAAAATTTCTTGAAGAAATATTTAAATTCCAAACATGTATTTTGTGGCTCTTAATTTGTATTCATATAATATTCATATCCGAACACCTGTTCGCCTTCCTAAGGTTTGAGTTAATTTTTAATATGTTTGTAAAATTAAAAGGTCTTCACCGAAGAAGAAGTGGTAGAATGGTTTTTTGAATAAAGCACCTTTGAGAAATTAAATCCTTCATTTTTTATTGTTATGATTTTGAATTCACAAATTACCGACAAGCAATTTTTCCCCACCCAACGGACAAAGGTTCAATCAATACTTAATGGTTTTCAGTGCAAGTTTAGTTAAGAAGTGGTAATTTTTATTCGGCGTGGGCTTTTTATAATTAAATTCCTTTGTTCGTTTGTACGGATTCATACGTTCGTCACTCCCGAATATACTGACCCCACATAACTTTTTCCTTCCCAGAACTACCTCTTTTCCCTTTCCTTAAAATGACCTATCAAAAAGTATCCCCAAACATGATATAGGCCCTGAAGGAAATTATTTTCAGTGGGGTTAATGTTTAAAAAAAGCAGTTTTTTTTTGTCTGTCTTCATCAAATATGAATTAAACTTATTTGGTAGGGACAATCAATATATATTGTTTTAATTTATAGTTTGGGTTCAAACCAATTATGAATTACAAATAGTGAATATTAGAATCAACAAGTTTACCTCATTTAGACCAAGATGGCGCTAGTAACCAGCAGACGTCGCTGTAATGTGATAATTTTTTTATCTTCCTCGCTTCTCAACGAACAAAGGAATTTAATTATAAAAAGCCCACGCCGAATAAAAATTACCACTTCCTAACTAAACTTGCACTGAAAACCATTAAGTATTGATTGAACCTTTGTCCGTTGGGTGGGGAATAATTGCTTGTCGGTAATTTGTGAATTCAAAATCATAACAATAAAAAATGAAGGATTTAATTTCTCAAAGGTGCTTTATTCAAAAAACCATTCTACCACTTCTTCTTCGGTGAAGACCTTTTTATTTTACAAACATATTAAAAATTAACTCAAACCTTAGGAAGTCGAACAGGTGTTCGGATATGAATATTATATGAATACAAATTAAGAGCCACAAAATATATGTTTGGAATTTAAATATTTCTTCTAGAAATTTTTTGATTCACAGTGGAAGTTTTCCGTATCGTAATGTTACGAATAAATCACATCATATTTGAAAAACCATCAATAGCAATTTTAGAGTTTGCTAACAATGTAGTTATTCAAACAGTATTACGTAAAAAAAACATATCTTCTACCAGGAAACCATAAATTTCAGATAGGTGTCAGACGTAATGGAAAATACCACGATACAACTCCCAAGCATGTTGTAGTTTCGTTGAACAAGTTTTAGTTTTGTTCACCATATGTAAAATGTTCTTTGTATTTCGAATTAAAGCGAACAACTTTTATTTGGTTGTGGAAGGTTTTTTACGCAGTGCAATCAGCCAGCGTGTAAACGAATTAGTAAAACTAATCTGCACTTTTAAAGAAAACACATTGTAGACTCTGGGAATAATGTTTGTTCATTCGAGCAAGTTTAAACGAAACCCGGTTCCGTTCTGAAAACGGATCCTATACTGAAAAGTTTCAGGGCATATTCAGGAAAATTGATCTTTCCGTAATAGGAACTCTTCCCATAATATGTGCACTTTAAATAATAGCTGAGAGACTATAAGCGACTGCCTTCACGGATATACCTACTATTCTAGATGAAGGAATTCCCAAAAGCTTTAAACTAAATCGACATTTTTTCAAATTAAATGAGAATCAATTTTTTTACTATTTCATTATTTTTTTTAAATGCTGAGAGCGTTAACCAAATTGAGTATTTTAATCGATTGTGGGGTTCTCTCTATATATATACATTAAACACTCAGTTCAAAATCTAAAATCAATTTTTACATGATACAAAGAAAACATATTTTTTTATATAGCTTACCTGTACCTTCGTACAAAAGCGTACAAAAGTCATAATTTTTTTCACATAATATATTGCATAAGTGTATATGAGTGTATCTTACGAAAAGTGCCAAAATATGATATAAATATATTATCATGTATAATAACCTTAGTACTATTATAATCGTAAGTCTCTATCTACATATAAGTCTTAGATGTTATAATTTTGAATCTTAGTTGTAAGCCAATCGTATTAATTTTATTTTATTATATGCTTATATGCACAGTGCCCTTGAGGTGATTTTTCACGAAAACGGCGCTTTATAAATCAGACAAATATTATATATCTTACTAATATTATAAACGTGAAAGTTTATATGGATGTCTGTATGTTTGTTCCTCTTCAAAAACTACTGAATGGATTTTAATGAAACATTACAATAATATAGCTCATACATCAGAATAACATACAGGCTATTTTATATATCTAATGGAAAGCTCTGGCCTTATGAAATTTGTCAAAATGAAAATGTGTGTATTTCATATATTTTAGCGGCAGAGAGCAAAGGCAGGGGAAAGGGGTACGGGGGAGGTGGGGTTCGCGTACAGGGAAGAGACGAGGGAGGGGGAAGGTGGAGGAAATGCAAGGGAACGAGGACGCACGGGAAAGGACATGCAAGGAGAATCAATATTTTTCTTTGAATGCCATTGCAACGCATGCCGGGGACCAGCTAGTCCATATAAAACAATGCGCAGCCACAAGCTGATGCTTCCATGGAAGAGTAGTATTAAAATATTTGAACAAATACATATGTACAATAATATAATAAAAAATATTATCATGTGTATGATAACAAAATTAAAATGATAAAGTCAATAATAAATAAACATCAATCTGCACAAACAGACAAACACTATGTTTAGTGGTCAGGTCAAACACATCTTCCTCAAAGATGACGTAGGCCCTGAGGGAGCCTAGTGTACGGAGCAATTCAATTTTTTTTTAAATGCTACATTTACGACCGTCTTCGTTTTATAAGTTCTCTGGTTTTGTATAGCACCATACGTGTTTACGTATTATGTTCATACCATATTTTATCCTTAATTATCTAAAGCAATGAAGATTTGGGTTTTATCAATCTTCGACCAACTCTATGAAAAATTCAACACACAAAACATTTGGATCGAATTCTCGTTTAGCAAAGAGAGCAAAGGTCACCAAGATAACTTTTAAAATAAAATTTACAAGAAATTACACATCGCAACAGAATTAACCGTGATTTTATAAAAGAATTATGTCTTTTACTGTGTTACAATAACTATCAAATGTGGTTGTTAGCCCATCTCATATTAATATTATTGAATGCAGTGTTTAAAGTACAGGTAAATCATTTTATAGAGACCCTGGCTTGTACAGTGTTTACTGGATCAAATAATATTTTTGTTAGATGTACATTTTCGAACTGAATCGGGTGTCTAAATTTAAATGAAATTAATAAACATTTCAACAACATGCATCCAGTGTCTATTAATTACAAGAAAATATTAAATCCAAAGGACAATGAAAATATTCATTTTATAAACAATCACCAGTATTTCCTTTTCATTACCCGATTGAGGATTTCCAATAACCATCGCATATTAATACCATGTTTCTAAACGGTAACTGTGTATTTCCGTTGGATGTGTAACGATAAATCACTTCTATCTCGGTAATCTCATACGAAGCAAATTCTAAAGGATCCATTCAGCTATGAATTGTTTAAATGCAAATTTCTTCGGCCGTAAACCAATTTCCTGCAACACACATTAACGAAAAAATGATTCAGTTGAGAGTAGATTCAACGAGCATTTATTCAATTTTATTGTAATTAACTTATTGAAGAATGTGAACCTCAATGTAATATTTAATATTTGATGAAGATAACATCAACTAAAAAATATTTAGCACAATTATAGTTACTTCTCACATTTCCCATATATTTTGATGGCGGTATACTACACTAGCACCTCCTTTCGGCACGATTTCTGTGTATTGGTTTTCTTTCATAATATTTTAATGGATCTTAATTTCTTTATTTTACGTTAATAAATTTTAGAAGTCGGTTTTTAATAAACATTGGGTGATCTAACCTAATCTACAAATGACTACTGTTTTTTTCTTGTACCATGGATTTCGACGACACGTTTGGATTTGGATGGATTGGATGGATTTCGGCGTTCTGCTCGGCAGGGACAGCCCTAAATGGCGCCTGGCACTAGTAAAAACCTCAAGGGTGCTGTGTTAGATGACCCAAATTTTCTTTTCTTGGTTCTTGGTGGCTTTGCAAACCGGCGCCCGGAGCGGGCTGCTCCAATTGCGCCTACAAAATACCGACCCTGCTGCTCGGATATGTCACGCATATTTCGGGGCGGCAGTTGGAGGGTTTTGGAGAAACCCAAACCGACGGTTTGGATATCTCCAAAATCTTTGATAGGGTCTGGCCAGAGCTGGCCCTACGTGGGCGCAATCAAAACAGTCCACTCCGGGCGCCGAATTGACAAGGCTCCAAGTCGCTGATAAAACCTAACTTTTAACGTATCGCCCTTGAGATATTCTGGTCTGGCACCGGGCGCTTGTCGGGAAGTTACCATCCTACGGTATCCATCCCACCCTGCATAGTTGGATTGCGAACTTTCTCAAGGGAAGAAAATTTCAAAGCATACTTTGAAATTTTATTTAGGCGCTTCTTCTTCATCTCCGCACCAAATCAATGCGGGGGTACCACAAGGATTTGTACTGTCACCAACGCTGTTTGTTGCACTTCGGTATTCTCAAGAAGTTGAATGTGCACCAAGACCAATGATTGCCTGGTGCAATTTGATGGAATCACCCTCCCCAATAACACTCCAATGAATGCTTGAAGTATATCAGATCGGTTCAAGTATCGGAGCTCTATAGAAGGCCGAGTAAATCTAGCTTCCAAGAAACAGGGCATCTTGTCTATATTGCTAGCCCTATGGTTAGAAATTCAATGATGACCAGCTGCTAACCCCATACAATTCCCTAATTCCAAAATTTGAATTTGGCGTATGATAAGGAAGATTTTTCGTCGATGACGCACGCACTGACCTCTCTCTGAATGTGAACATAAGCCAAGAGAGGATGAAAGAAGGGGGTATTGTGGCATTCTTATATGTACTGAAGTGCCGTAAAGGAAGCCTCAAGTCTCAGCACTTTTCGTAGGATATGTGCATTTTATGTAAAAAAATATGTTTTGATTACTTACCAATGTTATTCTCATATCTTATTCTTTTATAATGTATTTTTGTATAGTTATCTTTTTTATTTAGTTCACTTTTTCAAAATGTATTTGTAAATGTTACTGTACCTACTTCGTAAATTGTATTTTTTTATATTTTCCTACTAGATGAATGAAAATATTTACATACATCTAAATAAAAATTTCAAAAACAAAAACAAAAAATAATTAATTATTTTCCAAGAGAAATTAATGTTCTAAATTACCCCGGATTATTAATGTATGTTATTATTAATAATTCCTAAAATTTTAACTGACCACTAATGGATACACTTTTTCTCCGGAAAAACTTTCAAACTCCAGGGGGTTCTGTGTCGCTTTCGTCAATTTTTTTCTTGAATTCATGCCAAAGGGGCATGACGCGAATTTGACAACAAAATGTGGATTTTTATTTTATTTTATTTTAAACTTTATGAGTAAAATCTCAAATTATAATATAGAAAAAAATCAGTCCCAGCGGAGCCAAAATCTTTTTCTGATTTTTCTGTCTCCAGATTTTCGATTGAGTTTCGCTAATATTGTCTTCATTTAATTAAAACTGTGGATTTTTAATTAAGTATTAAATACTCAATCGGCGGCTGTTTAAATAAATAATATAAAATGTGATCGTTACGCTTTAATATTCACAGCCGGTAGAAAGTGATCGCGTCTGTTGAAGTTTATTTACCGGGTAATCTGAGTTTAAATTCCCGGTGTATTAATGGCGGCATGTCCGACCTAGTTTTGATATAATCGAAGATTATAATTATCATCCGTCGTCCACGATGCGCTACCTACCACGTGTTGGAGGACGCCATGGGTCAAGGCGTTCTCATACCACTTGCTCATCCAGGAAGGAGGGAGGAGCTCGCAGACCAGACGCTGATGCTACGAGACGGAGTGGGAGACTCCTCATTAAAGATCCCGAATCGTCGTATCAAGTGTGGATAGGCTATAGCTAGTTAGCTCCCGAGTAGGTTGGTCCGCAGGTATGCATTTAACATGTTATAGATTCAATATATCCTTTATTATCAATCAATCCACTCTTTTATTTAACTTTTCAATAATTCACAATAATGTATAAAAAGAAAAATGCCCACGCCCTGATGGAAGCGACTCTTGCCTACTGCACAGCTCAGCATTCTTTGTCTCGGACAAGGTTTGGCGTCCAAGTTTCCAATTCGGAAATAAAGTTGATCACTGTGATAATTAATTATACATTGTACCTTTATATCATTATGCACCCACTTAACAAGCGGTGTTTAAGGCATGAATAACATGACACACAAAGTAGGTAAAACACAAAACACATCCAGTGCTATTCATTCATTGCATCATAACCCATTTAACATTAACGCCCCCACCTTACGCAATATTCTACTTGGCAATTAGCACCCAACATTTACTCTTCTTAGCAGTGCGTAAATGACATGAAAGTTAATGCATTTGAAACACATACCGAATATTCAAATATCTCTAAACTCTAAATGATAATATTTTATAAATTGTGATATCCCAGTAACCCACGCATAAGCTTTCTTTATTTGGAAATATATGCTTACTCGTATATTTTTTTGCCAAAAATCTTTCATTCTTCAAAAACAAATAGTGACTTACAAGTATTAGAAGTAATAATATTATTAAGAATAAATTGGGTGGAAAAGGCAAAAACATGTCTCCTGTCTTCTTCAATGATATTACTTGAGAGCGCTGTGTGCTCAAAACAATACATTCCACATATTCTTTCTCATGGCATATTCTCGTGTGTACGTTTCATTGCGTATCTCATTCAATAAAGCTCTAAAAAGGCCAAACAAATGTGTTAAAGAAACACAAAACATTGAGAAAATTACATTTTTCTCGTACATTCATTCGTACTAATTGGATTCAAAAAATAATTCTGTAATAATGTTATCTTTCGTTTGTCGTCGAGTGGAATAAAGCTTTTATTATTCTCCCGACAAATTCCAAATAGAACTAAAAAGCCTTCGAAGAAGTTTCCTCCAATTCCCTCCTAAATTTCATTTTCCAAATTGTGAGCGAAAAGGACATACCAAACATGTTTATAGAATTGTCGGGTGCAGTTTGTTTCATGTGTTTTTTTTCTTTATTTGCTCACACGATGAAATTCTAAGGCATTCCACGAATAAAATAATATACGAAAAATCTGCAGAAGATTTTTATGGCAATTTAAATGACAGTATTAATCCGAATCTCAACAGAAATAGATCAAGTTTTACCAAAATAAATATCTTAGTTTCAGTAATTTCTGGGTTAGGAAATTTATGAATTTTGGTATCTAATAATGCAGTAAATCATCAAGAAATATGTGAGTTGATCGTATTAACTAACTAACTAACTAACTAACCATCACGCCGTTTCCCCGCAGGGGTAGGCAGAGAGGACGGACCGCCAAACAACTCGGTCTTGGCACACACTCTTTGCCTCACTCACATTCATACATCGTCTCATACATACTCTTCTATTATTCTGACTTTTGACATGGCCCGTCTCAAGTATCTGATTCACTTGATCGTGCCATGTCTTCCTCGGGCGTCCCCGACTTCTTCTACCATTCACATTTGCATCATATATTCTTTTTACACTACTTTCTTCGCTCATTCGCTCTACGTGCCCAAACCATCTGAGGGTCCCTTTCTTAATTTTGCTCATTATACTTACATCAGCCTTACATTCTTTGCGGATATCCACATTTCTAACACGATCATACATGGTTTTACCACACATACGTCTCAGGGATCTCATTTCAACAGCATTCAGTTTACTTTCATCCTTCCTCTGCCAGTTCCATGCCTCACTGCCATACATCAGGGTAGGTACCAGGACTCCATTGTGGACTGCTAGCTTCGCTTTTTTTGACAGTTTTTTATTAGCGCCAACAGCATTCAGTCCTCCATTAATGGAGTTACCGGCATTTACCCTTCTTTCGATATCTCTATCAGCCTTCCCATCTCTCGTAAACATACTACCCAGATAAACAAACTCATCCACCTGCTCCAAGTATTCATCATTCACAATTCCGATAATTTGAAATAGGAAAGGCCCCATAGAAAATGCGCGCTGTTAAATTCTAAGGACGGTTTGTTTCAAAAAAAAATTAAAATTCATCAACTTTTTAGTTAATTTTCACGTTCTGCGTAAATTCTATTCAAGTTCTGTTATTATATCATTATAGGCCAGATGCTTCATAGAACGGAAATAATCGCAGAACTTGCGTAAAACGCGAAGTAAACTTAAAGGTACAAATATTTTGAACAAGCCATACTTTTTGTTTTCAAAAATGTAAAAAATTTACACATGGTTTACTATAGGTAAGTAAATTCCAAAATTAAACTAAAAAAAATTTAAACTCAGCGCAAAATGAACCGTGACTGCCGAAATTCAAGACGAATCAAAGAAGGCACCTAAACAAAAAAAATCTGATCTTAAGCTGAAATCAATGACAACATTTTAATGGTTAATCGATGCCTGAAATTCAATGAAAAATCAGTGGCGAAAATTCAATGGCGAATCAATGAACTAAAATCAACTGCTCTGAATGGAAGATTTTATGGAAAACTTAAAGCAACATTGTTTCTAACGCCCTCTTGTGAGTTAACAGTGTGGAAAATATACCCAAAGAAAAAACGCCTTTATGAACCTTGAAATAGCCTTTTTTAATAAAGCGCCTCAAAGAAGTAGCGCTGACACTTTCTGAGCCGTGACAAGAAAGCGAACGAAAGTAAAACCAAGTATCGCTGAATTGTCATGGATGCAGAATTATTATGATACAGAATAATAATCATATATTGTTTATTTTAACAAAACCTTAAATTATTATAAGGCTAAATCTTTTACTGTCGCTTTTGTTTTACATTTATCGTTTTGGAGTCATTAATATTGTCTGCAAAGTTTAAATATTACATTTTGTGATATTACTCAATAAGTTATTCCACTAGAAAAAATATTCACCCAAAACTTGTAAAAAAAATCAATAGATGTAGCGCTTTATCATTATCATTATCGCAGACACTATCTTATCCAAGACACTATCTACATGGATTGCAATTTAATTCGGGTGCAGTCTTGCTACAATACATAAAGATAACAGCCAAAAAAATAGAAACAATAAAATGAAGATAATGTTGGTAGCTCTTAGTCGAAGTACGATACAGACTAAAAATTTCCTAAGTTCGTATGGTCGAATAAGCTCAATGGTCAGAGTATTTTCCGGAAAGGAAGAGATCATGCTTTCAACTCCCAGTTTCGACTTTCGTTTGAGAGTCGTTAATATTGTCTTCAATGATTACACAATAACATTCATGCAGGTGGCAGACTTGGCTATAAAAGCGCCAGCGCTTTTTAGCTTGGCCCATTTAAGCATATATTAGATTTAATATATGTACTATCATTACTTTAATTCAGCAAATTGTCTTTAACTTCTGCAAAGGGACATTCAGTTAATTTTAAAATTGAAATAACGGCGCCTACAATAAAGAAGAATTTTTAAAGCTACCTTTAATATACTCAATGCATGATTAGTACGACGATCCTATAAATGAAAAAAGGTTTATGTTAAATAATATATAAGTTTTTTACAATAATGAAGTTACAGATAAAGGTTTTTTTTATAAAGATTAGACTAATGACTTCATATTTAAAAAAATACTTAACCACTCGAACGAAAGGCCAATTTAAAACTTTTCCCTCGGATTGCTAGTGATTTTTTGGTGATCGTTTTGAATATTTTCCGCCGACATTAAAAAATCATACCTTCGAATTTTAATACGAAGACACATAAACAGAATAGAGTGCTATGTAGTAGACGTGGGCAAAATTGAATGACCGAATTAAATGAATAAATTCAATCTTGTGACACACTCAATCTAATTCTCAATTTCAAAAGGAATTGATTCTTCATTCCTTATCTTTGGCCTTGCATCCTACGATTTTTAACGACACCATACATTTTTAATTTTCATTTATTTTACTGTTAAATTATTTCAATGAATAATGTGTTCTGTAAACGATTTAAATATTATATTGTTTCATAGGTATTTAAATATTATTAAACGGGCCGCGCGCCGCGAAGTTTTCGACGGACGGTATTGTGAACGACTCGCCTATTACGATTGTATTCCGCTACCGCCGCGCCGCTATTCTAAAAACACCCGAACATCATAAGTCCATGTCCCAAAATGGCCAAAACGCGGCCGCGATTCATCCGGGTTGCCCGAGCATCTCTTTCACGCAAGGAATTAATCATTTATCCTAAACAATAGTCCTGACATTGTCCTAAGGTCCCCGCCGTCCCAGGTCCGTGTTCAATGTCCGCGTCCCAGGTACCTAGTCTGTCGAAATCGAGATTGTCCGATTCCGACAGACAGAGGAATTAAAACAAAAGTCTTTTTCACTTGTGACGTCATGGTCTTTTGTAATTCTTAGACCTAAAAATGACGTCAGGCGTCATCGTCACGTCAATGTCACGATATGTCCCAAACGCATCCCAGTCCTAGGTCCGCAGCTCGCGAGTAAATCAAGTCACTGCTAGGTAAGACACAAAACATTAATCAAAAGTTACTAATTCATTCGTCAATGCCAGCCCTTAATCCGTCCGCGCGGTTCATTTATTCCCCCACGCGCCAAGCCGTCAATTTCATTACATAGTTAGTCGAAAACTTTCGACTTTGAATCTGAACATCAGCTAGAAAAGTGAGAAGCGATGCTTATCGGTTTTTTGGTACGTACGAAAGGTATTGTACCTACCTACTTTTAGACGTAGATCTTGGGTCGATATAATATGTAAATTTGCAGATATTATAAGGCCAATTAGCTGTGGTTAGCTATCATAAAATACTCATCTTAATGTTAAAATGATGTTTATATTAGATCACGTAAAATAGAACGAAATTATAAGTTTAATAAATAAAATAAAATCAATAAAATTTTAAGGGTGAAACGAAAATTTGTATAATTTTAAGATATAATTGCTAGCAATAAATACATTTTACATACGAAAAATTACGACACTAAAAAAAGACAAACAATATAGGATTTAGCATGCGAGATAATAAGATAGAATAATCGGTCTCCTCTTTGTGTGGTGTTTCGTAGCCTATTGGTCTCCTCTTTGTGCGGTGCTTCGTAGCCTTCCCACTCATTGTGATTTTGAAAACCGATGAAACGAAAAAGCGACACTAAAAAGAGTCGGTTTTAGCGTGCGAGATAATGAGATAGAATAATCGGTCTCCTCTTTGTGCGGTGTTCCGTAGCCTATTGGTCTCCTCTTTGTGCGATGCTTCGTAGCCTCCCCACTCATTGTGATTTGAAAACCGATGAAACGAAAAAGCGACACTAAAAAGAGTCAAACACATTAATCTATAGGTTTTAGCCTGCGAGATAATGAGATAGAATAATCGGTCTCCTCTTTGTGCGATGCTTGGTAGCCTATCAGTCTCCTCTTTTGCCGTACTCCGTGGCCTCCCGGTCTCGTGTGCGGTGTTAGCCTCCCCATTCATTTAATTTTCAATTTTTTTTTTTTTTTTTTTTTTTTTTTTTTTTTTTTTTTTTTTTTTGTTTTTTTTTTTTTTTGTTTTTGAATTTAATTGAATTAAAGGAATGAATAAAAGGAATCAATTCAAAAGGCCATGGGAATCAGACTGAATCGATTCACTCCTGGGAATCATTCTGCCCACGTCTACTATGTAGCCAATTAATTCACACATATTTAAATAATCATCCCATATTTTTAGGATTTAGATAAAACATATTAAAAAATCATAAACATCATGAACGGAAATATTCTATGGGTTTTTTTGGCTATAAACATTAAACATTTTCTATGAAGCTTCTTTTAAATTGTCTAATTCATGATAACATATACAAATATATGTAAGAAAACTGAATTTTGATACTTTGTTAAGTGTTTTAATGTTTCGTTTAAAAAAAAATTGAAACAAATTTTGGTCGAAAAATGTCCATAATTCATTACAATAAACTTTAATTTTTAAATTACTTACCAAAAATATACCCGCAACAAATCAGCAGATGCATTCATGATCTTTAATCCACAATACCAATTAACTCGATTTTTGCTTAATTTATTGAAAATAATCCGTTTTCAAACACATCCGATTAGGCAAATCTACTACGCAGTAACTTTACGAAAGCCACCCGAAAAATTTTGCATTTCAAATTTTCACTACGTATGTTTAAGTCTCGCGGTATATAATCACGTTGAACCCGTTGAAAATTCAATCATTATTACACTGATATTCGAAAAAATAAGAAAAATTGACTAAAGCATGATGAAAAATGACATTTCATGAACCAGCAATCTGTTATTGCTGGTTCACGAAATGTTAATTCGTAAAAAATACGTAATATTATAAATGCAGGATTTGTGAAGCTGAAATTATTTCTTAAATGAATATTTGCCTCAGGATCATTCCCTTTCAATGGTCATTGACAATTTTAATCGAAATTAATCGAAAGAAATATACATTTCGAATATAGAATAATTAATTCATTCTTTCTGCGATTTGTCTGAATATTCAGTTCCTATATTCAGTTCCAATTTTGAAATTGACGCTTAATTTCAAAATAAATCTATGTTTTAAAGTTCATCGAATCAAAGTTACAGACGGGAATGCAAGCGAAATTAAGTAATTCATTGAAAAAATTTGATATTATTGTAACACATTCATCAGAATTGTTTCAAATATGAATCTCGGGCAGACCTACCGTTTTTGGAGTGTCCCTTAACATATCCTTGTATTTTATCTTTGTCTAACTGGTAAAGTGTGAAACGGGCAGAATTCACAGAGAATAGGAATGAGGTAAGATTGTGAATGGGACAAGGGCTGTTCCGCGGGGGGGGCGGTGTACAGTGGAGGGGGAGGCTCTACCGGGGGGGCTAAGGCTCTCTGGAGGAGGAGTAGGGGGAATATTATATTGGAATGAAATTAAGTTGGGCTTCTATGAATTTTATACCGTCAGTCTAATTTAATACGGGTCTACGTATCCGATAAAATAGATACGAGGACTCCTATATTGGTTGGCTAACCTAATAATGATGGACGTTAAGGGACGACCGTTTCCGACCATTTTTTTACAGCGGCCTGCTAGAAAAGCTCGAAGGGATCGAATTTTATGGATGAAGTACAATAGATTATAGTTTTATTTATATAGAACTCAGTTTATTTAGGATGTGAACCAAATAATGGTAAAATTCCAAGGAATATCTTTTTTTTAATCTACCAAAATAAAAATATATCATATTTGGATTTGGACCATCGCTGATATGATGACCACTCTATGGATTTCAATTTTATTTATTTTTTTTTACATATTTTTACAAAACAGCGTATTTTTACAAAACAAAAATGTATCACGGAATTAATTGACTGTAAAGTCCTAGTGATGTATGTGGTTGGCTCCCAATTAAATATTTTAAATGTTTTTGTAAATAAGTATTATTCTCAAATAACCAACGTACCTTCATAATTTAAATAAAAGAAAATTCATCTTTATTGTTATTTTTAAATTCAATCTAGTTTACTCGAAACTCTGCTATTAGTTCTGTGAATAGTGGACCTCGCGTTCAGAAAAACATAGTTCTTTATTTGTTTTAACTTTTTTTATTTTTTGGAAATTTAATTAAAATTAAATTTGATAATGTTATTATAGAGTTCTGCAAGTATTTTAGTTACAGGAACTCGATAATAACATTATCAAATTTAATTTTAATTAAATTTATTTAAATTAAAATGGAGTTCTACGAATTAAACACAAAAACAATTGATACTTTTTTTTCTTATTTAATAAATCAAAACCCTATCAAAATTCCGTAAAGGCGGTAATCATTTTTTTTTAATTCGACAAATATTGGGAGGTTTGGTTGTATGTGATATAATGGAGTGTGTATTAAGCGGGTCATTTTAAAATATATTATTTTTATATTCTAAGAGCGATAAAAGGGTGCCAAATGCGTTCAAAACGAATTTAAAATTTTTCAAATTTCTGAGACGATCCATTTCCTCCAGATTCACTTCAAAGTTTTGAAAATTTTCATTTTAAGGGGTTATTTCTAGGGTATATAAAAGTTAATATGAATCGTTTAAACCATATTTTTGTAATCTTCCATAGCAAATGAAGTATACAAAATATTAACAAAAAGTCTCAAGATTATGTTTCGCAAAATAATGATATTAAGAATAATTTTTCCATATTTGAATACACTGCATTGAGATAATTTGGATTACATTCAAATATATTTTTTAATAAATAAATCAAATTATTCCCTTCATTTCGGATTTTTTAAGTCATTTTTAATGGCATATCTAACATTTTTTTAAAATTTAACATGGGAGGGTTTTTCTCTATTATGTGAAATTTCAAAGTCAATCCGGAGGAAGAAGATGGCATCAAAATGTTTTAAAAAAAATAACCTGATTTTATATCTTCATTTAACATCCTTTTATCACTATTAGATAAATCAAAACAAGATTTTTTTCCCATACAGTCATGACCCACCTTAGTGTTTATTATTATTATTATTATTTATTATTCTTTCCATATTATATTACAAAGATATTGTGTGTTGTCCCTCACATGAGGAGTTCAACTGTGTAGTGGAGGACAATCTTCAATTGTTTACGATGTAGTGTATGATTTAGCTTTAAAATACCGGTTTTATTGTAGACTTTTGTTCACGTGTGAATCGATTGTAGTGTTTATTTTCGGGGTCCATGATTGTTGAGTGATGAGTTATTTATTGGTAAGGTATTTTTGTTTTTAACTTAATTTGGTCAATGTGTGTGTTGGTGGGTAAGAACTTATCTTGGTTACAGTTGATTCCCATCGGTTCCTTCATGAAGCTAACGAGCTAATGAAAAAACTTTACTTTGTGAATCCTTTTTATTTGATAAAATTAATGTTTTCATATCTTCTGGCAGATGTTTGTTAGTTTTGTTTTTCATTTTAATAAGTTAACTGTTTAGAGATCTATTTTTGAGATTGATAATTGATGGTGGAATTCCATTATAATATATTATAATAAAACTAAAATAAAAAACTTTATTCCACTTAATTTTATTCGACCGTAATAAAATTAAGTGGAATAAAGTTTTTTATTTTAGTTTTATTATAATATATGTTTAGAGATCCGCAGAAAGGGAAACATGTTTTTTTTTATTGGTGGTGCCAGTTTAAGGCTAAAATAGACAATAATGCAATACCTGAAAAATATACACCGACTAATACAGACCAAATATTCAACAGGCTTGACGTGCTAGATATACGTTAAAACAATGCTAAACTACATTTTTGTACAAAAAAAAACAAATTTCAACAAACACAAACTATCTTAACATACCAGTTAGATAAGCATACAAATAAAACATATAAAAACTCCGACAGAAAACACAAGGGGAGGGGGGTGGAGGGGGAGGGGGTTGATGGGGGGAGTGGAGTGGGGAGAGGGAAGGTGGTGGAGGCTGAGTGGGAATCCGCTAATACCATGCGAGCGAAGCCGCGGGAAAAAAGCTAGTATTTCATAAAACATACACAATATTTCAAAATTTCGAATTCTCCCAAAAAAACGTTGTTTATTTTAAGTTTTACTTCTACGTATTCAAAAATATTATTATTATTAATTAATTCACAAAATAAAGGCTTTTAATAATTGATTTTATTTACATTAACACCACACAGGCGGCCCTGAGGAAACTAATTTCCCTCAGGGCCTACGTCATCTTTGTGGTCCTTTTAAGTCAATATGTCTCATACATCATAAATATGTCTGGTAATATTATATTATCGTGAAAACAAGCTTATGGGTGCGAGCGGTTTTGGAAAGGAGGGAGAGGAAGTTCTGAGAAGGAAAAGGGTAAGAGGGATGGATAGGATTCTGGGGTTCATTGTGTCCAGGTCATCCACAGCCACGTGACCCACTTGGGGTGACCTATGACAGAGGTGTTGATTTTATTTATTTTTTTTTTTTTTTAAGAAAGACAAACTTTCCCGGGTTACGAATAACCCAACAATGTTTGAAAATCTCCTACTACCACCACAGAAAGCCGAAAATGTTGCTTGTGTTGTGATGGAGGACTTAGCCAGCCGACGTATCGAACACGCGACGCTCGGGTGGGACCCAAGCGCTATTCCCAATCAACCACTGACCGGTTACGATTATCCAATAAATTGTTCCCGGCGCGGCGGTACCCATTCCCGCCTCCCAAATTGAAGATAAAAATATTATTGAACATATACAAGAAAACTTAAAATTGAAATGGAGTTCCGCTAATTATGCTTTTTATTTATTTACTTAATTTTGAAGTGAAAACTCCTTTAGCACCGTTGTGTTTTGAAACTCGATGAAACGATAAAACGGCACTAAAAAGAGAAAGAAAAATACATCTATTGGATTGCGAGAGAATGAGACAGAATAATCGGTCTCCTCTTTGCTTTGTGCGGTGCTTCGTAAATAACCGGTCTCATTTTTGTGCGGTGCTTCTCCCCACTCTTGTCGACGTTAGTTTTTATAAGGTTTCACTTCTCCCACGTGTGAACTGCACACTTGCAATTTTTTTATTATCAAAGATAGACAAATATTCAATGATTAAGAATAGCCTGACATTTTTTTTAAATATCTTACTTTATTGTTAATGTTTGAAAATCTGTTTTATGGTTATTTCCTTTTGGGGTGTTATGCCGTGTTGCACTACCTCCTCCTTTAGCCAACGTTTCGGACAGCGTTACAGTGTCCATCATCAGGGCAGATGTGTGAATGTTAGAGATGAAATGTGTGCTTAAGTACTTCGAAGCAATACCGTGTTGCCAGCACCAATCCACTGCGGGCTGGCATTACAGTATACTTCAAGATGGTTTTTTGCATTTAGCTTTGGTGTAGCCGTCAATTACCGGATACCAAGAACTATTGAGCTTAGCTCCGTCGTCTCTATTAATGTTAATAAGATTTTTATGAATTTCAATTGCCTCTGTAATTAAGCGTGCTCTATAGGTTTTGGGTCTTCCCAGGACTTTAGGAACAAATCCGAAGTAATGGCCGGTTTCAATTAAATGCTCGGCGATTGCCGATTTGTTAGGTTTGTTATTTGTTAGTGCTGGCAACACGGTATTGCTTCGAAGTACTTAAGCACACATTTCATCTCTAACATTCACACATCCGCCCTGATGATGGACACTGTAACGCTGTCCGAAACGTTGGCTAAAGGAGGAGGTAGCGCAACACGGCATAACACCCCAAAAGGAAATAACCATAAAATTTTTGGCCGTGAAAATCTAAAATCATATTTGAAAATCTGTGTTCGGTGGTCATCTATCGGAATTTGTCCGAACCTATATTCCGAGAACACTTCGATTCCGTGCACACAGAGTGTATCGGTTGGAAAAATTTGCATTGCTAATGCAAATAATACTTGTTGCAACACTGATGACATCATTGGTGACTTGGCAGTTTCTGCGCCCGCTCATCGTCGCTGAGGCGGCGCCAGCCGAGCCGCCGAGAATTTTATAATCCGCAAAGAGAAATAGATTGCTAAAAAATATTAAATCAGTGCTGATAACCACGTGAGTCGATCCCACTAGTTACAAGAACCATCAAGGCTGTGAGTGATCCCTTGTTCATGTTATTGGTGAAAATTTCAATTTCCAGAATCTCATTTATTTGCATGATAATTTACAATCGACCATACCTCTTCAAGGTCATTGATTATTAAAACATCGAATTCATCTCCCAGCATAATATAAATTTTACAATATTTTTAAATTCTAATTCATTAAAGTTTTGGTTATGCGTGGTGTTCGGAAACTCGTAGTACAAGTGTGAACCCAAAAACTTTTATTTATTATTATTTTGATTTTAAATTTTTTGGCATCTAAAGGGTATAAAAAGGAGCCAAGTCTACACTTCGACCTGTGAAAATACATTATACAACTTATTCTAACCACTGGAGCGCTTTTTGTCACAATGTGGCACCATTTAAAATACCTCGTATTAATTTGTTGCCACTCTTATGCAAATTTTCCCTAGATGTATTAATGTTTTTTTTTTTGTAATATTTTCAAATACTCCCGCAGTATAAACTTGACCTTTTATAGAAGCTAAAAGAGACTACTTCTATTAATATTCAATATATGTCAGTATCCTCTAGTTTCTTACGAATTATTCGTAATTCCAAAATCGTAATATGCAAAAAAGCGGTCGGCTGTCAAAATGCCTCTGTGTGAAGTGACACTTTTTGCCGTGTTTTAGTTGGTTTTTCTAACATATTTGTATAACAGTGTAATAATGATTGATTTAATAATGCATTCAACGTGTTTCAATGTGTTTCAACTTAAAAATTCAGTGAATATTTGGAATACAAAAGTTTTGTGGTTATGTTCGTATTTACTGCGATTTTTTTTGCCGTTTAGTCTGTGTTTTGCCATGCATTATTTTCAATAAATAAAGCAATAATCGAGTTAATTGTTATTGTGGATTTAAGAGAATAAATGTTTCTGTCTGAGGTGCTGCAGTTATTTTTGGTAAGTACGTTAAAAATTCCATTTTAGTGCATTAAAGTGTTGTCATTTCTCGAGTAAAATTTGTGAAAAAAGATTTTTCAAAGGAAACATTAAACTCACAACTTGGCAAAATTCAGTTTTCTTATATATTAGGTCCTTACATATGAAATTGGCGTTATGCCGTACTGGCAACTTTGATCTCAAATATCTTCTCTTTGGCTAGGAATTCAAAATTCATATTTATACAGCTATTTACTCATGTATTTGTGTTTCGAAAATTATAATTCCTTTTTTTTTCTTAATTGTTTTTTTTCTTTGCGTCACTTAGTTTACAAAATGGAAAACTTAAAATATCGCGTTATTTACGAGTACGAGTTACCGTGGCACCAGTGCTGCAGAAACGGCTCGAAGGATTAATGATGTGTATGGCGACGGTGCCGCAAAAGAAAACGCAGTGCGTTTTTGGTTCCAACGTTTTCGTTCTGGAAATTTCGACCTGCAGAACAAACCCCGTGGACGGCCGGAGACCAAAGTTGATAATGAAGAATTGAAGGCTATTGTGGAAGCGGATCCATCGCAAACCACGTCCGAGTTAGCTGCAGGCTGCGGTGTTAGTGATAAAACTGTTTTAATCCACTTTAAGCAAATTGGGAAGGTGAAAAAGCTTGAAAGGTGGGTACCTCACGAATTGAGTGAAGCAAATCAACAAACGCGCGTTGACTGCTGCGTTGCCTTACTCAACCGGCACAATAAAGAAGGGATTTAAAAAAAATATATATATATTTTACATCCACCGTACTCTCCGGACCTTGCCCCAACAGATTACCATTTTTTTAGAAATTTGGATAACTTCTTGCAAGGAAAAAAATTCAACTCCGATGGGGCAGACCAAGCCGCCATCAAAGATTTTATTGATTCCCGTCCGAATGGTTTTTTAGTAAAGGTATCGATGAACTACTTATGAGATGGCGAAAGTGCATAGATAGCAATGGTACATACTATGGTTAAATAAATATATTACATTAAAAAAAAATCGACTTTATGTTCCTCACATACAAAACGCCAATTTCATATGTAAGGACCTAATATATATTTAAATGGTTTAACTATGTTGATCACATATATATAGGTCCCACTACTAGTAATTCGATTTCGATTAAGTGCTCAGCGATTGCCGATTTATCAGGGAGAAACCGGCCATTACTTTGGATTTATTCCTGAGGTCCTGGGAAGACCCAAAACTTATAGAGCACGCCTGATTACGGAGGCAATTGAAATCTACAAAAATCCATTTAATATTAATAGAGACGACGGAACTAAGCTCAATAGTTTTTGGTATCCGGTAATTGACGGCTACACCAAAGCTAAACACAAAAAACCATGTCTAAGTATACACTAATACCAGCTGGTGATAAACCATTTTGTTTTATACCTTTATATTAGCTAAATTCGCTTTAACCATTGTAATTCTAATTCTAATATTCTTACCACTGTGATTTTTAATTTTAGAATTCGTTAAAACGTGGAGCCACTTCCGTCGGTAACTCGCAAAGGGACGTGCCCCTGGCTAGCATAAATACTATGATTTAGTTAACTTTCTATTCCGCTCCGTGGCAATGACACCACTGGTTGTCACGGTTATTTCGTACCGGTGACTGTTGTGGAGCTGGCGACACGGTATCGCTTCCAACTAAATAAGCACATATTTCACCACTAAAAATTACACATCTACCGGATCTGCCCTGATGATGGGCACTGCAACGCTGTCCGAAACGTTGGCTAAAGAAGGAGGTAGCGCAACACGGCATAACACCTCAAAAACAAATAACGAAAAAAAAAGGATTTTAAGTTTGTCCAAAAAAATTTCAACTTCGGACGTTCTACTCGAAAACAAAAGCTCAAATCAAAATCAGTTTTAACGTGAAATCGATTCCAAATGTTATGCAGTGATGCACTAATTTCCCGTTTGCACTACGAGCTTCCGGACACCGTGTATAAATACAATAATTATTATTGAATAATTTTATATAGACGTATTTTGAAAAACACGCGGTTTTATATTTATATGTAGGTATGTTTAAATCTTAAGTTCTTGAATAAACACAATTATAATTTAAACATTCCAAAATACATGCAGAAATACGACACAAATTTTGACGGCATCTCTCATAAACCCAAATCTCTAAGGGATTTCCATGAATCTCATTCAACTCAACCAAAAGCTTTATGTATTCAACACTCAACCATTCTGAGGCGATAATTGGCTGGAGATTAAAGGGTGGGGGAGAGATTTGATGAATCTAGGTTTTTTTTAATCTCAAGGGCAGTGACTATTAAACCCTTGCTCGCAAGCATCATACTATGGAAGATAGGACTCAGTTATGTCTCTGATAAAAGACCACCATTCAAAACATAAAGTGGTTTTAGTCCTGTTTCTGCATTAGTGGTGAGTGCGTCCTACCCTACACCTCAACCCTCAAAACGTATCACAGTTGGGGTCCAACTGTCTCCAGATGATTGGAACTTTTGTGTGACATTTAGTTTATTCACTATTAAAAAACTTGGATGGCAAGGTTCCTAGGATGCTATCATCACAAAAAATATTAAATTCATTTGTGTGTCGGTCTGTAACTCTGCTTCAATGAATTGTACAACTTGGATTCGCTTTGAATTTAAGTGTCATTTACAAAAAAATATTTTCTTTTTCAAAATTGTCATTACGATTAGCGTGGTTTTTCCCCGACCTGCGCTAGTATTTTATAAAATCGTGTGTATAACAGGGGTAAAATGCAGTAACTTTTAAGGAAAGGGAAGATGAGGATGTTCTGGGAAGGAAAGAGGTATGGAGGGTGAGTAGAAATCTGGAGGTCAATGTGTCGAGGAGTGTCGAATGTATGAAACCATCTCTTCCACTGCGGTGCAAGGCGATGGGTCGAGGGGGTCCGGATGGAGAGGTCTAAGGTCTAGTCTAGGTCTCCCGCAACCGATCTCGCCATGTTGTATGTGGGCAAACGTATTCGCCGAAAGACCTAAACAAACCTCACCTCATGAACCTGGGCCCCCCTGCTAAGTCACCACACGTATCGATCCACTTAGGATGACCTATGGCAGGGGTGTTGGTTATCCAATAAATGATTCCCGGGGCGGCCGTACCCGTACCCGCTTCCTAAATTGAGAGACAATATTTAGGCGGAAATCTTTCAGGGTTTTCCTAATTGGAAATACTTTTGTGGCGTTTAACACCAAAGACTTTAAAATATATGAACCAAACCTAGTAGCCGAATGTACAAATGCGTCGGATTCCAACCCAACTAGGTAAAAAAATGTGTAAAATGTGTATTACCGAGCACACGACTTCGAAAAAAAAAATTATGTAAGCGAAAAATCGAAAGGCGGCCCCAAAGCCCCATGTACAAATGATTATATAGTCATTTCGATCTGTCGGAATTTATTTACCCGAAATGAAGGTAAAATATCCGGCTTTCCAACGTAACTCTCAAGATAACATGGGGTACGTTGTGAGACGGAAGGTAGAGGGGAGAGGAAGGAAATGGGGCAGAAGAAGATAGGGAAGTACCTGGCTATTCAGATCTTTTTTTTACATTAGCTCCACACAGGAGTCCCTGGGGAAAATAATTCCCCTCAGGGCCTATGTCATCTTGGGGATGCTGTGTGGAGGGTCTTTTTGGGGAAAGGAAGGAGAGGAAGTTCTGGGAAGGAAAAGGGTATGAGGGATGGGTAGGTATTTGAGGGTCAGTGTGTCCAGAAGTGACGGACGAATGAATTCATGCCTTCCACTGCGGTCCAAACTCTGCTGAGAGTCCTGCTGAAGAGGTCAAAAGATCTCCCTCCACAAGTCTCTCTCGATCCGGCTTGCCACGCAGTTGATGTGCAGACGCATCCGCCACCAAGATCCGGACAAAACCTGACCCCCCATGAACCCGGGCATCCCTGCTAAGTCACCAAACGTAGCGAACCACTTGGGATGACCTATGGCAGAGGTATTGGTTATCCAATGAATGGTTCCCGGGGCGGTGGTACCAATACCCGCCTCACAAATTCTAAGGTCTAGTTAAATGAATAAATAATCATGCATACTTGCATGAATTCGTGTTTAAAATGAGCTAAACTAATATATGTGACAGCTCACAGCTGAAATTCTGACATCGGCCCATAGAAAAGGCAAATCATAGCCAAAAAAATCTCTCAAATCTGACAGGAGATATAGCCTGAGATCTGTCTCGATCTCACAAAACAGAGAATCGGACCACCAAACACAACTTAAACCATTTCAAGCAAAGTTTAAATTCTGAATGGCGGTCTTCACCAGGGCGATACTGATAGTATTTTCCACTCTGAAACATGCCGCAATATTAGTTTTAATAAATTAATTGTGAAATAACACAAATTTATCAAACAAAAATTATTTTCGCACGCCGGGATTCGGTCCCGCGACCTTCAGATTCTGAATCAAGGAATCAAGAGCCTTACCCCTCGACCACGGAGGCCGTAAAACAGCTTAATAACAGCTTAACTGACGTCAATAAGAAAATGATTAAAATCTAAGGTAAAAACTTAAGCTGGCACAAATACGACGATTTTACCGCAGAACCGTCAATAAGGACATACCTGCACGTATATTATACAGGTACAAAATAAAAATTTTTAAATTCTTTAAAATATTTATTTTTATCGTGGAACAAGCCTAAAATGTTCGCAAACATAATTATATTCTTATTACATATTTTTTACTATTTGGTACACTGAGAAAAATCTAAAAAAAAAATTATTAACGATGTAACCGCTTGAGTTAAAAATCACTCTCTAGCCTTATTTTTCAAACTCTATTTTTGTACGAAATTTTCTGAGCATTATTCAAACGAAACAATTTGCTGAAAATATTAAGCTAGGAAAATATTACGGCGGATGCTTTTTCATATTTTGTATGAAGAATATTCCCCTGTTTTGAAATATGCAAACTGACTATTGCGGAATGAGGCCCATTCTGTCCCAAGTGAAAAATTGTGATCGTAACAAAATAGAAGTATTCTATCTCCAGAAAACAGATGGTCACCTTTGTACGTCAAAAAGCTTATTACCTATCTAATATTTTAAATCAATATGACGATTGCCCAAGTGAATTTTTCAACAAAAATGAAAACGTCGATAATGAGTATTGAGTATTGTAATTTTCTTCTAAAAAATACTAATTTAAACATAAACACGAATAATGGTAATAGGCATAAAATCGCTTGGCAAGCGGAGATAAACCGCAAAATCTGTTTTTATTTATTATATGAATAACTTTATAAAATACTAGGTGACCCGACAAACGTTGTTCTGTCATATAAATTATTTCTAGTGAATATTTTGGTTTTTAAATAAACAATAACGAATGCATTGTAAGCCTGTTTGGATGGGATCTATGACAGAAAGAGAAATGGAACGCTGTAGACGATGACCGCCGATAAAAACAAAAAAACAACTAAAGTAGGAAAATGAAATAAAGAAAGTCAATATGAATTTTGAAGAGCAATTGAGTGTACGATATTTTTTGTCAGCCCGTCTTTAGCCAACAACACAAATAAGCTCGATGGTTTGCCCACGCGAGAACTTGATGCCTAATGAAATATCAAAATGACGCGACGCTTCTCGTGAATGTCTTGCGCATGTGTGGATGAAAGTTCGATTAGGTGGACGTAGCGCCATCTGTCATTCAACAACATAAATAATTTCGTTCAGTTTGAAATACAAAAGACGGTTAAATTTGTTCGTACAAAATCGCGAAGAAAAAATGGGAGGTTGGAGGTGGGAGGGTTAAAATTTGGGATGTTAGATATTTTTTCATGCCAAATAAAATAAAAAATACCAAAAAAATTCAAAAAACAGTTTTCTTTTCCTGAATAGGGACACCCTAATCACCTAGCGGTATGAAATATACTTTAAAACCTATTCTCATACCTACCAAATATACATTAAATTTAATAAAAATCGGTCAAGCCGTTTTGGAGGAGTGCGACCACAAACACCGTGACACGAGATTTTTATATATAGATAAGATTGGAAACGGTCACAAATAATCTTAGCCATAAAATTATATTTCAAGTTATTTTTTTATGTGCGGCAATAATTTTCTAATAATAATCCAATTTGAGAGACGGATATGGGTACTGCCGCCTCGGAAACCATTTATAGGATAAACAACACCCCTATCGTAGGTTGCTCCAAGTGGTTCCAGCTCTACGTTTAGATACTTAGCAGGGGTGCACGGTTTCATGGGCAGAGGTTTGATAGCTCTTGGCAGCAGATGCATTTGCCCGCCTGTAGAGTGGCCGGTCAGCAAGGAAGAGTGTGGTTGAGGGAGACTTTTGACCTCTTTAACCAGATTCTCTCGACCCATCGCCTGGTACCACATTGGGAGAGTGGATTCTTACGTCCGTCACCCCTTGTCACTGACCCCAGATTCCTACTCACCCCACACACCTTTTCCTTTCCAGAATTTCCTCTCCTTTATTTCCATAAAAATACCCTCCACACAGCATTTCAAAAGATTACATAGGCCCTGGGGGATTTTTTCCTCTGGGCCGCCTGCGTGGAGCTAATGTAAAAAAGTTATTTTGTGGCTTACGATTACATTTTTGATAAAGTAATTAAAAATTGATTTAAATTCCTCTCAAGCGAAACGAAAGGATAGGCTTTGATTTATAAAAAGCATTTTTGATCGTTGGTTGATCGGCCACGTCTATATTCATGTTGCTGTTCAATCAAGAATGGTTCAACTTTGGCATATACATATTTATGGATAATTATTTCTATTATCTTGGCAGGTACGGAAAGAATCGCTATAAGACGGTAGTTGGTTGCTTGACAACTTTGTCCAAGGGGGTGACTTTCGACAGCTTTCATAATTTAGGAAAAAATCCCTTAGATAGTGGTTCAGAACATCCCTTAATGACAAAGGGTGGAATTAAATCAGGACCAAACGATGTTTTGGATTTCAATTTTTTTACTGCTAAACTGAAACCCACGATATTAAAGTTTTCAATAGAAATGTTTTGAGCTAATTTTTTCCTAATTATAGGCAGATTGAAATTATTTTGCGAACGCTTCCGGAATGTCGGTTCTTTTGTGAGTGTAATCATTCAGAATAATATGACTTAATAGTTTTCCGTTATGTTTTTTATCAGAAACATATTTCTTTCTAAAAACGCCATGAATTTCTCGACATTGCAGCTTTGATCTGCACTAGTTTTAATGTGGACAATCGTATCCTCTGTTGTCGTGTTGGGATCTAGTCTAGAAACAATTATAAATTTCTGCTTCTTGATTACCTTTGTACCACTCGTGTCATTTGTTGCTGTGACGAGAACTTGCGTGAAGCTGAAGTACGCTTAAAAAACTTGATTTCATAGTAAATAACGATTTTATTTATTGATAAAATATGTATAATTAAGGAATCCATAAATTTCAATCATGACAATGACTGACAAACACTTGATGGTACGCTTAAAAAACTTGATTTCATAGTAAATAACGATTTTATTTATTGATAAAATATGTATAATTAAGGAATCCATAAATTTCAATCATGACAATGACTGACAAACACTTCATGCGAACAATGTCCTTGCATCTCCTTGGAGAGTTTGAGTAAGTCAGGTTTGTATTTTGTTACTCTTTAACTTTAGGCACAGCTGAACTCTTTGAAAGCGGGCGGGCGGGAGCGGGGCGGGCGGGAGGGAGAGACGGTGTGCGGGGCTAGCTCGGCAGTAGTAGTGTTGGCTGTTTGCTCCCGCTGTGGCCTCCTAAGGAAAGGCGTGGGCCGGGGAGAGAGGCGGGGGGGGAGTAGCTGATGGACGGAAACGATTCTCACCTGCGTTTGAGTTTTTATTGTAATACAAATGTTGTTATTTAAATCAGCGCGACGGGCCTGCGAGTGTGTTGCCATGCGTGTGCATACACTTCTGTTGTATTGCCTCTAACATAATCGAGATTAAGAATTTGAATCACTTAATGGTAGTGCCATGTCTTCCTCGGGCAAAGCGACTTCTTCTATCATTCAATTTCGCATCATGTATTCTCCTAATAATCCTTTCCACATACAGTTCTACATGCCCACCCGTCTAAGCAACCCTTTCTTAATCTTTTCCATTACGCTTACATCGGACATAGGTACCTATAGACCGATAGACTCAAATAAAAAGTTGTGGTCAAGACGTAGATAGATCTGAATTAGAAAACATACTAGCACCAAATACACCTAAAAGATATGCCATCTGCACTAAGAATTCTACATAATTTTTGAAAAGTGAAAAGAAAACAGTCCCAACCGTATGGAGCCAGTGAGACTATGGCATTCCCAATTGGGGTAAGTATATTGTGTGTCAAATGGTATGAAACGGAAAGAGATGGGTGAGAGGAAGATGGTAATCAATTTTTGGAATTGGCCGCAATATACTACGTACTTATAGATTCATAATTGTGAAGAAACCAAAATCAATTAAAGAAGATTTTTTTTTATTATTATTAAGTTAAAAGAAACATAATATTTCGCTTTCTTAACTTAAATACATAGCTTATATAGTACAGTAGTAAGAAGTAATATTTTTAATTTTGTTCCAACATTTTGAGTTTAAATAGTTTTTTTTTAAATGTTTTTATATTATTTTCCGTTTTTAGGTTATCTGGAAGGAGATTATATATTTATATGAACTCCCTCGTGACAAATACTTCTCTCGCCACTTTCAGTCTTGACAGTATTTGTGTACAATTTATTGTGTTGTCTAGTATAATGTTCGTGTACTTGTGATGTTTTTATAAATGTTGTGTTTGTGTGTATAAGTCCATTTTGTATTTTGTAGATTAAAAGACATATGTTATATTCGTACAATGTTCTTATTTTCAAAAGGTTCATTTCCTGGTATAGTTTTTTTGTGGGAGTGTCTGGGTTATAGTTGAAGAGTTTTTTAATAACTTTGTTCTGTATTATTTGTAAGTCGTTTAAGTACGTAATGTATGTGTTTCCCCATATTTCTATTAAATAATTTAGGTGGGACTGGATTAAGCTAATGTATAAGCCCCTCTTTACCTCTGTTGGTAGAAGATGAACAATTCTACCAAATACACCAATTAATGGGATGATTTTTGTTTTTAGTTTTTCTACGTGTTGTTTAAATGTTAAATGTTTATCAATATATAAGCCCAGGTATTTTTCGCTATCTAGGATATGTAGGTCTCTTTCTTCTATTTGTAATGGTTTATGCGATGGTATTATTCTTTTAGGTGAGCTTAAGATCGTGTAACCGGTTTTATTAATATTTATTGTTAATATATTTTTTAACATTTTTATTATTTAAGATGCACTTTCGCACGCTGGAATTTGATCCCTCGACCTCAGAAATAGTGGTCGATAGCTTTACCCGTCGACCACGGGGGCAACTTCGCATCATTCAAATATTCAAATTTTAATTTGTAAACGAAATCCTCTGCGCGGGAGATTCCAGTGAGGACACCATTATCTCAAAAAAATGTAAAAAAAAAATAATGAAATTAACAAATAACAAATAATGTAACCATAATATTTACGCAATGAATAAAGAAGAAAAAAAGAAAAAATACAGAGCTGTGTGACGGTCCATTATCTCTGTCGATCCTAGCACAGACAATACGGTTAATTATAAATAAATAATTCATTAATTTAATACACGATTCAATTAATTAAGCACTGAATACGTTAACAAGGCATACAAATCAGGTCCATTTTCCGTAAGCAGTAGGTACCCACCTACCTAATAATAACCAGACAATTCGTACATATTCCTTTATAAGAAATCAGATCTAAGAATAGGTCCTTCCTTAGCAATAGATCTTTTTTGCGTTTGAACTAGCTAATTGAGTTAACTCTGCAAATAATATCCCTTTTTTGTTCATTAGGACTAAGGACTTCCGTACCTTAACTGTTTTTGGTCTTGACAGAAGTTTCTGAAGGTTTTAAAGATAGATTAATACTACTAATTAAAATACATCTTTTTTTACTGTTCTTTAAAGTTAAATCTAATTAATAATGAAATTACATTATTTGCAAATAAAGGTATCAAAGGTAAACTGAAAACTCGAAACAAATTGATATAGATACCCATCAAAAAGTAAGCCCATGTTAAAATAAACAACTTCAATCTTTTAAATTATGATAGAAATGCCAACAACACAAACGACATCCTCTTTAGCTGTTAGACCAATTTATTTGATGATCTATTACTTTTGTTTACACAGTTTCATTTAAATTGCATTGTAAATCCATAGTCAGTCAATCAACCAAATTGGAAATTATTAATGCGACTAAACTACTGAGTGAATCCAAGTCCAAGATCTCCAGACATACGAGTATGACATGTCATATAAACATGGTTATAGATGTGCGTTTTGGCCGGCCACCAATTCCAAGAAAATAAGTGGAAAGGGGTAAACGACTCGAATGATTTCAAGAGCGGCAATTAATGTTTCATAATTTTTAAGTTAAAACTTCTTTAGCACCGTTGTGATTTGAAACTCGATAAAACGAAAAATAGCGACAAAATAAAAAGAGACAAACACATACATCTGTAGGATTTAGCCTGCGAAAGAATGAGATACAATAATCGGTCTCCTCTTCGTGCGATGCTTCGTAGTCTCCCCACTATTACTAGTCTACTTTGGTTTTCTGAAAGTTTCAATTCTACCGCGTTTGAACTGCACACAGTATTTTTTATTTTTTTAGCGAACCAAAAAATCTCTCGATATATCTGGATAAAATTACACAAACGTATTGCTTTTTTGGGTAAGATATTTCTTTCTGGTTTATAGTTTTTTCATTTGATGTGAGTTGTCTTTTTTAATTAAAATTTTAAAGAGTTTTTAAGAGGACCGTATTTGAAAGTGCCCTTACCCTGGACCTTATTGCCACCGTTGATTCCAAAGTAGTATCGGATTATCGGTTATGATACTAACGTTATTTTATACATTTAGTGATAATATATTACAAATCAATAATATTTAAAGTACATTACTCCAAATGAAACAACATTGTACAATTAAAAGAAAATTATTTTTACACGGCTGGATTTAAAGGGGAGTTTCTTTTATTTCTCATTTATTAATTTTTAATTTGTTTCCATGAATCGATACATTCCGCCATTGTGTTACATCATCATAATGAGCTTCGTGATTGGTGGATATTACAGATTGCCATATAATTTGTTTCTCACTCTATAGCAGATTTCCTCGGATTTTCTGATTGTTTGAAACTAAATCGCATTTTCAAATTGTTATTATGGGCCGAATTGCAGTTTTTTGTTCGGATTTCTGATCTGAATTTCTGATACAGATGTCTACATTTTGAAATCATTAATTTTGCCACATTCATAAATCACTCTTCTAGAAAAGGGTCCGTTCGCCAGCTTTGAAATTATACTACTAAGATATAATATGTACTCGTATAGGTACACTATACAAAACCGTTTATCAAAATTTCCAAGTGGGGTAATTTCTTAATACAGCATGTAGGTACAGTAAAGTATTTCTGTTAAACTGTTCGTATTCTTAAAATAACTGATTTTATTATGAAACATTGAAATGAATCGAAATAACTTTGTGTCTTAAACTTAGGGGTCGTCCATTAATCACGTGATGTTTTTTTAGCAACTTTTTAACCCCCCCCCCCCTGGTGATATGTGGTGAGGTTACACGTGATATCTCATTTACCCCCCCCCCCCGTCGTGATATTTCGTGATTTTTTCCGAACCCCTCCCCCCCCCCCTTTGGAGCCTCACGTGATTAATGGACGACTGGACGACCTCTTACCTACATGCATGTCGTAGGCCGATCGTAAAATCATGATTTTACGACTGGCCTGCGACATGCATATTCCCCATTTTTAATCAACTCGCCAAGCAGTTTCGGACACAACCAGAGATTTAAGATTTACTGTCAACATTCCCAAAAACAAATAAATGATTTTTTTTTCTTTAATACCTTAGAAGCTTTTTTGTTACATTTATTTGAAATAATATTAGGTCTCAAAGGGCGAGTTTCACTTAAAAGAAGAAATCATAATTCATTATGAAAAAAATTCTACATTTTACGAATTCTAAAAAAATTTCATATAAATGAAACGATAAAATTATTAATGTTGATATAAATATAGATTCTATTTTGATACTTTCACAAACTATTAGGACCTGATAATGGACACTGTAACAAACTTTGAATAAAAATGGAGGAAGCTCAGAACGAAAAATTAACCAAAAATAATGTCGATAATAAGAACATAATATTATATCTTCAAAACTTTGAAGTTTCGATCAAACAAAAGTTTGATGCTGAAATGATAATAATTGCTGAAATGCACTAAATGCAGCATATTTTTCGGGTTTAAATATTTCATATTAAAAAACCCACTGTCTCAAAGATATAAACTTAATTTTACTGCACGTATTGTTTTTTTATGAGCACATAAATATCTCCAAACATATAGTATATCTTAATGCTAAACAAACGTCCATGCCAAAATTTTGTATTTATTTTATTATTATTTATTTATTTATTAACGCCGATTATAACGGCTTTTACAAAAGAATTACAATTATTTTACATATGAATACAGAATATACATAGATAAAAAAAAGAAAAATATAAATATAAAATTCATAAAAGAGAACAATAGAAATTGTAGTATCAACATAAAAAAGTACAATGAGTAGGTTATCATAAATACAATACAACATATTATAAATCACGGATGTTATGTTTTAAGAAATTAATACTTTAAATCTGTATTTGATTATAGTCAAACTGAGAAGCGTTGACAGACAGTTTTAATTAAGTAGTGTTTGTATGAGGTTAAACTAGCAATGATAACAGATTCATCCAAAACATATTTATTTCAAAGTACATGCAGGCGATTCATTATGGAATTGAGTTCAGCGTTCGATCCTGTATTGTTGCAATGATAAGGTAATTTGAAACGAACTGATCGACTAGGTACATGGAAACATATTAGCGCAAGAAGTTCAGGGGAGTTCAACAGGTTGGTAACGATTTTAAATAAATAAAATAGGTCTGAACAAATTCTTCTCTCTTTTAATGTATCGAGTCCCAATAATTGTAACAGAGAGGGATAATTAATGTTTTCGATGAATATTCCCAATTTAAAATTAATATAACGTAAAAATTTATGTTGGACTCGCTCAAAAGAATTCTCATGTACACTGTAGTAAGGATTTCAAATGGTGGAGTTAAATTCTAGTTGGCTTCTAACAAGTGAAGTGTAAAGAAATTTGACAGTTTTTTAATTTTTATAATCCTTTGAAATCCGTAAGACAAATCCTAACATTTGGTTACTTTACTGGTTTAATTATTAATATGTTTAATGAATGTTAATTTAGTGTCAAAGGTTATTCCAAGGTCTCTTATTTCAACAACAGATAATAAGATGTGGTTATTGAGAAAGAAGGTGAACAACAATGGGTTTTTTTTCTGTGGAATCTCATAAGTTGACATTTTTTTACATTAAGAGTTAATTTGTTGATTATTCACCAATCATAAAAGCTATTAATATTAGATTGAAGTGTTAATATTGTTGAATGTCATATAGTTGGGAATTGTTCTGTGTTCTTTATATTTTTATGTGTTTCTTTTTTGATAACAATTAACTGAATTAATTCTTTGCTGAACCATATCGGATACTTTCGTACTTTATGATGAATTAGAGGAATAGTGTCGGAAATGATACTATTCAGTTGAGAGTAAAATAGTTCTACGCTATAGTCGAGATCACCTTCCTTGAGAACAGACCAATTTACTTTATTAAGTGCATGATTAATGTCCTGGTAATTAGCATTAATGAAATTACGACTACAATTTTTTATTAGGGGGTCACACTCTATTGTATTAGGTACTAGTATTGTAAGTGGAGGGTGGTGATTATCTATTGGGTCAAAGGATTCGGCTGACTCATAGACTTTTATATCCTCATCAGTAGAAAAAATTAAATCAAGTATCCGATTACTGCAATTCAGCACATTTTTACATTGAAGTAGACCTAAATAGTTCGACATGTCCAAATATTTCACTCTCGCACGCCGTTAATGGTAAGTAATCCAAATCACTAAATTTACAATTGTGTAGGTTATAGTCACCGCAAATTATAATATTGTGATTAGGGTGGTTAGATTTGAGTTGCTCGACATCTTCACAGTGATTTTTATACATTATTATATTAGAATTTGGTGGAATATATAAACATCCGATGATAGTTTTTTTGGATTTATCGTTGAACATTACAAAAATTTGCTCAACATCATTGTTTTTGTTTTTTAATAATTTCGATGACAATTTTTTATTTACTGCTATCAGGACGCCTCCTCTTGATTTGGAGCTGGTGTTCCGATTGCGGTCAACTCGGTAGATACTTTGGTTAGGTAGACCGAGCTCCGCTGAGTATATCGATGGATCCAGCCAGGTCTCAGATAGAATGATGATGTCCTGTGTAATGGTGGGTGCATTAGTTCTAAAGTCGCTGAGTTTAGTCCGAAGCCCCCTGACGTTCTGGTAGAAGATGTAACTTGGCACGGTTATAAGTTTTTTGGTATATTGGTTATAATTTTAGATCTATTTTTGATATATTTAATAATAAAATTATTTTATCCCTTGAATTTTCGATCCTCCAGCTCCTTCCACAAGTTTTGTACTTCTTGCCGTTGAAGCATTGTTAAGTCGTTCTTGGTCTTGATAATTACATTTCCATACGGTATTCCTTTTTTCTGTAGAACAGTTCTGGCTTGATATTTATCAGTCAGTTCGATCTTGATGGGGCGTGTTTTATTAGTGTCCTTTTTACCCAATCAATACACTTTAATTAGCGAGGTATCTACGTTATCAACATTTTAAAGAATATTCTTGACTTTATTCAGATCTTCACTCATTGTTGCAGTTTGAGAATTGCCCGAGCTTTCAGGAACATTAAACATTATTACATTTTTAGATCGCGATTTTCTCTCGTTCATTTAAGCCAAAGTTTCGCAAATTTCTGTTAGTTGTTCCGTATCGATGTTGGTATATGACAAATGTTTTGAATGATTAGGTGAAATGTTCCTGTAGGCATTCAATTCACCTTCAAGAAAACCCACTTTTGTGGAAACCAAACTAATATTGCCTAGTAGCACTGAGAGTTGAGGCGTTAATTTACCCATTTGTTCTTTAGTAAATTTATTAGTGGGATCCATGATGGTCGTATTTAAATCGCGTATAATATTGTTTGCTAATGTGATGAATGCATATGTATCGCAGGAGTCCATGATAAAGTAGCTGGCGAGATGGGTTTAGCTGCCCTGAATTGTGTCGGCGGGAAGGTGTGAGTACTTGCGCTGAGCGGCTAGTACGAACACGCACACAGTCACACTAGAGTAGTAAGTCTCGCTCGGTGGAATTTACATCGGATACAGATACTAGGAATGTAAAAACATATTTTCACATGGCAAAAGATCTAAATTTCGAAGGTTTGCAAACTTTCAATGCCAATATTATGATTTATGGGGATACAATAATAACATTATTAACTCTGAGCGTCGAATCACATATTAAAATATTAAAATGGATTCTTCCTGAAAGGGTATCTAGAAAAAACACAAAAAGGAGCACGGAAGGCGGTAGTGTCAACAATAATTAGAAATCGAAACCGCCAATTCGTTATAAATGGGTACTAAACAATCTGGAACTCAACGTATTTTCAAAAATACCCACGGTCCGAACGGGTCAACGTAATAAATGCCATCTCGTGTCTGAACCCACTAAGAGATCCACGTTCCCAAAAGCTACAGTCAGTGGTCTCCATCAATACAATACAATAGTTCCCGGCAGACGTCCTTGATAGACGTCATATGATGTTCCTTGAAATGCCGTTGCTCTAAGTCAGGGTTTCTCAACCAGTGGTCCGCAAGAGACTAGAAGATGGTCAGGGATGGTCCGCCGGTCAATAAACAAGCCAGCGCGTGGGCGGTCCCTGCTCGAGAAGTCTGAATTTAAAAAATCGGGACAATATTCAGTTTATCATTATTGTACCTTGTGGTCAGTGGCCATTATGGTATTCCGTTTCGCCCCATCACCCCATCCGAACCCGTCCCACCCTATCCCATTCCGCCCCCTCCGTTGTGGTAAATATTCTGCTAGAACCCGTCCTACCCTATCCCATTACGTCCCTCCCGTTGTGCTATCCGTCCCATGCTAGCCTATGCCACTGATCACAAGCAGTGGCTTAGGCTAACATGGGTGGCACCTGGGACGAATAGGGCGGATAACGCGGTGTCACCCACCCCCTCCCCCCCATTAAAGTTGACTAAACATAAATTTCGACTTCATAAAAAATTGTTCCGTCCGAGGGGGGGGGGGTGCTAGAGAATTGTAATATTGGGGGTGAAACTCGGTCGGGGCGCCGCCCCCCCCCCCCTCGCTACGCCACTGCTTGTGGTCCCTGTCGAAAAAATAAACATACAAGTGGTCCCGGGTCAGAAAAAGGTTAGGAACCACTGCTCTAAGTGGTGTCAAAAATACCAGTTTCTACGTATCTCTCTTCAGGCAAGTCCCGCCAAAAAAAAAGAGCTGACTTCTATTCAACTCTGTATTGTCGCATGCTTTTTGCTGCATTCATACTCATGCAATGGCATAGTTACAAACATACTCTTTTGTTATTCTTACTCTTAGCATAACCCTATTCAAGTAGGTTTTTGATTAACTTGATCGATCCACGTTTCCAAATGCTGCAGTGGTCTCCATCAATACAATACAATAGTTCCCGTCAGACGTCCTTGATAGACGTCATACGACGTTCCTTGAACTGCCGTTGCTGTAAGTGGTGTCAAAAATACCGGTTTCTACTTATCTCTCTTCAGGCAAGTCCCGCCTAAAAAAAGAGCTGACCTCTATTCAACTCTGTGTTGACGCATTATTTTTGCTGCATTCATTCTCATGCAATGGCATAGTTACAAACAAACTATTTTGTTGTTCTTACTCTTGACATAACCCTATTCAAGTAGGTTTTTAATTAACTAGATCGTTTTTTTTTTTTTTTTTTTAATTTATTTTATATATTTAATAATATTATTTTTGTGTTATAACTTTATATTGACTAAATTCGCTTTAACCAGTGTAATTCTAATTCTAGTAAAATTCATTTATTATTAATAGAGCTAAAAAACCATGTCTAAGTATATAGTAATGCGAGCTCGTGGTAAACCATTTTGATTTATATTGACTAAATTCGCTTTAACCATTGTAATTCTATTTCTTAAATTCTTACCATAATGATTTCTAATTTTAGAATTCATTAAGAGATGGAGCCACTTCGGTCGGCATCTCGCAAACGGACTTGCCCCTGACTAGCATAAATACCACGTTTTAATGAACTTTCTATTCCGTTCCGCGGCGACGACGCCACTGCTTGTCACGATTATTTTGTACTGGTGAAAGTTAACAATTGTCATTTTTTTTTATTTTATTATATTTTTTCCTAAATTCTTACCACTGTGATTTCTAATTTTAGATTTCATTAAGAGATGGAGCCACTTCCGTCGGCATCTCGCAAACGGACTTGCCCCTGGCTAGCATAAATACCACGTTTTAATGAACTTTCTATTCCGTTCCGCGGCGATGACGCCACAGCTTGTCACGAGTATTTTGTACTGGTGAAAGTTAGTGCTGCTGGCGACACGGTATCGCTTCGAAGTAAATAAGCACACACTTCACGACTAAAAATTACACATCTACCGGATCTGCCGGATCTGCCCTGATGATGGACACTGCAACGATGTCCGAAACGTTGGCTAAAGAAGGAGGTAGCGCAACACGGCACAACACCCCAAAAACATATATCGAAAATAATATTATTATTCAATGTATAAAAACAGTTTATTATAAACAAGTTCTGCCTCTGCAATAAATAACTAGATCGTGTCTAGTTAATCAAAAACCACGTCTTCCTTGATTGCCCCACTTCATCTCTTCATCTACTTTCAGTATTACTGGTTGTAATTTTTTTTGTTCACGTTTTTAGGAACAGATTTTTAAGTCGTCAAAGTCTTCGAAATAAACAATATTTCGGTGTTTTAAGATTCAAAGTGAAGAAAAGGTAATTTTCTGCTCTCTAAACTAAATCATTGACTATATCTATCAATAATATTATCAGCATCATAACATGGCAATAGCAGCATCCCGTGCCTTTACAAAATTGTTAAAAAAAATTAAAAATGTTTCCATTGAAACAATACTTTTTGTCCAACCGAAATCGGACGTAAAACCATTTTTTAAACGACTTCAAAAAGGAGGAGGTTCTCAATTCGAATGTATTTTTTTTTTTTTTTTTTTTTTTTTATGTTTGTTACGCTAGAACTTTTGACTGGGTTAACCGATATTGATGATTCTTTTTTTATTTGAAAGCTGATGCTGTGTGGTCCCATTTTAATTTGGTCCAGTTCCGACAATAGCATCCATGAGAAAATCATATAAGTCTTAAATTTGCATAAGTATGTGCGCGACAAATGGACGAATAACTCAATATCACGCCAACCGATTTCGATGATTCTTTTTTTATTGGAAAGGATGTACTTCAAGGGTAATTTAATGAGAGTTTGGTTAGGTTCTGATTATCGGATCCATGACAAATTAACGAAACTCGGCCGAGTCTGTCTCATATGAGCAGTACGTTTAGTAGGTTTACCCATATTCAGACAAATTAGTTAGTGTACTTCAAATACACTAAAAATCAAAAAATAAACAAAAATTTTAACAAAACAAAAAACGACTTCAAAAAATGCACTAAAAAGTAAAAAAATAATTTCGTATTCTTCTACAACTTCATAATCAACTTACTTTTTCTAATCATCAATATGTAGGTACGATTGTTATTTTTGGAGTCGGTGTCAGCAAAGGTACCCGGCCCGGCGGGTTCACTTGACAGCTCCCCGCGCCGCCGCGGCTCCGCTCTCGCCTCTCGCCTCGTCAAGTCGCTTGTGCGATACAAGCACACCTCACATATAACTATGTATGTAGTTACAAACCTACCTTGACTGACACCGACTCCAAAAGTAACAATCGTACCTACATATTGATGATTAGAAAAAGTAAGTTGATTATGAAGTTGTAGAAGAATACGAAATTATTTTTTTACTTTTTAGTGCATTTTTTGAAGTCGTTTTTTGTTTTGTTAAAATTTTTGTTTATTTTAATTTCCTGAATGTTTCACATCAGTGACATATTTCGTAGAAATTTTACACAAATTCCATTAAGTTATTTCAACGACAAGTAGCCAGAGAGTGGTTCATTGAATCCTTTCGTTGAATAAGTTCTCTTCCCAAATTTACATGGCTTTCAATGTGTAATAGCTTTGAATCATCTACTTTTACACGGTAAAAGACTAATTGACCTTCTTCAGTCGTCGACGTTGCACAGTTTTTTTTAAGTGAAACTATGCGACGCAATTGAAATACGTACATATAAAAAGATATTTTATTTAATTTATCGGGGGGATATAATTCTAATAATCCATGCGCTTGATAGCTGCAAGACGAGTTGTTATCTAGCCTCCTAAGTTAAGTAAATTCTAATGTAAAATCCAGGCTAATTTGTACAGCGCTCTTGAGGCGACTTTTCGCAAAAACAGCGCTATATAAGTTATCCAAATTTATTATTATTATTAATTATTATTATAAACTGCGCTCATCGGCCGCTTTGATTTTATGATGTCACCTTTAAAGGCTCATTGGTTTAGATATTAAACAAAAATTACGATAGGTCTGCGCTCATTGTTCGCTTTGATTATAACCTCACTTTTCAAGTAGGTATTGGTTGAGATTGTTTTGGTAAAGTTTCGCTTCTGCCGCGTGTAAAACTGCACTCGAATTTGTTTTAAATAGGTACCCTTTCTTGAAGAATCTCTGCAGAAAGATTAGATTGTAATTTAAGAGATGTATTTGAATACCGAGTAGACAAGATAATATTATATTCAATGGTACCCTTTCTTGAAGAATCTCTGCAGAAAGATTAGATTGTAATTTAAGAGATGTATTTGAATACCGAGTAGACAAGATAATATTATATTCAATAAAATCAGGTTAAATGTTCCGAGAATTGGTTCACTACTGTGATGAACTCGCCGTAATGATAATAATACACCGATGATTTCTAAGGGCGCTCTACAATTTAAAATAATGTCTGAAACACAAGTACCTGCAGGGATGATTTATATATCCGAACAGGGATGAATTTATGGGTTTGCACAGGCGACCCCCGGCGAAGGCCATTCTGAATGCAAGGAAGGGACTTGGTGCCACGTGTGACCGGGACACGTTCTAGCTTTTCTAGTGCAGATAATTAATTACTATTTTGATGTCCTGAAACTGCGACAAAAAACTAGAAAACATGGAACAGCGTCAGAATTCTTCGAAAATGTGATTAAATCTGACATGTTCGATCATTTAGTTAAGTATATCGCTAAGGATTTAACGAATTTTGAAGAATTTTGAGAAGAAGGTAATAAATAAAAAAAAAAACTGCGGAGCCAAGGGCCACACACGGGACATGAAATTAAGATACAGAGAATCAGGAGAGAGGTTTTGAGAGGACAGTCAGGGAAAGGTCGCGGAAGTGAACGGTCAATCTTGCTCGGATAATTTTTAAATAAGACAGTCAGGGAAAGGTCGCGGAAGTGAACGGTCAATCTTGCTCGGATAATTTTAAATAAGACAGTCAGGGTAGATTCGGTCTCGGGGACGGACGGATTTTCAGAGTCGCAGTTATATAGGAAATAATTAATTTTTATTGGCAAGAAAACGCGGATAATCAAATTTTAAATAAAAACAGTCAGGGAAAGGTCGCGGAAGTGAACGGTCAATCTTGCTGGGATAATTTTAAATAAATACCGTCGGGGAATATACGTTACGGAGAGTCAGGGAAAGGTCGCGGAAGTGAACGGTCAATCTTGCTGGGATAATTTTAAATAAATACCGTCGGGGAAGATACGTTACGGAGAGTCAGGGGAAGATCGTGCGAGCGTTTGGTTTCAGATTCGCGGTTGTACGGGGAATAAAACAGTAGTTAGGACGCATAAAACAAAGTCAAAACATCCCGTTTTAATCGACAAAATTGACTTCGGAAAGTTCGCTATTTTGTGAAAGTGTTCAGGCGTAAATTTAGAATTCAGTTGTTTTCAATTCAGCAAAAAAATTGCATGAAGAGTTTGCGTTTTGCGAAAGTGCATGTGGTAATTTAATTGGAATATGGAGCATGGAAAATTTGGTGAGTTTGCTTAAAATTACTTTATTACAATTTGCATTACATATTTAGTGCGGGCCTTGCAGAAAAATATTCATTCAAGTTCATTGGTTTTCGGAGATGTACTTACAAAAAAAAGGTTATACTATTGGACTTTAAAGTGAGGGACGCGTTTGTTTTCGGTTTGAGTCATAAATCTTTTGACACTTCCTTCTATTGTCTCTTCGAGCAATAGCTAAGATTTAATTTTGTGCAACTGGACATTTTGGGCGAGATCCCTGTCTAACAGAGTGCAATTCTCATGCGGTAGAGGTGAAACCTTCAGAAAACTAAACTTCGGGTGAATGACGAATTTAATACGTTAATTGTGGGATTTATTCATTTTAATGTCGTTGCTAAGTGCTAAGATTAGTTCAATGTTATTCTACGAAGCACCGCACGAAGAGGAGGTCGATGGGCCACGAAGCACTTCAGAAAGAGGAGGCCGATTAAAGAAGTTTCACTAGAGTAATAAACTTTATAGATGTGTTTAGTGTCGCACGTTCCGTTTCATATAGATTCAAATCACGACGGTATTAAAGAAGTTTCACAAAAATAATAAATCCTATAGATGCGTTTAGTGTCGCTCGTTTCCGTTCCATCTAGTTTCAAATCACAACGGTGTTAAAGAAGCTTTCATTTAGAAAAACAGCTGTCAGCATTTTAGAAACAAAAAATTACAGTAGTGTAGTTTACACACGAGAGGAGTGAAACCTTCAGAAAACCAAAGGAGACAAGATTGGGGAGGCTACGAAGCACCTCACAAAGAGGAGACCGATTATAGTATCTCATTCACTCGCAGGATAAATCATATAGATGTGTTTAGTGTCGCTCGTTTCCGTTTCATCTAGTTTCAAATAGCAACGGTGCTAAAGAAGTTTTCAAACCAATAACCATAATGGGGCCGCCGAGGTGCAATGATTGTAGGGGAGTGTCTTTTGTGGACGCTTTGTTAATTTTAACGGGCAATAGTTATTTATGTATCTTACGATTGTGTTGCGAGACATTACATCGGAAAACCAAAGCTAGGGGTTATTTGAATATAATAAATTGCATTACATTAGGAATACTTAGTCTCAAATATACTTTAGAATTTACTCGGTAATTGAAGTTATTTGTTAGGCAAGGTACGTACTAGGTATATCGGTTTGGAAAACAGATGTATTGCATGGTTATTAACAAATTTTATACAATAGAATCCTCAATCCCAAAATAAAAAAAACCGACACCTTTTACCTCAAACTTTAGGAATCTCAAGAAAACTGTTATGTAGAGGCCTACATAGGCTAGCTTTCGACTTCGTTGAAACGCACACTTGGAAGTATCTTACGATTAGGTATATAGTACTTTACGGTTAGGTATATTTTATTCGAAATTCACATTTTAGCTCAAATCTTTAGTATTCGCGATTGAACGAGACCGTCAGCGCTCTGCTATTATTATTTAGCAAATTTCCTTCTTTCAAATTTAACCGAACGAGTTACGACGCTGGAGCTGGCGATTGCTGGAGCAATTTTGAGTTAAGCTTCTCTATTCCATGGATGTAGGTTACACTTTATGCAGTTATGGTCAGTGGGCGGAGTGAACGAGATGCCGGTGGGCTACACTATTTCCTAATGAAGGAAAAGAAGTGACGAAATTCGCGTTGGCTTCACTACCCTTTGATTACGCTCGTGGGGAGCTACCTTGTCAGCGGAACGAAGAGAACACGACATACGGAGTTGTTTTAGCAATCGATCGGCGGCTCTTTGTCGGAAACCGGATAAATTTCCATAATCTTCTCCAAAATTAGAATTAGGGCATCATCCAGCATCAGGTTGGGAATGTACTTTGGACGAACGAGTAGCGGGGAAAATGGGAGGGATGGATGATTCAGAACTGGATTCACGCCCCGGTGCCATTCATTCCTGGACCCAGCGCCCTGGAAGCCAAGTTTGACATTCCTTCCCCGAGCTGATATTTGAGATGAGCTTGGGATATCACCTATCGTAGGGCGGAGGTCCGTGAAGCTACGTGCTACGTGGAGGCCCACCTCCGTCACGCCTGCTTCCGTCATGCGAGGGGAGGTATTTTCATTCAAATCAAATACCTAACGATGTTCACCGCGGCTGAAGGCAGACGCATGTTTATAACGTGCCTAGGAAAACGTAAGCATCATTTCTACTGGTTCGAGGCGGTGTGCTGGACGGAGAACGGGACTGTTGAGGAGCTGTGTGACTGCAGGGGCGAGGGCCGATGACATCAAAATCCACCTTTACTAAATTCAAACTTCGCGAGATCAGAGGGGGGAGCGGCTCCACCGACCTCCTGACATTGCCGCTTGTCTAATCCACTTCGGTTTAATGTTCATGTTCGATGCTATAGGAGTCCGGAACTCTAGTCATCGACATGCTGAAAGACTTCATCATCATCATCAATTCAGCTTAGAGGATGTCACGACCTAAAACCTCGTGCCACCCACGCATTCCTGAATACTTCCGGACGTCGACTACCACACCATAAATCGAAGCAGATCCTCACATCAAGCGATATGAGATGGCATTTCATCAAACAACAGTAGCAGTATCACCATTATAAATTTAGCGGCGTATTGGTTGAGAACACTCCCATTATCATCCTTCAAACCAGAAACACACATCAAACAACATTAGCAGTATCACCATTATAAATTTAGCGGCGTATTGGTTGAGAACACTCCCATTATCATCCTTCAAACCAGAAACACACATCAAACAACATTAGCAGTATCACCATTATAACGTAGCGGCGTATTGGTTGAGAACACTCCCACTATCATCCTTCAAACCAAAAACACACATCAAACCCTTTCCTGACAGGAAGCAAAACATGTCGATTTTACATTCGTCGCTTGCGACCATCAAAATATTCTCTGGAGGTGATGGGATTGGAGGCTGACCGGGCGGTTTTAATTGAACCTCACCAAGTCAGTTGCGGAAATGGAGGAGTCCAATCGAAGCAAGACATATTTTGTTTCATGTCAATCCTTAATAATCTCCCAAAAATACCTACCCTAGCTCAAAACTAACTAACAAACTTCACTTACCACTGTGACTGTAGACTGTAGAACTTGTGCATCCCGGGCCTGTTTTGATTGAATTTTGGTTGTAAATTCGTAATTAGAGTACAAATGTCAAATTATTTTATGTGTTAGCATCCCGAGGATAGCTGAGGATTCGCCGCGTTTCACTAAAGGTAGGATCTTCCCAATTTTCTGTATAAAGGTATATTCATGTACTAGGTACTGGGGAGGATGACGCGGGTTAATTCAAAAGAAATAATCATCAACAAACAAGTATAGAACGGACGTTAGTAGGGGAGGAAGTTGCACGAACGGTAGCATTAGTTATTTTCAAGTTAGATAGAGTCAGTCATTGTAAATCGAACCCTAGTGAATTGTAACACGCCATACCTAAAAGAACAAAGGGTTTACCACAAACAAATTATTAATTAAACTGGATTAACCATATCAAACCCTTAAAACAAAAAATAACACAACGTTAGGGGGTTAATTACAAGTTGATTAATTGCGAGCATCTTGCCACGTATACCTAAAACGTATTACGTAAAGGGTTGTCGAGGCGCTGCCAAAGGAACGAAGGGGATAGAGGCTTGAGCGACGGAGATACGAATATGACTACGAGTACGAATGGGAGGCGAACTCCTACGTACAGAGTTAGTTATTCATAAAGCTTTTAAATCTTTTAAAATTAGGGGGGGGGGGTAAGACTCTTTCATTACAGTATTGCTAAGTGACCAGGAGGTATGGTTTTAAAAAGTGTTGCATTTTACTGGGGTTTTATACAATGACATTCACAAAAATAGAAAAAAAAAAGAATACAGTAGGTATGACGGTTCAGTTGTCATCGAAAATGACTGAAAACAACAATAAAGAAATACAAAGTAATTACTAGGACAATAGATGTTCAGCAGAGGAATTTGAAATAATAATGTTTACTTTAGCTTAACTAGATAAAAATAGGAAAGGTAGGCTGATGATATTCAACTTTCAATAAGACACCGGATAAAGGTATCATATTATTAGGGGAGACGCGCCGCAGGTCAAAGAAAAAAAAATTTGTTGGAACAAAATTAACCAAGAGTAGTTAGTTCAATAGCGTTTACATTAGCTTAACCAGATAAAAATAGGAAGGGTAGGCTGATGATATCCAACCTTCAATTAGCCGCCGGATAAAGGTATCATATTATTAGGGGAGACGCGCCGTACGTCAACAAATATTTGAACAAAATTAATCAAGAATAGTTAATGATATCCAACCTCCGATAAGAAACAGTGAGAAAGGGTGTTACATTATTAGGGGAGATAGTCCTACAATAAAGTACATTCAATATCACTTCACCTTGGTGAGAATATTGAAGTTAGTCAACCTTCAATTAGGTTTGAACGGTTGTGGAATTCGGGTTTAGGCCGGACGATTAGTTAAAATAATAACAATACGATCAGGAAAACATCGAGTAGCTCTATTTACCGAAGAAAAAAATAAAATAAATAGGTTGTAAATATTCCAGTTTTGATACGAAAGATAGAATATGGCGTAGTGGAAAAAAAAAAAAAAATAAATAAACCAAAGGAGTAGGTAGTTGAGCTATTCAAGCGTCATGAAACCCGGCTTACAGAATAAACGTATCCAAAATGTTTTATTTAAATTAAGCACGAGGTTAAATAGTCAGGAGTTAATAGTAGGAATCTTGGGGAATAAAATGATTACTGCAGACAGTTGGCATTTCTTAATCAGTTAAGAACTTCAATTTTGATGATACTATCCCCAGTGATTGTTTAATTTAGGACAACCGCAACAAAAAAAAATAGGATACACACTGACCGCTATGTGTGAAAAGAATAAACAAACAAAAGGAAAGGTCGGTCACACTCGTATAATAACGGAATGTTATGAAAAAAAATACACTAGACCTCGAGGCGGGCGGCTTGCAATCCATTATTTGAAACCGAAAGCAATAGTTTAAGGGGGGACACGCCGTCTGGGAAGGGGCCTCATGTTAAACGTTCGGCTTTTGAAGTAAAAATACCACCCATCGTTTGAGTTAAGATGTAAGCGAAACCTCATCATGTCGCCTCTTAAAATTAGATAAGAGATAACAGCGGTCGAGAATTACAAGAATGAAAAAAAAAAGGTTTCACCAGACAATAATAATACGGACGGGTGGCTTGGTATTGTTTTGACGTAGGAATGCGGTTGCAATTGCTATGGGAGTATGGGACAGTTCGGCTTTGGGGAAGAGAATAATAGAAAAAAAGGTCAGTTTCATTTTGAGGGGAGACCATAGAAACATTAAGTAAACACTCAGCTTGAGTAAGTAGGTCATTAAACCGATTGTCGGGTAATAATAATAATTGAATAATTTGGTGGCAGGCGCTTTACAACGCATTATGAGTTCTTGGGCGGTAGCTAATGGTTTATTTACAAATGGATACAAAAAAAAAACATGCTTACCTGCAGGTCACTTCCGATAATCACACGTTTGGGTGTGCTCATATTAGATAAAATATAATAACAATGGTAGAAATAATCAGTAGGTAAACGTCGGGCTAGAAAAAAAAAAAAAAAGCATTCATACAGACCGTTCGAAAAAAATAGGGGAGTGACAGTATGAAAAAAAAACAGTGATTTAAAAAATGTTTACAGGTTTTAAACGAAATAAGCTCAACAGGATAATTTAAAAGTGATACGAAATAAATAATAATTGTGATCCGAAAAAAAAAAAAAAAAAAAAAAAAAAAAAAAAAAAAAAAAAAAAAAAAAAAAAAAAAAAAAACAAAAAAAGAAAACGCGATAAATGATTTTCATTACAATGTTCTGCAAGGGTCGGGCACCGTCTGCGGAATAACCAAAAGATAGATTTATACAAAAAAAAACAAGATATGTAGTTGATTATATTAAATCGGGTTGCAAATTGTAAATTAAATACAGGGAGATGTGGGATTTGCAACAGGAGGCAGTGAAAAGCAATTATGACACAGTTGTGACGCGGGACCTAGACAAATTCCTAGAAGAAGGGAAGGCGACCCTAGGAACATTGACCGTAGCTGCGACAACAACAAAAAAAACATTAGGCAAGGCCGTATGAGGGAAGGACAAGACAGGGCCGGATTGGGAAACATTTGTCATAACAATTTTGGAAACAAAAAAATTTTGAAAATAATTTTAGGCGAGTCCAAACGGGCTGACTACTGCTAAAGTTCTGTAACAAAATATGTGGCTGTAGTTTGGAATTGCACCTACAACAAATATTTTGTTTCATAAAGGGGAGACTGTGATGAACTCGCCGTAATGATAATAATACACCGATGATTTCTAAGGGCGCTCTACAATTTAAAATAATGTCTGAAACACAAGTACCTGCAGGGATGATTTATATATCCGAACAGGGATGAATTTATGGGTTTGCACAGGCGACCCCCGGCGAAGGCCATTCTGAATACAAGGAAGGGACTTGGTGCCACGTGTGACCGGGACACGTTCTAGCTTTTCTAGTGCAGATAATTAATTACTATTTTGATGTCCTGAAACTGCGACAAAAAACTAGAAAACATGGAACAGCGTCAGAATTCTTCGAAAATGTGATTAAATCTGACATGTTCGATCATTTAGTTAAGTATATCGCTAAGGATTTAACGAATTTTGAAGAATTTTGAGAAGAAGGTAATAAATAAAAAAAAAAACTGCGGAGCCAAGGGCCACACACGGGACATGAAATTAAGATACAGAGAATCAGGAGAGAGGTTTTGAGAGGACAGTCAGGGAAAGGTCGCGGAAGTGAACGGTCAATCTTGCTCGGATAATTTTTAAATAAGACAGTCAGGGAAAGGTCGCGGAAGTGAACGGTCAATCTTGCTCGGATAATTTTAAATAAGACAGTCAGGGTAGATTCGGTCTCGGGGACGGACGGATTTTCAGAGTCGCAGTTATATAGGAAATAATTAATTTTTATTGGCAAGAAAACGCGGATAATCAAATTTTAAATAAAAACAGTCAGGGAAAGGTCGCGGAAGTGAACGGTCAATCTTGCTGGGATAATTTTAAATAAATACCGTCGGGGAATATACGTTACGGAGAGTCAGGGAAAGGTCGCGGAAGTGAACGGTCAATCTTGCTGGGATAATTTTAAATAAATACCGTCGGGGAAGATACGTTACGGAGAGTCAGGGGAAGATCGTGCGAGCGTTTGGTTTCAGATTCGCGGTTGTACGGGGAATAAAACAGTAGTTAGGACGCATAAAACAAAGTCAAAACATCCCGTTTTAATCGACAAAATTGACTTCGGAAAGTTCGCTATTTTGTGAAAGTGTTCAGGCGTAAATTTAGAATTCAGTTGTTTTCAATTCAGCAAAAAAATTGCATGAAGAGTTTGCGTTTTGCGAAAGTGCATGTGGTAATTTAATTGGAATATGGAGCATGGAAAATTTGGTGAGTTTGCTTAAAATTACTTTATTACAATTTGCATTACATATTTAGTGCGGGCCTTGCAGAAAAATATTCATTCAAGTTCATTGGTTTTCGGAGATGTACTTACAAAAAAAAGGTTATACTATTGGACTTTAAAGTGAGGGACGCGTTTGTTTTCGGTTTGAGTCATAAATCTTTTGACACTTCCTTCTATTGTCTCTTCGAGCAATAGCTAAGATTTAATTTTGTGCAACTGGACATTTTGGGCGAGATCCCTGTCTAACAGAGTGCAATTCTCATGCGGTAGAGGTGAAACCTTCAGAAAACTAAACTTCGGGTGAATGACGAATTTAATACGTTAATTGTGGGATTTATTCATTTTAATGTCGTTGCTAAGTGCTAAGATTAGTTCAATGTTATTCTACGAAGCACCGCACGAAGAGGAGGTCGATGGGCCACGAAGCACTTCAGAAAGAGGAGGCCGATTAAAGAAGTTTCACTAGAGTAATAAACTTTATAGATGTGTTTAGTGTCGCACGTTCCGTTTCATATAGATTCAAATCACGACGGTATTAAAGAAGTTTCACAAAAATAATAAATCCTATAGATGCGTTTAGTGTCGCTCGTTTCCGTTCCATCTAGTTTCAAATCACAACGGTGTTAAAGAAGCTTTCATTTAGAAAAACAGCTGTCAGCATTTTAGAAACAAAAAATTACAGTAGTGTAGTTTACACACGAGAGGAGTGAAACCTTCAGAAAACCAAAGGAGACAAGATTGGGGAGGCTACGAAGCACCTCACAAAGAGGAGACCGATTATAGTATCTCATTCACTCGCAGGATAAATCATATAGATGTGTTTAGTGTCGCTCGTTTCCGTTTCATCTAGTTTCAAATAGCAACGGTGCTAAAGAAGTTTTCAAACCAATAACCATAATGGGGCCGCCGAGGTGCAATGATTGTAGGGGAGTGTCTTTTGTGGACGCTTTGTTAATTTTAACGGGCAATAGTTATTTATGTATCTTACGATTGTGTTGCGAGACATTACATCGGAAAACCAAAGCTAGGGGTTATTTGAATATAATAAATTGCATTACATTAGGAATACTTAGTCTCAAATATACTTTAGAATTTACTCGGTAATTGAAGTTATTTGTTAGGCAAGGTACGTACTAGGTATATCGGTTTGGAAAACAGATGTATTGCATGGTTATTAACAAATTTTATACAATAGAATCCTCAATCCCAAAATAAAAAAAACCGACACCTTTTACCTCAAACTTTAGGAATCTCAAGAAAACTGTTATGTAGAGGCCTACATAGGCTAGCTTTCGACTTCGTTGAAACGCACACTTGGAAGTATCTTACGATTAGGTATATAGTACTTTACGGTTAGGTATATTTTATTCGAAATTCACATTTTAGCTCAAATCTTTAGTATTCGCGATTGAACGAGACCGTCAGCGCTCTGCTATTATTATTTAGCAAATTTCCTTCTTTCAAATTTAACCGAACGAGTTACGACGCTGGAGCTGGCGATTGCTGGAGCAATTTTGAGTTAAGCTTCTCTATTCCATGGATGTAGGTTACACTTTATGCAGTTATGGTCAGTGGGCGGAGTGAACGAGATGCCGGTGGGCTACACTATTTCCTAATGAAGGAAAAGAAGTGACGAAATTCGCGTTGGCTTCACTACCCTTTGATTACGCTCGTGGGGAGCTACCTTGTCAGCGGAACGAAGAGAACACGACATACGGAGTTGTTTTAGCAATCGATCGGCGGCTCTTTGTCGGAAACCGGATAAATTTCCATAATCTTCTCCAAAATTAGAATTAGGGCATCATCCAGCATCAGGTTGGGAATGTACTTTGGACGAACGAGTAGCGGGGAAAATGGGAGGGATGGATGATTCAGAACTGGATTCACGCCCCGGTGCCATTCATTCCTGGACCCAGCGCCCTGGAAGCCAAGTTTGACATTCCTTCCCCGAGCTGATATTTGAGATGAGCTTGGGATATCACCTATCGTAGGGCGGAGGTCCGTGAAGCTACGTGCTACGTGGAGGCCCACCTCCGTCACGCCTGCTTCCGTCATGCGAGGGGAGGTATTTTCATTCAAATCAAATACCTAACGATGTTCACCGCGGCTGAAGGCAGACGCATGTTTATAACGTGCCTAGGAAAACGTAAGCATCATTTCTACTGGTTCGAGGCGGTGTGCTGGACGGAGAACGGGACTGTTGAGGAGCTGTGTGACTGCAGGGGCGAGGGCCGATGACATCAAAATCCACCTTTACTAAATTCAAACTTCGCGAGATCAGAGGGGGGAGCGGCTCCACCGACCTCCTGACATTGCCGCTTGTCTAATCCACTTCGGTTTAATGTTCATGTTCGATGCTATAGGAGTCCGGAACTCTAGTCATCGACATGCTGAAAGACTTCATCATCATCATCAATTCAGCTTAGAGGATGTCACGACCTAAAACCTCGTGCCACCCACGCATTCCTGAATACTTCCGGACGTCGACTACCACACCATAAATCGAAGCAGATCCTCACATCAAGCGATATGAGATGGCATTTCATCAAACAACAGTAGCAGTATCACCATTATAAATTTAGCGGCGTATTGGTTGAGAACACTCCCATTATCATCCTTCAAACCAGAAACACACATCAAACAACATTAGCAGTATCACCATTATAAATTTAGCGGCGTATTGGTTGAGAACACTCCCATTATCATCCTTCAAACCAGAAACACACATCAAACAACATTAGCAGTATCACCATTATAACGTAGCGGCGTATTGGTTGAGAACACTCCCACTATCATCCTTCAAACCAAAAACACACATCAAACCCTTTCCCGACAGGAAGCAAAACATGTCGATTTTACATTCGTCGCTTGCGACCATCAAAATATTCTCTGGAGGTGATGGGATTGGAGGCTGACCGGGCGGTTTTAATTGAACCTCACCAAGTCAGTTGCGGAAATGGAGGAGTCCAATCGAAGCAAGACATATTTTGTTTCATGTCAATCCTTAATAATCTCCCAAAAATACCTACCCTAGCTCAAAACTAACTAACAAACTTCACTTACCACTGTGACTGTAGACTGTAGAACTTGTGCATCCCGGGCCTGTTTTGATTGAATTTTGGTTGTAAATTCGTAATTAGAGTACAAATGTCAAATTATTTTATGTGTTAGCATCCCGAGGATAGCTGAGGATTCGCCGCGTTTCACTAAAGGTAGGATCTTCCCAATTTTCTGTATAAAGGTATATTCATGTACTAGGTACTGGGGAGGATGACGCGGGTTAATTCAAAAGAAATAATCATCAACAAACAAGTATAGAACGGACGTTAGTAGGGGAGGAAGTTGCACGAACGGTAGCATTAGTTATTTTCAAGTTAGATAGAGTCAGTCATTGTAAATCGAACCCTAGTGAATTGTAACACGCCATACCTAAAAGAACAAAGGGTTTACCACAAACAAATTATTAATTAAACTGGATTAACCATATCAAACCCTTAAAACAAAAAATAACACAACGTTAGGGGGTTAATTACAAGTTGATTAATTGCGAGCATCTTGCCACGTATACCTAAAACGTATTACGTAAAGGGTTGTCGAGGCGCTGCCAAAGGAACGAAGGGGATAGAGGCTTGAGCGACGGAGATACGAATATGACTACGAGTACGAATGGGAGGCGAACTCCTACGTACAGAGTTAGTTATTCATAAAGCTTTTAAATCTTTTAAAATTAGGGGGGGGGGGTAAGACTCTTTCATTACAGTATTGCTAAGTGACCAGGAGGTATGGTTTTAACCTGTGACAGGCCAGGAACGCGTATATGCGGGCGGATCAAATTTCAAAAAAGAATATTGATTCAAATAATTTGGATGCGATTTTAAATTTTTTGTATAAAGAAACTGTACTAAGGAAAAAGTCAGAATAGCTTCCTCCATTCTTGTTCTTAAGGTAATTTCCAAAAAATTTTCCAAAAAACCCTGGCCCTTGACAGGTTAAAAAGTGTTGCATTTTACTGGGGTTTTATACAATGACATTCACAAAAATAGAAAAAAAAAAGAATACAGTAGGTATGACGGTTCAGTTGTCATCGAAAATGACTGAAAACAACAATAAAGAAATACAAAGTAATTACTAGGACAATAGATGTTCAGCAGAGGAATTTGAAATAATAATGTTTACTTTAGCTTAACTAGATAAAAATAGGAAAGGTAGGCTGATGATATTCAACTTTCAATAAGACACCGGATAAAGGTATCATATTATTAGGGGAGACGCGCCGCAGGTCAAAGAAAAAAAAATTTGTTGGAACAAAATTAACCAAGAGTAGTTAGTTCAATAGCGTTTACATTAGCTTAACCAGATAAAAATAGGAAGGGTAGGCTGATGATATCCAACCTTCAATTAGCCGCCGGATAAAGGTATCATATTATTAGGGGAGACGCGCCGTACGTCAACAAATATTTGAACAAAATTAATCAAGAATAGTTAATGATATCCAACCTCCGATAAGAAACAGTGAGAAAGGGTGTTACATTATTAGGGGAGATAGTCCTACAATAAAGTACATTCAATATCACTTCACCTTGGTGAGAATATTGAAGTTAGTCAACCTTCAATTAGGTTTGAACGGTTGTGGAATTCGGGTTTAGGCCGGACGATTAGTTAAAATAATAACAATACGATCAGGAAAACATCGAGTAGCTCTATTTACCGAAGAAAAAAATAAAATAAATAGGTTGTAAATATTCCAGTTTTGATACGAAAGATAGAATATGGCGTAGTGGAAAAAAAAAAAAAAAATAAATAAACCAAAGGAGTAGGTAGTTGAGCTATTCAAGCGTCATGAAACCCGGCTTACAGAATAAACGTATCCAAAATGTTTTATTTAAATTAAGCACGAGGTTAAATAGTCAGGAGTTAATAGTAGGAATCTTGGGGAATAAAATGATTACTGCAGACAGTTGGCATTTCTTAATCAGTTAAGAACTTCAATTTTGATGATACTATCCCCAGTGATTGTTTAATTTAGGACAACCGCAACAAAAAAAAATAGGATACACACTGACCGCTATGTGTGAAAAGAATAAACAAACAAAAGGAAAGGTCGGTCACACTCGTATAATAACGGAATGTTATGAAAAAAAATACACTAGACCTCGAGGCGGGCGGCTTGCAATCCATTATTTGAAACCGAAAGCAATAGTTTAAGGGGGGACACGCCGTCTGGGAAGGGGCCTCATGTTAAACGTTCGGCTTTTGAAGTAAAAATACCACCCATCGTTTGAGTTAAGATGTAAGCGAAACCTCATCATGTCGCCTCTTAAAATTAGATAAGAGATAACAGCGGTCGAGAATTACAAGAATGAAAAAAAAAAGGTTTCACCAGACAATAATAATACGGACGGGTGGCTTGGTATTGTTTTGACGTAGGAATGCGGTTGCAATTGCTATGGGAGTATGGGACAGTTCGGCTTTGGGGAAGAGAATAATAGAAAAAAAGGTCAGTTTCATTTTGAGGGGAGACCATAGAAACATTAAGTAAACACTCAGCTTGAGTAAGTAGGTCATTAAACCGATTGTCGGGTAATAATAATAATTGAATAATTTGGTGGCAGGCGCTTTACAACGCATTATGAGTTCTTGGGCGGTAGCTAATGGTTTATTTACAAATGGATACAAAAAAAAAACATGCTTACCTGCAGGTCACTTCCGATAATCACACGTTTGGGTGTGCTCATATTAGATAAAATATAATAACAATGGTAGAAATAATCAGTAGGTAAACGTCGGGCTAGAAAAAAAAAAAAAAAGCATTCATACAGACCGTTCGAAAAAAATAGGGGAGTGACAGTATGAAAAAAAAAACAGTGATTTAAAAAATGTTTACAGGTTTTAAACGAAATAAGCTCAACAGGATAATTTAAAAGTGATACGAAATAAATAATAATTGTGATCCGAAAAAAAAAAAAAAAAAAAAAAAAAAAAAAAAAAAAAAAAAAAAAAAAAAAAAAAAAAAAAAAAAAAAAAAAACAAAAAAAGAAAACGCGATAAATGATTTTCATTACAATGTTCTGCAAGGGTCGGGCACCGTCTGCGGAATAACCAAAAGATAGATTTATACAAAAAAAAAACAAGATATGTAGTTGATTATATTAAATCGGGTTGCAAATTGTAAATTAAATACAGGGAGATGTGGGATTTGCAACAGGAGGCAGTGAAAAGCAATTATGACACAGTTGTGACGCGGGACCTAGACAAATTCCTAGAAGAAGGGAAGGCGACCCTAGGAACATTGACCGTAGCTGCGACAACAACAAAAAAAACATTAGGCAAGGCCGTATGAGGGAAGGACAAGACAGGGCCGGATTGGGAAACATTTGTCATAACAATTTTGGAAACAAAAAAATTTTGAAAATAATTTTAGGCGAGTCCAAACGGGCTGACTACTGCTAAAGTTCTGTAACAAAATATGTGGCTGTAGTTTGGAATTGCACCTACAACAAATATTTTGTTTCATAAAGGGGAGACTGTGATGAACTCGCCGTAATGATAATAATACACCGATGATTTCTAAGGGCGCTCTACAATTTAAAATAATGTCTGAAACACAAGTACCTGCAGGGATGATTTATATATCCGAACAGGGATGAATTTATGGGTTTGCACAGGCGACCCCCGGCGAAGGCCATTCTGAATACAAGGAAGGGACTTGGTGCCACGTGTGACCGGGACACGTTCTAGCTTTTCTAGTGCAGATAATTAATTACTATTTTGATGTCCTGAAACTGCGACAAAAAACTAGAAAACATGGAACAGCGTCAGAATTCTTCGAAAATGTGATTAAATCTGACATGTTCGATCATTTAGTTAAGTATATCGCTAAGGATTTAACGAATTTTGAAGAATTTTGAGAAGAAGGTAATAAATAAAAAAAAAAACTGCGGAGCCAAGGGCCACACACGGGACATGAAATTAAGATACAGAGAATCAGGAGAGAGGTTTTGAGAGGACAGTCAGGGAAAGGTCGCGGAAGTGAACGGTCAATCTTGCTCGGATAATTTTTAAATAAGACAGTCAGGGAAAGGTCGCGGAAGTGAACGGTCAATCTTGCTCGGATAATTTTAAATAAGACAGTCAGGGTAGATTCGGTCTCGGGGACGGACGGATTTTCAGAGTCGCAGTTATATAGGAAATAATTAATTTTTATTGGCAAGAAAACGCGGATAATCAAATTTTAAATAAAAACAGTCAGGGAAAGGTCGCGGAAGTGAACGGTCAATCTTGCTGGGATAATTTTAAATAAATACCGTCGGGGAATATACGTTACGGAGAGTCAGGGAAAGGTCGCGGAAGTGAACGGTCAATCTTGCTGGGATAATTTTAAATAAATACCGTCGGGGAAGATACGTTACGGAGAGTCAGGGGAAGATCGTGCGAGCGTTTGGTTTCAGATTCGCGGTTGTACGGGGAATAAAACAGTAGTTAGGACGCATAAAACAAAGTCAAAACATCCCGTTTTAATCGACAAAATTGACTTCGGAAAGTTCGCTATTTTGTGAAAGTGTTCAGGCGTAAATTTAGAATTCAGTTGTTTTCAATTCAGCAAAAAAATTGCATGAAGAGTTTGCGTTTTGCGAAAGTGCATGTGGTAATTTAATTGGAATATGGAGCATGGAAAATTTGGTGAGTTTGCTTAAAATTACTTTATTACAATTTGCATTACATATTTAGTGCGGGCCTTGCAGAAAAATATTCATTCAAGTTCATTGGTTTTCGGAGATGTACTTACAAAAAAAAGGTTATACTATTGGACTTTAAAGTGAGGGACGCGTTTGTTTTCGGTTTGAGTCATAAATCTTTTGACACTTCCTTCTATTGTCTCTTCGAGCAATAGCTAAGATTTAATTTTGTGCAACTGGACATTTTGGGCGAGATCCCTGTCTAACAGAGTGCAATTCTCATGCGGTAGAGGTGAAACCTTCAGAAAACTAAACTTCGGGTGAATGACGAATTTAATACGTTAATTGTGGGATTTATTCATTTTAATGTCGTTGCTAAGTGCTAAGATTAGTTCAATGTTATTCTACGAAGCACCGCACGAAGAGGAGGTCGATGGGCCACGAAGCACTTCAGAAAGAGGAGGCCGATTAAAGAAGTTTCACTAGAGTAATAAACTTTATAGATGTGTTTAGTGTCGCACGTTCCGTTTCATATAGATTCAAATCACGACGGTATTAAAGAAGTTTCACAAAAATAATAAATCCTATAGATGCGTTTAGTGTCGCTCGTTTCCGTTCCATCTAGTTTCAAATCACAACGGTGTTAAAGAAGCTTTCATTTAGAAAAACAGCTGTCAGCATTTTAGAAACAAAAAATTACAGTAGTGTAGTTTACACACGAGAGGAGTGAAACCTTCAGAAAACCAAAGGAGACAAGATTGGGGAGGCTACGAAGCACCTCACAAAGAGGAGACCGATTATAGTATCTCATTCACTCGCAGGATAAATCATATAGATGTGTTTAGTGTCGCTCGTTTCCGTTTCATCTAGTTTCAAATAGCAACGGTGCTAAAGAAGTTTTCAAACCAATAACCATAATGGGGCCGCCGAGGTGCAATGATTGTAGGGGAGTGTCTTTTGTGGACGCTTTGTTAATTTTAACGGGCAATAGTTATTTATGTATCTTACGATTGTGTTGCGAGACATTACATCGGAAAACCAAAGCTAGGGGTTATTTGAATATAATAAATTGCATTACATTAGGAATACTTAGTCTCAAATATACTTTAGAATTTACTCGGTAATTGAAGTTATTTGTTAGGCAAGGTACGTACTAGGTATATCGGTTTGGAAAACAGATGTATTGCATGGTTATTAACAAATTTTATACAATAGAATCCTCAATCCCAAAATAAAAAAAACCGACACCTTTTACCTCAAACTTTAGGAATCTCAAGAAAACTGTTATGTAGAGGCCTACATAGGCTAGCTTTCGACTTCGTTGAAACGCACACTTGGAAGTATCTTACGATTAGGTATATAGTACTTTACGGTTAGGTATATTTTATTCGAAATTCACATTTTAGCTCAAATCTTTAGTATTCGCGATTGAACGAGACCGTCAGCGCTCTGCTATTATTATTTAGCAAATTTCCTTCTTTCAAATTTAACCGAACGAGTTACGACGCTGGAGCTGGCGATTGCTGGAGCAATTTTGAGTTAAGCTTCTCTATTCCATGGATGTAGGTTACACTTTATGCAGTTATGGTCAGTGGGCGGAGTGAACGAGATGCCGGTGGGCTACACTATTTCCTAATGAAGGAAAAGAAGTGACGAAATTCGCGTTGGCTTCACTACCCTTTGATTACGCTCGTGGGGAGCTACCTTGTCAGCGGAACGAAGAGAACACGACATACGGAGTTGTTTTAGCAATCGATCGGCGGCTCTTTGTCGGAAACCGGATAAATTTCCATAATCTTCTCCAAAATTAGAATTAGGGCATCATCCAGCATCAGGTTGGGAATGTACTTTGGACGAACGAGTAGCGGGGAAAATGGGAGGGATGGATGATTCAGAACTGGATTCACGCCCCGGTGCCATTCATTCCTGGACCCAGCGCCCTGGAAGCCAAGTTTGACATTCCTTCCCCGAGCTGATATTTGAGATGAGCTTGGGATATCACCTATCGTAGGGCGGAGGTCCGTGAAGCTACGTGCTACGTGGAGGCCCACCTCCGTCACGCCTGCTTCCGTCATGCGAGGGGAGGTATTTTCATTCAAATCAAATACCTAACGATGTTCACCGCGGCTGAAGGCAGACGCATGTTTATAACGTGCCTAGGAAAACGTAAGCATCATTTCTACTGGTTCGAGGCGGTGTGCTGGACGGAGAACGGGACTGTTGAGGAGCTGTGTGACTGCAGGGGCGAGGGCCGATGACATCAAAATCCACCTTTACTAAATTCAAACTTCGCGAGATCAGAGGGGGGAGCGGCTCCACCGACCTCCTGACATTGCCGCTTGTCTAATCCACTTCGGTTTAATGTTCATGTTCGATGCTATAGGAGTCCGGAACTCTAGTCATCGACATGCTGAAAGACTTCATCATCATCATCAATTCAGCTTAGAGGATGTCACGACCTAAAACCTCGTGCCACCCACGCATTCCTGAATACTTCCGGACGTCGACTACCACACCATAAATCGAAGCAGATCCTCACATCAAGCGATATGAGATGGCATTTCATCAAACAACAGTAGCAGTATCACCATTATAAATTTAGCGGCGTATTGGTTGAGAACACTCCCATTATCATCCTTCAAACCAGAAACACACATCAAACAACATTAGCAGTATCACCATTATAAATTTAGCGGCGTATTGGTTGAGAACACTCCCATTATCATCCTTCAAACCAGAAACACACATCAAACAACATTAGCAGTATCACCATTATAACGTAGCGGCGTATTGGTTGAGAACACTCCCACTATCATCCTTCAAACCAAAAACACACATCAAACCCTTTCCCGACAGGAAGCAAAACATGTCGATTTTACATTCGTCGCTTGCGACCATCAAAATATTCTCTGGAGGTGATGGGATTGGAGGCTGACCGGGCGGTTTTAATTGAACCTCACCAAGTCAGTTGCGGAAATGGAGGAGTCCAATCGAAGCAAGACATATTTTGTTTCATGTCAATCCTTAATAATCTCCCAAAAATACCTTCCCTAGCTCAAAACTAACTAACAAACTTCACTTACCACTGTGACTGTAGACTGTAGAACTTGTGCATCCCGGGCCTGTTTTGATTGAATTTTGGTTGTAAATTCGTAATTAGAGTACAAATGTCAAATTATTTTATGTGTTAGCATCCCGAGGATAGCTGAGGATTCGCCGCGTTTCACTAAAGGTAGGATCTTCCCAATTTTCTGTATAAAGGTATATTCATGTACTAGGTACTGGGGAGGATGACGCGGGTTAATTCAAAAGAAATAATCATCAACAAACAAGTATAGAACGGACGTTAGTAGGGGAGGAAGTTGCACGAACGGTAGCATTAGTTATTTTCAAGTTAGATAGAGTCAGTCATTGTAAATCGAACCCTAGTGAATTGTAACACGCCATACCTAAAAGAACAAAGGGTTTACCACAAACAAATTATTAATTAAACTGGATTAACCATATCAAACCCTTAAAACAAAAAATAACACAACGTTAGGGGGTTAATTACAAGTTGATTAATTGCGAGCATCTTGCCACGTATACCTAAAACGTATTACGTAAAGGGTTGTCGAGGCGCTGCCAAAGGAACGAAGGGGATAGAGGCTTGAGCGACGGAGATACGAATATGACTACGAGTACGAATGGGAGGCGAACTCCTACGTACAGAGTTAGTTATTCATAAAGCTTTTAAATCTTTTAAAATTAGGGGGGGGGGGGTAAGACTCTTTCATTACAGTATTGCTAAGTGACCAGGAGGTATGGTTTTAACCTGTGACAGGCCAGGAACGCGTATATGCGGGCGGATCAAATTTCAAAAAAGAATATTGATTCAAATAATTTGGATGCGATTTTAAATTTTTTGTATAAAGAAACTGTACTAAGGAAAAAGTCAGAATAGCTTCCTCCATTCTTGTTCTTAAGGTAATTTCCAAAAAATTTTCCAAAAAACCCTGGCCCTTGACAGGTTAAAAAGTGTTGCATTTTACTGGGGTTTTATACAATGACATTCACAAAAATAGAAAAAAAAAAGAATACAGTAGGTATGACGGTTCAGTTGTCATCGAAAATGACTGAAAACAACAATAAAGAAATACAAAGTAATTACTAGGACAATAGATGTTCAGCAGAGGAATTTGAAATAATAATGTTTACTTTAGCTTAACTAGATAAAAATAGGAAAGGTAGGCTGATGATATTCAACTTTCAATAAGACACCGGATAAAGGTATCATATTATTAGGGGAGACGCGCCGCAGGTCAAAGAAAAAAAAATTTGTTGGAACAAAATTAACCAAGAGTAGTTAGTTCAATAGCGTTTACATTAGCTTAACCAGATAAAAATAGGAAGGGTAGGCTGATGATATCCAACCTTCAATTAGCCGCCGGATAAAGGTATCATATTATTAGGGGAGACGCGCCGTACGTCAACAAATATTTGAACAAAATTAATCAAGAATAGTTAATGATATCCAACCTCCGATAAGAAACAGTGAGAAAGGGTGTTACATTATTAGGGGAGATAGTCCTACAATAAAGTACATTCAATATCACTTCACCTTGGTGAGAATATTGAAGTTAGTCAACCTTCAATTAGGTTTGAACGGTTGTGGAATTCGGGTTTAGGCCGGACGATTAGTTAAAATAATAACAATACGATCAGGAAAACATCGAGTAGCTCTATTTACCGAAGAAAAAAATAAAATAAATAGGTTGTAAATATTCCAGTTTTGATACGAAAGATAGAATATGGCGTAGTGGAAAAAAAAAAAATAAATAAATAAACCAAAGGAGTAGGTAGTTGAGCTATTCAAGCGTCATGAAACCCGGCTTACAGAATAAACGTATCCAAAATGTTTTATTTAAATTAAGCACGAGGTTAAATAGTCAGGAGTTAATAGTAGGAATCTTGGGGAATAAAATGATTACTGCAGACAGTTGGCATTTCTTAATCAGTTAAGAACTTCAATTTTGATGATACTATCCCCAGTGATTGTTTAATTTAGGACAACCGCAACAAAAAAAAATAGGATACACACTGACCGCTATGTGTGAAAAGAATAAACAAACAAAAGGAAAGGTCGGTCACACTCGTATAATAACGGAATGTTATGAAAAAAAATACACTAGACCTCGAGGCGGGCGGCTTGCAATCCATTATTTGAAACCGAAAGCAATAGTTTAAGGGGGGACACGCCGTCTGGGAAGGGGCCTCATGTTAAACGTTCGGCTTTTGAAGTAAAAATACCACCCATCGTTTGAGTTAAGATGTAAGCGAAACCTCATCATGTCGCCTCTTAAAATTAGATAAGAGATAACAGCGGTCGAGAATTACAAGAATGAAAAAAAAAAGGTTTCACCAGACAATAATAATACGGACGGGTGGCTTGGTATTGTTTTGACGTAGGAATGCGGTTGCAATTGCTATGGGAGTATGGGACAGTTCGGCTTTGGGGAAGAGAATAATAGAAAAAAAGGTCAGTTTCATTTTGAGGGGAGACCATAGAAACATTAAGTAAACACTCAGCTTGAGTAAGTAGGTCATTAAACCGATTGTCGGGTAATAATAATAATTGAATAATTTGGTGGCAGGCGCTTTACAACGCATTATGAGTTCTTGGGCGGTAGCTAATGGTTTATTTACAAATGGATACAAAAAAAAAACATGCTTACCTGCAGGTCACTTCCGATAATCACACGTTTGGGTGTGCTCATATTAGATAAAATATAATAACAATGGTAGAAATAATCAGTAGGTAAACGTCGGGCTAGAAAAAAAAAAAAAAAGCATTCATACAGACCGTTCGAAAAAAATAGGGGAGTGACAGTATGAAAAAAAAAACAGTGATTTAAAAAATGTTTACAGGTTTTAAACGAAATAAGCTCAACAGGATAATTTAAAAGTGATACGAAATAAATAATAATTGTGATCCGAAAAAAAAAAAAAAAAAAAAAAAAAAAAAAAAAAAGAAAACGCGATAAATGATTTTCATTACAATGTTCTGCAAGGGTCGGGCACCGTCTGCGGAATAACCAAAAGATAGATTTATACAAAAAAAAACAAGATATGTAGTTGATTATATTAAATCGGGTTGCAAATTGTAAATTAAATACAGGGAGATGTGGGATTTGCAACAGGAGGCAGTGAAAAGCAATTATGACACAGTTGTGACGCGGGACCTAGACAAATTCCTAGAAGAAGGGAAGGCGACCCTAGGAACATTGACCGTAGCTGCGACAACAACAAAAAAAACATTAGGCAAGGCCGTATGAGGGAAGGACAAGACAGGGCCGGATTGGGAAACATTTGTCATAACAATTTTGGAAACAAAAAAATTTTGAAAATAATTTTAGGCGAGTCCAAACGGGCTGACTACTGCTAAAGTTCTGTAACAAAATATGTGGCTGTAGTTTGGAATTGCACCTACAACAAATATTTTGTTTCATAAAGGGGAGACTGTGATGAACTCGCCGTAATGATAATAATACACCGATGATTTCTAAGGGCGCTCTACAATTTAAAATAATGTCTGAAACACAAGTACCTGCAGGGATGATTTATATATCCGAACAGGGATGAATTTATGGGTTTGCATAGGCGACCCCCGGCGAAGGCCATTCTGAATACAAGGAAGGGACTTGGTGCCACGTGTGACCGGGACACGTTCTAGCTTTTCTAGTGCAGATAATTAATTACTATTTTGATGTCCTGAAACTGCGACAAAAAACTAGAAAACATGGAACAGCGTCAGAATTCTTCGAAAATGTGATTAAATCTGACATGTTCGATCATTTAGTTAAGTATATCGCTAAGGATTTAACGAATTTTGAAGAATTTTGAGAAGAAGGTAATAAATAAAAAAAAAAACTGCGGAGCCAAGGGCCACACACGGGACATGAAATTAAGATACAGAGAATCAGGAGAGAGGTTTTGAGAGGACAGTCAGGGAAAGGTCGCGGAAGTGAACGGTCAATCTTGCTCGGATAATTTTTAAATAAGACAGTCAGGGAAAGGTCGCGGAAGTGAACGGTCAATCTTGCTCGGATAATTTTAAATAAGACAGTCAGGGTAGATTCGGTCTCGGGGACGGACGGATTTTCAGAGTCGCAGTTATATAGGAAATAATTAATTTTTATTGGCAAGAAAACGCGGATAATCAAATTTTAAATAAAAACAGTCAGGGAAAGGTCGCGGAAGTGAACGGTCAATCTTGCTGGGATAATTTTAAATAAATACCGTCGGGGAATATACGTTACGGAGAGTCAGGGAAAGGTCGCGGAAGTGAACGGTCAATCTTGCTGGGATAATTTTAAATAAATACCGTCGGGGAAGATACGTTACGGAGAGTCAGGGGAAGATCGTGCGAGCGTTTGGTTTCAGATTCGCGGTTGTACGGGGAATAAAACAGTAGTTAGGACGCATAAAACAAAGTCAAAACATCCCGTTTTAATCGACAAAATTGACTTCGGAAAGTTCGCTATTTTGTGAAAGTGTTCAGGCGTAAATTTAGAATTCAGTTGTTTTCAATTCAGCAAAAAAATTGCATGAAGAGTTTGCGTTTTGCGAAAGTGCATGTGGTAATTTAATTGGAATATGGAGCATGGAAAATTTGGTGAGTTTGCTTAAAATTACTTTATTACAATTTGCATTACATATTTAGTGCGGGCCTTGCAGAAAAATATTCATTCAAGTTCATTGGTTTTCGGAGATGTACTTACAAAAAAAAGGTTATACTATTGGACTTTAAAGTGAGGGACGCGTTTGTTTTCGGTTTGAGTCATAAATCTTTTGACACTTCCTTCTATTGTCTCTTCGAGCAATAGCTAAGATTTAATTTTGTGCAACTGGACATTTTGGGCGAGATCCCTGTCTAACAGAGTGCAATTCTCATGCGGTAGAGGTGAAACCTTCAGAAAACTAAACTTCGGGTGAATGACGAATTTAATACGTTAATTGTGGGATTTATTCATTTTAATGTCGTTGCTAAGTGCTAAGATTAGTTCAATGTTATTCTACGAAGCACCGCACGAAGAGGAGGTCGATGGGCCACGAAGCACTTCAGAAAGAGGAGGCCGATTAAAGAAGTTTCACTAGAGTAATAAACTTTATAGATGTGTTTAGTGTCGCACGTTCCGTTTCATGTAGATTCAAATCACGACGGTATTAAAGAAGTTTCACAAAAATAATAAATCCTATAGATGCGTTTAGTGTCGCTCGTTTCCGTTCCATCTAGTTTCAAATCACAACGGTGTTAAAGAAGCTTTCATTTAGAAAAACAGCTGTCAGCATTTTAGAAACAAAAAATTACAGTAGTGTAGTTTACACACGAGAGGAGTGAAACCTTCAGAAAACCAAAGGAGACAAGATTGGGGAGGCTACGAAGCACCTCACAAAGAGGAGACCGATTATAGTATCTCATTCACTCGCAGGATAAATCATATAGATGTGTTTAGTGTCGCTCGTTTCCGTTTCATCTAGTTTCAAATAGCAACGGTGCTAAAGAAGTTTTCAAACCAATAACCATAATGGGGCCGCCGAGGTGCAATGATTGTAGGGGAGTGTCTTTTGTGGACGCTTTGTTAATTTTAACGGGCAATAGTTATTTATGTATCTTACGATTGTGTTGCGAGACATTACATCGGAAAACCAAAGCTAGGGGTTATTTGAATATAATAAATTGCATTACATTAGGAATACTTAGTCTCAAATATACTTTAGAATTTACTCGGTAATTGAAGTTATTTGTTAGGCAAGGTACGTACTAGGTATATCGGTTTGGAAAACAGATGTATTGCATGGTTATTAACAAATTTTATACAATAGAATCCTCAATCCCAAAATAAAAAAAACCGACACCTTTTACCTCAAACTTTAGGAATCTCAAGAAAACTGTTATGTAGAGGCCTACATAGGCTAGCTTTCGACTTCGTTGAAACGCACACTTGGAAGTATCTTACGATTAGGTATATAGTACTTTACGGTTAGGTATATTTTATTCGAAATTCACATTTTAGCTCAAATCTTTAGTATTCGCGATTGAACGAGACCGTCAGCGCTCTGCTATTATTATTTAGCAAATTTCCTTCTTTCAAATTTAACCGAACGAGTTACGACGCTGGAGCTGGCGATTGCTGGAGCAATTTTGAGTTAAGCTTCTCTATTCCATGGATGTAGGTTACACTTTATGCAGTTATGGTCAGTGGGCGGAGTGAACGAGATGCCGGTGGGCTACACTATTTCCTAATGAAGGAAAAGAAGTGACGAAATTCGCGTTGGCTTCACTACCCTTTGATTACGCTCGTGGGGAGCTACCTTGTCAGCGGAACGAAGAGAACACGACATACGGAGTTGTTTTAGCAATCGATCGGCGGCTCTTTGTCGGAAACCGGATAAATTTCCATAATCTTCTCCAAAATTAGAATTAGGGCATCATCCAGCATCAGGTTGGGAATGTACTTTGGACGAACGAGTAGCGGGGAAAATGGGAGGGATGGATGATTCAGAACTGGATTCACGCCCCGGTGCCATTCATTCCTGGACCCAGCGCCCTGGAAGCCAAGTTTGACATTCCTTCCCCGAGCTGATATTTGATATGAGCTTGGGATATCACCTATCGTAGGGCGGAGGTCCGTGAAGCTACGTGCTACGTGGAGGCCCACCTCCGTCACGCCTGCTTCCGTCATGCGAGGGGAGGTATTTTCATTCAAATCAAATACCTAACGATGTTCACCGCGGCTGAAGGCAGACGCATGTTTATAACGTGCCTAGGAAAACGTAAGCATCATTTCTACTGGTTCGAGGCGGTGTGCTGGACGGAGAACGGGACTGTTGAGGAGCTGTGTGACTGCAGGGGCGAGGGCCGATGACATCAAAATCCACCTTTACTAAATTCAAACTTCGCGAGATCAGAGGGGGGAGCGGCTCCACCGACCTCCTGACATTGCCGCTTTTCTAATCCACTTCGGTTTAATGTTCATGTTCGATGCTATAGGAGTCCGGAACTCTAGTCATCGACATGCTGAAAGACTTCATCATCATCATCAATTCAGCTTAGAGGATGTCACGACCTAAAACCTCGTGCCACCCACGCATTCCTGAATACTTCCGGACGTCGACTACCACACCATAAATCGAAGCAGATCCTCACATCAAGCGATATGAGATGGCATTTCATCAAACAACAGTAGCAGTATCACCATTATAAATTTAGCGGCGTATTGGTTGAGAACACTCCCATTATCATCCTTCAAACCAGAAACACACATCAAACAACATTAGCAGTATCACCATTATAAATTTAGCGGCGTATTGGTTGAGAACACTCCCATTATCATCCTTCAAACCAGAAACACACATCAAACAACATTAGCAGTATCACCATTATAACGTAGCGGCGTATTGGTTGAGAACACTCCCACTATCATCCTTCAAACCAAAAACACACATCAAACCCTTTCCCGACAGGAAGCAAAACATGTCGATTTTACATTCGTCGCTTGCGACCATCAAAATATTCTCTGGAGGTGATGGGATTGGAGGCTGACCGGGCGGTTTTAATTGAACCTCACCAAGTCAGTTGCGGAAATGGAGGAGTCCAATCGAAGCAAGACATATTTTGTTTCATGTCAATCCTTAATAATCTCCCAAAAATACCTACCCTAGCTCAAAACTAACTAACAAACTTCACTTACCACTGTGACTGTAGACTGTAGAACTTGTGCATCCCGGGCCTGTTTTGATTGAATTTTGGTTGTAAATTCGTAATTAGAGTACAAATGTCAAATTATTTTATGTGTTAGCATCCCGAGGATAGCTGAGGATTCGCCGCGTTTCACTAAAGGTAGGATCTTCCCAATTTTCTGTATAAAGGTATATTCATGTACTAGGTACTGGGGAGGATGACGCGGGTTAATTCAAAAGAAATAATCATCAACAAACAAGTATAGAACGGACGTTAGTAGGGGAGGAAGTTGCACGAACGGTAGCATTAGTTATTTTCAAGTTAGATAGAGTCAGTCATTGTAAATCGAACCCTAGTGAATTGTAACACGCCATACCTAAAAGAACAAAGGGTTTACCACAAACAAATTATTAATTAAACTGGATTAACCATATCAAACCCTTAAAACAAAAAATAACACAACGTTAGGGGGTTAATTACAAGTTGATTAATTGCGAGCATCTTGCCACGTATACCTAAAACGTATTACGTAAAGGGTTGTCGAGGCGCTGCCAAAGGAACGAAGGGGATAGAGGCTTGAGCGACGGAGATACGAATATGACTACGAGTACGAATGGGAGGCGAACTCCTACGTACAGAGTTAGTTATTCATAAAGCTTTTAAATCTTTTAAAATTAGGGGGGGGGGGTAAGACTCTTTCATTACAGTATTGCTAAGTGACCAGGAGGTATGGTTTTAAAAAGTGTTGCATTTTACTGGGGTTTTATACAATGACATTCACAAAAATAGAAAAAAAAAAGAATACAGTAGGTATGACGGTTCAGTTGTCATCGAAAATGACTGAAAACAACAATAAAGAAATACAAAGTAATTACTAGGACAATAGATGTTCAGCAGAGGAATTTGAAATAATAATGTTTACTTTAGCTTAACTAGATAAAAATAGGAAAGGTAGGCTGATGATATTCAACTTTCAATAAGACACCGGATAAAGGTATCATATTATTAGGGGAGACGCGCCGCAGGTCAAAGAAAAAAAAATTTGTTGGAACAAAATTAACCAAGAGTAGTTAGTTCAATAGCGTTTACATTAGCTTAACCAGATAAAAATAGGAAGGGTAGGCTGATGATATCCAACCTTCAATTAGCCGCCGGATAAAGGTATCATATTATTAGGGGAGACGCGCCGTACGTCAACAAATATTTGAACAAAATTAATCAAGAATAGTTAATGATATCCAACCTCCGATAAGAAACAGTGAGAAAGGGTGTTACATTATTAGGGGAGATAGTCCTACAATAAAGTACATTCAATATCACTTCACCTTGGTGAGAATATTGAAGTTAGTCAACCTTCAATTAGGTTTGAACGGTTGTGGAATTCGGGTTTAGGCCGGACGATTAGTTAAAATAATAACAATACGATCAGGAAAACATCGAGTAGCTCTATTTACCGAAGAAAAAAATAAAATAAATAGGTTGTAAATATTCCAGTTTTGATACGAAAGATAGAATATGGCGTAGTGGAAAAAAAAAAAAAAAATAAATAAACCAAAGGAGTAGGTAGTTGAGCTATTCAAGCGTCATGAAACCCGGCTTACAGAATAAACGTATCCAAAATGTTTTATTTAAATTAAGCACGAGGTTAAATAGTCAGGAGTTAATAGTAGGAATCTTGGGGAATAAAATGATTACTGCAGACAGTTGGCATTTCTTAATCAGTTAAGAACTTCAATTTTGATGATACTATCCCCAGTGATTGTTTAATTTAGGACAACCGCAACAAAAAAAAATAGGATACACACTGACCGCTATGTGTGAAAAGAATAAACAAACAAAAGGAAAGGTCGGTCACACTCGTATAATAACGGAATGTTATGAAAAAAAATACACTAGACCTCGAGGCGGGCGGCTTGCAATCCATTATTTGAAACCGAAAGCAATAGTTTAAGGGGGGACACGCCGTCTGGGAAGGGGCCTCATGTTAAACGTTCGGCTTTTGAAGTAAAAATACCACCCATCGTTTGAGTTAAGATGTAAGCGAAACCTCATCATGTCGCCTCTTAAAATTAGATAAGAGATAACAGCGGTCGAGAATTACAAGAATGAAAAAAAAAAGGTTTCACCAGACAATAATAATACGGACGGGTGGCTTGGTATTGTTTTGACGTAGGAATGCGGTTGCAATTGCTATGGGAGTATGGGACAGTTCGGCTTTGGGGAAGAGAATAATAGAAAAAAAGGTCAGTTTCATTTTGAGGGGAGACCATAGAAACATTAAGTAAACACTCAGCTTGAGTAAGTAGGTCATTAAACCGATTGTCGGGTAATAATAATAATTGAATAATTTGGTGGCAGGCGCTTTACAACGCATTATGAGTTCTTGGGCGGTAGCTAATGGTTTATTTACAAATGGATACAAAAAAAAAACATGCTTACCTGCAGGTCACTTCCGATAATCACACGTTTGGGTGTGCTCATATTAGATAAAATATAATAACAATGGTAGAAATAATCAGTAGGTAAACGTCGGGCTAGAAAAAAAAAAAAAAAAGCATTCATACAGACCGTTCGAAAAAAATAGGGGAGTGACAGTATGAAAAAAAAAACAGTGATTTAAAAAATGTTTACAGGTTTTAAACGAAATAAGCTCAACAGGATAATTTAAAAGTGATACGAAATAAATAATAATTGTGATCCGAAAAAAAAAAAAAAAAAAAAAAAAAAAAAAAAAAAAAAAAAAAAAAAAAAAAAAAAAAAAACAAAAAAAGAAAACGCGATAAATGATTTTCATTACAATGTTCTGCAAGGGTCGGGCACCGTCTGCGGAATAACCAAAAGATAGATTTATACAAAAAAAAACAAGATATGTAGTTGATTATATTAAATCGGGTTGCAAATTGTAAATTAAATACAGGGAGATGTGGGATTTGCAACAGGAGGCAGTGAAAAGCAATTATGACACAGTTGTGACGCGGGACCTAGACAAATTCCTAGAAGAAGGGAAGGCGACCCTAGGAACATTGACCGTAGCTGCGACAACAACAAAAAAAACATTAGGCAAGGCCGTATGAGGGAAGGACAAGACAGGGCCGGATTGGGAAACATTTGTCATAACAATTTTGGAAACAAAAAAATTTTGAAAATAATTTTAGGCGAGTCCAAACGGGCTGACTACTGCTAAAGTTCTGTAACAAAATATGTGGCTGTAGTTTGGAATTGCACCTACAACAAATATTTTGTTTCATAAAGGGGAGACTGTGATGAACTCGCCGTAATGATAATAATACACCGATGATTTCTAAGGGCGCTCTACAATTTAAAATAATGTCTGAAACACAAGTACCTGCAGGGATGATTTATATATCCGAACAGGGATGAATTTATGGGTTTGCACAGGCGACCCCCGGCGAAGGCCATTCTGAATACAAGGAAGGGACTTGGTGCCACGTGTGACCGGGACACGTTCTAGCTTTTCTAGTGCAGATAATTAATTACTATTTTGATGTCCTGAAACTGCGACAAAAAACTAGAAAACATGGAACAGCGTCAGAATTCTTCGAAAATGTGATTAAATCTGACATGTTCGATCATTTAGTTAAGTATATCGCTAAGGATTTAACGAATTTTGAAGAATTTTGAGAAGAAGGTAATAAATAAAAAAAAAAACTGCGGAGCCAAGGGCCACACACGGGACATGAAATTAAGATACAGAGAATCAGGAGAGAGGTTTTGAGAGGACAGTCAGGGAAAGGTCGCGGAAGTGAACGGTCAATCTTGCTCGGATAATTTTTAAATAAGACAGTCAGGGAAAGGTCGCGGAAGTGAACGGTCAATCTTGCTCGGATAATTTTAAATAAGACAGTCAGGGTAGATTCGGTCTCGGGGACGGACGGATTTTCAGAGTCGCAGTTATATAGGAAATAATTAATTTTTATTGGCAAGAAAACGCGGATAATCAAATTTTAAATAAAAACAGTCAGGGAAAGGTCGCGGAAGTGAACGGTCAATCTTGCTGGGATAATTTTAAATAAATACCGTCGGGGAATATACGTTACGGAGAGTCAGGGAAAGGTCGCGGAAGTGAACGGTCAATCTTGCTGGGATAATTTTAAATAAATACCGTCGGGGAAGATACGTTACGGAGAGTCAGGGGAAGATCGTGCGAGCGTTTGGTTTCAGATTCGCGGTTGTACGGGGAATAAAACAGTAGTTAGGACGCATAAAACAAAGTCAAAACATCCCGTTTTAATCGACAAAATTGACTTCGGAAAGTTCGCTATTTTGTGAAAGTGTTCAGGCGTAAATTTAGAATTCAGTTGTTTTCAATTCAGCAAAAAAATTGCATGAAGAGTTTGCGTTTTGCGAAAGTGCATGTGGTAATTTAATTGGAATATGGAGCATGGAAAATTTGGTGAGTTTGCTTAAAATTACTTTATTACAATTTGCATTACATATTTAGTGCGGGCCTTGCAGAAAAATATTCATTCAAGTTCATTGGTTTTCGGAGATGTACTTACAAAAAAAAGGTTATACTATTGGACTTTAAAGTGAGGGACGCGTTTGTTTTCGGTTTGAGTCATAAATCTTTTGACACTTCCTTCTATTGTCTCTTCGAGCAATAGCTAAGATTTAATTTTGTGCAACTGGACATTTTGGGCGAGATCCCTGTCTAACAGAGTGCAATTCTCATGCGGTAGAGGTGAAACCTTCAGAAAACTAAACTTCGGGTGAATGACGAATTTAATACGTTAATTGTGGGATTTATTCATTTTAATGTCGTTGCTAAGTGCTAAGATTAGTTCAATGTTATTCTACGAAGCACCGCACGAAGAGGAGGTCGATGGGCCACGAAGCACTTCAGAAAGAGGAGGCCGATTAAAGAAGTTTCACTAGAGTAATAAACTTTATAGATGTGTTTAGTGTCGCACGTTCCGTTTCATATAGATTCAAATCACGACGGTATTAAAGAAGTTTCACAAAAATAATAAATCCTATAGATGCGTTTAGTGTCGCTCGTTTCCGTTCCATCTAGTTTCAAATCACAACGGTGTTAAAGAAGCTTTCATTTAGAAAAACAGCTGTCAGCATTTTAGAAACAAAAAATTACAGTAGTGTAGTTTACACACGAGAGGAGTGAAACCTTCAGAAAACCAAAGGAGACAAGATTGGGGAGGCTACGAAGCACCTCACAAAGAGGAGACCGATTATAGTATCTCATTCACTCGCAGGATAAATCATATAGATGTGTTTAGTGTCGCTCGTTTCCGTTTCATCTAGTTTCAAATAGCAACGGTGCTAAAGAAGTTTTCAAACCAATAACCATAATGGGGCCGCCGAGGTGCAATGATTGTAGGGGAGTGTCTTTTGTGGACGCTTTGTTAATTTTAACGGGCAATAGTTATTTATGTATCTTACGATTGTGTTGCGAGACATTACATCGGAAAACCAAAGCTAGGGGTTATTTGAATATAATAAATTGCATTACATTAGGAATACTTAGTCTCAAATATACTTTAGAATTTACTCGGTAATTGAAGTTATTTGTTAGGCAAGGTACGTACTAGGTATATCGGTTTGGAAAACAGATGTATTGCATGGTTATTAACAAATTTTATACAATAGAATCCTCAATCCCAAAATAAAAAAAACCGACACCTTTTACCTCAAACTTTAGGAATCTCAAGAAAACTGTTATGTAGAGGCCTACATAGGCTAGCTTTCGACTTCGTTGAAACGCACACTTGGAAGTATCTTACGATTAGGTATATAGTACTTTACGGTTAGGTATATTTTATTCGAAATTCACATTTTAGCTCAAATCTTTAGTATTCGCGATTGAACGAGACCGTCAGCGCTCTGCTATTATTATTTAGCAAATTTCCTTCTTTCAAATTTAACCGAACGAGTTACGACGCTGGAGCTGGCGATTGCTGGAGCAATTTTGAGTTAAGCTTCTCTATTCCATGGATGTAGGTTACACTTTATGCAGTTATGGTCAGTGGGCGGAGTGAACGAGATGCCGGTGGGCTACACTATTTCCTAATGAAGGAAAAGAAGTGACGAAATTCGCGTTGGCTTCACTACCCTTTGATTACGCTCGTGGGGAGCTACCTTGTCAGCGGAACGAAGAGAACACGACATACGGAGTTGTTTTAGCAATCGATCGGCGGCTCTTTGTCGGAAACCGGATAAATTTCCATAATCTTCTCCAAAATTAGAATTAGGGCATCATCCAGCATCAGGTTGGGAATGTACTTTGGACGAACGAGTAGCGGGGAAAATGGGAGGGATGGATGATTCAGAACTGGATTCACGCCCCGGTGCCATTCATTCCTGGACCCAGCGCCCTGGAAGCCAAGTTTGACATTCCTTCCCCGAGCTGATATTTGAGATGAGCTTGGGATATCACCTATCGTAGGGCGGAGGTCCGTGAAGCTACGTGCTACGTGGAGGCCCACCTCCGTCACGCCTGCTTCCGTCATGCGAGGGGAGGTATTTTCATTCAAATCAAATACCTAACGATGTTCACCGCGGCTGAAGGCAGACGCATGTTTATAACGTGCCTAGGAAAACGTAAGCATCATTTCTACTGGTTCGAGGCGGTGTGCTGGACGGAGAACGGGACTGTTGAGGAGCTGTGTGACTGCAGGGGCGAGGGCCGATGACATCAAAATCCACCTTTACTAAATTCAAACTTCGCGAGATCAGAGGGGGGAGCGGCTCCACCGACCTCCTGACATTGCCGCTTGTCTAATCCACTTCGGTTTAATGTTCATGTTCGATGCTATAGGAGTCCGGAACTCTAGTCATCGACATGCTGAAAGACTTCATCATCATCATCAATTCAGCTTAGAGGATGTCACGACCTAAAACCTCGTGCCACCCACGCATTCCTGAATACTTCCGGACGTCGACTACCACACCATAAATCGAAGCAGATCCTCACATCAAGCGATATGAGATGGCATTTCATCAAACAACAGTAGCAGTATCACCATTATAAATTTAGCGGCGTATTGGTTGAGAACACTCCCATTATCATCCTTCAAACCAGAAACACACATCAAACAACATTAGCAGTATCACCATTATAAATTTAGCGGCGTATTGGTTGAGAACACTCCCATTATCATCCTTCAAACCAGAAACACACATCAAACAACATTAGCAGTATCACCATTATAACGTAGCGGCGTATTGGTTGAGAACACTCCCACTATCATCCTTCAAACCAAAAACACACATCAAACCCTTTCCCGACAGGAAGCAAAACATGTCGATTTTACATTCGTCGCTTGCGACCATCAAAATATTCTCTGGAGGTGATGGGATTGGAGGCTGACCGGGCGGTTTTAATTGAACCTCACCAAGTCAGTTGCGGAAATGGAGGAGTCCAATCGAAGCAAGACATATTTTGTTTCATGTCAATCCTTAATAATCTCCCAAAAATACCTACCCTAGCTCAAAACTAACTAACAAACTTCACTTACCACTGTGACTGTAGACTGTAGAACTTGTGCATCCCGGGCCTGTTTTGATTGAATTTTGGTTGTAAATTCGTAATTAGAGTACAAATGTCAAATTATTTTATGTGTTAGCATCCCGAGGATAGCTGAGGATTCGCCGCGTTTCACTAAAGGTAGGATCTTCCCAATTTTCTGTATAAAGGTATATTCATGTACTAGGTACTGGGGAGGATGACGCGGGTTAATTCAAAAGAAATAATCATCAACAAACAAGTATAGAACGGACGTTAGTAGGGGAGGAAGTTGCACGAACGGTAGCATTAGTTATTTTCAAGTTAGATAGAGTCAGTCATTGTAAATCGAACCCTAGTGAATTGTAACACGCCATACCTAAAAGAACAAAGGGTTTACCACAAACAAATTATTAATTAAACTGGATTAACCATATCAAACCCTTAAAACAAAAAATAACACAACGTTAGGGGGTTAATTACAAGTTGATTAATTGCGAGCATCTTGCCACGTATACCTAAAACGTATTACGTAAAGGGTTGTCGAGGCGCTGCCAAAGGAACGAAGGGGATAGAGGCTTGAGCGACGGAGATACGAATATGACTACGAGTACGAATGGGAGGCGAACTCCTACGTACAGAGTTAGTTATTCATAAAGCTTTTAAATCTTTTAAAATTAGGGGGGGGGGGTAAGACTCTTTCATTACACTACTTGTAAATTATGTTCCGTTGAATATTAAAAAGTATGGAACTAAGCTGAGTTATGACTTATGACTCAGCTTTACCGAGAATTGGCCGTAATTTTAATGAGACAATTAAAAATCATTCCATTAATTTGACAATGTCATCATTGGCCACCTTCAAATTATATTATTTGTTAACAAGTTTTAAAGCTACCTATTACGTCGTTTTATAACCTTATTGTTATTACTTATTATTCTATAAAAACTTGTTGTATCTAATAATTTATTTTTGTTACGTAATGTAAGGTATGTGTGTGTGTATTAATGTAATGTATATGTAAGTGTATATATGTGTATGTGTGCGTATATGTGTTAATCTATGTATGTATGTCTGTATATGTGTGTGTCTATGTATGCATATGTATGCATTTGTGCATGTGTACATGTATCTACATTTTATACATAATTTTCTACACTCAGTATTGAGACGGTGTTTTGTTGGGTAAAACATACTCTATAGAATGCTTTCTTAGTATTGTGAAGCGTGTTATGCCATGCCCCATTTTGTTAGTATTGTATGTTAAATGTAATTGTATTTGTGAGTTGTGAGCGCTTTGAATCACTGTTGACAAACCTAATTTTTTTAATGAAAACATTCAAGGATTTATGAAGATAGTTTCATGTCCGATAATTTTTATGGAGGTAGTAAGTGTAAAATAGTTTAAATGACAGATATTGGAGTAATACACACATTGTTTTGGAAAAGGCGAAGTTTTAAAGTAGGTAACTCAGGAGGTGTCTTACTTATTAATATTTTTTTGTGAAAATACCGCATAACAGTCCTAACTGCTCACAATTGTTCAGAGTCAGTTCATCCACTTTTTAAAATTATTTGTGACCGTTTCCGGTTTCAGTTTATCACGGCATCATCAGACTGGGTTTCAGTTGTACCTATAATGCAGAGTTTCTTAAACTTTTGCAGTCACGGACCACTTTCACAATTCAAACAATTCCACGGACCCCCTCCCCCCGACCTAAATATTTTTAGAAATAAAAAAACCTTATTTATGTTAATGCAAAATACTTTTATTGGTACTTTCATTACACTTACTTACTACTTTACACTTACTACTTTCATTACTTACTACTTTCATTACTTACTAAGTTAATGAGAAGGGTGGTGCTGTTTGGCCTCAATCAAAACGTTAAATTGTGGGATTGTCGTGTCATCTGCAACGTTCAATCGATTGCGACTTTTTGTTTTTATTGACACCAGAACCGAAAACCCTGCGTCGCAAAGATAAGGAGTAGCAAATGGTATCAGAACTGACATAGCTCTCTTGACAAGAAGAGGGTAAGCTTGAATCAAAGAACACCAAAACTCGCCAAGATCTTTTGCGTGAAATTCAGCTTTCAAAACTTCTTTAGATCTTATGTCAACTAAGTCATCTTCATCGCTGATATTATCAATATCAATTAAAAATGGAATCCGCACCCACGTTTCTTTTTGTGGTAGACAGTGTGGTCGACAGCACAGTGTTACGTATTGAATACTATCGAATTCGCTACCCGATAACGACAATGCGTCTGGTCAAGTTTACTACACACTTTCCTAGTAAATATGTTTTCAGACTGACCTACTGCGGACCCCTGATACACATGGACCCCACTTTTAAGATGAATATATACGTGAAATCCTATTTAGATACTATTTTGATTAATCTTTACGACGAATCGGCTTACAGTATGAACATCAAAAAATATGCTACGGATAAATTGAAGCTTTAACTACTTTATCTATGTATTGGAATGACAATAAAATTATTATTTACGTAACAAAAAATATAAGCGTAAACCACTAAAAAAAATGTTTTCTCATGACTTAACTATGAAGTAATGTAAGTAACAATTTTTAAAAAATACCCCTTTACGGCTAAGACTATTTTTGACTTTATCTATGTTCTAACTTTTTTTCGTTCTTATAAAATTATGCACAAAATAAATAAAAAACCACTTTTTCGCTTACTAGCCTCGTGCAAAAAGACGCTCGATTTTAAAATTTTGCAGGCATGAGATTCGAAATATTTCTAGCGTTTATATTCCTCTTAAGAAACCCTGCTATAATGGAATTCTACTTCGAATTGTCAATATCAAACATAATAATGGTTTTATTAAGCTTTGTAAAAAATGTGTGCTTTTTGTTTTGATCCAGACCGAAACGTTATGTTTGATTTGGTGGTGTATTATAGTTTAATGGTGTATTATAGTTTAAGTACTCAACAATCCGTTTATATATATTATGTCCTAGTTACCGTGTACATTTTTAATAGTTCCTAACCATTAACAAAATTGTAACGAGTTTTAATAAAAAAGTTCGTGTCTACAATATAATATTCTCTTTATGATGTAGGGATATAATATTGGTGCAAATTTGAACAACCATAAAAAAAGTTTTTATGTTGAATTTTGATTATTTTCGCGCTCGTTTTGCGCACATTACTCAAAGTTTTTATGGCCTCGTTTTGCAATTTACAAAATGTTTTGTAAAGAGCAAACATTAATAAAACACCTCGCAATTTACAAGGTATTTTATAAACCCTATTACGACAAAGACTTGACATTTTTTTAGGCGAGTCTTGCCTGAAGGGGGATACGTAGAAAATGGAATTTTGTACCGTTTTAAAAAGTAGCAAACAAGTTATGTTTCGTGATTAATTTTACATCAAAGGATCTTCAAAATAATTTTAAAACGTTTAAATTTACCGGAATATTAACTGATAATGTTTATTTACGAGAGGTTGTGGATAGTAGAAAATGTGGATGAGCCATAATTAACAATGTTTTTTTTTTAATTTTAAATTCAAGAACTGTTCACTCAGAACAATACTTTCTAATACTTTATTACTAATTACCTCCCGCCATCGATTCGAGTTGGAATTTTTAAACGTTTACGTCATCGTTTTATGTGTCTAAGTGTCTGGGTTGGTTTTATGTGTCCAAGTGTGGTTTTGCGGTGATTTGCCTGCAATAATGTTTGTGTTTGTTGTCACCCATTGCAGGTGACCTAAAACTAGCTGGAAATGTTGGCAGTATGCCAATTTATTTTATATTACACTAGATGGATTACCCGGCTTCCTTCAAGACAACATACGAGTGTTCTGGAATGTTCCACAATGATGTTCCCGGACATTCCACAACATTCCAGAATGTTCCATCTTCTCGAAACTTTTAGACTCACCGACATACTCCGTCACTCCTACCAGAACTTTCTAGAGTTTTATTGAACCTTCTAGAACTTTCTGAAAGACTGTTCTTGAAATTTCTAGTGGGCGAATTTTTTAGCCCTTATATCTTCAACAGCACGCCCATTAGGTAAAAATGTAAACCGTCATCCTGGAGGGGGTATTGAGTTCTACTACACCATATAACTCCCTTGATCGTACCCGGACTCGTTTCTGAATTTTTGCAATCAGCACGTTTTTTTTTACTTTCTTGTATAATTTATATTGATGTTTATGTTCATTTTGTGTATGGTGTGATAGGCATTCTGTACATACTTTAGACCTCTTGACTCGTGAAGGAACGGGCGATCGATTTGGTAGATTCCCCTATCTTAAATCTCAGTAAAAAGATGGATAACAAACTAGGGAAACGTAGAAAAATAGAAAATACAGACTGAAACCGAAACCACTAAACTGCACACAAATATACTATGTAATGTATTTTATAATTATTTCGGAAAAAAAACAATATATAATTCATCATTGAGGAGGAAGATAACACTAATTATGTAAACGAAAATATGAAAGACAACAAGACACAGAAAAATAGAAAAAGATAATGGTCACAACTGGGACTCGAACGTAAAAAACCTCTCGTCTAATCAGAAATGGAAAGTCGAAGACAATATTGTTAATTCTAAAATTTGAAAATATGAAATTGACAATTATGACGGTTTGATGGAAGGTGGCAATGGCTAAATTGGTAAAAGCGCAGGTCCATGTTAGACGAGAGGTTCTGGGTTCGATTCCCAGTTGCGACCATTACCTTTTTCTATTTTTCTGTGTCTTGTTCTCTTTCATTTTTTCGTTTAGTTTAGATTGTTAGTGTTATCTTCTTCTTTAATGATATATTACATTGATGGGAATAATTTTCAAAAGTTATAAAGAGAGATTCTTATAAAAAATTGAATAAAAAATAAATTTATATTTTTAATATGGAAATATACATAGGCATAATAATCGTTTCATGTATTCGATTCCTCGGCTGACTAAGTCCTCCATCACGATACAAGCAACGTTTTCCGCTTACTGTGGTGATAGTAGGAGATTTTTCAAATATTATCAGTTTATTCGTAACTCGGGAATGTTTGTCGTTTTTTTAAGAAAAAACTTAAAAAATGAAAACTTCAGCACTTCTAGGATATCCCAGTTAGGATATCATTAACTCTATTTGATTCGAAAAAGGGAAGATATAAGTAATTTTGTATAATTAAAACCTAAATTCTGAAAAACGGCGAACAGAAGTAGGTATCTCAATTTGAGTGGCGGATATGGGTACCGCCGCCCCGGGAACCATTTATTGGATAACCAGTACCTCTGCCATAGGTCACCCCAAGTGGTTCGCTACATTTGGTGTCGTAGCAGGGGTTCCTGGGTTCGGTTTTCTAGGTCTTGGTGGCCAACGCGTTTGCCTACCAACTGTGCGGCGGGCCGGATTGTTTGGTTGTTATTCTGGTTAAGGCAGGCCTAGATCTCTTCAGCCAGACTCTCTCGACCCATTGCCTTACACCGCAGTGGGAGGGGTAGATTCATACGTCCGTCATTATTAGAATCATTGACGCCTGGATTCCCACCCCACCCACCCCTTATACCTTTATCCTTCCCAAAACTTCCTCTCCTTTCTTTCCCTAAAAAGACCCTCCCCAAATATCATATAGGCCTTGGGGGGAATTTTTTCCACGAGGCCTCCTGTGTGGGGCAAATATAAAAATTAAAAAGATATAAATAATAACATTATGATATCAACTTCCAGAAAAAATATTAAAATGAGTGCCGCCCAAAGACATTCAAATTCAATATCTTTGGTGCCGCCCCTAATACTTGTTTGGAGGCTTTATGGGATCAGACAGTAAAGAGCATACTCTCAACTCAATATCCGATAGCCATCGTCATCTTTACGACTTGGTCTTACTTTTTTGTTGACCAATCAATAAACAACTGTGCAGAGCAGGGTTGTAAATTCTACCAAACTACGATGACGTAAAACAATAATCAATTCAATTTGTAATGCTAGACACTGACTTCACGCTTATTCACATTATTGAAAGTATATCATTAACTTTGTTTGTTCATATGAAGAGTTATTTTGTGTAACTCTTCATTCGTTTGTAAAATAAAACAATCACTTTTATTTTTAATATACTTTATGCCTACAGGTTTTCGCTACAACCGTAGCTTCTTCAGGGCATTGGAGGTTATTCACCACTTACCCGCCCTGGTATAAATAACAGATGTTTACTCCTTCAAGGCTCTTGCAAGGAATCTACATTTACGTTTGAACGAATCTAGACCTCCATTATCCCTGCATACGGTGTTAGGAAGCAGTATGCAAGTGCTCACATAATATACCTACAAAATGCGAATAATATAAAGTATTTAAAAGCATAAACATAAAAGGCTGCTGCTCGCAAGGTATTGGCATCTTGCGTTTGCTGCAAGCATCTGCAAGAAACGATAATAACAACAAGTATGGTGAAGTAAAACAAGTACGATACAGGAATGCCCTAGTGAGATATGCAGCTTATGTTTCTCATGTACTTCTTATTTTTTTCAATAAATAAATAAATAAACGCTAATATCGGGTGGGATACCTCTCTCGTCATGTGGCAGTACCAGCGAGAATGTGAATAGCTGTCGAATTGGCCATGAACGAATCTCAACGTCCGCGTCCTCTAGCCGGCACTATTATACTTTACTAAAGTTAGGTTACATGTGTTATAAATAATATATTCTCTTTTCACACTGAGTTTAAAACAAAATGGGCTTGGCCACTGAAGTAAGTAATAGTAGGCGTAAGGGTAAATAAAGCATTGGAAAGGGAAAGGGAATGTTCTTTGTCAATGAGAACAACCTAATTATTGGACTTTTATTTAGATTTAATTGATTGTTCATTACTGTTTTTGGCTTTCCTTAGCTCTAGTGCTTCTAAGTTATCCAATCTGATATCTATTTCGTTTTTATAAATTAAATTGACGCCTGTGTTTGAATAAGTTTATGGTCTGTTTCAATTCGTTCGCAAATTCGGAGAAGCCATTACGATGTAACGTAAAGTAATGTAATGAATCAATCATATTAATGACACGAAATATTTCAATATTTCAAACATTATTGTTATTTGTATGTATTTTTACTTATATTTTTAATTGATTCTTATTTTGTTAAAACATACATACTTCCAATTCGTCCATCTCTTTTTCATTTTTTACATTAATTTGTCTTCCAAAAAAGGCAATGATAATTATATTTCTAGTAATTTTGCTATACAATTTGCTGTACAAGTAATATTTATAGTTTAATTAAATGAAGACAATATTAGTGAAACTCAATCGAACATTGGGAGACACAAAAATAAGAAAAATATATTGGCACTTCTGGGACTCGAAACCAGGACCTTCTGCTTACGCGGAAAATGCTCTACCAACTGAGCTGAGGTGTCTATATCCTATTCGGTCACTTTTAACTGTATCATACTTCAACTGAGAACTACCAACATTATCTTCATTTTCTTAACGCATATATCATAGGCTGCTATTATGCTGCAATTCAAACCCGAACTAAATGCTCTCTAGATAGTGTCTGGATAAATTTTTATCCATTTTATTTTTAATATGCGACATCTTTTGATTTTTCTGCAAGTATAGGATGAACATTCATTTTTATTTTTAACTTTATGAGTTAAACCTCCAATTGTAATATTTAATTAAATGAAGACAATATTAGCGAAACTCAATCGAAAATTTCTGCTAACATTGCAAATTGCCATGTAAGCAGAAGGTCCTGGGTTCGAGTCTCAGAGGTGCCAATATCTTTATCTGCCTCCAAATTTTCGATTGAGTTTCGCTAATATTGTCTTCATTGCAGTTGGTAGAGCATTTGCCACGTAAGCAGAAGGTCCTGGGTTCGAGTCCGAGAGGTGCCAATATCTTTTTTCTGATTTTTCTGCCTCCAAATTTTCGATTGAGTTTTGCTAATATTGTCTTCATTTCATTAAAAATAACAATTTGAGGTTTTACTCACTAAGAAAAATAAATATTTATAGTATAATATGTGTATTTTACATGATTTTTATTATCGTGTTTTTCAAACCGTACCAGAAAATACATTTTTAGACAACTACACCCATGTCTACATACAAGACGTGTGAGTAGGAAGATTTTTATTAATAACATACGGACGACCTCTCTCTGTACTATACTAGAAAACTCTAGTATTGCTTCTAACCTAAACACTGCTTTATCATATTTAAGTAAGTCTTCCACATCCTCCAACCTCAAATTGTTCCCAGTATGGAGATGTCTTAATCCGACTCGCTCCACACAGTCAGTACCCTCGTGCGGTAACCACATAAAAATAAATCTTTCGTAAGGTGAGGAGAACAAATTTAAGAACATATCTCGTAGCAAAGTGCCAAATTGCACGCTTTTTTCTAAAACAGGGATAAAGTTGAATATCTTCATTCAACCTCTCAAGGAAACGTATTTTACGTAACCCCAATTTTTACGCGCGCTCTTAAGCCCAACCCTATTTTTTATTATTTATTATACTAGCATCCCGTCCTCCTTAGGTGTGTATGAGAAACTGTCAAAAAGAGAACGACGCTCTAAAACCAAATCCGCAAAATTGAAAAGGTCCTCTGTCTTCCATAGATTGTAGTTATAAAACCTTTTGGCTCTCCGTAACGGTCTAGTCTAGATGCTCATTTTGCAAGGGCGAATCACTTTTATAAGACATAAAAAGCGAATTAGGTTGCTTTGATGAGATCGATACAACGTTGTCCTTTGGACCATATCTATTTTGGCTTTGAAACTCAGCTTTTATTTTATAGTCTTAACTTAAATGAACCTATATTAAACAGCATACATCTTTGTAAGAACAAAAAACTGAGTGTGCTTTAGACCATACAACTGAAGTAAAACTTCTGCTCCATCTATATGATAGGAATATAGAATGAAAATGTGCGCGCGCACTGCTCTCTCTCTCTTGCTCCTACAGTGGTATACAGATAATAGGCTTGCACTGTGTAACGTAACTGGCTATGAGTGAAAGAGAGAAAGAAAATGTGTGTCGCACCTATCTCTCTTGCCCCTGCAGTAATATATCAAGTGTAACTCTCTCTCTCTTTCTATTTTCACTAACTTATATCTCCCTCTCAACTACCGTTCGCCTCGCTTTTCGTAACGCTCTCGTCACGCATTCGCCAGTTTACTCCCCAAGTCAAGCGTGCGTAAAAAGTTTTACTTCAATAATTCTGTCACAGACTTAGAAGCGGTGAACTATTTCACGTAACTAGGCACATTTATAGGTGATGAAGGAGGCTTTAAAAGAGAAGTGATTATAAGGATAAAAGGACAAAAGACGCCATGAGCAAAATGCAAAAGTTATGGAGTGACAGAGTCATAACGAAGTCCACCAAAAGAAACTTATCTTGGGTGCTGATTTTACCCACATCTCTATGGTGTCGCACTTAGAACCAATGAAAGATAGCGGATTTCCATCGAGGGCGTCTTCGCCCAAAATGTGGTGCTGCAGAAAAATGCTCAGGATTCCATGAACAGCCGGCGCACAAATGTATCCATTCTGAAAGAGCTAGGCATCCACAAAAGGCTTTCATCGTAACCCCCACTCCAATTCCGATGGTGAACAAGTCTCCTCCCCTCCTTGCGGTTCTGCGTGAAGAGCCAAGACACCAACGTATCTGAAGTCAGTGATATTTTGTCAATGCAAAACAATGGTGACCTTCATCTGCCTCTCCTGCCTTCCACATTGCCAGTGATCATGAGTATCTCCAAGTCAGAGTCCTCAGTTCAGCGAGCAATGTATCCAAAGTACCTTAAACCATTTTGGCTCGCAGCGTCATCATCGAAAAAACGTTGTTTTTAGTTCATATTTAGTCTTATGTTTCGAGAAAAGGGTATTGAAACTCGAGCGATGTCTACATTATGGAATATTTAAGTTTTGTAGCTAGGCTTAACATTTTAGTACATATACTTATTTAAGATATTTCGATAAACTTCGGGACAGTTTCGTGAAATGAACATGATATTCTCAAAGCATGACGTGTCGGGAAGAAATGTCAAAACAAAGTTTTCGGATGCCAGAACTTTTCCCGTCAAGATGTGGAGGTACCTACCATAAGTCATATGAAAAACAATTAAGATAACCGAGACGGAAAGTGTCACCGAACAAATTGATTACTTTGGTGAGTTGAGGATTGATTATTATGATACGAGATATTAAAAGTATTGTTTTGAACTTAATACTGGCAAATAGATAAACTAAATGATTAACTTCACTTTCACAGATTGCGGTTGAAACTCCAACGACATGCTGAAGTTATTATTCTGAGAGAAAAATCATTTCGATAAATCCGCATTTCTTTAATGTTTTGCGAATATACTCCCACTACCATCATTATAAGCGGAAACTTTTGCCTGTGCAATGGTGGAGGTCTTAGCTGGTAGAGGAATTGCCTGGATGGGAACCAGACACATTTTTCATCTCAACCACTAACCGTATATTCATGAAGTCAGTTGGGCGCACTCGATAAAGTGGCACTTCAACACACCTTTGAAAATTGATATAAAGTCATTAAAGTTGAAAATAGCCCAAAACCCATAACACATATTTTTATCATTTATTCCAGATCTCGGGGGAGAGTGGTGCAGTCCCGCGAGTTTCATATAATATATTGAGTAAAAACAAAAATATTGCCAGATAATACGCAAGGTAAAAAAAAAATAATAATAATAATAATACAAAACAATAGAAGAAAAACTGAAAAAAGAAAACATTTTTTTTAAATCTATGACAACGGGAATTGGCTTCATCGCTTGTAAATGGGGAGGCGTCTACTAATAACTACAGGAATTCCAAAAACTGAAAAATCGAACTAATATCTATGAGAACCAAAGTGCGTACGAATATCTAGAGCTCAAACTGCTGACTAATATCTATAAGAACCAAAGTGTGGATGAATATCTACAGCACTGGCAAAGGTTGGATTTGCAATTATGTATAGCATATTGGAATAACGTAATATTGCGTATGCAGTTTAAAAAACTTAATTTATGTATGCGTGTATGTAAAAATCCCCAATATCGGACTATACGACACATTTAGCTGATTATTAAGGATTTGGGTTTTTGTTTTAACAGCTTTCTTCATTTCGAGTGCTTCTAAATTATTAGGTTGGGTTGTGATACCGTGTATTTCGAAATAAATAAATATCTTTGTATTATGACCTCCATGTTTGACCAATAAATTATTGTCCTCGTAAACAGCAAAATACGTAATATTATGCAACAACTTCATGTACGTACTTTAAACGTTTAAGCTTTTACGTAATTAGTAATTACGTAATTGAAGTAATTTATGCTTTTCCGTACCACCTCTTGCTCAGCTGCCCTCTGTAGAAATTAGTCCAACCTACGCTCCATAGATATTAGTCACCACTCGGACCGTCGTAGATATTCGTCCGATCTTAGATCTGTAGATATTAGTCAACAATCTGAAGTTCGTAGATATTAGTCAACATATGAGCTGTAGATATTCGTCCGACATACAGGCTGTAGATATTAGTATCTGGAGTCGTAAATGGGACCCTGCCAGAAGTGGAATGCTGCCATCACAAGAGTGTTTTCAGTCGAGGCTTGTTGCGTTCTGTAGTTAGTGATCCGTTTTTTTATTAGTGCTCGGAATCCGGGAACGCTCACTTCTTCAAACATCTACATAGGTGGCACTGCCGTACCAGGACAACCTAAAAAGCGTTCGATATGAATTATTGTATTGTACTTCGATTATTTTTAGAAATGCTGTGTTGAAGTTGGTCCACAGCCTTGAGGTATATAGATTCGTGCAGTGTTAAAAAGTTTCCTTTTGCACCTGGGCCACACTTGTTGAATCTTCGAGAAATCATATTTGTCCTAAGGGAACGTACCCAAACTACGTGACCAACTTTTTGCAATTTTTAACCCCCCCCCCACCCCCCCCCGATGACCAAAATCCTAAGCAACCTGCCGCTCATTTGTATGGAGCGTGACCTTTTGAAGACCCCCCCCCCCCCTAAAAGTGTCACGTAGTATGGGTACGTTCCCTAACGCTCACTGCACAGCATTCATTGTCGCTCAATATCCGAATCAACGTTGGGTCCGCTGTTACGATATTTGACCTTGAATTTTCCAGTTATTTTTGTATCGTTTAGGCTGACAGGTAATATTTGTATAGTGCCTGCGCCTGACTTGAATACTAGCTACACAGATTTAGTTGGGTTGAGGTGAGTTCATAGCTTAAATCGTTCATATATAAATAGAATCGGTAGAATCAGCGACGGTGAAAGTGATAAGCTTCCCCGCGTCTGAAGGCGCATTCCATATTCAAACAAAACAAATATTCACTGTTGTTTTTCTTGCCTAATAATATTCGATACATTGTTTCAAGCTGAATATTGCCGTACCTGTTGACAATGTAGATTTAAAATCAAATTTATTGTCAAATGTAAATAGTTTGTCTTCTATTTGAATTTTTTATATTTTATTCCAGTGAAAATAAAATCATATTTTCACTCATTTAACCTTTAGCGGAATTGTGGTAGGTATCCCAGTGATAATACATCTCTACGTATTATAAATTAAGGTCCCCCGCGTCGTCTGTCTGTCTGTTCGCGATAAACTCGAAAACTACTGAACGGATTTTCATACGGTTTTCACCAATAGATAGAGTGTTTCATGAGGAAGGTTTAAGTATGTAATTTATCAAGGATTTGTGTAAATTGGTTGAAACGTACCGATAATTGTAACGGTAAAAGTGTCGGAAAAAGTCAAGTCGCCTGGTAGCTTTTATAACATTGCATGGTGGGATATTCCTTGAAGGCATATATCTATCTTTTACGGATAGCTTACTATACCCATTCTATCTTCTAAAAAAATAGTCATGTACATTGCGGTAATTGTAGAGTTATTTAGACGGATACAGTATTGATCCTTATTAACTTAAATACCCCAAGCATTTCATGCACATTATTATAATCTTTCACACCATCTCTACGTATTATAAATTAAAGTCCTCCGTGGCATTTTTCTGTCTCTTCGCGATAAACTCAAAGACGGAGTGGTTATAAAGGTTTGATAACCTTCCAGTAGATGACGTTGTGTTTTATTAGCCACGGCAACGCCTTCAATTCAATTCAATTTATTTATTCTTTCAAAAACATTACAAAATTTAAAATTTTAATGCGTTTTTAAAATATATTTGTAACAGTATTACATTAAACATAAATATAAATGGTAGGCAAAAAAAACTATATAAGCATCAATTGGGCTTGCCTTTTAAAGGCAGCTTCACTGACGCTAAATATGTCGATATCCGAATTAATTCTGTTCAACAGCAAGATTGCTCTCCCGACCAGCATGACCATTGGCAAGTTAGTCCTGCAGGCCGGAAGATAGAACAGCCTATGCTGTCGATGGCGAAGATAACCATCGGGAATATAAAAATGAATGTTCTCCAAGATAGCTGAGTTTTCAAACCATCCGCGAATCAATCTGGAGAAATGCGTAGCAAGGTGTACATCCCTTCTGACACGTAGATGGTTCATTCCGAGCATACCCATAAGAAAGTCGGTAGGATAGAGCATGTACAGAAATCTCAGAAATTTTTTCTGAACTCTCTCCAATATGAGGGAATATTTTACTTGGTGCGGACTCCAAATTATCGACCCACTTTCAAGTCTACTCCTTACTAAGGAATTGAATAGAATTATGAGAACCCGGGTGTCTTTGAAATTCCTTGCAGTACGCAGAACAAAGCCCAGCATTCTCAATGAAGTGCTACAAGCCATCTGAATATGAGTATGAAATGTCAGCCTACTATCAAACATGATTCCAAGGTCCTTCATGGTGGAGACACGTTTTAGACTTCGGGCGTCCATCGTATACCGGTAATACCAGGTATGACACGCCCTAGTGAATGACAAAATTAAACATTTAGATATATTGAACTCAATCCGATTTCTTTTACTCCAGTCAATAATTCTATCAATATCTGACTGGAGTCGATTGCAGTTCTCTAGGGTTAGTATTTCTAAAAATAGTTTCAGGTCATCAGCAAAAAGAAGAAACCTGGAGTGCAGAATTACTTCTGAAATATCATTAATAAATATGGAAAAAAGGAGTGGGCCTAAATTAGAACCTTGGGGTACTCCTGATCGTACAAAAAATAGAATAGACTGGAATAGTCCATGAGATACAAACTGTTTCCTGTGTGCAAGATAGCTAGCAAAAAAGGTGAGTAGTCTCATGGAGAATCCTATTTCAGCCAGTTTATTTAGTAAGACGTCATGATCAACAGTATCGAAGGCCTTTGAAAAGTCGTTATACGAACAATCTACCTGATGGCCTTTATCTAAAGATTTTGATACGTAATCAGTAAATACCAATAAGTTGGTTTCTGTAGATCGACCTTTTCTAAATCCGTGCTGTTCCGAAATTAAGAACGGCTCCACTTGTGGCAGTGTGTATTTGTGAATAATCGATTCAAACAATTTAGCCGGTGCAGATAATATTGCTACGGGCCTAAAATTTTCTACAGAAGTCTTTGTACCGCTTTTATAAATCGGACAAATCTTTGAAATTTTCCAGGAATCAGGAAATACGCCGATTTCTAAGGAAAGGTTAAATAGGAAACTTAGTGGCATTTTTAAAAACTCGGCACACCCTTTAAAGAAGAATACTGAAAGAAAATCTGGACCAAGTGAATTTGTATTTTTCATTTTTCTAATGGAAGTTTCTATATCTGATTCATCAATTTGATCAATGTCGATATTCTGGGCTCCCTTTATATTCAACTTGGCCGAAATATTTGTATTAAGTAATGGAGACTCATTACTATACACGGATTGGAAGTGTGTTGCAAAGGCGTTAGCTACATCTACTCCACGAACTTCCCGATCACGATGCGTCATGGTGTCTTGAATACCACCATCTTTTCTCAGCGATTTGACGTAGTCCCAAAACATGTTGGGATCATGCTTGATATCGTGTTCAATGGAATTTACATATGATTGGAAAGCAGTGCGTATATTGCATGCCCACTTTTTTTTTTTTTTTACAGTTAATACCGCACAAGAATCTCAACTGCTCCCGTCTGGAGCCAGTGAGACTATGGCATCCCCAATTGGGGTATGTTGTGAGGCTGAAGGTAGTGTGGGAGGGGAAGGAGGTGGGGAAGAGGAAGGTTGGGAAGTACCTGGCTATTCAGATCTGGTCACTAAACACGGCTAAAGCCATTTTCAAGCAACGTTTCAATTCTGAATGGTGGTCTTACACCAGGGCGATACTGATAGTATCTTCCACTCTGGAACATGCCGCAAATATACTATATATTATTTTAAATTAATTAATTGTGAAATAACACAAATTAATCAAATAAAAATTATTTGCGCATGCCGGGTTCGAACCCGCGACCTCCGGAATGTGAGTCAAGAGTCTTAGCCACTGGACTACGGCGGTCGGCGGTCGGCGGTCGTCGCCACTGAACAAATCATAGTCACTACGACAGCCAGTAGCCTTCCATTTTTTATGGAGAGCATGTTTCACACTAATGACAGAACCACTTCGGATATCGACGACCACCTCTACTGGGAGGTTTTCTTGGGAAACAGGCATCAAAAATATTATAAACACAAGCATAAAAATGATGTACCGCCTCATTTATAGTGCTAAAATTGTAAAGTTCCTGCCAATTTAGTTGGCTCATCATATTGTAGAGTTTACAAACATCACCCTGCCCAAAATTCCATCCACGCATGGCATGCTTATCAGTTTTTGGAATTTTTGTAGTTCTAACATTGTTTTTGCATAAAAAAAAAATTCTAGTGCAGGATGATGTTTATCTTCTGATACAAGGGGAGAATCGCAATGAATAACATTTATGGTTACATTGCATAAAATTATATCTAATACTCTTGCATTTATGTTTGTAATGTTATTACATTGGGAGAGACCGAAAACGGCGCATAGAAAATTCAGGTCATTTTCAATTTCTACGGCACCTCTTGCGGAATGCAGATTAAAGTCTCCAAGAACAATTACATTCTTTCCACCAATAACATCTACATTTTGTTGTATTGTATCAAAAAATAATTTATACGTTTCAAAGTGTGATGCAGGTGGAAAATAAACTGTACATATAAAAGTTACACACGATTTGAATGTAATTTTGACCCACAGGTCCTCGTTGACAGTTTCCAGAGCAGGTAAGTGCTCTGCCTTAATAAGGCTATTCGCGTTCTTTACGGCTAATAGACAGCCTCCTCCCTGTCTACGGGCACTTCCACTGTCTCTGTCTTTTCTAAATACTTTGTAGCTGTCATCGAAGAGCTCTGGGTTGAACACACTTGAGTTTAGCCACGTCTCAGTGAGTCCAATTACATCATAATTGTTTACCAAAACATTATAATAAAATGAGGCACATTTACTCTTTAGTCCTCTAACATTTTGGTAGAAAAAATGTAAATTATCCGTAAGTCAACTGGGTTTTAAACCAGGAAGCCGCGGTGTATTAATGTTATTTCTCCATTCCTTGAGATAAGAATATTTAGGCCAGTATTCCGGTTTAAGAACTTCGTTTTTCACCCCATTTGGGATACCTACCTTAAATGAGGCGTATTCTCCCTTTGATTTTATCTTAGACACTTTAAATGAGGCGGTACTTACAATTGAACGTAGATACGACGTTAGATCGTTGATTGAGGTTTCCGGATGCAGTGGGTACAGGTGGAAAAACGAGTAAGTATCTTGTTCCTTTAGGTTACCAATTACAGTAGAGGATCGTTTTTACGACCAACAACAGTCCAGGGTTGATCACGATCCGCTGGGCGTGACGGCCCTGCCGAGGTTTGTTTGGTCGAGGACTGCGACTCCTTTGCTGGTTTCGGTGTATGGCCGTCAGAAGTTCCAGCTGAAGATGTGGATGCTTTTGGTTGCTGGACGTCCTTTTGGCTAGCCGGAATTTTTGACCCTTTCTCCTTGCCCTTTGGGTCGGTGTGAATTTGGATAGAATTGGACCCTTTAGCTTGCGAGCGGGTAATTCTGCCAGTATTGTTTACTGTGCCGGGCGCGGGGGACGCGGTAGGCCCGGGGGGCATGACGAGCGTTACGGGCAGCGCGGTATTTGCGGGCGGCTGCATATTGTATGTATCGCTAGACGGGAGCTCCTTGTTGGGCTGGGGGGGGCGCGGGGTTCGGGCGGCGAGCGCACCATCGGTCGCAGTGGGCGGCCCCTTTGCGCAATCGGCTAGTTTTATGTAATTCCGTTGACGAGGCGTTGACACTTCTTTGAGTATTGTCATCCTTATTTGGATTAAATGCACTTTTTTCGAGATGTATAACACGCCGTAAAACATCTTTTATTAGAATGGTTTGTTCGGTGATTATGTTCATTAAATCACGGAGCGTAGGTTCTGCCATTTTCAAGTAATCTTAGGTTCCGAATGACTTCAAAACAGATTTTAAGTTTGCACGGAAAAAACACGTCCGTACATCGAGCGGTACTCTCAAAAGCCGGGTTGCCGGGTCGGCTAGTACAAAATAATTGTACAGTGACTCTACAATCTTGCAGTTCATTGATGGCATCTTTATGAAAGTTATTTTTGCATCCTGACTTTTTACAGAGTTCGACACCGCTCTGCATTTAATGCAGTTTATTAAAAATGATGCTGTTACAGAATAGAACATGATTTGAGATGTATTATGTGTTCTCCATTTTACTGGATCCAAAGCGATCGGGGCAATTTCTTCTGTGGCGGTTATTCATGTTGTTTCTAACCAAATAGATATGGGCCGGTGATCTGTCCAGTCAACATCGTATTTTATCGAAATATTTCAAGTCATCTTCTGAATTGTGGCCATTCCTAGGCTGTATCTGACCAGCTTATTGTGTTATGTGCATCGCTAATATAGGTGCGAAAATGATCTGGCAGTTTTTCAACATCGACACAGTGATATTATTTATTTTCTTTGCAAAACGATAATAAATCTTTCCCAAATAATGTCGTTGATCAACATTAAAATCACACATAATAAGGCAGTTCGTACCTACATTGCTTGTCTTCAATAAGTGAATGCAGGTTTGCCAGACATCTTGAGGAATTCGGGTATGTTGTGATTGCAGAGAAGGTTGGCTTGTAAACTGTGAGAAAGCACAACAATCCATCATCTATGGTTATTTTGATTTCCGATAACCTATTGTCATTGTAGTCTTGGCCCTTATTGTGCTGCGCCACAATATGTCTGTCCCGCCGAGAGGTCGCAGTGGATGTATATGTCCAAACTTGAACATTTTTGGTATATTTTTGAACGGTAATTTATGGCAGTGTCATCCGACTATATTGTTACTCTGAGCATCCAACAGATGTCGGATCTGCCGGATCTACCCTGATGACGGACACTGCAACGCTGTCCGAAACTTTGGCTAAAGAAGGAGGTTGCGCAACACGGCATAACACCCCGAAAACCAATAACGAAAATACTTTTGGCTAAAATCTAAAAACGTATCTGATTATGTACATTGTTTAAGCTTTTGTCGGGGGTATAATTTCTTTCTTTGAAAATTCTGTACTCTATTCCTTCTGGCCAAAAATCTTTTTCTATAAATAAACTGATGTTTTGCACGAGAATTGTTACTTTGAATGTTTTTAAGAGGGTCGGTTTGAATGGTTTGATCCATTCTACATCTATATTATGTTGATTCTTGGAAGAAATAAATCATTAAAATTAACTGTTAATAAATTTATTAAATAACGAACCCTATTTAACATATTTTTTTATAACTTTTCATGACTATATATAGTACTTTTCAAATATGTATGTGTTTATTTTCCACTGTGCTGAGTTGCCAGTCAGCGGGCAAGCAGATCGAGAATCTTATAAGTGAGAGTGAGGCGAACAAACAAATTTTCTAAAAACTTTACAAGACCTGCTTATATATATTGACATTATAACCTGCTGTTATAATGTCTTAATTACCGAAATTTTCGTTTTTAATTAATTCCTTTACATGCATCTGTTATTATATAGATAATAATCTAACTATGCGTTAATCCTAAACTCACGCAACGTTTGTATTTAAATCGTATTAAAAATACCTTAAATATAAATTAAATCATATCTTTCTACATATTAAATTGCATTGTTATGAATACAGAAGATGATTGAGTTATCCATTACTTCCTTAGAATAATAATAGTAAGAATCGTTTGAATTATTAATTTACCCTCCACACAGCATCCCAAATGACAGGCCCTGAGGGAATTTATTTTCCTCAAGGCCTCCTGTGTGGAGTTAATGAAAAAAAAAATGATTCACCGTACAATAGATAGATACATAAGTTGTGTTAATATTGTATTCGAATACCTTCAATGGGCCGTATTCATAAAACTGAAGGATATCCTTGTAAGTATAAGGTAGAAGTATAAGGTTTTGAGTTGAAGAAAAAGGTACGAGTATAAGCATTTCTTTTTTTTCGTATGCACAATGATTACCTTATACTTGCAAGAATATCCTCCAAGAATAAGTAAAGGGTTGTTGTTACGTTGGTTTGTGACTGTGCCGCGGCAGGTTTCAACCTATTTTCGATGGTTTGTTTATTTCGGGTATTTCTTTCTTAACGGTGTTATTTGAGTACAGTACTTCGATCAGAGAAGATGTATTCGTCGAGCAGCGATAGTGAAAAAGATAATGCTTCAACCAACTGCAGTTCGTAGTAGATGAAATTGCAAATGCCCCTGTGATTTTGTAAAAATTCTTTGTAATCACGAACGGGTCTTGATAAACGCTGCTTGTACTCGTACAGCCTTACTAAAAAACTTTTCACGGCCGATAACCTCTGTTATCGCAATAACAAAAATAAACCATGTGTACACTAAAACACGTTTTATTACCAATAACCTTTCTTACGTGGTCACGCTGTTAAAATGCATTGAAGATCTGACAACGTTGTATATGGTTTTAATTTACTAGGAAACAATGTTGTTTTAATTCTTCTCCGCTAGGGGCGTTACTGGCGCGCCTGTGCATTAATTCTCAACGGCCGTGATGACAAAACAGCTGTGTGTTTATGGCGGGATATCGAAAATTTTGTTAGTACCTGTGAAATGTTGCGATTTTACTTAATAATTTCTATTGTAGTGACGAATTTACTTCACACAATTGATATATTTCCCATGTTATTTGTGTGGTTTGCATCAGTTTAATCAAGTTATTGTACAAACGCCGTACTTTCAAAGTTGAACTGTCAGAATATTGTTTTATAGGTTACTTAAAAGATAAAATATACATTTTAAGATCTTTATTTTAAGAGAATTTCTTAAAAGTGATAATTTTTTATAATATTAATCTCTATTACATGTGTTCGTAAACGTATCAAAGAAATTAACGTCTTTAGAGATGCAAGAAATCTGTTTCAAACGTCGGTATTATTTCTAAGTTATTTTTTTACAATAAAAAAAAACTTTGAAATTTTTTTATTATTTTTTATTGTATGCACGATGAAAAAGTGAGGTAATAGTTTCCTTCCAAATTTATTACGTAAAAGGACTGTGTTTTTGAAATTTTGATTTTTTTTTAATTTCTCTACGTTTTAGTCAAAAATGTTTTGGGAGGAATTTTTTTTCCATTTTTTTCCGAGTTTGAATCTTAAAATATGGCAGTTTTTGAAAACTAACGTGTATTTCAAATACACAAATCTAAAAGGTAATTTTATCTAGTTTTCATAAATGGTATTTGTTTTTACGACACCTTCAAAAATAAGAAATATATAGAACATTCAAAATACTTTGAAAAAGTTCCAAATTTCGTTCAGACATGATTAATAAAACAGAGATAAACTACCCCCTTAGGCCGTGTAAACCACGTGTATTTTTTTCCATGAACAATTTTTTAATGTTTTCACATCCGCGGCCGTTTGTCAATTGAATAAAATTTTCACTGGGTTTTTTAGTAAGGCTGGTAGTGTTTAATCTCTCTCAGTTCTACAACATCTGCCATCGCTACAACTGATCACTACACGTCTGAGTCTGCTACTGACCACACTCGAAATTATTGAAGGATATCCTTTTTATATAGAGTAAAAGGTAACGTTTATGAATAACCAAATACTTTTTTATGGAGGATATGCTCATACAATATGAGTATAAGGTTTTACTCGGAATATTATGAATGCGAGCTAAAGGATTTCCTTTATATTCTGCAAGTATAAGCATAACCTTTTTTTATGAATACGGCTCGTATATATTATAATTGACATGCTTTCCGCCTTGAAGCTAGCGACGCTATTCTCATTAAAAAGAAATTACAAATACCGGAGCCTTCTGTAAATGTACAGCTAAAACATTTAAACCCTTCCAATGCTGCGTAAAAACGTTCCGCGCCGTTGGTGGTTGCTTCCTTCCTTTCCCATAATTCGGGTCTCGACTCACGTTTATACCTACCTATTTATACGCAGCATGAGGGGTTCTTGGTGGCTTCTTCTACTTTTAGGTGAAATTTTTGCAAAGTTTACCCCAACAACAAACCATGAAAATAAATCAAAATAAAGTAGAAATGTACAAACAAATATTTAAGTGAATATCGATGTGGGAGTCTTCCCAATTTGGGGTATATTGCGAGGCTGAAAATATTGGGAAGATGAAATCATAATACAAAGAAAATATTCGGAAGATGAAATCATAATAAATGAAAATATTGGGAAGATGAAAATTAGTAAAAAAAAAAGTAGGAAATTATCTACCTAACCGTGTTTAGTAAATCTGGTCACTGAACAGTAATTTCAAGCAACGTCAACGAGCTACGTTCACTTGGCGGTACGGAGAGAATCTACCATTCAGGACTATAATATCACACAACGCAAAAAAATGTAGAAATCATAAGTGCTTGGTATATCAGCCAGAACTTTTATTAGATGATCTAATAAACACACACAAACAGTCCAACAAAACTCTGGACGTCAAATCTGTTTCGAATAATACCCAAAATTATAATTCATTGATATTCAGCATAAGTAGGTAGATATTAGGAAAGGGCAGGTTCAGGAATCTTAGAGGTAGTTTGATAGTAAAAAACATAACATCTCAAATTGTAGGTTCCAACTAAAAAATAATCTCAAAATTTACGGTTTCTAATACTCAATCGAAAATCTAAGCAGAAAGTCGCTAAAAAACACAATGTAGCACGTCTACCTCAAAATAAATTATATAGCTCACGATTCACATGTTTTCATTATTTCTTGTATGCTATATTAGCATAGATTACGTCATTATAATAAACATTCTAGTTCAGTCCGTTTTGCGAGGAAACCGGGAAAGGTTAAAATGTTCTTCCAAATATGTGTAATTAATAAAAAAAATATAAATAAATAAAAAATGTATTAGCGAATGTAAATCAGAAATTAGAACATGAAATCGACTGAAAAAAAAGGTTTTGATATTAGGGCAAACGTAATTTTAGATGTGTTGCTTGAAACATTGATTCAATCATTATAATTCGTAACACGTATTACGATTTATCCATCTTTAGGGTTAGGACGTTACATTTGTGGTACATAACATTGATAAATATATAGAAACTTAAACTCATTTCAACTAATACATTTTTATTTGATACACCTGAAAATAATAATAAAATAATAAATCCCGTTCAATGGCGCAGAATTTTATATATATCCAACTTTTCCTCACTTAGTACAAAAAACTTGCCTGCCCACATTAAACTCGCGTTCTATAATGATAACAATTTAGGTAAATTACTAAAAAATACTTAAGGGCGCCTTCCATTGCGAGCGGAAAAGAGTAGAGCGGAGCGGAGTGGGAGCTGAGCGAAATAGTTTTGACCTTCCATCAAAAAAGAGTCACTTAGAAGATAGGTGTTTGCCATCCACTGCCTGTGCGAGAAATGAGCGGGGCGAGCGGAGCGAGGTCAATGAAAAATGAGAAAAGTTTTGGGCTTCCATTGAAAACGAGTCAGTATCGCTTTGTTTCGAAGTGAACGGAGTGATTTTTGTGATGTCAAGTACTGATTCTAGTGAATATGATTCTGACAGCATGTATGCAATGAAAAAAATGTTACGTATGAATTAAATGTACATTTATAAAAAGAATCTCATCTCAAAAATTTAAAAACTTTAAAAAAATAATTTACTTTCTTATTTCCGCCAATATCATCTTAATAATGGTTTTCTAAGCCGAATCCTTTATGTCGACAATCTTTGCTAATCGTATCGTATAAACGAAATTGGCAAACGGCTTCAATAAACACCTCCATCTCGACAAAAACGCAGCGAGGCAATTGAATTGGCTACAGTTCTTGAGCGGAGTCCGCTAGAAACTAGTCGGCGATGGTGTGCGCGAGCGGTCTCTTTCGGACCTATTTTAACAAGTTCGGTCCGCTCCGCTTTCCTCGTTCCTGATGGAAGCACTTGTATGCAGTTAACGTGTGCGAGTCGAGCGGAGATCGTACGGAATCCGCTCCGCTCGCATTAGCGGAGCGGACTCGTTCGAAACTATTTAACTCGTTTAGTCCGCTTCGCTGGCCTCGTTCTTGATGGAAGCACTTGTATGCAGTTAACGTTTGCTAGTCGAGCGGATTTCGTAATGAGTCCGCTCCGCTCGCAGTGGAAGGCGTGCTTTAAGATAGAGATCATAAATTAAGCCACTCAGGCATTTACCAACTATGTTGCAATGATTGTCCTTCGTTCTACATAGGTAAAACAACTACCGATACTGCATGCTAGAATTTGTCATTAAAAACAGCCACGAATTTCGAAAACCGGAAACTTATCTTCTACTTTACTACTCGCTGGTCCGCTCTCTACTTGAATACTGCACCTCCATATGGACACCACTTTACGGTGTCTATAAAGACAACATTGAAAGTCAGATACGATTTTAGATTTTCACGGCCAAAAATTATTTTGTTTTTAGTTTTTGGGGTATTATGCCGTGTTACGCTACCTCCTTCTTTAGCCAACGATTCGGACAGCGTTGCAGTGTCCATCATGTGTGACATCTCTGTTGAGTGACACATCTGTCCTGATGATAAACACTGCAACGCTGTCCGAAACGTTGGCTAAAGAAGGAGGTAGCGTAACACGGCATAATACCCCAAAAACTAATAACAAAACATTGAAAGTATTCAAAAGAAATTTCTGCAATACCTCAATTACAGAATGAGCGCACCTAAACGGGGGTACATAAATATGCTCTCGAATTATAATGTCTCCACTCTAACTAACCACCGAACATTCCTTAACCTCATGACTCTATATAAAATCTGCAACAACATTATTGACTGTCCTGACCTACTGAAACTAATAAACTTCAAAATACCACCCAGAGTAACAAAGCTTAACGACTTATTCCACATTAGCCGGACGCGTACAAATGCTGGTGTCAGGGATCCAATCAGAAGAATGTGCGAATCGTTTAATCAAAATCAAAACCTCAAGGATTCCGACTTATTTTTTGATACACGCAGTACCTTTAGTAGAAAATTGAAGGCTGTTTTCCTACAAAGTAAAATAACTTAGACATTACTTGGTTTATAATTTTAACTACCTTTCTTTTTTCAAATGTATGTATGACATTATTTTTTTATCTATATTCATATATTTTTTTACATATTTTTGGTCTTACCATCAAAATTCCAAAAACAATTTATAAACTTTTATAAGGACATTGCGCACATTTTTTTCATCTCTCTATTTGTAAAATAATATTCTTATGTATATACATACGTCTTTTCCGTATTTAAAAGTAAAAATATTTGCATATGTTTTTATCTGCTGTTAAAGTTAATTCGTGAGAAATAGTTTGGATGCAGGTGAATTCTCTATTAATTGTTTTGTATATTCTTGTCAATTGACATCTGTATCTGTATTTTCTCCCTAATAAAAAAAAAAAAAATGTAAACATTAGAATCACAGAACATTTAGGATGCTTAAATAATAATAATTTTTCAGAGTTTGCTAATCACCTAATTTCCACAGATCACACTTTTAATAAGGACATAGGGGTTAAAATTCTTCACCGTAACAATAAAAGCAAAAAATTTGATAATTTAGAAGCACTAGAAATCAGAAAATCCCTAAATAATAATGCTAGTATTTTGAATAACCAAATTAATTTATCTTTCAGTCCCATTCTAAATATTTTTCCAATTAACCGCTCTGTTCTTTCCGGAAATCCCGCAATTACCCCCACCCCTTTGCTCACCTCCCACTCAAACACCTAACATTCTGTCTCATAGTTTAGTTATAATATTCTCCTGACGAAGGAAGGGTGCTTCTGAAACCGGTAGAGTGTTTTAAAATAAAAGTGGTCTTAAACAAATTTATGTGTTTTTTTATTGTATATTATGATAAATATATAAGTTACAAATGCGTCCTCTTACACTTACAACAACAAAAATCTTTCAAGGCGTTTTTCAGTGATTGAGAAAATATCGTTCTGTTTTCTCTCAGATTTTTTCTTTGTTTTTTTTTCTCAAATGCTCGGAGCTTACCTCTGCGATCGCTTTACGTGATCTCATTGCATTTAAGTGCCAGAAAAAGCAAAGAAAGCCGGAAATATGGTGATCGGCGCGGGATCAGGATGTAGGGTTGACACCCATCCCATTTCCGGCTCAACCCTCCTGCTTTAGCAGGTCTTATAACGTGAATACGATGTGTACGTCTTCTCCTTGTTCTTTGATTAAGACTTGACGTAAGAAAGAATACTTTAAAATGTTTCCACTAGAACACACTGCACTATCACTGAACGCATATTTTTGCTGTCAATTTCAAGAAACAATTTCGTAAATAATTAGTTTCCATGGGCGATTATAATCTAATGAAGGCGATTAAGAGCGCTGCCGGTCGCTGCGAACATTTATGAATAGGTATTTTAAAAAATCTCTTTTATTTCACTCTCTGACAGTAGTCAGAATCGCGCTATAGATGTGTGAGTGAATGCAGGCCTTGTGTGTGTGGGCTACGCGCTTCACCCGTGTCGAATTATTATTTCTGCCGACCACGCATGTTCCAATCTGCAAATGTGTAGAGACAAGACCGCTCGCAGGGGCGTCCTATTGTAAGCGTCCTATGAATATGCTATTATAGCTACTTATCGTTGTTGCGCGCACAAAATATCCTGTGGGTATTTTAGAATATTAGGATACATAATAAAAAAAAAACCGAAAAAAAAAATTGGGGACCCATATTTTTATTTATTTTCATTAATTGTAGAGTTATTTTTGATACCATGTTTGGGTGAAAACAAGTGGGCTTAATATACATTTTTTTATTAAAACCGACAATTTTTTCTTAAATTTTGCATTCAGGATTTTTGTGCGCACTTTTTATGCACATATGATATTTTGTGTAGCAAACGTAGGAAAGGCAACTTGACCTTTCTCATAGGACCCATATCCCTCAGGCCTCGGGCATATTTTTTCATAAGGTCGAAATATTTCCGCTTTGCAATAAAATCCAAATAAATGGAATATTTCTGATAGTATCCGAAAACTAAAAATTGTTTTTGAAAGGCGATGAAATACGCTTTTAAATTTTGAAATCCGAAATAAACCTTTGCTTTTCGAATATAAAAATTTTGAACGCACACATAATTTTTTTTAAAATGACTCATCTTACGTTTTTTCTAACTAAAATTACTGATAACGAAAAAAATAAAAACACGTACATATTTATTACACAAATGTATTGTTAACATTTCCGTCACCTCACTTTTTTATTGTTTCATGTAAAAATAATTAATAGATACAAAATTCCATAAGTTTCATAAACTTTGGTTTTATAAAGGTGTACAATTCCATTATTTTGTGGTTAACTTTTGAACTTGAATATAAAGTTTGATATTTTCTCTTTCTCTTTCGAACACCGTTTAAAACTTATTTCTCAACATAATAGTAAGGGAGACACAAGATCGATATGAGTTGTTCCCAAAGCTAACAAATAGCCGAGGGGGGGGGGGGGGGTTAAATTTGGATTTGTGACCAAAACACCCAAATAAATTGAAAATGTATTTTTTTAGCAAAAGGTAGAGAAAATATCTTGTGCTGATAAATATGTTTTATTTTATTTATTTTTGTTTCAAATTACGAAATATTGGTCTTAAAAAAATGAATTTCGTATGATTTTGGATGCAACTTAATTTTTTGGTAATTTTTTGACAGTTAAATAGAAATATTAAAAAAATATTTTTGCTTTACCTACTGAGTTAATATTGAAGAAAATATATATATTTTAATATTTAATATAGATGTATAATTGTACAGTGGAGTTATATAAATTACATATGGTGTACATACATAGGATACGGTTACATACTAAATATTGTGCACTTGGGAGAAATTCGAAAAATCTAAATAAAATAGAGGTGAATATAGATTAATAATAAATAGAAAGAATGAGAAAAACAGGTAATTATTTAGTTAATTATTCCTGATGAAGTTTGAGTTTCAGTTTATTGATGTCTTTGGTTTTTTTTATTTCAATGGGAAGGTTGTTGAAAATCTTTATTCCTAAATAGATGTAATTGTTTTGCATTAGTTTGGTATTAAATTTTGGTATTTTGATGTTATCTTCATATCTTTTTGATTTTAGTTTAAAATTTTTTGATGATATTATCTTTGTAAATTTGGGTAATTGCATTTTTCTTGAAGATATTCTCTACTCGAGGCACCGTGAAATCTGCGAAAAGCGTTTCTGTTGGATAAGTGGAGGGTTTCTTTAGGATTACTTGATTAGTTTCTGGATTACTTTGATCGGGGTTAGAATATTGTTGTATGACCCCCCCCCCCATGCAATAATTCCATATTGAATTAATGACTGGATTAGTGCATAGTATACTCTTTTTAGATTGTTAAGATTATTATTATTTTTTTATATGAGCTCCACACAGGAGGCCCTGAGGAAAATAATTTCTCTGAGGGCCTAGGTCATCTTTGAGGATGCTGTGTGTATATTATTAAAAAAACATTTCTTTGGGTAATTTTAATTTATGTGCGACAAATTTGAGTTAAAAAAATAATACGAATTCTTGCACACAAAAAGACTTTTTTTCTCATTTTAATTTTATAGTTTTATATTTTTTTTATATTTCTGTAGTATATAGGGATTTAATTTTATAATTTTATATTTTTTTATATTTCTGTAGTATATGTAGTATATTTTTTTAAATAATTACCATTAATTACAAGTAATGGTCAGAGTTGCCTCTAAAATGATTAAAAAGATGAATTTTTGAAAAATGGGATATATTTGTCAGATTATTTAGGAAACCGTGGTGAATCAAATGGTGTAAACAAAAAAAAATTTGGTCGAAAACCTCACATGGGATATTTTGTGAATGCAACGACGATATTTTCTCAAGAGTTTTGAGAATAAATATATATATATATTTTTTTTTATACGTTATTAATTTATCAAAAAAAACATTCTTGCATCTATTTATTATATACTTGATGTGGAAAATAACATAGTTACTATATTAAGCCAAATAATGTATATGCGGATATACAATTGGATATATGCATAATAATAATTATACCATAATAAAAAGTCATACAGCTTCATATGTGCTAGAGCTACAAAACTACACTACTTGGATGTTTTTGACCACAAATGTTTAAAAAACTGGCGTAAAAGTACTAATGACGTGTAAGCCCATAGAAGGGTTCTCGAGAAACACAGAAATGCATTGATTGAAATTGCACAAACGAATTGGTTATGGCGACCCAGCTTGAAATGCTGCAAATGGGTCCAATCTTTGTGGCGTCATTTTTAGTTAAATGAGAACAAATAACTTTGTAAAAACAGCTTTATGTAATCAATATTATCAACATATTTCGAAAACAGAGTATTCTCTTCGTCAGGATAAGATTAATATTAAAAGACAAACAAGTATAGGCATATGAGAATTATAGACAAAATATTAAAGGGAGAGGTGATTAATTACTTAAAAATATCACAAAATGCAATTATACATATAAAATGAAATATAAAAATTATTTTTAAGTTAAATACCCTTATAGTATAGCAAAGTCATTGGAGAAGCTGTGTAGAGGATATTTTTAATGAAAGGAAGGAGAGGAATTTCTGGGTAGGTAAAAGTATGAAATGATGGTGGAGAGAGTCCGGCTGTAGAGATCAAAAGATCTCCCACTTCCAGTTTCTCCCAATCCGGCCCGCCACGCAGTAAGTGGACAAAATCATCCGCCACCAAAACCCATGCAGACCTTACCCGTGAACCCGGGAACCCATGCTCAGTCACCAAACATAGCGGACCACTTGGGGTGACCAAGTGGCGGGGGTGTTGGTATCCAATAAATGGTTCCCGGGGCGATGGTACCTATAACGCCTCCCAAATTAAAAATTTATTATAGTACTTGACATAAACAATTTTAATTTTGCACAATTTTAGTATGAAAGCTCGGTCAGTATTGGTATACCGCGATGAGTCACTGAACAGAAAAAAAAACGAATAAAAAATATCGATTACTCGGGCAAGGACAACACTAGTCTACCGATAAAATTCGTTACATCACTACTTCGCTTTATATGTATTTGTCAACACCCTCGTTCCCCGGCCCCCCCAGGAGAACTGAGCGAAAGGGACACCTGCACGTCGGGCCGAAAATACCTAAATAAAATCTTCGAAATCGATGTTTTGTATTCCCCATTTTTCTTCTCCAAAACTGGACCGATTTTAAATTTTTTTTTCACTAACTGTATTAAAAGAAAATATTCTATGTCGGTACGTTTTGCTTTTTTTCAAAATACATTGTTTAGTTTGTATACTGAACGTTTTTTGACGGCGTTTAAATTAGGCAATTTTATTCATTTTTGGAAGGTCCTAACTTCTATAAGAAGTAAATTATCAAAAAAAGCAAAACGTACCGACACGCTAGTGGTCGATATCTATATTATGTAAAAAAAAATTTTGCTCTAGGGTCAAAATCCAGAGAGATAAACGGGGAATACGTTTGTATGGAAAAACGCAGCTAGTATTTCCTCTTAACATAAGCAATACAAGTTACGCCGTGTTTTTAGTTTAAATTGTTAAAAAAAACATCGGGCCAAGTCAGTGCATGGCGTTGGGCAGTTCTGGTTTTAGAATTTCGATAGAGGTGATAAAAATAACTAGGAATAAAGATTTACTTACTTTCGCTTTCACTTATCGAAACCAATAGGAATCTTCTACACAAGTAAGTCCTTAGCATTAATAGGAGAAAGAGATTGGAGAGAAAACAATGACGAAGTAAAATTTTAAAATGTTGTAAATAGTGTATGTTAAATGGTTTTAAGAAGAGTGCCTGTATCATACACGAGAGTGGATGAAAGAAGTATTGGAACCCCCAACATAACATGGCATGTTCAAGTGAATTAAATATTTGAGTCGTATCATGTCAAACTTAATGTATTAATGTGCGACGAAACCACAGAATTAGTGTTGGGTAGGACATAATATCTGGATGAGTTTGTATGGGTACTCAAATTTCAGAGAAAAATTCGGCCGCCTGTGCCCCCAGGTTGGTACTTTAGTATTTACTGTTTGTGTGTGTTTATTATTTTTGCAATGCTATAAAATGTATAAAATCAGACAGATATGATGAGCCTCAGGCACATCACGATCTGCCACCATTTCACGATGCGGCAGATCATGATGTGGCTAGGCGCATCATGATAGTGTTATTATAAATATTATTTTTTAATTGATAAACTAATGTTTAAGACAAGATTTTTATGCATAGCACAAAGGGTAACAATTATTATAAGTAACTAGCTGGTCCCGGCACGCGTTTCTATGCCGAATATCTATATTTAATAAAGAAATTGTTTCTCCCTGAGTGTCCTTTCCCATTCGTCCCGTTCCCCTTCCGCCTCCTCTTCTTCTCCTGCGTCCGTCACCTCCACCTTCCTTCTCCCCACTCCACTCCCCCCCTTCCCCCTTCCCCCGTCCCGCAAACCCCCCTCCCGAGTTCCCCTCCCTCTCACACGTCCCCTTCCCCTCCCCCGTTCCCCTTCCACCTTCCCCGCCTTCCCTCTTCCCTTTCCTGCTCCCTCGTCCCGCCAACCCTCCTCCCGCGTTCCATATATTCAATCCCAGTACATTCAGTTATTAAACAGCCCGCGTGCCACCTTTTACAATTTTTATACAAATTTCCATTTTTCATGTATATTAAATTTGGTACCTAACATTGGTACCTATTTAAAATATTTAAAATTCTTGATTAGATTCAAACTATTAGAGGAGTACCTTACTTTAAATAAATTTATCAACTAAGCATTTTCAAAAATAGAATCCTGATTTAATAAATAATCAAAATGTCATTCTCAAACTCGCAATCTGTCAAACGTCTGATGTTTTCTGAAATTATCCAATTTTCTGCGCAATTTTCTTATTTTTTCTCTCCGTAAGAACCATCCTCGTACTTCAAGGAATATTCTAAAAAAAGAATTAGCGAAATCGGTTCAGCTGATCTCGAGATTTGCGCTTACCAACACATTTAGCGATTCATTTTTATATTATAGATAATTATTAGCCTCAAACACTCATTAACATTGAATAAATCTCCCGAGAAAAGATACATGCCGCCGACTGGACCACTGGAAACGAACCCGCATCCATTTGATATCCAACTCAACCAACTCCAAGTCAACTGCTCTTAACCACTGAGCTATGTCGGCTTATCTCATACTCGCCAAATAATTCAATATATACTAGTGTTTCATTCAACAATTACTGCTTATTACAAAATGTGCACTTATAACAAAATATACACTTATTACAAAATGTACACTTATTACGTTTGAGGGAGCGGTCCGTATCGGTAGAGACGGGACGAGAAATAAAAGGCGTCAAGTCGAAGTAGTGAGTCGAAGTCTTTATTTGTAGCTACGTAGCAGATGGACAGATGGTGTTGACACGAGTAGTAGTGAGTGCAAATCAGAAGTGGTGTTGGCAGTGAAGTTGATGATGATGGTCGAAGATGCTGTGGTGGAGCAGACCACGGGTCTGCATGTCACCAGCATATAGCTCTGCACCGTGGTGGTGGAGAAGACCATGACGTCCAGGATGTCGCTCGACGCTTTGAGTCGCGGAGATGGACAGCGGTGAACCTTGGGAGGCGAAGTGTATCTCTGAGCTGTAGGTCCGCCGCAAACCATGTGAGCTGCGAGATAATGTTCCTCGAAGGTTGTGGCGTATCGGCACGGTGCCGGCTCTGAGTCGCCGGGGCTGGCCGTTCAGCCGATACCGCACTGGAGCGAATTCACTGATAAGATATGCACTGTATTACTGTATGTGTGTGACTTGAGACTAGACTTGAGACTGAGCTGTATGCGGCTGCGCTGGCTTTTATACTCTGCCGGCCGGGCAAGTAGTTTCGAGAACGGCGTGTGAAATTCGACCGACGCGCCTAAGGTGAGAAAGTTCGAGAACACTCGAGTTGCTGTGTTGATAAATTATTGTGGAGACGGGAACTTTCCAGTAGGTTGCCGCGCGAATTGTTACCAGGCGATAGATGTACTATCGGCCGTAGGTAGGTCCGGTAGCGGCTTGCATCTAGGTATTTATTTCTGGCGTGTTCCTTAACCAGTGGCGCTGTGATGGATTTCGCAGTGCTGGTTAAGCGACCGCTACACATTTTTGTATTTAGGTATATCTTTTATTTTGTACGACAGACGGGTAAGTCCAATTATGGTACAATTTTCGTACAACTAACAATGCATGTACATAATTTTTTTTAAACATGGTATAGTGATATTAAACACATCTATATCTGCTGGTAGGGCATTAAGCAATGTCATATCTCTTGTCATGCTGTGTTGAGCCATGACATCTGTCTGACCCTGCGGTATGCAGAATAGGGCGTGGCTATGAGTTCGACAGTATTTATCAGGAGCGAATAAGCCACAGCATGACAGGAGATATGGACAATCGATAAGGTTTTTTGGTAACTTTAATTCAAATACCACGAATCCGGCATTACGCCAATTATTACATTTTGTAATAAGTAGTAATTGTTGAATGAAACACTAGTATATATTGAATTATTTGGCGGGTATGATATAAGCCGACATATCTCAGTGAATAAGAGCAGTTCACCGGATATCAGAAGGACGCGGGTTCGAGTCCTGTCGGCGGCATGTATGTTTTCACGGGAGATTTTTTTAAAAAAGATCAGTGTTTCAGGCTAATAATTACTATTTATAATAATTATTATTTGTATTATTTAGACAATATGATTTAGGCATTGTTAGTGTTAGTGGTACAACTTGTTATGCATTCATGCGTCTCAGCCGAGACGAAGTCAATATTGATGAACGTTCTTACATCGCGTCGTAAATAATTTAATGTAACTACCTTTATATTTTAACAAACATGTCATTCAATTTGTGTTGGAGAGTTCACAATATTATTATGCACCTAACCCACACGACACAGTGGTAGTGCGATAGGTATTGAAGTGGCTGCAGTCACCTCATACAAACATAAGTATTACTGTTGTACGTCATAAAATTTTGCACCTTCATGTATCTCTCTCTTATCCGTGTTTATAATAAATTGTGGTTAAGAATTCTTCGCTTTGCTTTATTTTGCAGTATTTGCATTTATTTTGTAATGAAAAAGAACCCACAGTTATCAAATATTTTTTTTTTATTTTTTTTTTTTATTATTATTATTGTACAACAGAATAATTCCAATTACAGTACAATTTAGTTACCCTATCAGCATTTAGGCAAGTGACTCTTCAATAATATTTTTAAGACGTATAAAGAACCGTCACTTACATCCAAATGGTTTGCAATTTCATTTAACAGCACCACTCCCCTCGTCATGCTATGCTTTGCCAAGACGTCTGTTCTGCCGTTTGGTACTTTAAATAAGTCATGATGTCGACTTCGGCTGTAGTGGTGTACATGTAAATCATAGCATCCCAAGAGAAATGGGCTATCGATGAAATTGTTCCAAATTTTGAAAGACAAAATAGCAAGACTTGCTTTCCGTCTAGTTTCTAGACTCACAGAATCAGTTTCCTCAAATAAGTCAATATGGTGCATGAACCTTCGATAGGTTCCATGCTTCCGCATACAAACATACCTGAGGAATTTCTTCTGGATTTGCTCTAACATATCAATGTACTTCTGGTGCCCAAACATCGCTCGCGTACTCCAGCTTATGTTTGCAGTTAGTAGGCATCTACAAGGTGACTTAAAATACTACGCAGGTAGGTATGATTTGAGATTTTAGTAAGCAGGCGGCTAAACAGGAGCTAACGAACTGTTTTACTTGACTTCTTTTTTATATCCGGAATATCTACAGTAACACTTATCCCCGATTTACAAAAAGTGGATCCGATAGAATAATATGATTATAGCGGCCTACACACGATACTGCATGTAGTGACTGCAAAATTCCTTCCACAAAAACATATCCATTAATAATAATTAAAATCTACGAAAATATGAAATCTTACTAAAGTTAATGAAAAGTTACAAAAAAGGATGCCATCATATTATTATATGACAATAATTATTAAAGATTATGTATACGAAAAATTAGTTTTAAACGAATAGCTTTTAACTTAAAAGTAATGACAATAAGTAAAGTTTAACTTATTTTTGCACTAAATGCAATGGGCGAAGCGTTCCGCGCGTGGGTGAGGTAGCTTGGCGCCAATTCATTGCATCGCGCATGTTTAAAACTCGCGCGTAGTATGCGCGTAATACCAAGGGCAATGGAGCGGCAAAATTTTGATACGAAATTGGTAATATGTCCCCAAAAGCTCGCGCGTTCTACGCTCCTGAACGCAAAAGTACCTACGCGCGTAACGATTCGCGGTAACGATTAACAGTTCCCCCACAATGGCCAACGCTCGATATTGTCTATCTTTGAGGTAAATATGGTATTTTAAGACCTCGGTCCAGGGTTCGCCATCTTGATTATTAAACTGAAAAAAATATATATAACCAAATTACGCATGTGACGTCGTGGGTTGTAGTTTCTACCCTATCTTTAGGGCAAGTTAATAAAATGCGAATTTAAAAATTAACATAAATCTTTTCCACAAGCACATTCTAATCATTTTTAGATTAACTAATAATATATATACGACCGCCATAGTCCAGTGGCTAAGACTCTTGACTCACATTCCGGAGGTCGCGGGTTCGAACCCGGCATGCGCAAATAAATTTTATTTGATTAATTTGTGTAATTTCACAATTAATTCATTTAAAATAATATATAGTATATTTGCGGCATGTTCCAGAGTGGAAGATACTATTAGTATCGCCCTGGTGTAAGACCACCATTCAGAATTGAAACGTTGCTTGAAAACGGCTTTAGCCGTGTTTAGTGACCAGATCTGAATAGCCAGGTACTTCCCAACCTTCCTCTTCCCCACCTCCTTCCCCTCCCCACTACCTTCAGCCTCACAACATACCCCAATTGGGGATGCCATAGTCTCACTGGCTCCAGACGGGAGCAGTTGAGATTCTTGTGCGGTATTCACTGTAAAAAAAAAAAAAAAAAAAATTTCACTATTGAGCGAACTAGCGCTGTCTCGTTCTAGCGGCCCTTTAACAAACGAGACAGCGCTAGTTGGCTCAACTCCACGCTCTCTGCAGTCACTGCCGCAGTCACTACATGCAGTGTCGTGTGTAGGCCGCTTAATACATAATTTTTATCCTAAAGTATATATTTTTCGGAAGGAATATTTCCTGGTTAAAATAGTTTCAGATATTTATGGCAACCCTTTCCCTAAGACAGGATTGTCTACAATCATGTTTTAAGGAAATCTCCGTTGTGGAACAAAGCAATACGTGAGAATTGTAAGAATCGTGGATAGGTAGGTACCTACTATCCTCATGTGAAATTATTTTAGCTATTATCGATTTCTTTAAGGCTGGTTGGGAATGCAAATACAAAATAAGTTAGATAGTATTAGTTAATCAGCAAATGATTAGAATGTGCTTGTGAAAAATATTTATGTTAATTTTTAAATTCGCATTTTATTAACTTGCCCTAAAGATAGGGTAGAAACTACAACCCACGACGTCACATGCGTAATTTTTTTATAGATATTTCTTTCAGTTTAATTATCAAGATGGCGAACCCTGGACCGAGGTCTTTAAATACCATATTTACCTCAAAGATAGACAATATCGAGCGTTGGCTATTGTGGGGGAACTGTTAATCGTTACCGCGAATCGTTACGCGCGTAGGTACTTTTGCGTCCAAAAGGAGCGTAGAACGCGCGAGCTTTTGGGGACATATTACCAATTCCGTATCAAAATTTTGCCGCTCCATTGCCCTTGGTATTACGCGCATACTACGCGCGAGTTTTAAACATGCGCGATGCTTTTGGACGCAATAAATTGGCAACAAGCTACCTCGCCCACGCGCGGAACGCTTCGCCTATTGCATTTAATGCAAAAATAAGTTAAACTTTACCTATTGTCATTACTTTTAAGTTAAAAGCTATTCGTTTAAAACTAATTTTTCGGATACATAATCTTTAATAATTATTGTAATATAATAATATGATGGCATCCTTTTTTGTAACTTTTCATTAACTTTAGTAAGATTTTATATTTTCGTAGATTTTAATTATTATTAATTGTTTTAATTATTATTAATGGATATGTTTTGTGGAAGGAATTTTGCCGTCTTAAGTTCAATATTGAAGATATAACTGTTTTTATTTAATTTTGCATTATATCCCTGATTTGTTGTTTTGATAATTATTTTTTTTAATAAAAACTTACATATAGTCTGTAGCGGCTACTTAACCCGCTCGGTGAAATTTACCGCAGCGCCACTGACCTCCACAGAATTAGCTGGAAGCACATACCTACAGCGATACATCTACCTACATACAGCATAGTAATAATGGCCGCCTTAATGATAATCCGCCACCTACGCGAAAGAGCTAGAACGTACGGCTGTATCGTTCAAGTGCCCGCAGAAGGTTCGGGTGATATCTCGCCTTTACGTGAATTCACCCGACGTTACCTACCGTCATCGAAATTACTTGCCACGGGTATATAAGCCGCGCTCGCTGGCTCGGAGTCAGTCAGTCAGAACCTCAGTATTCATTCATCGATAAAGGAACACAGAACGAGCAGTGTCGCGACTAAGTACCTGCCCGCGCGGGGCACGGGCCTCGCGCTGTCAACAGTGAACATCAATTTATCCAGCGTGACACAGGAACATTCCAGCACCTTCGAGGAACCTCTCCGACTACCATCTCGACATGAGATGTCAACCAGCACCCTGCAACGAGCAGCTACCACAACCACAACCGGCAACGCGCCATCATCCAACATCCTGCAACGGGCAGCAACAACAACTGGCAACGCGCCAGCATCCTCATCCTGCAACGAGCAGCAACAACAATCGGCAACGCGCCAGCATCCTCATCGCCTCTCAAGGTTCCTTCCTGCGTCACGTGTGTGCTCCGACCCACTGGACACACAGCCGCCATATCCCGTCAACACGACGTCGATCGACCGCCTGGACCAAGGTCTCGTCTACACCGCCATGGTGTAGGGTAACACGCCGGCTTCCTGAAGACCTGTGATCTTCACCGCCGTAATGTCCTGACCTTCATCTTCACTCACCACGCAGCAGCATCACTCCACTCCGCTCCCGCTCCGCATCGACCTCCGCTACGTAGCCACAATAAAGACTGACTCACACATCGACTGCACGCCTTTCATTTATCTCCCGTCTCTACCGATACGGACCGCTCCCTCAAGTCTATAATGTAGTTTTAAAAAGTGCAGGTCCCCAGAACGACGTCACTTGCGTAATTTTTGTTCACAACGTAGCTTAACGTTTTTTAAAAACATTTAAATTGTATTTATTTGTGTGCGCTGGGTTATGAATCCGTGAAAATAGATTTAGAGCCGAGAATCTTAACCGCCCGGCCAAAAAGTTGTTAAAACGCATTGATTTGGAGAAATTCAATTGGATACTATTTTAGTATGAGGGCAGGACTGACCATCAGCTAACCAACGGAGCTTGGCGCGAGTAAAATTATGGCGCTCCATGTCAAAACCAGGTGATGCTCTGGTAACATATTATAAATTAAAGTCCTCCGCCGCGTCTGTCTGTCTGTGCGCGATAAACTCAAAAACTACTGAACGAATTTTCATGCGGTTTTCACTAATAGATAGAGTGATTCTAGAGAAAGGTCTAGGTATATAATTTGTCAAGGTTTTGTGTAAATTGCTTATATATAAAGGGGAATGTTTGTATGTGGCGGACGAGCGGGCTGCGTAGATTTGATTTGTATGCAAATTGACAGATGGTGGTGTGAGTTAATAATACTTGGTTATAAAGGTTGGGTAACCATCCAGTAGATGGCGTTGTGTTTCGTTAGTCACAGGAACGCATTGCCGGGTCAGCTAGTCAATAATATTTGCAGGATTTATAAGTTTGTGTAGCGACGTTTTATGAAAAATAACCTCAAGAACGACTTTTATGTGTTAGATATTGTCAGTGCCTGCTCCAATTGCGCTCGCACAGAACCGGCCCTGTACGCAGGCTCATGTTCTGAATACAAAGCAATAATATTACTTATTACATCTTAACAATTGTATACAGGTAATGATAGCAATTCAATAACCAAGGTATTCAATGTACTGAATGTATCAAGATAGGGAATGTCTTAATTAATGGCTACCTGATTTTAATTAAGCGATTAGATTTTCAACCGGCGCGGCCTATTTCCTCTTAAATGCCTTCGGGATAAGGGATTTGTTACTTCCACAGAGGATTATGTTATCGAAGTGGATGCAGGTCAGCGATGGATATTGTACTTCAAAAGTGTTTTTTTTTTATTGAAGTAAAACTTCTTTACGCACGCTTAACTTGGGGAGTAAGCTGGTGAATGCATGACGAGAGCGTTACGAAAAGTGTGATCGGGCGAGGCGAACGGTAGGGCCTTTACGCACACTTGACTTGGGAAGTAAGCTGGTGAATGCGTGACGAGAGCGTTATGAAAAGTGTGATCGGGCGAGACGAACGGAAGGTGAGAGGGAGATATAAGTTAGTAAAGTTTTACTTCAGCCGTGTGGCCTTAAGCACACTCGTTTTTTTTATATTTTATTTGTGTATTAAACACAAAAGTACGGATTATGTAGGTACCTAATTATTAAAATTATTCCAAATTCGTTGCAAAAGTACCATTGATACTGTGAGTATGCAATGCTAAAAACCTTGCAAACTAATTTTAGATTTCAAAGGATACGTCGAATTTGATATCTACCGTACCTACTACCTACCGCAACTAGCAGTGTTGCCAACTCGATTATTAAAATAAAGCCAGACAACACCCGAGCTAAAAGGAACTAAAATCTTGAATAGCCGAAGTTGACCAATAATTAGCAAATTCGCCATCTTGGGTGGGGGTGGGGGGTGGGGGGTCGCTCTTTCCAGGTGCGAATTCGGCTACCGATTTGTACGACTCGCGGGACAAGATATCATGTTTTTTATACGTGATTATAAATATATATTTATTTATATGTTGTTATTAATTTTAATGTGCATGCCGCACAAGAGTCCCGACTGCCACCGTCTGGAGCCAGTGAGACTATGGATCCACAATTGGGGTATGTTGTGAGGCTGAAGGTTGTGAGGACGGAAAAGAGATGGGAAAGAGAAAGGTGGGAAAGCACCTAGCTATTTGATCTATTTGACAAACATGGCTAAACTGAAACTGAAAGCATCTATATGTCAAATAGCTTCAAAGAATGGAATGGCCTGGAATCAGTAGGACAGTGACATCTCCATTCTGGGTATTTTGTGAGGAAGTAGTGAAGAGGAACATAAGACGGGTAAGAGGAAGGTTGGGAGGTACCTAGCTATTCATATCTGATCATCAAACACGGCGAATTCCATTTTGCTAAGTCTTGTAACTGACGACATCTACTACTCTGAACTGTTGTTCTGGAACAGAAGTTACCTCATCATTTGACATATTTTAGTAATAAAAACCTCAAAGGCGGCGGTTCGCGCCGCGACCGCGACCGGAGACCGAGACGGGAGACAGAGGCAGGCGACAGCGACAAGTGTCTCGGTCTCTTCGGCACTACTGTGGGTAGAGACCGAGACGGCGAGACCGCGACCGCCTTCACCTTCAGTATAGCGCAGTCTGTCGATGAGGTCGGTATTGTTGTACTGTTATTAATTTACACTAATGGAAACCCAAGTAGAGTTACTAATGGAGGAAGAAGAAGACGATGATTTGTACATATTTTAGGCGATTTTTAGTTTACCTATCACCTATTGTTTGACAATAATATGTTCAGGACTTATTTTAGAATGAATAAAACATAGTTACAAAAAGACAATGTCTACAAAAGGAAGAATATCATTGAAAATAAATTTAATTTAAAAATTAATAATTTATTATTTTTTTTAATTTGTTAATTTAATTAATTAATTTTTTTCGGAATCTAATTGTGCATTGTATATGCTGTCTGATCAGTTCAATCAGCTTCTCACAGTATTAGTCAGAAAAAGCGGTCATTTTTTACAACAACCACACATACTTATCAAGCGCGACGCGAGACACTACTTGTCCAGGGCAGCGACCGTCTCGCTGTCTCCCGTCTCCCGTCTCTGTCTGCTGTCTCGGTCGCGCGCACCAACTGGCCCCCATACAAAGCTAAAGGACAAGTACCCGTTGAGGTCGCCTGCCTCTGTCTCCCGTCTCGGTCTCCGGTCTCGGTCGCGGCGCGCAACCGCCGCCTTAGTAAGAAATGCAAGACACGTTTATTATATTATAACGTGCATTATTTTTATTATATTACTTGACAAAAAGTTAAAGCAGTCACTAAAAAGAAATCAAATTCGAACATACTGGCGTACAATACCCCTTGAATACGAGCGAACACAGCGAACACATCAATAAACAAATATAATATTCACATATTGTGTTGTTCCCAGAACTTGTTTATACTCAGCAGAGTTACCGCATATTTTCTGATACTCTTGTATCGAATGTTAAAAACGTTGAATGAACGGTTTTATTTTTAGAAATTCAACATTATTGCTGTAACACTAAACGCGGTTGGTGTTTATATAAAACTAGCTTTTTCCCGCGGCTTCGCTCGCATGGTGTAAGGGGGGTTCCCACTCCCCCCCCCCCATCCCCCCCCTCCCCCATCTCTCCCTCCCTCCCGCTTTCCATATATTCAATCCCAGTACATTCAGTTTTTAAACAGCCCGCGTGCCATCTTTTACAATTTTTATTCAATATTAAATTTGGTACCTAACATAGGTACCTATTTAAAATATCTAAAATTCTTGATTCGATTAAAACTATTAGGGGAGTACCTACTTTAAATAAATTTATCAACTGAGAGATTTTCAAAAATAGAATCCTGATTTAACATTTTGCAAAATGTTATTCTCAAACACGCGAACTGTCAAACGTGCGATAGTCGTTTGGTTTTCTGAAATTATCCAATTTTCTGCGCAATTTTCTTAGTTTTTCTCTCCGTAAGAACCATCCTCGTACTTCAAGGAATATTCTAAAAAAGAATTAGCGTAATCGGTTCAGCTGCTCTCGAGATTTGCGCTTAGCAACACATTTAGCGATTCATTTTTATATATAAGAAGATGTGCAAAGAAGCGAAGCTAGCAGTCAACAATGATATGCTAATACGGACTCTGATGTATGGCATTGAGGAACCGGCAGAGGAAGGATGAAGGTAAACTGAATGCCGTAGAAATGAGATCTCTGAAGCGTGTGTATGGTAAAATCATGTACTCGTATGACCTAATTAAAAAAGTGGAGATTCAGATAGAACGCAATGCTGACATAAGCATAAAGAGTGAGATTAAGAAAAGGATGCCTACACAAGAAAGACGTGTAAGGAGAATAAAGACGCGAATTTAATTGATAGAAGGAGTCGGGCCATGTCAAGAGTCAAAAAACAAAAAGATATTTATGAGACGATGTATGAATGTGGATAAAACTAGGAGTTTGTACCGAGACCAAGTTGTTCAGCGGCATCTTAGCCCACTAGTTAGTTTCACAAACTGAACAGCTCTCCTTAATTACTTTACCCGGTGTAACCGCCCCTAATTGTTCTGGAAATCTTACCGTAACAGCGTCTTGTTGTGAGATTACCCCGGCCTAATGTATTTACCGCCCTTGAAATTAAAATGCTTTTACTTACAGATAAAATCTAATTGCGAACATTCCAAAAATAACTCCGAATATTTCTTTATTTATTTAATAACTACCTAGCTGACCCGGTGAACTTCATCCGCCTCAAAATCAATAACTGTTGTTTTAACCTGTTAGCTGAATTAAATTCATTTTTTTTTATTAAGTTAAAAATTACATAATGAAGCAATTATCGATGCGCAACTGTCCAGTACCAGAGATGGCGTGGTGTACGGATTAATTTTTTTTGTGATTTTCTTACTTTTCCATTTACTTACGGGAATTGCGGTTTCATTTTCTTTATACGTGTGGGGGAGATTTATTATAATTATTGTATTTTTCCTTTGGAGGGGTGCAGACATACGTTCACCGTTTGTCTCATTTTCGACTATTGACATTTAGTGTGTACGAAAGATGGGCAGCATTAGGTATATGTATAAGAACAAAAGCAAAACAATCAGCGAATTGACATTTGACGTTTTTGAATTTTTGGAATTCACTCACTATTCAATATTATATTTATCACAATATTCCTGCAGCTCTTTCAAAAGATGAAAATCCGTTTAATACAAAATGTACGAGGAAAAGAATGTTCTTCATAATTTTTCGTGAATTTTTCCGATGTGTTAATAGCTATTCTGCTGCTGCGGAGACCAATCCAACAAACCAAAGATCATAAAAATCGGTCCAGCCGTTCTTGATTTATAAATAGTGTCATAAACCCGACTTTGTTTTATGTAGTAGGATTGCCTATGTTGACGCATCCATATTGTATCTCCCTCTACCCGAGTTCCCTCATTCCTCCACCCGGTTCCGCGACTTTTCTTCAACTAACATCACTAGTTTCTTCGATTATAAATATATTTTGTACCAATATGTAATTTATATAACACCACTGTGTTAAATAAATCTAAATACTTATAACTTAAATCTAAATCTTATATATTATACTCACCTGGCGGGGGGGGGGGGCGGTTTTAAAGGCCAAAACATCTCAGCTAAGAATCTATTAGGTCCTTACGTATGAAATTGGCGTTTTGTATGTGAGGAACATAAAGTCGATTTTTTTTTAATATAATATATTTATTTAATCAAAGTATGTACCATTGCTATCTATGCACTTTTGCCATCTCATAGGTAGTTCATCGATCCCTTTACTAAAAAAGCATTCGGACGGGAATCAATAAAATCTTTGAAGGCGGTTTGGACTGCCCCATCGGAGTTGAATTTTTTCCATTGCAAGAAGTTATCCAAATTTCGAAAAAAAATGATAATCTGTTGGGACAAGGTCCGGAGAGTACGGTGGATGTCTTAGACATTCCAATTGAAGCTCCTCTAATTTAGTAGCCGTCTGTTGTGCAGTGTGTGGTCTAGCGGTCAACGCGCGTTTGTTGATTTGCTTCACTCAATTCGTGAGGTACCCACCTTTCAAACTTTTTCACCTTTCCAATTTGCTTCAAGTGGATTAAATCAGTTTTATCACTAACACCGCAGCCTACAACTAACTCGGACGTGGTTTGCGATGGATCCGCTTCCACAATAGCCTTCAATTCTTCATTATCAACTTTGGTCTCCGGCCGTCCACAGGGCTTGCTCTGCAGGTCGAAATTTCCAGAACGAAAACGTTGAAACCAAAAACGCACTGTGTTTTCTTTTGCGGCACCGTCGCCATACACATCTTTAACCACGGTGGAACTCGTACTCGTAAATAACGCGATATTTCAAGTTTTCCATTTTATTTTTTTATTTTTTTTTTATTTTATTTTAAATACATAAACGGCTATACTGCCTTTTATAAATAAACATATAATAGAGTACAAAAGTAAGAAAAATAATATCATTACATAATAGTAGTTTTAAACTTAAAAATAACATACAATTATTTTGTGTATCACAACATCAATACCACAATTACACAACATCAATATCACAACATCAATACCACATCAATACCACAATTACCACATCAATACCACAATTACCCTTTTTAGCTTCTATCTATTTCACTCTTTTCTTTTAGACTTTTTAACTTTAATATATATATGTAACTTTACAAATTAATATTGTAATTTAATTTATATTTCGATTATGCTTAAGTCCCTACTAATGCTGATTAATTTCAATCCCGTTATTTTTGTTTGTAAGTACAAAAAAAAACTGTTCTCCATAATGGTATTCTATATTATTTGTAAAACATTTATGTAGGTACTACACATATAATAATTATTTTATTCATATATGTACTTAAACTTTTATATGCCATATAGTTAATGTAATAATACTTATAACAATGTATGTAAAAGCCCAATGGGCGTTTAAATAAATAAATAAATAAATAATTACCGCCATTGTAACTAGTTCATAATATTTTTGCTCTGCTTTAAAGTGATTACTAAGTGACAAAAACACTAATATCGGAACGTTAACGGTAGTGATTGCTATTTGTGACAACATAGTCTAAAATCTATAAACTTCATATAAGCGATTTACCGTACCTACTGAGTGTAATCAGTAAAAACAAAAAAACGCAATTTAACATTACTAAGGCGTAACGCAGGTAGCTCATAAATTTATTTTCAAAATGCACTGCAACATTTGCCCGGAGCCAGTAATAACAGAGGAGTCAATTTTTGTGTGCTCGGCGTGCAAAGGCACATTTCATCTAGCCTGTGGGGGAATTACTGAGAACAGTTTCCGTAGACTCACTCAGGAACGGCGTTCCCTACTGAAATGTAAACAGTGCAAAAACTCGAAGACAACTACTGTGACGAGCGCTTCGAGCGTAGTTGATACAGTCAGCGGTAACGAACCTTTGGAGCCAGGTAAAAAAAATACCAATAAAGGACAGTCGACCACAGCTCAGGCCCAGACAAACCTAGAAGATCTGCAAGGGTTAGTCTTGGATAAGACGTCTAATCTCGAAAGAAAACAAAATGATATCTTGGAACAAAACAATAAAATTCTAGAAAGCATTCAATTCATGAGTGCACAATACGAGGACTTCCTAGGAAGGATCCGTGAAATTGAATCAAAGAATGAGGAGCTTACAAAAAAGAACATCGATTTGGAAGCCAGGATTAATGTTCTGGAAAACTGTCTAGAATTCCAGGAGCGGGCTCTGAAGGCCAACAACTTAGAAATCAGAGGCATACCAGAAAATAAAGGAGAAATACTACAAGACGTCATTTTTAATATATGCCAAAAAACTAAGTCGAATATCCAAATCAAGGACATAGACGCTATTCATCGCGCAGCAAAAAAAAAAATAATATTCACCCGAGAGAAATTATAATCAAACTAAAATCGAACATAGCCAAAGAACAGCTGTTAGCGGATGTGAAATCATACAACAAAAACAACCCGAATTTGGAAGACAAATTGAATACTTCGAACATTGGAATTGCGGGACCGAGTACCAGGATCTACGTCTCCGAACAGTTGACATTTCGAGGCAAGCAACTATTTTGGAAGGCAAGACAAGAAGCGAAAACGCGAGGTTACCGTTTCACGTGGTCGAAGGCGGGGCAGATATATGTCAGACGGGACACGGGGTCCAATGCAATATGTATATCTGATGAAAGCAAGCTCGCAACTATGTGATGCAACTGAAAGAATCGTACTACCGAGGTATGTACCGTCTCGCTCGTTTCCAGGTATATGCAATAAATCATTAACTCGGCGAGATAGCGAATTTACCAATCTTCATTATATTATTAACCAGAATTTACATAGTTTAAAGTTAATTAAATATTTCATTGCACAAAGAAGGTACGAGCACCCGCCTCGCTCATTTTCACTTGTTATATTTTTACCATACATATATAATAATTTGTTATCACGATGTTTCATCGACTTTAAACATTTTGCATTATATTACCAAATCACTAAATTATTTCCATACACACCTATCCATGCAACCACACTGGGAATAGTTTTTAAATTTAATAATATATTACTGGAACACTTTTCTCTATGCCACATACAACCAACATTTAATTATGTTTGATTTACCTTGTGATATTGATAACCATCCAGGTATATACTGTAACTTGAATATAATTGATGATCTGAATAATATAAAAAACTATAATTGGGGCTCTTACAGTCTAAAAATTATACACCAGAACATTAGAAGCATTTCAAAACTTGACGATTTCCTCATTTTTCTAGACCAATTTAATTGCGCATTCGATGTCATAATATTAACGGAATGCTGGATAAATAAAGAGTACACCTCTAAAATGATTCAAAATTACTCGGAACATCACACAAATATAAATTTAAATAAATCCAGTGGAATTGTAATTTACATCAGAAACGGTGTACAAGCACAAGTCGATGAAATTTTACTACCACAAGCAAACTGTATGAAAATCGTATTGAACAATAACTTATGTATTTTTGCAATCTATAGATCACCCTCATTCCAAAATATTGACACTTTTTTGAATTCTTTACAATCAATCATCAACAGTTCAAAACAATTAGAACGGCAAATTATTTTAGGAGATTTAAATATTAATACGATTCCTGAGTACCACCGTCAATCCGAAGATTATCTATGTCTGCTTACGGAAAATGGGTTCATACAGACAATTAACAGCCCTACCCGAGAACAGGGCACAAGTAAATCTTGTCTAGACCACATTAACATCAAAAAAATTAAACACATCGAATCATTTGTTATCCACACCACAATTTCTGACCACTACACTACAGCTCTCTGCCTTAAAAATAAACCTCCCACTACTGCTAAAATTAAATACATACCTCGAATAAACTACTTCAACCTACTTGAGGACTTAAATTCAGAAAAATGGGAAAACGTTCTAGACCAAAGGGATACTGATTTAGCAATGACGAAATTCTTCACCAAATTACACGATTACATATCTAAACACACTAGTAACAAAATTATATCTAACAAACAATTAAAACTAACGCCATGGATCACCCCTGGTCTTGTTAAATCAATACACAGGAGGAATCAACTACACAAAAAGGCGAATAGGAACCCAGAGAATATCATACTACAAACTCGATATAAAAAATATAGGAACTTGTGTAAAAATTTAATTACATCAACTAAAGAAAACTACTTTAAAAAAATTATTTACGAAACCAACTATACATCAAAAACGCTATGGGAAGCATTTCGTAATATAACTAAAACTAAAATCAATAAATCATCTGAAATTAAATCAATGAACATTGATAACACTATCACGTCAGATCCAATAAAGATGGTAAACTTTGCAAATAACTATTTCGCGTCAGTGGGAACCACACTGTCAAAAAAAATTCTTGATAAATATAACACAACTGTAACTGATCTTGCTAAGATAACATGCTGTAATCTCAGTCATAAAATAGATAACATTCGAACTACATCACAAGAAGTTATGAAAATAATTGACGAGCTTAAGTCATCCAATGCGTGTGGCCCAGATAGGATCTCTTCAAATCTGTTAAAAAATATAAAATCCGCCATAGCATCACCGATATCGTTCATTTGTAATCTAAGCTTTAACTCTGGAAAATTCCCCAATCATTTAAAACAATCAATTTTTATTTTACTTCACAAAAATGGAGATAAATCACAGATTAACAACTACCGACCAGTTTCTTTGATCAACTCTGTGTCTAAAATTATTGAGAAGATTGTTAAGAATCGGCTCAGCCTGTACCTAGAAAACAACAACATCCTTTCCAATAGCCAATACGGTTTCCAACCAGGTTTAGGCACTGAAAATGCCATTGCTAAATAGACAAAAATTATCTCTAATAACATAGATAGAGGTACAAAATGCATTGCGCTCTTCCTGGATCTAGCAAAAGCATTCGACACTATCTCTCACAAAATTCTGAAGAATAAACGCGCATCGGTATACAAGGGCAGCTCTTCAATTGGTTGTGTAGCTATTTAGATAACAGGAGCCAGAGAGTGCTCATCAACGACACTATAAGCGATTCAGCTAATATTAAATTCGGTGTACCCCAAGGAAGTACTTTAGGACCACTTCTATTCAATATATATATAAATGATCTATGTAACAGTTCCCTTGCCGACCACATTATCACCTTTGCTGATGATTTAGTCTTACTATTTGAAGACAAAAGCTGGAATGTTGTTCACAGTAAAGCAGAAGTAGGGTTAAACAAGGTCAAACAATGGTTAGACAATAATCTCCTAACACTTAACCTAGATAAAACCAAATACATCCGTTTCAGAGCAACACAAGCAGGAGAACCAAAAGAAATACACAACATCATTATTCACCGTTGTATTGACCGGACCACATGTAAATGCTTAAACTTAGAATGTGTCGATAGTATAAAATATCTAGGAATTATCATAGATAAGTCTCTGAGATGGGACGAACATATTGTCTCGACTTCCACAAAGATTAGAAAGCTTACTCATCTATTCATGTCTGTTAGAAATATTCTTTTCGTAAAAGATCTGAAACAAATGTACCATGCCTTGTGTAACTCACTGCTAGAATATGCATCCTTGGGATGGGGCGGCTGTTCCAAAACAATAATTGATCCCCTAGCAAAAGCACAAAAATCACTTCTAAGGGTCATCCTTAAGAAACCATTTAGGTATCCCAGTGAGCTATTATTTAAAGAGATATGAGTTCTTGATGTACGGCAACTATACATAAGAAAAATTATTTTACATACACAAAAACACCGACATCACTATCCATCCATCGATCATCTCCACAACACCCGTCATGCAGGGAGGAATCCAGTAATTCCGCCTACTACAAACACATCACATGCCCAAAGACAATACTCCTACTTAGGGCCTAAATTATTCAACTTCATACCCGATGCTTGGAAACTGAAAAGTACAAGCATTTTACGGAAATTGGTTAGCAATTGGCTTCTGGATATGGGGAGAGTCGAGAGCGAACATATGCTAACACAATCTCACATACCTAATATGTACTAAAAAGTTTATATTAATGCATAAAAATAAAACTTTTACTCTGTTTTTTGATCCGTGTAAAATAAGGACTGGTCTTCTTGTAAAATAACGACTATACATTTCTAAAAATAAGTTTTGAAAATTTCTATATAAATACATTGGAAATTCATATTCATATAGTCGGGTTTATAAATGGGTAATTTCTTTTACTTAGGAAAATCTAAAAATAATAGTACATTTATTAAAATTAAATGGTCATAAATGCATTGATGATTCATATGTCAAATATTGGTGTATAAATGTGTAAATTCTAATTATGCAACTGCAAATGTTCTCCAAAATAACCCAGAAAAAATATCATAATTGTGATCTCCCGAAAGAAACCATTCACTTATTCGGAATACAATTATTAATGGTATTAAATGTAATGCCTTTGTAATTTCATTGAAAAAAATTGGTTAACTTTTTTACCTAAAATATTGAATTCGAAATTGGATAGGTACGATGGTTTCGAACTCCTGCAACTCCATAGAGAGGTACAGGAAGTCGGTACCATCGATACATCGCATCGGCTTGGCACAGCGAAACATACTTATAGGTGTAAAGTCCCAACACAGAAAGGTGAATACCATTATCATTCACACACCTTTTGAAACCCGAAAATATTGCTACGTGCCAGGTTCTATGAAAACAGACCGACACCAATAACTTTACACAGCGCTTCTGAACCACTTTGTCAAAAGAATCAAATCTGTAACTCTGCTGAAATTCAGAACAGTGCGGCATTTGTAAAGACACGGTTAATGTTGCAATTTTGCAAACCTTGGATCTTACTTTTAAATTTGTTGGTTGGATTTTTATATTATATACGTATTTTTTTTAATCGTTACATATTGATATTATATATCCCACTGTACTAAATTTTTGTTGCCTATATTTTTATTTAATTTATATACTTTTTATTCACATCGTAACTTTATCTCAACTATTTGTTTTCTCATTTTAAAGATGGAGGTACTGCCTTTATTATTTATTATTTATGAAAAAGCCCCCTGGGCGTTAAATAAAAGAAATAAATAAACAACTAAATAAATTAATGTTCTCCAAAACGAGCTTGAAAAATCATTTTTCATATATTTGGATTATAATTGTGTAATTTCTACTATTTAAGAAATTCTAAAAATTATAGTACTTTATTAAAATTAAATAGTTATAAATACATTGTGAATTCATATGTCAAATATTGGTTTATAAATGTGTAAATTCTGATTATGCAACTGTAAATGTTCTCTAAAATAGCCTGGAAAGAATCTCCTACTTGTGATCTCACTAAAGAAAACACTCATAGAACATAAATGCATTCACTCTGAATGCATTTATTTATGTTCTCCAAATTGACCTTGAAAAAAATCACATCTTTGCGATTCTTTTAAAGACATAAAGAAACCATCCCTTAATTATATACAATTCTTAGTGTTCTCAAAAGTTGTCTCGACAGAAGCAAATTCCCGTGATATTTTGAACGTAACTATTTCTTTGTTAAGAATATTATGAACTAAATATACAATTTGGCTGTCCTGAAACGGGTATTCTGCCCAGTTGGACAGACAAATGATCACATTGTAATGTATTGTAATATATATGCATATGTAAATAAATAAATAAATAAACAACAAAAAATAACAAAAAAAAGAACAATGAGAAATATCATCATTTCATTTCAACATGTCCATATTGCGTTTATAAAGTTACATTATGGAAAAATAATTTTTGAGTGCATGTTTATATAGCGCTAATTTTAAGAAATAAATGTCGCCGATGTTAGCATATTCATTTCCCAAAATGTGTAATCGACTGATTGGTGAGTAATAATGTGATAATGTACGTGATAATGTAATGTGATATTTTGTAATCTAAGTGACGCAAAGAAAAAAACAATTAAGGAAAAAACAAATCAATTGTAATTTTCGATACACAAATACATGAGTAAATAGCTGTATAAATTTGAATTTAGAATTCCTAACCAAAGAGAAGATATTTGAGATCAAAGTTGCAAGTACGGCCAAACGCCAATTTCATATGTAAGGACCTAATATATACATATTATAACTAGCAGACCCGGACACCCGTTGCTGTGGCTAACGAAAAACAACGCCACACCATTACCCAACCTTTACAACCAACCATCTGTTTAATCAAATCCACCGCCCGCATTCCAGCCCGCTGCCCGCTATCCAGCCCGCTTCCTTTATTTATATATTTCAACCAATTTACACAAAACCTGAACAAATTATCTTTCGTCCCTCTTTCGATCCTGGTATGCCACATTTTTCATTCCAAACATGCTCACTGTATCTATATCAAAATTAATTTCATTATTAATAATATTTAAATTTCTATTGACATTTTTTCTAATTTCTGCTTTTTAAAAAGATGTTTCCTAGATTTTAAATGAATTAATTGTGAAATAACACGTATTTTCGTTTTCTTGTAAAGTAAAATCACCAAATGGACTTATTGACTTATTTCCACCTTCCCTCTCCCTGACGCTCTAAGACACCCTAGCTGCAATACTGATTTCAAGACAAGATATAAACTGTTTTGCAGATAGTCAGAAGGAACCAAGGTGGGGTGGACTCTTCCCTTGTGGGGTTATTAAAAGACTTGTAAAAAAATAACTCAATTTTTTTTGTTGATTTTTTTCCCATTTAAAACGTTTTGCAGCTATGTCTGCTTCCTGCATATATACGAATATATTTTTGAGAATTATATCCGCTGAATGTACACAAAAAATAAAACTAATATATAAGTTTTAAATCAAATTCTAGACGTATCGAATCTTTTCAACAAAAAGTATAAGTTAGAATTATGATACCTAAAAACCTTCATCATGAATCATTCTATCTATTGGTGAAAACCGCTTGAAAATCCGTTGCGTTGTTTAAAAGATCTAAGCGGACAGACAGCGGGAGCGACTTCATTTTATACTATGTAAAGAAGAAGATAACAATCTTGGTGTATGCAGTCGTGGCTTCTCCGAAATAAGTGAGACTTTTATCCGTGGCCAGTTTAATCGAATCAATGACAAACACGCCTCAAAACTAACGCTTCGCCAGTGCACATGAATGCAGCAGCACGTAGGTGTTTTGCGAGATTTGGTTGCTATGCCATTCCGCGGGAACACCAGAACGTATTTTGTGCGATTTGGTTGCTATGCCGCGCGCCGTTTCGCGGGAATACGACGTGTTTTGCGCGATTTGGTCGCTATGGCATTTCGCGGGAACATCAGGTGTTTTGCGGGATTTGGTCGTTTCGTCATTCGGATGAGAATCGGCAACATTGTGTTATGATATTTTTAGTCTCTATTTAAGTTACTATACAAGTTACTATTCCGTTTATCGTTTTTATTATTACATAGTCATCATTACTTATGTATATCATTATCGTTATACATTTCTCTATAGTTATGGTTGCTCTATTCTCGTGGCTTTGACTGCATTCTGTAAGTACTTTTCAGCACATGGAATTTTGTGTTCTCCAGCATTACAATACAATTTGGGAGGCGGGAATGGGTACCGCCGCCCCGGGAACCTTTATTGGATAACCAACACCTCTGCCATAGGTCACCCCAAGTGGTTAGCTACGTTTGGTGATTTAGCAGGGGTGCCCGGGTTCATGGGGTGAGGTTTGTCTGGGTCCTGGAGGCGGATGACCGGGATACACTGAACCCCAGATTTCTACCCACCCCTTAAACCCTTTTCCTTCCCATAACTCTCCTCTCCTTCCTTTCCTTAAAAATATACCCCTCCACACAGCATCCCCAAAGATGACATAGGCTCTGAGGGAAATTATTTCCCTCAGGGCCTCTTGTATGGAACTCATGTAAAAAAAATAAAAAAATCGGTTTTGGTTGTTTGATTGTTCGATCAGTTTTTTTTTCATACGTTGTAATAATAATACTTAAGAGCGTTTAACCAGCCAGCGGACGAAAATCCACATTTCGTCGAAAGTTGTTCTTACGATCGTGCTGGGCGGTTACAATGAGAAAGATTAATTATTCTTCGTACCAGCTTTTTAAAATTATAACTCAATATCGAATTTATTTCAATCCAAATTAGCGTTAATTTATACCTTCATCCAAAAATTCTGAAAGGCGTGATGATAAAACTATTAAAATAATGTACTTTTTGTAATTATTTTTTGATTATAAGTATTTATCATCTTTCAATAATGTCTAAATTTAATAAGAATGTTAAAAAAATCTGAAATATATTAGTTTGTAAGTGCGCAAATAAATACAAAAATGGACCAATTTTCGTGAAGAAACACATGTACGTACATATTTTTTAATGATTTTATTGAAACTAAATTTAAAATTCTAAAACATGCGTTTGCTAGATAATGTATTGATTTATTTTACTGCATGATTATATTATTTGAAATGGGTGTGGTATAATACAAAATCTTTTTTGAAAATTTAACAAATCTGCCAACGACCTATGGCTTATTATACTAAAAATTTAAAAAATTTCTCAAAATTTATTACTTGCGAATGCTAGATAAAAGAACAATCTTTCGAAATCCATTTATAATTTTTTGTGGAAAAGATTCAATACGTCTAAAATCTGATTTGAAAATGACATATTTCTGGATTTCTCTGGTAATGCCCTCCTAAATCATATAGCATTTAAATAAAATACATAGAACTATACAATTAGAGGTACCATTGTGTAGGAATGTCTCGTCGAAACGTGTTTCACTGTAGAACGCGATAATCGGTCGGCGTTGACCAGATTTTGTAGTTTCTGGTCGTTCAGCGTTAGTTGGGAACCAAATTGGATTAATTGGACGTACAAAAGTGGAACCTTCGCTTCGTGTCTCATCTTAATATAATAAATAGACAACCACAACACGGGCGTATAGGTTAGGTACCTAGCATGGTGGTAAAAAAATCCTTTAAATATTTCATTTAAAAAATCAATGATGGAGGACAGTATGAGAAAGGCGGGGGACGGCAGCCAGAGAACATTAATTTATGGAGGAGGTCAAATCCTTCCCTTGGATGTAACGCCGTGATGATGATAATGATTTAAATAGCATAATTCCCACCAACTCAAGGTTAAACGTCACGTACGTTATAATCTACGCATTCACAGATGGCGCCAATACTTTTTACACGTTTTTCCAACTTCGAGGTGAGTTAATTGTTTGCGTCCGTACATATTTAATACAAATTTAAATAAATAGATTTGTCCATAAATAAACCCAAATCTTTCAAGAAAGGCTGAAAAATTCAATTTTGTATCGGTGACTCAATCCAACATTGAATTTTTCAGCCTTTCTGGAAAAATTTGGGTTTGTTTGCGGACAAAACTATTTATTTACATTCATATTAAATATGACCGGGCGCAAACAATTAATTTACCTTATTGTTTTAAAGCGTAACGTGTATAAAGTATTAAAAACCAAAAATTATTTTATTGTCGCCATCTGTGAATGCGTAGATTTTAATGTACGTGACGTTTAACATTAACCTAACTAAGCCAATACTATTTAACTGTCAATAGTTAGAGACCAAGTTATAATAATTTACGATATGATTTCCGATAAGTACATTATTGTTAGTTTTTGTTGATAATTGCGCCAACTACGGCAGTAACTACTGTCGTTGTTATTGCTATTAATTTTCATTAGGCCAAGTCATTCGCAAATCGTCTGATAATCTGGAGTTGGGTTCTCGCAATGTTTGTTTATATAAAAAAAATCAATTGAAACATTCTGCGTAGTTAAAGGACAAAATACAAACGTACCCACAGATATCTGCGTGTCAATTATTTATCAGTTTATCGGATATCGTGATGTATAAATATATTCGAATTATAATTAAATAATTTTCATTTGTTTGTGTAAAGTCGTATGCTATATTTGGGTTATTTAGGAGAATCATCGACCATAGTTAGTACACCGATTTGGAGAAATCATCTAGCACAGTTCTATTTAGAAATGTCAACCTTATAAAAAATCACTAGTCTATATTTTATTTGTGTACATATTATATGTGACATACTTACATAGTGGAAGATATCGCCCTGGTGGAAGAACACTATTCAGAATCGGATTGTTGCTTGAATTGGCTTTAGCCGTGTTTATTCACAAGATCTGTACCTTCCTCTACCACGTTTCTGTCCTTCCTCTCCCCATTACCGTCAGCCTCACAACATACCCCAATTGGGAATACCACAGTCCTATTAGGTGGGAGTAGTGGTGCTCCTGAGTGGTATTCACATTTATAACCGCTTTAAATTCAATTTTTTAGTATCTCTTCTTTTTTGTACTACACTTTTGATTCCTTTGCTGAAAAAAAGCTCGATCACTCTGTAATGCAATAAATTCACACTACGAATCCGCTCGTATATATTATGAGAGTTAATCGGTTAATTTGCGAAATATATATACAACATTGAAGATCTTGAACAATAAAGTCAAACAAACAGGCAGGAGCATCATTCTCTGAAAGGAGACAGGAAGGTGATGCAATAGTGTGTCCCGTAACTTGTGGTTTCCGGTAAGTATTATTGAACTGGATTAGCCACAAAGCTGAGTCAATTAACCACATACCACATATCAATTATATATAGACTCTGTAGATGCCTCAACGGCCTCAACGCACCACAACTCGGGAGACAGGCACTACAGGTGTAATCCTTTGACGTAAAACGTCTAGACTCTAAAAAAATAAGTCTAGACTCAAAAGGTAACCTGGGTGATTGCTAATATTGTTTATGTGTATGAGAGCTAAATTATACGCGATTTGTTTTTATTATTGACATCTTAATTCTTAATCTGCAAAATTCAAACCTACAAATTCACAGAGCTGACTCGGTATCTTGATTATGGCTTTTTTTACATGAGTTCCATACTGTTGTAGTTCCATGCATCTTTGGGGATGCTGTGTGGAGGGATTTTAAGGAAACGAAGGAGAGGAGAGTTCTGGGAAGGAAAAGGGATTAAGGGATGGGTTGGAATCTCGGGTTCAGTGTGTCGTAGTCATCCGCCTCCAACCATGAACCCGGGCACCCCTGCTAAATCAACAAACGTAGCGAACCACTTGGTGTTGACCTATGGCAGAGGTGCTGGTTATACAATAAAGGTTCGCAGGGCAGCGGTACCCATTCCCGCCTCCCAATTTGTGATTGTGATTGATTTTTTCTTCTATGTATTAATAGTCGTAGATACTTTTAACTTTTCATATTGAGTATCGTCCACTCTTTAAGTATGTCACTGTATATATGTATAATAAGGAACTCCAGTGAAAAATATTATGGCTTAAAAAATATGTTCATATAGACCAATAAACTCTGATTCTGAATATATAAGTTTTATTTAATAATATTAAACGCGAGAGTTTTAAAAAAATTATTAAAAAGCGCATTTTTAAACATCTCGTCAAAACACAGTGTCAAGTTGGCATTACTGAAATGGTTGGTGGTGACGGCACTGTTCCTCGTGTCGTATCATCACCGTAAAGTCATTCTATGGGAAATGTACGGGAACATACGGGAATGTAGAAATGACTCAAGCCATCGTATTATTTTATTCGTTTACTTACATATCTACTGTTTATAGAGATTTAGTTGTTGTGTTTATTGAAACATTATTTAGGCCTAAATAATTCAGTACTTATCAAAAATAGAGGTATCTGTATAATTTAAAATATTGAAAAACTCTGCGAAAAAATCGTATAAATTTACTATAACATAATGCTACCTACTACTTCACGGCCAAATAAAAATGGCGGCAATCGATCAGCTGATGTCGTTTGCCTACACTTTTGTGGGTGATTCTTCGTTTTTGATAATATTGATTTTAAAAGCTAAAAAAATAATAATTTCAAATAATTTTTATACCACTCTCCTGTAATAATATTCAAAAATATAATAAATACAATATAATGAATAAATAATTCCACATAAATAATGTTTTAACTTATCGAATAGTATCATCTATCTTCCGTGTTGAAAATAAAAATAACTTTTCAGGAGTGATAACGTCACACGATTGTAGTGACACATGCGGTGGTTTTCGGGGATCTAGAAAAATTAAAACTTTCACAATTATTTTTACTTTTAAAACTAATTCTAAAAAAAAAATGCAGTTATTTAAGTTAGAAGGTTAGACTGGAGTTCTCTATTGCGCCATATTGCAGGGAAGATTTTTTTTACATTAGCTCCACACAGGATGCCCTGAGGAAAATAATTTCCCTCAGGGCCTATGTCATCTTATGGGATGCTGTGTGGAGGGTTTCTTTAAGGAGAGGTAGGAGAGGAAGTTCTGGGAAGGAAATCGGTATGAGAGGTGTGTAGAAATCTGGGGATCAGTGTGTCCAGGTGTGACTGACGTATGAATCCATCCCTACTGCCGCATATCGTAACTCAGGTGTTTATTGAGGTAAATTATAGGTACAAAAGCAAAAGTACGATAAAAGCCTCACTAGACGATATCTATTCTTAGACCGTTAATAGTCGTCAGTGTTCATAAATTTTGTTAATCTCATCTGAATACCCATTTAGGAAGAAATAAATGCGTTTAAGAATTAAAATAATATCTAATATACAGGGTGTTAAGGGACGTACTTGACTTACTTTAACCAGTGATTCCTGACATTATTTGGAGTAAAAAATGTAAATGAAATTTTGGTCTCCGGTGACTTTTTTTGACGACGTTTTTTTTTCAAAAATTTTTTCTTCAAAATCAAACAAAAAAAAATCTTCCGCATGTCGTCACTGGTCACTCAGTCGGGTGGTCCGACGAACTCCTTACTCCTCCTCCAAATGTTCAACAACTACCATATTTTTGTTTTTGTTAAAAAAAAAAAAAGAAATCAAAAATGTCACCGGAGACCAAAATTTTATTTACATTTTTTACTCCAAATAATGTCAGGAATCACTGGTTAAAGTAAGTCAAGTACGTCCCTTAACACCCTGTAAATTATCACTTCATAATTATTAAATTAAAGCGCCCACTGTTTATTAAATTAAATTATTATTAATATTAAATTATTAATAGTAAATTAAAGAGTCACAGTTTCGGAGCGAATATTGAGCGCCAAAATTTAATTAATGCTTCTATTATTGGTTTGATAAAAACCTGTTGACTTTAAATTCTAAAAAAACCTATTATTTACCATTTTTCATTAAAAAACAAGAAACACCTAAAGAAATAAACTTAATAATCCACTCTGTGACAAATACAGAAAACCACAAATGTAATATATCATGTTCAAAAATAGAAAGCAAAACTGATATTAAGTACCTGGGCATAACAATAGACCAGCGTTTAAAATGGTCTCCACACATAAATATTCTGAACAACAGAATAAGGAAACTAACATATATATTTAGATGTTTAAGAGATATTTTAAACGAAAAATTACTTAGAACCACATACTTCGCTTTCTGTCAATCAATTATACAATACGGCATTATAGGATGGGGCGGTACATATAAAAATCAAACACAAACAATTTACATATCACAAAAACTAATAATAAAAACAATTTAAAAAAAACCCTACGCAAAATTTTTTAATTCATTACCAGAAAAAATTAGAAACATGAATACCAATATAAAAAATTTTAAAACTCACCTCAAAAATTATACTGAAAACTTAAACTGAATGATATAAAAAAATCAATACAATAACACCCCCCCATACACACAAGCCTTGCTTAATTATGGGGGTACATCAAATATTCTACTATGTAATTAATTACTGTATAAAAATTATTTGTAATTTATGTACCTTCTATTACTAATAAAAAAAAAAAATTTAAAAAAAATTATATGTTTAGTGATCTGAAGCTTTTTTGATTTGATCTGGAACACTGAATTTGTTTAGCATTTTGCACCACATCTAAATTTAAGTGTGGGTATCATTTTTTTTGTCTAAATCTTTCATATGGGAGGTGGGAATGGGTACCGCCGCCCCGGGAACCATTTATTGGATAACACCACTTGGACAACATCTTTGGATATATAAAGACTCTAGACTCGCAATCCGAAGGTCGCGGGATCGAATCCTGGCGTGCGCAAGTAAATTTTATTTCAAAATTAATACATAGATTACTTAGTTTTAACCACGTTTATTGTTTATAAAAAACCGACATGCGTCGTGAGCAATGCTCACTTCTTCAGAGTTTACACTTAACTAAACCCTTAGGAAGTGAGCATTGCTCACGGAACATATCCTTTTTTAATAAACAAAAAACGTGGTTAAAACTTATTAATCTACTAGCTGATCCGGCGAACTTCGTACCGCCTCAGAATCAAAAACTATTGTCAACTTATTAGCTGAATTGATCTAAATTGTTTCTCCCTGCGTATACCATACCTTGATCTAGATTGTTTCTCCCTGCGTATCCTTTCCGCTCTCGCGTTCCCTCTCCCTCTCCCCACTCCACTTCTCCCCTTCCCCCGTCCCGCTAACCCCCCTTCCTGAGTTCCTTTCCCCCCTCCCCCCTCCCCTCCTCCACGGTTCACAGTTCAATATTATACCCCTTACAATATTGCTGCAGTTCTTTCAAAATAGGAGAATTCGTTCCATACAAAATGTATGGGGAAAATAATTTTCTTCGGAGTGGAACACCCTTTACTTTTAGGGGTATGAAAAATAGATGTTGGTCGATTCTCAGACCTACCAGATAAGCACACAAAATTTCATCAAAATTGGTCCAGCCGTTTCGGAGGAGTATGGTAACAAACACCGTGACACGAGAATTTTATATATTAGATTAATTTTGAAATAAAATAAGTTTGCTGTGTTTGAAGAAGAAATTTTATTTGATTAATTTGTGTCAATTTACGATTAATTCATTAAAAATAATATATAGTATATTTGCGGCACGTTCCAGAGTGTAAGATACTCTCAGTATCGCCCTGGTACAAGACCACCATTCAAAATTGAAACGTTGCTTGAAATGGCTTTAGCCGTGTTTAGTGACCAAATTTGAATAAACAGTACTTCCCCACCTTCCGCTTCCCTACTACCTTCCCCTCCCCGTTACCTTCAGCCTCAAAACATACCCTAATTGAGGATGCCATAGTCTTACTGGCTTTAGACGGGAGCAGCTGGGACTCTTGTGCGGTTCTCACATAAAAAATAATAAAATGCAACATCGCTTCTCCTTTTTTTATTATTTCCTCTCTGTTAAAATGTCAAAATATTATATATTAATTCATCATAACCATAAAAAAATACAGATCGTAGTAGACAATTTGGAAGGCGGGAATACGTGTCGCCGCGCGCGCAGCTCCGGGAACCTTTATTGGATAACCAACACATCTGCCATAGGTCACCCCAAATGGTGATATGTCGTACGGTGATTTAGCAGGGGTGCCTGGGTTCATGGGGTGAGGTTTGTCTAGGTCTTGAAGGCGGATGACCAGGACACACTGAACCCCAGATTGCTACCCACCCCTTAAACCCTTTTCCTTCCCAGAACTCTCCTCTGCTTCCTTTCTGTAAAAAACCTTCCACACAGCATCCCCAAAGATGGCATAGGCCCTGAGGGAAATTATTTTCCTTGGGGCCTCCCGTGTGGAGCTCATGTAAATAAAAATACAAAAGTTGAGAGGCTACGAAGCATAGCACAAAGAGGAGACCATTATACTATCTCATTATCACGCAGGTAAATCCTAAAGATTTATGTGTTTGTCTCTTTTTAGTGTCACTATTTTTCGTTTTATCGAGTTTCAAATCACAATGCTAAAGAAGTTATCACTTCAAAAATAAATAAAAACTGATTATTTAGCTGTGTTTTTTAAACAGATAGTTATGAAAATGTCTCGCAGTTTACAAAATTCTTAAAATTCAATCTTTTAAATTATATGATGTATCATTGATAGCAGACCGGATGCTACCGTCTGGAGTACACAGAGTCTAAACCGCAAGCAATTAACACGTTGACAATAGGCCGGCAGCCCACGGCACATATTTATATTCGTACACATAATTAGTCATTGAATTCAAAAATGAAAATGGCTAATCCGTAAGTGTACAAAAAGATTTTTTTAATAAAAAAATGATTCAAATAAACCTGTCAGGCTTATATTGCTGTGATCAGAAGTGCAGTACATTCTTTAATGATTATATACCTACTCTAATTCTTGCTTTCATTCGTGTTCTCAACGACGCGACGTAAAATGCACCTAAATTGTTAGTTATTTTACACTGAAAAGGTAAATATTAATAACAATATGTTGTTGGCGTGTCCGTGTGCCAACGTACTTGCTTCAGTGATGATCATTTTCAAAAAACAAAATTCTTTCTTAACTTTCTGGGTCAAAAGGAAAGATCTTATTATGTAAATTGATGACATGCATTTCCTTTTAAATCGGTATCATACTTCAAGCGATTTTTTGTTCGGTGGTTCTATAAATCTGCTTGACCTGCGAAAGTAATTGGCTAGAGTAACTGTCTAATCGCCCCCTATCGCAAACATCTTTGTTCAAATATATTAATACGTAATTTTATCGCAAATTCATTTGCAATCTTCGTGACTGTACGGACTGACTATAGCTATTCATTCGTGTACTCGATGATGTAAAATTTACCAATTTTCCCCACTTTAACATCGGCTGCCTGCGAACGTGCTAGGCTTCCGGTGGACAGACTTGTTTTTTCCCATCTACTAATCGATCCTTATCGCAATAAATCATTACCGTTCGTGTATCTTGTGACGTAATTTTTTCGAAAAAAAAACGTTCACTCTTCCATGACTGTGCGGAACCCTCCAAGAGCGCGCTGGCAGGCCAGCTTTTTTAAGGTTTACTAAACGTCCATTCTCACTTCAAAGTAGTTTCATCTGTGTACTTGATGACATGGGGTTTGTTTACCCGATCTTGGCCTTCAGTCTAAACATCATGTGATGTTTCACAGTTTGAAATATTTCATTTTATACAGTCTATTTATATTTCTTTATCGACATGTATATTATATAACAATGTCTGCATCGTACGACATATCAATATACATAATCGCCAACGAGACCATTGCGTTCGTGAGTGAAATGACACTTGCCTTCAGAGCTTTGATGTCATCATTATTATCGGAGCAAACCCTAAACCCGTCGTCGTGGCTCGGTAACAATTAGGAATGGACAAAAAACGGACACCGCTGCGCATTTCTTACCTTTACCGGGCGACAAGAGCAATGCGACGACGGAATGACAGATGACGTCACTCCCAATATCCCTATAGCTATTTATGCGTCTTTATGGTAATGAGAAGTAATAAAATGGAAATGATGATATAGGTCTTAACACAAAACCAAAAAATAGTTCATGATGCAGTTGATGTAGGCTTGGTGATATAAATGACGTTTTATAATTCAGAAACATGTGTTAACGTATTATAATAAAGAAGAACGGCACCCAGTTGCCATGCGATGTCGGCATGTTTTGTGTGATCCAAAAGCTTTAAATTTCCAATATAAAATTGTGTTTCAAGATCATTATGAATTTCAAATGAGATGGCGATAAAATATGTGCAATATCAGGCAAGTATAAAGGAGGCAGAGCGCGTGCTAAAAGGACGATTGCATTTAATATAATATGTGGAAAGTATTTCTAGTTTGTATTATTCAGCGTACGTAGTTTACCTACTATACTGTCGTCTACTTGCTAGTCTACTAGTCTACGAACGTCTACCTACTAGTCTACTAGTCTAAGTACATCTTTTTTTTTTAAATTGTACAACAGATTATTATTATCCAATTACTGTACAATTTTCTCATTTTGACAGTCTTAACACCTAAGAAGATGATTATTAACCTACTATTATCTACCTACTATTGTCTACCTACTCGTCTACGTACATCTACCTACTGTCGGCTACCTACTAGTCTACCTACTGTCGTCTACCTACTAGTCTACTAGTCTACGTACGTCTACCTACTGTCGTCTACCTAGTACCTACTAGTCTACTAGTCTACCCACCTAACGTCGCAACTAACAGCTCTTCTCGCTAGCTGTGAAATTATTACGTAATAGTATTGCGCAGTTTATTATGATTTAACCCCTCAGGCTAATATATTCGCTTTTCGGAACAACTCATAAAGATCTCATACCAATCGTTGTGTATCCCTTACTCCCATGTTTTTTTTTGCTATCGGGGATTTTTTCCCTCCGGGCTTCCTGTGTGGAGTTATTGTAAAAAAATGGTTAGAAATATGATCTAAGTGAAATTACTACGCTTTATATTGAAATCTAAAAGTTCACCAAGCAATTTTCTTAATTTTTCTCTCCGTAAGAACCATCCTCGAACTTCAAGGAATATTCTAAAAAAAGAATTAGCGAAGTCGGTTCAGCCGCTCCCGAGATTTGCGCTTACCAACAAATTTAGCGAACCATTTTTATATTATAGATTTCTTAAATATTGGCAAAGTCAATGTCCTTAAACAGTAAATAAATTTTTAAAAAAACATGTGCAGTTCACACGCGGTAGAAGCGAAACCTTCAGAAAACTAAACTTCGAGAGAAAGAGACGAAGGCGGAGATCAGGATTAAGATAATTGTAGGGTTTATTTATTATAATATTGTTACCAAGTTTGAACATTATTTTAGTTTTATTCTACGAAGCACCGCACAAAGAGGACACCGATTAGTCTATTTCATTCTCTCGCAGGCTAAATCCTGTAGATGTATGTGTTTGTCTCTTTTTAGTGTCGCTCGTTTCCGTTTCATCGAGTTTTAAATCTCAACGGTGCTAAAGAAGTTTTCACTTAAAAAATCAGAGTGTGCAATTCACACACGGTAGAAGTGAAACCTTCAAAAACCTAATGTAGACAAGATTGGGGAGGCTACGAAGCACCGCACAAAGAGGAGACCAGTAGGCTACGAAGCTGATTTTACTATCTCATTATCTCGTAGGTTAAATCCTAATCCTAATCCTAAATCGATGTATGCGTTTGTCTCTTTTTAGTGTCGCTATTTTTCGTTTCATCGAGTTTCACATCACAACGGTGCTAAAAAAGTTTTCAATTCAAAAACAGGGCAATGTTTGTAGCAAAAACAGTAATTAGTAATAGACTGCAATCTTTACAGCATAGGCGTCAGGTGGTAATGCTGTCCTTGTTCTACCGGTATTACAATGGAAGATGCTCCGAGGAACTAGCGTCATTGATCCCCTCGGCACCAGTGCATAGTCGGGAAAGACGCCAAACACGCGTTCACATGAGGACGTCACATGAGGACGGGTCGTTTCTATGACTCGTTCTTGAGTTCAACGGCTCGGCTGTGGAACGATTTGCCGGCCTCTGTGTTTTCTCCCTCCTACAACACGGGTCTCTTCAAGACCCATGTTCACTCCTTCCTTTCCTCAAAAAGACCCTCCACACAGCATCTTCAAAGATGACATAGGCCCAGAGGGAAATTATTTTTTTCACGGCCTCCTGTGTGGAGTTAATGTTAAAAAAAATTACCCAACGCCTAGAATGTTTCAAGGGTTAAGGAATATTTTTCGCGTTCATTATGTAAATTAATTAGAATTGATTGCTGATTGAAGCATGGAACCAAAAAAAAACACAACGCTCATTTGGAAGTAGGACGGAACAATAATATACTTCACGAAATAGGACGGTAGCTAATGAGATTTTGAACTCTTAATGAGAGGCTCGTGATCTCCATCTAGATAAAGAAGAAGTATTTTAATAGACTCCAGTTACTAATATCTACAGCCTGTATGTCGGACGAATATCTACAGCTCATATGTTGAACTAATATCTACGAACTTCAGAGTGTTGACTAATATCTACAGAGCGTAGGTTGAACTAATATCTACAGAGCGTAGGTTGGACTAATCAGCTAAATGTGTCCAATAGTCCGATATCAGGGATTTTTACATACATACTTACATTAATTAAGTTTTTTAAACTGTATACGCAATATTACGTTAATCCAATATGCTATACATAATTGCAAATCCAACCTCTGCTAGTTCTGTAGATATTCGTCAACACTTTGGTTCTCATAGATATTAGTCAACAGTTTGAGCTGTAGATATTCGTCAACACTTTGTTTCTCATAGATATTAGTTCGATTTTTTCAGTTTTTGGAATTCCTGTAGATATTAGTAGACGCCTCCTTTTAATATACCTTTTCAGTGTGATGGCAAATTCTTTACTTACTGTAATTAAACTTATCCATGGAAATCATCATTACGTAGTATAAAATGATGTCAGGCAGCGGGCAGCTGGCAAGCGGCTGGTGTGAATTTTATAAAGCTTGGGTAATGGCGTTGTGTTTCATTAGCCACAGCAACCTGTGGCCGGGTCTGTTAGTGATGTATACATGGATACCGCATCTACATTCGCGTGTTCAACTCACATATTTATTCATTTATAATATTAACACCTTTTGACTTTTACATAATATAACACAGTGTTAGGTATAACTATTTATGCATGAAAAATACTGCTCTATTGAGCTTGTCCACAACAAGAAATAGAAAACAGTAGTTGAGAAAGACATGAAGTTGTGCAGATAACAAAAACAATAAATACTACGACATTTCAATATTACAATATTGCAACAATGAAAATATATATTTATATAATACCAGCGAGTTCCCGGCATGCGTTGCTATGCCACTTAATAAAGAAATTGTTTCTCCCTGCTTGTCCTTTCCCATTCGTCCCGATCCCCTTCCGCCTCCCCTTCCTCTCGCGCATCCCATTCCCCTCAGGCGTTTCCACTCCGCCTTCCCCGCCGTTCATCTCCCCACTCCCCTCTCCCGCTTCCCCCGCCCCACGAACCCCCCTCTCGAGTTCCCCGCCCCCCTCCCGCATTTCATACATTCAGTCAGTTTTCAAACAGCTTGAGTGCCACCTATTGCAATTTTTTATACAAATTTCATTATGCCAGAGCTCACCGCTTCTTTTATACATATTTTGTCCTGACAATAACGAACACCAAAAAAAGAATTAACCAATTTGGTTACGAGAGATGGGAAGGCTGATAGAGGTATTGAAAGAAGGGTGAATGCAGGTAACTCCATTAATGGTGAACTGAATGCCGTTGGCGCTAATAAAAAACTGTTAAAAGAAGCGAAGCTAGCAGTCCACAATGGAGTCCTGGTACCTACCCTGATGTGTGGCATTGAGGCATGGAACTGGCAGAGGAAGGATGAAAGTAAACTGAATGCTGTTGAAATGAGATCCCTGAGACGTATGTATTGTCAAACAGTGTATGATCGTGTGAGAAATGTGGATATCCACAAAGAATGTAAGGCTGATGTAAGCATAATGAGTAAGATTAAGAAAGGGACCCTCAGATGGTTTGGGCATGTAGAGCGAATGAACGAAGAAAGTAGTGTATGAATGGTAGAAGAAGTCGGGGACGCCCGAGGAAGATATGGCACGATCAAGTGAATCAGATACGTGAGTCAGAATAATAGAAGAGAATGTATGAATATATATATAGTATAAGACGATGTATGAATGTGAGTGAGGCAAAGAGTGTGTGCCAAGACCGAGCTGTTTGGCGGTCCGTCCTCTCTGCCTACCCCTGCGCAGAAACGGCGTGATGGTTAGTTAGTTAACCAATTTGGTGCAGTGGTTCGGAAGTTATGCGCGTACATACCTACATTTAGTCGATTCATTTTTATTTATATATAGAAGATAGATAGATAGATAGAAGATAAATAATTTAATTTAAACCGGCACGTTCAAAATGTTTAATGGTGGGTAAATAATAAATAAAAAATATTTCAAGATGAGAAGACGTCTACATATTACAGTAAATAAAGCTTATTTCCAATTAAACAATAAAATTAAGAATGGCCAGTTTTGTGAATGATGAATGAATGCATTTAAAATCAATTCACGTTCAACACTACATATTATACAAATAATGCAAAATTTTCCACGACGTGTGAGAGAATTTTTTTGTGGTCAAGTTCTCCTTGCGTCGTTACACAGTTAAAATTTTCGTTTGAATCAAATTAATGCATTGCACGTAGAGCTATAAAAAAAGACCGGTTGTTGGTGGGCCACATTAGTTTCGGAAGACGTTTGTGTACAGTTTCTTGAATCTCTTGTTTGAATTTGAATTAATTCAAACTGTATTATTTCTTTTTTTTCGTTTTATACCTTTGTCCGTTTCGAAATCCGTGAAAAATATTCATTTAATTCCGTGGATGGCAAAGTGACTGATGTTTTCACAACGTTTATTTGTCTAATGACATTCAAATCAGGCAATTTTTAATGAGTATTGTGCACTAAGAAGATACAGTAACTATATGTATACAATTACCGGAGGTCGCGGGTTCAATTCCCGGCGAGCGAAAATAGATATAAATATAAACTTTATTTGATTGATTTGTGTTATTTCACAATTTAATAATTTACAAATAATATAAGGTACATTGCGGCACGTTACAGAGCGGAAGATACTCTCAGTATTGTCATGGTGTAAGACTACCATTCAGAATTGAAATGTTGCTTGAAATAGTTTTAGACATGTTTGTTGACTAGTTCTGAATAGCCAGATACTTCTCCACCTTCCTCTCCTCATCTCCCTCCCCTCTCCACTACCTTTAGCCTCACAACATACCTTATTTGGCGATGCTATAGTCTCACTGGCTCGAGGCGGTTGGGAGACGTTCAAATTAATTTATTAAATCGCAACAAGAGTGAAATCGAACACAGCACTCGTACACATGCATTGCTAGCACTTATTACGTGTCAAACTTGGATTTCAGAGAAGAAACAATGTCCTGTTTTTAAATACATAAAAATAGCTCTACAACTTTTCGAATAACTGTGTGAACTAGACCAGCAAAGTGCGGCTCCTCTAGTGCGACTCTTTGAAATACAATTGCTGGATTTTAAAAAATGAGGAAATATGGCTCTAAATTTGAAGGTCTTTTTGTTGATTTGGAAATATTGGAGAATAACAAATGTGAGCTTAGTTCACAATACAAATGGTCTGCTTTGAAAGACCTGGAGAAGGAAGACATGATCATCTTCAATGCCTGGAATAATATTCCTGACTTATGATCAGCTGAAAAAACTAGCGTTTGCTGTTCCTTCCCTTTTCGGTTCTACAGATTGCATAAACTAGAACTAGCATAATGAACTTTATCAAGAGTAAACTGAGAAGATGTCTTATTGATAAGAACCTGGAATCTGAAATAAGGACCTAAAATTAAGAATAACAACCAATAAACCTGACTTACTCAAACTCTCCTTACTCTTTCTGACTTACTCAAGGAGATGCAATGACATTGTTCGTATTATTGTCATGATTTAAATTTATGGATTCCTTAATTACAATTTTTTATGAATGAATAAAATCTTTATTAAGTATGAAATTGAGTTTTATTCAGCGTACCCGTAATTTAATGAAGTGCTAAAATTATGTTTGCTAAATCCATAAACAGTTTTGGCTCTCAATTATAATGTGCATATTTGGCTCTTTGGCTAATATGTTTGCCGACCCCTGTGCTAGACTATAACCCAAGTATACTAATATGTGTCCCCTTTAAAATATCGGTAACCGAAATAAACAGAAAACGATGAAAGAATATGTTAGGTTAGGTTAGGTTACCCTGATGTATGGCATTGGGGCATGGAACTGGCAGAAGAAGGATGAGAGTAGACTGAATGCTGTAGAAATGAGATCCCTGAGGCGAATGTGTGTAAAACCATGTACAATCGTGTGAGAAACGTGGAGATCCGCAAAGAATGCAAGGCTGATGTAAGCATAATGAGTAAAATTAAGACAGGGACGCTCAGATGGTTTGGGTATGTAGATCGAATGAACGAGGAAAGGAGTGTAAGGTGAATATATGATGCAAATTTGAATGGTAAGAGAAGTCGAGGACGCCCAAGAAAGACATGGCACTACCAAGTGAATCAGATACTTTAGTCGGGCCATGTCAAGAGTCAGAGTAATAGAAGAGCATGTATGAGTACAAGGAGTGTGTACCAAGACCGAGTTGTTTAGCAGTCTATCCTCTCTGCTTACCCCCGCGGGGAAGCGGCGTGATGGTTAGTTAGTTAATTATGTATTTTATTTTATTAATTCGTTCACAATCTTCTTTTGTATCACCATTCTGTTTTGTGATGGAAGCCGATAAATCATCATTTATAATATCACCAACAAATGACTGGATCCGCCAAATACTCATTACTGCTTCGCATGATCAAGTCGATGAAAAGGAAAATTTTCACAATGCATTGTTATTGCCGTAGAAGCTTGGAGAAAACTCTTAAAATTCCATTCAATTGTTCGGGGATTTCCATCCTACGGGATACTCATATTCGAAGGCAAGTCACGTTAGTTATTCTCTGACGAAAGCCTTATACAGCCTGAATTCGGGGGGTTTCAATTCTGCTTGGTTATGTCTACAGGAGAAATTCCAGATTATTTTTTTCCCTATTTTTAATAACTAAAGAACTTCACACGAAAACACCTTGGAATGATTTCATTTTATTTCATCAACCCTTTATAATATCTACACGTTATTATATGGAGTAATATATAATATTATGGGCAAACTTATTGCCTGGCTACAATTTCTATCGACTTAACAATGTTACTTTGTTTGAACCACTTGTATATTTTAGTAAAGCCGACCGGTTTTGAAACGACCGTTCCTTCTTCAGGGCAAACGTATACTGATTTGATAGTTACAAAATAGTGGATGGGAACAATGTATTATTAAGGATTATGGTAACCACTAACCGCCACTGATGGTAACTGTGGTAATTATTGTGTAACTGTCAAATCAGTATACGTTTGCCCTGAAGAAGGAACGGTCATTCCGAAACCGGTCGGCTTTACTCAAATATACAAGTGGTTCAAACAAAGTAACATTGTTTAATTTATCTATAATGGATATCCACAAAGTTATAGCTACGTTCAAAAGTATAAAACTTTTTCTTTTTTTTATAACATGTGTTCACAATTATGTCCTCTGCGTCCGAACTCTATCTAAATTTCTTTAAATAGACAATAAACATTGTTAATTTCAAGCGACCTCCCAGATAAGTATGTTCCTGTATTCATTCATTTTTAGGCAGCATCGTGTTCATTTGTCAAATATATTTTCGTATCGGTGATCAAAGAAACGGTGTATGCAATTTTTAGACATAAGTTGTTTTTAATTGTTTGTCTAGCTTGTAGTTTTCTAGATCTTAGATATATGTTATAAATTTATACAGCACCCTTGAAATGATTTTTCACAAAAACGGCGCTTTATAAATCATCCTAATATTATGTTCATATTCATATTCATGAGGAAGGTTTAAGTATATAATTTGGTTGACATATAAAGGAGAATGTCTGCATGTGGTGGACGAGCGGGCTGGTAAGCGAGCGGTGAGGATTTGTTTGTATGCAAATCTACAGTTTTATGCCGAAATTGATGAAATTTTGCGTACGTGACTTCAAAATAAGAGGAATTCACTGTCTACATTTGATTTCGAAAAACTCTGTGTAAAGCCCGGGCATCGCCGGGGACTTCAGCTATTCAATATAAACAAAGTTGCAGAAATTATGCACGTCTACTTGGGTATAATCTAATGTTAGATACATAACAGAATCGGCATGAATAATATTTCTACTGGTTTAATAACAGTCAGTCTAATAACAGTTTAATAACAGTCAGTAATCAGTTGTTATTTTATCAGTTGTGTCTTGATCTTCCACGGTGACCAGCCGGGTTGGAAGATGAGGTTTGGTTTTAATTGTTGTTTTTTGCATGTTACCTGTGTCGTAGGTGGCGGTAGTTGCTACAAGTTGTCGGCTTTGTTGCATTGAGCGCTGGGCATGTTTTTTTGATTTTTATATACTAATCAGTTAAGCATGCTCAGACCGCCAGACAGGTTAGAAGTTCTTCTTTTTGTGTCTGTTGTTTATTTTTCTTGTTGGCCTGTACTATTGATCCGTCGTCTGTGGGTGTTTTAGGAGATAGTGTTTTCGAGTTTTACCTGCACTTGTGGCTCTTTTATTTTCTCTAGTATTTGCTTTGGATAGTTTTCCTTTATTTAATATGTGGTTTCTCTTAGTGCCTCTATTCTCTGTTTAAATATATTTAATTTTGTGCCAAGTGTGGTATATGTAGCAATTATTGGTCGAGACCTTCTTCCTTTTTGGCCGATTCTCTTGACTTTTTGGATATCTCTGTGATCTAGGTCTAGAGAGAAATATTCCTTTACAAACATGATTATTATAATGTTTTCCAATATTTGGTATGAGGATTCGGTTTCCTCAATGCCGAAAAAGACGATATTATTTTTTCGTGCCTGTTTTTCCAGGAAATAAATTCGTTTTTCTTGATTTTCCAACTGTTCTGTGAAGTTTTCGTGTTTTTCATCCCAAATTTTAAACTTTTCATCCATCATGCTGTTTATATTTTGTGTTACTGTTTCTGCTACTTTTTCGTGCGTCGAGTTCGTTCTGGATTTTACGAAGCGCGTTCATAGCTTCATTCATGGAACATCAAGACCAAAACCCTCTGAAGAAGAATTTCTAAACATCCTAAAAAAACGAGCAGTGACACAAATACAAGAAATACTTAACCCTACGAACAAAACAAGAGATAAATGGAATTTTTAAGAGGAGGTCTTCACCTTCGCCCGAGAGAGAGGTTCTTACTTATGAATTACTTTTTTTCGTAAATAGCTTTAATTATACTTTTTCTTACTTTTTAACATACCTATTTGCAAAAAATAAAAGGCTTTTTATTTATTCATTATCAGTTGTGTAAATTGAAAACAGTAAGGGGGTAAGACCATGTTTGTTTGTAAACAAACTACGTCGATATTGAATAAATTAATACACCTATGAAAATATATACTTACCTAAGATTATAGCGCATTGATGTTATTACTTTAACTTGCTGTTTTAAACCCCCTTATCACAAATGGTGGATTTGGGCAACTGGCATCTTTGAATGTTCTTTTCTCAAACTTCCGTTTCGAAAACTCAATCACGGTCCGCCCCCTTCCCCCTACCTGCCGCCTCCACCCACTTCCTCGCTTTGTGAGGGATGAGCTTTTCAAATGCCATTCGGACTGTCTTGATTTGAACTCTAAATCCTTACAATGGGGAATTGAGTCACTTCATTATGAATCTCCTTAGCAAATTCCATTTGAGATTTTTACTGAAAATAATGGTAAGTAATTTAAAATCTAAAAGAAACTATAAATCGCAAAGCAAATCGAAAGACACCTTTGCTACCTAGAGCTCAAATACATATTTTCAAAAGATTTTTTAACTGGAACGTTTGGCATTTAATCTGTCTGTAAATTTGTTTGCGTGTTCCGTTTCCAGTCCAAGGTGGTGGCCGTTTTGGATAGGTACTAGGTACTACCTTTTATCCCAGAGTTCACATTAGCTTATTAGAAGCAGTTAAATTGGAATAACCAACGGACGGTTTTTGCTTCGGCTTCGCCAGTTTGATTGTTGGTGACCATTTTATAAATCCGATAGGAACTAGATGCAAAAATAGCCGGTTTCTCGGATCCACTGTGATCCAGTGACAGATAGTCATCGTGAAAAAATAACCGCGACATGCAATGACGTCGTACGTAAAATATAGCCGCGGGGGGACTATTATTCACTACAGCCAGTTACAAAAATAACCATATTACCGTCAATCTCTCCATATCCGGAGAGATACTCAAAATACAAATAACAAACTCCAAGTACGAAGATGGTTTTGCGTACTGCGCGGCAACAGAGTTGCATTTCTTAAATTTCAACCGTACAGTCTCTGGTCTATTAATACCGTTCGATTATGGTACCTACCTGCCTGAAGAGTTTTAAAGAAGAATCGTCATTATATTTTTAGACAAAGTATATAATTCATTATTTTTAATAGAAAAACGTTACATAAAATACGCAGTTTATAATTAATTAGGTACATGCTTACAAATCTTACTATTTCATCTTAGCGTTTATAATGAACTCTTATCTAATACTATCAGCGAAGTTGTTCATTATTATTTATATTGTCGAATACAGCATAGGTATACAGTATTGTGCAAATTAATGGAATAATTGTCAATTATTATGTTAAAACCATGTATTGCTTCTAAAATAATATTTTTAAGCAACAACAACCATTAAGCAAATTAATAGGATATATCTCCCCTTATGGCTTCAATAACTGCTTTCACTCGTTTTGGCATGGACTCCGCCAGTTTTTGACAATTTTCAGAGATCCTCTCGTCCCGTAATCAAACCTGAAAGAGCGTTTCTGCCATCTTTGTTCTTATTGTGCAGTCGATTTTTTTTGTTTTTGAATATTAATAATAAAATATTAAAAAAAAAAATTACAGGTACAGTTACATGTTTACAAATACAATTTAAGAAAAAACGATAACTATACAAAAATACATTTTAAGAAAACAGATAACTATGTGAATAAGATAATATTGGTAAGTGTGTTACAAATCAAAAAATATTAATTTATTTATTTATTAACGCCCTGAACTGTGCACTGAAATAAATCCTGACTTCTAGTATTACGTATTGGAATCCGGAAGCTTATCAATTCGAGCAATATCGGACTGTCAACTAAATCATTTAGATTTTTATACAGAAATACCAAGTCAGTAAAAGTTCTTCTGTCTGACAATTTGAGCATATTCATATCATTCAAAATAGTATTGTAGTTCAACATAATTGCTGGAATACCCATTTTAAAATTAAGAAAACGTAAGAATTTGTTTTGTATTCTTTCAACAGCTTGTACATGTATATTGTAATATGGGTTCCAAACGGTAGAATTGTATTCAAGTTGACTTCTAACATATGCAAAATATAATTTATTAGATTTAGGCCTTATTAGAGATTTCTGTTATGTGGTTAACAAATGAAAGATTAGATTGAAAAGTGATGCCCAAGTCTTTAATTTGTGTTAATGTCTCCAGAGTATTGTTATCAATGTTGTAATTGAAGATCACTGGATTTTTATTCGAGAAATCTAACTATATGACATTTTGAGATATTTAAGTAAAGGCTATTTTCATTACACCAAATTAACAATTTGTTGATATTATCTTGAAGAATTTTGCAATGGTAAATATTTTGAATTGCAATGGTAAATATATATAATATCATTAAATCCATCTGGTGCTCTGAGACTCTGCCAAGTGAATGGAACTGTGGAATAATTTGCCCTCTTCACAAGAAAGGAGACCCTATGAACTGCTCTAACTATAGGGGCATAACGCTGCTGAATATCTCATACAAGATCCTATCAAATGTACTGTGTGGTAGGCTTATGAAATATTCGGATGGCATAATTGGCCAATATCAAACTGGGTTCCGTAAGGGGAAATCTACAACTGATCAAATCTTTTCACTGAGACAGATACTGGAAAAAACAATAGAATTTAATGTTGATACATACCATCTCTTCATAGATTTTAAGGCTGCCTATGACACGGTAAATAGAGAAAGACTGTACAGAGCCTTGGATGAATTTAATATCCCAAGAAAACTGGTAAACTTAGTAAGGCTCACAATGTCTAATGTTGAGTGCCGAGTCAGAATACAACAGGATCTGTCAGACACCCTAAAGACCTTCAATGGACTAAGACAAGGAGATGCACTTGCCTGCATTTTATTCAATTTAGCGCTGGAAAAGGCCATCCGAAATGCAGGTATACAAACCACAGGCCATATTTTTAACAAGTCTGTTCAGCTCCTTGCTTATGCTGACGATATAGATATCATCGCACGCTCAGAATATGAACTAAAATCGGCGTTTAAAAGCTTAGCTACGTCGGCAAGGAACATGGGATTGGTCATCAACGAGGGGAAGACAAAATATATGCCCGTACATGGACGCCAGAAACCACCAAGTATACAGATAGATAATTATACATTTGAAACTGTCAACGAGTTTGTATATCTCGGTACTATGGTGACAAATGACAACAATGTATCCAGCGAAATCAAAAGAAGAATAGTAGCTGCAAATCGATACTACTTTGGGCTACAGAAGCATATGAAATCTCGCCACCTTACCAGAAGAACTAAAGTCCTGCTTTACAAGAACCTTATACGACCTGTTCTTATGTATGGTTCGGAATGCTGGACAATCAGTAAGGGTGATGAAGGAGCCCTAGAAAGTTTTGAAAGGAAGGTGCTGCGAAGGATTTACGGCCCAGTCTGTGATAATGGAGAATGGCGTATCAGATACAACCAGGAGCTATACGATCTTTACGAGGACCCTAATATCTCCAAGGAAATCAAAACTGGAAGACTCAGGTGGGCTGGACATATCCAGAGAATGAGCGAAGGAGATATTCCAAAGCGAATTATGGATGGTGCACCTGGGGGTCGGAGAAGAGTTGGAAGACCAAAGCTTCGATGGCTGGATGGAGTGGTGAAGGATGCAAGCACCATCGGCATCCGAAACTGGCGCAACGCAGCACAACACCGACAGTCATGGAGGCAGGCTCTGCTGGAGGCCAAGACCCGACCTGGGTTGTAGAGCCACAGATGATGATGATGATGATGAAATATTTTGAATTATTCTAAAAATTTTGAGGTCATCAGCAAAAAGTAAGATAAATACATCATGAAATATTTTTGTAAGATCATTTATAAACAAGATAAATAATATTGGGCCAAGGTGTGAACCCTGCGGAACTCCACTTGTTGCATAAATTTTTTCCGACAATGAGGATTTTATTCTAACAATTTGTTGTCTTCCAGTAAGATAGCTTTCAAACCAGGCTAATATACTGCCACGTATACCAAGCTTTTCTAATTTCCAAATGAGAATTTTATGGGAAACTGAATCAAAGGCTTTACTAAAATCAGTATAGATAGAGTCTACTTGTTTTTTTTCTTTAAAAGCATTGGTTATAAAGTTTTGCATCTCTAACTTTGCAATGAATAAGACAGCGCTAAAATTATCAACATCATTAAACATATCAAAATTATCAGCGTGTCTTCGCATGTAAAAATGTATTTCAATTCCGACATAATTTTTTCTAATTTTTTACAATCCTCTGACACAATAATCTCATCAAAATTATAATGTTCATTCGGATCAATAATTTCACACCTATACAAACCCATGTCTTCACTTGTTGTGTTTATAATCGTTAAAGTAGAAGTGGCAACTTTGACATAGTCATTTGGATCTATTATGTCTTGACAGTTTTTGATGCTTACTCGTTCTTTATCGATGCTGTCTTTGTTTGGATATACCCATCGTATTAAGAACCAAAGGCAATACGAACTTCGCATTTTACTTCAGCCTTACCGTCGGTAATTTTTGGTTTTGGCAGCAAATCTATGTGATACATAATTGATGTTCTGAAGATGCTTTTGCCTTCGATTGTTTTCAGAACTCCTCGGCAGCTGAAGTCGTGTGAAGAATCATGCATTTGAGTGTCTTGTATAATAAATCCATTTTTTGGGTCGTATGTTACAATCCTGTCTTCAAGTTGTGCAAAAGGCTCTCCAGGTATAATCGGCACATCATCAACAAGCAGCGTCACTTGGACATCTGGTGTGGAGGGTTTTCAAGGAATTGTTAAATTTTTAAACTGATTTCCCATGATGAAGCTGTCTGTAGGAGCGAGAGGTTTAGCTGGATCTTTTACATAAATGTACACTGATTTTTGTATTTTTTTTACACTTTTATCTGAGGAATTGAAACGGCAAATATATAAGCCCACATCTTTGACGTCTACTGAATGTAAATGTAATTCAGCACTATATACAAGTTCTGCGTTTTCTTCTCGAGTTATTATTGTATCCGCTACTCCGTCTTAACTTGTGAGAAGTACCCGCACGTCGGTATTTTTTAGTTTTGGCAGCGAATCTATGTGATACATAATTGATGTTCTGAAGATGCGTTTGTCTTCGATTGTTTTCAGAACTCCTCGGCAGCTGAAGTCGTGTGAAGAATCATGCATTTGAGTGTCTTGTATAATAAATCCATTTTTTGGGTCGTATGTTACAATCCTGTCTTCAAGTCGTGCAAAAGGCACTCCAGGTAAAATCGGCACATTATAAACAAGCAGCGTCATTTGGACATCTGGTGTGGAAGTTTTGCAAGGAATTGTTAAATTTTTAAACTGATTTCCCATGATGAAGCTGTCTGTAAGAGCGAGAGGTTTAGCTGGATCTTTTACATAAATGTACACTGATTTTTGTATTTTTGTTACACTTTTCAAAAAAAAATTCTGGATGAGGACACCCTAATCACATAGCGGTATGAAATATACTTTATGACCTATTCTCATACCTACCAAATACACATTAAAAAGTTCATAAAAATCGGTCGAGTCGTTTCGGAGGAGTGCGACCACAAACACTGTGACACAAGATTTTTTATATATAAAAAATATATCTTCCATTGAATGTTAAATTTGGTTTCCAGTGTGGAAGACAGTTTAGTTTTAGTTATTCAAAGTGTGATATTTGAATTATTGCCTTTGAGTTGATTTGTTCAATATTGTTTAAATGAAAAGCTGTTCAGAATTGAAATACAGTGGTTAAATAAATTCGCACAATATTATTTCAAAAAAATTATGAAATATTTTACAGCCAAACAGCAATATTGCGTCATAAATAATGTGTCAAGCATTATTCAAATTTGTGGGTTTAAGATATTTTACCCACATGAGGCCTGGTATCACTTTATCAAATCTGTTTTCAATTTACTTATGTATTAAGAACAACAGCTGAACATATTAGAAAAAAAATCAATGCAAATGTGCTTTCAAAAATTTTATTAAAATTCTGACGTTTAATAGTGTGGGTGAATATCAAAGTTAAAAGCCTTTAAACTTAAACAATCGTTGATACAAAGGATACAAAAATGAATCTGCACTGGCTCTTAATAGAAGAAAACTCCAAACTCCTTTATTAGAAGATGAATGGAATGCTATGCTAGTTCTACCGGTATTACAATGGAAGATGCTCCGAGGAACTAGCGTCATTGATCCCTTCAGGACCGGTGCATAGTCGGGAAACACGCCAAACGCATGCTCAACATTATTTGTACGCTGTCGACATTTGTCGCATGAGAACGGGTCGCTTCATAGACTCGTTCTTGTGTTCAACAGCTCAGCTGTGGAATGATTTGCCGGCCTCTGGGTTTCCTCCTTCCTACATCATGGGTCTCTTCAAGACCAATATTTTCCTCAGGGCCTCGTGTGTGGAGTTAAAAAAAAGTTGAATAGTATATTATATAATATGGACATTGTCGTGAATCTAAATTTAGTTGAATTAATTATAAAATTGTTATATATTTAGGTTTTGTAATTGTCATTAGAAATATATTTGCTAAGTAATAAGAAATCAACCCGTAGAAAACAGGTTTTTTTTTAATACAATACATCTATTTTCGAATGACTTTCAAAAATAAAAAAAAAAAAAAAATTTTACCTGAGGATTGAACCTTCCTACCCAGTGATCGGAATCAACCGCCCTACCAACGGGGCCAAATCCCGAGGCGATAAGGCCGACATTTATTTCGTATAATAAGAGCTGTAATCTCATCGAATTTTAGAGAAAAGCTTGTATGTCCTCGTGTATGCGTGATTGTCACCAAAAGTTGATAAAAAACATTGTCATTGAAAACGAATCTATCTACCTGGTTTCAGCTCGGTCGAATGTCGGAAATGTGTTGATTTCAACATCCAAGATTTCACTTCTTTCAAACTTTAATTCAATAAAGAAAATAAAAGTGAAATTCAAATAAATGTATTTAAAAATGGTAGAACCTGCATACAAGCTGCCATGGGTACCTTAACATGATTGCTTTTTTAATTATTGTTAACATTCTTATAACGTCAATTTTTAAAATAAAAATAAAAATAATAAATTAAATCTAAAATAAAATAATAATTTTTATTTTTAATTTTTTAAACTTTATGAGTAAAATCTCAAATTATAATATTTAATTAAATGAAGACAATATTAGCGAAACTCAATCGAAATCTGGAGACAGAAAAATCAGAAAAGATATTGGCTCCGCTGGGACTCGAACCCAGAACCCTTTTCTTACATGGAAACAGCTCTACCGATTAAGCTACGGAACCCATATTAATTCGGTCACTTTTAACTGTATCATACTTCGACTAAGAGCTACCAACATTATCTTCATTTACTTAACGCACATTTACTTCATTTACTTAATGTTTCCATGTAAGAAAGGGGTTCTGGGTTCGAGTCCCAGCGGAGCCAATATCTTTTCTGATTTTTCTGTCTCCAGATTTCGATTGAGTTTCGCAGAATGTTGGTAGCTCTTAGTCGAAGTATGATACAGTTAAAAGTGACCGAATTAATATGGGTTCCGTAGCTTAATCGGTAGAGCTGTTTCCATGTAAGAAAAGGGTTCTGGGTTCGAGTCCCAGCGGAGCCAATATCTTTTCTGATTTTTCTGTCTCCAGATTTCGATTGAGTTTCGCTAATATTGTCTTCATTTAATTAAAAAAATAATTATTATTAGGGTCGTCCAACCACAAGATTATAAAAAATCTAAGACGAAGTATTGGACGACGAGGGACATTTTTTGAAATTATCACAATAATAAAATCAGTGACGTACAAAATAGAAGACATTTGTGGTTTTTTCACGCCTCAGGAGGCACCACAAGAAGAAGTGTATATCGCAAAACAAACAAAAACTAAAGGGTCCTTCCTGTGTGTGTTACAAATTCAACAAATATGGCTGGTTTTCTTATAATTAAAAACGTGGGGACGACTGTGAGTTTCGTATTACCTTCATTTAAGTTAACACGTGAAATAAATCAAAACAAAAGTAAGTACCTGTCAACTCTGAAAATATAACCCCTATGTCGTCCATTATATATTTTGACAATAAATCTTCAAAGAGAAAACCCTTTGTTTAAACAACATTTTCAAAGTTATAAAGATGAAGTGTAGCTCTGGTGATTTGAGGGCCTAATAGCACAAGCGCAGCAACATCGATAATAATTAAACAGTCAATTCGACAAATTAATATTAGTTTATCGATTTATAGCTCGCCCGGCGCGCGCCGCTTAATATACTCGTATCTACCTATTGATCATTTTATCAATGTCGGGAAAAAATTGTCCTATGATGCCAATGCTGACTGACACGTTAGAAACCTGAAGAAATTAATCGAAACATCATAACTAATGAAGCAGATAAATCGGAAGAGATTCTTACTAGGATAGTGTTGTACTGTATCGTAGGATTACAAGCGGGAAAAGTGCGTGGGTGCTCTAACTAGTTCGAACCAGTTTGAACCGCTATCGAGCACACAAACGAATTCAAACGTGCGCTGTGTAAGTAGATACCTACACACTTATTATAGGTCATTAATTTACATTAGTCGTTACTGATATACCCGTGATATACTGAAATACTGTTGAAACTCATTTCCCCAACGTTCAAATGTGCCCCTGTTCATTAAAAAACAGCAAATAATTTCTATGTCTGTGTGTACATTTATATAAAAAATTATTCCAATATTTTTCAGCTAAAGGTGTTTCCCACACTGAGTCACGATTTTGATAACGTGGCATGAATGGTTCCCCAATACTGTTCCTGATAATCTAAAAAGTGAAATAGACATTATTTTCAAGGTTGCGGATACACGGGCCCTAAATGGCCTGTGTTTTCAGCTCCGAATCCAATTCTGTCCGGCGAAAAAGTTGAATTTGCATATCATTTGCATGATTAAATGGTCATCATTTGTGCGCGTGCATCTTTACCGGTAACTGCAGACAGAATAATATTTTTATTTGTATTGCCCTGGGCTGTTTCAGTCTTCAAGGGCATTATCAAACTGCGACAGAGCCACGTACGCTATAATATTTAAGCGTACAGTCGATATACAACTACTAATACGTATAATATTAATATTGATGACATCAACTGAGTTACAGACTACCATAAACGGGTATTTGCCTAGTATTGTAGTCGAAGATGAAGCCATGTAAAAAACTTTGTATTCTTTGTATCCTGAAGAAAAAACCTTTGGTTTAGAAATATATTGATAATTTTTATTAAAAATGGTGGTGTAAGCTAAGTAGGTTAATTTCAACTAATTTTTTACAACCCTTCGGAAGATATTAGAGTGAATGAATCATTGCTTCTGAGTTAATGATATCTGAGCAATACAATCTAATTACCTTGATGCATTCGACACTAAATATGTATTATTGCTATTAAGATTTAAAAAGTGTGTTACATGGTTACGGATTTCGGAAATGAAGCTCGTTTTGGACGCAGATTTTCTAATCACAATAATTTAATGAAAATTTAATAACATAGATTTTTTAATCACAATCTTCTTCTTCTTCTTCTTCGATGGCGCTACAGCCCATATCGAGCTTTGGCCTCCTGCAACAGTCGCCTCCAACTCCTCCTGTCCTCAGCGGCTGACTTCCAATTTGGTACCTGGAGAAGCTGTGCTGCATCCCCTCTTACTTCGTCTTACCTTTTTTAATCACAATAATTTAATTAAATTAGAAGCGCCCTTGAGGTGATTTTTCACAAAAACAGCGCTCTATAAATTATCCAATTATTATTATTATTTCATCAAAAATTTAACTGTATGAAACGAAAAAAAGTCATATTTTTATTAATTTTCTCCTAGACTTGTTACATTTGTTTACGTGTTAACAGCTTTCGCGATGAATTTTAATAAATAAATATTAAATTAGTAATTTAAGTTAGAAACGTCGTGGAAACAAATATTTAACTCCTACTTTGCAGTAAAGTTTTCACTCGGAAAAGCAGGGGTGTTGCAAAAAATACTTTTTTTCTACATACCATCCGTTCAATAATACCTAAGTTTAAACTCACGCCATGAAAAGTTAAAACTAACTACGTTCAAGACACTGATAGTGCAACTTCTACGATTGCACCAAAACGGTGTAGTGATTCAGTAAGAGAAAAAGTAAAAAGAGATTAATTTGTTTATTTCGTGATTTCTTTTGTTGGCCGTGTAATAAGGGGGCCATGCATTTTACTCATAAGTAGTACATCAACGAGGGACAAAGTTTAAAGCTTTAGGTTTGAGACTGTGATAATATAGTGATAATATAGGAAAGTCTCGACATTTGAGAAAAGTTTCACACTTTTTATAAAATTAGACTAGAAAAACTAACTTTTAACTAGAAAAAAAGATACTTACCGCAGATACTTTAATAGTTTACACCTGTTAACCCTGTATAAATCGCAAGTACGCCTTACGATTGAATTTGGCAGCCACCTCTGTTCTGGAGCCCAAAAAAAAACTGAAGAAACTCTCGATTCTGTGCAGAAACCGGCACGCGGTGCGTTTAATAGATTATCATATCTTAACAAACGGATTGCAATCTTTAGATCACAGGTGTCGGGTGGGAATACTATCCTTGTTCTACCGGTATTACAATGGAAGATGCTCCGAGGAACTAGCATCATTAATCCCTCAGCACCGGTGCAGAGAAGTGAAACACACCAAATACGCGCCCAAGTTATGTACCCGGTTGACATTAGTCACATCAGAACGGGAAGTTTCTATGACCTGTGAGTACAACAGTTCGGCTGTGGTACGATTTCACGGACTCTTGCCGTCTCTACAAGACTCATGTTCACTCCTTCTCATCCTCAAAAAGACCCTCCACACAGCATCTTCAAAGATTACATAGGCCCAGAGGGAAATTATTTTTCCCCTCTGTGTAGTTAATGTTAAAAAAAAAATATGTAAAAGTAAGATACTATGAATAAAATATGATTCATAAATTTATAACACACGCATATTGAAATATATAATATAATAATACTCGCATATTATAATACACACATATTATAACACACGCATATTATAATACACGCATATTATAATACACGCATATTATAACACACGCATATTATAATACACGCATATTATAACACACGCATATTATAATACAATTTTGCAAAAAGTCTTTCATGAATCCACACCCTTTAAGACTATTTTTAGTATAAGAAAACAGCCATCTTAAATTGTTTTAGTTTTGTTTTTTAAGTTGCATTAACTTGATTAAAAAATATGTCTTTTGTATAATTTGGGAGGCGGGAATGGGTACCGCCGAACTTTTATTGGATAACCAACACCTCTGCCATAGGTCACCCCAAGTGTTTCGCTACGTTTGGTGATTTAGTTGGGGTGCCCGGGTTCATGGGGTGAGGTTTGTCTAGATCTAGAAGGCGTATGAACAGCGCTTTTTCTTAAACCCTTTTCCTTCCCAGAACTCTCCACTCCTTCCTTTCCTTAAAAAAACCCTCCACACAGCATCCCCAAAGATGACATAAGCCCTGAGGGAAATTATTTTCCTCATGGCCTCCTGTGTAGAGCTCATGTAAAAAAATGTCTAATAGAAAGGAAAAAACTAGTAGATAGTGGGTCTGTAAATCAACTGTAAAATGCCTTTAAGGTTAAGTTAAACATTTTATGTGGTTAAGTCCACAATAGTCCCAACTGTTCAGGGCTGGCGGGATGGCATGAGGAGCGTTGTGAGGCTAAGGGAAATGGATAAAATATTTTAGAGGTGCCTGCCTATTCAAAACGGATTACCGAACAAATCTTAAACCATTTCAAACAGAAGTTTCGATTTCAAAAGTACCTAAGTGCTTCGTGACAAAATTTGCAATTTACAAATTTAATTCGAAATACCCAGATACATGAGGCTTATTGTACTTATTTCTCTATGCTAACAGTCAGAAACGTTTATCACTTGCAGTTTACAAAACAATCAATTGTTGTTTAATTTCAATTTTCTGGCCAATTGCAGTTTGCGGGCACGCGATAATATGCATTGGAAAATTGTTGATTTTCCTGAATGCCGGTGGAATTTAGTAATCCTCGATTTATGATTGCATCGCCTTTTATCTCGTACTAACTGGTTCCCGGCGTGCGTTGCTATGCCATTTAATGAGGAAATTGTTTCTCCCTGCGTGTCCTTTCCCATTCGTCTCGTTCCCGTTCCCCTTCCTCCACCCCGTCTCCTCCACCTTTCCTCTTCCCACTCCACTCTCCCCCTTCCCTCGTCCCGCGAACCCCCCTCCCCCCTCATACCTCCCGCATTCCATACATTCAGTCCCGGTACATTCAGTTTTCAAACAGCTCGCGCGCCACCTAATGCAATTTTTTTATACAAATTTCACAATGCCAGAGCTCACCAGTAGTTTTAAACAAACCTTGTCTTGACAATAACGAACAGAAAATAAAAAGAATTATCCAATTTGGTGCAGTCGTTCGGAAGTTATGCGCGTACATACATTTCGGCGATTATTTTTATTTATATAGATTTATTTATATAGATAGAAGATAGATAGATAGATAGATTTAATTAATAAAGGCTTCCCGCTATTTACGGGGAATCGAAAATTTATATTTTTTCCGAAAAAATTATTTCATGACAATCTAATATTATTATGTGCTAGCGAATTCTCAGTTCTCAGCATGCGTTGCTATGCCAATTAATAAAGAAATTGTTTCTCCCTGCGCGTCCTTTCCCATTCGTCTCGTTCCCCTTCCGCCTCCCCTTCCTCTCTCGCGTCCCCTTCCCCTCATGGTCTTCCCAATCTGCCTTCCCTCTCCTCACTCCCGCTTCTCCCCTCCAGCATTCCATATATTCAGTCCTATTACATTCAGTTTTCAAACAGCTCGCGTGCCATCTATTGCAATTTTTTATACGAATTTCATAATGCCAAAGCTCACCAGTATATATATAGAAACCATCGGGGGCATCCACACATCAAATCCTCAAAGTTTCATAGCAATCGGATGAATGGTTATCAATTTCATGATGCCAGAACTCACTTTTATTCATGGAAACCATCACGGGTATTCGCATATCAAATCCCCAAAGTTTCATCGCAATAGACTAAATAGTTTATATATACATCTCACAAACATACTCATACTTTGATTTTAATATACATATACATATGCTGAAAGTGGAATCAAAGCAATAAAACAATGGCTTGATAAAAATCTACTTACATTAAATATAGCAAAAACTAAATACATAAGATTCAGCTCAACTATAAAAGGACAACCTAGTACATCACACACAATAAAAACACATAAGCGTAACTGTAATTCCGATAATACTGATTCTATCTGCAATTGTGAAGTTTTGGAAAGTGTGAAAAACATCAAATATCTAGGCGTTATTATAGACAATCACCTTAAGTGGAAATATCACATCGACAACCTCACAATAAGGGCGAGAAAATTGATTCACATATTCTTTGTATTACGAAATATAATCAAACAGCAAGACCTAAGAAAAATATATTTCGGATTATGCAACCCCATCTTAACGTATGGTTGTATTGGTTGGGGAGCGTCAGGTAGAACAATTTTAGATCCTCTAGTGAAGGCCCAGAAATCCATAATTAGAGTCATTATGCGTAAACCCTATAGGTTTTCTAGCGATCAGCTCTACAAAAAATTTAATGTACTTGATGTTCGCCAAAACTACATAAAAAAGGTTATTATCCACGTACACAAAAATCTAGAAAAACTTAATAAAATTGATCATAAATACATCACAAGAAGTCACACCAGAAAGGATCTTGTGGTCCCAGGGAGCAATACGTCGAAGTTCCAAATGACACATACATATCTGGGACCGAAATTATACAATAAAATCCCCCCAGAATTAAACATTAAAACATGCAAAATGACATCTATCGGTTCAATAATAAATAAATGGTTGATTGGCTTAGGTAGGGTTGAGTCTGAAAATTATTAAATAATGTCACTTAAAACTTAAACTTTTACATGGTTAACTATTAAATGGCACAACCAGTAAAAACTTAGTATACTTATAGGTATTTAATCTAAAAAAAAAAAAAAATACTATGTTTTTTTTTGGTACAGAATATATTTTTGGCATTTTTCACCAGCATTTGGTTCCTTAGAACGGGCAATCTGCCTAGCTAGGAACTAATATAGACAAACAAGACATAATAACACTTGTATACATTTTAATATTTACAGTTATTTTGAAATATTATTCTTATGTTATATTTGCTGTATAAATGTATCTCATGTAATAAATAAATAAATTAAAAAAAATATAGATGAGAATTACAAATTTTAGAATTTAATCTGAGGCCTCAATTACAAAAAATACTGCGTTGCTGCTAAAGTTTACAATCCCGCAATCACGCGAGATTTTAGCAATACGTGATCCCGTGGATGTGCGGAATTTTCTTGTGTGGGGTTCGCAGGATTATGGGATTGAAAAAATACTGAATTTAAATCAAAAACTTGCTGAACCGAGGAGGAAACTTCGATTGATTTTGAAGAAAGAGATGTCTCTTTTCGAGAAGGGAGGTATCAGAAGGTACCCCCAATTAAGATACCTACAATTAGTGTGGAATCAGAGAAAGCTTTTTCTGCTCCTGGGCTTTTGTTCTAGTCTATGTTATCGTATATTATTTTTTTACCTGCATAATGTGCTTTTCAATGTATTTAATATAATTTGGGAGGCGGGTTTGGCTACCGCCGCACTGGGAACCATTTATTGGGTGCTTGTGCTTTTGGCGACTTAGGGGTGCCCGGGTTCATGGGTTGAGTTTCGTCTATATCTTGACGGAGGATACATTTGCCCACCTTCTGTGTGGCGGGCCGGTTCAGGAGAGAATGGTTGAGATAAAAACTTTGATCTCTCCAGCCGAATCCCCTCGACCCTTTGCCTTACACCGCAGTAGGAGAGCTGGATTCATACATCCCCAGATACAAACCCCAGATTCCCACCCAACCCTCATACCTTTTTCGTTCCCAGAACTTCCTCTCCTTCTTTTCCATGAAAAGACCATCCACACAGCATCCCCGAAGGTGACATAGGCCCATGAGGGATTTTATTTCCCAAAGCCTTCCATGTGAAGCTAATGTAAAAAATATATTTTTTATGTAGATACATATATGACCGGTCAGTGGTTGAGTGGGCATCGCTCTTGGGTCTCACCCGGGCATCACGTTTTATTCCTCGGCTGGCTAAGACCTCCATCACAACACAAGCAATATTTTCGGCTTTCTGTGGTGGTAGAGGGGATTTATAAAACATTGTTGGGTTATTCGTAGCCCGTGAATGTTTGTCTTTCTTTAAAATAAAAAAGAAAATATTTATATATACCTGCATATATAATTTTCTTTTGGCAATAAATTAATAACCAAAGAAAAAAATACCCATGAAAAAAACCTTTCTCTTCGTTCTTCAATAAAATAATTATTAGCTCATTGAAGAATAATCATTACTTATTTACACTTATAAAAACACAACAATAGAAACAAAAAAAACGTACTTGTTCGAGAAGTTATTTCAGCACCCGGGACTTACCTTAAAGAAAACAATTAAAAATAATTACAGCTCAGGTTTTAAAAATTCTCGTGCTCATTAAATATTGCTTACGTTATATTTATTTTAAAATTAACTTTAAAAATCGCCAATTTTCTATTAGATTAATATTATCATCATGGTCACTTCAGCACATTGTTATTTTGGGAGATTTGGGAATCATATTTGATGCGCACCTAACATTTCACGTCCACATAGAGACGATATGCAGCAAAGCTCTAAGAATGCTAGGATTTGTGCTAAGCAACTCCAGACACTTTTGCAGCTCAGCCGCGATTCGTTTGCTATACTATAGTTTAGTACGTAGCATTTTGGAAAGTGGTTCAGTAATATGGGGACCAGTGGATTTAACATACTCTCAAATGATTGAGAAAGTGCAAAAGAAGTTTCTGAGATATTTATATCTTAGAGACTTCGGATATTATCCCTGGTTATTTCCATCAGCCTTTTTGTCCGGCATGCTGGGTATTAATAGCCTCGCCGAAAGAAGGAAAACTGCTTTGCTGACAACAGCATATAAACTTTTAAACGGTAACATCTGTATTCCCGATATCTTACAAAAAATTGAGTTTTATGTCCCCGACAACTTCACAAGAGCGCGCAGACACAGAATTTTTGTTGTTCCGAGATGCAGAACTAACTTACTATAAGTAATGGCGCTGGGAAAATGATTCTGTTACTAAATTTACTGTTCCCTGATGTAGATATTTTTAAACTAAATATTTATCAATTTAAAAACGCTATTATTAGGTAGATACTTAATAAAATAAAATGTATGTTTATTATTGGTTATGTATAACTGTAAATGTGCATTTACAATAAAATAAATAAATAAATAAAATCATCTGACACGAGTTTTAAATATTAATTGTGTGATTTGAACAATTTCCCTTAATACCCCGAGTCGCGGCCAGTTTTACCTTTTGTTTATCAAAATAAGTTCAGCAGACAAGCATTAAGAGCATATAATAAAGAAGAACACATGTTATGATGATGTGATGCTCAATAAATGTGATAAATTTAACAATACCACAACTTAAGATGGTTAAATCTTGATAAATTAAATCGCATGTATGTTTTCTCATGACAACTATTTTAACCACCAGAACACATGGATAAAATAAAGTTTTCGTTTCAGGCTTAATACTACGCATCATCAGTAAAAGTTTTCACTTCACTAAGTAATAAGGCTCTCAGGCTAAAATAAGGTTTCGAGTCTGTTTAACGTATGGGGGGTAGTTTTTTGGTTTCCCTGGAGGGTAGTTGAGGCTTCAGACTCCTGGCGGTCCGGGGATTGTACTTTGTTTAGGTATATATTGCCTTTAACCCTTCGTCCAAGGGCCAAACCTTGAGCTAATAATGGCAATAGACTATTAATAAAACCATTGATCCGATATAAACTGGATCTGTTCACTGTGTGCTTTACTTTGTTGTTTCAACTGTAGAGGATCATTTCAACGATGAAAACGTGGAAACAACGTAATACGTGTGAATGTGCAGAGAGGAGTAGCAGAACTTCATCAGAAATGTGTTTCACATAGAATCTTAACACTTTATAGAAAAAATCGTAATTGGGGTGGTTTCCTAACAAGAATGCTAGCACACCAGTGTAGAATATTGAGTGCAATTTCAGAGGGAAGACGCCCAGAGAGCCTCCAGGAAAACAAAAAAGGATATGTAGAGGATGGGTGAGAACTATATGGAATTTAAATGGATAGAGGCCGCTGAAGTAGCCCGGGACAAGGATGCCATGAGGTGTCTTATCGAGAGATGAGTTCCTGACCCGAATAGGACAAGGGGAAATATATGAAATGCTTTACCATAGATTTAATTTATTTAACTAAATTACTAACTAATTAATTAACAGGGGTAGGCAGAGAGGACGGATCTCCAAACAACTCATTGGCATACAACTCCTTGCCTCATTAATAATAATAATAATAATATAAGTTTACTCCAGAATGTATGCAGGGGAAGTGCAATGCAATACATTCCATAATGTAAAATAACAAAAAAAGATAAATAATAAGTTAAGGTAAAAAGTAAATAACAACACATAAATTAAATTAAATAAACGAATAAGCATGAAAAATGAAACTGAGAAAAAAAAATTATGTATGTAAACACTAAAATGAATGTAAATAGCCGTTTACCGAGGGTATTTCATCGTCTCCCGTCTCCAGAGGGTCATCAGGGGAGATTCCATCCAGGCAGTCATGGCGGTGATGATCGCATTCTTCGAATGGCGCAGTCTGCGCCATAAACTTCCCATGCGGTGGCGGAGAAGTGCACGGAAAGTATGAACTCGTCCCTCCAGGAACATTTCCGTAGCACTGCAGTATCTCGGTAGGCGGAAAAGTTGGCGATAAGCGTTGTTGTAAGCAACCTTTAACTTATGCCATTGGGTTGCAGTGTAGTCAACCCACAGTTCTGATGTGTACAACGAGGTACAGAAAGCGTTGAACAGTATTCTTTTTACTTTGGGGCTGCAGGAGTAAAAACGTCTTGACAGCATACCCGCTCTAACTGATATTGCTCTTCTCTGCCTTTCCATGTCCTCGATATTCTTAAGGTCGTCTGTGATGATTAAGATTTATGCATACTCTTCTATTATTCTGACTCTTGACATAACCCGACTCAAGTATCTGATTCACTTGAACGCGCCACGTCTTCCTCGGGCGTCCCCGACTTCTTCTACCAGTCACATTCCCTGCTTTGAATATTTTATGCATTATATTATATTGTTTTTTCGTCTTTTGTTTCCATCATTTTGTTTCCTTTGGTTCAATAAAATGAACTAATTTATTTGTTTTTTTGTTTCAGGTATTTTTTGGTGTTTCCTTGCACAATTTCTCAATAATGAGTAAGTTTTCATATTTTTCTCTCATCAAACAATAATATACACCTTTCTTCCTTTATTCGCTCTACTTGTCCAAAACCAACTCAATGTATGTAAGTAAAGCAAAACGGCTTTGTTCTTACCCCCTTAAGGCCTCGTCAAACAGAACGCGTAATTTACGCGGCGTACGGCGTAAAATACGCATGGACTGACGCCGCGTACTAACGCCGCGTTGTGTTGTACTGAACTTGTCTGAACCGGTCAAACGGAGCGAGCGCGTACCAGTACGCTACGCTCTAGCGCGGTGTTAGTACGTCGCGTTGTATTTTTTTACAAGATTTTATTTTACGCCGGGCGTTCTTGCTCGACGCTCTGCCTTACGCTCTGCTGTACGCCGAAGCCGTTCAAACAGAAAGTACGCGGCGTTAAGGCGTAATTTACGCCGCGTAAATTACGCCGTCTGTTTGACGAGGCCTTTAGTAATAAGTAAATATTTCAGGTTGGTTTTGTTAAAAAATATATTTTATAGAAAAATTAATAACTACAGGAAAGAGTTATTTTTTGTTTCAGTATTTTTACTTGAAAATCATTGTTTCTTGTGACATGCCCTCCATTGATATGTATTCCAGTAGTGAGCCCCCATTTCTATAAGATTTAGGATAATTTTGTTACAAGTTTGCGCCTAACACACGTCTTAGAATCGTAGGGCGGAGAATAGGTTCAAGTTATTATGCTTTTGGGTCCTTGAAGACGCAGTAGGCTGTAATATTACTAAACCCTTAACAGAAACTTATACGTATACAATGAATATATATATGCCCTCCACAGACGTCATTAGGCCGTTAAGGTGTACATTTCGATGAAAAAATGTTTGATGGCCTCAAATAAGTTTTGTGGTTATTTTGGTGTATTTTATGAACTAGTTCACATCGTCATTTTCTTTATTTATTAATTTTCAATGCCCTTTTCATGACAAGTTTATAATACAGAGACACTTTTAAATAAAAAAAGATAAACTATAAAAATGTAACTAGTGAACACAATATGAAAGGTAGGTATACAGATAAATTTAAGTATAGATAATGCATTACAATAAAAGAAAAAGTTTCTAAGTTACAAATGGCATAGAAATAAACTATAAGGTATGTTAGTAATTACAAAATTTACAGGAGACTGACTAATTGTGATACGTGATAAAATGCAAGATACATAAAAAGAAAACGGGAACAAGTTTTTATATTGTAAATTAATATAGAAATACACAAATATATGCAATAGCCCCTATGTGATGCTCCTTAAATATCAAAATATTGTACATAAAAATATCATTCAGGTATTTCTTAAATAATGGTGAACTTGTAATAAATATATCGATATTTGAGGTGAATTTGTTTTCTAGTGTTTGAAGTCGAGAAATATGTAGGTGCATGTATGTGATAGTTGGTTCCAGAATTATTGTTGCAGAATAATATGTTTTGCCTTGTTTTTCGAGTAGGTAGGTACTGTGAAGTCAAAGATATTGAAATTTGAATATCTTTGCTTGAAGTCGATGATTGCAGGAGTTCGCAACAATCTAATTCAGAGTGAATAATTTTAAACAAAAAGGTTAGGTCATTTATTTTTCTTCTGTTTTCTAGGTAAAGCAATTTGAGTGTATTTAGTAAGGATGTATAGTTAATATGTTGTACAGGTATATGTAACTTGATGTTAATAAATCGTAAAAATTTGTTCTGAACTTGTTCGATATTTCTTATATGAATTTGATAATTGGGGACCAAACTATGGAATTGTACTCCAGCAAGCTGCGTACGAGTGACTAATATACGATTTTTATGACTTCCAACGAATCGGAAGTCTTTTTTTTGATCGGAAGTCTTCTGATTATAAATCCTAGTGCTTTCATGCCTGTATTAGTTATGTGTTGTATGTGATTATTTTAGCGATCAGTTGGCTAACTAACCAATTATCCACTACCATTACTCCACAGTGGTAGGCAGAGAGGATTGACTACCGCACAACTCTGTCTTGGCGCACACGCCTTACTACATTCATTTTTACATCGTCTCATCATTCTCCTATGTTGTTTGTTATACGAATATTTGACAAGAAGTCAGAAGCATATGGCACGATCAAGTGAATCAAGTTAGATTTTTTGTGAGAGTACAGCACAAAAGTTACCAGCTGTAGCATCTCTAAATGGGGTAGGCTTAGAGGTTAAAAAATATAGGGGAAGGGAAACTTATACTTTTTTGTGTTTTATTTAATGATTTGGTTTATATACGTTAGAATATAAACTAATATGCAAGTATACATCTCACAGCTCTGTTCTGCATAACTTGTAGCTTGTTTAAATTTCCTTTATTGGCCAAATATAACATCGTAGAGCAGTAATCTAAGTGTGGTATGTGGAAAAAAAGAAGGTTGGGAAGCATATTGGTATTCAGACTTGGCCACCAAACAGGGCTAAAGCCATTTCAAGCATAGTTTCGATTCTGAATCGTGGTTTATCACCAGAGAGATACTGAGAGTATCCTCCACCATAGTAGTAAATTGACAAGGACATGCAAGGAGTGTACGCAAAGATACATTGAATTCTATCCTTTATGTCTACTTTAATAAATAAATTAACATATTAACTGGATTCCTGGGCCAGGAACAACCAACAATCCTGGCAACAACCCGCATTATTCTAAATTACTAATAAACACACATCATCTGCAACACTCCTTGATTAGTATGAACAACTTCAACTCGAACATAACATAGGTAAGTAATCCGTAATATCTAATGATTAGTGTTCGCCCACAGAATAAGACGAACACAAGAAATGCGTTGTGGGCGTATTTCGTAATCTAAAATCTGGGAGAATTTCCCTTAAATTTCAAATGCAGAACTCTGTATCATCGTCATTTCGAAATTGTATTTTCGTTCAAAGCGTATGGCGATATACGATGTCAGGCAAGTCTAAGAGAGGCAGATCGCGTGCTGAATGGGTTAGAACCAAAAGGTACTAAGTCAGTGTCGGCATGGGTTTCTAACAAAGATATTGGCAAAGATATTGGAATATAAGTAGATGTGCTATCTGCTGTTTTTACTATGTGGGTCTGCGCTTCCGGGTGTCGCCGATATTGTTTACCAATTAACAAATAAACTAAAAGAACAAATAATTAACGAATAAACCAAACGAACGTTAAACTAAATGAACGAATTCTTTCCTTATTCAAAATATATTGTTGACCAATATTAATGCACATTTTCAAAAAATCAACGAAATGAACAAATTCTTTTTGTATGAAAACTACGCTAATTAGCGTGTAGTCCGGCGACAGTTGCCGGACACTATAGCATATCTCTTCTGTATTTGAATATCTTTGGTTTCTAAGGTAGGTACTACGCGTTTTCATCCCGCGACAAAATATCCCCGACAAAATATCCCACGAAAAAAACATCCTCCAACAAAATATCTACCAAGACCTAACCCAACCTTATTTATATACTATTTTTCAACAATAATTTATTGTCTTTACAGGATGTATGTATTATTTTTGTCCCATTTTATTATTTGGAACAATAATTTATTGTCTTTACAATGTTATTGTTGTTATGTTAGGTAAGGTTTTAGTAGATATATTGTTATGGGATGTTTTGTCTGTAGGATATTTTGTCGGGGATATTTTGTCGCGGGTTGAAAAGTCGCGGTACCCGTTTCTAGTGTGTATTATCAGATCTATTCACTGTATTATCCCCTTATATCGCGGTGCGGTAACTGTCTACGAGCTCTAGTGCATAGTTAATGGCAACTGACATAGCCAATCTTAAGTGTAAACAAGCCATGTTGTTAGACTTGGCAACACTGCATTTTGTTTATGGTGTGAACCAATGTTATATTCGATAGGTGAAAGACTGTTATTATATTTCATGCGTTTATAGTAGGATTTTTAAAGAGGAAATGTATATTTCTGGTCGTTAATGCTAGAATTGCCTATGTCAATTTTGGTAATCTGATTTACGTACCAGAAAGTACTCTTATTTGAATGTTCTGAATACCTTTGTTAGGTGCTCTGGATAAATATAGAGTGATGGAATTGTGGCCTATCTAATGTATAAGTCAAAATATTGATTCAGCGTTTTTTGTGCCACGAAATTGATAAACAATCATCTTCAACCTCATTCAGATATTGGACATCGGCACTTCTAGCATTACAATTTGATATTTATTCATTGTAATGGAAGAAAGCAATTGTCTTTTAAAAGAGCAAAGTTATTGAATGGATTGGTTAACAGTTAAAAAAAATTATCTGCATATTAAAATGTTAGATGTTATCACTTAAAACCTTTATTCATTTTATATAAATGACAAAAGGATAACTGTTTGTGAAAATTTAAAAATAAAGGTGGTCAATAAAAAGATAGTTCCATATTCATTAAAAAATAATACCTAGGCAATATTGAGGATTCTCAAATTTGTTTGTGATTATACTGTACATGGTAATATTCTCTGCCACCTTGCATTTTTAAGCTTAGACTCTGCTCTGGAGGTTTTTACGTTCATAGAACTTGATGAGGATTGTCTGTGTGGGCATGAGGAAACCCCAAAAAAACATTTGAACTTATTTGTAGTATTTGAGTATTAGTCAAAAATGTACATTATTAAATAACTTTTCAAAACACATAAAAAAAACTGATAACCATAAAATAAATAATTTTGATTATGAACATAATCACAATATGTTTTAATCATGAACCACGAGTATTCTGTAAAGAAGGAATCTGAAAAAACAACATTATAGGTTATGTGTTGATATTTGAAACGTGTAAAAGGACATTGTACATCATATTAAATGTTATATTTACTACAAAAAATGTGTATCAACGTTGCCTTGATGTTTCATTTAGCAATGATTACAAACTGAGAACAGAATCGCAATATTTTTAATAAAAACCACCAACGCAACATAAAAATGCTTACATTTATATAGGAATGTGAACGAATGACTGAGAATTGTAAGACTACACGCAACGTTGCAAGACTTCCAACAGCGCGGCTAGTAGTAATCCAGAAGGCTGTGCAACTGGCCATTGCTTCTATACAACGTAAATATAACATGACTGCAGCGTGATTGATTAATGAAGACGTTACTGACACAAATTATTGTTTCTCAGGAAGTGATTTGCTCGATCTATGTAGTTTCTCCTCCCTTGAACTTAACCTTGAAATGTATATTCGAAGGCGAAGCTTACTGTTTTAAATTAATCTTTACTACGAATCGGTTTTCATTCAGAAAATAAAAAAATATATATTTAATAAATTGAAACTTTTCCTATCGTTTCGCTTGAGTAGAATTAAAATTAATTTATTAACTACTTCACAAAAAATATAAGCGTATACCACTAAATAATATTTTTTTCAACAGAAATTTATGAATATTTAATTGAATATCCGTGTTTACGTTATTTTTCTTTATACGGTAAACTGTGTAATTTTCTATATCAAATTTTCAATAAAAAAAAATCATTTTTAGAATAAATTGAAGAAATCAAAAAAATAATGTATTCATTCACAAATCTCTTGAGAAAAATCGCTTATATATAGATCGCTATCAAAGAAGCGCTCCCGTAACTAGAAAATACATATTTGGTTGGACGGTGAGGAATGCTGCCATCAGAGAATAATAATATTTTTCCTCGGTTGTCGGTTTTGTAAAACGAGGCATTTGTGCGACGACGTATTCCCACACCAATACATCGATGCGATGCGATGGCGCGCTGATAGACCCCAATTCAGAGAGCAACAGAAACAGAGCTTTAAAATACCTATGGCTTAAATTTCTCAGCTGCTTCTTAAAAGGTATTAATGTATGGCTTAGATTATCTGTGACAATTTCTCTTGATTAGTTTTTTTTTCTTTTTTTATAGAATTATTCACAAAATAAATAAAAACCACTTTCGCGTTTAAATCAAGCGTTTTTATAGACCCCTTTCACAAGCGATTTTTACGCCCATAACCCATAATCGTGGTTGTTTGAGACACTGAGAATATACTTGGCTTGTATATTCCTCTTAAAAGTTGGGCAAATTTTTAATTATTTGGCCGGTATAACTGTAGCTTTTATTTAACTGTAAGTTGCGTATATGTCAAGTTTCTATATGTCTAGGGTTGCTATCTCCAAACTTCGAAATCCAGGATTTGAAGGTAGAAATACCAGGACATTTCGGTTTAAAGCCAGGACTTTATATGTAATAAGAGCAGTACCTAATTGTTATAGTTATATTGCACTGAAAACAGGGATAAAACAAGTAACAGAAATCACATTTTTTTTAAAGTGATCTACTAACATTTAGTTACTAAATTAGCAAATCAATTGATGAATGATGTTTTTAATCATAAAATAATCAAGTCTAAAGTAATAAGACAAATTCTTAGGTCTAATTTTATTTTTTTAATATTTATTTATTCAGTCTTTTATTTTATTTTTAATGTATTTTTCAACTCCACAATTGTCCCTCAACATTTGTGGTTGAGTTAACAATTATACAATGTTTCACAGTTCATATTCATGTAACATGTTGTAGATAATTTTGATTATTGCAACATCTATTGCTGGAAGTAACCGATTTCTCTCTTTTGACCACTGTGTGATTGATTATAAGTGAAAAAACCTTCACACGCGCGGCGCGAGCCCAGTGACAAAACGATTGGACAGAGTAGTGGCGCGCGAATTTATATATTTAAAGAGAGAATATGAGCAATAAGTGTTTAGAACTGTTTCTGTTGCTCAGAATCGGCGCGCTATCAATGTATTAGTGCGTCCCAACTAAGGTGTGTACGTGTGCGTACCTCACATACAACGTGCATCTTTACGTAACCGAGAAAAAAAATATTATTACTTTACGGAAAAATATTATTATTTTCTGTTGGGCAGTAGAGTGGGCGACCCATCAGTAACTATGTAACAAACTCCACGTATGGAAATGAATTTGCATAAGGCGCGGCGTCAGAAATGTATGGGTTCTTAAATTTCAACCGTAAAGTCAGTCGCTAGCGTATCAGATTTATGAAAACAATTTTAATCTCTTATCCACATATTTATTATTACACTTATTTATGTATACCTAATTGATTTTTATTATTACAATGGAATGTCAGTATCGAAAGTATAAATATTAAAAAACGCCTACTGATAAGAAAGTAAGTAAAAATACGTTATGAAATAATGATCGCGGTCGACTTTGAAATGTCTAGCGATCAATTATTTCGGTACAATTTCACTGTTCCATGCTAACTTAGAACCAAGTCAACTCAACAGCTCTTTGAAAAGTCATTAAAAGCTATGAAAAAAATTTAAATGTAGCCCATAACCTAACTACCTTACCCTTACCCAATTTTTTTCATAACTTTTTGAGGGGGAGTTTAAAGGAGGTGTTGAGTTGATTTCTTTCTGAGTTGTCCTGTCATCCAATTTCACAAAAGTGTATTATTTAGTCGCTGTTGCGGATGGCCGTTAAAAGCTGTCAACGGATTAGTCAAATCATCAAAAATACTCATTTCGGTTGTGTGTCTATTAGTCAGGTTCAATGATCTATTTGCTTGGAATTTGTGTAATCATTTTCAAAATTGGGAAAAGTGTTTCTTTGGAGAAATCGGATGATAAACAATAATATAATGTTTTTAACAGAAAACTTTTTTACCTAAAATTGTTCCAATTTATTGATTTATTTATTAATTTGATTTATTTAAAAATTTGACCACCAACGTGAATTTCAAAACGAAATGGTTAAGTGAAAGAACTTTTTTTTCTAAAATCTGTTCCTTTATTATTTTTGTTTTTTTTTCATTTTCTCTGTTCTTTATCTTGTATAAATTTTATTAACAATTTTTTTTCCAAAAAAATGTAAATAAAATTTTATGTATGTATAAACGGTGTAACAGGACTGTTTGTTCCAGAATGCGATTTATCCATTTCGCTTTAAGTAATAAAAATTAGTCGTATCATTCGTGTTATTTTTAGTAATTTTAGTTAAACGTATTTTCACTTTTGCAAATAAAATTCTTCCTTGGGTTTTTCAAGTAAGCTCCCAACCTATAGAAATAAATGTATTCGGCCTGATATTATATGGGGGCATTCCTTTACCGATAAGGAACAAAGGGTTAATTTCTTAAATTGTTTATTTTTAAGTAGTTTTATATCTGTACAGTTCAAATAGAATGCATAAATATTTGTTGCAGCCGCCAAAATACAAAGGGTTTTCTGGCGGTTATTTTATGACCCGAACTGAAGGAACTTAATCCCTTAGCTGTACCTTAGGTTTAAGTTGTAGGTACCTTTATTGATGTGCCCTTTTTGGCGAACTTTTAAAAGTAATTTTACTGTTTTATTGTGGGTTAAATTTAATAATATGAGAACTGGGAATTTTTAATGTTAGTTTCCCCCATTTCTCCATTTCAGTATTGTATGATGTACTTAATTTTATTGGTGGCCCTTTTTGCCGACTCTCGGGTAATTGTTTTATTGCGGGATTTTAAAATTCAGTTTAGGAGCCGCTCAAATAGTGTCCCAACATTGTTATACCTTTTTGTATTAGTGTATTTTTGCTTTAAATATGGTGAATTTTAGAACAGAGAGTTAGTCTTGCTGTGAGAGTGAAGGAGTCTTGTTATTGCGGTTGAACTGGAAGATACACCGAGGTGTGTCTTCAGTTGCGCAGAGGGAAGATAGGCCCTTTGCGTTAGTTTTGCTAGTAGGGTAAAACTAGAAGGTACATGCTGTGTGCCTTCAATTGTGTAATTATACTGAAGCTGGTAGGTACGAGTTATACCTACGGTTCAGTATTGGAAAACTGACAATAGAGAGATCGAAGTAGAGACTTCGATATTTGTCAGTGTGGTGTGGTCGTGGACCACCCGAGTGAGGGTAGATAGACCCTCTTGTAATACTGTATTTATTACATTAAATAAAGTGTGCTGAAGAAGAAGAAAAAGAAGTGTTTTCCTGCCAACTCCATTCTGTTGTGTTCTCGTACCACGATAGTAGAAATATATGGTCCTTCGAGCCGGATCGAGAATACAGACATCATGGAAGCGGGACGACAATCATCTGCGGCAGCAAGGCGGGGTCCAGCAGCAGCCGGTCAGAGGCACAATTGAAAGCAGCAGATACCAAGGTGCGCATCACCAGACAAAAGGCTCGCCTCCAAGCAGAGATGGCTGAAGCAAAGGCAGAGATGGCTGAAGCAAAGGCAGAGAGGGCTGAAGCAAAGGCAAAGATGGCTGAAGTAAGGATAGCTGGTGAAATGGCGGTCCTGGAAGCAGAGGAGGAGCACGCAGCATTGTCTCTGGAAGTTGCGTCAAGGACTTCCCGACGGACTCTGGAAGATCGAGTCCATGACTGGGTGGACCAGTCGATACACGGATCATCGTCAGAACTTGGAGACTACGATGAGCAGTGTTTCCTAGTTCAAACGGAGCTGCAAAAGGAACGGCGGTTCTCACCACAGCCGCCTGCAAGTACTGCATATCAGCAGCCCTTGGCAGGGCAGTCTCTCCCATCACAGTTAGAGGATCGGGCAGAGCAGTATATTCCGCTGCACTTGGAACAGCGGACGGAGCAACAACAGGAACTGCTCCATGATGGGCGGTTCTCACCACAGCCGCCCACAAGAACTTCACATCAACAACCCGAGTTATACCTACGGTTCAGTATTGGAAAACTGACAATAGAGAGATCGAAGTAGAGACTTCGATATTTGTCAGTGTGGTGTGGTCGTGGACCACCCGAGTGAGGGTAGATAGACCCTCTTGTAATACTGTATTTATTACATTAAATAAAGTGTGCTGAAGAAGAAGAAAAAGAAGTGTTTTCCTGCCAACTCCATTCTGTTGTGTTCTCGTACCACGATAGTAGAAATAAGGACGTACCCGAGGGATTTTAACCACCGATTCCTGAGCATTTTTGGAGTAAAAAATGTAAATTAAAAATTTGTCTCAGGTGACTTTTTTACGACATTTTTTTTTCTTCAAATTCAAACAAAAAAAAAATTCTTCCACTTGTTGTCATTAGTCACTCAGCCGAGTAACCGACCAACGCCTCAGCCCGCCCCCAACCGTCCAACACCTACCATTTTCTAATGTTTTTGTAGAAAAAAATAAATAAAAAAACATCAAAAATATCACCGGAGACCAAAATTTCATTTACATTTTTTACTCCAAATAATGTCAGGAATCGATAGTTAAAATCCCTCGGGTACGTCCTGTTACACACTGTATAATTATAATGTAATAATGTGTATATTTTATGTACCTGTGTCAATTCATAAAAAAAATGTTAAAAAAATCCAGTGACAAACTGATATCAATCAGTTTAACGGGACTTTTTATAATGTAAATAAATGAAATAATATACATTTTTTAAAACGTTACCGGTCTAACCGGAAACTACCGAATCCGATCCCCGCGCACTGATAATAACTGCGGTTATTATCAGTGCGCGAGTGAATCGCGGTAATTTATAATAAAGATAACTCCCACGTATGTTATGACATACGTGGGAGTTCCTGTGTCCTCTTCCTTCTCAAACGTCTTACATGAAAACGAATGACAGAACGTAGGTAGGTACTAATTCAATCCTCACTAATGCTAACTAATAATCTTAATTTGGGAAGTGGGTATGGGTACCGCCGCCCCGGGAATCATTTATTGGATAACCAGCATCTCCGCCATAGGTCAATCCAAGTGTTTCGTTTCGTTTGGTTCGTGGGGTGAGGATTGACCAGGTCTTGGCGGCGGATGCGTCTGCCAAACTACTGTGTAGCGGCCGGATTTGGAAAACTGATTGAGGGAGACCTATCTACCTCTCTCTTTCTCTCTCTCTATCGACTGGGTGGAATTATAACTCCATCACTTCTGGACACACTGATTCCCAAATTTCTACCCACCCCTCATGCCTTTTCCTTCCTAAGTCTTCCTCTCCTTCCTTTCCTTAAAAAAACCCCTCCATCTAAGTACCATGCTTAAAGATAACATATCTGAGGGAAATTATTTTTCACAGGGCCTCCTGTGTGGAGCCCAAAAAAATATATATACTAGAACGATGACGTCACGTACGTCCTCTCTCTGGGACTAGAATATAATAATATAATAAATATGTCGCCAGTATAACATACAGCCATGCGCTAGTATCCGCGTAATGAAGAAACTTCTCTTTTAGAGATTTTGTCCTCCGGTTCTCGGAGCGAAGAGATAAAGCATGTTCCCTCGCATCTTTGTTTCAAAAGTAATCACACCGGAGTGATTTACTCATATATGAGTTTTGTAAATGCATGCCATTTTCTCTACTAGACTTTTCCAAGAAAGAGTAATATTAACTTGATATTTTGTTCACTACTTTAATAAAAAACGAAATGAAATTTTCAACATTAGAAGTTGGTAATTTATTGTACTCACTGTAGTAAAAAAAAACCTTAAAGTGTCGTGATTTAACGCCGTGTATTAATGTTAAATTTTAAAAAAACGTATATAATTGTAAGGTATCTACATAAAGTCCTGATTTTGTAATAATTAATACGACAGTCATGTACGGTGCCAAGGTAAGATTATAGAAGACTTGTTTTGATTTTCAGTTGTCAGGATTACCACCCGATAGCAATTCGACATATTATAAATGTTTTTCTTATACCGATTCCCAGGAGGAGATTCTCAGTATAAACATACCTAATGGACACTTTTCACGATGTTTTTTCTCATACCGATTCCAAGAAGAGGTTCTCAGTATAAACGTGCCTAAAGGACGCTCTACACGATATTTTTACTCATACCGATTCCCATATGAGATAATATCGGGACTCGTATGAAAAATCTTAGTTTTACACGATCATTATAATGTATTCATCTTAGAGAAGAAATAATATTTTGGGATAGTACTAAATCGTAACGAAATGGCTTCGCCTTGGATATAACCATAGACCATATGAAAGCGTCCATCTATTGTTTTGCCTTTTCTGTCCCCGTCAACAAATAATCCAAAATAAACGGGAAATTCACAATACAAACAGTGGTCAAATAATCCTAATCATAACTCAAATTGTAAATGCGAAAATTTGTTTGTTTGTCCTTCTTTCAGGTCGCAACAAAGCAACCGATCGATGTGATTTTTTCTATTAGGATACTTGGAAGACTGGGAAGTGACATAGGTTACTTTTCATCTCGGAAACATATTTAATTAAGTGGGAAAATTATTTTTACCGAAATTGCTCCCTCACACCTCACGAGTGAAGCCGCGAATAAAGCTAGTCAATTGGAAATAAATACTTTTTGTATAGAAGGCTATCGATTTTTATCAACACTTTAAATATAAAACGGGGAAAAGCAAAACTTTAAATATGTACCCACAATGAAAGATTTAAATACTTCAATCTTAAACTAACAGACGTGTTTACACAAAGGAAAAAACAATACCATTGAATCAGAACTAATTTGTAAAATAAATCTAAGGTAAGAACCAGACAACAAAGAAAAATTAAAACGATTAAAAATAAATTAAAGATTGTTATTAAAAAATTTACAAATTTTTTAATTTTATGATAAAAATTCCATACTATTCGTCTACAAAAACAGGATAATTATATGATTTTTTGAAAAAATTTAAACTTTCTTTTCGCTCTTCTGGACAATTAAAATTTTGTCCTTTACAGCATTTCAAATTTCCGTGATGGTTATTATTTTTCTTTTCAACTCTGCTTTGCAAGGTAACAAACATATTTTCTTCTTGTGTCCAATATTCAACCAATAATGAGAACTTTTTGTTAATGGATTTATGACCTTACAAATTATTGTGCTTCTATCAATATGTATTATGCACCTATGTATTATGTTACCACTCTGTTAAATGTTTTTTTATTACAAAATGTACATTTATACATGTTTTTATTTCGGCATGACCTGGATACATCGTCATCCGCACGTCTCTTCTCCGGCTTGCTTGCGAATCGGAAGGTCAACACGTGTAAAGGGGGTTAGGTCGGTTGGCTGAAAGGGTTCGCTTGCGCCGATTGATTCACCGGATAAAGTGTATTCTATTCAATCTAAACACCCGTGATAGAACTTTCAAAGGCGGGCTCAGCCAGTCTTCGCACAACGCCGTTCCCGATAAGAAAGGCAGTCCCTTTATTGCTTTGGAATAATCCGATAGCGCTGATTGTAGGCAGCGGGGCGATTGATTTTTGATCTCTGGGTCACAGATCTGTGTTTGTCCATGTGAGTTTCTTACAACAACAAAAAACAACGAGAACTGGGTTACGTTATAAGAAAAACTCCATTACGCCTTTCCTCGCAGGAGTAAGCAGAGAGGATGGACCGCCATACAACACCGGCGCACAAGCCTTACTTGACTCTCTATGACCTTATATGACCTTATATGACTCTCTACTAGCAATCCGAAGGTTGCGGATTCAAATCCCGGAGTGCGCAAATGAATATAATTTTGATAGATTTGTGTTTTTTAATAAAGTAAGGTACGAGTACATTTACGGCACGTTCCCAGAGTGGAAGATACTCTCAGAAGAAGATCCTGGTGGAAGACCTGACGGGAGATGTTCTCAGAATATGATCCTGGTGGAATACTACCATAACTACCCTGGTGAATTACTAACTATCCTGGTGAATTACCAACCAACAGCAGCGCCTTCTCAAACCTACCTTACCTAACATAATAAAATATAATATGTAAAAATATTGTCAAAATATATTATGTAAAAATGTTCATAATTAGGGAAAAACTGAAACATATAGAAAAAAATGAATAAAATAAACTCCGCTACCTTCCTCTTCCCCATCTTCTTTCCCATCCCAATACCTTCAGCTTTACAACCTACCCCAATTGGGGATGCCAGAGTCACACCAGACGGTTGGGATTAGTTGAGACTCTTACGCGGTATTCACATAATTTTTTTAAAGAAAACACAAATCACGCGTGACGCTATTAGGAAGTCCGAATACACAGAAAGTTAGAATTTATTGTATAAACAAATGTAGCAGTAGACCGATAAAATCGAATTTGTATAATATTTGAAGTAGAGTGGAAGAAAAATTCGGACAATCAATTTAATCGAATGACAATTTAAAAAGTAATTACAGTCAGCAATAATATATCTGTCACTTGAACTGATTAAAAAGCTGTGTTGTCAGTTAGAAGACATTGTTAATCATTTCTATTGGTAAATGTAGTTTGAAATTAATGTGTCTCAGAAATTAGTACACTTTTTTAAATTAGTTCAATTTTAATAAGTATAATTAACACTCACAGTTAGTCACTGCATTTTTTTATTTAAAATAAAAGACAAACATTTCCAGGAAACGACAGAATTTAAAAAAATCGTCTGCTACCGTCATCAGGATACTCTCATTATCGCCCTGGTGAAGGACTTTGGTAACCGGATATTAATAGCCAGGTGCTCGAGGCTTCACAGCCTTCTACTTCCCCAATTCCTTCGATTCACCACTCTCTTCAAATTCATTACTTATAAAAATTCAGCGAAATAGATTTTCAAAAGTAAATAAAATGTTGAAGGAACTAAATTGGCTAACCGTGAAACAGATGCTGACCTTGAACACGATTATATTTATTCATAAAATAGTAAACAACCTTTTACAAAAATACTTATCAAATAAAATTATATACAAAAAGGACGTTCATAGACATGACACAAGGAAGTGCAAGGAAATCAGGCTTTAAAAAAAGGACAAAGCGAATACGCAGAACAGTTTACTATCCAAAGGTATGAAGTTATATATGTAACACGCTACCAGAAACTTTAAAGTCCGCACTAATTATTCAAGGAAGGTTCAAGATGTATTTTAGAAGCTAAACCAAACGAGAAAAAATATAGTTTGCAATATTATATGTTGTAATTAATTAGCAATTTTTAAACTTAATTCACAAATTACTAAAAATAATATTACCTAATAAATAAATAAAATTTACTAATGATACCCTAATAATTGGTGACGCCATAGTCCCACTGGCTCAGATAAAAGTAAGGTATTCAAGTTTCTACTTTAATATTTTGTGCTTTACCCTCTCAACGAAATAAATTCAAAATGGTGGACTGTCATTTATGCTAAGGAGCACTGAAGGGATATTTTAGGCTCCGAGGAAAAATACTCAAAATATACGTCAAAAACAAAAGAACACGGTTTTATGATAAGTGTGTATGAAAGAAAATCCTTTCTGTTTGAATTATTGATATTTTTTGCCAACTCGGGTGTAAATGGAAATGTAATACATTCCGAACTCAAAATTCATCTTAATGGCATCTTAATGTAGAGAGATTTTTTGGTAGGCACTATGAAGATGAGAAATGTATTTTTTTGAATGCCTAAAATAGCATTTAAAGAAACACTGTGATTTTTTTTTCACACGTTTAACTTGTATAATAACAAAAAAGCGTAATTATAACAATTTTCGGACCATACTTTTCAATTAGTTTCTATCAAGGGAATTTCATGTCGTTTCGGCGTAAGGAATGTACAGATATTATCACCAAGAATAACATATATTTTTATGAGCTTTAAAACTTAAACAGCCTTACTAATAACAAAACGCCTTAACCAGCGGTCAACTGCATATTTGTTGCTTGCGCGGTGCACTGTGTTTTTACGTCTTTACTAATAACACAATCACGTATTTTATGATTTTTATGTTGGTCCCCTTGAATCTCACATAGATCTGCGCAGGCGCCACGCCGGCCGCGGCCATCTTGTTTTATAAACTTCGTGGTAAAACAATGTTTGACAATGTTCAGTTGTATTTGCAGTTAATTTTTATGTTTTTGAAGACAATTTTCGTTTAAATGATCAATTCACTGTGATATTAGTGTAATTCAACATAATTACCAATGCTGGCGTTACTTTTTTCAGTTTTAGTCCTTTAAATATGGTTTTGTTGATGATTTAGTTTCGTTAACGATAGGTTTTAGGTTATTTCTGAAATTTTATTTTTTAACTACTTTTCTGCGTGAATTTAATAAAACTTCCATAGAAGTAAAATTATTTAATAATGTAAAAGCTTCATGCATGTGTAAATAAAAACAAATTCGAGAAATCGACGTATTAATTGCATAAAAATGAATCCAAGATGTCAGATTTTTTCAGTTATTTTTTCGGAATTATTATTATATTTTTTTATCCTTTTTAATTGTATGAACGAGATAAAAAGTGAAGTGATAGTTTTCTTCCAAATTCATAAAGTAAGAGGTGTGCATTTTTTAAATTTTGAATTTTCCAAAATTTTTCGACCATTTAATAGAATATGTTTACAGTCAGCTGTTTTTTTTCAAATTTTTTCATGTTGAAACTTAAAATACTGCAATTTTCAAAAACGATCGTATATTTCAGATACAAAAATCTAAAAGGCAATTCTATTTAGTTTCTATAAAGGTATTTGCTTTTACGACATCTTCAAAAATAAGAAATAGACATTTAAAATACTTTGAAAAAATTCCAAATTTCGTTCGGACATCAATCGTTAAAACAGAGATAAACTACCCTCTCAGGCCGTGTAAACAATTTGTATTTCTTTCAATGAACAATTTTTTAATTAGTAATGTTTTCACATCCGCGGCCGTTTGTCAATTGAATAAAATTTTCACGGGGTTTTTTAGTAAGGCTGAAAGTATTTAAGGAAAATATGTGATAAATCAGTGGAAACGGGGGAAGCCGGGCATTAATCACATTATTTTGACATTAAAACGGTTGAGTAAATAAATTAGAAATGTTGGTATAAACCTAATTAATACAATGTGTACCAACTTTGAAATCAGGGCCCGTCGTTCATAATGTTTTTTTTTGTTTTTCTTCTTAGTTAACGTTAATTGAATACCTAGGCAAACATTTCGTTAGCTGAGCCTAAGTCAAGGAAAAACCATTTATGTGGACCGATCTATTTGTATGGGAGATAATGAGTGTGTCTCTGAGTAATTAGAGCGAAATAAGCTTTGGATCCGTAAAAAAATGTGTAAAACTAAGTCCACAGATGTGATTCTGTCTGTAATGCCAGCTCAATGAACGCTAGAACTAGGATTTGCTTTGAATTTATTGTCATTTAGAAAATTTAACTGATTGTAGGAATTCTGACGAGCAACAAAGAAGGAACCAAAATTATTTTATTTTAAGCAATTAATATTAATAATTCTACATCTTAAATGCATTTCTTCAAAACTCATAATAAAAATTATACTAAAAAAACCTCAAGACTTCCCCACTGAACGCGTTTTCGAAAAATTCAAAGTTCCAACCTATAAAAACTTATTTGTGAAAAATTCAATCGTACAAATTATAAATGAAAAAAAAAACTCATTCATAACTGAAAATTGTACTAGACTTAAACATGTATTTGTATGCCCCAAACTAAACACGTCTTTTGTCCAACACCATTATACACACCAAATAAAATACTTCTTTAATAACCTGCCAGTAGAAATCAGAAGCATTAATGACGAAGTACAATTGTTGAACTCTATCAAAAGCATTTTAGAAAAATCATCAACGGGAAAATTGCTGCTCCCCCTATCACCACATGAATGTCACACTAAAAATTATAACTATTTTACTTCTTACTGAATACATATGGATGTTTGTGTCTTTTAGTTAAAGGGTCTTGATTGCGATATGATTTAACTGTGTATTAACTGTATCTTAACTGTTTATCAGCTGTGTATTAACTAAACCTATATATGTGAAACACCTGACTATAAATTGTACATATATAAAGTGTAAACTCTTTTTCCATCCACAAGATAAGTAATATCATAATATGTTCCATTTTTTAAGATACTTAAATATATATTTTTTATATATATATGTAATAAATTTAATTTGATTAATTGTTTTATCTCATTTCGTAATTTTTAAAGTTTACTAACGGTGTTCATTCAGAAGGAAAGATCGTTTCTCAAATTGACAATGTTTTGAAAGTCTATGATCCTGAAGCAAATATTCTTTTTTATAAATGCTTTCAGGATAAGTTCTTACATAAAGATAGCAAACAATAAAAATATGCATTAATAAAATGAAGATAATGTTGGTAGTTCTTAGTCTAAGTATGATACAGTTAAAATGTGACCGAATCGAATGGGGTCCCATTAGCTCAGAGGTAGAGCAGATCGTATCTTTTTCTGATTTTTCAGTTTTAGATTATTGATTGAGTGTCACTAATTCACTGTTCATTAAATAAAAATACTTTCAACTTCTCTTAAGGGAGGGGGGTAGGAATTTAAGACCCTTTTCTGAATGGACAACACATGTACGTGTCGAAAGTATTGTGTCAAAATTTCAAGTAAATCGGAGTAAAACTAAAAAAGACAGCGTTTCAAGCGACCGGCCCGGTATTTCAAATATAACAAAACTTTAAATCGATTTTCTCGCAAATATTTTTTTTAGTCATCATCAACATCATAACTCAAAATCTACTTAACCGATCCTTTTGAAATTTTGTACACTATTGTTACACATAAATCAACAGGTAATCAGGAAGAGTTTTTTTTTACTTTTAACATTTTTTTTTTCATTTTATAATAACAAATTCACCGAAAAATTTTAGCAAATATGGCATTTTTTACTTCAACGTGGTGCAAAAAAAAATCAAAAAAATAAAACTCTTCTTGATTACCTTTGAAAACATACTACCTTATAAACGCATTTTGACCTTTTTATTTCAAATGATCCGGTAACCAGTTATGATGTTCACCGCATAACATTTTTTTTCGGGTTAAATTGAAATTGTGCAGCATTTTCTGCTTCCATATTATTTCTTACTTTACTCAGTCAGAGCAAAACTTTTTTTTGTGTGAATACCGCACAAAAGTCCCAACTTCTTCCAATCGCCTGGAGTCATTGGAACTATAGCGTCACTGCTTGGAGCACGTTGATAAATATCTATAATAAAAATAACAATAAGGCGAAATCCCTTCACTATTTTCTCTTATATATTTAAGATGAGAAGGAGAAGGAAGAGAAGAATGCGCAGAATGGGATTTGGGACTACCTAGCTATCCATATCTGGTCATCAAACACGGTAGTCATTTAAAGCAACGTTTTGGTTCTAAATGGTGGTCTTTCACCAGGGCTTTGCTGAAAGTATCTACCCCTCTGGAATGCGATGAAAGTTTTTTTTATATATATTTTAGGTAAATTAATTGTTAGTGAAATAAAAAATAAAAACTATGTTTTGGTAGAAAGCAATCACTTTGTGGTTTGACATATTTATTAACTGAAATAAAACAATAACTTTTTTGTAACCACGAATTATTCATCTAATTTTTTAATACCGACCGGTTTCGCTTAACACAAGCATCTTCAGGGTATTAAAACAAACTGATAGTTTTAAATTTTTATTTTCAGTTTGTTTTTATACCTTGAAGATGCTTATGTTAAGCGAAACCGGTAGGTATTAAAAAATAATAATTCCTGGTTATAAACAAATTTGTTGTTTTATTTCTGTCAAAATAAAATTAATTCATTTATACGACGTCTAGAGATCTTTCCCATCGAACATAGACCCTGTTCAGAAGGAAGGTGGAACGCGCCCGCTCCATTGCCTTGGTACTACGCGCGTACTTCGCGCGTATTTTAAACACTTGCGATGCTTCTGGACGCAACGTATTGGCGCCTAATAACGCGCCTACGCGCGTATGGAGCGCGTAACGATTCGCGGCGAATTCGCCCCTTCTGAACAGTCACATAGAATCCGTCAACTATTTTAAGCTCGTAATTTCATTTCTGTCGAACATAGAACTCGTCAACTGCTTTCAGCTCGAATTTTCATTTCCATCGTAAATAGAATCCATCAACTGTTTTCAGCACGCATTTTCATTTCTATTGCACATTAGCTGGTCTCGGTATGCGTTGCTATGCCATTTAATAAAGAAATTGTTTCTCCCCGAGTCTCCTTTCCTATTCGTCCCGTTTCCCTTCCGCCTCCCCTTCTTCTCCTGCGTCCTCTTCACCTCTCGCGTTCCCACTCCATCACCTCCACCTTCCCTCTCCCCACTCCACTCCCCCCTCCCCTTCCCCCGTCCCTCAAACCCTTCTCCCGAGTTCTCCTCCCCCTTCCCAGATTCCCCTCCCCCTCCCAGGTTCCCCTCTACCCTCTCGCCTTCTCCTTCCACCTTCCCCGCCATCCCACTTCCCTTTACCGCTCCCTCTTCCCACCAACCCTCCTCCCGCGTTCCATATATTCAATCCCAGTACATTCGGTTTTTAAACAGCCCGCGTGCCACCTTTTACAATTTTTATTCAAATTTCCATTTTTCATGTATGTTAAATTTGGTGCCTAACATAGGTATCTATTTAAAATATCTAAAATTCTTTATTCGATTCAAACTATTAGGGGAGTACCTACTTTAAATAAATTTATCAACTTAAAGATTTTCAAAAATAGAATTTTATTTAACAATCATTGTTTTGCAAAATGTCATTCTCAAACACGCGTACTGTCAAACGTGCGATAGTCGTTTAGGTTAGTAATAGGTTTTCTGAAATTATCCAATTTTCTGCGCAATTTTCTTAATTTTTCTCTCCGTAAGTACCATCCTCGTACTTCAAAGAATATTCTAAAAATAGAATTAGCGAAATCGGTTCAGCTGATCTCGAGATTTGCGCTTAGCAACACATTTGGCGATTCATTTTTATAATATATAAGAATAGAATCCTGTAACTGTTTTCAGCTCGCATTTTCATTTCTATCACGAGCTATATAATCGGGCTGCAAAATTAGTTTCCCGATTTCTTCTTCAATGTTATCTACCTTCTATCTATGTTATAAACATCTACAGTTCTATTCCGAAATTGATTAAATTTTTGCACATTTGGCCTTTTATTTGGCCAAAAGGAAGCTCATTTTCTAGACGAGAATTCGAAAAACTCTGCATATATCCCGCACAACGCCGGGAACTTCAGCTAATAAATAACAGGGTATAGTCGGAGAGTAGCCACTAGTTATACATATAATATAGCACACATTATAGTAAATTAATCCCTTCGTTAGTGTCAAACGAGATCTCTCGTGAAACCAATTATTAGGGCATATCATGTTCTCTTACCAAAATTCAAATGTCCACTTGTCAGCCGATTCACCAGAGGCCGACCTTTGAGCCTTATTAGACCCTTGGTTTCAATTAGTCCTTTCTTGAATAATTCAATAGACGCCCAAAGGACGCGGGTAGTCTTGGAGAGACGCCGCGTGCCTCTCGCTATAAGGTCTACGCTGCTTCCAATAAATACCTCATCTGTCTTTCTGTTCTCCGGTTTAATAACGCGGTGAATATTATGCTTTCGAGCTTAACATTTTGAACATAACTAACTTACCATCACCCAAACACCCAGTTTCTCTGCAGGGGTAGGCATACAGAACAGACCGCCACACAACACTTAAGTGCAAAAACCTTTTATACATCGTCTCATACATACCGTTTGTTGTTGTTGTGACATGACTCAAGTACTTTTTCACTTCATCGTGCCTTGTCTTCCTCGGCCGATCCCAACTTTTTCTGCCTTACACTTTAACGTGATCTATTCTCCATACACTATTTTCTTCCTTTATCCACTCTGCATGCCCAAACCATCTAAGAGTAATAATTTCCCGGATTTCCACAGTTTTAACACTGTCATAGATGGTTTTCCCACTCATAAGTATTTTTTGATTCGCTTGAACGTGTTGTCGGTAACCGGACAACTCTGAATGAATTCAACTAAGGTTTTTAAGGTTCGGTTATGGGCTATATTTTTCATTTTTTTCATGACTTTTGATATCTTTTCAAAGAGGTTGAGTTGTTGAGTCGAGTTGATTCTGAGTTGACATGGAACCGATCGTATCATGTCTTCTTCGGGTGTCCCGTCAGTCTTCTATCATTCAATCGCTCGTCAAATATGTTCTCCTAACATGTCTCTCTTCGTTCATCCGCTTTATTCGCCAAAACCATCTAAGCGTCCTGTTCTTAATCTTATTCAGTGCGCTTATATCAGCCGTGCAATTCTCTCCGGATCTCCACATAACATTTTTAGCGTTACTGCATAAATTATTTTTATATTAACTGCACACACGGGGTTTTCACATTTTTTTTAAATAATTTTCCTTACGGCCTACGTCATCTTTGGAGACGCCCTTTGGGTTTTTGGAGGTTTTTGAAGGTTTTGGAAGTTTTTTTTAGAAAATGAAGGAGTAGACCTGGGTCTTGAAGGGACCCGTTTTGTAAGAGAGAGTAAGTTATGCGATTTGAGAGTAATAGAACATCAAAATTCAGTCTCCATTTGTGAACAAAAATCTGTAAGTGTTTAACATGTGCGGCACGTGGAAAATTTTCGGTCATCAACGTGGCCCGTGGTGCAATTTGGGTCGGCCAGGCGTGGTCTAGACTTTATACGTTAGGAAAAAAATTGCAATGGTGTTAGAAACACATAAAGGCCATATTTGCAATCCTGATGATCTGGAACGTATCATGCTTTATGTTCCGTTAATTTAACCAGAGCTAGGCACTGCCTAGTAGGCAGCACAGGTTTTTTTATTTTTCCAATAGGTAGGATAAATAAGGATGCGATGCATCACTACATTCCCAAACCTCCTTTCTTCTGAGGTAAACATTTTTCATTTAAACTCGGTGACTTCAAGAGGTCAATAAATATTATGTTTTTGTCACAGCTTTTTTAAAACCGATGGCCGCGAAGAACAAAGTCTGATGTATTTTGCAGTTGAGTTATTTAAAGTTTCGTTTCTGCATTTTTACGGTTTTTGACATCAAGAAATAGAGGGTTGTATTAATATTGTGTACATACTTTCATTTCATTAAAAATTCCGAAAACACACTTTTAAATCAACAAAATAAGCGAATAAATGAGCCAACGAAACGATTTTCGACTTTAGCACGTTTTTTCATCGGGACCGTCGAAATGTTCAATGATTTTTTTTTTAAATCCTACAAAATGACTATAATAAAAATTTAAAACCATACAAGTTGTATATTTTTGTTTTATTGATTTCAACGCAAGGTAGTAGGTATTTACTCAGAGAGAACAATATTGTACCAATGCAGCGTTTATAAAATATGATTGCAACTCAAAAATATGGCCTCGAAGTTCTTTTTTATATTACACCGGACGCGACTGTAAAGTTGTCAGTAAAATACTCTGCACGGACTCGAACGAACAACGAACGTAACGTACATATTAGTTTTCCTAGAAATGGCAACAAAGTAGACTGAATTAATGCTAACCTGTTTATAGTAACAAATTACAGGGAGGACATAAAAGAAAAGGGATAAGAATATACCTATGCATTATTTATCCGGTAAGTATAAAGACTGTTGAGGCTGCAGCGCAATATTAGCACTTTAATTCTATGGCAAAATAATGGCCATAAAATATTATCGTGATTTATTTTTGGGGTATAATTCCGTGCTACCTGCTTCTTTGGTTAACGTTTCGGATAACGTTGCAGTGCACTTCATCAATAATATTCGTTTTCAACTATTTTTTGTATTCAAAGATTTTTAAATTACCCCATGTACCACCTTCACAACAATTTTTTTTTTGTTATGAAAGTACTTTTTTTTTTTTTTTTTGATAATGCCTTCAGAAGGCGAAACAGCTGTCATGCGTAATAATAATTACATACAGAATTGGTTTATAAATAAACAGTTTTTACAAATTGAATGTTATTGAATATATGTATAGAAAAATAAAAATAATAACATGCTAATTTTGTGCTCTAAAATGTGGATCCAAAGATATTGAAATATAAGTAGATGTGCTATCTGCTGTTTTTACTATGAGGTTCTGCGCTTCCGGGTGTCGCCGATATTGTTTACCAATTAACAAATAAACTAAAAGAACAAATAATTAACGAATAAACCAAATGAAATGAACGAATTAAACTAAATGAACGAATTCTTTCCTTATTCAAAATATATTGTTAACCAATATTAATGCACATTTTCAAAAAATTAACGAAACGAACAAATTCTTTTTGTATGAAAACTACGCTAATTAGCGCGTAGTCCGGGGACAGTTGCGCGGACACCATAGCATATCTCTTCTGTATTTGAATATCTTTGTGTGGATCCAATGATCTCTAGGACTTTAATTTGATTTAAATTTAAGAGTGTCATTTTCAAAATTGAAACTGATTATGTGAAAAATTCAAAACTAATTAAACGAATTTTGAGTAGGTACTAATCAAGAATGAAAATCTGGCTGAAAGTGGTCAACGAAAGAACCCTAAAAAACGCTTAAACGACATGGAAGAAAAAAAACTAGAATTAAATAACTTTAGGCCACCTCAGCACAGGACCCCCTAGTGAGGAGGATTAAGAAATACCATTGCTCTCCTTTATAAATAAATCACCATTATATTTTGTATATGCAATATATTAGTTAGTCAATAAAATAAAATTAAAAATATCTACATCAGTAAAATATTTGAAAATAAAATTATTTTAGGTTTTTTTTTAAAATTGGAATTATTCACGGGTCCACAATGGTTCTAAATAATTTCTTTTTGAAAGTTCATAACAATAGAATAAATAACTTTTTTTTCTCTCCTTTTAAACATGACACTGTAGATTAAATTTTACAATGTAAACATTGGTATTTTACTTTTATGTATCAAAAAATATTATTTTCAAAAACTTACACTAAACTTGCAGTATTTACTCGGGAAATGTGATGAGCTGAGTTAGGACTTACCTGTAACAAATGAAAAATCAAATTAGTATCATGATTTAGTTCAATGTTTTCCGAAAAAATAGTACCTCGGTTCAATCGCCATAACTCTCGCTTTATCTCTTTGCATACATAATCTCATATGACGTGACTTCTGTTATACTAAATACATAATTCACCAGACAAATTTAAACTGAATTTATCGCCAGTAACGAAAATATCACTATTCGTCAGAGTACCTTCCATTGAAATACCAGTTAAACAGTAGCAGTACTGTATTAACACGGTGTATAAGTAGGGTGTATTAACAGAGTGAAAAAATATTTCCAATCTTCCGTATGTCTCATGTATAAAAGCCCAAACGATGACACCCAAAAAGAGAGCAGATCTGGGTCAAACATATTTTTTAATTTGGTGGATTTTTATTTATTTACTCAATTCAATTCAATTTATTCATTTTTAAAACATTATAAAATAAAATTACAATGCGTTTTAAAAGAGGTAAAGTATTAAGATTCAGATTTAAACAGATTTAAGAAACACCGTTCAGACAACAAAACTTGTTGTCTGAATGGTGTTTCATTGATATTAAACATATCGATATTCGAAGTGATTCTATTTAACAATAAGACAGCTCTCCCGACTGGCATAACCTTTGGCAAGTTAGTTCTGCAAGCCGGGAGATAAAACAGTCTTTGCTGTGGGTGACGGAGATAACCATCGGGAACATAGAAACTAATGCTCTCTATGATAGCCGAGTTTTCTAACCCTCCACGAATCAGTCTGAAGAAATGTGTTACAATGAGCACATCACTTCTGACCCGTAGAAGGTTCATACCAAGCACGCCCAAGAGAAAGTGGGCAGGGTAGAGCCACGGGTAGTAGCCATACTTCCTTAGGTAAAGAAATCTCAGAAATTTCTTATGTACCCTCTCCAACATGAGGGAATACTTCACTTGGTGTGGGCTCCAAACCACCGACCCACTGTCAAGCCTACTCCTAACCAAAGCATTGTATAGTACTGTAAGAACCCGGGTGTCTCTGAAGTTTCTCGCAGTGCGTAGGGCGAAACCCAACATTCTCAGTGAAGTAGGTACTACACGTCATTACGATAAGAGGATGAAAAGTTAACCTACTATCAAACAAAATACCAAGATCTTTCATAGTGGAGACACGTTTTTAATTTCTACCCAAGTTCTTATTCCTAATAGCGTGGCAGCCAAATGTGAGAAAAATTTGATTTGCATACTTTTAAAAGTGGATGCATAGGTTTGATCAAAAAAACTGGTGGGGGAGAAGGGAACGTCAGGAAAATTTATGACGCGCGTGTAAATTGAACAAGAAGTCGAGGACGCCCCAGGAAGACATGGATCAGGGGCCAAAAAACATCGTAGTGTCAAGTATCGGAATACAAAAAAAAATATTTATCATAATATATACCTACAAATCTCAATCAAAAATGGAGATTTGTAGGTATATATTATGTCAAAACAGAGTTACGCGAGGTTCGGGGTCCTCAGCGTACCCCTGCGGCGAAATGACGTGATAGTTAAAAAGTAAGTAACATTTCATCAACCCTATTTATTAAACTATTTTACTGGAGCAGGGTGCACGTTTTCTATAGTTCCTTTACAACAGTAATGTGCACATTACGTGAATGTACTTAGATAACGATCTAAAGAAAGAACAGTTGGAGAAGAAGGTGGTAGCACATGAACCACTTAAGGGGAAAGGATATATAGAGCAGTTTACTTTCTCGTAGTTAAATTTCGCTTCCCTGTATAAGACATCTCGTATTAAAATCGTATCATATTGAAAGTGGTTTGAAAAATTAATTCATTCGTTTTAAGATGGAATAACCAGACAAAACCGGAAATATGTCATTTTTAAATCAAATTTTAGTCGCATTGACTCTTTTCCATAAAAAATTGTAAATTGATTACGAAAGACTGTTCTTTTATCTAGTAAAGCTATGTTTTAAATTTTGAGAAAATATGTATATTTTTAGTTACAACCAGGTTTTACCGTAGGTCGTTGGTAGATTTGTTAAATGGTCAATACAACACACATTAAATCATATAATCATGCAGTAAAATAAATCCGCGATCTGCACACGTGTTTTGTGACGAAAATACTTCAGTTTGTCTATTTATTTACGGTCTTACAATCTAATATATTTAAGTTTTTTTTTATTCTTATTTTGCTTAGACAATATTGAAAAATTATAAATACTTGAGATAAAAAAATATTAACAAAATTACATAATTTTAATGGTTTTATCATCACGCCTTTGAGCATTTTTGGATGTAGGCATAAATTAAAGCAAATTTAGAATTAAATAATATCGATATTGAGTTATAATTTTAAAGAGTGGTACGGAGAATAATTAATCTTTCTCATTGGAACCGCCCTGTACGATCGTAAGAACATCTTTCGACGAAATATGGACTCTCGGCCGCTGGCTGGTTAAAGGCCCTTTACATACAGCACAGACTTTTCAATATAAGCATACGTCAAACCATAAGTAAACCACTCACCAGAATGATAACTTTATGCTCTTTGTATGGGGAAAGTTTCGACAGTATTTAATCAAATATATGCCAATAAATCGATTATTTGACGTCACACCATCGAGAAACTCATAAAACGGCCCCATCATGAACAATTAAAATGCCAAAATGTTATCTCAAGAAAACAAGGCTACAACTGACAAGGTGCTGTCTTGAGAAAGTGAGCCTTACAATATGTTTCTTTACAGCCCATTTTCTCAGAACAGCAGCATTTTGTCAGATCCTGTGCAGAAATCGAAGTTTCGTAAAAATAACAAAAAATTACTTGAAATTTCAATTACTGTTAAGGAACAACATTTTCAAATATGATCATGTTCTCTTACGACAGTATCAAATGGGAATGCTGCGTGGAGGGTTTTTTTGGGGAATGGAGGAGAGAAAGTTCTGTGGTGGAAAAAGGGGGTGTGTAGGAATCTGGGAGTCAATGTGTACAGAAATGATGGACGTATAAATCCATCTTTCCCACTTGAGAGTTGGGCTGGAGAGGTCTAGGTTAGGTCAACCAGTCCAAGGTAGGCAACGCATTCGCCGCCAAGACCCAATGCAAACCGCATTCAATCCTATGAACCCGGGCACCCCTGCTAAATCACCAAGTGTATCGAACCTCTAGCATGCATTATTCGGCTTAATTCTGTAACTTAAAATTTTCTCTGTCAATTGCTGTATGCTGTATTAAGACCATAAATTTGATAAAAACTCCCGCGCCAAACTTATTCATAACAACAATATCGGTATAAGGTTTGACAATTTAGAGGCACTCGAACTTAGGAAAGCCATAAACACTAATAGTAAGGTAGTTAATAACCAACTAAATTTAAATAAAATCCCATACTAAGATTGTTCCCTGTTGATAAAGAACACGCCCGTTCCCTTCCCAATTCTCCATCTATGCCTTCTTCCTCCTTCACTTGACGAGTCCAGCCCATTTTTGGTAAATTATATATTATAACACATATGTAACCTAATTTTAGTAGAGTATTATTCTGCCCTGATTAAGTTGTAGCGAAACCCGGTCGGCATAAAGTATAAAAAATAAAAGTGGTGTTTACAAAGTTATGGTTTTATTTTAAATTAATAATGTCACATCACCAAGTATCCGCTTCATATGAACAAATAATAATGCAGTTTATAATGTTTTGAGGGGTCCATCTAAAATATTAATGTTCTGTAAAAAAATACTATTTAAAACGTATTGAGGTATATTATAACAGGACTCACGATTAAACATTTGATCACGCCCTTTCCGGGGAAAATTCAATTGAACCTGACTCAAACCCACCCTTAGACCTCGGAACAAAGGTACATTGTTTTCAATTTATGGCCCTACACATAATGAAAACGTAATCCTTCATTTTGTTTATTAACATCTACAATATCGGTTACATTGTAACTGGTTTTGGCAGTAATAACATTTGGGAGGCGGGTATGGGTACCGCCGCCCCGGAAACCATTTATTGGACAAACAACACCTCTGCCGTAGGTCTCCCCGAGCGTTTCGCTACGTTTGGTGAGCAGGGGTTCCCGAGTTCATGGAGTAAGGTTTGTCCAGGTCTTGGCGGCTGATGCGTCTGCCCATCTACCGTGTGGTGGGCAGGATCGAGAGAGATTGGTTGAGGGAGGTCTTTTATCCTCTCCAGTCGGTATCTCTCGACCCAGTGCCTTGCTCCGCTGTTGGATTCATACGTCCGTCACACCTGGACAAACTGACCCCAGACTCCTACCTATCCCTCATATCTATTTCCTTTCCATATCTATTTCCTTTCATTAAAAAAACCCTCCATACAGCTAACCCCAAGATGACATAGGCCCTGAAGTATATTATTTTACTCAGGGCCTCCTGTGTGGAGCCAATGTAGAAAAAAACATATATTTTTTTTTATTTTAGTTTATTGTTTTAAATTATCGTATTTTAAATTATATACCTTGACAGTTAGACTTAGATAATATTAAATATGTGTATGATTGAGAGCAGACTACATTTAGTAAGGAAGGAAAGGATAGGAAGTTCCGAAAAGGAAAAGGGAAAGAATTACACGAGGGGTGGGTAGGAATCCGGGGGTCAGTGTGTCCAGAAATGACGGACGTATCAATCCATCCCTCCAACTGCGGTGCAAGGTGATGGGTCGAGAGTCCGTCTTCCCTCAACCAGTCTCTCTTGATACGACTCGCCATGCAGCAGGTGGGCGGATTCTTATATACTTCAAATCAAATTCGAAATTTTGAAATCGAAATCACTACCATTCTTAATCAAAACTATTCTCTGGCATTTCTGCTCGCAATCTGACACATGTTTAGAACTCTTCAAGAGCACAAAAGCTTTCAATAAATAAATATAAGTGCGAAACTTTCACTTGACAACCCCAACATTTAACATTTAAACTGGAGACCAGAGTTTCCTTGAATTCTGAACCAATTTTCTTTGTCACATGTTTTCTCGATACTCTTCCTCGGATAATTCTGAACTCTCTGCGAAAGGTCAAACTCTGGACTAAAGTCCAAAGTTCCTCAAATCGCAATAATAAAAACATGAAAAAACAACATTTGTGCAAAGTTTATCGACGGAGAGACGAAATTGAGAAATATTCCAGCTCTGAACGCGGGCGAAAAAGTAATTAATAAAACAGCTTTAATAATAAACGATAACAATTGTAACGTTAAAAGTATTGTGCCTATTTGAATAAGTGAATTTCATGTGTACTCTGAAATATAAAGCATGAGTAAATATTATGCCCAAAGAAAATAAAAGATGCTAGCTCAGAAAATGTATAAATTTATTAATCAAGTAAACATAAAAATAAGCTTGAGACTCTATCATTAAATTATATTATAAATATGCCCAGGGCCGCTAAGGCTCGAAGAAAACCTTAGGTAGAAGTTATTGTTAAATTAACTAAATATTATTACGAAGTTAAATGTTTCTAGTATCTGTGCGGATAATTAAACTACGAGTGGACGCCATCTCATTGCAAATTTTACAACCCAACGAGAAAGGTTGAAAGTTAAGCAGATAACCATTATGAAACTAATAATAATAAATTGTTGTCAACGTTACGTAGATCGTAGAACCTGATGCTTGCTTGACGCGGCCTTGTGCCTGGATTTCAGTGTTGTGGGAGCCATCCTCCCGGTAGAACGCTTCAAGACTCACTCTAGAGACATCACGTGGACCATGCGATTAAGGTCCGTGCATACCATGCTGTGCAACGATAATAAGCAATTCCGTAGCAATAAGGTAGGAACTGCTACATTATCCCTCCGCCAAAGAAGAAAAAAAAATTCCAAAGGAATTTTTTTTTGTTTTTAAGCCACCTGGCGCTTAGTATGAGTGAAAGATATTCTGCTGATCATGCCTCTGACATTTCCATAGACGGGTGGAAAATGTCCAATAAACTTCTTGCAGACTGATATGAAGAAGACTCCAAGAAGCTGTTTTGACCAGTCCAAGGATTGAAATGAACTCCCAAATCAGAGAGTAAGCAGATGAAAGTGGTAGCTGAACAGGATCCCTCAAGTGTGTGGTGATGCTTGAAGTTGTGAGAAGGTTACTGCTGAAACTGCAATACGATGTCCAATGTTTTGTCTTCTATTTGTATCTTCTAAGACATCTAAGGGAAAAATCCTCCTTCTTGGTGATGAAGAACTGCAGACTGTATCCAGTAAGAACTTCCAAATAGACTTCTGCATATTACTACTGCACTGATTGAAGTGGGAGCCAAATGTAGAGGTGTAGTCCCATAATAATAAGGTGAAGTCCAAAATGATGAGGCCAAGTGGAGCCAAGACTGCTTGAAAGAACGGCCAAAGTATTCATGAAGAAGAACGTCCTTCAAATGTGATGATTTCTTGAATGTGTAAGTTGTTGAAGGCCAGATGTAGTGGTCCAGATGTGATGGTCCGTCAGAAGTCCAAATGTAGAAAATCTTCTTGAAGTTCCCTAAAGCTAAAACTTCCTAAATCATGGTATACCCGCGAAGAAAGATAAAATATCACGAAGAATAATAAATATAAGACTCAATAAATCTTTGTAAACATTCTTTACAATTAAATCCACACAAAATAATTCCGCAAGAAAAAATTTCTAATAACAAACAAAGTATAACGATAATAGGCCACTTGCATCACATTTTTTTAATTTTTTTTCCGGTTTAGGCAAATATTCTAAGACATTCTGAATTTTTTTTTTTTTTTTAATCGTATTTTTGAAACCCTGGGGATTTTTTGAAAATTTCAATACGAAAAATCATACCATTTTTTATAAACCGGAAAGACGGGACATAATTTTATAGGTGTGAAAAAACGATAATTACATAGCCGAAAATCATTTTAAAAAAAAAGAACGTTTTCCACACGAATGGCACAGGAGAATAACGAGGCATACCAAAAATATTATATCTCATAAATATTTTTTTCCTTGATCCATCTTATTGATCATGAATCATTATAATGTACAGCGTCTAAATTACTAAATTCAATGTAATATACTTGAACTTGTAAATTGTAATAATAATAAGAATATTATAAAATTTTATTTTGTTAAAATCAGCACCATAATCATTATACCTCTAAAACATGTACCGACATCCTCTTCACGTTCTGAAGAGAACCCCGTAGCCATTAATTGTACGGGGTTCTCTTCAGAACATCTGTCAAAAAATCAAACCGAATGATAAGTTCGCAGAGAACAAACAATAAATCTAGTGAACGAATTCAAAAATTCGCCTGAAATCAAAGTGATGCCATATAAAAAAATAAATCAGTGTGGAATTTTATAAAATTAATAGGAACATTTTCGGCGACGGGACATTTTCATGTAGTGACGTCACGAGCCCAAATAATGGATTTATTTATTTAAAAATAAAAATAAATGTACATTTCTATAACTTTTTACTAACATTTTCGTAATCTTAGTAAAAAACTCTATCCACACGATTTTTTCCAAGTCGTTATGAAGTCCATGCAAGTGGCCTATTCCGAAATTGCGAGAGAAATTATCAAAGTTTTTTTTTTTTTTTTTTTTTTAAATCAATTAAATTAGAATTTATTGAATTATTATAATCATTAGTCAAATTTTAGGTATTGAAAACCGAATAATGTTTTGATTTCAAACAAATATGTAGGGTAAACCACCCAATCATTGGCACTCTACCAATTTATTGGCATGCTCTAGTTTTTTAAGAAAATTAAGATTTTTTGTAGCCAGATCTTATATTTTTTAGTAGAAATTAAAAAGTAGTATCATTTATTACTCAACTGGCAACACACGTTTTAATTTTTTTCAAACATGGCGGCGCATTTACCATCTGTTTGACAAGCCGGGACCTGTGCGACAAAAACAATCAAAATATTCGTTTTTTACTAAGGTAAGAGCTATCATAATCTTTTAAAAATTGCAAATCTATTTTGTTTTTCTTATACCTAATCATTTTGTCTTATTATTGAATATATTAACTGCCTTTTTAAAACATTATTTTATAATTTAACCGCCAACTTTTAGTTATTTGTGGGGTGCCAACATTTGGTATGCCTAAAATCGGTTTATCCATTTTATTGGCACACATGCCAATAAAAGGGTATTTAAAATAATTTGAGTTTATTAAAAATTATGCCTTGTTTGTCTCAAAATTGAGTTTAAATTGCATTGAAAATATTTTCTAACCTTTTGGACACACCAATCCAAAAGTTGGCCCACTGCCAATTATATAAAATCCATTTATTGGCACGGGTGTCAAACATTGGGTAAAAACGTGCCAATAAAAATATTGTCTTTTCAGCCACTTTCAAAATGAAGCCTAGTCAGAAGAAGTCTAGAGAAAAAAATAGTAAAAAATGTTTTAAACGGAAAATTTATACAGAAGAGAACCTACAAAAAGCTCTCCACGAAATATCAAAAGGCATGAGCAAAAAACTTGCTGCAAAAACCTTCAGCGTACCACGGTCTACTATACAATTCAGATTGAAACATCCTGATCATCGCTCTAAGCCCGGTCCGTCCACAATTTTAACTGACGAAGAAGAACAGCTTTTTGTTGACTGGATAAAAATCAGTAGCAAAAAAGGGTTTCCGAAGAGGAAAGAAGATTTGATAAAGAGTGTTTCAGACTTTATCAATAAATCGGGGAGAGCCAGCAGTTTTAAGAATGGTGAGAAGTGGTTTAAATTGTTTTTAGCTAGACATCCAACAGTTACATTTCGAACACCAGAAGCCGTAACAGCTGCCAGCTCCACGGTCTCTGCATCTGATGTAAGAGGCTGGTTTGAACAAATAAGGATTTACATGACTGAAAATAGATACTATAACATCTTAGCAGACCCATCAAGAGTATTCAATGGCGATGAAACGAATTTTGTTCTATGTCCAAAAACAGGTATTGTTTTAAGCTCTAAGGGAGAAAAAAACGTTTACGAAATTGACCACGCCCAAGCCAAAACTTCACTAACCGTCATGTTTACTTTTGGTGCAGATGGTCAAGTTACTCCGCCAATGGTAATTTTTCCATATAAAAGATTACCTGGCGAGATAACTTCTAAGATTCCTGAAGATTGGGGCGTGGGCTTAAGTGACAACGGATGGATGAATTCTGATGTATTTTTTGAGTATATCAAAAACGTTTTACATCCTCACCTCGTAAAAACTGGCACACAATTCCCTGTAGTTCTTTTTGTAGATGGCCACAAATCGCACTTGACGTATGCTACCAGTGAATTATGTACTAATTTAGGTATAATTCTCATAGCGTTATATCCTAACTGCACTAGGCTCCTTCAACCTGCAGACGTCGCCGCATTTAAACCATTAAAAACACAATGGCAGAAAACTGTCCTAGAATGGCGAAGAAATAATCCATCTCAAGCGTTAACGAAAACTCAATTTGTGCCATTACTTAAAGATACTATAGAAAAAAGTCTTAACCCGTCAACAATTATAAATGGTTTTAGAGCAACTGGACTTTTTCCTTTTAATGAAGATGCAGTGGACTATTCCAAGTGCCTAGGAACTTCAAATAAAAATAACATTACCATAGCGCAACCCAAGTATGTAACAGACAATCGGGTGCTCACCAAAGATGACTTTATGAAGTTGTTGGGAGAAAGTACAATACATAAAATTGATAAAAGAGAATTGAGGCCAGAGGAGACAAGTGAGTGTTTATTGAAAATCTGGAATTTCTTTACCACGTCTCAAAATGATTTGCAGAATAGCTCAAGATTAGACACAGAGCGTCAGAATAACAATATAGGGAATTTTGATATTGAAAATATGAAGATAATTATCAATAACTCTCCAAACAAAAATGTTGCTGAGCAAAGTTTCGATTTTGTTTCACAAGATGTTGTTGTTGAGGAAATAGTCCAATGCTCTGAATTAAATTATTTTATAGAAGATACATCAACCCTACAAGAACCTATTCCAGAAACAGTTAGCCAACAACCACACAATCATCTTTCACCCACTCAACAAGCATTCAATCAGCCAAAATCCATAGAGCAAGTATCCTCCCAAAAAGCCTCTACTTCCTTACAGCATGCTTCGATCTTACAGCCATCATTTACTTACGTACCAAGCAACAAACAACCATCCACACAACAAACATTTGTTCAACAAACATCTATCTACGAAGCGTCCGTTAGCAGTCAGCAGCAATCATCAATATATTCAACTCCCCAAAAACCGTCTATCAGAGTAACTGGAGATGTCAAAATAGGTGCAGATCAAAATAATTTTATGCAACTGAAAGTAGCACTGGTTAAGGAAGATAATACTATATTAAAATTACAAGATATTTTGATACTTCCTAAAACGCCACAAAGAAAAGGGATAAAAAATACCAAGAAGACGCCTTTTGTACTAACATCTGCCGAATGGAAAGCTCAGGAAAATGAAAAAATTAAAATTAAAGAAGAGAAAGCAGAAGGTGTTAAAAAGAGAAAAGAAGAAAGAGAACAAAAGAAATTGGAAAAAGAGAAACAAATGGTAAAGAAAAACAAAAAACAAACTAAAGCCAAAGACAACGTGTCTAAAATTTTGTTTTCGGAAGATTTCTATAAACTTGACAATGGCAAATTGGAAGCTGTACTTAAAAATAATAACAAAGAAAATCAAAAAGCAAGTACTAGCAAAAATTACAGTGCTGCTGAGATAGAAACAATGTTGATTGAGGATTCAGATGACTAACGTGACTTAAGAATTACTTATGATCTTAATCAATTAGAGCCTCTGTGATTTAAATAAATATAACTAAGGAAGTTAACTCTTTGAAGTACTGTGGTTTCAAAATTCGGCCACCTTGAAAATAAATAATTATGCTAAAACGGCCATCTATTGACAAGTTTTTTAAATGCCATGTGAGACATAGATTCTCTACTATTTAGTTTCCAATAGCGATAATAGGTGGCTTTGCACGGTTTGGTTATGTGTTTGACAATTGCCAGCGAATTGTGGTTTTTTGTGATCTCCGACTTTAAAGTGAAATATAACGGTATGTATTTCGAATTTTTGTCCATTTCTTATGAATTCTAGTGCCCTTGTATTTCATTTGTTGAATTATCAATAATAAATGTCTATAAATATAGTATTTTTTTGTAAAATCAAAATTTTTTGGTGGTTTTGCTTTTCGACCACCGTACTTGAGGTAATTTTTTTAGTCTTACATCATGGTTATTCTGATTTTATAATTTTACAGATACACCATGCCGAAGAAAGGTCTTCGCCAAGAAGAAATCGCAGGAATACTTTTAGAAGAGATACCTTCTGATGATGACAGTTGTTATGGGTGCTCAGACAATAAGGAATAGGATCTACAGGAGGAGCATCTAGCAAATGTCACAGTTAGCGCCTCTTCGGACGATGATGATGATGAACTGCCTCTATCTTGTGTGAGGAATCAAATCCCGGCGTCTTCTTCATCTACCACACTCGATCACCCTATAGCAGGCACATCCAGCCCTTCTGGTTCACAATCACCATCTACTTTTGATGTTCATCTTTCGCGTACGCGTAACCGACCAGTATCGTCTTCTCCATCTGCCCAGTATAGTCCTAATATCTCAATGTCCGTTTTGTCATCCACCGCTGCTGTTCCAGGCACAACTGCATCTACACCTGTCATACCTGCGATTATAGTCGTGCCTAAATGGAGCCGTACGTTCAATACCGCCCTCCCTGGTGAATTCCGTGAAGAAACAGGACTACATAATGACTTTCTTACGATGGAAAATCCCACACCTTTGGAAATTTTTCTGAAATTTTGGACTCCTAGTTTGATTGAAAATATCTGCTTCCAGACCAATCTATACGCACAACAAGTCGGGAAAAATCACCAACCCACAACCGTTCAGGAAATTAAAAAAATCATTGCACTAAATTTAGTAATGGGAATTAAAAAATCCCCCAGTTATAGAGACTATTGGTCATCGTCCCCTGATTTACACGACCCCTATATTTCAAGATTTATGACAGTCCATAGGTTTAGCTGGCTATTGTCAAACCTTCATCTCAACGACAATTCATTGATGCCTGCTAGAGGTCAACTTAATTTCGATAAATTATATAAAATAAGGCCTTTGTTGAACTGCTTGTCAGACACCTTTGATCGAAATTCAAAGCCATCACCTACTTTGGCAATTGACGAGAGCATGGTCAAATTTAAAGGCCGCAGCACATTGAAGCAATACATGCCCAAAAAACCCATTAAAAGAGGCTATAAGATCTGGATGATGTGTGCAGAAAATGGATACAACTTAAAATTTGAAATATACACAGGAAAAATGGGTGACTACGCTGAGTCTAACTTAGGGCCAAGAGTTGTCTTAAATTTTTGTCAATCTATTCAAGGTCGTAACTACACAGTTTACTTTGATAATTATTTTAATTGCTACCCCCTACAAAAACAGCTGAAAGATATGAATATTCGCTCATGTGGAACTGTCCAATCAACCAGAAAATATTTGCCTAAGATGAAGGATGATAAAAACCTAAAAAGAGGTGAATATGACTGGTACGTGAGTGATACAGGAATTTCCATGATAAAATGGAGAGATAGAAGAGCTGTACACCTCCTTTCAAACTTTCACAACCCAAAGGATGCCATGCATGTCAACCGTAAGGAGAAAACTGGTGAGATCACAAGGGTGCCATGTCCGTTGGCTCTAAATAATTATAACAACTGCATGAATTATGTGGACAAGTTTGATCAAAAGAAGGCGGTTTACTCGATAAACAGAAAGTCTAAAAAATGGTGGCATCGTTTATTTTTCCACTTTTTAGATGCAACAATTGTAAATTCTTACATTGTTTACACAGAGCTCTGCAAGTTGGGTAAGGCTGACAAAGACAATCCATTGAGGCTCAAAGATTTCAGGACGCAAGTTTACAGAGGACTTTTGGCTGAAGAGGAGCTGAAATGCACCAAAAAGCGTGGGTCCACATCGGAGGTGGTGGAAATTAAGAGACATAAGCCTTACGTGGACCCTGAAATACGTCTGAAAAATAGCGCCCACCGGCCAGAACATACTACTTCACGTCGTTGTGCGAATTGTAGTACAAAAGACAGGCCCATACGTTCCAACTGGATATGTTGTGTTTGCAAAGTACCCCTTTGCGTAAAAAAAGATAAAAACTGTTTTGAAAATTTCCACAATTAGTCATATAAAATGGCCTTTTTTTATTTCTAATAAACTTTTGATTTGAACCTAATATTTTTTTCCCATGTGTACTGTGGTATAAAATTTTGACCACCTCATTCCTGAAAAGCCTTCAGTCCAATTTTTTTTTAAATATTTTTTCCTCGTTATTATAAGTTACATCAATTGATTAAAAAAAAAAAAAAAGTAAAAAATAAGAAAAAAAAGTTCGTACCTCAAGGAGTTAAATAGTCTTAAGCTAAAATTGTTCTATTTTTTGTTCAAGCCTAGGTAGAAGGCTTTTTTGGTTTTGTTTTAATACTTTATGGAAAGTTTATTTAACTATAAGCGTTTCAACTGATATGGTATGTTCCTATACAAATAAATGTTACTTTTCTTAACAAAGGATTTTATTTTGTTTATTTCTATTATGAATTATCTTAAAATAGGTACATAGACGATGTATAATACATTTTAAAACCCCTACATAAGACCTAGCAGCTATTTTTCAGTCTCGGGAGAACAGTGACAATAATAGGTAATAATCACTGCCAATGAAAGGTTTGGCTATGCCAGCAACTGGTATTTGAGGTATTTTTTTAAAAGTTACACTTTATTGAAGAAAACGATATAATTTATTAATGATAAGTACTTTATAATATTCTGCAGAGATTAGAAGACCAATATAATGCTTTTCTCTTTGTTAAAACATATTTTTACATGCAAATTTTACCGGTTTTGTGAAGTAGCTGCTTAAAGTGCCAATAATTGGGTGGTTTACCCTATATAATAAATTTGAAATATTTGAAAACTGTTTAAAACAGCAATATGATAAAAAAAAAAAATCCACGACTAAAGACCTCATTATATCAAATAAATCATAAAAAAAACAAACTTAAAATCATTTGTCAAAATTAGGGTATTGAAAACCCAATATTATATTGATTCCAAAGCAAAAGCATATGAGTTTATTGAAGTTAAAATATTTGAAAACTGTATCAAACAGTCATGTCATAAAATTTCCAAGACAAAAGTCCAAATCTGCTGAAGTAATATTAATGAAATTAAATAAATGGCAAATCATATTCATATGATAATGATAAGATAAAGTTGTAGTCGATCACATATGAGTGAGCAAAATTTAAGTAAACAATAAATGCACTATGCTGCTAAAAAAAATGTGAATAAACACAATAATTTATATACTGGGTAAATCCCAAAGTTCAAGTTACTTTCCATATGAACATAAAGGAAAAAATGTTTGTTTCAAATCTGAAGGAAGAACCAAACAAATTATTTTTGAAGGATTCATCATGCAATTTCCCTGACTAAGAGGAGAATTGCACAAGGAAGGAACACGTATCCTAAACACAAAACATATACCAGAAAACCACCCCAATTAACCATTTATGATAAACCTAGAACGGTTCCAAAAAAAAATTTTTTTTTTTTGCTATTAATTTGCTAAAAGAAATTTCCAAGATTTCAACAATTGTTGAGAATTTATATCCCCCAAAATAATTATAATTAAATTACACTTAAACCCGATTCAAAATTAATATGTTATATTAATATGTAAATTTTTATTCGATCAACACACATAAATTTAAAATCGAACCCCGAAAATGTTCAATATTTCACACAAATCCTCTATCTAAAGATAACGGAATTACTTCCTTTAAAATATGAACAGTGAATGAAAATTATCGAAAACGTAACTCGTCATAAAGCTTCAACTATATGATTTTCCTCACAATATCCATTAAAAACCTCATATTGAGATGGAAAAAGAAAAGGAAAATACCCACACATAACATAACGTTATATACTTCAAAATACATATCTTATTTGCGGAGGACAAGAGACCTACCCTCATCATAGGAAATACATCTACGCCAAGGGTTCCTCTCTCTTCCTGCGGTTGAGAAGACTAGGATAAGCTACCTACATCTAACTCTACGATCAATTCCCATAAAGAATTGTGCTGTGAACTCAGAGGCCCTAAACTAAAGCATGGAACACTAAAACAAATAACTGACGTACTCAGAGGATTAGAAAACTAACATGTCACGCGTTAATATCGTCCCGCTGCAAGATAAGAATAAAAAAATAGTGAAATAATTTCCACCATGATTAAGGACGAGGCTTAAAAGTTAAAATCCGAAAAAAATAAGCCGCAATTACCCCCTGAACAAACTACAAAACTGACAAAACAAAACAAGACAGCACAAAACACTCGTTCAACGTTCAAACCCGTGTTCAAAATTTGAACGCTGAAAGTGTGAGTGAGAAATAAAAACTTCGCAATGAGGCCGAACAAAACGAAATATTAATTTCCCCATAACAAAAAAATAATCCCTAAATTGCAAAATACCTTCGTGAGATATCATATATCGAAGTATCTCATATTGTAACCAAAGGTAAAGTCATTTTGCAAGACCCAAAAAAAAACTCCAAAATGTTCAACATTAATAGTTGATGTGCAAATAATGCAAAAGCATATGACGAAGAAAATAATATTATATTATTATTATTAAATTTCTTAAAATAAAATTTATTGAAAAAATAAAGTTATGTTTGTCATCGTGAAGCTAAATTGTTCTGAATAATTCCTTGTAATAATGAATGAAAAGTACATAATGCAATATAAGCAATGTAAAACAATATGATGTAAAACATACGTACCTACTTAGTGCAATATTTTTTTTTTTTAAGGTAGCATAATGTCATCTCAGGTAAAGCAATGTAATATTGAAAAACGTAGAACAATGAAAAAAGTAGTAAAGCGATGAGAATGTGAGATATCTGTGTAATCCGACGAAAAACCAAAATTACGAAGTTGTAAGCGAAGTTTCAAACCAATTGCTATGACGTTTGATATGTAAAATTATACTCAAAAGAAGAATGAAAGCATAAACCAACATTTCCATTATAACATTTAAAATCCCAAAAGAGGTATGTAACAATGAGATGCAAGGTAATACCGAAAACTATTCAATTGAGTAACGTATATTAAATAAATAAAACCGGAAGAATAATTTATAATAATTACGAACTCAACCACTCATGTTGTATTTGGAACGAAAGAATAATGTTATGAAAGTTTTCCATATTTTAGAACAATAAACAAAATTCGCTGCCCAAACAAAGTTCTGTATAACCTTTAAAATCCCTAATATAGGTAAGTTATAACAAAGCCGTGAGTGACCCGCCAATTCAATTTAAATATGAAACATATAAACCAAACATTTCTTGTATAAACTAAATAACCCTTTCAAGGATGCCATACTAAACGAAAATTGATAAGTACCTACTAAAAGTAGAATGGAAAATAAATTAGTTTTACTTCCAAATAAATTTTAAACCCAAAAAACGACATCTATATTTGTGACTAGGTGAGATTTTTTTATTTTTTTTATTTTTTTTTTTATAAATAATCCTCTTCTAAAATATATAATATGTAAATTACGGGTAAGTCCAGCTATCACACGTAACACACATTAGTATATGATAAGCAGTGAAAAATTCAAGATTTTAGTAATTGTTAAAAATTTGAAATTAACGCAATTGCATTCAAAATACGTGATCCATGGTAAATTGAAAGGAACCGAATATAATTCAAAACGTTTAACAAAGAACAAGAAGCCAATAAATTCCCATTATATAATTCATCAATTCAAGTTATTGAAGGATTCCAAAGAAATTAACACAAACTATATACAAAACTTCTGTGAAAACAATCAACAACTCAACCGAAATTACGAAATAAAGTAATTTAACATGACCTCTTATCCATGATGAAAATGCTAAACTGGACCTTGGTAATTCCCATTGAATACTTGACGTCTCGTATCCAACGGCAATGTGAAGGAAACCAGCATCTCTGAAATACACGATTGGACGCATTTAAATAATAACGCAAAATTAAGATTAAACTTCGAAATACATGAAAGGAGAACCATTCCCAAATAAAAATTATAAAGAATTACTATAATGAAACAAATGAGGATTATCCCAAAACCGAAATGAAGAATTCCCAAGAAAGAAGAAAAAATATTCCCATGTTTGTAAAAAAATTATTTAAAATATATTCATATCAGAATATTAACCAAAGTTGTAAAAATTCAAATGAATTTTACCCAAGATGTCCGTAACGATTATAATATACTTGAGTGGTATGTAAAGTTTAAAGTAATTTGAAACTATAAAGTATCGGAAGGTAGAGAAAATATTCTTGAACTCCATTGAAATGAAATTTTACCTAAAGTTCTGTAACATTAATTATAATAATTTTTATAAAGTACGAAAATATCGTTCGGTAGTAATTATAATTATATGCCAAAAATAAATTTAATTGTATATTGTAGCAATAGAAACCCCGTTCTACTAATGTTAAACTTAAGTCGCATAAAATACAAGTCAATAAAATTGAAGCAAATACCGCACCAATAATTTAGAAAACTTCGAAACCTGAAATAAATTACGGTAATATGTTGACTTAGCAACCCATATCAATGTTTAAAGATGAATTACGCTTACAAAAAAAAAATTTACTTTCCATTTCAAAAGTGAGATATAATCAGGAAATTACTTGTAAACCTTGTAGTAGCACCATACTGCAATAAAATTTAAATATTGAATCGCGTGAACAAAAAAAATTTTTATGACAATAATATGCAGTTACCGGATAATAAATGTAAGGTATGAAAAAGTATTCAATATCGAAGAAGTTACTTGTGTCGCATGACAAAAAAACTTGTTTAATCTTGAGAAATCCAAAAATACTGTATTTACAATTTATTAATTTATAAACCACAAATCACATGGCGAAACCATAAGTATTCATCCAAACCTAGGTAAATCCAAAGTTTATTTTTTTTTTTGAAACTTTCTAAACGCTGCGTATGGAAAAAGCAAAACCACCATGACTCATGCAACTTGTGCGTGAAGTACCTAGTGCCGTGTATTAAGAATAATTACCATGTTATTATGAATAATGCACTAGACAATCATCCGGTAAATAACATGCGCCAATAATACGTACAATGCAATGAATTTATTAACAGGAAATTAAAACCAAATATGAAGTATTATTTAAAGATCATTAACATTATGTTTTCAAAAGGAACATTACATTTATAGAACTTCGCTAGAAATATTGACCAACTTGAATTACACGGCAAAATTAAACACATTCGATTAATGAACAATTAATTAATTTTAATAAAACTTACCAAGAGACATCGGAATCAAGGAATAACGGGATTATTTCTCAACATGTGATACCTCACAGCAATCGAATAATTATCAGGTGTTCATAGAATCATTATCATAATCTCATCCTGCAAAGTGATGCCATCTTTTTATTTTATATTTTTATACCTACCTATGAATGGAGGAAAAACAATTAATACACAAGACACCAACGTTTCTCATTACTTAATAACGAACAATGAAAAGATAATTTATGATATATGATTTAGGTGAAATGAGAGGAATGAGTGAGTCTTGAAGCTAAATAGCGAAGCGGAGAAAAAATGTTATTATTTATTTATTTATTTTTTTTTTTTTTTTTAAATAAATAAAATTAATATGAGGACTCACCCAGCAACACAGAACTTCAAACACAACGTCAAACAAGCAATCCGAAACGTTATCAACCATTATACAATGCGCACATCGATACCGTAACAATAAAAAACCTACTGTATTTTAACACGAGGCCCTAGAAAAATATTAACAATAAAACTACTGGAATTACCACGTGGGCTGCCAAATGTAACGTTAAAAGTATTGTGCCTATTTGAATAAGTGAATTTCATGTGTACTCTGAAATATAAAGCATGAGTAAATATTATGCCCAAAGAAAATAAAAGATGCTAGCTCAGAAAATGTATAAATTTATTAATCAAGTAAACATAAAAATAAGCTTGAGACTCTATCATTAAATTATATTATAAATATGCCCAGGGCCGCTAAGGCTCGAAGAAAACCTTAGGTAGAAGTTATTGTTAAATTAACTAAATATTATTACGAAGTTAAATGTTTCTAGTATCTGTGCGGATAATTAAACTACGAGTGGACGCCATCTCATTGCAAATTTTACAACCCAACGAGAAAGGTTGAAAGTTAAGCAGATAACCATTATGAAACTAATAATAATAAATTGTTGTCAACGTTACGTAGATCGTAGAACCTGATGCTTGCTTGACGCGGCCTTGTGCCTGGATTTCAGTGTTGTGGGAGCCATCCTCCCGGTAGAACGCTTCAAGACTCACTCTAGAGACATCACGTGGACCATGCGATTAAGGTCCGTGCATACCATGCTGTGCAACGATAATAAGCAATTCCGTAGCAATAAGGTAGGAACTGCTACACAATAACGAACTTTAAGACAGTAAGATTTAATTGTACACGTTCTCCTCTCTCTCCTAAATCTCCTCAAGGGCGCTAATTTTATGATTACAGCAACGGCTATAGTCATAAAATGCTGCTAACATAATACCAAAAAGTCAAAAACCATTAGCGATTACGCTAACAGCAATTGTCATCAGAAAATTACGCGTATGAATGTTACCAAAATTTCATACGCCTCGATTATATAGACGAAGGCTGTGGAAAGGATACTTAAAATCATTTACAATAAAGAACCTTATACACGGTGTCCGGAAACTCGTAGTACAAGCGGGAAACTGGTAAATCTACATCACATTCAGAGTCGATTTGTGATATAACTTTTTTGATTTGAGCTTTCGTTTTCAAGTAAATCGGGTCCGAAGTTGTAATTTTTTTGGTTAAATTTGAAAAAAAAATTTCACTAGGGGGTTGATATCAGCTGTGTAATGTCTTATAAAATGCATCGAAGGATAAACCGGACTCAAAAGTTTTTTTAACTCTTTAGTTGCCGAAAAAATGGAAAAATAGAAAAAAAATAATATTAAAATCGAAATGATCAGATCGAAAAAAATAAGTTTTTGGGTTCTCTACGTGGTGTAGATTCACCAGTTTCCCGCTTGTACTACGAGTTTCCGGACACGTTGTATACTATCCTAAAGATAAAAAAAAAAAAATTTATAAAGTAAGGAAAATTTTTAAAAATTAGATAAAAGTTTTTTTTGGGATTTTACTAAAATAAAATTTTTAATTTTGCCAGTCATTGGCGATGGGTTGTCGCTGTCAAATTGCTTTTTTTTTAAAAAGACTTGTCTCCGAACTTGTCAATATAATTAATTTTCTTTACTACGCCATTCGTACGAGTGAGGTTTATCTCCAAAGGTGAACCAGAGAGGGATGGTGCATACGAGGAAGGGATTGCTGGCAACATACACTATTATAATCTACGAGCAACCCTTTCATTGAAGAAGACCCGTTGGAGGGTAGCCTTTGGGAATTCCTGCCCGCGGGAGTTTTAACTGTAAATAAATTTGATCGAACCTTTTTAACGAATGTAAAGGGGAGGGTATATTTAAGATTTATAATACTTTTCACATGATAAATCGTCGTCTATATTATTTATGATGATAACCTTTGTGGTTAAGTGGTAAAGCGCTTAAAGATTTTATTTGCGTGCATTGCACGAGTTCTAATCCCTCTAGCTGTTTTCACATTTGCTCCATATATTTTTTGAAAAAAATTCCCCTCAGGACCTAAGTTATCTGTATGGATGCTGCGTAGAGGGTATTTTAAGGAAAGTAAGTTCTGGGAAGGAAAAATGATATGAGGGGGTGGGAAGGAATCTGGGATCAGTGTGTTCAGGAGTAACGGACGTTTGAATCCATCCCTCCAACTGCGGTGCAAGGCGATGGGTCCTGAATGTCGGCTGGAGAGGTCAAAAGGCCTCCATCAACCAGTCTCTCCCGATCCGGCCTACAACGCGTTTTTTTGGCAGACTAATTTATTTATTTTCAATTTAATTTAATGCTAAATACCACCATAACCCTAAGCTAAATATCAATATAAGTCACACCAAGTGGTTCGCTGCGTTTGGTGACTTACCAAAGGTACCCGAGTTCATGGGGTGAGGTTTGTCCAGACCTTGGCGGTGGGTGCTTTTGTCCACCAACTGCATAGTTGGCCGAATCGGAAGAGGCTGATTGGGGGAGACCTTTTTATCTCTTCAGCAGGTCTCTCTCGGAATATCATCTTACCGCAGTGGCGGGGATACATTCTTATGTCCGTCACCCTTCCTCAATACTACGCCTGTCTCAACACAGGTATACCCTAGTGAGACAGGCATCGAATAATGTAACATTCTTTTTATAGATAAATAAAAAAAATAATAAAAAAAAATACCTTTTTCCTTCCCAGAACTTCCTCTCCTTCCTTTCCTAAAAATCCCCTCCACACAGCATCCCTAAAGGTGATACAGGCCCTGAGAGGATTTTTTTTCTTAGGGCCTCTTATGTGGAGCTAAAGTTAAAAAAATTGATATTTTTTTGATATTTAGCGAAAACATTAATAATTTATTTTTTTATCAATTTACTTATTACATATTGATTAATTCACATTAAAATGGATTGCACTTATTATCCTGATGATTTATCTCGCAAAGAATGTAAGGCTGATGTAAGCGTTATGTTATCTCGCTCCGATGGTTTGGGCATGTAGAGTGAATGACGCAAATTTGATTGGTAGAAGAAGTCGGGGACGCCCGAGAAAGACATGGCACGACCAAGTGAATCAGATATATGAGTCGGGCCAGTTCATGAGTCAGAATAATAGAAGAGCATGTATGAGACGATGTATGAATTGAACGAGGCAAAGAGTATTTGCCAAGACAGAGTTGTTTAACGGTCGGTCCTCTCTGCCTACCCCTGCGGGGAAACGGCGTGATGGTTAGTTAGTTTAATGTTGTTAATGTGCATGCGGGAGCCATGAACCGATTCGTTCATCGATGGAGGAGGGTTCAAATGTTGACAGAAAGAAAAAATATTTTAGAGATTTTTTTTTGACGACCTCCGTAGTCCAGTGGCTAAGACTCTTGACTCACATTCCGGAGGTCGCGGGTTCGAACCCGGCATGCGCAAATAAATTTTATTTGATTAATTTGTGTTATTTCACAATTAATTCATTTAAAATAATATATGGTATATTTGCGGCATGTTCCAGAGTGGAAGATACTATTAGTATCGCCCTGGTGTAAGACCACCATTCAGAATTGAAACGTTGCTTGAAAATGGCTTTAGCCGTGTTTAGTGACCAGATCTAAATAGCCAGGTACTTCCCAACCTTCCTCTTCCCCACCTCCTTCCCCTCCCCACTACCTTCAGCCTCACAACATACCCCAATTGGGGATGCCATAGTCTCACTGGCTCCAGACGGGAGCAGTTGAGATTCTTGTGCGGTATTCACTGTAAAAAAAAAAAGTTAATTCTCTTTAGTCCTTTGCAGGACATAAAAGCAGGGTATCTGTTAGACAATTTTAGTGGCGATATATATGATCAAAAACTTTTGATATTGTTTTGCGATGAACATATTTTGGAAAAATAACTTTTTAGATTCACTAGTATTTTGTATGAAGCACGTAAGAAAGAAAATTTACAATAATCAGAAAGACCTTTAGCAGGGTGTTAAGGGACGCAATTGACCTACTTTAACCCCTAAGACGTTTGGTATGTTTGTTAGAAGTCCAAAATATTTCCACTTTGCAATTAAATGGAATAATTCTGAAGGTATCCTATAACTAAAAACTGTTTTTGAAAGGTGATATAAAATACGCTTTCAAATTTTATAATTTGAAATAAATATACGATTTTTACAATATACACATTTTAAATGGATTAAAGAACAAAAAAGACAATATTACCAAATTAAGAATAAAACGCATACACGTAACACACAAAACCAATATAAAACACACATCACTCACAAACACACAACACATATTATACACCGATTATAATTTTATTTGGTAATAAAATAATTCATTTTACTTATAATTTTACCTTAATTATAAATCTTTATTTTAATTTTAATTTTAGCTTTCTTTTTTATATGCAGCATTATATTTATATTATTTTTAATGTATTATAAATTTTTGTTTTATAAAATGGAGGCCTCAGCACAGGTGAGCTATCCAGTGAGGCCGACATTGCTGAATTGTATTTGAAATTAAGATATTATATCAAATAAATAAATAAATGCAAACATGTAAGGTTTTAAACATTGCTCATCATACGTTTTTTCTAACTAAAATTATTGACAACTAAAAAAAATAAAAAACACGAACATAATTTATTCGACAAATGTATTATAAACATTATCATTATAAACAAAAAAACCTTAGTTTCACAAATGTTTTTCAAACTCCGATCGGAAACTTTGTATCTATGAAGGTGTACATTTGAATTATTTTGGGGTGAATTTTCAGATATGAATATAAGTATGGTGTTTTCTCTCTCAAACATCGTTTATATGATATTTCTCACCGTTATAGTAAGGTAGACACAAATATTTCTATGAGACCTATATAAGTTATTATCAAAAGCGAACAATTTAGTCTGAAGTGTTATCCTGACATTATTTGGAATAAAAAATGTAAATTAAATTTCTTTCACTCAGCCGAGAAACCGGCCAACTCTTTACTCCGACTCTAACTCCGACTCTAACTGCGCAATTTCTACTGAGTTTTTTTATGTTTTCAGTTGAAAAAAGAACATTTTCACCTGAGACCAAAATTAATTGAAATTAGTTACGTCTTTACTACAAACGATATCAGGAATCACTGGTTAAAGTAAGTCAAGTCCCTTTGTCAAGTCTTCCATTTGATCCAGACTAAATATTTTTTCCATGATAACCTAAAAAGTTGCAGTGAAAACTATATGATAAATTTCTCATTTCGTCGTGTCCATACTAGAATAAAGATTAATTACAATTACGTTATTTATTATTACATGGAAGCGATCTGCTACTTCATTGGATTTCGGATATCCAATCGACGTCATTATTAATCTGAGTACCTACAATAAAAAGTTATAGAGATATTTATTAATGAACTAGCAGACCCGGCCACACGTTACTGCGGCTAACGAAATACAACGCCACGCCATTACCCAACCTTTATAACCAACGCCATCTATTACGGATTTACTTACTTACCTTACTAAAAAACCCAGTGAAAATTTTATTCAATTGACAAACGGCCGCGGATGTGAAAACATTACTAATTAAAAATTTGTTCTTTGAAAGAAATACACATGGTTTCCACGGCCTGAGAGGGTAGTTTATCTCTGTTTTAACCATTGATGTCCGAACGATATTTGTAATTTTTCCATAGTATTTTGAATGTTCTATATATTTCTTATTTTTGAAGGTGTCGTAAAAACAAATACCATTTTTGAAAACTAGATAAAATTACCTTTAGATTTGTATATTTGAAATACAGTTTAGTTTTCAAAAACTGACATATTTTAAGATTCAAACTCGGAAATAAATGGAAAAAAATTTCTTACCAATTTTTTTTTTACTAAAATGTAGAGAAATTAAAAAAAAAAACAAAATTTAAAAAACACAGTTCTTTTATGTAATAAATTTGGAAGGAAACTATCACCTCACTTTTTCCTCGTGCATACAATAAAAAATAATAAAAAATTTCAAAGTTTTTTTTATTGCTAAAAAACTAACCTAAAAATTATACCGTCTTTTATATCAGATTTCTTGCATCTCTAAAGACGTTAATATCTTTGATGCATTTAGGCACACATTTATTAGATATTATTATTTAAAAAAAACACCACTTTCATAAAATTATCGTAAAATAAATTTGAATTCTCATGTATCATATAAAATAGTTTTTGACACTTCAATTTTCAAAGTACGATTATTGTTTTATAACTTGACTAAAACTTAGGAAAAACCACAAAAAACACGGTAAATATATCAATGATATAAATATAAGAGTAAATTATTCATATTAATAGAAATTAACCATCACATAAGTAATATTGCACACACAAAAATCATTTCGCACACACAGAAATTATTTCGCGCTTCCAGCGTCGTTTTGGAGCGCGAACAACGAATGCGCAGGCGCCGCGCCGCCGCGCCACCTAGCGGTTATGAAGTAAAACAAACAATTTAGTACTTAAATATGCATTGTTGCCGGATTTACAATACATTTTAAGATCAAACCTTATTAGTAATGTTTCCTGTTTTAGTGTATTTTTGTTTTATTCATGTTGCTGCAATAACACGGGTTATCTGGCGTGCTGTGGTTTTTTTTCGTAAGGCTGTTAATGTATATTTGCCTCACGCATAATGCTGAAAAGAACATGATGTTGAAATCTCGTAATACTAGAAATGAAAGTCGATATGAAATGTAACAAAGGTTTGGTTTATTGTAGATGATTATTATACAAAAATACGCGATTCTACTTCAAATTAAGACTCTACGTTGAATTCAGGGCATGGTTTACAAGCTCGAAGAGTTCTTTTAATTTTCCTTGTCGTATTCTAGAATAGGCTAAAATTACTATCAGCAAAGTTAACGCATGTCAAGACTTCTCCTAGGTAATAAATTGTTAATGACTTACTGGTTAAAAGTGGGCGCCATACTCCTGCGAAACAGGGCATTATTTATCTAAACTGTTTTTATCTAAAACCATGGTGATTGATCGTCGGCTTCGCATCTCGAGAAGTCACTCTCCAGTTGCTGAACGAGGAGTTCGGCGCGCCCTCCGTCAATCAAATCTCGGAACTGCCATTGTTCATCTTGTCTCTGGTCACGGTTAAAGACCATTGAGTCACGTCTTCATAGAATTCCCGTGACCAATGTTTTACTGCGTTACATATCTGATAAATTAAATCCACACCGCCCGTTTGCTAGCCCGCTGGCCAATGCCCGCTGCCCGCGGCCGCTTGGCCAGATATATTATATATTTCAACCAATTTACACGATACGTTGACAAATTTTACACCTAAAAACCTTCCTCATGAATCACTCTATTTATTGGCGGAAGCCGCATGAAAATCCGTTGCGTAGTTTAAAAGATCTAAGCCCTCAGTGAGCGACTTCATTTTATACTATGTAAAGATAAGGGTACAGAATACTGACAGAAAGTCAGCATCGATAACAGATAACAGTAGTAACAAGTTGCAGTATAATCACATTTCTGCACATCATGAGAGGTGACCTTTTGAAGGTCTGCTTCACGAAGAACGATAAACAACCGAGAGTTGGCTTTTCCGGTGGCTTCCGCTGGCTCCCGGCTTACCGCAGCGATGATATCACGGTTTGTCAGCGTACACGGTTTGTTGGGGGACTAGAGAAAGTTTATAAGTGAATAGACTGGTACATACAGCATGTATGTTGTATGTACATGCGTAAGAACAACACTAGCTTACCAATCTGGAGTACATCGTAATCCAGGTAACTATGCTGAAAGACTTACTAGCTTTAGATAAGTCTCATTTGCGAAAAGATAATATTTCATATATAATCTCTTAATTTAAAATCATAAATAACATGTACGATTCATCTTTATCATCAAATTATTATTTAATACATTAAATTCACTCATTTATAACATTACGTTCTGAGGCCCTCCCATTCCCAATTTAATAATTACAATAAAAAATAGATAAAATGAGATAATACATTGAAATGTAACTGAGATGAATACAAAAAAATAATGAATCGACAAATGTCATGAAGTACGGTTGAATATATATGAATATAAAAATATATGTTATTGACATATATATTATTGACATATCCTGATAAAGATAACATTGTTATCGAAACATGTAGATATTGTGTATAATATAGTGGTTTAAACAAAATGATATGTTATTCATTATATAATTAATGATGCCACAAAGTAATTTTGCGAAGTTTGAAGAAGTAAAGAACATATATATATATATATATATTTTTTTTTTTATTTTATATTTTTTACGCACCAGATTTAAATGTCCGGGTTAAATTTTCCCCACAGGAAAAACTAAACCCTTTCACACACTTCCCCAAATGATCATCTAGTCAACCCACGCTATGCAATTGCACTATATAAGTATTATAAATACAAAATAATACAAGAACAACATGTCAACCTACTAGAGACCAAATCGGGGGCGTTCCTTCTGCGGCTGGCCACAACAGAGAATAAGGAACTCCAGTGAAAAATATTATGGCTTTAAAAAAATATGTTCATATAGACCAATAAACGCTGATTCTGAATATATAATTTTTATTTCATAATATTAAACGCAGAGTTTTTAAAAAATTATTAAAAAGTCCATTTTTAAACCTCTCCTCGAAACACAGTGTCAAGTTGGCATTACTGAAATGGTGAATGGTGACGTCACGCGTCACACTCACCCACTGTCACCTGGTGATCGCGTGTATTGTATTGACATTTGAAATGATATACATTTGCGTGTATTGTGCACATATGTAATTCAATATTTCGTGTTTTTGGTTTATTTTCATACTGTTTATAGAGATTTAGATAAATAATAGTTATTGTGTTTATTGAAACATAATTTAGGCCCTCAACAATTTACGAAAGGGGCTATATTTGCGGACAATCTGGAATAAATTTTGCCTATTTGAGGTTAAAAGTCGTGTCATATTTTGACATTGTATTTTCAAGTTGTTTTTAGTAAAGGGATACAAGCTATTACGCAATCGTCATGCAGTGTATATAAATGCCAGTTTCTGTGTGTGTTATACATAAAACAATGTACAAAATCACGCCTGAACCGACAAAATTGAAGAACGATATCACTTGTATTTGCAAAGATGATTCATTATTTTTATATTGCACTTTGTTAAAATACAATAACAGTAGCTGTGAAATGTGGACATTTTACCAATGTTTTTCTATATTAAAAGCAGTTAATCTTAAATAAAAAACGCCTCAATTTCTCACACAAAAGTCATTGAATCATCCTATCACATCCTATCATCATTTTATTCCGCCATTTTCTTAAATACAAAATCAGGGATGCTCTGCCCAAAAAAATTATTTCCCTAGATTTCGAAGTGAAATTTCCCTAGAATTTCACATTCACGCAATTACCTAGGTAGCCACCTGATTGTGTAACACTAATCCTGTTATATGTTAATTAATATGATTAATTAATTGGAAAGATATCGGAACTTGGTAAATATACTAATAATACTGTGTTTTTCCAAATAAAGCACTTTTTGCTACGTGAAGTAATAATTTAAAAGTACGAATGCACTCACCACTGAATTAGAAACTGAATTCGAAATAAAAAAAAAACACTTTGCAAAATAAAAATTAACCACAATCACCAAAAAAACAGAACTTAAAACATAAATTAAATTTTTTTTCAGAGGTCCCATTTATCTTTTTAGATACATATAATATCATTTTGAGTTGTCAGTGTTAAAAATAACATTGCAAGTAAGTACATGAACAATAATTAAGATTCATAAGAATTCCAAAAAATATATATGTATACGTATATAATATATATAAATAATACCAGTAATATTGTCATATGTAATAAACATTTTGCCAGAGTTCGAAATTTCCCTAGATTTTGTCCTGATTTCCCTTATCCCTAAAAAATATTTTTCTCCCCTAGATATAGGGAAATTTCCCTCGACATAACATTACTGATTCAATATGACAACTTGAAGGTAAATAAACTATCGGTGGGTGAAGACCATATCACCATATTAACAATCCACCATAGATATGGTGCTTTTCTGATGGTCTAGAAAAATTAAAACTTTGACAATTATTTTAACTATTAAAACTAACTATAAAAATAAAAATAAAAATGCAGTTATTTAAGTTTGAAGGTCTTTATTCATTAAAAAAAATAAAAAATTTGGACTGGAGTTCTCTATTCGCAGACGGTAAATAATAATACGGCTGGCTGTTCGGCTCAATTTTAAGGAGTGGGGGGTCCCGGCAGAAGGGAAATAATAATACTGCTGGTGATTTGTGCTAATTTGCAGGCGGTTGTGACTCCACACCACACTAAATGCAGCCAATTCTACATTTAGTGACTACATGGAGTGTCGTGTGTAGATCCCCTTACACGCATCAGTATTCAAATATTGATGCGAATACTGATACGTGTAATGGGAGGATTATAGCTGTGTGTGTTTTATGCTAGCTCTACACTACTCGCGAAGTTCCTCGACGAAATATTCGGGAAAGTTGACCGAAGTTCGAAGTACGTCGCTACACACTCGTTCAACTTCGCGAGAACTCATTCGCGCGGTGGTGCTGCACGACTCGCGCGTCATGGACGCTCAAGTAGCAGCTGCCGTTGCAATGTGCACGCTCGCGTATTATAACTATGTACGTATTTTTACATTCATAAGTACAAAACCCAAGAAATAACAACTAACACGTACATTAGAAACACTAGATCTCATGGTCAAAAACATATCCAACAAGTAACTACTAACACAATATTTGGGCAAAAAAGCTTCTTAAATTATGGCATTAAACTCTACAATAAAATACCACTCTCACTCAAAAACCTCAACATTATAACATTTAAATTTCAAATAAAAAGCTGGATACTAAATATAGGCAGATCAGAAATAGAAAATATACTGATATCAAATACAGACTAAAACCAAATCTAGTGAACTGAATTATAAAGAAAACACTCTCTTATTTACTTTATAATTATTTAAAAAAAAATACTAAATGATATAATATGTTATATCTAATTCATATTAATTTCTTATAATTAAATTATAATATGTAAATGAAATCCTCAGCACGGGAGATCCCAGTGAGGATATCATTATCTCTACTTGTTACTAAGAAATGGAGACAATAAATCATTCGTATTATTATTATTTGTTGACGCATCTTTTTTTCTACGGTAGCTCCTGTACGTAGCAAAAATCGAGTCCTTCTTTTTCTTTAATTCGTCTACGGGTATTTCTAACATGCCCCGGTCGCAGGAGCAACAGAATTTGCTCCTGCGACCACTGTATTCCACTCATAATCGTGCCGTGTGACAATACAAAAAAAAATAATTGCTAGCGCGCACGTATTGAATATTGAAGCGAACTGAAATTAACCGAGTAGTGTAGAGAGGCACTTCGTGTAGGCACTTCGTGCAACCTCGAGTCCTTTGACTCGGGCGCAAAAACCGACAAAAACTGGAGGTCGCCCGAGGCGAGCCAAGGTTGGACGAAGTGCCTCTCCGCACTATCATATTCGGCTAACCTCGTTCAACTTCGCGAATAGTGTGGAGCTAGAGTAAGCATCATTCCCTCTCTCCTTTAACTCGCCCCTCCTCCAAGACAGAAAACATGTGGGCGTGAATGCACATGGTCAGTGGACGTCAGTTCAGTAGTTAGTCCAGTGTAAGATCCGGTCGGAGTCTGTCGTTCATCGCAAGCCGTTTCGGAATTATCGGCGTAAAATCTGTTACCAGTGTTACAAGTCTCAAGTACAGTGACTTAAAACAATTAAATTACCTGAGATAGTGATCAAATCAGTTTACCAGTTCATGCCAAGTGCACCTGTGAATTATAAATCTGTGTTGTTTTTAAATAGGGAGACGAGTCAATATATTTGTGTCGCTCTCTATAGAGAGAAAAAAGTCGTTATTTTTACCCGCCTGGGGTCTCAAAAATTGCGTGTGATCAACAGCTATTCGAAAACGTAAAATAAATGTAGGTAATTGGTTTTCACTATTAGCTCGCTAAAATTGCCGGAAGTTTTGAAAAAAAAATAGATTTCGTGATTTGGCTAAAAAGTTAAAAAAGGGTCCATATATATGTTGTAGCAAACCTAATTTTTATTCCATAACTGTAGTAAAAAGAACACAAAAAAATTAATAAATTTTAAATTTATGTGTGTTAAAAATATAAAATGGGAAAATAACACATCTTCTGGTAATCAGTATTTTTGTAGACTTACTTGTTTTCATAAATTTGATTTTTGTAAGCTATTTGCAATTTTTAATAACAAACGAACGTTAAAAGGTAAACTTTTGTGAAAAAATATTAATTACCTACCATAATTTAAAAATACATGTTTAGTACTTTTTATTATTTTCAATGCATTTGATTTTTTTTATCATTTAGTTTTGGGTTGTAATTTTGTAGGTGGGGAGTGACCGGCCAACTCAGAATAAAATCAACTCAGAACCACCTCAGAAAGGTCATAAAGAGTGATGTTAATAAAATTGGTTAAATAGGTTAAGTTAGGTTAGGGTTAACGGCTATTTTAAAATTATCTTTTAATAGCTTTTTATGACTTTTCAAAGAGGTGTTGTGTTGACTTGATTCTGAGTTGGCATGGAACCGTTTTTACATCTTGCAGCTCTGTCTCTCTTTTATTGAGCATTACTGTCTTTATTTTCTAGAATTTGGTATTAATAAAGTTAAAAATTGACTCCCTGTCAATATTGTTGATGTATTAGTGTGTCGCCGACGGTGAATCCATGGTGCCAGTTATTAGTGCTAAAGATGTGGTTTTCTTCGCGCTGGAGAATTTGCTACCAGACTTAGTCATTTTGGGGTTGTTGTTTTCTTTTTGTTATAAAAAAATAGTTTTTCCCATTTTTTATCAAGTCAGGTAAATCGTTAAATATGGTATCTATTGTGCAGCTGTCATATTGCATCTAGGTACATATATGTTCCCAGATGTTCTAGGTCTTACACTTCGTGTTGTGGACGCTTCAGATTCTTTAAAAACTTTTAGAATAGCATTTTTTCCGATGGTTTTAAAAACGGTAGGACTTTTAAAACTTACTTTCTCAAAAAGTTGGCTGGTTGAAAAAATTCTATTTTTTTTTTAAGGATAACTTTAATGTTATTACTTATTACTATCGGAAACAAACTTGTCTTATAGATGCTTCTCTATACAATTATGCCATACTGCAACACTGACTGTACAAGAGCAAAAGTAAACCATTTTAATAATTGAAAGATTTAGGATATTTCTCAATCGTATAAATATGTAAGATAAATATAGAGATTTTTTTTATTTCCGTTCTAAATTGAATTATTTTGTGGATTTTATTTATAAAAGTAAGGAAAATTTGAAAAATGGTGTGTTAGTACATGGACGATTAGTATATATTATTATATTCATATACATTTGTATATGGACCCGTAATAAGATTTTATAATCATACGAGGCTGATGAAATCTTTACGCCTGTGTCGGACAACGCTTTAATTATGCGCGCTATTCTTTCGCGGTTTTGCCTATTTCAACAGCCATACATTCTCATTGGAAATAGGCCAAGCCCAAAACGCTGTTATAATTTTAAGTGTCGATAATAAATTACGATAATAATGGAATTTTTATTTCACGTTTATGATGAGTAGATGACGACTAAATTTTCAGCAGCAATATAGCATACCCTCTCTCTCTCTCTCTCGACCGAAATGGGTCCTTAGTAGGTATCTTCGATAAAAATGGCGTGATATATAACAATAACAATAACTTTACAAATTTTAAAACATTATTTGATAATGCGGGATACAGTTTTTTTTAATTTTTTTATACGAAGCAGATAATTTGTGACAGTGATGTTCTAATTTAAAATAAAACAATAACTTTATAAGCACCACTTAATAAGGTTGTTTTTATTAATAGAAGTGATTTTTTACAAAGTTTCTGTGCCACTGAGTACTTTACCCGCGATACCCATTTTACAATTTAATAAAATTCAATAAAAAGATAATATGAAATAATAAATTTAAATAAAATAAAATAAAAATGAAATACAATAATAAAAGTTATAATGAATGTCATTTTTTGTATCGAGAGAAAGATTGTTGGCCTTTAGCTTTATTTACGGTATTTTGGTCTTTGTTCACAGCGTCAATATTATTCTTCAACTAACGTATATAATTCAAAGAAATCTTAAATGGCATATTTAATTTTACAAAAATGTTACTCACTTTCCTTGATTTTGCACGTTTGCCTTTTGCACATTTTGCATTTTGACATTCATCTTTATAAACACATATATAAAATTATTTAAAATAAAACAAACTTTGTAAAAAACCACTTCTATTAATAAAAATAACCTTAATAAGTGGTGATTATAAAGTTATTGTTTTATTTTAAATTCAAACATCACTGTCACAAAGTATCTGCTTCGTATAAAAAAAATTTAAAAAAATTATCGACAACATCGATGCTTGATGATATTATTTAAATGTGAGGATGACCTTACTTTTATCATCACTTTTTAATTGATATCACTCTGTTAAATTTTATAAGCAATAAATAATTATCAAATTATGTTTATTTTTTACAGTTTGGAGACTACAAGTGAGATCCTCCCCCCCCCCCCCCCACCGAAGGGATTTCGCAGAAGCGGCTATATCCTAATACCAGCATCGCATCGGACACTCACTCTTGTTATTTAACGTCTCTTTAAAATGGAGATCTTGCGGCTTATAATCACAGTGATCTTTCTTTCGTGTTTCACCTTTCTTTCGTGTTTTGCTGAACAGAAGTGTAAACCTATCAAAGAGTACATAAACACCCCTGAATCTATAGAGGGGGGTCTAAAATCCCATGAATACCCGGAACACCAAAACCTTCTTCGGAGAACGTGCGCCAATGCTTGCAACTGTATTAATGCCGGAGAAGTATCAATGGCTATAGAAAACACAACCCGATTTGGAAGAGAAGGCATTTACCATGGCATTACCAAAGAACTAATCGAATATAGGATTACTAAGGTTGACGAAGATACGGCTTGCGCCTGCCTTCTACCGGGTCATACTCAACCTAAAAAGAACGGGTCGTTGCTCCTTCAGAAATTATTTACGAAGCCGTCCGTCATCCAGGATGCCAAATATTCTAAGACAGGCCAGTATTACAATAAAAGTACAACAGGGAATTCCAAAGTTCCTTCAGCAGCATCTACATTCACACTTCAGCCGCAGCCATGCCTGATTCATTTGTTATGGGCAATCATTGTAATGTTCTTTTTATTCGCCGAGTGATAATCCAATACGTCAATACAACAGTGTAGCAACAGCTATAGTGTCCTCATGCGTTGTTCCTCCAGGTTTTCTATTCTGATAACAATTCGTTCTTATCAGGCCGTTTGCCATCTCTAACAATCCACGCAGAAATCATCAGTTGTCTTCTATTCCAGACTGAAAAAAATTATTAGAATGATCAATTTTCATTCTGACCACAATTTTCGACTGAACTGAATTGCAGTATTACACCAATTTTGAATTTATTTTTAAAAAATGTTTAAATTGTTATGAAAATTTTTAATTTATTTATGAAGCTTTAGTATATAGGTATGCAGCTTTACCATATGGTACATTTTTTCTACCGGCGTGCTTGTTTGCCGCATGTGCCCACGGAAAAATTAGATTGAATCAAACAGAAGCAAATACTCAAATGTTTTATGATCATTTTCTAAAGAACTTAATTTTCCACAATATACAATAAACCAGAGGCTAAGACCGAAAAGGGCATCCATCACCAAGTTATTAGTAATCTCATCTTAGTCTTCATTCCTGATTCTTTTTATAAATATTATATACTAATCAAATATAAATATTCTAAAAATAGAACAAATACTTTGTATAACGACGAATATTTATTATTTTACACATCGACCTGTTTCGCTTCAACCAAGCATCATCAGGATATAATGTTGAGACAGAGTTATCGATTACAATAATATATAAGTTGAGTAACAGAGGGAGAAAGAACATTACAAAATAACATAATTAGACAGACACTAAATATTTGAAAGAGGTACAATGGATAATAATCAATTAGTGGGAGGGAGACATCAATACACATCTAATCACAAGTAAATGAACAACCAACAGTTAACGGTTTTCGTTATTTGTTTTTGGGGTGTTATGCCGTGTTATATACCCTACCTCCTTCTTTAGCCAATGTTTCGGACATCGTTGCAGTGGCCATCATCAGGGCAGATCCGGCAGATCTACACATCTACCGGAGCTAAAGAAGGAGGTAGCGCAACACGGCATAACACCCCAAAAACAAATAACGAAAATACTTTTGGCCGTGAAAATCTTAAAACGTATCTAACGTATTCAATGAGATTTTAAAAATTGTTTTGGTATTTTACATTATATTATAAAGGGCAATATTTATAATATGATCATATAAAGAAAGACCTCAGTCAACAATATAACACATATACAATAATATCATGGGCTGGGATGGATTGTAGGACACAAGTTAAAAATAGTGCTATTGGGTGTATTTTTTTGATTTGATAAATTAATTTGGTTACTAAGCAGGAATTCTGATGTATTTGTATTTAATGATTTCCTAAATACTAAAGCTTCTAAATTATCTAGTTTAATACCTATACTATTTTTATGTTCCTGAAATTTTATTAAAATTAATTTTTATGTAACAGGATATATAATGTAAATGTATGCATCTGTAACAAAGATATTCAAATACATTTCAATATCTTTGATCTGTAAATATACGTATGACGTGTATCCGTCTCCGAACAGTGTGGCGGGTTACTTACTTGTTTGTATGCGATAATTTAAAACAAACGCCCGGGTTGCCGGCATAAATTATAAAAAGAAATATTTCTGAACAACCAAATAATTGAACCAAAAACAGGTAATTTTGCATTACTTTGTAGTGCTAGTGCTCTTCAACTTAATAAATAATTTTAAATATTACTAAAGTTCATTCCTGACTAAAATAATTAAACTCATAATAATACTCCGCTATGAAAGACATAATAGCCGACTGCATCAGTTCAGTCCACAACATAAACAAGTTGGTTAAGCATTTTTAAGAGGACATTACCAGAGAAAACCGGAAATACGTCATTTTCAAAAAAAAGTTTTTAGACGTTTTGACTCTTTTCCACAAAAAATTATAAACGGATTTCGAAAGATTGTTCTTTTATCTAGCATTCGTATGTAATAAACTTTGAGAAATTTTTTTAATTTTTAGTATAATAAGGTTATTCCATAGGTCGTTGGCAGATTTGTTCAATTTTCAAAAAAGTTTTGTATTATACCACACCCATTTCAAATAATAAAATATGTAGTAAAATAAATCAATACATTATCTAGCAAACGTATATTTTAGAATTTTAATTTTAGTTACAATAAAATCATTAAAAAATATGTACGTACATGTGTTTCTTGGCGAAAATTGGTCCTTTTGTGTATTTATTTGCGCACTTACAAACTAATATATTTCAGATTTTTTTAACATTCTTATTAAATTTAGACATTATTGAAAAATGATAATACTTATAATCAAAAAATAACTACAAAAAGGACATTATTTTAATAGTTTTATCATCACGCCTTTCGGCATTTTTGGATGAAGGTATAAATTAAAGCTAATTTGAATTGAAATAAATTCGATATTGATTTATAATTTAAAAAATCTGATACGGAGAATAATTAATCTTTCTCATTGTAACCGCCCTGCACGATCGTAAGAACAACTTTCGACGAAATGTGGATTTTCGTCCGCTGGCTGGTTAAACGCTCTTAATGTTGACAATGACCAAATTTTAGAAAATATTCATTTCCACTCAATGTTGAATATGTATTTTGTTAATGCCTAAGATAAATGTAACTATTTTATATTTTTGTTAATTTATTATAAATAATTTAAAGTGTTTTAGTTATACATTGAGTAAAAAATGGACATTTTATTTTTAGAATAATTAGATACTGACAAAAAATGTGTGCTGTGAAATAATTGGCAACATTCCAATCTTAAACCCATGCACACGAGGCTCGGATTGCAACAAGTTATTCGTTCTTATTGTATCTTGGTATTTGCTTCTTACCTGGGGTGCTAACTAACATGGTCGACCATCAATAAGGATTGATAGAATAACTTTCTCATTGTTCCCTAGCATGATTGCAGATACCTAACGAATAAGTAACAGTTCGCAATGACTAAATGTGCTTAGTATAAACGACTTAAACTTTTGTTTTATGTTAGCGATCTGCGAACATAATCAAATAAAATGTTCAACATTCCCTAGAGCTGTAAGCATTTCGCCGCCCGTTGTCACACGCTATATTAAGTACCTTCCTCGCGTCTCCTTAGGGGGTATACTTACGTAAGCATTTTTTCTTCCAATCTAGACCCCCCCTTGGTGAGATAAATTTGGGCCACTTCGTATATTCTTTTCAAGTAACGTGAGATTTTGCTGGACCCCCCCCCCCTTTTGAGCTACGTAATTAATGTATGCCCCCTTACATACATTAAGACCTAAGTTCATTCAAACAGCAGGGAGATGTATGTGGAACGCGGCGGCAAATTGTTCGTTGTGCGCGATCTCATATTTACCTTTTTCTTCATTTTTAAAATCTGTTAACAGTTAATAGTAAAAATCCCGTGAAACATTTGTTTCGTCAATACACAGCTGTGTTTAAAAATGTTTAAATGATATAAATATTATTCATTGTTATCAGGTTTAGTTTCTAGAACTTAATTTTATTATCAAGTTTTTCTTTTAAAAATTCAACAACATTATTCAATTTATTAAAAACAGTTTATTTGTGAACAAATTCTGCTAAGTAATTATTTTTACTGGCAGGTGTTTCGCCTTCTTTTTGATAACCATTATTGAAAATATTATAAATGAAAAACTTAAATTTTAAAGTATAATCATTTGGTCTTCAAACATACCGAACTCATTTTGTGGCACCATTTTATTTTTAAACAATTATTGGAATTCAAACACCTTTATAACTTTGATATATATAGAAAATATATATAGAGTCACTCCACGAAACAAAAATATTCCTCCAAACATGAAATCCAGGACAGTGATAATTCGTTTTAATTCAACGTCGTTAAAAGAACAACTACATAACGCTATAAAAACATACAACAGATCCTGTGAACAAAACATTGATAAACTGAATAATGTCGTAATAGGATTATCGGGTCCCCGCTCGCCAATCTATGTTAGTGAACTCCTGACTCCGCACGCCAAACGACTGTGGTATCTAACGCGACAGTTCGCAGCTGATTGTAATTGTAAGTACAAATACGTTTGGACAAAATCCGGATTAATATTTATAAAAAAAGATGACAATTCACGACCAATCCTCATAGATTCCGAATTGGCTCTTTCAAAACTGTGACTATCTACTCATTCCCACGATATTAGCGCTCTCAACCGAACTGAAATGTCATTTCCTGAACATCAACATAATGAAATACAAACAATTAATATGTCCCACGAACAACAAATATATTTCCTGTGTCCTTATTATATTATGATTTCTTATACTATAATCACTTTTATTATGATATTATGTAAACTTTTAATATTATATTATAAAATAATTATAAATCAGCATCAGAATAAATGTAAAGAATACTGGATATGTAAATCTCTAGACCGGCCGCGTTCCCCCGAATTCATGAAACGCTCTAATTCTAACCAAACTAAACTAAAAAATCTCCAAACCGATCATCTACCAAACATTACATCTTACAATTGGAAAAATTTTATATTAAAGATAGCAAAACCAAAAACTATTACATCTCAGTATAAAATTGTAATATCCATAGAAACTCTCAACTCAATTAATTTTAAATGGATGATTTCATAGCTAGCCAATTAGAAAATTTCTACAAAATCCATGAATACGAATGTGCAAGCACAGAGACTTGTAATGAATTTTTCCCACACAAATTTAACGGTTTATTCATATTACACCAAAATATTCGTAGTATTTTTCAAAATTTTGATGAATTTATTATTAAAATCAATAACCTAATATTACAACCAGACTGTATAATATTAACAGAGACTTTTACAAATGATGAGTCACCAGCTTTTCAGCTTCCTAACTATACATACATCCCAACTAAAATAAATATTAATAAAAATAGTGGAATCGCAATATTTGTTCACACCAAATTCAGTATTGTCACGATTTTAGAACACCCAATATTACTGACTAACTGTATTCAAATAGAAATTAAACTCGATAAATATATTTATCACATAATTGCCATTTACAGAACACACGAATCAAATATTTCACATTTTATAACTCAAATGAAAAATATCTTACTACCGCTTAAAAATAAAACCTGTTTTATCGCGGGTGATTTTAATATTAACATTAACGAAAAATCAGAAAATATTTTCAAAAATGAGTTCCTAAATTGTATGACTGAATTAGATTTTAAATCATGCATAAACAAAAATACTAGAGAAATGCACGGACAAAAATCGTCTTGCTTAGATCATATTTGGGTAAACATAAAATTACAAAACCTATATAAAATCAAAACAATGGTTTGGCAAACGAATATTACTGACCACCACACTTGCTTATTATTGTATGATAGTGAAATAAAATCACAAATTAAGGCTCCAATTACTATTAAAAAAACCACAAATATTGCCATTTTAGAGGAAAAATTGAAAGCAGAAACTTGGTGTACGATACTACAATCTAACGATGTCGAACAATGCTCAAATATGTTTGAAAAACAACTTATGGATCATATTGAAACCTCCACAACAGAGGTCTCATTATACACGAATTCAAAATTCAGACGTATAAAACCTTGGATCACTTGTGGCCTAATAAAATCTATTAGAGAAAAAGAGAGGCTATATAAAAATACAATTAAAAATCCACACGATGAAAATGCTAAGATAGTTCTCAAAAAATATAGAAATAAATTAACATCTTTAATTAAAAAAAGTAAAGACGACTACTTTAAAAAAATAATCTCTACTTCAGAAAACAATCTAAAAGTTATTTGGAAAACGGTAAATTATGCGATTGAAAATAAGAAAAAAAATAATTCTATAAAATATTTAAAACATGAAAATAATATCATAGATGTATCCAAAGACCCAAAACTAACAGCAAACATTTTTAATTCTTATTTCTCTAAAGTAGGAAATAATCTCGCTGAAAAAATCTCTAAATCTGTACACGCACCTAAACCTATAACAACTAATACACAAAAACAAAACACACTATCCACTTTAAAAAAAACTACTGAAACTGAAATACAACTTGTAATAGAAAGCATGAAAGACGGATCCTCTCCAGGTTTTGACCACATTTCTGTGAAAATTCTTAAAGAAATGAAAATGTATCTACTGAAACCACTAAACCACCTTATTAATCTCAGTCTGACTAAAGGCATATTCCCAACAAATTATAAAAAATCTATAATATCCCCTATCTTTAAAACCGGCGACCCGCAAAATGTTTCAAATTATCGACCGATATCACTAATATCGAATATAGCAAAAATATTTGAAAAGATTGTGAAGAAAAGGGTTGTTGATTTTCTAGAAAACAATAAAATATTACATTCCCATCAATTCGGATTCTTAAAAACAAAAAGCACACAAGATGCAATAGCAAATGTAACATCATTTATATACTCTGCACTTGATGAAGGAAATAAATGCGCAGGAATATTCATAGACCTAAGAAAAGCATTCGATAGTATTTCACACGCAAAGCTTATCAAAAAACTGAAATTAAATAACATCAATGATAAAGCCGTTCAATGGATAGAAAGTTATTTAAACAATCGTGCACAATTTGTTAAAATAAATGACCAAACTAGCGACCAAGAAACATCAAATTTTGGTATCCCACAGGGCACCGTGCTTGGACCAATACTGTTCATTTTGTATGTAAACGACATATTTATTCAACCATTGCATGGCCAAATTATCTCTTACGCCGATGATACAGTTCTTTTAATAAAAGAAAAAACTTGGGAAAAAATTAATCTAAAAGCTACAGAAGACATAAATAATCTAAAAATATGGTTTGACAATAACCTCTTGTCGTTAAATAGTGATAAAACATATGTCATTCCTTTCGAAATTAACACTAACATTGTACCTCCAAATCTTCAAATATTCTTACATAATCATTCTCTCGCACAACACGATACTAATCACTGCCAACAAAAATGTTCACTTCTGAAAATAGCGGATAAAATTACATATCTTGGAATAATCATAGATAAAAACCTAAAATGGAAAGATCACATCGGCCATACAATAAAAAGAGTTAGGAAGTTAATTCATATATTCTTACGGATAAGAAACTTCTTATCAACGAAAAATCTATACTCAATATACTACGCATTAGTACAGTCTATTCTTCAGTATGCCATTATCAGTTGGGGAGCAGCTTACAAAACTAGTCTGACCCCCATAGAAATTGTTCAAAAACTAATAATAAAAATTATACTAAAAAAATCTCTAGACTTCCCAACTGATCGCATATTCGAAGAATTCAAAGTTCCAACATTTAAAAACTTATTTATAAAAAATTCAATTGTACAAATTATAAAAGAAAAAGATAAATACGCATTCATAACTGAAAACCGTACTAGACTTAAACATGTATTTGTGTGCCCCAAATTAAACACTTCTTTTGCCCAACACCATTATACTCACCAAGGAAAATTATTTTTCAATAACCTACCAATAGAAATCAGAAGCATTAGGAACAAAGTTCAATTGTTGAACTCCATCAAAAAGTATTTTAGAGAATGTCACACTAAAAATCATACTTGTTTTTCTTCTTACTGAATACATATTATATGTTTGCATATTTTAGTTAACGGGTCTGATTGCCATGTGTCTGTATTAACTGCATCTACATATATATATATATATATATATATATATATATATATATATATATATATATATATATATATATATATTGAAATACATGACTATAGTAAATAGTGATTGTACTTATATGAAATGTATTAACTGTATTAACTGCATTGTATTAACTGTACACGTGACTGTATTTGTACATAATATATGAAATGTCAACTCTTCTTCCATCCACAAGCTAAGGCTTTTAATGGAAGACCAGTAAAATTATAATATTAAAAAAAAAAAAAAAAAAAAAAAAAAAAAAATATATATATATATATATATAAAAAATGAGGCTTCACTGGGTGGTTGGCTAAGGGATACGGATGCTGAGTGTGGTTTATATCAAGCTCAATGCAATTTACATTTTTTTGTACTTTGTACATTTGGTACTTGCCAAATGATTTGAGACTTAATTGTTTATCGTGTGTTCTCTATCTATTTATGCAGGGTTTTCACATGATGCAATGCTGCCTCATGAGCTTCTTAAACGAGTTTTATTTTGCTTTAACTATTATTTTTGCTTGTATTACTAACCTGATTTGTTATATTATGTTTTTTTTCTGTTAAGTACTTGCATACTGCTTTCTAACAACGTTTGCAGGGACACTGGAGGTCTAGATTCGTTCAAAATAAATAAATGTAGCTTCGTTGAACAAAAACATTAGAATCTTGCGAGAGCCTTGAAGGAGCAACCATCTGTTACTTATACCAAGGCGGGAAAGCGGTTGGATAACCTCAAGTGATCATAAATAATGTAATTTTATTTAGGCGTAATTTAAATCAATTATTTGTAATTTTGTCCTTTGTTTAACCAAATATGTACTATGGCCCACCGGGCACTAGGCAGTCGGGATTCCGCAGTCAGGCTGCGGCACTGCTCGGCAATCCTGACTGCCTAGTGCGCGTTCAATCTGTAATGCGAGCCATAGTAGAATTATTTTCTTCTTCAATCCTTCAAATTCAATTGAATGTATTTTCCACCGAATAAAAAACAAATATAAAATCTTTTCTTTTTCAAATTTTTCCTTTCCTTTTTTCCCATTCACAGGAAAGAAACCTACAAGATGTTTTGCAATACTAGCCTTATTTTAAAAATATTTTTAAAATGATTGCGATTGGAGTAGATGTGTTTTTGTAACAAATAATTTAGATACTTTGAACTGTGTAAAAATTCTTCATTGGAAACTACAACAAGGTCATCGTGGCTGGTTCGAAGCCCGGCGTCACATATAATTGAAGTAAAATATTACACTTTAAGACACTTGTTAGAAAACCATATTACATTTATAGTGTCTAACCAAAAGAGTCAAAAATAAAAAAGCTAAAAGAGTCAAAAATATTTTACCAATATTCAGATAACTCCATGTCCATGATAAGTCCTTTCTTTTGAAAAATATCATTCAGGGCAGTGATTCCTAAATTCAAATGTTAATGGCAGCCTCAGGAATAACGGAAGGCAATGGAGAAAGGTGAGTGCATTTAGAAGCCCAAAAACATCTTCAAAACAAAGATTTTTTTCAGTACCTTCTTTTCCACTCAACTCTAGAGAAATTCTAAAATTCACTCTTCTCAATAAGAAACAAGGGAACGTACCCATACTACGTGACACGTTTAGGGGGGGGGGGTTTCAAAACGTCACGCTCCATACAAATGAGCGGCGGGTTGCTTAGGATTTTGGTCACCGGGGGGGGGGGGGGGGGGGTTTAAAAATTGCAAAAAGTTGGTCACGTAGTATGGGTATGTTCCCTAACATGTAGTACCCTCCCTTATCATCACTCATCACGATAAGTAATCTGTTAAACTTCCATATACTTACGTAATTTTATTTTTTCTTTCATAATTAAAAAAAAATGGTAAACGAATGATAAGTATACAAAAGCATGATTTTCCAAGGAAGTGGTTTGTTTGTAGCAACTAAAATTAAATTTACGTAATTTTATTTTTTCTGTCGTAATTAAAAAAAAAATGATAAACGAATGATAAGTATACAAAAGCATGATTTTCCAAGGAAGTGGTTTGTTTGAAGCAACTAAATTTAAATCCAGGTCTTTACAATCCAACAAATTCTCCAAATAAAAGCGGTTATTTAAAATTAATAACACAACCGATTTTTGTCAAAGGACTTAGAAATTTGGAAAAGCCTTTCAGTATATCTTGTTTCTAATTGGATATTATAAAACTTTGAATAAAGTAATTTTTATAACTGAACTTAATGCTTTTGTGTAATTGATGACAAAACTGATTTATGATAACGTTGGTCCAAATTTACATTAAAATACATGCGTCATGGGTCTTACTTGTTTTAAATTTTACACAACCTTGAATAATCAATAATGCATATGTAATTTATTTTTTACCTTAACACGACACAGGAGGCCCTGAGGAAAATAATTTCCCTCGGGGCCTATATAATCTGAGATGCTGTGTTGAGAGTCTTTTTGAGTAGAGGAAGGAATGAACATTGGTCTTGAAGAGACCCATGTTGTAGGAAGGATGTGAATGATGTTTTTTAGTAAGTGCGATGATTTTTAAATGATATAATGTATAAGCTATGTAAGATACTTCAAATTTAATCTTGTACATCTAAAATTAATTGTGAAATCATACTTTGGATGTATTTCACCATCCTCTTGTTAGTTTATCCCAAATAAATACTAGCAATAGGTAGAAAACTAGGCTAACTTATCCTATATGTAGCTACTAGGTACTCATAGATTCGAGCATGGGCGCCCGCAGGGGGGGGCAAGGGGGGGCTCTTGCCCCCCCCCCCCCCCTTTTTAATTCTCTATAAACGTTTTATTATTATTATTATTATTATCAGGTATACCACATTGATAATTTTGAAACTGAACCCTTGAGTTGGTTTGATTTTTGGAAAACGCGAGAATACAAAAGTAGCCAAGATTTCATCGACTTGTTGCCTTTTACAAAGTTTTATCCGAGTATCAGGCATGCCTTACTAGTTTTGCTAACATTACCAGCAACAACATGTACCTACGGTGGAGCGATCATTCAGCACATTACGTCGTGTAAAAACATGGCTTCGATCTACAATGTCAGATGAACGTCTGTCTGGTACACAGAGACAAAGAGAACTGCAACAAAAAAGATTTTATGGACAAAATTGTAGATAAGTTTGGTGGCGATAACAGACGTCTGCAGTTCTTGTTAAAATAATAAATTTTATTTTAAATTTATATTGTAAAATTTTTGCTATAGTATGCCCTTCATTACTACAGTGTCCTGTAGTCCTGTCCGTTCGTTCATCATACAAATAAAAATTAAAACTACACTAAATTAAAACTATATTAAAACATTACTAAAAATATTTTGCCCCCCCCCTAGAAAATTTTCTGCGGGCGCCCATGGATTCGAGGACCAAATAGTATACTCGGACTTCATAAATAAATAAATCGAAAATACGCGTTATCCTAAGAAACTCAATTAATACACAAATAGGTACAAACAATTAGGTACATAGAGCTAATCAGACAAATTATACATTGGCGTAGCTACATCTAAAAAAATAATAAAAAACAAAACTGATTAAAATAGAAAATTTTATAAAAGTCTACTCAAATGACAAACAACACAAGAGGCAAGATACAAAAGTGGTGCATAATATAATTAGCACAAAATATATTTTAGCAATCGTAGAACATTTTTTCTAAATCAATAATATGGATTATCGAAGAACAATGTCGGATCTTATAAAAATTGAAAATTGTCTTGTTGGCTTATTTTATGTTCCTTTTTTACAACTGCTCCCGTCTGGACACAGTGAGACTACGGCATCCCCAATTGGGGTATTTTGTGAGGCTGAAGGTAGTGAGGAGGGGACGAGGAGGGTGGGGAGGTACCTGGCTATTCAGATCTGATCACCTAACACGGCTTAAGCCATTTCAAGCAACTTTTCAATTCTGAATGGTAGTCTTACACCAGGGCGATACTGAGAGTATCTTCCTCTCCTATTGATGTTTTAAATTCTGTATTTTCGGAATATTCAATGAAATGTATTGAAATTCATATATATTTCTTATAATCTCTCTTTCTTGATCTCAAAAAGAGTACAAATTAAGAAAGTTAACTTTTAAAAGCCCTGTGCAAAACTACAAAATCGCACACCCGGATTGGTTCTTCGGGACCGTCGATATCTACTTCTGCCCAGTCTATGAGTATTTTATTGTACGTATAATCGGCACGTTAGGGTCAGAGGGCTAAAATAGGCGAAATTATTTTTTAAATGTATTCAGGTAATTGGGAACATCCATTTAATATTGCTTAGACGATGTAGTATCAAGATGGCCGTGAATTATTTTATGTAAACATATAAGATCAGTCAATTGCCCTAATTGTAAGTGTATTAATTTTGAAATATTCAAGTCGCACATATTTGCAGTAATGTGGATTGCGAGAAGTGCTTTCATGTTCAAGCATACTTCTAATTAAGGAATTGAAAAGAGTTAGAATTGACTGAGGATCATTGAAAGTTTACATATTATTATGTGAATAAATCCCCATCATTTTTTTTTTTTTTTTTTTTTTTTTTTTTTTTTTTTTTTTTATCTCATATATTTTTTATTAGTAACAGATATTTGGGTTTTTTTTTGGCTACCACACTAGGCTAAGCCCGTGTTGTGGTAGTCGTACATTTAATATTTTAACATTTCAAAAAATATTAAGAAATACTTAAAACTAAAGAGAAAAAAAAGACCATATTTTAAAGAAAAGTAAAAATGAAAATTCAAATTCAAATTTTGAAATACAAAAATTAATAATAAAAATTAAATGTTAAGAACTCAAGTGTTCTGTATAAATTAAAACATATAATTATATAAATCAAAATTAAAAACATATATAAATTTAGTGAAAAACTAAGAGAAAAAAATAAAAACATTTTAAAGTAAAATAGAAATACAAATGGAAATTAAAATTTTGAAATGCAAAAATTAATAATTAAAATGTAGTGTTAGAACTCATGAATTCTTTAAAGTGCGTTCGTCCCCTTTCAAAAATCCAATGTTGTACACGTGTTATAAAAAGAGAATTAGAATTACTTGACTTTATGTCAGTACTCTGAGCATTATATATTTTAGGAGCGATGAACCAGAATTGTCGTTGAGCGAATGAGGTGTTAGTTTTTGGGACCACGCAACCCAGGTTTGATGAAAAGCGGGTGTGTGCTTGATGTTGTGGAGCAATTAGTAGATTATTTTTTCGTATATAACAAATGCTTGTTTTAGTAAATAGCTGTCGAATATCTAAGACCCTGATTTTTGCAAATCTAAGTGATTTGCACTTAATGTCATTAATGTGTCGAATTTACAATCAAGGTAATTCCTACATCTCAAGAAGATTACAAACACTTAAAATACTGTATTATTTTTCTTGTGTTCGCAGTCATCTTGAATTCGCTTCTCAAATATGGAATCCTCAATATAATATTTATATTTAACGCATTGAAGCCATCCATAGAAAATTTGTCCATAATAAGGAACTCCAGTGAAAAATATTATGGCTTTAAAAAAATATATTCATATAGACCAGGGTTTCCCAACCAGTGGTCCGCAAGAGGGTAGAAGATGGTCCGCCGGTCAATAAACGAGCCAGCGCGCGGGCGGTCCCTGCTCGAGAAGTCTGAATTAAAAAAAATCGGGACAATATTCAGCTTATCATTATTCTACCTTGTGGTCAGTGGCCATTATGGTATTCGTTTCGCCCCACCCTATCCTACCCCGTTCTACCCCCTCCGTTATGGTAAATATTCTGCTAGAACCCGTCCCACCCTATCCCATTCCGCCCCCTCCGCTGTGGTAAATATTCTGCTAGAACCCGTCCCACCCTATCGCATTCCGCCCCCTCCATTGTGGTAAATATTCTGCTAGAATCCGTCCTACCCTATCCCATTACGCCCCTCCCGTTGTTGTGCCATCCGTCCCGGGTGCCACCCATGCTAGTCTACGCCACTGACCACAAGCAGTGGCTTAGGATAACGGTGTATTCCCCCCCTCCCCCCATTAAAGTTGACAAAACACAAATTGCGACTTCATAAAAAATTGGTCCTGGGGGGGGGTGGCTAGAGAATGGTAGGTTACGCCCTCGCTATGCCGCTGCTTGTGGTCCCTGTCAAAAAAATAAACGTACAAATGGTCCCGGGTCAGAAAAAGGTTGGGAACCACTGATATAGACCAATAAACGATGATTCTGAATATATAACTTTTATTTAATAATATTAAACGCAGAGTTTTTAAAAAAATATTAAAAAGTCCATTTTTAATCCGGTCGTAAAATACGCCGTCAAGTTGGCATTATTGAAATTTTCGTTGTGACGCCACTGTTCGACATGTCGTGACGTCACCGTAAAGTCATTGTATGGGAATGTATGATATGACACAAGTCATCGTATTAATTTATTCGTTTATTTACATACTGTTTACAGAGGCATAGTTGTTGTGTTTATTGAAACATTATTTAGGCCTAAATAATGTTTCAAAAATAAAAGTATCTCTAATTAGTTTATCTCTATTATTGAAAGTATTCATAAACTACTGCGCAAAAAAATAGTAATGCTATTTCTAGGGAGAATACTTCGAACAACGGAATTCAAAATGGAGTCGGTTGATCAGCTGATTTCCCGATCCTATAGAATTTTTCAGGAGTGATGACGTCACACGATTCTCCGTACATACGGTGGCTTTCGGGGGGTCTTGAAATATTAAAACTTTGACAATTATTTTAACTATTAAAACTAACTCCAAAAATTAAAAATAAAAATGCAGTTATTTAATCATATTTGTTATTTAAATTAGAAGGTAATTAATCATTATAAAAAATTAAAAAATTGGACTGGAGTTTTCTATTTAAATTTTACGTTTAAAATTAGTGACCATGACGTGAACAGCTCGATGGATCTTTATGGACTTAAATCATTAAAAATTAGAAGAGACTCCGCAGATATTTTACAATATCTTCATAAAATTATCAATGGCTTTATTGATTGTTCTCCTCTTTTGTCTGAGATTAATTTTAGAGTCCCAGGCCTTAGAACCAGAGAAAAATCGCTTTTTCATCTTCAAAAATTTTCTCGCAATCTCAGACAAAATGTTTTTATATTCAGAACATGCAATGTATATGATAAGAATTTTAATCATCATAATGGTCATATCCTCATGAAATTTAAGAGCGTTTAACCAGCCAGCGGACGAAAATCCACATTTCGTCGAAAGTTGTTCTTCCGATCGCGCAGGGCGGTTACAATGAGAAAGATTGATTATTCTCCGTACCAGCTTTTTTAAATTATAACTCGATATCGAATTTATTTCAATCCAAATTAGCTTTAATTTATACCTTCATCCAAAAATGCTGAAAGGCGTGATGATAAAACTATTAAAATAGTGTACTTTTTGTAGTTATTTTTTGATTATAAGTATTTATCATTTTTCAATAATGTCTAAATTTAATAAGAATGTTAGAAAAATCTGAAATATATTAGTTTGTAAGTGCGCAAATAAATACACAAATGGACCAATTTTCGTCAAGAAACACATGTACGTACATATTTTTTAATGATTTTATTGAAACGAAAATTAAAATTCTAATACATAACTTTGCTAGATAATGTATTGATTTATTTTACTGCATGATTACATTATTTGAAATGGGTGTAATATAATACAAAAACTTTTTTGAAAATTTAACAAATCTGCCAACGACCTATGGAATAACCTTATTATACTAAAAATTAAAAAAAATTCTAAAAATTTATTACATAACTATGCTAGATAAAAGAACAATCTTTCGAAATCCATTTATAATTTTTTGTGGAAAAGAGTCAATACGTCTAAAAACTTTTTTGAAAATGACGTATTTCCGGCTTTCTCTGGTAATGCCCTCTTAAGTAAGTACCTTAAAAAAATATGTCATAGCTAACGTTAAATCATTTTAAAGACTCTTTTGCAAGTTATCGTGTTATTGCTGTGAATCCTTTCATTTTTTCACATAATTTTAATTATGTGAAAATCTATTATTGGATTTTATGTGTAGGTATTATAAATGAAAAAAATCTGTTGATTTTCCCTAATAAAAAATAAATTATCAATTTTATAAGAAAAATTCTCTTTTTTTCTATCGTCCCGGATAGACGAGAGGTTCTGGGTTCGAGTCCCAGTTGTGACCATTATCCTTTTCTGTGTCTTGTTCCCTTTCATATTTTCGTTTAGATTATTATTATTATCTTCTTCTTCAATGATAAAATAAATAAGATTAATAACATAGGAAAAAGTAAGGTGTGTGTTGGGGTCATAATGAAGCAGTCGATAATTAGAAAAAATACTCGATTTTAAGAAAAAATTTAATATCATCGGCGATAAAAGCATAGTCAAAGTTTAATTTTGAAACCAAATCATTTATGAATATTAGAATAAGCAGGGGGGCAAGATTTGATTCCTGTGTTACACCTGAAATTACATCTACAGGGGATAATTTGTATCCATTAATTCACACTATTTGTGTTCTGTTACATGATTTCATCCAGTAAAATAAGTCTCCATGTATATGTACATTGTATTACCTACATGATCAAGCTTTTTTAGTAAGTTGGATTGGTCAACTTTATCAAAACCTTTTTGGAAATTTGTATACATTGCATCTTCTTGTAACTTTTTTAATTCTTCATTAAAAAAGTTACACACATAACTGTATAATTAAAGTTGATAAATAAATTTTCCTTAAAAACCTAGGTAAAACTTTTTTAATATTTTATAACAGCGATCGGCAATTGGCCCGCGAAGTGCCTGCTGAACGGACGATTATTCCATCCATATATTTTTTTTCATATTTAGTTCATGTGAAGACAACGTAAATGTTAGTTTTTAAGAACGAGCAACGCCTGTGTGAGATAGAATAACTATGTACAAATCGAGTACCTCGTTGGTCGTGATATTTCAAAGAGTGTAATGATCATTTAAAAAGAATTTCGATCAGCCGAGCAGTCACAAGCGCACTCATTGAGCAGGCTCAAACGCGCACGAGCGATGTCGACGGTCGCATGGCCCCCAAAAAATACATATTCATAAACACCGCAAAAACTAATTGCCGACCGCTGTTCAATAACACATTACTAAGTATCATATGTATCACAAAATCGATAAAAATCGTGGGTCATGAGTCATGACAAAATCGCAATGTACAAACATTGGCGAAAATGCAATGGGCTGATGACGGCACTATTTTGTTCCCGTTATCTATCTTTAGTGACATTCTTGTTTTATTTAATTCGAAGATAAATTGATTGTCATACGAGTATGTCATAGATCGTCGTGCAAATGAGATAAATGTTTTAAGTAATATAAGTAATATATAATATAAGTAATATAATATATAATATAAGTAATATAAGTATATATAAGTATATATATATATATGTGTGTATATATATATATACCTATTATTTTATTATTATTTTAATAACTATGCTTAGAAAACTACAGTAATAATCAAGCATTAATCATTAATCAGACATTTTAACAGAAAATTATTTAATTTCCATTTTCACAATATCTAAATAATAGAACTATCCGTATTTTTGACGGGTCTGCGCTAGGTATTTTATAAATAAAGCTAGGTATTTTATAAATAAGACTGACTTTACGCACAGTTTTTTAAAAGCGATTGTAGACAGTGACTCTTGTTTTGAAGGTCAAATGTTCAAAATTTAATCAATCGAAATAAAATTGTAGGTTTATAGAAAAATCAAATCCATTCCGACCGCCCGCCACCCAGACTCTCTCCAAAAACGTAGATATACAATCACAAATACCTCATTACCTGACCACCTGACCACCTCGAAACATTGTGTAGATGAACAAAGAAAAAGAGGTGGATCAAAAATATATTTTGTGGGGTGAAAATTTTACGTTTTTCTATCACATTCATTTGTAATATATCTAGTAGTGAGGTACTCAACACTACTCGTACGAGCGATGCCGGGTTCATGTCAACTAGTAGATATATTATATATCGTCTTATAAATGGGTACTTTTCGGTTTTACCTGGCTATTATGTTACTCTGGTGTTATTATAACGATTAAACAATTCGCATTTTACTCAATGAAATCCATAAACACATACTACCTAACTGAAGATTTCCGGTGAGATCATGATCCAAATATAAAACGTCGCGCGTGGCGCGTCGGCCAATTTCTGGCGTAATATAATAACAATGACTGTTTGAATCCATTGTAAAATAAAATAAACCACATCTTTCTGGAATCACGAGCAGAGCGGGTCGCATTGACCTTCAAGGTATAAAAGTGTCTAATATTAATCTTATCCTGACAAAGAAGTCTTTGGTTTCGAAACATGTTGATAATATTGATTAAATAGTGGTGTTTTACAAAGTCGTGTGTTTTTATTTTGAAAAAAAAAAGGTTTCCTGTTGATAGAATTGAAATTTAATGTGCCTTGGAGCATACATTAATTACGTGAGAAGTTTTTCTCCCAATCTAGATAAAACTGTTTTAATCCACTTGAAGCAAATTGGGAAGGTGAAAAAGCTCGAAAGGTGGGTACACGAATTGAGTGAAGCAAATCAACAAACGCGCGTTGACTGCTGCGTTGCATTACTCAACCGGCACAATAACGAAGGGATTTTAAATAGAATCCATTACCTGTGATGAAAAGTGGATCCTGTACGATAATCGAAAGCGCTCATCGCAATGGCTGAACGCTGAACCCTGCCGAACCAGCCAAACCATGCCCCGATAGTTTCGATATTTCAAGTTTTCCATTTTGTAAATTCACTAATAGAAATCTACATTATTAAGTGACGCAAAGAAAAAAAACAATTAAGGAATACCTAAACAAATTAATTATAATTTTCGAAACACAAATACATAAGTAAATAGCTGTATAAATTTGAATTTGGAATTCCTAACCACAGAGAAGATATTTGAGATCAAAGTTGCCAGTACGGCAAAACGCCAATTTCACATGTAAGGACCAAATATAATAATCTCGTACATGACTTTTTCTATTCTATTATAAAGTTTCTACTCAATTTTTTCCAATTTTCAACATGGTCATTTGTTTACACTAGACACCATAAAGTATATTGCGTTAGTCACCAAGAAACAGGTAGCCGCCTAGTGTGGTGATTTAATCATACTAATAATCCTACTAATATTATAAAGGGGAAAGTTTGTATGGATGTATGTTTGTTACTCTTTCACGCGAAAACTACTGAATGGATTTGAATGAAACTTTACATTAATATAGCTCATACATCAGAATAGTCTATAGGCTATAGCTTAGAGCTCGGGCGTTATGAATAATCTCTGGCGTTATGAAATTATTTTTCATACATTTTCTGTCAAACGTCAGAAAAAAACAAACCAATTGTCACCTTGGAAACGATGTTTTTTTTTTTTTTTAATTTGGCAATTCACCCTAAAAAGATTGCTTTGCTGCCGTCGTACTTAATAACTATCTCTAAAAATGAATCGCCGAAATGTATGTATGCGCATAAATCCGAACGACTGCACCAAATTGGACTATTCTTTTTTTTGTTGTTCGTTATTTTGTATAAAACTACCGTTGAGTTCTGGCATTATGAAATTTGTATAAAAAATTATAATAGGTTGCACGCGAGCAGTTTGAAAACTGAATGTATCGGGAATGAATGTGTGGAATGCGAGTGGTGAGAGGGGGGAGTGGGGAGGGGGTTAGGGGAGGGAGAGGCGGGAGGGAGGGGCGGGAGGGAAGGAAGGGGAAAGGGGAAGGATGGAGGAGGGTGTGGGGAGGAGAAGGGGATGGGGGGAAGGGGGTTGATGGGGGGAGTGGTGTGAGGAGAGGGAAGGTGGAAGAGGCGGAGTGGGGTGGGAGAGGTCGGAGGGAAGTAAGGGGTTGGGGTGAGGGGAGGGGTGGGTGGAGGTATAGGAGGAGTGGGTTGATGGGAGTGGAGAGAGGGAAGGTGGAGGAGGCGGAGTGGGGTAGGAGAGGTGGGAGGGAAGGAAGTGGAAGGAGGAGGGGTGGTGGAAGGTGGGGGGAGGTGGAGTGGGAGGGGTAAAGGGTGGGGGAGGGGTCGGTGGAGAAGGAGATGGAGGGAGAGGGGGGTTGATGGATGAGTGGAGTGGGAAGAGGAAAGGTGGAGGAGTTTGGGGAGGGGTGAGGGGAGGGGGGAGGGGGAGGGTTGTTGAAGGGGGGAGTGGAATGGGGGGAGGGGTGGGGGGAGGGGGAGGGGGGTTGATGAGGGTGGTGGAGTGGGGAGAGGGAAGGTGGAGGAGGCGGAGTGGGAAACCCCTAATTCCATGCGAGCGAAGCCGCGGGAAAAAGCTAGTACGAGTATAAAGGCGAAAGTTTGTATGGATGTATACGTATAGATATCTGGATGTATGTTTGTTACTCTATCACGCAAAAACTACTGAAAGGATTTTAAAAATTCTTTCACTTATAGAAAGCTACATTATTTGCGAGTACTATAAGCTATATATATATATATATATATAAGTTTATGTTACGGCATTTAGTGGCTCAAAGCGTCCTTTAATTACCGGAACTTCTTGATCATTTCGACTTACTGGCTCATTTGGGCACTTAGTGGCTCATCGTTTTTTTTTTTTTAAGTCCATCATATCAAACTCGATGAGACGAGTCGAACGGTGTAAAAAAAATTTTTGAGTGAATAAATGACATTTTTACGTGGACCGTTAATGCTCCGGAATGCGTTTTTTATCAGTAAATATTCATCAATACTTAGAACATCAACTGGGTACACTTTTTATCGCATCTATAACCATCACGGCATGCGACGTTGCCGGATGTTCTCGTCATACAATATCATTCAAACTCCAAGTCGTTTATCAATGCTTTGCGATATTGAACTCAATGGTTAAATTCCTCAAAATCTATTATCGCATGACATTGCTATGTCAGATTGAATCTTTTGCGATATGTTATATGTTTGCCGGTATGTTATGTTGTATTCTATCTACATAGGTAGCTACTGTCAAGCGCTCGCTGTGGACTGTTAGTTGTTTTAGAAGAACAGACATTATATTATACGAGTAATATTTAGCGGCTATTCGCGCGCTTTTTTAAAATTGAAGATTGATTTACGAATTGCTTTTATAATATCGTTATTAATTTTGTGTTAATTGTTTTTGTGTTTATTACAAGGTTGATATTATTACGTATTTTAATACACATTTATGTAGTTTTTTCTATAAATAAAATATTTGCTACGTCATTCTGTATTTGTCTTTTGCGTTCTGAAAGCATAGTCAGTTGTAATGTAATGATATCTATACAGGGTTTTCTAAAAATTTCAGAAATATATTAGGTACTCATGTAATATGTTTTTTCATACAGTTATATTATTTTTTTTAAATGTTTTTTTAGTAGAACGTAATTTTTATAATGGATTATATTATCATATTTAAGAAATCTAACAAGTTTTTCATTTTAAAAAATGTTCTGTACCTAGGTAATTACTTTACGCGTGACAATTTTTCAAAAGCATTGTCTCTAGTTGTATTGAAGTAATTAAAATATGTTTTATTGTTGTTTTGGTGTATTTTATAAAAAAAAGTTATGAACAAAAATAAACAATAATTTAAAAATAAATTACAATATACGGCCTACATAGTCCAGGAGTGAGACCCTTGACTCGCAAACCGCAGGTCTCAAATTTTATTTGATTAATTTGTGTTATTTCACAATTAATTCATTTAAAATAATAAATAGTATATTTGCGGCACGTTCCAGAGTGGAAGATACTATCAATATCGCCCTGGTGTAAGTAAGACCACCATTCAAAATTGAAACGTTGCTTGAAAATGGCTTTGGCCGTGTTTGGTGTCCAGATCTGAATCGCCAGGTACTTCCCAACCTTCCTCTTCCCCACCTCCTTCCCCTCCCCACTACCTTCAGCCTCACAACATACCCCAATTGGGGATTCCATGGTGTCACTGGCTCCAGACGGGAGCAGTTGAGATTCTTGTGCGGTATTCACTGTAAAAAAAACTCCACACAGGAGGCCCTTAAGAAAACGATTTCCCTCAAGGCCTATGTCATCTAATATGCTGTGTGGAGGGTCTTTTTGAGGAGAAGAGGGAGTCAACATTGGTCTTGAAGAGACCCATGTTGTAGAAAGGGGAAAACCCAGAGGCCGGCAAATCGTTCCATAGCCGAGCTGTTGAGCACAAAAACGAATCGAAGAAGCGACCAGTTCTCATGATTTTGAATTTGATTTTGAATTTGATTTTAGATTTGATTTTGGATTTAGGGTAGGGTTCAAAAATCTTGATTATTTTGTTTTTACATGAATATCGCACAACGTAGTGGATAGGGGAAGGAGATAGGGAAGAGGAAGGTTGGGAAGTTCCTGACTATTCAGATCTGGTCACCAAACACGGCTAAAGCCATATCACGCAACATTTCAATTCTGAATGGTGGTCTTACACCAGGGCGATACTGAGAGTATCTTCCACTCTGGAAAGTGCTGCAAATATAAAATATATGTATTATTTTTACTAAATAAATTGTCAAATAACACAAATTATAATCCCGCGACCTTCGGAGTGCGAGTCAAGAGCCTTACCGCTGGACTACGCCGATAAATATACAATAGACTAATCATACCTAAGATGACTTGAATAAGGACTAATTGTAAACGAGGTATTCCAATTTGGGAAGCGGGTATGGGTACCGCCGCCCCGGGAACCATTACTGTATAACCAACACCTCTGCAAGCAGTTTGCTACGTTTGGTGACTAAGCAGGGGTGCCCGGGTTCATGGTATCAGGTTTGTCCAGGACGTGGCGGCGGATAGGTCTGCCCTGCTGCGTGGCGGGCCGGATAAGAGAGTTTGGTTGAGGGAGGCCTTTTGTCCTTTCCAGCCGGACTCTCTCGACCCATCGCCTTGCACCGCATTTGGAGGGATGGAATTTTAGGTTCGTCACTCCTAGACACATTGACCCCAGATTCCTATCCACCCCACATACCTTTTTCCTTCCCAGAACTTCCTATCCTTCCCTTCCTTAAAAAGACCCTCCACACAGCATCCCCTTAGATGACATAGGCCCTGAGGGAAATTATTTTTCTCAGGGCCTCCTATGTGGAGCTACTGTAAAAAAAATGAGATTGCGAACTTCGACTACGAATCCGGAGGTCGCGGGTGAGAGATATATGAATCCATCTCTCCCACTGCATTGCAAGGCGATGGGTTGAAAGAGATTACACATCTGCCCTGATGATGGACACTGCAACGCTGTCCGAAACTTTGGCTAAAGAAGGAGGTATACACGGCATAATACCCCAAAAACTAATAACAAAAATACTTATGGCCGTGAAAATCTAAAATCACCTCTGCGATAGGTCACCCCAAGTCGTTCGCTACGTTTGGTGACTTAGCAGGGGTGCCCGGGTTCATGGGGTGAGGATTATCCGGGTCTTGGCGGCGGATGCATCTCTGCCCACCAGCTGCATGGCAGGATGGATTGGGAGAGAGTGTTGAGGGAGTCCCTTTGATTTCTCCAGCCGTACTCTCTCGGAACATAGCCTTTCACCGCAGTGGGAGGGATAGATTCCTGGACACACTGACTCCCAGATTCCTACCTACCCTTCATCCCTTTTCCTTTTCAGAACTTGCTCTCCTTCCTTTCCTAAAAAGACCCTTCACACAGCATCCCCAAAGATGACATAGGCCCTGTGGGAAATTATTTTCCTCAGGGCCTCCTGTGTTGACCTAATGTAAAAAAAAACAGTCTATCCCGATCCGTCCTGCCATGCAGCTGGTGGGTAGACGCATCCGCCAACAAGACCCGGACAAACCTCATCCCATGAACCCGGACACCCCTGCTAAGTCACCAAACATAGCTTACCACTTGGAGTGACCTATGGCCAGGGCTGGGCAGTATTTGAAAAACTTGTAATTGAAATACGTATTTGAAATACAATAATATACAAATACAATGTATTTGGTAATTGGTATTTCAATTACCTGCTGCTGAGGTATTTTGTAATTTGTATTTCAAATACTTAAGGCTTCAAAATACATTTTCAAATACATTTAGTGATTTTAATAATGATAATTAAAAATAACCACACATAGATAATACATAGACTAAAAACGCTAGAATCCTGTACCTACTATTGTCCTTTGCTATAGGACTCTTTATTAATGATTATTTGTAGTTCTCTTAGGGGGCATACATTAATTATGTGAGCTCAAAAAAGGAGGGGGGGGGGTCCAGCAAAATCTCACGGTACTTGAAAAGAATAAACGAAGTGGTCCAAATTATCTCACCAAGGGGCGGGGGGAGTCTAGTTTGGAAGAAAAACTGCTCACCTAATTAATGTATGCCCCCTTATAATTGCTTTATAATGTACTGTACTATATTTTTTTTTACTTCATGCTAGTTATTATTATTGTCCTGTGCTATAATAGCACTGTTATTGTACATTTTGTATCATACTTGTCATTGCTTTGTATGGTACACTCTTGTATCATAGTATTAGATTTTTTTTTCATTAACTCCACACAGGAGGCCCTGAGGAAAATAATTTCCCTCAGGGCCTATGTCATCTGGGATGCTGTGTGGAGGGTCTTTTTGAGGAGAGAAAGGAATGAACATTGGTCTTGAAGAGACCCATGTTGTAGGAAGGAGGAAACACAGAGGCCGGCAATCATTCCACAGCCGAGCTGTTGAACACAAGAACGAGTCGAAGAAATGACCCGTTCTCATGTGACAAATGTCAACCGTGTACAATGTGTTTCCCGACTATGCACCGGTGCCGAAAGGATCAATGATGCTAGTTCCTCGGAGCATCTTCCATTGTAATACCGGTAGAACCAGGATAGCATTCCAACTCGACGCCTGTGCTCTAAAGATTGCAATCCGTCTTTTAAGATGGGAGAATCTATTAAACGGACCGCCCGTTTCTGCATAGAGTCGAGGGTATTTTTCAGGTATTTTGGAGCTCCAGACCAGAGGTGGCTGCCAAATTCAACCGTGGGGCGCACTTGTGATTTGTACAGGGTTAGCAGTTGTGTACTATTAAAGTATCTGCGGGCCTTGTACAGTACGCCCAGTTTTTGATCGAGCACTATTGGAATAATTAAATAATGGACTGAATACTAGAAATAAAATATTGGACTGAATACTAGAATGTTTTTAAGTTAACTACTGTAGAGCGCACTTGAAGTGAAATAACACAAAACTTCGCTGCACAAATGTCATCCATTTATATATAAAAATGAATCCTTGTTTCCCTTGGTCACGCCATAACTTCAAAATGACTTTACCTATTTCATTCATTTTTTTAAAGTTTTCTTATACTTTTAGAAGGTTCTTACGGAAAGAAAAATTAAGAAAATTACGCAGAAAATGGGATAATTTCAGAAAACTTAACGACTATTTTAACTACGCACGTTTGACAGTTCGCGCGTTAGATGAAAATAAATTTAGCAGGCAGCTGTTTTTTTGTAACCAAAGAATTTTCATTGGATTTTTAAAATTATAGATATTTTAAATAGGTACCTATGTTAGGTACCAGATTTTATTGATTGTTTTTATAATATAGAAAAATGTTCTGGGACTAAATATATGGAACGCGGGAGGGGTTGGCGGGATGGGGGAGCGGAAGAGGGGAGAGGGTAGGCAGGGAAGGTGTACGGGGAATGCAAGAGGGTAAAGGGAAGCGGTAGGGGAACGGGGACGCACGGGAAAGGACATGCAGGGAGAAACAATTTATTTCTTTGAATATTGCAGTGCAACGCATACCGGGAACCAGCTAGTGTTATTATAATAATAATTATTATAATCTAACACCTAAGTCCTATACCACGAATCTTTACAAGTGGAGCGGAGACGAGATGTGTGTCCTGAGCAATATGATTAGTCAATTTTAGCACGTCTCTGTTTCACTATGCTCTGCTTTGCTTCAATGGAAACGCACTCTTAGATATGGGCACTTACGACAATTTATTGCAACCAAAGGTTCTACCTAAACCAAATGTATTTTGTAATTTGTATTTTGTATTTTGTATTTGAAATTTAAAAATGGTTAAAATACTGTATTTTGTATTTCAAATACACGACTTGAAAGTATTTTGTATTTCGTATTTTAAATACATGCGAAAAAGTATTTTGTAATTTGTATTTTAATTACAGTAATGCATGTATTTTGCCCAGCCCTGCCTCTATGGCAAAGGTGTTGGTTATCCAATAATGGTTCTCGGGGCGGCGGTACACATATCCGCCTCCCAGATGAATATTACCACCTAATCTAAACAAGTTGGCAATTAAAACCGAAAACCCAATTTAAGACTATTTATACAATGTAGACTTAAACCACCTGTACAATGTTGGAGTTCATTTTTACAAATTCCTTCAACCAATTAAACAATAATGATTGTCTCTTTCTGATATATTTTTATTTCACACGACAAACAGAGACGGGTATAATTGGAGTGATGTTTCTAAAAATGGTAAATTCAATATTTTACCGGAAATGTCCCAGACGGAATCATCTAGTACCGGCACGCAAATATTTAAGCATTGTAAAAAGATCATATGAAATGCAAAGTGTAAGCGAACGGGATGTAGTCCTTTCCATTAATAACTTAGAAATTGCTTATTATTGCTTGAATTGTCAAGTTACGCCAACGCCCATTTTCAACTTAAGTAAAGTAAAAAAGTAAAAGCGATATTAAGGAAGCTAGCGTGATTCAATTATTATGACACTTCCCTTTTTATTAAAATGCAACTATTACCGATCCGCTACCAGTCCGTGGAATCTTCAGTTTGTAGGCACGGGGTAACGCTATGCGATGCGTGGCGGAGAGGGGGAGGGCTACAGATACTTTGCCGGAATTTGATAGAAATTATTTTATATTAAAAAAACTAGCAATGCAATATACAGTTTTAAAAACAGATCGATAAGCAAATAGTTTTTCTATGATTACCAAAATTATTGAGTATATGGTGTAAAAGACAACTGAGATACAGAGTAAAACTGTTCTTAGTGTAATTATATTACCCCGGTCTAAAAAACTATCGAAAGAAGCGAAGCTAGCCGTCCATAATGGAGTGCTGGTACCTACCCTAATGCTTCGCTGTGAGGCTCGGAACTGGTAGAGAAATGATGAAAGTAGACCGAAATGAATAATAATGATCCGCACATAATGTAAGCCTGATGTAAGCGTAACGAGTAAGATTAAGAAAGAGACGCTTAGATTGGTTGGGCATGTAAAGCAAATGAACGAGAAAAATAGTGTAAGGAGAATATATGATGACGCAAATGTGAATGCTAGAAGAAGTCGGGGACGCCCGAGGAAGACATGGCACGACCAAGTGAATCAGATACTTGAGTCGAGCCATTTCAAGAGTCAGAATAATAAAAGAGCATGTATGAGACGAAGTATGCATGTGAACGAGGCAAGGAGTGTGTGCCAAGATCGAGTTGTTTGGCGGTCCGTCTCTATTTGTAAATTGTAAAATATGATAGCAACTAAGTATAATAATAATTTAATAATGAGCAAAATTAAGAAAGGGACCCTCAGATGGTTTGGGCACGTAGAGCGAATGAGCGAAGAAAGTAGTGTAAAAAGAATATATGATGCAAATGTGAATGGTAGAAGAAGTCGGGGACGCCCGAGGAAGACATGGCACGATCAAGTGAATCAGATACTTGAGACGGGCCATGTCAAAAGTCAGAATAATAGAAGAGTATGTATGAGACGACCATCACGCCGTTTCCCCGCAGGGGTAGGCAGAGAGGACGGACCGCCAAACAACTCGGTCTTGGCACACACTCTTTGCCTCACTCACATTCATACATCGTCTCAAACATTCTCTTCTATTATTCTGACTTTTGACATGACCCGACTCAAGTATCTGATTCACTTGATCGTGCCATGTCTTCCTCGGGCGTCCCCGACTTCTTCTAAGAGTATTATAATTGCTCTTGAAAAGAGAAACTTCTTCGCGGCCTATTTCATACAAAATTTAGTTCTGGATTTACGGTTAAGATACCAAATTATTTCATTACAGAACTTCCTCTTCTTCCTTTCCCTAAAAAAAACCCTCCACACAGCATCCCCAAAGATGACAAAGACACTGAGGGATTTTTTATCAGGTGTGGTGCTAATGCGAGAAAAAATACAATTTAACCAATTAATATTATTTGGCGGTCCGTCTCTATTTGTAAATTGTAAAATATGATAGCAACTAAGTATAATAATAATAATTTAATAATGAGCAAAATTAAGAAAGGGACCCTCAGATGGTTTGGGCACGTAGAGCGAATGAGCGAAGAAAGTAGTGTAAAAAGAATATATGATGCAAATGTGAATGGTAGAAGAAGTCGGGGACGCCCGAGGAAGACATGGCACGATCAAGTGAATCAGATACTTGAGTCGGGCCGTGTCAAAAGTCAGAATAATAGAAGAGAATGTATGATACGATGTATGAATGTGAGTGAGGCAAAGAGTGTGTGCCAAGACCGAGTTGTTTGGCGGTCCGTCCTCTCTGCCTACCCCTGCGGGAAACGGCGTGATGGTTAGTTAGTTAGTTTCTTTTAGATCGATTTTATCCATATAGATCGGAGGTGACAACTTAAAGAAACGTACGAATCAATGAATAAAGTAAATTATGTAATATATTTCTAATAAGTTTATTCATAATTTTTCGAAAACACTAGTAAAACTAAGATAAAATAATTATGTAGCACATAAAAGAAACTACACCAATATGTATTTAAATACCTAATTTTATTTATGATAATAATAAAATAAACCTTAACACAAAAAAAAAACAACCGTAAACACCAAATAAATAACAATATTAATTAGCAAATCATACTACAATTTAAAAAAAACGCGCCAATAATCAAAAACGGCCGCTAGAAATGATAAATATTTGTGAATAATCAACAAGCAACATCCAAACTGTTCTGTCAACCTACCTACATATGTGACTATATTGGTAACATTAAACTTGGCAACGTAGCTTGATGCGGTAAGTGTGTTCTTAAAATAGATCAAGGAATGCACGTTATTTTAAGATATATTTTTTTAATAAATAAACATAATTTTTGATTACATATTATAGCTGACCATATTTTAAACAAAATTTAAAAGACAGCATGTTGGTACTTCATCTACGTAAGTATATATTACATGCGAAAGAATGAGCAACTTAAGTGGCTTCTTCTAAGATGAGCCACAAAATGTGGTATGACATAAATATATATATATATATATATATATATATATATATATATATATATATATATATATTGATAAGCTCTGGCGTTATGAATAATCTCTGACGTTATGAAATGATTTATCGTACGTTTTATGTCCCTAACAAAATCTATTTATTGCAAACGTCAGAAAAAAAGCAAACCAATTGTCGCCTTGGAAACGATGTTTATTTAATTGGGCTATTCACAATAAAAAGAGTACTTTGTTGGCGTTACTTAATAACTTTCTCTAAAAATGAATCACCGAAATGTATGTATGCGCAAAAACCTGAACGACTGCACCAAATTGGATAATTCTTTTTTTGTTCGTTATCTATATTAATAAAAATGAATCACCGAAATGTATATTCCCGCATTACTTCCAAACGACTGCACCAAATTGGAAAAATCTATTGTCAGAAAAAGGTTTGCATAAAAGAAGCGGTGAGCTCTGGCATAATGAAATTTGTACAAAAAAATTGCAACAGGTGGCACGCGAGTTGTTTGAAAACTGAATGTACCGGGGCTGAATGTATGGAACTCGGGAGGGGGGAGGGGAACTCTAGAGGGTGGTTCGCACGGCGGGGGAAGCGGGGGAGGGGAGTGGGATGACTTCCGAACGACTTTACCTATTTCATTCAAACTTTAAGGATTTGATGTGTGCATGCCTGCGAAGGTTTCTATACATACTGGTGAGCTCTGGCATTATGAAATTTGTATTAAAAATTGCAATAGGTGGCACACGAGCTGTTTGAAAACTAATGTACTGGGACTGAATTAATGGAATGCGGGAGGACGTAGGGTTACCCGGGAGGGGAGAGGGGAACTCGGGAGAGGGGGTTTGCGGGAGGGTAGTAGAAGGGGAACTGGGGAGAGGGGAGGAGAATTTGGGAGGGTGGAGGGAAACTTAGGAGGGAGGTTCGCGAGACGGGGTATGCGGACGAGGAGAGTGAAGAGAGGGAAGGCGGAGCGGGAACGCGACATGGGAAAGGGACGCGGGAGAGGAAAGGGAGGCGGAAAGGGAACGGGACGAATGGGAAAGAACACGCAGGGAGAAACAATTTCTTTATTCAGTGGCATAGCAACGCATACCGGGAGCTAACTTAATATACATATAAAACAAAGTCAGGTTAGTTACACTATTTAAAACTCAAGAACGGCTGGACTGATTTTTATGATCTTTGATTTTTTTGAATTAGTCTCCGCCCCGAATAGCATAATAACTATTAAAACATCGAAAAAATTCACGGAAAAAAAATATGAAGAAAATGCATTTTCTCACACATTTCGTATGGAACGGCTTTTTTAGAATTCAACTTAAATATTATATTTATCACAATATTGCTGCAGCTCTTTCAAAAGATGAGATACACAAAGTACGTAGGTCTGTTTCCTCCAAAAGAAAAAAGTCATGATTTTCTTGCATCTCACTCACACACCTCACAAGTTGTAATACTTTTAAAATGTTATTCTTTAAACCATATATTTTTACCTTTTAACTTTCTATGTCCTCGGCTAGCCAGCTTCTCAGGGGTGAGTTGTCAACCCAAACACCATTGTTTTTTTAATCAGGTTTCCATAAAGAAAAACAACATGTGATGATAGAGTAGATGTATTGAAATATAATAATCAACAGTACATGGTAATGTGAAAACCCTACCTAATTTGGCTCTAAGAATAATTGTAAGATAATACGGAACGGGCATTCGGAGTATGTTACTTGGGAGATCTTGAAGGTGCGGTGTCCGGCGTCGTCCCGACGACGGGGGGTCGTTGCCACAGGCTCCAGCCTAGGCAACGAAGGTGGCTGGATCGACGTTCGAAGGCGTGGTGTCCCGGGTGCTGTCCATCCATGCGCAGTAGGTCCAATGAGGGTCCTCAACCCGGGGTACAGCGGGCGGAGTCAGTCTGGTCTTTTTGGGGGCAGGCTGAACTGGGCGGGCGGAGCCTTAAGGGATCGTGGCTCGCTTCGATTGTCGTCTTCGGATCGACAAGGTAAAAGGCGTTACGGCACTTATCATGGCGTGAAGGAACCGGCGGCGGTGTAGTTTAACATTTGCCGCGGCTTACACAATTGAACGGTTCGAGATCAATTCCATTGTTCGGTTATTGTACGAGATTTATTAGTCACGGCACTTATTATGGCACGATGAGGTTCTTTACGTGAACGGTGAAGTGTGTTCGGCGTAACCACTTAAAATCGGGCGAGCTACCGGCACCCACTTTTGGCCGAAGCCGCTTGTAATGCTTGGGCCGCCATCTGGCTGAGACTGCCCGCCTGTTGTCGCGTTCCAATATTTAAAATGTTCCTTTGGGTGTGCGGAGTGGGGGGCGTAGGGCGTCCGGCTGCTTGTAAATAGGTAGGTGATCAGCTTATTGCGGCGTGGCTCGTAAGTATCTGGACATTCTGTTTTGACGTGATCAAGGTCCCTCCGTCGATCTTGGGGAAGTAGGGGCGAGGGGTATCCTGCTAGCGTGGCGGGTAGGTATCTTGTTAGCGTGAGACACATTACAAAGTGTGGAATATAGTTACAAGGATAATATTGAAGTGTTTTTTTTTACATTAGCTCCACACAGGAGGCCCTGAGGAAAATAATTCCCCTCAGAGCCTATGTCATCTTTGGGGATGCTGAGTGGAGGGTCTTTTAAGGAAAAGAAGGAGATGAAGTTCTGGGAAGGAAAAGGGTAGTAGGGTGGGTAGGAATCTGGGGGTCAGTGTGTCCAGGAGTGACGGACGTATGAATTCATCCCTCCCACTGCGGTGCAAGAAGAGAAGTCAAAGGAACTCCCTAACCATTCTCTCCCGATCCGGCCTGCCATGCAGCTGGTGAGCAGACGCATTCGCAGCTAAGACCCGGACACATTTCGCCCCATGAACTCGGGCACCCCTGCTAAGTCACCAAACGTGGAGAACCACTTGAGGGTGACCTATGGCCTATAGCAGAGGTGTTGGTTATCCAATAAGTAGGGATTAAAACAACGAAGCATTAATTAAAACATTGAGTGTTTTCAAAAACGTCAAATGTCAATGCGCTGATTGTTTTGCTTTTTTATTTATTTATTTATTTATTTTGTTCTTAAACGTACAGTGCTGTCCCTCTTTTTTACATTTATTAAATGACAACAATCGAAAATGACACAAACGGTGACCGTATGTCTGAACCCCCCCCCCCCCCCCAAAGGAAAAATACAATCATTATCATAAATATCCCTCACACGTATAAGAAAATGAAACGCAATTCCATTCGCAAAAAGTAGATTTTTGGAGGGAAGAGTCACACGTATTTTGTGTGTCTTATCATTATTTTATGTGTAAGAAAGAGTTACAGCATTATAGCGTTTTATTTTGTTCGTCTGGGTTTAGAGAAATTTCTTCGCGCATTTGAAAAGTAATAAAATCACAAAAAATATAAATCCGTTTACGCCATCTCTGATATAAGCCAGAAACAAAACACTGGACAAAATGAACACGGCATGGTGGTTCCGGTAATGCCAGAAGATGGCGTTGTGTGAATTATCATTTGACAGCTGATTCAGTTGCGCATCGATAATTGCTTCATTAAGAAATTTTAAATTGTAATTGCTTCATTGAGTAATTAACAATGCAATGAATTTAATACAGTTAATAAGTTAACACAACATTATTATTGATTCTAAGGCGGTACGAAGTTCGCCGGGACAGCTAGTCTATCATAAATATTAAAATGTTTTAATATTTTATTTTTGTTTTTGGGGTGTTAAGCCGTGTTCCGCTACCTCTTTCTTTAGCCAACGTTTCGGACAGCGTTGTAGTGTCCATCATCAGGGCAGATCCGACAGATCCGGTAGATATATATACATGACATAACACCCCAAAAACAAATAATGAAAATACTTTTGGCCGTGAAAATCTTAAAACGTATCTTTTATCATGTATTTTATAAATAAATAAATACACAAGAGGTCTTCTTATCGTGATGAAAAGCTATTATGAATTCATTTTTTGGTTCAACGTGAATATGTAATAATTATTTGTAACAGTAAAAAAATTATTAAAACATTCACAAATTCACAAATTCTTACAAAAACACGTAATTCATATTCACCTCCGGCTAGGGTTGCCATCTCTTAAATTTGGCAACCAGGATAAGACGCGTGAAAACCCCGGATTTTAGGGCCCAGAAGCCGGACATGTCAACAGGTTTTTTTAAACATAGTCAGTGTAATAAAAAACAGTTGAAAATGTCATAAATCACCTTTTTATTTATTTTCAAATTAAATTTAGTCATCTTTTATCATCATTATAAATGTACCTAACAAAACAGAATCTTATTACAGTTTGTTACAAATTATTTTAATAATCAGTTAGAATTTTTTTAATTCTTAAAATAAAACACAAATTATTAATATACTCTGATATGAAAACAAAACCTTATTAAAATATTAAGCCTATCAAAATTCAATGAAATTTTTTAATTGAAATTCTTAAAAATTTAATTGAATTTAAAAATTAAAAATTAAATTTAACAAAAATCTTAAAAGTGCTGAGACCATTTTAGTATTCAGTCTTACAATTTTTGAGGTAACTCTTTAACTCAAAAATAATTATATCTTTAAACTTTTATCAGCAGCCGTTTAAACAACAAAATATCTCTTAACATAATATGAACTAAATTCAGCCTTCTTAAATTTAAAGCAACAAAACTAAAACTTTTTAAAGTTTAGACTTACTGTAATATAAGTTACATTATTATTTTTTTAGGCATAAAATAATCAAAAACTATACTCATTTATAACACCTTAAAGTTTTAATCAACAGCCATATTGTAAATTTCTTTTACGTAATAAAAACAATCATAACTTTAACCACAAAACTGAAAAGAAATTATTGCATTCATAAGTACATTATTTTATTATCTAGCTATTAAAGCTTTTTTCTCAGCCTCTCGTCTTTTTCACTTTTCAGTTTTTTTGTATTTATTTCTGTTTCCGATAGCTTTTAGAATATCTTCCCTTTTTAAAAGGAATTTGTAAAAATCAATGCAGCTGTATTCTTGGAAATTGAATTTAATTTTAATTAAAGATAAATGAAACAATATTTTGTTTGAACCACTTTTATATTTGTTTAAAACCGACCGGTTTCAGAACGACCGTTCCTTCCTCAGGACAAACGTATAAGTTTGACTTTAAATTTTTTTTTAAACCCGGACATCAAATGAAACCCCCCCCCGGACGTTCCCCGGACGCCCTCTAAACTTCGCGAACAACGAAAACATATAAAATACAGATTTTCCACCAGCTGTTATTTTTTTAATCCACTCTATACGACAATATTTTTAGATTGCATTTTATTTTTATGTCAGTAACACACAAGAATCCCACTGCTCCCAACCGTCTGGAGCCAGTGAGTCTGTGGCGTCCTCAATTTTAGTAATTTATGAGGCTGAAGGCGATGGGGAAGAGGAATCTTCATATTCAGATCTGGTTACCAAACACGACATAAGCCATTCTTGAACACAAACACAAACAATATCTTGATTCTGAATTGTGAAACAGAGCTGAAAGCATGTACAATTCTGGAACTTGCCGCAACACAATATATTATTTTTTTATTGTGAAATAATACAAAATGGTCATTGAAGGGGACCCCATCACTTTCCCAACGGCGTTATAAGGAAACATATAGTTTCCTCCTTCACCGCACACGTCAAGCTCTATTTTATTGAACGAAGCTACTTTTTTTTGCACTACTCTAGACCAGCGTTTCCCAATTTTTTTTCGCCCCGGAACCCTTATCGATCATACTTTTCTAGGCGGAACCCTATTTTTATAAGAAAACTAGTTGATCCGGCGAACTTCGTACCGCCTCAGAATCAAAAACTGTTGTCAACTTATTAGCTGAATTGATCTAAATTGTTTCTCCCTGCGTATACCATACCTTGATCTAAATTGTTTCTCCCTGCGTATCCTTTCCCCTCTCGCGTTCCCTCTCCCTCTCCCCACTCCACTTCTCCCCTTCCCCCGTCCCGCTAACCCCCCTTCCTGAGTTCCTTTCCCCCCTCCCCCCCTCCCCCCTCCCCCCCCTCTCTTCACCCCTCTCCCTTCACCCCTCTCCCCCCCTCCCCCCTCCCCCGGTTCACAGTTCAATATTATACCCCTTACAATATTGCTGCAGTTCTTTCAAAATAGGAGAATTCGTTCCATACAAAATGTATGGGGAAAATAATTGTCTTCGGAGTGGAACACCCTTTACTTTTAGGGGTATGAAAAATAGATGTTGGTCGATTCTCAGACCTACCAGATAAGCACACAAAATTTCATCAAAATTGGTCCAGCCGTTTCGGAGGAGTATGGTAACAAACACCGTGACACGAAAATTTTATATATTAGAAGATAAACTCATAGTTTGAATACTTTCATGTTTACCTTGAAAAGAAAGATGAAAAGTTTTGTGTAAAACTTACATTAATGTGAAGAGTGATATCTTTTTAATTTTTTTGGTAAAATAGCACTGAAATCAGGCTTTGTGTCAGACAGCTGAATTCGAACATCCGGAACTGCACCCAGTCTGTCTCTGTATTTGTTTTTTTGTGGAAGTGTAAGCCTAAAAACCAGTTTCACACCGGTAAGTGGTCACAAACGGTAACAAAACTGTGATAGCCTTGTCGGCGACTTCTGGATATTCGTTTTTAAGTCCCATGCAAAACTCATCCAGATTAGTTTTTTCTGAATTAAACTTTTGTTGTAAGGAAGAAAAACATTTGATATCTATAAAAGTCTCGTACTCTGTTGCTGTACGTTTCCTGTGAACTAGGAATGGATTCTGTACCCAGTCAATGTCCTGCAGGTTTTTTTCAGGAAAATACTCTTGCAGAGATTTTTTGAGGGCCATCAAATGTTCGTAAATGCATTTTTCAATATCTGAGGTTACTTGCAACTCTTTTTTTCCAGAAACTCGTTTAAAAGAGAGAAAAAATTGGTACTGTTTCTGTTCAACACATTCTATCCAGAAAACAAGTTTCTTTCTAAGAGAAGATATTTTGTCGTTTACTGTTTAAGCTTGTGTTTTTTCCTTGCAATGATCCTTGCAACAATCCGGACGGAACGCGGAACCCTTGTGATGCTTCTACGGTACCCCAGGGTTCCGCGGAACACCTTTTGGAAAACGCTGCTGTAGACCCTCAAATATCCATGCATACGGGATTAGAAAGCAGTATGCAAGTACTTAAAGTAACAAAATACAAAACAATAATAAATGTGGCAGCCCGTGGAATAATTCTTCTGAAATCAATAGAGAAAAATATATGATACACAAAATGATCAGATGAAATTAGCTTTAACACGCCGGGATTTGAACCCACGACCTCCTAACTCGTAGCCAAGTATCGTAACCACTCAACCACAGATGCCGTCGCGCTTACCGTTTATATTAATTTTGTCAAATTTAAGACAACATATAAATAAAATAAGTCATTACCAATGACAATGTTAAGATCCGAAAAGAATGCAGGTTGTAAACATAATGAACAAGATTAAAAGAACACCATATTGTGTGAGGTTGGAGAGCGGATGGACTGAGAAACGAGTGTAGTCAGGATAATTAATAATAATAGTCGAAATTGAAATGAGATCCCTGAGGCGTATGTGTGGTAAAACGATATACGATCGTGTTAGAAACTTGGAGATCCTCAAAGCAAGGCTGATGTAAGCTTAATGACTAAGATTAAGAAAGGAACTCTTCGATGGTTTGGGCATGTAGAACGAATGAAGAGAATATAAGACGCAAATGTGAATGGTAGAAGAAGTCGGGGATGCCCAAGTGAATCAGATACTTGAGTCGGGCCATGTCAAGAGTCAGAATAATAGAAGAGCATGTATGAGACGATGTATGAATGTGAACGAGGCAAGGAGTGTGTGCCAAGACCGAGTTGTTTGTCGTTCCATCCTTTCTACGGCCTGGTGGTTAGTTGAAATTGAATAGGATAAGAAGTCGAAAACGGAGATGACACGATCAAGGGAATGAAACACTTTTGTATTCAAATTAATAAAATCGCGACTTCGGGTCATAATTAACTTTGATGTGACGATACAGGCGAGCCACTTGCTCTGAGGCTAGATGTTAAATTGACCTTGTGGGAAATGCCTGATGTTAGCAAAGTTGTCTAACTTATTCACAATGCAAATTATCCAGACACCATCCATTTATGATGGCACCCAGTGCTTTTATTCGTGTTTTAAGATACAATATCGGTTAAGAATGTTGTGTATTTGTATATATAGATTAATAACTAAAAATTAAAATATTTTGACAAGTGGTGTCGTCTATTCTAAAAAGTACATTAACATTGTTCAATACTGTTAAAAATTGTACCCTACAAATCATTTATGTAAGGGTGTTAAGGGGCGTACATGAAATATTTTAACCAGTGATTCCTGACATTATTTGGAATAAAAAAATGTAAATGAAATTATGGTCCCCGGCGACATTTTTTAATGTTTTTTTTTCAATTAAAACATTAAAAAATCAGTAGGTATTGGACAGATAGTGTCGGGGTGAAGGGTCGGGCTGTTACTCGGCTGAGTGACCAATGATGACATGTGGAATTTTTTTTTGTTTGGTTTTCAAGAGAAAAAAATTGAACATTTAAAGCAACGTTTATCTTCTGAATGGTGGTCTTACACCAGTTAGATACTGAAAGATGTCTTCCACTCTGGAACGTGTTGCAAATATACTATATATTATTTTAAATGAATAAATTGTGATATAACGCAAATAATCAAATAAAATGTACTCGCGCATGCCGGAATTTGAACCCGCGACCTTCGGGTATTGCCATTCGAAAGCCTTACCCCTCGACCACGGAGGCCCCACTACGCCATTGTCGGGTTACCAGTTACTATTTTTTTTATTTTTTTTATTGTTATTAAGTTAAAAGAAACGTAATATTTCGCTTTCTTAACTTAAATACAGAGCATAATAATATAATCTATCGTGTTTATTATTTACTGCTCTTTGCAAATCGTCTGGTGATACGAGTACTTAAACTTAAAACTGAAGTGATATTCGTTAATGGTAATTCAAATCACATTAATTGCTTAAAAAAAATGTTATGGCTAGTAATTATTATTTCATATTCTTATTATAAGTTTTTCCCCACGGCTTAGCGCAGTGGTGAATACGTTCGCTATACATTCATTATTTTTAAGCTGGTTCGTGGAATGTGAGTTCGAAGCTCAGAAAAAATATTTATTTTGTTTTGATTATACAAATAAAGATAGAAGATACAAATTTAATAATAACTTTCCTGTACATCTATACATCTATCCGGTGAACCATCAAAACTAAATAAAAATGTTAGAACCGGGCTGGATATAACTCAAGAAAGGCTGGACCGATTTTTATAATTTAGGTTGAATTTGGCAGCCCCCCTGGTCTGCAGCTCCAAAATACCTGAAAAATACCCTCGACTCTGTGCAGAAACGGGCGGTCCGCTTAATAGATTCTCCTATCTTAACAGACGGATTGCAATCTTTAGAGCACAGGCGTCGGGTGGGAATGCTATCCTTGTTCTACCGGTATTACAATGGAAGATGCTCCGAGGAACTAGCATCATTGATCCCTTCGGCACCGGTGCATAGTCGGGAAACACGCCAAACGCGTGCCCAACATTTGTACACGGTTGACATTTGTCACATGAGAACGAGTCTTTTCTTCGACTCGTTCTTGTGTTCAACAGCTCGGCTGTGGAATGATTTGCCGGCCTCTGTGTTTCCTCCTTCCTACAACATGGGTCTCTTCAAGACCAATGTTCATTCCTTCCTCTCCTCAAAAAGACCCTCCACACAGCATCCCAGATGACATAGGCCCTTATGGAAATTATTTTCCTCAGGGCCTCCTGTGTGGAGTTAATGTAAAAAAAAACCCTCCAAAAGAAAAATATAATAATGAGGAACTCGAGTGAAAAATATTATGGCTTTAAAAATGTTCATATAGACCATCAAACCCTGATTCTGAATATAAAAGTTTTATTTAATAATATTAAAGAGTTTTTAAAAAATATTTTAAAAAGTCCATTTTTAATCGTCTCATTGAAACACGCCGTCAAGTTAGAATTACTAAAATGTTTAGTGGTGACGTCACTGGTCAGCGTAAAGTCATTTTATGAGAATGTAGGTATGACACAAGCCATCGTATTAACAACATTTCATCTTATTCGTTTATTTACATACTGTTTGTAGAGATTTAGTTGTTGTGTTTATTGAAACATTATTTAGGCCTAAATAATTCAGAATCAAAAATAGAGGTATCTCTATTAGTTTATCTCCATTATTTAAAATATTGAAAAACTTTAAACTGTACGAAAAAATCGTATAATATGCTATATCATAATGCTACCTAATCCACGGCCAACTCTACATCGAATTCCAAAATGGCCGTAATCGAACAGCTGATCGGCGCCGGATCTTATTTGCTTACAAGTGTGCCGGTGATGATGCTTCGTTTTCGATATTGATTTAAAAAGCTAAAAAAATATTAATTTCAAATAATTTTTATACTACTGACGTAATAATATTGAAAAATATAATAAATATAATATAATAAATAAATAAATCCACCTAAATAATGTTTTAACTTATCGAATAGTATCACGCTTTCTTCCGTATAACTGTCATACAAAATGAACACCTGTTGAAAATAAAAATAACTTTTCGGGAGTGATGACATCATACGATTAACTACACATACGGTGGTTTTCGAGGGATCTTGAAAAATTAAAACTTTGAAAATTATTAGAACTATTAAAACTAAGTCCAAAAAAATATGCAGTTATTTAAGTAAAAAGGTCATTATTCATTTTTAAAAAAATGCACTGGTGTTCTCTATTATAATAAATTTTCCCCGCACGTATAAAGAAAATGAAACGCAATTCCCGTAAGTAAGTGGAAAAGTGAGAAAATCACAAAGAATATAAATCTGTATACAACGCCATCTCTGATACTGACAAAAACAAAACACGGACAAAATAATTAGAGGCCTTTATAAAAAAACAATTAAATAATACAGATGAATCGAGCTAATACGCAGATAAACGAATAAATTGCCATACACAATCAATACCAGAACCCATAGTTCCTATAAATACAACGATGCCAATATAAAAAAATTAAGATGATCCAACTAAATACAACGATGCCAATAGCCAATATTATAAAATCAAGATGACCTACTTATGCTGCTTGTAAATGCATCGAGTCACAAATTATGGGAAAGGAACGAAGCAACGGCAAGTGGCGCGAAACACCGCTTGCGATGGTTTCATTCATAAATATACCAAACCACCCACGCTTCATTCCTTTCCTGTAATTCGTGAATCGGTTCGCGGAAATTCCTACGTGTCTTCAGTCTTCACGCAGCATTAGAATCCATACACTAAAAAAAATCATCATCATTGGAGATTGACACGGAATATAAAACAGGATAACTATTTTTTAATGAGAATACCGCACAAGAGACCCAACTATTCCCGTCTGAAGCCAGTGAGACTATGGCATCCCCAAATTGGGATATGTTGTAAGGCTAAAGGTAGTGGGAAGGGAAAGAAGATGGGAAAGAGGAAGGTGGTGAAGTAGGTACCTGGCTATTCAGATCTGGTCACCAAACACGGCTAGAGCCATTACAAGCAATGTTTCAATTCTGAATGGTGGTCTTACTCCAGGGCAATTTATATTATTTAGATTTAATTATTTGAAATGTACGACTATGTAAACTTGATTTTCTTTAGCACCCAGTATATACAATTAGTACCTAGTCCCAAAATATTATTTCTTCCCAACAAGGATTTATTTGATGTCAGCATCGAATAAATCCTCGTTGCGAAATGTAATCTGTCAATTTCATCACATTCCTACTGTAAAAAATAAATTGTCAATTTCAATTATTTTTTTAATAATATAGTTAATTTTATATCACCTGTTCCGTGTTCTTTCTGACTTTTTGACATTGTACCTTCTTTTTTTTCCGGTGCACGCCGAGTAACTTACCTACCTGCCATATATACACTTTCGACCTAATTAGAACACAATTTACATTTTATAACAACCAACAACGTAAGTACCCTAAACGATTGATTAATTCATAAAATAAGTATTCATCATTTCCGTTAAAAACTGGCGATTGTTTCTAAAATAATATTTTCGTAAACAACTGACAAATTCGTGTTGGGATAGTCCGCGCGGAATCACTCATTCTGCGAATCTAAATATATGCACAGATACGTACCTACTCACACATTGTCGATGTATGACACTTAAGAAGATAAGGGGGGGGGGGGTGGCGGCCAGTCTGAGGTGTTAGTATAAATTCTGTAGTAGAGTAGAGTAGTTTTTTTTACATGGGCTTAACACAAAAGGCTCTGAGGAAAATAATTCCCCTCAGGCCCTATGTCCTCTTTGGGGATGCTGTGTGGAGGGTATTTTTAGGAAAGTAAGGACAGGAAGTTCTGGGAAGTAAAAGGGTATTAGGGGTGGGTAGGAGTCTGGGGGTCAGTGCGTGACGGACATATGAATCCTTCCCTCCCACTACGATGCAGGGCGACGTTCTGAGAGAGTACGGCTGGAGAAGTTAAAGGGACTCCCTCCACATTCTCTCCCGATCCGGCCTGCCAAGCAGCTGGTGGACAGACGCCGCCAATACCCGGACAAACCACTCGGGGTGACCTATGGCAGAGGTGTTTATCATCTAATAAATGGTTCTCGGGGCAGCGCCAGCGGTACCCACAGCCGCCTCCCAAAATGTGGTATAGTACCTAGTAGTTTAGGAGAGTAGTAGTAGAGTAGATATTCTGAGTGGAAAATAACCGGTTCTTTAAAGAAATAACTCTTTTTTGGCGTACGAGTATATTTTATAATTTCAAGTAAAATCGAAAATTCTTTTGCCGTAAATCCAAAACCAAATTTTGTATAAAACAGACTGTTTCGATTTTTTGCCACATACGAAAGTACGAAAAAATATTGTGTGCAGTTCATATGCGGTAGAAGTGAAAACTTCAGAAAACTAAAGTGTGGGGAGGCTTCGAAGCACCGCACAAAGAGGAGACCGATTTTTCTATCTCATTCTCTCGCAGGCTAAATCCTTGTCTAAATGTTTGTCTTTTTTTAATGTCGCTTTTTCGTTTCATCAAGTTTCAAAACACAACGGTGCTAAAGAACTTATAACTTCAAAAGCATCTATAAAATGCCCGTAACAGCATTGAAAGACGTGTTTCGCATTCATATTTAATCTGACTTCATTCAAAAATTGAAAAATCTCTTATCTTTTGACAACTGCACATTTATGTGACATGCTTACTTGATAGGATAAATAGAAGAAATTCTTAATCAATAAATTATTCATCTGACATCATGATTCTATTAATAATCAATTACCGGACACCGACATTCTGGATGAGCATTGATACGTCATCAGTCGGTTAATAATTAATCAATCGGTGACCTTCCTTTGATTATAAGGCGGGATTTCGCTTTCCCGTGGCCATCAGATTCTCCAGGTTCAATTTCTCGACGTATCCAAGTACAAAGTATACGCTGCACTATAGATAGATGTTGATAGACTATTATGGTTACCTAGCTCTTTCAGTTTCCCAGTGACCATGAGATTCTCCAGGTTCGATTTCTCGACGTACCCAAGTACAAAGTATACGCTGCACTATAGATAGATGTTGATAGACTATTATGGTTACCTAGCTCTTTCAGTTTCCCAGTGACCATGAGATTCTCCAGGTTCGATTTCTCGACGTATCCAAGTACAAAGTATACGCTGCACTATAGATAGATAGTTGATAGACTGCTATGGTTACCTAGCTCTTTCAGTTTCCTAGTGACCAAGAGATTCTTCAGGTTCGATTTCTCGACGTAGCCAAGTACAAAGTATACGCTGAACTATAGATAGATAGTCAGCGCCGGATCTGCCATACGTTCAAAAACGTGCAAAAAACCTGGCGCCAACTCCGAAGGGGCGCCGTGAGAAAATAAATATTGAATTAAAAATTTGTTATAATATTCCCTGAATCGTTTAAAAATTACCCATAGTACGAAATAATTATTACGCTCTAGCAACACTTTCCAAAGATACAGACTGCGCACGCATCTGGTTTGTATTCAACGGTTTACGAATTTATAGTTAGTTACAGAATTTTTTTACAAATTCCATATATTTAGTTTAAACGTAAGATCTATTTTTCCATATATCTTTTACCGTATTTTACGACGAATGGGTGCGATCCAAATTCAATAACCAATCACAGCGCCGTACTTTTATTCAAGAGAACAAACAAACCGACTGCGCCTTTCAAAATGCTTTTGTACGATTTAAGTCTCTAGGAGACGGTAGTTAAAGGCCATTTTCTTATGAAATCTTCAGTAAATTCCATTAGCATAAACATTGCATGGTTTGCAACAGTTAACAGTAACAGTTTCATCATTGATTTGACAGTTGAAGTTCGTAAAATGTACCTATAATTAATTTCTATTAGATTTGTTATTTTACAGTCAGTAATAATCAGTGTAAGCGTCTTTCGTAAGCCGTTGATACCATAGATACGTCAGTGTTTAGTGTTTTGTATGATGTTTGTTCGCTCAATATAGAACACAGGGGAAATGGAAATGCAAGGTACAAATTTGAGGTTATATTATTAGGTTTATTATTAGATTTTTTAATTTATAACTAAATTTCTATTGGTTGTTAGAGGTTGTGGATTGTGGATTACAATGAATAGAACAATAATTAAAAAAAACTTTCAGGCTCGCAGAATCTAAAACGTAGAATTAAAGAGCATAATGACATAAAAAAACTCGTTTCCATTGGGAATTTTTTTATTCCAGTTTCTCCAGCACCGATAAAAAATGATGTCCCGCGCAATGACGTTACAATGGTCCCGAGCACATCTAAACAGATATATATCGCACAAATTACTCCGGTCGAATTAGTAGAAGATAAAAATAACGTTACTGATAGCAGTTTAAATTTGATTCTGTTTTCAGGGCTTGAATTTCAAGATCCCGGATGCTGGCCAAAGTTATCCCAAAATTCCATTAGTTTATTAGTTCAGGAAGGTTTTGTACAATTGAAAGGTTTTGATTTTCCTATTACGAACAAGCGTAAATTTAATACTAAGTATTATTACAAGAAACTGCCTAATGGAGAAGAATTACATAGATCGTGGCTTATTTATTCGAAAACTTTAGATGATTTTATTTGATAAATTAGTGTAAAAAAAAAAATTAAATTAAAAAAAAAAAATTGGGTGAACGAATTTTTAATCAAAATAAAAATGAGGCGGGGGGCGCCATCGGTACCTACTGCACAGGGCGCTAGATTTCGTAGATCCGGCCCTGTAGATAGTTGATAGACTGTTATGGTTACCTAGCTCTTTCAGTTTCCCAGTGACCATGAGATTCTCCAGGTTCGATTTCTCGACGTATCCAAGTACAAGGTATATGCTGCACTATAGATAGATAGTTGATAGACTGTTATGGTTACCTAGCTCTTTCAGTTTCCCAACCGTGAGATTCTCCAGGTTCGAACTCTCAATTTTGAAAGTGACGTTTCAAGTCCAAAGAATGCAGGTTGTCGATACGCTGCAGTCCGCTGCACCATAGATAGACAGTCGATAGTAATATGATTACATTGATTACCTACCTGTATATTGTTGAATGGATAGATTATTGATAACAAATTAGGCTTTTTTTAATTAGATTGTATTTAAACTCCACTCACCTTTACTTGTAACTCGAGATAGTCACATGTTTTTTTAGTTTTGAATAGTTCGTCTAAAAAGAAACAAAATTGAATAAGAGAGCTCAACTGGATGCATGATAGAGTTTTGAATAAATTAATTTGACGTCGCCCGCGTTAAGCGTTGAATAGCTTTACATTCCTGACATTATGTCAGAAAAATGCGATTGTGAAAAAATATGACGAAATAAATCGATGCCAAAATACTGTGAAAACCCAAAAGTTCAAAATTCGTACGAAGAGAATGTAGCCAAACTATAGGAACAATTATAATATCATTTGCGAGTAAATAAAACAAATAAAAAATAAATACGGATTCCCTCGGAAAATATTGTTTTTAATGTTGAATTAATGCGTTGGTATTAGTGATACACCAGCTCAAAATTCTGCATTAGGGTTTGGGAAACGGGATCGGGTGGTTGTTTAAAATTTCATGCAAACCTTCCTCATGTTTCAAGGTTAAGTTTGCAAAATTTCATCTGTCTCGGAATAAAACTAATGTTTTGTATACAAATCAAGTCCACGCCGCTCGCAACAGACACTCCTCTTTATTCATTCCTTAACTTACTTTAACCAGTGATTCCTGACATTACCTGGAGAAAATGAAATTTTGATGACGATTTCGATGTTTTTTTTTTCAACTAAAAACAATTGAAAAATCAGTAGGTAGGTACTGGGCAGTTAGGGGCGAGTTGGGCGGTTACTCGGCTGAGTGATTGTGACGATACGTGGAAAAAAAATTGTTATGTGATTTTAAAGAAAAAATTATTTGAAATCAAAAAGTCACCGGAGACCAAAATTTCATTATTTTTTTTTATTCAAATAATGCCAGGAACCACTGATTAAAATAAGTTGAGGACGTCCCTTAACACACTGTTCAAAAAAAGTTTTTTTTTTCCTAAAATCTTATCATGTGTAACAATACGTAACATTCTCACAATATAATTTAAAAACACTAACCAACTAAACATCATAAATCAGCCTCACAACATACCCCACTTTGGGATGCCACAGTTTCACTGGCTCCGGACGGGAGCAGCTGAGGCTCTTGTGGGTATGCATATAAAATAAAATTTAATAAAAAGTAAATTTGCGCACGCCGTGATTCGAACCCGTGACCATCGGATAATGAGAGTTATAAAAAATATTATTTCAGAACGCGGGGTTAGTGCAATCTTGGGAATCCCATAAAGTATTATTCATTTATAAGTACCTATCTACATATAAAAACATTATAATAAATAAATACTTTCTCCATCTGCGTGGATTGGAAAGTTCATGATGCTTGGCCAACCCTTTCTTGTTTAGAATTGGTTTGTGCCGTGGAACACAGAGGGATTACGTGCGTAATGGAACCTTCGCCCTATAATCTCTGATATTTAACTTTTTAGGATCCCTTGCACAGATACATACGTTTACATTTTGTCTTTCTAACCCGGGTAGGTGTACGTTTCTGTTTATTTTTTATTATTGTTATTAAATGCCCAGAGATCTTTTACACGTAGGTAGTTCAACTTAATAATGAAGTTTTAAGAATTCGCCAAGTTAACCTTTGCGGCCGTTATTCCCAATCCCGATCGGAGTCTCAGATTGATAGATCGAAAAGTTGGGAACATCGGCTCGAAAATGTATATGTCAATATCACCTTAGCAAGCCCGGTCCTGTCGCTCCGGGCGCCGACTTGCCAAGGCGCCAAGGAGCCATGGCGCTAATAATACCTAATACCTAATACCCAATACAATCTCCCTTGGCGTTTTTACTAGCGCCAGGTATCGTTTGGTTCAAGATGTTACTACTTATAGTTATCTTCTCTATGTACTTTTATATTATATGTATTTTGTCAATGCTCTTCATCTATATGTAATCTCCTTTCATTGTGATCTATGTTTCGATAATGTCAAATTCATTCTATTCGCAGATGACCTAAAGCTTTTTAAGATTATAAAATGTTTAAATGATGCACTTTGATGATGCATCCTTCAGCAAAATTTAGATAGACTTGCTAGCTGGTGTGAAATAAATAAATTATCCTAAACGTAAAAAAATGTTTCCACATGTGTTTTTACCGTTCACGGATTCCAATATCTACATCGTATTTAATTAACAATAATGAAATTGCATTAGTACCATTTATCAAAGATCTTGGTGTTATTTTTGACCGGAAACTTACATTTGATCGTCACTGTGAAACAATTTCCAATAAGGCCATGCAAATTCTAGGTTTTGTAATACGTAACACAAGGACTTTTCAAAACATTGAGTCAATTAAGCTACTTTACTGCTCTCTTGTAAGATCGCAGCTGGAATATGCATCTCCTGTATGGTCTCCGATTTATACCTGTAACTTACACCGTTTGGAGAGAGTACAAAGAAAATTTCTTCGATACGTTCAATTCAAATTGAGACTGCCTGTAATTGAAATCCGCTACAATGCATTAATGTCTGATCTAAACCTACCACTACTTTCTACCCGGCGTACTATTAATGACATTCTTATACTTTTTAAATTACTGAACAATCTCATAGACTGCCCTCAAATGTTAAGTGTTATAAATATTCGTGTCCCTGTTAAACCATCTCGACTCCACCACCTTTTCCACATTGACAATCATAGCACTAACTATTCCTATCATTCACCGCTAGTGCGTTTTCACCGAACTGCCAATACGTATACAGACCTTTTCGATATTTTCAAAACCTCACCGTCTTGCATCAAAGCAAAATAACTAGTTATTTATGTAACTGATATGTTTGTAAAATGATAAATATTTGTTGTACTAATATGCATCGTATGTATGTACTGTATGTTATTCTATATATATATAATGTTTGTAAATGTTCGATACACCTGTATTATGTATGTAATAGCCCTATGTACGGGCGTTTAAATAATAAATAAATCTCTCTTTGTTTCTTTTCTGTTCGTGTTATTATTATATTGTTAATTGGACTATTTGTCCGTAAATAAATAAATAAATAAGACTGGCCCCGCACCTTAGAATTAGTGTCACGTAGTGTGAAACGCTGTATCGGAGAATGAGCAATATAGATGCAATTAGTTAGTATATTTATTTATTTATTTATTTATTTATTTATTTATTGTGATATATTGCATATTGTCCTGTTGTTATTGTGGAAGTATGCAGTTCTCAACAGTCGAATTTAGAATTCAGTGTATAAAAATGTTAAATCGTTTAATTTACGTATGTCTTTTATCACGTGAATACATTGTTGCATTGGAACACTTGAACACCACAGTTGTTGTTGGTGAATTGTTCTTGAAATGCTGAAGCTGAAATAAATAACCACAGCTCTTTGAATAGCATACGTTAATTTGTTGCAATCTTTGTAACGTTGCACGTTAATAATAATAATAATAATATTAGCATGAATTGCATAGCTTCGTTTTTGTGAAAATCACCTCAAGGGCGCTGTACAAACTTATAATATATTTCTACAATCTTACTTCTAACTACAAACTGGACAACTCACTATAACAACTTATGGCTAAAAATTGCATCCACCAGTTCATCGATCACCGATACGAAACTATATGTACAATAATTTGACCTATGAACGCGATGCTGCGTAAAAATGTACTGTAATAATAATAATAACGTAGTATTTATATAGCGCAGTTTTGTGATATTTCACTTCAAGTGCGCTTGATTATAATAAACTTAAAATTAACCTATAGTGTTCCTTACGAGTCCTTAAAAAATTAATTAAATAATGTGAAATAACGAATATACAGAATATACAAAGCAATTGAGAAAGAACAATATTAACAACAATAGTGAGTGCTGTTTTGGCATAGGACAATATATAATGATAAACCATCACGGTGCCATTCAACAAGAATCATTTAAAATAAATTATATAGAATAGGAGGCATTTAGCATTTAGAAATAATACAAATAATACAAAATCAGAGTGCACATAAAACTATAGTAAGGAGGTAATCGAAACCAAACAATTACCAGAAACTTGAGGAACATGACTTATTATAGTAGATTGAAAAGGAGTTAAAATTCATGAAAAGTATGATTTTTTAAATAAGTTGCTTTTTAAAGCTCTTTTGAATTCAGCCAAGTTCTGGATATTAGTAAGAGCTGAGTGAAGTTTGTTCCAAATGAGCGGGCCAGTTACACGAAAAGATCGATCATAGTAAACGGCTCGATTTGACCTAGAAAGTTCGATTAAACGATTAGTAACATCTCGATCTGCTGACCTTAGAGTAAGCTGCCTATCGCTTAAGTTTTGTCGGACACATAGTTCCGATATATAGGCTGGCGCCATTCCTTGCAATGCTTTGAAGGTCATTAAGCAGATCTTGAACTCTATTCTTTCAGGGCATCGAAGCCAATGAAGATCCCTTAGAAGCGGGGTTATACGGCAATACTTAGATTCACCAAAAATCATTCTTGCCGCAGCATTAAAAACGGATTGGATTCTATTGAATTGTTTTTTAGGCAAGCCAGCATACGCACTATTACAATAGTCCATACGTGAGACAACGAACGAATTTATGAGTGACTTTGCTCCATCAGAGGGAAGGCAACGCCTGATTGATTTTATCTGCCTTAGATGGAAAAAGCCAGAACTTACAGCTTTTGAAATTTGTGATTCAAGAGAAAGACTATCGTCTATAGTGAAACCTAGAAATTTTATTTCTGTAGAAGGGATTATATCTGTGCCCTGAATATGGATTGGATTAGAGTCGATGAGGGCTTGCCTTCCAGGAGAAGCTATCCAAATAAATTCCGTCTTGGTCGGATTAAGTTTGAGTTTATTGACAGACATCCAACTTGAGACTGTGTTAATGAAACTAACAACCTCGTTTTTAAGGACGTCTTTTTCATCCGGGGAACAAAACTTGAAAATGAAACGATCGTCTGCATAGCCTTGTGATTCAAAGCCAGCTGATTGAATGAGTTTCTCGAGGCGATTCGTATAGAGAATGAAAAGGATGGGACCCAAGACAGAACCCTGGGGAACTCCACATTCTATGGGAGTTTCAGGTGAAGTACAATTATTGAAAATTACTGAGGCTACTCGTCCAGACAGGTATGATGTCATCCATTGGAGAACATCACCTCGAACGCCAAATTCGGTTTCAAGCACATTTAATAAAATACTATGATCTACCGTGTCAAATGCCGCACTCATGTCAAGAACAGATACCAAACCCAACTTACCTGCTTCCATCCCGATGATCAAGTCTGAAATTAACCGCAGAAGAACAGTTTCCGTTGAATGAAACTGTCGATAAGCGGATTGATTTTTGGCAAATAGACCGGCGGAGTTCAAGTACCCCACCAATTGTTTGGCAACGATTTTCTCAAGCAGTTTAGAAAGGAATGGTAGATTGGATATCGGCCTGTAATTATCCGTATTGTCAGTATCAAGATTTTGTTTTTTTAGAATCGGAGTTATTATTGATTTCTTGAGTGTTCCCGGTACAAGTGAATTTACTAATGACTTCTGGATAATTGCGGTAATTACAGGCGCTATATCCGGAAGACATTGTTTTAAGAGCCAGGTAGGTATGGGGTCTTGAGTGCATTGCTTGTTAGGGCAAGACTTTATAGCACGCGTGACATCTTCTTCCGTTACTGCTGCAAAAGTAGAGAAGTCACCCGAGAGCGGACTTGATGCTGCGACAGAAGACCATCCTACCACACTGAGGGCCTGAATTTGTTCAACCTTACTTCTGAAGTATGTTGCGAGGCTGTTTGCTTCAAGAGAGGAATCAACCTTATTGTTGCTCTCTCCAGACAGAGTCCTTATATTTTGCCAAAGTTTTCGAGGGTCCTTTTCTGTCTCAATTTGCTCACACCAAAAGTTAGATTTCTTCTGTGTGACTTCTTCCTTGTAAACTTTTTGCTTGGTAATCCAAAGCTGCCGATTGCTGAAAGTCGGGTTTTATCTGTAAATCCTCTCAAATTTCCGCATTTCCCTCTTCTTTTGAAGACATTCATCATCGAACCATTTGCTGCAATTCCTAATGCGGCAGACCTTCTCTGTGAAAGGAGCATTTTTATCGAGTAATGCCCGTAGCGTAGAATTATTTAGAGTTACTAACTCTTCTGCTTGGCTCTCGTTATACTTTTCCTTATCACAGAGAGGCGACGCTTTCAAATCACTGCAAAATGCCTCGAAGTCGAATTCTCTCCAATTTCTGGAGACAACGGATTTGAACTCTAATTTTGGAGGATCGAAGGCAAACTCGGATGTGACGAGACGATGATCCGATAGTCCAATGTCAGTAACATTTACGCTATTTGGGGGAAACCCAACCCGGGAAATGATTACATCGAGTGTACCCCCCGCGTCGTGTGTAGGTGAGTTCACCCACTGGTCGCAGCCGAAGTCACATAGAATTTTGGTGAATTTGAGGGCCAAGGGATTGGTTTTCTTTTCCAAGTGAATATTGACGTCTCCCAGAATAATAACGTCGCAATTATAGTTAGAGGTGCATTCCAGGAGAGATCTAAATTCATTGAAAAAAATTGCGGTGGCTGCATATGACCCGGGACGGTAGATGGAAATTATCACGAGGGATGCGCCATTAGCAGAAGCCTTGCAGCCGACAAACTCAAAAGTGGTATACACCTGACGTATCCCTATACTGTCTAAGCGAATACCATTTTGCGCTACAATTGCAACTCCCCCGTGATTCGTAAAATTAATATTACTTGTGTCGGATTTTATCGGCCTTGCAGCTTCATACACCGAGAACCCACTTGACCGAAGGGTTTTGATGGAGTAAGAGTCAGCATTTTCATGCCAAGTCTCCGATAGCGCCAAAATGTGAATACCTTTGCTAGTTATCAGATCCACAGATGTACAGCAAAGACGTTACATACTTTAGACGCGGGGTAGAAATCTCAAAATGGGAAGCCAACAACAAGACAATTGTAGAGTACTCGATTTCTAGTACTTTAGTACTAAACTGCCACGCGTCGAGTAAGGTCGTGTCTTACTAGTAAGTAAATTGCATTAAAAAGCGCCAAAATTCCCTCCTGTGTGTTGAGAAAATGTTTCCATTACACGGTAAACTGTCGTAAAAGCGAAGGAATAACATTTCATTTGTAAATACACGCAAATTACTTATTATTATCGATTATAAAAATAATACAATTGCTTTCCGCCCAAAGATTTTATGTGTCATTAGAGAACTCAAGGCCTACTAAAGTACAGGTCTGGATGCGCAACAGCCAAATTACAAAGTCGATGCCATGCCGTGGCTAAGTAAAATTTACTTTTTATAATAATAATCTAATGATTCTTTATTTACTTGCCTGCGGTAAAACAACATACAAATCAGCAGACACAACAAATACAATAACAATCAACGCCATTTGCAAACTATCGTTGTTCATTACAGCTATTTGACACCTCAAAATTCGACTGATGCCCAGGCCTCCTACTTTAGTCGGCCTTGAGACAGTATTCGACGGAACTTTTGAATTTTGAATACGAAAATGCCGCCCGCGTTCTATCTTTTGTTTCGTCCATATGCACATATTCTTTTAAGCGTCTATCTTTATCATACACGAATAACTTTTGAATTAAGAAATTATTGAAAATCGCTGAAAAGAAAAGAGTTTTGATTAATTGCCACATTATAATCCCACATTATATCTTGAGTTTGTGAGACTATGGCAAGTCTATTTATTTTATATAACGTCATTGCTTGTACAGGCAGAAAATGTACAGTACCACACTTACCTGGGAGGGCACTAGAGATTAACACTGTCATATATTTTTTTTTTACATGAGCTCCACACACGAGGCCCTGAGGAAAATAATTTCCCCCAGGGCCTATGTCATCTTTACGGATGCTGTGTGGAGGTTTTTTTTTAAGGAAGGAGAGTTCTGGGAAGGAAAGAGGTTTAAGAGGTGGGTAGGAATCTGGGGTTCAGTGTGTCCTGGTCATCCGCCTCCAAGACCTAGACAAACCTCACCCCATGAACCCGGGCACCCCTGCTAAATCACCAAACGTAACGAACCACTTGGGGTGACCTATGGCAGAGGTGTTGGTTATCCAAAAAAGGTTCCCGGGGCGGCGGTACCCATTCCCGCCTCCCAAATTGTTATTGTTTAGAGAAATTTAGGTATCTACACTTCGCATGCAGAGGACATAATTGGGAATTATAATCTATATATATATATATATATATATATATATATCTCGTGTCACGTTATTTGTGGTCGCACTCCTCCGAAACGTCTTGACCGATTTTTATGATTTTTGTATGTACATTTGGTAGGTATGAGAATAGGTCATAAAGTCTATTTCATACCGCTAGGTGATTAGGGTGTCCCTATCCCGATTTTTGTCTATTTTTAGGTTCCGTATGTTTGTGTCCGCAAATCTAGGAAAGTAATCGATGGATTGACTCAAATTTTTTACAGAATATTGCATTTTAGCAGAAGAGTGTTTCTATATATAATGGTAAGCTCTGGCATTGTGAAATTCGTATATAAAGTTATTACAGATGGTGCGCGAGTGTTTTGAAAATGTGTGTACTTCATATATTTTAGCGACAGGATGGGAAGGCAGGAGGGGGAGGGGGAGAGGGAGGGGAGGGAGGCAAAAGATAGCCACCTCTGCGATAGATTGCCCGGAATTACTTGAAAGAATTCAATTAAGAGTGCCCACCAGACAAACTAGACTAAATCACACACTTAACACTCCTCGATGCAACACTAACTCTAAACAAAACACATTCATTAACCGCGCTTCACACTTTTTTAACAATTCATACAATGAATTCGACTTATTCAACACAGCACCCCAAATTCTAAAAAAAATAAACAATAAATAACTTCTAAACATATACAAACTATTATACTTCTATACAAATAACTTATTCACTCCGAGAATAGATCCATCCCCTTCCCTTCCCGCCCACCATCCCATCCCAATAAGCTATTATAACTATTATAACTTTTATTACTTTTTAATCTCTCTAATTAATACACACCAGCGAAAACCTATCATTGGTTCAATAACATATACACATGTAAATACACCTAAGTAAATAATGTAACTGTTGGTTTTCCAAATAAAATAAAATAAAATAAAATAAAAGTAACGAAGGAGGTGGGGGTCGCCGGAAAGGTGACGAGGGAGGGGGCGGGCGGGGAAGGTGGTCTGGACGCGGGAGGGGAACGGGACGCTTGGGAAAGGACATGCAGGGAGAAACAATTTATTCCTTTGAATGGCATTGCAACGCTCTCCGGGTATCAGTTAGTTTATAATATGTTCTAATGAGCGTATTTTGAAATTTAAAGCACAGTTTTATGAAGGGCGGTACAATAGCACAAGGATTTAAAAAGAATATTTATCTTCCTAAACGTGATTCGTTCCTCAGTAATAGAAAGATTGATGTGTAAGCATTCGAATAATATTAATCCAATAAGAAAGGTTTTTTTTGCTAATATCTTTACTATCTGTGAATTTTTATATTTATTCAGTTAGAAATTGAAAAAAAAGAAGCAAGAATTTTGTTATCGGTCAATTTATTATTTCTTTCCATGGTAGGTATAATCGTTTACAAATCAATTTATAACCTTACTAGGACAAGCCTGTGTTGAGGTTAATCTCTTCTCTATCTCAATATCTACATACTCGTATTATAAATAAAGTCCCCCGCGTCGTCTGTCTGTCTGTTCGCGATAAACTCGAAAACTTCAAAACGGATTTTCATGCGGTTTTCACTAATAGATAGTGTTTCGTGAGGAAGGTTTAGGTATATAATTTGTCAAGGATTTGTGTAAATTGGTTGAAACATAACGATAATTGTTAGAAGTGTCGGAAAAAGTCAAGCCGCCTGGTAGCTTTCATCGAAAACGCTGCCTAATCCTTTTGGGATATAACAAAACAATTCATGGTGGGATATTCCTCTTTTATAGATCTACGAAAAAGTCCACGAAGGCATATATCTATCTTTTACGGATAGCTTACTATACACTATACCCATTCTATCTTCTAAAAAAATCGTCACGTACATTGCGGTAATTGAAAAGTTACTTAGACGGATACAGTATTAATCCTTATTAACTTAAATGCGTTAGTTACCCCAAGAATTTCATGCACATTTTTATAATCTTTCACACCATCTCTACGTATTATAAATTAAAGTCCTCCGCGGCATTTGTCTGTCTCTTCGCGATAAACTCGAAGACGGCGGTGGTTACAAAGGTTGGATTTTACAAAGTGTTTTATTAGCCGCGGCAACGCGTGGCCGGGTCAGCTAGTAATTGTATAAAGTAATAAAAATATTACAAAATAATATAGGTATTGAAAGAATAATCTTGTTTCATTAATGTTTCTTACAGATAATGGGTACCTATAAGCTGAAGGAGACTATTACATTTTAATGTAAACCATGTTTCTTACAGATAATGGGTACCTATAAGCTGAAGGAGACTATTACATTTTAATGTAAACCATGTTTCTTACAGATAATGGGTACCTATAAGCTGAAGGAGACTATTACATTTTAATGTAAACCATGTTTCTTACAGATAATGGGTACCTATAAGCTGAAGGAGACTATTACATTTTAATGTAAACCATGTTTCTTACAGATAATGGGTACCTATAAGCTGAAGGAGACTATTACATTTTAATGTAAACCATGTTTCTTACAGATAATGGGTACCTATAAGCTGAAGGAGACTATTACATTTTAATGTAAACCATGTTTCTTACAGATAATGGGTACCTATAAGCTGAAGGAGACTATTACATTTTAATGTAAACCATGTAGAGTGACCATGTGTTGAAATTTGATTTGAAATTAATTAAGATGTAAATGTGGGTACCTACTGACAAACTATAGTTTTGCAGGATGTGTGAATAATATAAATAATGTAAAAAGTATATCATAGTAAATAAGCTAAATATAATTTTAATTTCGTTAAAATATCAAAAGTGAATGGTAAATGATATCTAAACAGTCTTCAATATCGCATTACCTGAATTGGACAATTCGGCTGTCTCTTAACGATCGGTGTGCCTCTCGTAAATGGGGGAACATAATTCCGGCCGTTTTATTAGAATAACGAAATAAAGAAAGCTTTTAGGCATATTTAAGTAGCATCAGGGGCGCCTATAACTTTTAAAAAGGCTACTTAATGGATTATAATAAATCGCAAAGATATAATATTTTATGTCGAAATACGCTCTCCATATTACCCGCGCTTCAACTTCGGAAACTTTTAATAACCGTTGAAGAAATTTTGATTATTTTGGTCATGGAAAGGGCGTTGGCATTTTTGAATTTTTCGCAGATCTATTTTGACGTATCACCTGATCTATTTTGACGTATCACCTGATCGGTAGTTTATCATGGTTATAGGTGAGGTTGATGGTATGATGACATACAGGGGTATGTCATCATACATAGGGGTACCTCTCAGTAAACTGTCGACAAGTAACTAATATGTTTCACCATCGCCGAGTAACGCTACCCCGAGGAAAGGTTTGGAAAAAGTGGTGTCACAAAAAAAAATTACAATTGTGCAGTTCGCACGCAAAGTGAAAACTTCAGAAAACTAAAGTAGACAAGAGTGGGGAGGCTACTACGAAGCACTGCACAAAGAAGAGACCGATAGGCTGCGAAGCACCGCACAAAGAGGAGACAGATTATTCTATATCATTCTCTTGCAGGCTAAATCCTATAGATGTATGGTGTTTGTCTCTTTTTCCTAATCCGCGACCCGTAAACTTAATGGCGACGATCGTTGTAATGAACACTCGGCGTAATCTCGATAGGACCAAGAAAACTTAACACCATTCTTTATCGTCAGACAAACGAGCTTTAATGGGGCCCCGTAAGGCGCTCGCGGCGCGTAAATTATATTTAATTGCTAGTCTTATAGCCAACCAGAGAAAATTCTGATCGGACGTGCCCACATTATTACCTATACGACCGACGCGGTGCCGATATCATTTTCGCAGTTTGCGAAAGGCTTAAAGTTCTCGGAAGCGTGCCTTATGCCTTGTACACAGCGTTCTGCGAGAGTCTAGCGGCGTGCGAGCCGCAATTCGCCGTCTCAGCTGATTAGGAAGCGAAACTTTGTTTGAAATGGCTGAGACCAATTCAAAATAACCGGGTTCTCCCGACCTTCCCGTTGCTGTTTTCATTCCCCAATGTCTCTTCCTTCAGTCGTAGATCCACTAGCGCTGCGATTCTCGTAGGGTAATTATTAAATACGGAAGCACGCGTTTGAAATATTTTATTGCCTTTGCAGCAACACCAATAAAACAGTGTGTTGTCAATTTTACGTTCAAACTGTCGATACATCGTTGTATCTAATAACGGTCACACGTCTGAGCCGTCACGTGAGGCAAAATGAAGTACTTTCACGGTGTCACGGCGGAATTGACATTCGGTGAATTTTTTTCAGCTTTCCATCTGGGAAAGTGTCAAGTGTGGAACCGACGGAAACGGGAATGTTTCTATGACGATTCTGCCACTGAAAATATGAAATTCAGGCGGAAAATAAATTTTCAGCGCTCCACTAAGTGGGTGCTCCTCACAGTTATTCAGTTCAATGTGCTTTGGTTTTATTTGACATGGGGCACTGTTTCCGTCGAAGGATGTAATCGACTTAGTGTAAGTGAGGTGAATTATATTATCTAAAATAAGGCAGGTCAGAATAATTGTTATTCAACGTTTTTTTCTAAAGATTAATGCGAAAAAGGTTTGTTTGGTCGGGTTCTAATATTTACTAGTTGTTAATACTACTGCCAGTGAAAAAATCGCTGGCGATATTAGCACATCCACGAAAAAAAATATTACAATTTTTTTTTAAATCGGGAACCCACCAGTCATTCTACATGTATGTATTTATTACCTGTAGATAAAATAGTACCCCAATGTACATAATAAATGACAAAATTCGTGCATTCATGAAAATTTGGTCTCAAATTCATTTTGGTAGAATAAGTGAAGACCTTCGAAATCGCTCAAAAAACTGGTGGAACACTATGAATTTATGAAAAATTCATGTTTGCAAACAAGGTCAAGTGAGATATCGTTAATTTAGTGTGATCACCAGTATTAATAGATATTTGGTGAAATAAGACAGGGTTTTCGTCAGTAAACATTTGTTTATTAGTGTTTTTGCTCTAGCCTATCTTCTTCTTCGATGGCGCTACAGCCCATATCGAGCTTTGGCCTCCTGCAACAGTCGCCTCCAACTCCTCCTGTCCTCAGCGGCTGACTTCCAATTTGGTACCTGGAGAAGCTGTGCTGCATCCCCTCTTACTTCGTCTTCCCACCTCAGTCTGGGTCTTCCCACTTTTCTCTTTCCACCTGGGTGTCCAGTCAAAATTCTTTTTGGGACGCGTGTATCCGGCATTCTCTGTACATGCCCATCCCATCTCAGCCTGAGGAGTCTCATATGTGTTGAGATGCTAGGTGCCTTATATATATCATACAATTCTGCATTGTGCCGGATGCGCCACTGTTCACCCTCTTTCACGGGTCCACATATTCTTCTCAGCACTTTTCTTTCAAAAGTATCCAGCATTTCAGCCATCTTTACCGTTAGTGTCAGCGCCTCACATCCATATGCCAATACAGTTCTAACAATGGTCTTATATATGGTTATTTTGGTTTTTCTGTGAACACTACGTGATTTAAACACTGGCAGCAAAGAGATTGGCTGCTGTGATTCTCATTGCTCTAGCCTATATTGTACACAATTTCTCCTTCGCATTATTAAAAAGATATTGTCTAAGGTCAAGGCTCTTGACTCGCAATCCGAAGGTCACGGGATCGAATCCCGTCGTGGGCAAATAAATTTCATTTGATTAATTTGTGTTATTTCACAATTAATTCATTAAAAATAATAATATTATATTGTATATTTGCGGCACGCTCCAGAGTGGAAGATACTCTCAGCATCGCCCTGGTGTAATACCACCATTCAGAATTGAAACATTGCTTGAAATGGCTTTATCCGAGTTTGGTGACCAGATCTGAATAGCCAGGTACTTTCCCACCCTCCTATTCTCCATCTCCTTCCTCTCCCCACTACCTTCAGCCTCACAACAAACTCCAATTGGGCATGCAATAGTCTCACTGGCTCCAGACGGGAGCAGCTGAGGTATGTAAGTGGAAGAAGCCCGACATCGTATTGTTTATTAAAAAATAATAATTATAACACTACACGACGACTACATTGACGACTTCAAGTAGTCAAGTGGGTAAGACTCTTGACTCACAATCCGGAGGTCGCGGGTTCGAACCCGGCATGCGCAAATAAATTTTATTTGATTAATTTGTGTTATTTCTCAATTAATTCATTTAAAATAATATAGGTATAGTATATTTGCGGCATGTTCCAGAGTGGAAGATACTATCAGTATCGCCCTGGTGTAAGACCATCATTCAGAATTGAAACGTTTCTTGAAAATGGCTTTAGCCGTGTTTGGTGACCAGATCTGAATAGCCAGGTCCTTCCCAAACCTTCCTCTTCCCCACCTCCTTCCCCTCCCCGCTACCTTAGTCACGTACTACTATTTTATACGCCCATCGGGCTTTTACGTTGGGTACATAAAATGTTTACCATTTTTTACACAAGTTATTAATGTAAATGGCTGCTAAAACATATTCTTACATATAAATGGTTTACATTTAGATAATTTTTTACAATTTTATAATCATAATAAACTGAAATTATCAGAAAAATACGAGTACGTCAATTTTTTCCGATTAAAATGTTGAAATCATTTGTATGTTCGTTTGCTGAACTTTGCTAAATCATATTTTTGTGAATGGTGACATTGAGATAGGCACTTATGCCTAGACGTAGGACTTCGCAACAGTAAAGCTATATTATGCTAGTTTGTCTACAATTAATATCTGAATAATATATAATGCACACTTTTGTTTTAAATTGGAACAAACGATGATGTTGTGTTCTTAATCCAATATTAACAAATAAATATATATGTACGTTATTAACGGTTTCGGACAATCCTGAAAATATTTTAATATTAAATACATGACTCACGTTGCTACGATGTTCAGTTCTAAAAGCGTCCCTCCATTAAGAGAATGTAAAATTAGTCCAAATTATCTTCCATTAGCTCTCATTACGCAGGTAAGGCTTTGAAACATCGAAGCCTTGAGAAGTGCTCAATATTCCCCCAGGAATCAATGTGACAAATAATACAAATTACTTCCTATTGAATTTTAAGTGACTCATGAGTTGAAATTATAATTTAATAATGCTTTATTGTGGTTCATGGGGTAAAATTTTTGTTGTTAATGAAAGGATTTTAGGTAGTGTTACGATATACGAAATGCCCCCTCTCAAGTTAGAGCGCACGCCACTGTGTAGACAAACAGTTGCGCTTTCTCTCCGCTAGCGCGCCGCGCGTTGACGGCGGTGGAACGCGAGCCACGGCCGACCGGTTGGCAGCCGCGGCCCGCCATTCTGCCCCCGAGCTCGCTTCGAGCGCACGTGTACGTGAACCATGTTGCACTGTTCCGGAACATTCTGCGAAGCCGCCATGGCGGTTGTGTTTTGCATAGTGACTTGCGGGAATGCCAAGAACGGCTAAACTCCCTCCACATAACCGAATCTCCAAGAGACCAGGCTGCTGCTATGAGTACCTGAGCTATTTAACCCCTCTTTAATGCGTGTGTTCCTTGTAAATTCAACGCGAAGATAAATGACCGCCCCCAGAGAGATTTTAGGGCCAAATTCACCCGATTTAGATAGAATTACTGTTGCTACTCTGTACTACTCTGCTTGCATTATTGTATCATTGTTGTTTACGAAAGAATTCTACCCAATACAACTGTTATTTACCGTAGCCACTTGTTTCACTGTCTCCCCCAGCCCGTAGGATTTGAGCTTATTTCAGGGATGCCACACAAACGCCTCAGAGATCCTACCACCCTGATGATAGTCTCCTCCGCTCTGCTGACCATTCTGAGCTAGTTTGTCGGCAGAAGGTAGGCACCTCAGGTAGGTGTATCTAACAGTAGGCACATTAAAAACACGGTAAAAACGCTTAGGTGGTGGAAAATACTCCTAATGTCGCCTTGGTGAAAGACCACGATTTAGAATCGAAAAGTTGCTTGAAATGGCTTTAGCCGTGTTTGGTGGCCAGATCGGAATAGCCGTGTACTTCCCCATCTTCCTCATCATATTTCCTTTCTGTCCCCGCTACCTTCAGACACACCATGTGCGAGAAGCCACCGGCTCCAGACGGTTGGGGGCAGTTGGGACTTTTGGGCGGAGTATAATGGAAATAACACGGTAACAATGATATTAAATATTATCCAGTGGGATTCACTTAAAAATTAAAATTAAGGGATTTCAAAATTTTCTAAAAGGTTCATTAATTTCACCCGAAGTAAGATAAAATTCAAATTTTGTCGGGCACACAAACACGACCATAACACACTTCTGTCGGTTTCCACAACATCTAAAGTTGCGATGCCCCAGACCACAAAATACTAGTCCAGTGATGCGCAACCTTTTTGGCCAAATTATCAATTATTATCAATATGTACCAAAGCCGCAGGGGTTAGAGTACCTCAGCTTGACATGGTTAACTATGCAATCGGTGGCGTCGCAAGTGTGCATTTTTCTAATGTGAATACCAATGAAACGTCCCAGCTGTCCGGCAGTAGGTCCTTTAAAAAAATAACTATTGATAATAATAATTACTTAATGCTAAAATTTCAACTCTTAACAAAATATATCAAAAACTATACATAATATACTAAGTCAGGGGTTGCATGCAAAATTTGTACATAACCTTTCATAGAAAGACTTATTATGGAAGATATTAGCTGGTTCCCGGCATGCGTTGCTATGCCATTTAATAAAGAAATTGTTTCTCCCTGCGTGTCCTTTCCCATTCGTCCCGTTCCCCTTCCGCCTCCCCTTCCTCTCCCGCGTCACCCCTTCCCTTCTCGCGTTCCCACTCCGCCTCCTCCATCTCCTCCACCTTCCCTCTCCTCATCCCCCCTTCCCGCCAACCCAACTCCCGAGTTCCCCTCCCCCCTCCCAGGTTCCCCTCCTCCCTCCCGTGTTCCCCTCCCCCCCTGTGTCGAACTCCCCCCCCCCTTTCCCCTCGTGCATTTCATACATTCATTCCCGGTACATTCAGTTTCCAAACAGCTCGCGTGCCAACTATTGCAATTTTTTTATACAAATTTCATAATACCAGAGCTCGCCAGTAATTTTATGCAAACCTTGTCATGACAATAACGAACACAAAAAAAAATAATCCAATTTTGTGCAGTCGTTCGAAAGTTATGCGCGTACTATACATTTCGGCGATTCATTTTTAATTTATATAGGATAGATAGATAGATAAAAAATGCGCCTCAAACGAAATTAGTTCCTTCTCCAAGGTCAAACCGGTAAATGCCGCAGATTTTATCAATTTGAAATTTTAGAGAGCAATAATAATAAATAATAATATTTGGCTAATTTTTATAGCGCCGTTTTTGTGAGAAATCACCTCAAGGGCGCTGTACAGTACAAGTAAATATGTAATAAAATTGGTATAACTAAGATTTGTGATTATAACTAGTGACTTATATCTAAGACTTGTAAGTAGTGGCTTAATCTAAGGATTATAGCTAGTGACTTATGACTAAGCCTTACGATAGTTGACTTAAAACTAGTGGATTAATGACATACATATTTACAACTGTGACTTAAAGTTAGAGACTTAAAACTAACATAAGTACCAACATTTCAAAATACTTATTTGCCATTGTTGTCAGTGATAATGATAACATTAAAAACCAAACAACAAACAAGTTCTGTAGGTATATGTACAAATTCGTAACATAGATAAGTTATTGCTGCCAGTCGAAGCAGTTTGAGGATTTATAAATGTTATACCTACATAGTTACATACACATTTTATACATATTATATTCTATGTTTTAGTGTTATTAACGGCAGAAGAAGGAGGTAGTTCTTATATAATATTGATATTATAGAACACGGGTGAAATAATGATCTTAATGGAATTATTGGTGCAATAATGATCTTAGCTGGATTTATAGGAACATACACAAGCTTATCTTAAATGAATGAAAATGAATCGTCGTACCGCATTAAGATGATTCATCACTCAACATACAGATTGAGGATTTAGGCTCCCACTTATTATATATATATATCTATAAATTCGTGGACATCAACAATTATAGAATGACGAATTTAAGGAAATGAGGGTCTGAAAAGATGCGTTTTTAGCTTGGATTTAAATTCCGCTGGGCTGGTTATGCATCTCAGTTCCATGGGAAGTTTGTTCCAAGCCTCAGGGCCAGATACTGCGAATGCACGATCACCAAACTTAGTGTTAGGATTTCGCTTAGGTACTTTTAACCTTCCGATTGCAGAAAGTTAAAATGTCTTTAATTTTGGGCGGCTGATAGAATATCAACTACCCATAGGCAATTTTTCCGCTATGCCCTTTCGTATTTTGTAAAACATAATAAAAACCGTTAAATATTTTGTTCATAGCACCCGAAAAACCAAACTCATCGTAACTCATTTAAGTTATTTCAATTTTTTCAGAAACATTATTGTACCTACCAAATAAAATAGAATACAAAGTGATTGTTTTATTTTTATAAAATAGAACCAATTAAAAGTGTCAATAATTGTAACGCCCACAAATATGACCCCACAGATGAACATTTTTCTAAGCCCAAAGACAAATCAATAAATAAATGTCATTAATTTTAATATTATTTAACCAAGTGGGCCGCATGAAATGGGTTCGGGTTGTGCATCACTGGTGAAGTCGGTAGATCTGTACATTGTAAACTCGTTACGCATAACTGACTTTGCAAATCCATCACCAAGAAGTGACCATTCGATGTTCGGTTGAGCTCAGTCACGCTTCCTGAAATTGGTTAACTTTTATTTAAAAGCTTCCCCTATTGGAGGCCTCTCCCCCTACCTGCTAGCGGCTAGCGGAGATAATACTGGTATTCATCGGGAGCTTTCAGGAAAACTTTTCTGAATCGGGGCTCTTTTGACTTCGCGATGGGGAAGAAATCATTGTGAACCATCTAGCTTAAACTTATTCAAAAACGTCTGGCTCGAATTGCTGAATTTTTGTTTCTTCGGTACTTCTGAAGTGATTTTGACATGATGGATTTATTTTGGATTGTAATTTATGTAAATGTTTTACTTCTTTCTAAGTCTTTTAAAAATTATGAACACACTAGCTTTTGCCCCCGGCTCCGCTCGCATACTTTTAGGGGGGTTTCCACTCCGCCTCCTCCATCTTCCCTATCCCCGCTTCACTCCCCCCCCCCCCTCACCCCCCCCCCCCTCACCCCCCCCCCCCCTCACCCCCCCCCCTCTCCACCCCCACCCTCCCCACCCCCCCCTCTCCACCCCTCCAAACCCCTTACATTCATTTTTCAAACAGCTCGCGTGCCACTTATTCCAATTTTTTATATAAATTTCATAATGCAAGAGCTCTGAGCTAAAGCCTATATGTTATTCTGATGATATTTTGATCAAACTTTACAATATTTAATATATGACCTATATTATTGGAAAGTTTCATTAAAATCCATTCAGTAGTTTTTGCGTGAAAGAAATGCAAACGTACATACATCCATACACCCATAAATACAAACTTTCGCCTTTATAATATACATAAGTGCATAAGTAGAATTGTTTTATCTTAAAAAAAAGATAATTGTTTTATTAATGAAATAATTAAAAACACTTTATTCAAAAGTCAACGTGTTTCAAGTACGATGTTCTCTTCATCAGGACATATAATGTACTAAAACTAAATGATCAAACATAGAAAGACAGACGTGAGTAGAAATGGAAGTAGTGGGGGGGGAGAGAGGTGGAAAGTGCTTAGAAGATCAACAAGGGGGAGGGGGGGGGGTTAGAAAGGGGGGTGATTAGAAGAACAAAGACAAAATTACAATGGAAATATGTTTAAAATAGGATTATTCACAAAATTAATTTGATTGTTAATATATTTAAATTTAAATTGACGTGTTTCCTAATTTCTAATATTTCTAAAAGATCTAAGTGAAAACCACTAACGTTAGTGTGTAAAATTTTAAAACCAGTAAAACAATTCTACACAACTTTAAACTTTGAGCTTTAAAATCCGAAATCGGATTTATAAAATGGTCAACAACACTCTGCCGCCCACGGGGCCTAGCAGCAAAAACCTGCGAAGCGGGTTTTTAAATGCAAGTATGTATATATAAATTCCTGTTTAGAGTGCTTCATTTATTTTATTTTATTTATTAGCGTTATAAAAAGTCTGTACAAAATTCATAAATGACAGTGATAATAATATGTATGTCATAGACCAATAAAATAACGACAAATTGAAATTTAGAACCATAATACATAAATACACAATACCTATATCTGATATTAATAATTCTGATAAAGTGTATCTTCTTACTTAAATCTACAAAAAGTAATTAACTGAAATTGTTCAAGGGTTTTCATTTAAATTTTGAAGGATATCAATAATATATTTCAGGAAGTGATTTAATTTGAATTCGAACTGCTAAAAGTAGGAGAGAAAATGTGGTGATACTAAAAATAAAAAAGAGAAATACAGAAATCAATGAAATATTAAGTTATTAGTTAAACATGTGGCATTCAATAGTGTTATTTTTTATGCATGCTGTGAATTTATCAAGGTTTGTATTAAACACACCGATATTTAAGCATAATTTGTTAAATGTGCTACAGCTTCTTCTTACAAATACATTTTCAAGATAATTTGTCTTGCTCTTAGGGATATAAAAGGTATCTGGAGATCGAGTAACTCTTAATGGACATCTGAAATGAATATTTTGTAGTAAGTACGGGTTATCAATGAAGTTATGAATAATCTTATAGAGCATTAATAGGTCTGATATCTCGGCGTTTATCAAGAGATTTAAGGTTTACGGGGACATAGTTTTCATCATTTCGCACGCGATTTAAAAAAAGCCTTTCCATAAATGGCTTCAATTAACATTCTATAACAATGTTGAGCATAGGTACAACATCTTCCTCCGGTGTCAACAAACTTTCACATGCAAAAAATCGGTTCCTTACTTGTAGCCAGTATCAGAAGCAGTCAACTATGAAGAGATGAGATATTATTAGAGCTGTTAAAAAGTGTGCCACCCCTGGCCCCGTGTCCTCCCCCTTTACAAGAGGAGGGGGGTCACAAGCTGGAATAACAGTACTTTTTAGGATCCATTCACAGGGTTGCGCAAAATTTGAAGTACTTTACTTTCAAAAAGAAAAAAGACAAATTAAAATAACATTTATCACTAGAGCGAAAAGCAACAACATTTGAAGGTATTTAGAAGAATTTGATTGGTAGCTTTTGAATTTGCGTTTTACTAATAAATTAACTAACAATCGTCATTATTGGCCTATTCCTACCACATTCTCAATATTATGTGTCTATGTTTATATTTACACTCGTATTCTTTTTCATTATTTATTTTGTATTCATTTTCATTTAGTTTTTTTTATTGTGTTGCCCTTTGTTATTTCTAATATATATTTTTTGTCGTAAATTTAAGTAATTAAAAATTCCTTCCAATCTTTATGTTTTATATTTGGTTGAATATTTAAATCTTTTGTTAATTGTAATTTACATTTCTTTTTTATGTAACATAAACCTAGCTGAACAACCATTCCCGTAAATTGTCATCTCAACAGAGGCGTTCTACACCCTATTAGATGAGCAAAACGTCAGCACTGACACTATATGCTTCTTTTTTAAAATTATCCTTTATCCATCATCTAATTCGAATCGGTTCCGCAACTTTTCATACAGCGAGAAAATACCTCCCGACAAACTATCCCACGAACAAAACATCCCACAACAAAATATCTACTAAAACCTCACCTAACCTAACAAAAAATGGGAAACCTAACAAAAATAATACAGACAACCTGTAAAGGCTATAAAAAATGATTGTTCAAAAATATTAAAATTGCACAAAAATAATACAGACATCATAATGGAAAAGACAATAAATTATTTTTCAAAAATAGTAAATTGTAAAATAAGGTTACCTGTTACAGTAAGTACGTAAGGTAGTAATTTTAAACGAAAATAAAATTAATCGAAATAAAAATTTCAAATCACAGTTATTAATAAAAACTCGTGGAGTCCCCTCCGGGAAACGTCTATTCAGTGCCTTCACGTATCTTCTTTAAGTTGTATAATTTTATTTAATATAGTCCTATACAAAATAATGTATACATGGATATTATGTGGATAATACCAAACGCAAGTTCCATGATGTAAGGACCGGAATAAGAAAGAAAATATGTAATGTCATGAAAGAGATATTATAGGAAACGGATCTAATAAAAAGGGTTCTTAAATTTGTGTCCTGGACCCTTAGGGATAAGATACTCATATAAAAATGCCGTTTATTTCCAGATATTCTCTATATTAGTAAAATAATTTGACCTTTCCTCTAAAAATTTCCTTCCGGAATTCGGTAAGACCTTTTTTATTATTTTTCTGAGGCGAAATATGGATTTGTGTCAACCCCTCGCGGGAAAGGCTGTGATGAAACACTCTACAGCAGTGTTGCATAACCATCGGCCCATTAAAACGAAAAAAATACAATTGTGTTCTATACAGATTGGTAGATACTTGCAGTATCGCCGTAGTGGTCCACCACCTGGGATCAAAACGTTTTTTCTGACCAGATCTAAATATCCAGGATCTTTCTCTTCTCCTTCCAGGCTCTTCCCGTGGGGACCGTTAGCCTCAAAAACATACATACCCCCGTTCGGGATGCCATTGGCTCATTGGCTCTAGACCAGTGGTTCTTAACCTTGTTGAAGGTACTGACCCCCACCAGTTTCGTGCGCGCATTCACCGAACCCTTCTCAATTGGAAAAATAAATATCATGATTTTTTTCAAATTTAAAACATAATAGGTACGCATATGTGCACAAAATGAAAAAAACCATGAAGAACAAAGAACTAAACCATTAAGAACAAAGAACACAACCATTAAAACAAGATTTTCACACAAAAACAAAAACAAAATAATTAATATTTACTGCGGGTACTATTAATATTTACTACCTTCGCCGAACCCGCGAGACTGACTCACCGAACCCTTTGGATTCGGTTCGGTTGGGTAGGTACTCTTGTCCGGTATTCACATAATGTCACCAATTTACGTAGGTAAGACCTTTCGTCTCTTAGACCTGTTGAAAGGTCAATAAATTGAATTTTTTTTCTAGAAGAATTTAGATGTTTAATCAACTTTACCAAAAGAAAAAATTATAACTATTAAACTTATTTCAAACGCACAAATGCACCAATAATACATTTATATTTTTTTCTTCTTCTTTCGTATGGTGGGAGGATCTGTGGGGGACATCTAGAACTGCAAGCCAGTCTAAGGTCTCAGAGGTCGCTCCGTGATCCTCAAAAATCCCGGCGGAGAATGATGCCGCAGGCATTCTTTGACCAAAATAATGTTCCGTGGTGAGCACTTATCGTCGGGGCTGAGGTCAACTCCCGCACTTAATATTTGGATGATTTATATAGCGCCGTTTGTGTGAAAAATCACCGCAAGGTCAAATCACCGCAAGTATATATATACAAGTATATATGTGGTTATCTTTTCAGCGATTCAGCCATTAGATAAATAAAGGTTTTTTTTTACTTTTTCTTGTGGACAGTTACATTCTGTCAATATAACCGCTTAGTTGGCGGTAATATGTACCTAATGATTTTTGCGTCAATAATAATGATTTATTATATTAATTTACTAAGTATGGAATTTTTTTATGAAAGATAAACATTTCTGGGTTGCAAAAAACTACTACCAACTGTTAATAAATAATACTATATTTTAATTTTTTCTTATTTTCAGTAAAAAAAACGTATTCGCACATCTCGTAGATAAGTGTCATATGTCAAATTTTTCTATTTTATGTTTTATCTCTGAGAAGTAAAGTGATTGTGATTATCTATATCTCACGAAAACCGTGTTTAAGTTAGAGCCCTTCATCTCCGCAAGTTGTCACTAGTATCTCTTTTCGACGGAACCGCTTGTTCATCATTCATTCATTTGTTTTCGCTCTCCTGTAAAATTAACTTTTTTGACTTGCGACACTTTTCTATGGGATGTGCGAGTACGTTGGGTTCATAGGTACCTGGATCCTGTGTTGTTTGTTTACAAATTATTTGAAAATCTTCCTCTTTCATATTTTAAGAGTACTCTTTCATATGTTATATATTTTAAAATCAAAATCTAATCAAGAATCTCCAAATTGGAATTCCACTGTCACGCTGCCTCCGGAAAATTATTATTATGAATCGTGTGCTTTAATCATTAGAAATAACATAGAAAAAATATTTAAAATTTTGGTAGAAAAGGTTGTCCATTACTGCCGTACCTACGGTGTATAGGGTGGATCATTTGAATATCGATTGGCTGTCTGTCCGTCCTGAACTAATTGCTCACCCTGTGGAAGCGGTAGTATGTGAAGGGTGCAAAATAAAAAAAACCTCCCCGTTGTCGATATCGGAAAATCTGACTATAACCCCATCGGGGAAAATCCTCTTAAATTTCTCGTGGATGTTGCAGAAAAAATGAAAATAGACTCAGCACGTGGGCAATTTTATAAGCCGACTTGATTTTTGGCGTTATTTTAAAAATGGCATGATCTAGATTTATAATTTGTGGAAATTTATTACGTTTTTAAAATTTTCTTATATTTTTTCTTATTTATATATTCTTTTGTACCTGCATTTGTGTTAATATTTCGACGCCCATCCAAAATTAGTATTTTTATAATAATGTTCATGGAGAATATCAAATTCTTCGCATTTTCAATGATTGCCAACGTTTTGCAATTAAGTTGAAATAATTTTCTGTTAAAATTATATAATACAGGTGGATACTTTATCGCTTATCTGAATTCGTCGTACAATCAGTTCCAATTTTGAAAACGACACTTAAATTCATAACAAGTCCGAGTTCACTGATCCAGAGTTGCACAGACAGGAACCTATCCAAAATTAGTATTTTTAATGATAATATTCATTGAGAATAACAAATCTTTAACACTTTAATTGATTGCCAATGTTTTGGAATAACTTGTAAATTCATAGGTATTATAAATAACTTACAAAATGATAAGATAACATTCAAGGATAACCATGATTAGCCATTTGCCAGCGCCCTTGAGGTGATTTTTCACCAAAAACGGCGCTGTATAAGGCATCCAAATATTATTATTATAAAAAGTAGGAAAAACAATATAATGAGTACGAGAAAATATCACTCAGCAGGGGTGGAGGTGGAGGGTTCCTAATTAAAAATTCGTTTTAATTTTTTCTATTATGCATTTATTAAATTGGCCTGAGGACAAATGAACAATATCAGCATCTGAAAAGGGGGCACACTCAATTACGTGAGCTCAAAAGGGAGGGAGTCCAGCGAAATCCAGGCTACATGAAAAAAATATACGAAATGGCCCAAATTTATCTCATCAAGGGGGGGAGGGGTCTAGATTAGAAGAAAAACTGCTCACGTGATTAATGTATGCTCTCAAAGAATTTATTTTTTAATTTTGTGCACGTCCTTCTAAGAAATAAATGTTGTGTGTTTAAGGAATATAACATTTTAATTAAAGTCAATTTTCTGGTAAGCAGATTCTGTCATTTTATTGACGTAGTGGCACTTGCTATCATTCGCTCGATGGTTCGAATTTGTTTTTCCATTTCTTGATTTATTAAAGGTTAGACAATTGTAGCACGTCGGTGGTTGAGTTTTATTCGGGCAGTTCGATAGTGTATGATCTTGTGCGAAGTGGAGACATCTGGGTTTTTCCATTTTTTTTCGGCACTTGTTGGCAGTATGTTCGAACCACAAGCAATGGTAGCATTGGGACAACGGGTTTGAGTCATCTACATGAACCCGCATAAATCCCAGGTTTATTCTTCCTTTTTCGATTAATAATTTTCTCATTTGACCGGTTGTTTCTAGGACGTAGTTGGATAAGTTCTCGCTTCTTTTGTTTTTTATATTTGCCATTATTTTGGGCATGTGTTTACTATCGTCTTTGATAAGTTGGTAAATATCTTCGTTTTGTTCTATAAAATCTTCTACGTAATGTGTGTAATTTGTTTTTAATGTGGAATAGTTGATTTGACCTTGCATTTCGTGTTGGACAGTGGAAATTAATTAATTCTCGAAGATAGTTTTTGTCAACAACGTTGTTGATGATTTTGAATAAAAATTTCTGGTCAGAAATATTTCTTCTATCTTCTAAAGTTGATAAATTATGGAATGTTAATGAGTCTTTTGGGTTTTCTGATATTCGAAAGGATTTAAAGTCTAAGTGTTTCAATATCTTTTTCTGAATTCTTTCTAACCGGTCAATATGAAATTGTGTTGGGGATTCCATATGACTGATCCGAATTCTAATATTGAGCGAACAAAAGAGACATACAGTATTTTGATTACGTGTGGTGACCTGAATGGTACCTCTAAGTCACCACATCACTATCACCATCTCTAGTCACTCTTATGTGCTACTTTTTAATGTGCTATTGGATATTTTTTCTAATTTTAACCACTGTACACTATATTAAAAGTATGTTTTTTTTAGTTATAGTTTGATAATGTGTGTCAATGAAGTAATTTTTTTGAAGACGACGAACATCCTCTACATTCTACAGCGTACGATTTTACACTAAACATTTGTACATATATAAAATAGAGGACACCAAATCATTCATCCATCCATTCTTAAGGACAGTTTTATCCTTGTTCTCCGCGTGTGACAGTGTGACAGGATTCTTTTTTACATTAGCTCCACACAGGAGGCCCTAGGAAAAAAACTCTTAATGCATTTTTGGGGAAGCTGTGTGGAAGGTATTTTTAGCGAAAGGAAGGAGAGGAATTACTGTGAAGGAAAAAGGTGTAAGGGGTAGGTAGGAATCTGGGGGCCAATGTGTCCAGAAATGATGGACGTAAGAATCCATCCCTCCCACTGCCGTGCAAGGCGAAGGGATTGTGTCCGGCTGGAAAGGTTTAGGTTAGGTTTCCCTAAACCAGTCTCTCCCGATCCGGCCCGCCACGCAATAGGTGGTAAACGCATTCGTAAGGTCTTTCCTCACCCCCACGAACCCGGGCACCCCTGTTAAGTCACCAACTGTAGCGGATCATTTGGGGTGTTCTATGCCAGGGGTATTGGTTATCCAATAAATGGTTCCTGGGCGGTAGTACCCTTTCCCGCCTCTAAAGTGAAGAGTGTGCAACACGTTCCATCGCCGCCGCCGGCGCCACGCGCGATGCGGAGAGTGGTGGAACTAAGAGAGTAGTAAGCGTGGAATGGCCGGGAGTGTATTTCTCTCCCGATGTTGATCCAAAGATATGACTTCTACTACAGAAGAAGCGTTTCACGCAGTACTTAAAGTAAGAAAACCTCCACTAGAATTTCCCGCTGTGCGGAAGGCATAAACAATGGAGACTTGAAAGGAAAATGATAAAATAATAAAATGAAGGTAAAGTGTAAAGTATAAAGCATGGACATGACTTGCGGTCGACTTTACAGCGGTGACTTTGCGTGACACTTTACGGTGACAAATCTTGGGATATATAATTGTGGGATTTGTGAAGTTCAAATTATTTATAAACAAAATAATTTTCTTGTGAGCTGAAGTTAAAAAAATAAGAAAATCTGTCATTGAAGAAGAGGATAACTCTAATAATAATCTAAACGGAAATATAAATAAAAATAACAAGACACAGAAAAATAAAAAAAAAACTTTTTCAATAAGGCCAATAGGTGTTCCATATTAATAAAATCGTAGGTATACATTTTATCCGAGACACTATTTAGGTTCTTCAAATACTATACTATTTAGGTTCTTCAAATACTTGTTTCCAATGTAAAAGATACGTGCCAATAATTTGGAAAACAAATAGTCGAAAATGATATTGTTAATTCTGAAATTTGACATATGAGATGGACAAAAATGAATTTTAAATAAGTCGCCTCAGTAGCCGAATTGTCTCGGTAAAATGAGATTTTCTGGATTCGCGAATCCCATTTGCGAGTGTTATCTTTTTATTGTTGTGTCTTTTTATTTTTCATATATTATTAATTTAATATATTATTTTTCATATATTATTAATGCCGGTCGGCATAAAGTTTATAAAATTAAAGTGGTGTTTACAAAGTTATTGTTTTATTTTAAATTAATAATGTCGCATCACAAAGTATCCGCTTCATATGAACAAACATATATTATTAATGTTATCTTCTTCTTATGATATATTACATTGATGGGAATAACCTTCAAAAGTTATGAAAAGAGATTTGTTCTTATAAAAATTGAAAAGAAAATCTTACATAAAAGGATATCGAAGTTTAAATCATAAAATTTCATTGAACTTGAATAACGTTACGCATTTTACGCAGAAATGTTTCACATTACGCAAGCTCCAAGCCTAAATTAATATGTTTAATAATAAAACGTCTTGGGTTATTTAAATTTTACGTTCATTAACATTGTTAGTGGAAGGATAAAAGGTATATTAACTGATCAGATAAATTAGTGTGGGGGCGTTATTAAAGTATTAAAGGTTCCAAATTACGAGGAAGCGTAAAATCAACGAATCCTGACGGTTTTAACTAAAACTTTTAGCAAGCAACAAATAATATAAAATAACAATAAGTAATCCGGGAAAGATTTATGGAAGACTTGGTAAATTTGGCAGCCGCAGCTCATGGCTTCAAATGCTACAAGATCAGTAGGAACCTTTGAGACCTTGGGTACTTGGGTCCATAATGATAGTCATCTTCCGATGGAAGAAAAATACACGAAGAAAGAAAACTGTTATACTGGTAAACAGAAATAAAGTTATAGGTATATTATATGAACGATTTAATTTCCGAAGTTAACCCGTTCAATCTTTAAGGACACCATATTTGTCCCAGCTCACATAGGTTTCACAGAAATCGTTGTGTCTCCCTTACTATCATAGTCATACTATCTGGAATTGGAAAGAGAAAACAACACGATATATATTTAAATCTAAAAATTAACCACAAAATAATTAAAACGTACAGCTTTATGAAACCAAAGGTTCCAAAAAAGAAAGAAATTTATGAAACTTCGTGAACTTTTAAAGAGTTATTTTTACATGAAACAACAAAAAAGTGAGGTAACGATAACGTTTATAATATTACTAGCTAACCCGGAAAAGGTGGTTCTACCATCTAATTTATAGTGAAAATTTTGGTTGTTAATATAAAAAATAACGAATGAGTGTGCGGGGATGGGATCTATGACAGAAAGAGGAATGGAGCGCTGTAGACGATGACCACCGATAAAAACAAAAAACATCAACCATTCATTTTCTCAATTTAACGTATTTCATTAGAGTAATGGACATATTCATTGTTTGATCTCTTAAAAGTTAAATGAAAAGTGAAATATTTAAATTATAATAAATCGTACAAAATTTTGCACGCACTGCGTTGTGATACATAAAAAATGCCGAATAAAATGTCAAAATGCCACGACGCCTCTCACTTGCGCATATGTGGATGAAAGTTTGATGAGGCGGACGTAGCGCCATCTGTCATTCAACAACATAAATAATTTCGTTCTCTTTGAAATACGAACGACGGTTAAATTTGTTCATACAAAAATACTAACATCGCGATTGAAAAATGGGTGGGTCGCCATTAAAAAATGGGTGGATCGCGATTAGAAAAAGGGGAGGCGGGGTTAGGAGGGTTAAAATTTGAGGTTACAGGTATTTTTTGATACCAAAAAAAATACAAAAAAAATCGTCAAAATAATTTCTGGATAGGGACACCCTAATCTCCTAGCGGGATGAAAGATACTTTACGACGTTTTCCCATACCTTTTTTTTTTTTTACAGTGAATACCGCACAAGAATCTCAACTGCTCCCGTCTGGAGCCAGTGAGACTATGGCATTCCCAATTGGGATATGTTGTGAGGCTGAAGGTAGTGGGGAGGGGAAGGAGGTGGGGAAGAGGAAGGTTGGGAAGTACCTGGCTATTCAGATCTGGTCACTAAACACGGCTAAAGCCATTTTCGTACGTTTCAATTCTGAATGGTGGTCTTACACCAGGGCGATACTGATAGTATCTTCCACTCTGGAACATGCCGCAAATATACTATACCTATATTATTTTAAATGAATTAATTGAGAAATAACACAAATTAATCAAATAAAATTTATTTGCGCATGCCGGGTTCGAACCCGCGACCTCCGGATTGTGAGTCAAGAGTCTTACCCACTGGACTACGGAAGTCGTCATGTAGTCGTCGTGTAGTGTTATAATTATTATTTTTTTAATAAACAATACGATGTCGGGCTTCTTCAACTTACATACCTCAGCTGCTGCCGTCTGGAGCCAGTGAGACTATTGCATCCCCAATTGGAGTTTGTTGTGAGGCTGAAGGTAGTGGGGAGAGGAAGGAGATGGAGAATAGGAGGGTGGGGAAGTACATGCCGCAAATATACTATACATATATTATTTTAAATGAATTAATTGTGAAACCACAAATTAATCAAATAAAATTTATTTGCGCATGCCGGGTTCGAACCCGCGACCTCCGGATTTTGAGTCAAGAGTCTTACCCACTGGACTACGGAGGTAGTCCTACCAAATATAAAAAAAAAATTATAAAAATCGGTCCAGCATTTCTGAGGAGTGCGACCACAAACACCGCGACACGAGATTTTTATATATAATTTATAAATAATTCATTTTTTTAATAAAATATGTAAAACATTTTATTACTTTTCTTTATCAGTAATTTTAGTTAGAAAAAACGTAAGGTGAGTAATTTTTAAAACATTTTAAAGATTGCATTAAAAAAATTATATTTAAAAGTTACACTTAGTATATTTTATCACTTTTAAAAAACGGAATGCGGAACGCGCATTTCATCACCTTTAAAAAACCGTTTTTGGTTTTCGAATATGTTCACAGGTATTCCATTTATTTTGATTTTAATGCAAGGCGGAAATGTTTTTACCTCTTGTCAAAATAAGCCTAATTTTTGAGAATCAAATGAAGATATTAGAAAAAACCAAAGGTTGGTTCAATTTTTACCCAAAAATTCAGCCTGTGTTTCCACGGAACTTTTCCTCGCGTGTTATATTGAGTCAATATTTGAATACCATATAATATTTTTCCAATGTGAAAGTCTGGAAGTTTTCCCTAACGCTGCCAAGAATTCACAAATTGTTCCAAACTTAATATACCGCATATTCGGGAAAAAATTCAGAGGCTTTCATCCCATACGGTGGGCAGATTATTTTAGAATCAGTTATACTAATATTAGAACTTTTATCTTTTACTGCTATTTTTACTGCTTTTACTGCTACCTTTTACTTCTTAATTTGCTTTGTTTAAGCATTGGAGTAAATAATAATAATAATAGTAATAATTGGATAATTTATAAAGCGCCGTTTTTGTGAAAAATCACCTCAAGGGCGCTGTACAATTTATTAGGAATGCTTAGGTTAATGTAGTAAAAATAAAAGTGTAAAGACGGAAGTAAATGGGCGATTCTATTTTGATTTCAGACCGTTTTGTTCGTCGGTCCACCGCATGTATGGATCAATCCCCTTATTTTCTTTCCTAGTTGAAGGCAGCATTTGATGATGAATTCCTATGACACAATCTACGCCACGTACCCTGCAATAATATCGATTCCTTGTGATTTTCTTCTAAATCATTGATTAGTTTTTTTTCTCTCAAGTAGATACCTAACACGGCTGTTTATGTGACATTTTTAAGATTTTTTTTAACATTATTTCCACCCAGAAGGCTTGAGGAAAAAATCCCTCACGGCCTATGACATCTTTGGAGATGCTATGTGGAGAGTATTTTTAGAGAAAGGAAGGAGAGAAAGTTCTGGAAACTAAGGAAAAGGGTTCGAGGAGTGGGAAGGAATCTTGAAGTCAATGTGTCCAGGAGTATGGGCGAATGAATCCATCCCTTACACTGCGGTGCAACGCAATGGGTCGAGAAAGTCCCATTGGAGAGTTCAAAAGGTCTCCCACGACCAGTCTCTCCCGTAATGCAGTAGTTGGGCAAACGCATCCACCACCAAAACCTAAATAAACCCCACCCCATGAACCCCGGAACCCCTGCGAAATCACCAAACGTAGCGAACTCTTGGTGTTACCTATGGCCTATGGCAGAGGTGTTGGATGTCCAATATATAGTTCCCGGGGCGGTGGTATACAAAACCGCCTCCCAAATTGAGCTATATAACCTTTTCGAAAAATATATTGATTGATAGTTGTTTTTCACATAGATTACCATAAATTTTTTTTCTTTCATTTTACAATCCTATTTGCGACAAAAAGCATTAAAAGTGTGTTATAACAAAGTTCCAATAATATTACAAAGGCTAATTTGTTCGCTTTTCGGAACAACATATATCGTACTTAGTTTTCATAGAAATCGTTGTGTCTCCTTTACTATCATGGTTAGAAATATATTATAAACGGTATAAAAAGACAAAATACCATGCGTTATATTCAAATCTAACAGTTAACCGCAACATAATTACAATGCACCCCTTTATGAAATCAAAGTTTCCGAATGCATTTTGAAAAAAATAGTGAAACTTTGGGAATTTTTTATTAATTATTATCTAATACATGGAACGACAAAAAATTGTATCGACAGTGTAATACATTTGTCTAATAATGTGTGTGTTTTATAATTTTTCTTATTTTTGGTTAGAAAAACATAAGGTGATTCATTTTTAAAACTTTTATGTTTTCATTAAAAAAATTGATATTTCAAATATTTAGTTATATTCAAATCAATGAATATAATAGTTATATTCAAATCTAACAGTTAACCGCAACATAATTACAATGCACCCCTTTATGAAATCAAAGTTTCCGAATGCATTTTGAAAAAAATAGTGAAACTTTGGGAATTTTTTATTAATTATTATCTAATACATGGAACGACAAAAAACTGTATCGACAGTGTAATACATTTGTCTAATAATGTGTGTGTTTTATTATTTTTCTTATTTTTGGTTAGAAAAACATAAGGTGATTCATTTTTAAAACTTTTTATGTTTTCATTAAAAAAAATTGATATTTCAAATATTTTATGTTTATTTCGAATTACAAAATTTGAACGCGTATTTCATTACATTTCAAAAACAATTTTCAGTTTTCGAATGCGTTCAGAAATATATTTTTTTTTTGATTTTATTGCAAAGCGGAAATATCGTAATTAATAACCAAGAAATTGGATTAACAATAACATTAAAAACATGATATACGATCCAAAAACCTTGAAAATTCGATAAGGTAACATGAAAATCAAACTAATATTAAATTACAATGAATTGCAAAACGTAAAACGAACTTGGTAGGCAAAATAATTTAATTTGTTCGTCAGAATGAAAGCCTTATTCCACTGATCATCGTGCTTGACAAATCCCATAATATAGCTACCATTGCCAAAACCATTACTTTCCGAAAAAACTTCATTTCAATACAACCTCTCTCGTAAATAAACATTGTACGAACGATTTACCGAGACTGTAATAACTTCACGTAATTTACTGATGTATAACCTTTACAATTTGAGGAAAGCACGAAGCAGCAAATCCCTTTTCTCCCCATTTTCGTGAATGGCGGTGTGATGGAATAACAACGCTTTAAAAAAGATCCAAAAATTATATATTTGCTTATATTTCACGGTTTTAATTTCAAATGAAATGAAAAATCAGGAGTCTATCGGATCAAAGCCCCACGTTGACTGTTCCAGTTTTAAAAAAATATTCCAAAGGGTGCGTATTTTGTTTCCGACATTTATTTTGTCCTCTTTTCATTTTTATGGTTACTCCACATTACCTTGGTTCGCTTGCAGGTTTCCCTTGGTGGGGTTTCCCTATATCATCCTTCGGTAGAATAGGAATGAAAGGAATTAACCTCGGTCTTGAAGAGATCCATGTTGTGGAAAGGAGGAAACACGGAAGTCGCATGGAAATTCCCAGCCGAGTAACGTATAAAAACGTATAAAATACGGACTTTTCGCGAGAATGAAATCACAAGACCCAATCATTGTTAATTTCTCGTAACGACAAAACTAGAATGCTTTCATAAACTCATAACCAAACAGTTATTTTAGCCTTCATTTTTATATCCTCTCATTATTTGTTGACTATTTTGTTCCTAGCATTGATCTAAAGAACACGCATTATCACAAACCGTCTGACACATCTAATTTAGTAATTTAGCCATGAAAGTAATTTAGTCTCGACGACGTGAGTCGTAGCAACCTCCTCGGCTGATCGCGGAAGACTGGCGTCGCCGACAAGTTTGCGAAATGTCGGTACCGAGTACCTGTGTTCGAACCTCCGAGCAGAAGTACAATGTACAGTGGTAGTCGCCATGATAGTTGAATACTAGATTAACGAATTCTGATTGAACTGAGTGTGTTCGGCAAGCTTTTAGCGTTTCCCCCGGCCGTGCAATGGTACCGATGGGATCGATGACATCTTCGAAGCACGTTCCATTTAAATACCGGTAATACAAACACAGCCTTCCCACCGGACTACTACATGTATGTTCAAAGTTCTAAGCTCCTGAAGGTTGGAGACGGTTTGTTTATATTTAGGAGAATCTATCAACCGATCTACCCGTTTCAGGGTAGAATATGATGACAGAACAAATATAAATTATATTGTAATAATGTTTTAATAATAATTATTATTATAAATTAATAATTTATGAAAAATCGCCTCAAGGGCGCCTACATTATGTTTCAAAGATAACTTCTTCTTCTTCTTCTTCTTGTTCCCTGTCCGTTCAACAGACCTTGGCTATGATGTTGGCTATGCAGACTTTGTTTACTGCGGCCCAGAACAGCTCTACAGTAGAATGGTCAAACCACTGTCTCAGGTTTTTCACCCATATATCTATAGTAATATTTGTTATTACTTACTACTGAGCTGCATACAATCTTTTTTCATACTAACATTTAAATAAACCAATGAGATGGGACAATTTGACGCCTGATTCATATTACCTATAACGACTAAATTTGAATATTAAAACTGTTTAAAGTTGAAAATCTTTGTGTTGATTTAAAAATTTCATTCAGCGGTGAATTAATTTTTATACACTATATTTGACTCACCTCTTGAAAGATTTAAGTGTTTCGCATGTTGAGAACTTCTGATTTATAATTTAGAATGCTTTCTAGAAAAATGCCCATGTATGCTTTTAGATAAGTATAGAGTTTCCGCATAATATTTGTTACTTAAGTAAGTAACTAACTAACTAACCATCACGCCGTTTCCCCGCAGGGGTAGGCAGAGAAGACGGACCGCCAAACAACTCGATCTTGGCACACACTCCTTGCCTCGTTCACATTCATACATCGTCTCATACATGCTCTTCTATTATTCCGACTCTTCACATGGCCCGACTCAAGTATCTGATTCACTTGGTCGTGCCATGTCTTCCTCGGGCGTCCCCGACTTCTTCTTCCATTCGCATTTGCGTCATTCTCCTTACACTCCTTTCCTCGTTCATTCGCTCTACATGCCCAAACCATGTGAGCGTCCCTTTCTTAATCTTACTCATCTTCGTCCCTTTCTTAATCTTACATCAGCCTTGCATTCTTCGCGGATCTCCACATTTCTCACACGATCGTACATGGTTTTATCATACATACCTCAAGGATCTCATTTCTACAGCATTCAGTCTACTTTCATCCTTCCTCTGCCAGTTCCATGCCTCACTGCCATAAATCAGGGTAGGTACCAGCACTCCATTATGGACGGCTAACTTCGCTTCTTTGGATAGTTTTTGTTGGCGCCAACGACGTTCAGTCCTCCATTAATAGAGTTACCTGCGTTTACCCTTCTTTCGATATCTCTGTCAGCCCTTCCATCTCTCGATTTCAATTATCTTCAACCTCATCTTATTTTTAATCTTACAGATTTTTAACTCCTTAAAAACACAACATTCAAAGTAATTGTAACTTTTACAAAACAACCTCAACATTTGAACAGACAGAAAGCTTAGATGACAGAAGTTCAGTTGCCTTAGATTATCTTATCCTATAAATAGATTTTCTGCTGTAAAGATAGGGGAAAAGTGGCAGGTTATTAAAGATTTGACGCAGGATTAAAGAATTTATCGGGCAGGATCCAAACATGACCAAGTTGAGCAATAATCAAGTGAGTCAAATTCTCGAGGCACATCTTATCAATAATGGATTAAACAACGAGAGTGGGCCAGGATGTTTGCACTTCCTGCTTCTGCGAGAAATTAGGTTAGTCAGACAAAATATTTCAACTGTGTCAGAATTAGTTTTTTTATTATTTTGATTGATGATTACCTGTAATATCTATGGCGATGATTGTTAAATTCAATTCATTAGTAAATAATTTGCAAGAAAACGATATTTAAATTGTTAGACCATATGTTTCCTTTCTCGGACTTAATAATTTATAGCATTTTCCAGGCGAGTGGAAATGAGCATTTGAAAACTTTACATGAAGAGAATCGGAAAGATATTTTGGGCAGCCTGCAAAATTTCTTTCGGGAATATAAAAATTTCTTTCTTTTGACGTGTGATGTATGTTCATACATAATTATTAGGAGTTTTTTATGTGGAAAGAACATTTGCTACGAATTTTTCCACTTTAGGATTGCTTTCGCAATGTACCCGAAATGATTAAGTTTCATGCAGCTAATTCAAAAAAAAATACTCGGGATTTTAAAATTCGGAGAAGTGAGTAGGAAGCAGAGTTCCCTTATGGTGCTTCTACACGCTTGCGACAAACGGCTTGTCGCAAGCTCAGGCAAGCTCTGGCAAACGAATGGCTGGCTTCCACACACTTGCGAGCGCGCCAGTATGTTCGGAGCATCCAAGCGCGGCGGACGTCTACTTAGGCTATATTATGTTTGCGTTAATCTATTTTTATTTTGGTTCCATGCCAACTCAGAATGAAACCAACTGAGAAACACCTCAGAAAGGTCATTAAAAGCTATGAAAAAATAATTTTAAAATAGCCGGTAACCCTAACCTAACTTAATCAATTTTTTTATCATGATCTTTCTGGGTTTCATTCTGAGTTGGCCGGTCACCTTTATTTTATTGTGAAACAAAAGACAAGGGGAAAATATATTTTTATACCATTGAACCATTGAAGAAGATAATACTAATAAAAATATGAAAAAGAACAAGACACAGAAAAATACAATGTCTAGTTCACACGCGGTAGAAGTGAAACCTTCAGAAAACTAAGGTAGAAAAGAGTGGGGAGGCTACGAAGCACCGCACAAAGAGGAGACATTATCTCGCAGGCTAAATCCTATAGATTTTTGTCTCTTTTTAGTGCCACTTTTTCGTTTCATCGAGTTTCAAATCACAACGGTGCCAAAAAAGTTTTCGCTTCCAAAGGTAGTGATCGCAATTGGGACCCGAACTCGAGGATCACTTGTCTTTATATAATATTGTCTTGTATTATAAAAAAAAAGTTATTCTAACAAAAATCATATATTTTTTTGTAATAATATTGTATAAATCATCAATAAAATACTTTTTAATTATTTTGACTTTTTAGGTAAATCCAGTCGCAATAAATTACGTAAGTGCATTAATTTTATGTACTTATACATTTTAATAAGTCAGGCTCGCCTCATACGCCATTCATATTCACAGTCTCGTAATATTATATTATCATAGACCGCACGGAGCAAAAACGGCATGCGTTCGCCGCCAGCTCGGAAATTCCACTGAGCGCGACCGAGCGCTTGCCGCTTGTGGCCAAATTATCCGACCTCGCCGGATCGGTGGCAAGCTCTCGCAAGCTCTTGCAAGCCTACGCAAACGCGCGCTCCAGACGTTGGGACTTGTGGATGCTTGCCGAGGCTCGCCAAGCATTTGGACCCCGCTTTAGAGTTTTTTAAACGTTCAGAAAAGAATCCAATTTCGAGTTGTACTTTATTTACAATTTAGAAGAAAATAATTGACTATCATCTTGCGTCGTGTTTGGAATATAAATGAAAGGGTCTTCACAAAACGATCCCAAATGGCGCCCTGATAGTAACAATAAAAAGTTCACTGTTGAAACGGGCCCTTGGGTTTAAGTCGGTTCGAAATTAGCTCTTTAATTGCAGAACCGTAGCCGACATGACCATTCGATTCTCCGCTCGACAAAAGCTGAAAAAAATAACCGAACAGTCCCAGCAAATAGCAAATATTCGGACCACGCTTTTAAAATTTACTCCAATTTTCATTGAATAAAGAAGACGGAATAGAGGCAAGGCGTTTAGAACGTAGAAAGATGGGAGACAGCGCGGCGCGGAAGAAGGCAGGGGCGAATGAGAATTATAAAAAAGAGAGATCGGAGGAGGGAAAGGAAAAGTAAATAGACATTTCCGTCGAACCTTGAGATCGGGAAAGTAACGTTCTAATTAAATATGGTAATCCATTTGCGGTCAGGTCGAAACAAACAGCTTGGCGAGATTGATTTTGGAGGAGAGCTTTTTTTGTAATCTTCGGGAAAATGGGAACTTTAACCAAGAACTATTGCCTAAAGTCTGGAGCCGATACATGTAAATATCTTGTGATGCTTCTAAAATTAGTCACCGTGGGCGTACATCCACCATTCCCCACATTAGGTGGTGCACATCAGTCGATTTATTAGGAAAAACAAATATAATATAAGTTTTCTCAGAGTAAAACAATGAATTTTCCGGTGAAAACATTATTTAAGTGCGTAAACCTAGGCGAACATGGTTGATCGATTGTCATTAATATTTATTATTCAGGCCTGATAATTTATTCAATTTCTTGTGAGTAAATTATTTTGTGATTTTTGTTTCACTAAATAATTCGTACTAATAACCAACCCCATGATATTAATTATTGATTATTCTATTTGTCTTTTATGAAGTAGAATAAATGTGCCTTTTCATCAAATGATAATTCGTAATGTTTCAAAGCTCAGATTGATATTTAATAACTACTTATACATCTTAAAACCTGAATAAAATACAGATGAATAAGCCAGACATTTATTTTACATTACATCACCTGTTTTAGTAAACCTTTTAATGTGATTCCTTTTTGTATTTAGTGATCTTCTATTTAGTAAAAGGGATTTCAGTTGTTCAACTAATAATTACAATGATGAGATTCATATATACAGGTTGTTAAGGGACGTACTTGACTTACTTTAACCAGTGATTCTTGACATTATTTGGAGTAAAAAATGTAAATGAAATTTTGGTCTCCGGTGACATTTTTGATGTTTTCTTTAATTTTATTATTTCTACAAAAACATAATAAAATGGTAGGTGTTGGACAGTTGGAGGCGGGGTTAGGGGTTGGTCGATCACTCGGCTGAGTGATCAGTGACGACATACGGAATTTTTTTTTTTTGATTTTGAAGAAAAAAAAATTTAAAAAAATAAAAGTCATCTAAAAAGTCACCGGAGACCAAAATTTCATTCACATTTTTTACTCCAAAATGTCAGGAATCACTGCTTATAGTAAGTCAAGTACGTCCCTTAACACCCTGTATGTATATAGAAAATCAACACCATTCAAAAACCCCCAATCCACTACAACCTTAAACAAAAGTCAGAAACAAATTGAAAAATGGTAATATAATCTGGAACCCACACTATTTAAATTATTCAAAAACTATTGATCTGTGCAAAAAAAAATCCTAAGTCTATTATCTTTTAAACTTGGTCTAATGCTAATGCCTTACTACAATTTTACGAGGAACGATTTCAACACTTTACTATCCTGAAAAGAAAAGGCAACTTGCTGATCTAATGAGCTTAATAATAACGATAATAATACTTGGCTGACTATAGCGCCGTTTTTGTGCGAAATCATCTTAAGGGCGCTGTACAAGTAAATGTGTAATACAATTGGTATAACTAAGATTTGTAATTATAACTAGTGACTTACATCTAAGAATCATATCTAGTGGTTTATATATAAGACTTATAGCTAGTGACTTATGACCAAAACTTATAATAGTTGACTTAAATCTAGTCACTTAATCTAATATATAAAATTCTCGTGTCACGGTGTTTGTTACCATACTCCTCCGAAACGGCTGGACCAATTTTGATGAAATTTTGTGTGCTTATCTGGTAGGTCTGAGAATCGACCAACATCTATTTTTCATACCCCTAAAAGTAAAGGGTGTTCCACTCCGAAGAAAATTATTTTCCCCATACATTTTGTATGGAACGAATTCTCCTATTTTGAAAGAATTGCAGCAATATTCAGGGAGGGGGGAGGGGAAAGGATACGCAGGGAGAAACAATTTAGATCAAGGTATGGTATACGCAGGGAGAAACAATTTAGATCAATTCAGCTAATAAGTTGACAACAGTTTTTGATTCTGAGGCGGTACGAAGTTCGCCGGATCAGCTAGTATCATATAAATATATACAACTGTGACTTAAAGTTAGAGACTTAAAACTACATAACATAAGTAAACACATTTCAAAATACTTGATTTACTAGGGTTGTCAGAGATAGTGATAACATTAAAAACCAAACAACAAACAAGCTCGCAGATATATGTTCCAACAAACTCGTAACATAGACAAGTTATTGCTGCGAGTCGAAGGACTTAGAGGATTTTGACACAAACTTATTCATGATAAGTTGAAACCACTCATTGCCTGAGCAATATTCACATTAATGTTCCGAATACACGTACGAGTAATTTAAGAAGTCACAATATATTTCATTTTGAATTATTTAATAACAATGTTGCCTTTTTCAATCCGCTGGCTGTCTCGAATGTGCCGTCTACAATCTACATAATGCTATTGAACGTGGCTGTATATCTTCGCAAACAATCTAATTATTTTAAAAAGCAAATCAGCAATCTGTTAACATGACATGTCATGGTTGTTAATTGCATCATATTCTATTTCAAGTTTTATTTTTCTTATCTCTCTATATATTTTAATGACATATTATTATTTCTAAATATTGTCAACGTATCTACGTGGATAAAAACACATCATACATTTTGTGAACATTTTTAAATGGATTTTATTTGATTTATAACATCTGCGATCTTTACAATGTTAATCTTATAAGTTTTTCATGTTAATACTCTGTAAATATTCAAAAACTATAAATAAATAAAATAAAAGAATACGGATTTGAAAAGGAATCACCTTTGTTATAATATTTTGATTTATTAAAATAATAAAAATTACTGGAAGACACTTTAATTACATGAGATAAATAATTTAAATATTGAAATAGTTAAATAGAATTAATAATTACCGATGAGTGTAGTTAAGTGAACAATTATTATTGTTCTAGTGAAATATTGTTTCGAGTGGAAATTTATTTTATAAAGCAGATATATTGCAAATATGTAGCGCATTGAAAAGAAAAAGAAACAAATACCTAACGTACAAAAAGCACCAAGTAACTTAGTGTTTTCTGCCAGAACTAAAACATCTGGCAAAATATAATAAATGCTACCGTTTTGGAAATACCAGCTATTCAAAATTAAAAATCAAACATTTACAAATAAAAAAGATATTCTTAAATGAACACAAATCATGATAACATATTTTTATATGAACAATAAATGCAGTTTAATTGTATAAAAAAGTTAGAATGTTTGTTTTCTCAAAACAGCGATTTTATAGTTAACGTTTTTGCCAGTAGGTATTATCCACGATCCACGATGTTATGTTAGGCACAACCAGGCACAACTCTCCAAAAAGGCCAAACATGTTTGTTGGTAATATTCAGTTGCAAATTATGTGGATAATATTCAGTTGCAAATTGTGTGACAGTTGTTTTAAGAGACTCCAATAGAAACGATTAATTGTGTCACTGCAGTATGAACTTACATACGAGTACATGATACGTGTACAAATTGTACGCTTGATAACACGAGTTTTAAGAAAAAATACTACCGTGCCTCTAGATGGGTCGTGGGTTTTCACCTCGGGGTAATAATAATTATTGTATTATTTTTATAGCGCCATTTTCGTGAGAAAATCACTTCAAGGTAGGTAGGTATATTGTTACTTTAATGTTTTTACAATATATCGGCCACGAGTAGACTTTCCAAAGATGTAGCTTACCGGGTTCAGAATCTTGCCAGTGTCATTAAACCTACCAGGTACCACGAGATAAGATGAAGAATTAATGTATTCTGTTAAAGATCAATAATGTTGTTTTCAATTATTAGATACAAATGGTTGATTCTTCCCAGCTCTTCACAGAAATTGTCATGAAAATAACGCAGGCGATAAAAAACATTAACGATCAGACGTTATCAACAATGCAATAATTGGGTGACATCAGACTCGGTCGAAGAAATCTTCGGTTTGTTATTGCCACAAACCTCACAAACCCAATAAAAATAGAATACACGAATACACGGCTCCACTCCACAGTGCTCCAAAGTCCGTTTGGCAAAGGTATACATATATATTTATATGTACCTATGTTGTGTAGGTATGCCCACGCTGGCAAATAGGCCACTTGCATCACATTTTTTTATATTTTTTCCGGTTTAGGCCAATATTCTATTAGCAAATATTCTATTAGTCAAAGACATTCTGTATTTTTTTTTAATCGTATTTTTGAAACCCTGGCGATTTTTTGAAATTTTCATTAGTCAAAGACATTCTGTATTGCGATTTTTTGAAAATTTCTTTCCGAAAAATCGGACCCTTTTTTTATAAACCGGAAAGACGGGACATAATTTTATGGGTGCGAAAAAACGATAATTACAAAGCCGAAAATCATTTTAAAAAATAACGTTTTCCACACGAATGGCACAGGAGAATAAGAGGCATTCCAAAAGTATTACATCTCATAAATATATTTTTCCTTGATCCGTCATAAATCATTATAATGTTCAACGTCTATATATGACTAAATCTAATGTAACATACTTGTACCTGATAATTAAAAAGAATATTACAAAAAATGATATTTTTAAAATCAGCACCATTACGATTACACCTCTAAAACAGGTACAGAAGACATAAAATGTACGGGGTTATCTTCGTAACATCTGTCAAAACGTCAAAAGAAATGATAAGTTCGCGGAGAACAAACAATAAATCTAGTGAAAGTTAAATGTCAAATTCAAAAATTCGCCTGAATTCAAAGTGTTGCCATATAAATAAATATATCTATGTGGAATTTTATAAAATTAATAGAACATTATCGGAGACGGGACACTTTCATTTAGTGACCTCACGAGTCCAAATAATGTATTTATTTATTATAAAAAATAAAAAACTGTACATTTCTAAAAAATTAAACATATTCATAATCATAGTAAAAAACAATCTATCCACACAATTTTTTCCAGGTCGTTGTGATATCCTTGCAAGTGGCATATTACTTCGCGGTGTAAAATCTAAATAGTCCTCCCGTGGACGATTTTTTGCACTTTAGCTTAAAAAACTTATCGACATCAAATTATTTTGGTCACGATCTTACTAAAAAATTCGGTCTTTCTATTTATTTATGTATCAACCAAACATAACAAAACTACAAAAATTATAAAATTAAATAAACTAAATAATTAAATAGTTTTCAAGTATTCACCAACTTTACATAGACTTACAATTTGTATATGTGTGTATTGTAATGTATGTATACCTATATATATCTATATGTATATATGCATGTACGTGTATGTATATGTATGTTTATGTATATATATTTTTCTTATTTTTTCAAATATATATGTATCTCAATATTATCTATCTTAAAGTTTAAAAAAAAAAATTAAAAACTTTCTACTACAACACATAAATACTTGTCACACTTAATCACAAACACGTAAACACCTCAGCACAGGTTCTCCTAGTGAGGTGTTCACGAAACATACAAAATTACACATCCACAGTTTCACCTTCTCAAACCTACCTTACACCCAACATAATTAAATTTCAAAATATGTTATCTAAAAATGTTTTCAAAATATATTATGTAAAAATGTCAACAAATAGGTAAATACTGTAATATATAGAAATAAATAAATAAATAAAATAAACATGTCACATATTAAAAATTCGTATTTCTATCATAATATCATAATAAACGAGATCTTATCCGATGTACGCAGGGCCGGATCTTGAATCAAATTTTGAACCCAATAAAAATTAATTAAATTCTCACAAAATTTACTAACCCGTTTTTTGACAGATGATAGTGAACGTAGAACGTAGGTGGTGGCGCGCGAGTTTGAAAATATGAGTTTTTCATATATTTTAGCGGCAGGGAAGGAAGATTGGAGGGGGAGGGTAATGAAGGAGGTGGGGTTGGCGAGGGAGAGGGAGGCGGAGAAGGTGGAAGGGGAACGTAGGAGGGAAAGGGAGCGCGGGAGGGGAACGGAGACGCATGGGAATGGACATGCAGGGAGAAACAATTTATTTCTTTGAAAGGCATTGCAACGCATGCCAGGTACCAACTAGTATTGTGTAAATATTGTTACGTAAATATTTTTACGTATGATAACAAAATATTATAAGCGCAAGCGATTGCGTTCAGTTCGGCGAATTTGATTTTGAAAACTTTATATTTGTAAAATGTTGAGAACCGCTGAATTTCTCCAACTTATATAAGACTTTTCTTATACTTTATTTTTATTTTTAGTGTTTTCTTTTTATTACTGTACATTTCTTTTTATTGAAAACTAACTATACTTTATAAACTTTCTACATGAAAATGTAGAAAGTCACTGAATTTGTACAAGTTATTATAAAACTTTACTTTTCCTTTTTTATTATTTTTAGTATTATCCTTTTGTTATTGTACACTTTTTATTTAAATATATATATTTTTTTTTTAAACTGCAATAAGAAAAAGTTATAGTACCTACCTAATAAAATAGCTAACTTGTGTGGTAAAAAACTAAGAAGATAATTTATTAAACCGATTACTTAAAATTATAAAAAAAACTTGAAAATTAACTCACTCCCACTTGTAATCTCACTAATCAAAGAGAATTTAAGAAAAATATGTAATAAATCAGTAGAAATGAGATGAGAAATGATAAATAGAAGCCGCGCTTTAAGGCGCCGTATCCCCGCTCAAAAAGAAGAAGATGGAGAGATATGTAATTTCGAATGTTGGAGAGAGCGCGCTAATATTTAAAACGATAAAATTGAAGCGAAAATTGTGGTTATGTTTAATAAAATAAGACTCGTTTAAAATAGAGCAAAAATCTCGTGGGGTTGTCTAAAACAGCATTCAAAGAAATACTGTGAATTTTTTTCGTACATATAAAACGAACTAACTAACTAACCATCACGCCGTTCTCCGCAGGGATAGGCAGAGAGGACGGACCGCCAAACAACTCGATCTTGGCACACAGTCTTTGCCTCACTGTCACATCATGTTTACATCGTCTCATACATACTCTTCATAGTCTTCCTCGGGCGTCCCTGTATTATGGGTTGATTATATTATGTTTTAAATACAAGTATACATGGTATTGTGAGGGTGGTTTAATTTTTTTTAAATAGGTCCTCTTTTATTTTTTCCTACATGTTTTTTATGTGATGAATTCCATGGCCGAGCAGTTAAGACGGTTAAGATCCTCGGCTTCAGATATGGGGGTTTTTTTATTGAACTTTTTAGCAATGTTATGTTTTATTTTACTTCTCACGACCACCATACTGGGTAACATGATTGTGGGCTTAAATCCCGGCGAGCGCAACAACATGTATTATTTATTAATTCATGGAATTACAATAGAATTCCACCACGATGGAATTCAATTATTTCTTTTTTAATTATTTATTTATTATAAGAATTTTGTACATTGAATAGTATTTTTCTGTTACTTTATCCTCCATGATAGGGATGCCCCTGTGTTATTTGATGCTAAGAACGTTAGGATAGACCGGACGTCCGCTAAAATCACAAAAAGTTTTAGTGGATGACTTTAATGATATTAAGAGAATAAGAAATCAGAAATAGCAAAGTTTTTAGAAAAATACCCTCTTTAATTAGGACGATTTCCCAACTTTCGAAGTAAGTTTCCCCCATTTTTTCTCTAATTGATATTAAGTTGGTAGCTTTTTAAATCACTCAGTTCCTTGTGCTGAAACTTTTTCAATTCGCAACTCGGCTCTAGTAGGCACTCTCCCAAATTAATTATGCCTTATGATTTGAGGAAAAATACTTACGTAATGTCGTGTCACCTTTCTATTGACAAAAGTAATGCCATACAAGTACTGTGGGAGCGTGAATTTTTCAGTTTGTGGAAGGACTCTTTCATTAAATAAAGTGAAATTAAAAAATAGCTACAACAATATTAGTAGTGTTCTATTTATTAGTCTTAGCATTCTAGCTCACCGAAAAGTTGCGGGCCGCCACTGATGTGCTCAAGTACTGTTTTGTGTACGGTCTTGCCTTCGAACACTGCGATTGTATTTCTTAATTCATATATGTTTTTCTTTATTCATATATGTATTTTTTAATCGGTCAGTGGTTGTGTAAGCATCACGTTTGGGTCTCACCCAGGCGTAGTGCGTTCGATTCCTCGGCTGGCTAATTCCTCCATCACAACTCAAGCAACATTTTCGGCTTACTTTGGTGGTAGTAGGAGATTCTCAAATATTGTCGGGTTATTCGTAACCCGGGAGTGTTAAAAATAAATTATAAATTCAGAGAAGTCCTTGACCCAACCTCTGTTCCGAGTGTAATAATTGTGAATTTGCATTTACGTCAATATTATTTATATGTCTACGTGAATCTGGAATACTGATTCTGACGCATGGTGACTGACCGCTACTGTAATAATTGTACTGTAATCAATATTTATATGTCTACGTGAATCTGGAATACTGATTCAGACGCATGGTGACTGACCGCTACTGTAATAATTATACAGCGTTTTCAGCGTTTAATCAATTCAGAGGAAAAACACGATAAACGTAGATATTCATTCGGGAATTTATAAATTAGATTGTAGTGGTTGTTCGGCGTTCTATATAAGTAAAACAACACGCAATCTCAACATTAGAATTAAAGAATATCGTAGATGCTTGCATAATTCTAAATAATGGCCTGGACTCACCAGAACTTACCAATTTAATAAATGTTCGTATTCCATCAAGATCAACCCGACAATCGGATTTATTTTATTTGCCCTCATGTTGAACAAATATTAGAAAAAATCCCTAATTCCTCGTGTATGTGCACAATATAATACAAAATTTCACAGCATTGAATTTAAGCACAGCACAGCACAGCATTTAATTTTCTTGCTCCTAAAATCTTCAATAACTTAAAAATAGAAATAAATTCAATAGCCAAATACGACAGTTTCAGAAATGCGCTCGGGAAATTCTTGATGAGTGAATGTGATAGTGTTAGTAGCCTGTTTCTCGTACTCAGATAGAGGTGAATATATTGTTTATATGTGTGAGGATTGGGATATGTATATATATGTATATATATATATATACATATGTATGTGCAGGTGTATGTATGTATGTGTTGGTATATGTATATGTGAATGCTTGGATGTGTGTGTGTGTGTATATATATGTATATGTGTGTATGTATATATATGTATGTGTTGTACGTGGACATGTAAGTATATATGCATGTGTGTATCTATTCACGTACATGAGTGCTTGCATGCACATGTACATATATTAATAAAAGAATAAGGTTATGTACATTTTTATAATCTTTTTTTAAATATTTTTATAATCTTATGCTAAATTACTCCACTTTTCCTTTCTATTGTGTACTTTCTACTTCCTATTTTTTCTACTTTCTACTTTTTATTTAAATTTTTTCAACTTTTAGCACCATTTATTTACATATGTTTACACTTTACTTTAAACTTTAAATTTCATACATAGCGACAATACTCCATTAGTCACCATGAAACAGGCAGCCGCCTAGTATGGTGATTCAATAATCTACTTTATGTAAATGCCACAATTATGTAACATGTATTATATAAATAAATAAATATAAATTGACATTTTCAGTAATAACTTAAAGAAATATCGATATGAAATAACGCGTACGATCGACTATTAATATGAGAGTTTGGAATGTATCGGGAGAATCTCCTACGCTTTTCCTATATTCCTCTTCCTCTCCCCTTCCTATAACCCAAAATTAATTTTAAGATATGAAAACTTCATTTCAAATGTACTTTAGCATTAGAAACTTCTGTGGCTTCACTTCAGCTCACTTATATGTCTTTTATCACTGTATATTATGTTATAGCTGTTCCTTACCAATAAATAAATAAAGAAATAAATACATAATAATGGCTTTTCGGAGTTCGCCATTCATCTTATTGATGAAAATAACATCTTCAACCAAAGCAACGGCACCAATATTCTTCTAAAAATGATCATGGCAACAGGTTAAACAATTTAGAAGCCGCCGACAAGAAAGCGGTATATCCCAAAAGACATGTTCTTAAAAATCAATTAGATGAGTCCAATAGCCCAATATTAGGTATACTCGTAAAATGCCACAATATCCCTCAATCTCCTCTTCAGTTGGCGCTTTGTCTCTTTCGATAATAAAATACGTGATAACCCATTATGCACTCATTATCTGTCTCTTTCTCTCTGTTATTATGGTATAAGTATTTTAATTTCGTGCAATCTTACTGATCCTTCTTCCAAATTATATTTTGTCACTCTGTATGTTTAAATAACCACACACACAATTTACGTATTTTTATTGGTTTAATTTGGACCCTGCTCACGATGCACGTGTTAAGCAAAACCGACCAATCTGAATAAATTAAACAATTTTTGTGGTTGCAAAGTGATTCATTATTATTATTATGAGGTTACATTTTATTACTTCTATACTTTAAGTAAGGTATATTGTCTCACTAGGAATAACCCAAGGTATACAGCAATACAAAATGAAATGAACAATAACAAATAAAATTACACAAATTTACAATAATTTTACAAATTCTGAGTGTCCTTAGCAAGGTACGCGGACTGAAGTTTTTTCACTCTCTATGTTTATATAAGCACACACACAGTTTTTTATGTATTTTTATTGGTTCAATTTGTACCCTGCTCACGATGCACGTGTTAAGCGAAACCGGCCAATCTGAATAAATTAAACAATTTTTATGGTTACAAAGTGATTCATTATTATTATTATGAGGTTACATTTTATTAACTCCTACTAGGAATAACCTGTAAAGGTATACAGCAACACAAAATGAAATTAACAATAACAAATAAAATTACACAAATTTACAATAATTTTACAAATTCTAACTGTCCTTAGGGGCCGTTCGAGTATTACGTAACGCACTTGGGGGGGGGGGGTCTTGTGAAAGGTTAGTGTGCGTTACGAAAGGGGGGGGGGGGGAGGGTTCGAACACCGCGTTACGTAACATGTTTTCCTTTATTTAGATAAAAAAAAGTAGTGAATTAAAATCTTCCAAGTTGGCAATCCTTTTCGTTCTCGAAATCTCTTGTTTAATTTATTACCGCATACGGTATGCGACTTTCCATACTTTGCGCAACTCAATTGTGACTTTCAGGTAAAAATTGTCACTTGGGCGTTACGTAATGTTTAGGGGGGGGGGGGGGGTTATACGGAAAAACGTTACGGCGCTTTACATGGGGGGAGGGGGGGGTCAAAAATCTTCAAAAATTGCGTTACTTAATACTTGAAAGCCCCCTTACCAAGATACGCGGACTGATGTTTTTTTTTTTGCATTTTTTGCACTCCACAAAGTAATCTCCCTCAAGACTTACTCTAAGATGACTTTGAAATTGTTTTCCTCATGGTCTACGTCATCTTTGGGGATGCGAATCTTTAACACAATAGCGCGTTGAAATCAATTAAACAGCAGTGTTGTGTTCGCTCTGTACGACCGAGACTCTAGTGGAAAAATCAATATCAAAATACAATTTTATTTGCCCTCGCCGGGATTTGAATCCTGCCTCTGTACCACCGAAGGAATAAACCGATAAAAGCTTAAGTATTGTGAGCGATTATGTGTGCCCGAAAAAAGTTAATTTCACTATACTTCTGATAAATTTCTATCTAATTTCTTTCTTGAACGAATTATCAAATCCATTGGCCTAAATTTCCATTTCAGTTCTGGCTAAGCATACCTATCACGATGGTATTACCATATTTTACAATGTACACTCCATATCCAACATTAACATAGAAAATCCAAACTTCAAATTTTCCAATGCTATACATGCAACCTTTACCTCCAGAGGGAAAAAATACTCTATTTTGACAGCTTACCGCTCTCCCTCTTTATCTACAAATCTGTTTACCCAAGAAATTAAAACTTTTATCAACAATAATAGCTCTAACCATTTTGATTTTGCATTTTTTATGGGTGACATTAATATAAATATTCAAAACGCCATACTAAATCCGAACACGAACGAATATCTAAATGTTATGTATTCCACAGGATACCTACCATACATAAACAACATCACCAGACCTAATCATCCTAATGATACATGTCTTGATCATATATTTCTAAAATAAAATAAAAATTACCAACATAAGTCCACTACACTACAAATTGATATAACTGACCACTATCCCACCTTCTACGGCCATCATATTACAACTTTGCCGGTCTCTGCTGAACCAAATAACTTCAACAAAACAATTACTAAAATCAACTACTCAATTTTAAATAACTTACTAAACGAAGATTCGTGGACTGCGGTCCTATCTAATGATGACCCAAATTTAGCTTTGAATAACTTTTATGAAGTACTTCAAAAATATATTATAAAAAGTCAAGAACCAATAGCACCACCAAAAAGTTAACATAAACATATAAAACCATGGATTACGCGCGGACTGATAATCTCAATACAACATAGAAACAAACTTTTCAAAATCCATAAAAATCATCAAAATCTTTGCACATCTAAAAACGAAGCACAGAACCACACCAAACGGAATGAATACATTTTATTTAGAAACTATCTAAACACTATCATAAAAAAACGAAAACAACAATACTACTCTACTCAACTACATAATGCTCACAACGACTCGAAAAAAACATGGCAAGTCATAAATGAAATTTCAAATAGGAACCAAAAGGTTAATAAAATTCCTCAAAAAATCATTACTGACAATAACACTACCATCGAAGATGCTGAGAGCATTGCAAACAATTTCAATCACTTCTTTACAAACATTGCCTCAACTCTTATAGATAATAATCCCAGTCTTAATATTCACTCGAATCAAATTCCTCCCGAACTTTCAGAGTCTAACGACACTACCTCTGAGCTATCTACATTCAAAGAAATAACAGAACTTGAAATCTCAAGACAAATTGATAACCTCAAAGAGAAGTCTGCAAATGGCCCAGATAACATAAGCAATACCACAATTAAATCAATTAAAAAACATATAATCATCCCATTACATTACATATTCAACAACTGCATCAGACACAGCATTTATTCCGATAATTTTAAACTCGCCCATATCATTCCAATACATAAATCCGGATCCCAATGTAAAACCGACAACTACAGACTAATAACCTTAACTTCTCAATTGTCCAAGATCTTCGAAAAGTGTTTAAAACGACAAATTATGATTTTTCTAGAATCGAATGCAATTCTCTCAGCTAATCAATATGGCTTTAGGACTAACCTGAGCACCGACGATGCCGTCTTTAGCTTAACCAAAAACATATACTCTAACCTAGACTCTAATAATAAAACTTTAACTATTTTCTTGGACTTAAAGAAAGCGTTCGATACAGTCAACCATAAAATTCTTTTAAAGAAAATCACTAACGTTGGTATTAAAAACAAAAGTCTCTTGCTACTAAAAAGCTATATATTAAATCGCCAACAATGCACAAAAATAGGATCAGCTTAAGCTCTTGTGATTTGGTAAAACATGGTATTCCTCAAGGAACAGTCTTAGGGCCACTACTCTTTCTAATCTACATCAATGACCTATGCAATATTGTAATACCAGGTGAAATGCTCTCTTTTGCCGATGACACTGCAATAACAGTACATGGTAAAACGTGGGAAGATACAACTAGTAAGGCTAACAAATGCATTGCAATAGTCAAAGATTGGCTAGATAGAAATCTTCTCAGTCTAAATCTTGATAAAACCATTTTTATTCCCTTCTATAATTCCCAAAAGTCATCCCCTAAAAACAATATTAACTTGAAGTTCCATAACGTTAATTGTAACTTTGCGACATGCTCAAACTGCGAAAATGTGAAATTAGGAAATTATATCAAATATTTAGGTGTAACTATAGACTGCCGCCTCAAATGGACTTACCATATAGAAAAAATTGTTAATAAACTGAGATACCTAAATTACATATTCAAACGCATGAGCAACATTGTCAATATAAGAACCATGAAACTTGTCTATAACGCATTGGTGCTTTCATCCATTTCCTATGGAATAATCGTGTGGGGAGGAACATACAATAACCATGTAAAACCATTAGAAATTGCACAGAAGTCCATCATTAAGGTAATGTACCTGAAGGCCAAGACGTATCCCACCAATCAGTTATTTCAGGAAACTAAAATTATGGAACTAAGGCAGATCTACTGTATCCAGTGTCTTAAATTTATATTTTCTCGTCCTGACAATTTTACTAAAAACACAAATCGTTCTAGCCAGAGACATACCACGTGCGTGTACACAGCGCCTCACTGCAAAACCAGACTGGCCCAAAGGCACATTAACTGTATTGCCCCAAAACTGTTCAATTCCCTACCCAATTCAATCAATACGTGTCAAAATCTGAACGTATATAAAAAAAAATATTTAAAGCTGGGTAAAAAGTAATTTGGAAGTGAGAAATTTTTTTCTTTAAATTGTTTTATATGTTTTCTAAATTCCTAAAATATTCCATGTCTTTCTGTATTTTAGATTAATAAAAGGAAATATATGTGTATTATATGTACACATATTTATGAACGTGTGTATGTACTTATTGGGTGTATACATACGTTATTATATGTACATATCTTTAATTTTAAGAAATCACACAGTAACTCCTGTAAAATCGATTATGTTGATCACTAAAGACACTATATATATATACATTTTTAAATTCTATTTTAACCACCACTGTTTAATATACACATAATATAATACCCACGCACAGGCTTCGCCTTTGTGGGATCTTTTTTGTTACTCTCTTATATTTTATGTTATTATGTTTGTACCTGTTCCCATGTATCAAAAAATTTTGCTAATAAAAAAATAAAAAAATGCCCTAAATGGAGAATCTAATATTTATGTTAAAATGGTGACATCAGTTCTAGTTCAAATTAGTATGGAACTCCCTTCTAGGGATTTTGTATTCAATGAAAATGGATAAATTTATTACAGACACTATCTAGATAGCATTAAGTTTTAGTTGAATCTTGCAATCGTACATAAATATAGCGGCCAATAAAAATGTGCGTTAGGAAAATGAAGATAATGTTGGTAGTTCTTGGTCGAAGAACGATACGGTTAAATGTGACCGAATCGGATAGGGACACATTAGCTCAGTTGGGAGACAAGGTCGGATCCAGGGCTGGGTCCAGAACCTAGGTGGACCACTAATTAAAATTATTAAACATAATGTTTTTATATATTTTTTGTATCTATTATTATCAAAATTATCTACCTACTTTTTACTTGTATCTATTATTATCAAAATTAAAATATAACTTCTTGTGACTTGACCACGACTATGTGACCCCCCCCCCCCCCCCTGGCGCTTTGTGACCCCCCCTCCCCTGGCGCAAAGCTGGATCCGCTCTTGTTGGTAGAGCACAGATCCGGCTGGTGATAGGTCCTGGGTTCGAGTCCCAGATATGACCGTACCTTTTTCTGATTTTTCGGTTTGAGATTTTTGATTGAGTTTCGCTAATATTGCCTTCGTTAATTCAATATTACAATTTCAGGTTCTACTCGTTAGGTTAAAATAAAAATCTCTACATACTATAAATTAAAGTCCTCCGCCGCATCTGTCCGTCTGTTCGCGATAAACTCAAAAACTATTGAACTGATTTTCATACAGTTTTCACCAATCGACAGAGTGATTCATGAGGAAGTTTTAGGTTTAAGGTTTTGTTTAAATTGGTTGAAAAATATAATTTATAAAGGAGAATGTCGGTTTGTGGTGGACGAGCGGGCTGTCAAGCGGGCGGCGTGGATTTGATTTGTATGCAAATCCACAGTTTTATGCCGAGGTTGATGAAATTTTGCACGTGTGACCTTCAAAATAAGAGGAAGGTCACTGTCTACATTTGATTTCGAAAACTCTATGTAACTCCCGGGCTAACTAGTTGAAGCCCCACAGATAACCGTTGTTTCTCTTCTAAGTGAAGCCCCGTACTAGAGGCGGCACGTCCATTATTTTGTTTTCATAATACAATAAAAAGAACAACGTCATTTGCGCCCATGAATAAAGTTGAGCCCTCGTATTTTATTAAATATTTAAAGTAGAAAATTATGCAAAATCACAGTTACTCGTGGCTTTCGGCGATAAAATATGAGTTTGTAAATGCCCAGTAATGACACGCTATTTCAATTTTTAAAATCTAATATAATATATGAACCTACAGCAAGTCTTTCGTAAAATGTGGGTTTTTGCATAAATAAATCGTGTTTTAAATAAAAACTGAAAATTAAAACCTATGAAATTGTATTGTGGGTGTGTCCGTGTGCTTAGAAAGCTCAATTTTTCCGGTATTGATAAAACTTTTAAAAATATGGAAATTCTTTTAAACAGATTAGTTAGTCTAGTAGTTATGCCGCCTATAAGTATCGTCAAGACCTTTCAATTCCCGGGCCCCTAACTGATCATTTTTTATTAATTTGAGAGGCGGGTATGGGTACCACTGCCCCATTTATTGTATAACCATCACCTCTGCCACTTGTCACCCCAAGTGTGTCGCTACGTTTGGAGACTTTGGAGGGGTCCCGGGTGAGGTTTTTCCAGGTCTTTGTGGCGTATGTATCTGTCCACCTGCTAAGTGGCGGGCCGGATCGAGAGGACTGGTTGAGGGAGGTCCTCTGACCTCTCCAGCCACACTCTCGACCCATTGCAATGCACTGGAGAGATGAATTCATACGCCCTTCACTCCTGGACACACTGACCCCCAGATTCCTACCCACCCCTCATACCTTTTTCCTTCCATGAACATCCTTTCCTTCCTTTCTCTAAAAAATCTTTAACACAGCATCCCCAAGGATGACATATACCCTGAGGGATTTTTTCCCTCAGGGCCCCTTGCGTGGAGCTACATACAGAATGTAAAAAAAGTCAATAAATACAACGTGTCCGGAAACTCGTAGTACAAGCGGGAAACTGGTGAATCTACATCACGTAGAGAACCCAAAAAACTTATTTTTTTCGATCTAAGCAATTCGATTTTAATATTATTTTTTTTCTATTTTTCCATTTTTTCGGCAACTAAAGGGTTAAAAAAAATTTTGAGCCCGGTTTACCCTTCGTTACATTTTATAAGACATTACACAGCTGAAATCAACCCCCTAGTGAAATTTTTTTTCAAATTTAACCTAAAAAATTCCAACTTCGGACTCGATTTACTCGAAAACGGAAGCTCAAATCAAAAAAAGTTAAACCACAAAATCGACTCCAAATGTTATGTGGATTCTCCAGTTTCCCGCTTGTACTACGAGTTTCCGGACACCTTGTATAATCGGTTCTGGAAGTAATTCGATATTTGATCAAATTTCATCCGAAGTAACGGAAATTTGACCTTTTTTCCTTAGCTCCACACAGGAGGCCCTGGGGAAAACAATTTCCCTCAGGGCCAATGTCATCTTTGCGAACGCTATGTGGAGGGTCTTTTTAGGGAAAGGAATGATATAAAGTTCTGGAAAGGAAACAGGTATGGGGGTAGGTAGGAAACTTGTCAATGTGTCGAAGAGTGACGAACGTATGAATCCATAGCCCCCCACTGCGGTGCAAGGCAATGGGTCAGGAGAGTCAGGCTGGAGAGATCAAAAGGTCTCCCTCAACTAACAACAGTCTCTCTTGATCCGGCCCGCCATGCATTAGGTGGGCAAAGGCATCCCCCGCCAGGACCTATACAAAACTCTCTCCATAAACCCGAGCACTGCTAAGTAAATAAACGTAACGAGCCACTTGAGGTGACCTACGCCTACGGCAGGGGTATTTTTTATTCAAGAAAAAGTTCCCCCTTACCGGCCTCCCAAATTAAGACCTTAGATACTTTGGGCACATTGACATGCCCACACGTTGCTTCAAAACCATTGGCGGTGTTTGATGACCACATCTGAATATCTAGGTATTCAACATTCTTCTACCACAACTCCTTGTGTAACTCTTTACTCACTTCCTAAACTTCAAAACGTACCCCAATTGTAGATGCGATAGTCACACCGACTGCCAGCAGTTGGGTCTCTTGTTTAATGTTCACATAAAAAATATATAATAAATTGAAAAACGCATACTGAAGTGAAGTAAACAAAACATTTCATATGTGAACTATTGACTGAAGTCATTAACATTAATTAGATTGAATTAGATTTAATAACGTGTTGAACTTAAGAAACGTAGAGATCCGCAAAGAATGCAAGGCGGATGTAAGGGATTTAACGGCCGGCGTGGTCCAGGGGTAAGGCTCTTGACTCGCAATCCGAAGGACGCGGGATCGAATCCCTAGCGTGGGCAAATAAATTTTATTTGAATAATTTGTATTATTTCATAACAATTGACAAATCAACAAAAATAATGTATTGTGTATTTACGGCAGGTTCCAGAGTAGAAGTTACTCTCAGTATCCCCCTGGTATAAGTTCACCATTCAGAATTAAAAAGTTTCTTGAAATGGCGTTAGCCGTATTTGGTGACCAGATCTGAACAGCCAGGTACTTCCCTAACTTCCTATTTCCCATCTGCTTCCCCTTCCCATTACCTTCAGCCTCACAACATACCCTAATTGAGGATGTCATAGTCTCACTGGCTCCAGAAAGGAGCAGTTTGGACTCTTGAGAGGTATTCATGTAAAAAAGGGTAGTAAGATTAAGAAAGAGACGCTCAGATGTTTTAGGCGTGTAGAGCGAATGAACGAGAAAAGGAGTGTAAGAAGAATATATATATTACGAAAATGTGAATGGCAGAAGAAGTCGGGGACGCCCAAGGAAGATATGGCACGACCAATTGGATCAGATACTTGAGTCGGGCCATGTCAAGAGTCCGAGTAATAGAAGAGCATATATGAGACGATGTATGAATGTGAATGAGGCCAGGAAAGTGTGCTAAGACCGAGTTGTTTGGCGGTACTTCCTCTCTGCATACTTCTGTTGGTGATGGTTAGTAAGTTGAACTTGATTTAATGAAGTGTCAACATAATAAACATGCCTTACCTACTCGTACATATAATACAAACATATCGCGTCCAGCTGCTTGCCTTATGATAATTCCGCTAAAGTCCAATGAATCCGAAATAAAATCCACGGAAGTCCACCAATGAATGAATACATTAAATAAATTATTGTTTGGACGAGAGCCAGCGCTCGCACCTACCCGCGGTGGAGCCAACGTTCGTACTTTGGCCCTTGCACTTAGGGTTGCCATCTGTCCGGCTTTAGCCGGACATATTTGGCTTTTTTAGGTCGTGTCCGGCTAAATATTTATATGTCCGGCTTGTCCGGCTTTTGTTAGGCTTTTTCGGTTCACGCGGGTTTTGTCTTCCGAATTTCTAAAATTTGGCGGAATATTACTTTCAAAGAGTATTCTCTTTAATAAACGCCCAGTGGACCAAGGAACGCAATAAATTGCAAAAAAATGCTAAGATGGTGTACACATTGTATAATTTAAAATTTACATGTCAAGGATTTTATTAAATGATTTCCAAAGAAAACGACGTTTTGGATAAAGTAGGTGAAAACGCCAAATGTACAAAATGGTAGATTTTTGTAATTTTTGAATAATTTGAAGAAGTCGAGATTTCATTTTAATTTATGTTTTTCGTTTTTTGTCCACAAAAATAAATATGTTTAATTTTATATCTATTTAACGAAAAATTTTCGTCAACTGTTTAACCAGAAAAAAAGTTATGTTTTGTTTGTTTGTTTTATAAGTTTAGTATGTCTACAGACAGAAGACTCAATATTTTTTATTTTATTATTGACATTATATTCTATACAAATGTCAACTGATGACAAGGATAAGACTGATTAATGATTGTTGTTATTAAATTGGTTAATGCGTGATTAATAAACAACTGTAACTTGTAACAGATTTTTTATTATTATGTATAAAAGTTATGTCCAAAATTATGTACGTACGTCCGGCTTTTAGGGCAAAATGTCCGGCCTTTCAGAGCGCAGAGTCAGGCTTTTTTATTTTAGAAGATGGCAACCCTACTTGCACTGCACGCTGGTGTCTAAACAAAAATGGAAGGCCGCATGGCAACACCAAGATCGTAGATGGAAAAAAATATTGTAATAATGTGAATATTATTCATATTACTATCAAGCGGTGTTTTAAAATTAGTCGTTATATCTGAAACGAGATGATGATTGTTCATATTTAATCTAAGGAAATTTAAGGTTCGAACTTGTTATTTTTAACACAATTATTAGATAACAATAAAAATTTCGGAGGAATTAAATTGTTTAATGTTTTTCACGGTACTTAATGTGCGTTGCTTTTGTTATTGTTTTTTCTACAAGAATAATTACGTAGACTGTATGTATAATTGATATTTTAAAACATTAAATAAAAACAAAAAACAAAAAACACAAATAGAGGTGGCAAGAAATAAACTGAGTTTTTTCACTTACACAAAAAATCCATGCGCCGACTTTTGCATTTGGAAAAACTTCAATTACGCGGGTATTAAAATCAGGTATAGAGGTTATCAGTAGTTCCTTCTCTAGTCTTTATACTAATCATCGTCAATATAACTGAAGGATATATCGTTTTATCTAAAAAAAATAATACGAAAACAGAAGTCAAAATCTATGGTTTAAAGCCAATTAAAGGTCGACGGTCACAGTCTGCGCTCCCGCAGGATCTCGACAACGGTGACACTCGTCTCGCCGGATATCTTATCTGGACAATGTTCGGACATCATCAGGTTAGGTTAGGTTAAGTTTGGTTAGGTTAGGTTAGGTTGGGTTAGATTAGATTAGTTTAGGTTAGGTTAGGTTGGTTGATATTGTCAATCCTATAATAAAATACTCTTGTACGTACTGATACATACTTAGATACATCAATTCGAAAAACTAGTGTTTCGGTCAATTGATGTTCGAAAAATATGTTTTCGAAAAATTGAAGTTCGAAAAATTGCATTTCGAACAATTGAATTCGAAAAATTGATTTCTAAAAATTGCAATCCGATCAATTTACCTAGACCCAATTGAAACGTGCCACAAATATATTACGTTTTCTTAATACTGATAAATTATGTTGAATAACGCATAATTTTATTTAAGTACTTTTGTGTTTTTATTCTGTCAATCTGTGTGTTGTTACTTTATCTAATTTCTTTTTCTTATTATCAGTCTGATATATTATTGTTATTCAAGTGAAAACTTCTTTAGCACCGTTGTGATTTAAAACTCGATGAAACGAAAAATAGCGGCACTAAAAAGAGACAAACACATACATCTATTGGATTTAGCATACAGAGCATATATAGCTGGCTGACATATATAGCCGGCTGACGGCATGCATAGTGCAGCTGTCAGGCTCGCTTGACTCGCTTTCCAAAGGTCGCGGGATCGAATCCCGGTGCGGCAAATAAATTTTATTTGATAATTTGTGTATTTCACAATTTATTCATTTAAAATAATATATAGTATATTTGCGGCACGTTCCAGAGTGGAAGATACTCTCAGTATCGCCCTGGTGTAAGACCACCATTCAGAATTGAAACGTTGCCTGAAATGGCTTTAGCCGTGTTTGGTGACCAGATCTGAATAGCCAGGTACTTCACCACCTTCTTCTTCCCTACCTCCTTCCCTCCCCATTACCTTTAGCCTCACAACATACCCCATTTGGGGATGCCATTGTCTCACTGGCTCCAGACGTGAGCAGTTGCGACTCTTGTGCGGTATTCATGTAAAAAAAAATGTATTGATGGTATAATCGGTCTCCTCTTTGTGTGGTACTTCGTAGACTCCCCACTCTTGTCTGCTTAAGTTTTCTAAAGGTTTCACTTCTACCGCGTGTGAATTGTAGGTACACTCTGATTTATTCAAAATATGGGATGTATTGCATTGCCCTACCACTGCATGCATTATGTAATAAAATTTTATTGTTCTTAGTTCTTACTAGTTAACTTTTCTAAGTTCCCGGCATGCGTTGCTACGCCACTTAATAAAGAAATTGTTTCTCCCTGCGTGTCCTTTCCCATTCGTCCCGTTCCCCTTCCTCTAACGCATCCCCTTTCCCTCATGCGTTCCCACTTCGCCTTCTATCTCCCCACTCCCCTCTCCCGCTTCCTCCATCCTGCGAGCCCCCCTGACAAGTTCCCCTCCCCCCTCCCGCATTCCATACATTCAGTTCCGAAACATTCAGTTTTCAAAGAACTCGCGTGCCATCTATTGCAATTTTTTTAATACAAATTTCATAATGCCGGAGCTCACTAGTAGATATATATAGAATCCATCGCGGGCATGCACACATCAAATCCCCAAATTTCATCGCAATCGGATGAATGGTTAGCAATGCATAATTTCATGACGCCAGAACTCACTATTCTATACAGAAACCATCGCCGACATGCGCCCATCAAATTCCCCAATCTGATGAATGAATAGCTACGCATAACATATATATATATATTACTGTAAAAGCCCGAACTACGATAAATCCTAAGGTTTTCCGGTAAATCCTAAGATTTACCAACTCTTAATGGTAAAAGTCCGAACCGTTCTATAATCATCGTTCACCAACCTAACCTAACCTAACCCAACCTATCATGTACTAAATTCTAATGGTAAAAGCCCGAAAAAATCGTTTATAATATTTAAATAAGAAACGATTTTTTCGGGCTTTTACCATTAGAATTTAGTACATGTTAGGTTAGATTAGGTTAGGTTAGGTTAGGTTGGTGAACGATGATTATAGAACGCTTCGGACTTTTACCATTAAGAGTTGGTAAATCTTAGGATTTACCAATGTTCGCACTTTTACGGTAACATATACATAGACAAAAACAAACATATTTTGATTTTTATATAGGTACATAGATTATAAATGATAATTATTTTTATTATTATTAGGTATCCGAGCGAGAGGTAGTACGTGACGTCATCGTTCTAGTATCTCATTTCGTATAAACATCGTTCGATAATATTCGCTTACACCGCAGTGCTGTATTAAAATAACATTAATTTTTCCAAGAACCATCCCGTGTTGCCATGCACCCTCAACTATTAGTCATCAGTCATCACCGCAAGTAGGTGCGAGCGTTGCTGGCTCTCGTCCAAACATGAATTTATTTCATTCATGGGACTTCTGATTACTTCTGAATAAAAGAAGAACTTCTAAACGCGATATGTCTGTTGGCGGTGCTTTATGTATGTTTATAATGTTTTAGCGTTCAACACTTCGTAATGGTAATGATGTTAGTTAGTAGGTCACCTACAAAACTTTTTTTTCAGTTTGGAACACGTTTTTCAATTTTTTTATGTGAACGTTAAACAAGGGAACCAACTGTAGTCAGTGTGACTATCGCATCCACAATAAGGGTATTAGAGCCTCCACAATTTTGAGATTTTAGAGAGTGGGTAAGGAGATGTGGTAGAGGAAAGTTGAGTACCTGGATATTCAAATCTGGTCATCCAACGCTGCTAATGGTTTTGAAGCAACCTTAGTTAAATCCTATAAATGCGTTGTGGGCATTGTGTGCCCTAAGTAGGGTTCAAATGGTTCAAAGTGATCAAATGTAGAAATTACTTTGTCAACGGCCCAGGAATCGAAAGATCGTGGCTATACATATAGGCATAACTAGTAAACGAATTAATCTGTTTGAAAAAAATTAGATATTTTAAAATGTTTGAGCAATACCATCAGAAGTAGGAAAAAATTAAGCTTATTACAAGCACACGGACACGCCTTCAATACAATTCCATACGTTTGACTCTTCAGTTTTTATTTAACACACAATTTTTATGGAACAACCCACATTTATATATTAATGTATATTAATACGCTGGAACAAATCCATAAAAAAATTCCTTAGGTAATGTCTATATGCGAATGCATGGAACTTGTCCGAGGTTCATGCACCATTTAGAATTACTTGAGGCAACAAATATATTTAGCTTAGAAACTAGATGTTATGCAAATCTTGCAATTCTGAGTTTCAATATAACCCAAACCCATAACCGTATTGATAGTCCGTTGGCTGTTGTTGGCCCGTATTGGAATGCTGTGGCTTATACGTGCCTGAAAATTTCAGCCCTAGTCGTCGACACGACTTGTTCAAAATACCATACGACAGAACAGACGTTGCTGTGCTAGCATAGCATGACAAGAGAAATGGTGCTGTTAAACGAAATATAGGAAACACTACATATATATATAACTCTTCCTTAGATTTTTTTGTATACTAATTATCTTCCTAGATTTGATAATTAATCTGTTGTACAATAAAAAAACAAATAAATAAAATTCACAAAAGACTTGTTAAAGGTGGGTATATTAGATTTTAAAATTAAAATGGCGTTTTCAAATAAGATGCGTGGGAAGAAAGAGTACAAAGGTCTATGACTTCCGTACTAACTCTCGCTGGGACTGATTTATTTGCGCAGGTGGGGATTTTCTCCCCAGAGTCACGGACATCGTGTACAGTTGTTATTGGTGAATGGAACAAACGTTTTTTTTTATATTCCATGTGTGTTCAATATGTACAATTTTTTTAAATGATAATAATTTTTACGTAATTTACGCTTTTTTAAGCGTGTAAAATATAAACAACAATTTGAGTCACAAGATATTGATGGTCATAGGTCATAAACAGTTGTATGTATATTTTTTTAAATCCGGTTATTCCGACTGATAAGACTGATATCATTAATAAGTATAATAATGAATGAAATTAGTCTTATCTTATTATAATTAATAATGAATGGTGTTATTAGGTAGATAGTGTTAATGACAAACTTAGTAGAAAACTTTTTTTTTCCAATGTCACGGGATTGTCTGCTCCGGCCACATGAAATACGCGCAATTTTCCTAAATGTTCCATATTTTACCACAATGTATTATTTAGCCTATTGTTTCATATTATTTAGCATATTGCTTATCTTAAAAAATAATAGTAAATGGGCGATGAGTCAAAAAGTTTGAGAAAGTAAGATTTCGACCGAGTATTGAAATAATTTCGATAGAAGCACAAGGCAACAAATGGTATATTGTTACTCTAAGCAAAATGCAGAGGACCCGAAGAGGCTTGTCGTCGGTGATAACTTCTCAAGGATATTAAATTTAAGGCTCTCCTAAAAAGGATTCCTCGAGGGATGTCGCTAGAAGTGAGGATTAAAAAATCCTCACTTCTAGCGACATCCCTCGAGGAATCAGCGGGACCAAGTTTCGAATTCAAATAAAGACGAGGGGATGAAATTAGATCTCAACCAGTAGTAGGTTAGTTGGATCTCCGACAGTCATGCTCAACCGGAGGCTTGGTCTAACATTTATAACTGTTCAACATTCTCTAAGGTCAGCAGATCTACATTTTTTTTACATGAGCTGAGGAAAATAACTTCCCTCAGGGCCTATGTCATCTTTGGGGATGCTGCGTGGAGGGTTTTTTTAAGGAAAGGAAGGAGAGGAGAGTTCTGGGAAGGAAAAGGGTAGGAATTTGGGGTTCAGTGTGTCCTGGTCATCCACCTCCAAGACCTAGACAAACCACACCCCATCAACCCGGGCACCCCTGCTAACTCACCAAACGTAGCGAACCTCTTGGGGTGACCTATAGGAGAGGTGTTGGTTATTCAATAAAGGTTCCCGGGGCGGCGGTACCCATTCCGGCCTCCCAAATTTTTTATGTTTATTACTAATCAGTTAATCGAACTTTCTAGGTCAAATCGAGCCGTTTACTATGATCGATCTTTTCGTCTAACTGGCCCGCTCATTTCGAACAAACTTCTCTCAGCTCTTACTAATATCCAGAACTCGGCTGAATTCAAAAGGGCTTTAAAAACAAACTTTTTAAAAATTATTCCTTTCATAAATTTTAACTCCTTTTCAATATACCTACTCTAATAAGCCATGTTCCTCAAGTTTCCGGTAACTGTTTGTTTTCGATTACCTTCTTACTATACTTTTATGTGCACTCCGAATATGTATTATTTCTAAACATTCCTCTTGTTCTATATTATATTTTAGTTTTAATGATACTTGTTTAATGGCACCGTTATTGTTTATCAAATCTTGTGCCAAAACAGCACTGCAGCGGTTGTTAATATTGTTCTTGCATTGCTTTGTATCTACCTACTGTATATTATATGTTTCACATTATTTAATCAATTTTTGTAAGGACTCGTAAGGAACACTCTAGGATTACTTTTGACTTTATTATAATTAAACGCACTTGAAGTGAAAGTAAACAAAACTGCGCTATATAAATACTACGTTATTATTATTATACCCGCCTCCCAAATTGAGATTATAAAATATGAAACAACAGTACAGGAAATAATCATATTTACCTTTTGTTTTTTATACAATTATTATTTGTTTTTCTTTAAATCTACAAGGTGTCCGGGGGTAGGGTGCACTAAATTCTAGAGATAATTCTACATCAGTGAGTAAAAAATTATATTTACCTTTTGTTTAGTTATTACAATTTTTTTTCTCTATACCTACAAGGTGTCCGGGGGTATAGTTAACTAACTTCGAGAGATAATTCTACATCAGTTAGTAAAAAAGATATATTAGTAACTTTTCCGAAATTCCAATGGTTTAAAGTAGTTTTCTATCAAAAAAGTTGAATTGTTTAAAATTCTTTATTGGAAAAATGTTTTTATAAGTGAAAATAATGGATTTTCAATAGGTTACTTTTTCTATCATGTACCTAGAGTAGATGTATGGAATCGTCTCTCGAAATTGGTACGCTTTATTCAAGGACACCTTATATAATACCAAACGTTCAGTAGCTAATAGTGTTGGAATGCGTAAGGTAACATTATCCTGCTAAAAGGTTTGATATCACTGGATCAGAGAAAAGACAATGCGGCACTTAGATTGAAACGTTGGACAGCCCTGCCCCAGAATATCCGTAAAAGTTTCCGCGGTGATTCAAGGCTGCGCCGGAATTATGATAGAAGTTATTTACGTCTGTCCGGAGAGGGGAGATGAGAAGAGTGAAGGGTGGAAAGGTGGCTGCCTAATGAAATTATTCTTGGGCCCTTTGGCACGGCGCGGCAGGGGCCCTGGGGAAGCTGGGCAGATCTTAAGCTAGCCACTGTACCTCTTGGATACGAAGAATAAATAAATATAAATTAAAACAACTGGAATTTAGTTAAATAACTACGTAAAAATGCAATTATTTTTGGCAAAAAATAAAATTCCACTTTTTTTAAACCAATTTACTACAGTAAAGTTTATCAAAAAATTAGATCAAATAGGAATGCTATTACGATATCAGGCAAGATGTAAGAGAGCCAGAGCGCGTGCTAAATGGTTCAGAACCAAAATAAACTAAGTCAGTGGTGACATCGGATTCCTTTCAAAAAGGCACTTCAAGTGTGAATTATATAGTCAGTGCAATTTATATTACAGGATGGTTATCATTCAGGGTTCTATGCTTAAAATTTTGAAGAAGAAGAGCATAACCGGTTTTATGTCCAATATTTTGGAACCATCTAATGTTTCTATGTCATGTTTTTTTGTTATATTTTATGTCCTAATGAAAACGAGAAAAAATAATTTTAAAAGAAGAATCGATACAATTCAAGGTATACTGAAAATTAATAAATAATATAACAAATAAGTACCTATATTTGTAGGGGGAAGGAATCTTCTTGCAAAAATAACCTTATTTCGGAAATTTTGAATTCCAGGTATCAAGTGATGTCTTATGCTGTGGTCGTCAAGGGGTAAAAGCTTCCAACTGCAGCTGCAATCAGTCAAAATTTAGCAGCCTGGACAGTACTCGCAGTGGGCGAGATGGCCTCTTCGTTTGCTTGGCTAGCAGTTGTTCAGAAAATTTAGAAGAATCTGAGAGCTTTGACGGGAGTGGGAGCTTCCAACAGGTTCTCCGCTCAGGAATTCTCTGACTTCTGGATTCAGGTATGCATATTTCAGGTATAAGAAATAATTATCATGAATTTTTTTTTAAATTATGATGCAATTTACCTAAATTTGACCTGCAATGGGACATACAGTTAATTCTGTATGTATTATCAAATTTCCTTTAATATATAGGAATTTAAAGAAAAGTTTGGATTTTGTGATAATGCCGAAGATTAATCGAATATAATTTTGAGGTTGTGGCTTTTGGAAAATGTTTAATATGTCCAAAGGTTTCAAGTCTAATTAATTCTCATGGGGTTGTCGACAATCCACACATAGTCGAAGTTAAGGGAATCGAAAACAATCAAAACTCTCTTCCGGACACCGTCAAATTTTACAAAATGCCATTCAGGAATATGAATATCTTTCGGGGAATCTATTGGGTAGAATGACATTAGAACAGCAGATGGGGGATTGTTTACCTATCAAATAACCTTATTACCCAATATCGCCTTATTTCCTTCGGGAAGTGCATAAAGAACTCGATAGGATGCTAGAATTAGGTGTAGTAGAACAAAAAACAGTACTTGTAATAGCCGATCTTAGTAGTTCCAAAGAATGGTAAATACAGGTAATTTATTTATTTATTACACGCCCTTTTGGGTTTTACAATCTATTTTATAAGTTTTTTGTATCGCTGATATTGTAAATACTTCAAAATTAAAACAATGAAGAATATAAAGGAATGAAAAAATGTACTACATTAAAATAAACAGCAAAAGCATAAAATAAAATACATGGATAAAAATGTAAAGATAAAGAATCCTCCACTCGCACTCGTTCACGACACTGCGCTAGGGCTGCCACCTCTCCGGGTTTGATCCGGAGTCTCCGGGTTTCCATGGTGCATGTCCGGGCTCCGGGTTTAACATCGATACCTCCGGGTCAAACCGGGCGGTGGCAGCGAAGCGACAAACGTTTTGTTGAACGCGTCTTTTCTTTAATGGGAAATTTGTGGACAGACGAGCGAAAGTGCTTGTCAGTGGACATGGTGAAGGCAGAGTTAATTGTGAAGATTAATTACAATATGAATTGCCAAGAATTTTTGAAGTTTTTAAAGAAAACTGAGCAAGAAAAAATGCTTAAACAATCCCTTCAAAATGAAAAATATAGTTTTAAGTGTCAAGCTGGTCCGTCAGACTAGCACTAGCTAGGTCATATATATATATAAAAAAACATTACAAATGTTAATTTACCATGGCATTTTGCCTTAATTAAATAATTCATACTAAAAAAAGTTTTTTCTTCTAACACAGCAAACTTATTTTGTGGCACCATTTTAATCAAATAAAAATACTTAGTTTTTACCACTTTCATTGTTTATAAAAACATTGTCTATATCTATTATTTTTCCATTGATACCATTGTCTATGTCTATTTTCAAACTAGTAGGTATTAATAAAACCCTGAAGAAGTGAGCGTTGCTCACGAAACTTGTCGGTTTTTATAAACAATAAAAGTGGTAGGTAAAAACTAAGTATTTTATTTAATTAATTTCAAAATAAGTTTTATTTTAATAAAAAAACTATATTTCTAAAATCTCCGGGTCTACTGTTTTTGAAAGGTGGCAGCCCTACACTGCGCCAATGTCGCATTGACATTGGTGGACACGTGTGTGTCCGCATTTGCTTGTCGTACATCAGTCAGTTTTTAAATAGATTATTGTTAATAAGGAAATCATCCGGAAAAAATATGGAAGAGCTCTTACATGTCCAAAAGGAAAACACATGGAGAATTCAAATTAACTTCTAAGTTTTCAGACGAAAAATTTAAAAATTATTCTGAATGACCAGGAACCATTTCTTTTTTTTTAAACACAAAAAGATACATAAATTACAATAAATTTTATACAATAACTAATTGCGCAATATATGTATTTGATGTACCCCCATAAATAAGCAGGGCTTTTATGGGAGGTTTAAAGAAGTACCTTCGATAATTGCTTCAGATTTACATAGAAGATCAAGGATATGGTGGACACGCGCGCACACGCTCATGTACGTGCCTGCGTCGACACGTGAGAGCAAATGCGGAGTTTGGTACTGCGCCATAGGCAGGGCTGGGCAGTATTTGAATTACTTGTATTTGAAATACGTATTTGAAATACAAATACGTATTTTGTATTTGTATTTCAATTACTTCCTAAAAATGTATTTTGTAATTGGTATTTCAATTACCTGCTGCTGAGGTATTTTGTAATTTGTATTTCAAATACTCATGGCTTCAAAATACATTTTCAAATACATTAAGTGATCTTAATAATGATAATGAAAAATAAATTAACATAGATAATAGGTAGAGTAAAAATGCTAGAATCCTGTACTATTGTGCTATTGTCCTGTGGTATAGTACTCTTTCTAATGATTATTTGTAGTTTTCTTATCATTGCTTTATAATGTACTGTACATTTTTTTTATGTCATGCTAGTTATTATTATTGTCTTGTGCTATAATAGCACGGTTATTGTACATTTTGTATCAAATTATATTAAACTTATCATTGCTTTGTATTGTACATTTTTGTATCATAGTAATAGATCAAGCACTATAGGAATAATTCGACTGAACACTAGATTATTTTTAAGTTTAATTACTGTAGAGCGCACTTGAAGTGAAATAACACAAAACTGCGCTATACAAATGTCATCTATGTATATAAAAATGAATTCTTGTTTCCGTTGATCATGCCATAACTTTAGAACGACTTTACCTATTTCATTCATCTTTTTAAAAGTTTTCTAATACTTGTACAATACTAATACGTGTACAACATTGGATTTTTGAAAGGGGACGAACGCACTTTAAAGAATTCATGAGTTCTAACACTACATTTTAATTATTAATTTTTGCATTTCAAAATTTTAATTTCCATTTGTATTTCTATTTTACTTTAAAATGTTGTTATTTTTTTCTCTTAGTTTTTCACTAAATTTATATATGTTTTTAATTTTGATTTATATAATTATATGTTTTAATTTATACAGAACACTTGAGTTCTTAACATTTAATTTTTATTATTAATTTTTGTATTTCAAAATTTGAATTTGAATTTTCATTTTTACTTTTCTTTAAAATATGGTCTTTTTTTTTCTTTAGTTTTAAGTATTTCTTAATATTTTTTGAAATGTTAAAATATTAAATGTACGACTACCACAACACGGGCTTAGCCTAGTGTGGTAGCCAAAAAAAACCCAAATATCTGTTACTAATAAAAAATATATGAAATAAAAAAAAAATTAAAAAAATTAAAAAAAATAAACTTTGTAGAAGGTTCTTACGGAAACAAAAATTAAGAAAATTACGCAGAAAATTTGATAATTTCAGAAAACTAAATTTAGCAGGCAGCTGTTTTTTGTAACAAAAGAATTGTCTATGGTTTTTTTAATTATAGATATTTTAAATAGACACCTGCGTTAGGCACCAGATTTGATTGCTTGTTCTTATAATATACAAAAATTAATATTTGTAACATGTGAAAAATGAAAATTATAATAAAAAATTGTAATAGCTGGCACGCGAGTTGTTTGGAAACTGAATGTACTGGGACTGAATATGTGGAACGCGGGAGGGGGGGAGTTGAAGAGGGAAAGGTTAGGCGGGGAAGGTGGCAGGGGAACGCGGGAGGGGAATGGGATATGGGAGGGGAACGGGGACGCACGAGAAAGGACATGCAGGGATAAAAAAATTATTTCTTTGAATGTGGCAGCGCATGCCGGGAACCAGCTAGCGTTATTATAATAATTATTATAATTAATTAATTAACACCTAAGTCCTGTACCACAAAACTTTACAAGTGGAGCGGACATATTGCTCAGAAGACACGAGATGTGTCTTCTGAGCAATATGATTGGTCAATTTTTGCACGTCTCTGTTTCAATCTGCTCAGCTTTGCTTCTATGGAAACGCACCCAGATAAGGGCACTTACGACAATTTATTTCAACCAAAGGTTCTACCAAAACCAAATGTATTTTGTATTTTGTAATTTGTATTTTGTATTTTAAATTAAAAAATGGTGAAAATACTGTATTTTGTATTTTGTATTTCAAATACACGACTTGAAAGTATTTTGTATTTCGTATTTTAAATACATGCGTAAAAGTATTTTGTAATTTGTATTTCAATTACAGCAATGCATGTATTTTGCCCAGCCCTGGCCATAGGTTTTAAATACTGCCACTCGCACGCGGCTCGTGACGGCCAATGCGAGTGTGAGCATGTGCGGCGGCCGTTAAACAGATCTCCGCCGACAGTTGATCCGGTGACAGTTGATCCCCTGGACAGTTGATTTTTATGCCGGTTGATCACACTAACAGTTTATCCCCTATAGCCGGGGTGGGGAAGCTTTTTACCGTCGCGTCCGGGGCATATTTATATTTTAATAGTGACGAAGAAGAAATGATGATTTTGAAACATTTGATAACTTTCATTAAAAAAGTGGTGTTACATTTACAAGGGGATTTATTTTCATTTAAATATAAATATTATTTTGTGTCATTCTGCGATTTTTTTCTTGCATTTTTTTTATAATACATTATAAACATTAAAATGCAATTATTTTTTTGGTAGACACCATTTATTTTTGTACTTTTTTTCCATGTAATTTTTTTAGTTTTTTGTTATCTAAAACACTTTCTGTCTCAGTATCATGCATTAATTCATGTAAAATATACTCGTATAATATTGTAAAAGCTCATATGAACGTTTAAAATTAATAAATAAATAACTTGTTTATCCGAGAAGAACGTTAAAACTTTGAAACGAAATAGTCCGAAGCCAGAGGGACAAGGTTGGGACGAAAGTGCAAGGTTGGTATGTACTCGTCTGGTTAAACGTTCCATCCATGGTTGAAAAGCACCATATTCATTCAGCTCAAATTCGAAATATCTATATTATCGACATGACATTATTATTGTTTATAAGATTTCCTGCCGTGACAGCAATAACTGTCAGGTAATGTGCTTTTATTGGCGGATACGAATGACTTGTGCTGGCTTATGCTGTCACAGCATTAGCCAGCACAACAATTAAATAATAAATGCCGAAAAAACATCGCATTCCACGGATCAGAAGCTTTTAATACCTTCGGATGATGACAAAATTATATTGCCATGCCGTAATTTTTATTCCGATTTCAGAGAAGTTTTGATACTTAAAAAGTGTCTTGAGAATACTGTCATTACATTTCCTTAAGTGTTCAACACAAAATGTTAATTTCGAAAAAATACAAATAGAACTCAAAAAATATTAATCGATTATTGCGAAAAATTTAAAATAAGCCTAAACAAATACGGTCACTAACACTAAAACCAATAATAGTCACTTTTGTCTCGCACCGTGAAACTTAAAAGCATATTTATGATAATCTAAAGATAGCCGAGTGACGAGCATTTCTGCATACATGTTTGCCGGAAAAATTTCACACGTACATAAATGCTCCTTTGACGTTGTGCTTGACCGGACATATATGATAAGAATGTTTTCGCGTATCATTTGCAAAATGTGAGAATGGATTTAAAAAGTAAAACGGTGTGGTTTTCAGGAATTGTAATAGGTACGTTATACTATGATTTAATTTTTTAAATTTTTTTAATTGTTTTTTTTTTTATTACTAAGAACTCTTTGTCAATCAAATGCAAATACAAAATTTATTTTGTATGTTTTGTAACCTAAAAAATCACATGTTCATGAACAATCAATCGCTTAGCAAACAAGTGAAACTTAAACCATGAGTTTAACTGTATGCCTAATTATTATGCTTAACAACATAGAAATTATATTGTACACATTAATCATTTAAAGTTCTAGTCTAGAATCCCTACCTTCAACACAAGTAAATTTCTAAGGAGAACGTACATGAAACATGTACCATTTTGAGCAAAGGAATTTCACACTAAATGCTTTCATTTTAACGGAGAATATTACCTACAGTTCCAGACAGCGGATCGTCGTAACACCTTGATGGGCATTGATTTACAATAAAGTTGACTTGGTTGTGCGAATTTAGTTTCATGTCTAGTGCCGCCATTACCGGTAACAATTCCAGTTATTGAGAAAATTCGATTCGTTTTTAACAACATGTTTCCGCGAACCAGTGTTCGCCGGTGGAACTGTGGCGTTTTAGAACTTTTGAAATTTTGAATGTCAGTGAAGTGGACAAAGTAAAAGAGGAAGTGAAGAGAATGATTTGTTAACTACTTGGCTATTCAGACCTGATGACTAAACGTATTGGTAAATATCCAGCATTGCTGTGTATCGTTAATACACATGAATTAGTTTTAAAACACTTCGTGTTAGTTCAATTAAAATGGTGAGCATCTAGTCTCCGGAGAAACAAAAAGAGCATTTTAATAATCGCTATTTCGATTAAATAATTAAGATCGCGTTTTATCAAACAACGAAATCATTTATCAAACAACGTTGGAATTTTGTGAAAGCTTCGGATATATTCAAATTCTTGGCAAGCTTTTATAACTGCCAACATTTAAAAAAAAATTATGAGGGTTTGGATCACTTTCGCTCTAATCACGTTTAACTTTGTCCACATTACGTGTTGTATAATTTAATTTCAAATTTCGAGTTTAAAATCACAAGTTTGGGACGTGCAAAACTTTATCCTTGTTATTTTGGTAATAACTTACGGAAAGAAAGAACACGAAGTAAGTGTTTTCTTTTCGCATATTTCATGATGGTTAAAATACTGGTTCTGAGGGACGCTGCATTTTTAAATTTTCTTGTTAAACTGTCGATAATAATTTTAACGTTGGGTACTTTGACGCAGGGTTAACGAGGTGAAACCACCGCTAGAAATGCATAGAATAAAAAGTAGGTGTACCTATCAACAATATCAGATGAATCATCAATCCAACCCATAGCTACCTATTGAAAGTTAATCGTTTAATTCGTAACGTTGCGGAGGTCATGATAGAACCTGCGGTGGTAGAAGCGACTTTTACTTTATGAGTAAAACCTCAGGTTCTCAAGAGCTCTGTTAAAACCTCTTTTATGCATATATCGCCCAGGAGAGGAAGAGATCACATTGGATCCATCAGATGTGTACCTACTACCTTTTATGTAAGGAAAGCGAAAGGTCCTGGATTCGAGTCCCAGAGGTGCAAACATCGTTTTCTGATTTTCCGTTTCCATATTTTCGATTGAGTTTCATTCCTTTAAATAGTCTTACTAGCCCTGCCACTGAAAGCTCTGCTAAAATCTCTCGCCCAGGAGAAGGAGAGGTCATAGTGGATCTATCGGTTGTGTACCTACTAACTTTTATGCCTTTTGCACGGAGAGAAGAGCAATACAGATAACTTTTGGTATTTAGTACTTAACTTTTTTATTAAACCAACTATAACAATAATATTATATTTCCTACGCACTAAAATTTAGATTTCATTGCGTTGAAACATAGCCCTCGAGAAGTCATTAAGCTTCCATTGCATTTCTACGGCGTAAGGTAAGGCTCTTGACTCAAAATCCGAAGGTCGAAGGGACAGAACCCCGGCGCGCGGCAAAAAATGTTATTTGCTTGATTTGTATTGTTTTTTGTGTCCACAGACCCAGAGAAATCCATCCCACCCCATCCCATCTTGCCCCATCCAACCCTATTGCGCCCCCCCCCCCCCCTAGTTGTGGTAAATATAATCGTGACGACAATTGCTGTTTCAGATTCACGAGTTAGGGTGCGCTAGAAAAAAAAATATTCTCAAAGTGGGCGGTGGGCAAAAAAAGGTTGAGCAACTATGGTACATAAGTCTATACTACATCTTTCTCTCGCAGGCGCAGGCTAAATCCTATAGATGTATATGTTTGCCTCTTTTTAGTGTCACTTTTTCGTTTCATCGAGTTTCAAATTACAACGGTGCTAAAGAAGTTTTCACTTCAAAAACAGAAGGTGCAATTCAGACGCGGTAGAACTGAAACCTTCATAAAACTAAAGAGTGGGGAGGTTCCGAAGCTCCGCGCAAAGAGGGGACCGATTATGCTATCTCATCCTCTTGCAGGCTAAATCTTATACATAGATGTATGTATTTGTCTCTTTTTAGTGTCGCTATTTTTCGTTTCATCAAGTTTTAAATCACAACGGTGATAAAGAAGTTGTCACTTCAATAAAATACAAGAGTATTTTAGACTAAATGTTATCATTAACCTAGCATATTTATTGGGCGTAACATTGTTTTTATCTTCGTAACCCGTACCTATTTGTTGCTGTGGCTAACGAAACACAACGCCATCTACTGGATGGTTACCCAACCTTTCAAATCACACCGCCATCTGTTAATTTGCATACAAATCAAATCCACGTCGCCCGCTTGCCAGCCCGCTCGTCCACCACATGCAGACATTCTCCTTTTTATATTATATTATATTTCAACCAATTTTCACAAAACCTTTCCAAATTATATACTTAAACCATCCTCATGAATCACTCTATCTATTGGTGAAAACCACATGAAAATCCGTTCAGTAGTTTTTGAGTTTTTCGCGAACAGACAGACAGACGCGGCGGAGGACTTTAATGTATAGTATGAGTACGTAGAGATTATTGTTATCAACCAATCTTCATTGAGACCATAGATATTCAAGTGAAGATATGTCTAAAAATATCACTGTCTCGCTCAATGCTTAAGGGCCATTAACCAGCCAGCGGACGAGAATTCATATTTCGTCGAAAGCTGTTCTTACGATTGTACGGGGCGGTTCCAAGGAGAAAGATTAATTATTCTCCGTAGCAGCGTTTTTTAAATAATAACTCAATATCGTTTTTATTTAATTCAAAATTTGCTTTAATTTATACCTACATTCAAAACTGCTGAAAGGCCTGATGATAAAACTATTCAAATTATGTACTTTTTGTAATTATTTTTACATCATAAGTCTTTATAATTTTTCAATAATGTCTAATCAAAATAAGAATGTAAAAAAAATCTTAAATATATTAGTTTGTAAGACCGTAAATAAATAGACAATCTGAAGTATTTTCGTCACAAAACACGTGGGCGGATTTTTTTAAAATGATTTTATTTAAACTAAAATTAAAATTCTGAAACAAAGCTTTTCCAGATAATTTATTGATTTATTTTACTGCATGATTATATGATTTGAAATGTATGTTGTATGTTGTATAATACAAGATTTTGTTTGAAAATTTAACAAATTTGCCAACGACCCACGGTAAAACCTTATTGTACTAAAAATAAACATATTTTCTCAAAATTTAAAACATAACTTTACTGCTTTACTAGATAAAAGAACAATCTTTCGAAATCAATTTATAATTTTATGTGGAAAAGAGTAGATTCGTCAAAAATTTGATTTAAAAATGACTCATTTCCGGTTTTGTCTGATTATTCCCTCTTACGATGTTTTTACTTCGAAACGATCCCATAAATAGCAAAATAAAGAACAATATAACACAATATTTTATTTTCTTATCAACTTATCATGTTTCTAATGGTGCCCAATATTTTATTGTAAAGTTTTAAGAACAAACATTTGACCGCTATTTCCGGGCCGTATTTTGCAATCTTTTAACATTTAACTGCGTCCATTTGCATAAATCTTAAAAATATCGCAAGAAGGTAGGTACTAATGATAAACTGCTTGGTTGTTTTATTTTATCGCCGTGGTAATTAATTCCCGAGACATATTTTATCGCCAGAAATATAAGTCACGAGTCAACTTAATAAGAAATAAAGCAACCTACTAAAATCGTGAAAAACTTTATCACCCATTTAAAGGGGGTAGTAAAAACATTTTCATCATTATTATGGAGTTTTACAAGCATTTCCCTTTAGGGCGGAAATGTCAAAGGACCCAAGTGCTAAAACTTTAGATGCTAACTAATAATTTATTCTCCGAGATGTCGATGGCTAAGGCTCTTGCTTGATTAACACGAAATATTCCTTAGGTATATGTCCTACGAAATATGCCTTATATGAACTGTAAGGATACAGCGAGAAACAGGCAGGCATTGAGGCATTGCCTAGATGCGGCTAAGACTCTTCAGAGGGGTGTTTCCTATAATTTTTTTGAAGAAGAAGTTAGGGGAGTGCCTGACTATTCAGATCTGGTCACCAAACATGGCTAAAGCCATTTCAAGCAACGTTTCAATTCTGAATGGTGGTTTTGCACCAGAGCGATACTGAGAATGTGCTCTGGAACGTGCCTCAAATATACTGTACATTATTTTTAATGAATTACTTGTGAAAGAACATTAATTAATCAAATCAAAGTTGGATTGAACCTGCGGTCTTCGGATTGGTAGTTGATAGCCTTACTCCTCGACCATGGAGGCCGTCAAATTTAACGATAAAAAAATTTAAAAAACCTTCAAATTAACGACTTTTTCGCAGTCATACGAGAGAACTGGAATCGCAATTAAGGAAAAAGTCGTTAAAGTTAAGGATAACCACCATTAATAAGAAGAGCCGGAAACAGCCCTAGTCAACGAATGTTAACCAAACATGAATTATTTAATATTTATTGTGGTTAGAAATCATAGAAAACCGTTTCATGACTTGAATGCAAAGATATTGAAATATTTTGAATATCTTTGCTTGAATGCCTCTAACACTTGACAAATAGACTTGTTTTAGAGATAGGTCAGACAGCCGGAATCATAGTTAACTAAAAAGTCATTAATTTTGAGGTTAATGAAAATTCTGCTGTCATCCGAGAGAACGTAAAAGGCGGGCTAATTTCTTAACTTTAAGTTGAACCAGAATCTCCCCCAGGGGTTGTATCACCAACTATATGTTATTCTTTAGTAATTTCCTCCTGCCGATGATCGTGATCCACACTCCAATTTCCTTTTTTTTTTTTTTTTACAGTGAATACCGCACAAGAATCTCAACTGCTCCCGTCTGGAGCCAGTGAGACTATGGCATCCCCAATTGGGGTATGTTGTGAGGCTGAAGGTAGCGGGGAGGGGAAGGAGGTGGGGAAGAGGAAGGTTGGGAAGTACCTGGCTATTCAGATCTGGTCACTAAACACGGCTAAAGCCATTTTCAAGCAACGTTTCAATTCTGAATGGTGGTCTTACACCAGGGCGATACTGATAGTATCTTCCACTCTGGAACATGCCGCAAATATACTATATATTATTTTAAATGAATTAATTGTGAAATAACACAAATTAATCAAATAAAATTTATTTGCGCATGCCGGGTTCGAACCCGCGACCTCCGGAATGTGAGTCAAGAGTCTTAGCCACTGGACTACGGAGGCCGTCAACCTTGGTGTACAAGGTGTACCTTGGTGTACAAGGCTCCGCAACTCCTCGTGGTCGCTGCATGGAGAGCCAAGTACACCGACGCTACCTTCCAAACACCTGTGATATTTGATCACTCTAACGAATCAGCGATCAATGATATCATGAAGCCAAGAATATCAATCTACATGTTTCTGTATAAAAAGTGCCCCTGTTCTCTACCGAAAAAGGCTACCCGTTGGATCCAAAACTGCTAAACACCAAATATGTTCACAAAGGTTCGGTTGAATCAATGACTAAATAAAATAACTAAGAAAAAGACTTTGCATATTGATGGTGAACATACCAAATATTCTGTCCATATGGTTATACAAAAATGGCGTTAGTTTCCATGGTTATTATGCAGTTTATATGACAAGTTAAAATATTGATTCCATCTTGGCGCCACTTTTGAATAACCGTTTGGACACGTTCTTTCTAAGGGTATTTTATTTTTATTTTTTACATTTTTAGCTCCACACAGCAGGCCCTGAGAAAGATAATACCCCTTACGGCCTCTGTTATCTTTGGGATGCTGTGTGGAGGGTCTTTTTAGGAAAGGGAGGGAGGGAGGAAGTTCTGGGAAGGAAAAGGGTATGTATATGATGAGTAGGAATCTGGGATTCAGTGTATCCAGGAGTAACGGACGTATGAATCCATCCCTCCCACTGCGGTGCAAAGCAATGTTCCGAGAGAGTACGGCTGGAGAAGTCAAGGGGACTCCCTCGGATCCGGCCTGCCATGCAGCTGGTGGGCAGACGCATCCGCGCCAAGATCCGGACTCACCTCACCCCGTGAACCCATTTAGTCATTAGGTTGAATTTAAATAATAATAATAATAATGTTCTTGGCCCAACATGAATTGTTTAATAATAAATAAATTGTGGATAGAAATAAATGGAAACTGTTTAACTGATAACTGATAACCAGGATGTGGGGAGGTGAGTGCAATCCCACACATCCCATATGGATAAAGTGGACAACAATTAAAGTGGACAACAATAACACAGGTCTACAACAAAAATGCTGTCTGGATTAACTGATACGAGTATCTATGTATTTAGGTGTTCTGAAAACAAGAAAAATACTCAAAAAATTCCAGAACGTCAGGTTATTTTGCGAAACGGTAGGTATACATATGTATACAGATATAGATAGTATATACAATAGTGAGCTCTGGCAATAAACATTTCATTGCTAAACCATTCATCCGATTGCGATGAAACTTTGGCGATATGATGTGTGCATGCCCGCGGTGGTTTCTGTATACAATAGTGAGCTCTGGCATCATGAGGTTATTAAAAAAATAATTAATTAAATAAAAATGAATCGCCGAAAAGTATGTACGCGCATAACTTTTGAACGACTGCACCAAATTGGATAATTCTTTTTTTTTGTATTCGTTGTTGTCAAGACAAGGTTTGTATAAAACATGTTGACATTGTAGTATCTGCGCAATAGTCAAAGCTATCCCAAAACCAAAATGTTAGGATTCTTAAAATGCAGTATCAGAAATAGTCAAAAGTTTTGATGAACAATATTTTGGAAAGATTATGACGTCATCAACTTGCTTTTGATACTCCATTGCTATAATCAGATACTTGATTACAGATTTCTAAACAACGGCGTGACAGCATTTGGATTCTCCAAATGTATCACCCTTGTCACTCCGAGACTAAACCTACGGCGTCAATCGTCATCCCGAGAATGCTCAGTCATCTTACCGAACTCACTAATTATTAGTCAACCCCAGCAGAGGGCCGTTTTGACTCATCAACAAGTCAATACTCTTCCTTTACACACAGAAGATATGAAAAGACAGAACATATCAGAATGTCGAATCGGTACAAATAAATACCCATAAAAATTGAAGGGAGAACGTTTTCCGAGTCGTACTCTTTTATTGTATTAAATTGTTGTTCGATTTTTGAAAACTCATTATTGGTCTTGTTGATGAAAAAATGAAGCTGTGTATGAGATGCCTACGATGGTACGATGATTTTGGGAGGCGGGTACCGCCGCCCGGGAACCATTTATTGGATAACCAACACCTTTGCCATAGGTCACTCCAAGTGGTTCTCTATGTTTGGTTTCTTAGCAGGGGTGCCCGGGTTCATGGTGTGGCGTTTGTCAAGGTTCTGGCGGTCGATGTGTCTGCCCACTTGCGGAAACTGGTTGAAGAGGTCTTTTGACCTCTCCAGCCCGAATCCTTAAACCCATCGCATAGCACTGCATTTGAAGGGATGGTTACTGGTGAGCTCTGGCTTTATAAAATTGCATAAAAAAATTGCAATAGGTGGCACGCGAGTTGCGAAGACTGAATGTACCGGGACTGAATATATGGAATGTGGGAGGGGGAAGGGGAACTCGGGTAGGGGGTTCGAGGGAGGGGGGGGAGGGGAGGATAACCTGATTTTTTAGGCAATAACAAAGACCCTAACTACAAACAAATCGTTAGAAGCATTTCAAGCTTTAGGTTGCCTAATGAGTTTAAAAGTACATTTTCTTCATTCCCACCCAGACCACTTTCCAGAAAATTTAGGATACGTGAGTGAAGAGCAAGGTGAACGATTTCACTAAGATATTAAGGAGATGGAAAAAAGATACCAGGGAAGATGGAGCAACTCAATGATTGCAGACTACTGTTGGAAGCTTCAGAGAGACCTTCCAGATGCTTCCTACAAGAGAAAATGTACCAAAAGGAGTCACACTGGGAAAAAGAAATGTGTTTATTGCTTACTAATCAATGTATTTTAGATAAAAAAATAAGTTTTGTTACGCAATTATAAATAAATATATATTTTTTTTTGTTTTTTATCTTTTATTTTAAGATGATAACTTGTTTAACATAGATACCTACATTGTCAGAAAACGTCACGTTCTGTGATAAAATGAAAGCCATTTTCGGATTTAGCACACCCAAAAACATAAGAATTACGCAAAAAAAAACAAAAAAGCTCTCAATTTTTATTTTTTTGTAGACCTGTGTAATTATTACGATAACGATATTTGATGGATTGGGTAAAGTGTATGTAGGATGCAAACAAGGAAAAACCAATAACTTACCAAGAGAACTGAAGGAATACGGATACACAGCACATCCACCACAATTAACTTTTATAGCTGTTTATGTTTTTTAATAATTTATAACGCACGACAATTATACAACACGTGATAACTCGAGAAATCTCAATGAAAAGACGAATAAACTAGCGCCAGTATCAAAAACAATATTTTTTCTCTCTTATGCACGAAAACAATAGAAATCGATTTATCACTTTTCCTGTTCTTTTTTCAAATAATTTCAACGAAGTGATGGTCTGAAAGGTAGGTACTGTGGACAAGACAAGGCAGTAGGAACCAAACATATATTCTTATTTCGAAATCAAACACCGCCTTTTAATAAATTCATTGTCCGTCAGATTCGGAATCATATTAGGTATGTAGGTAGGTACCAACGCTACATAATCTAACCTAAAATTTTGTATTTTTCATTATTTCATAAAGTAAGTAAGCATTTCAAGAAAATTTTTAATTATTTTCGAGGTATGCATGGAGTCCGTTTAATCGCAGGAGACCATATTTGTCCCAACGCACATAGGTCTCATATAAAACGCTGTAACTCCCTTACTATCATAGTTAGAAATATGTTCTAATCGGTGTTAGAAAGGAAAAATACCACGCTTTATATTCCAATCTAAAAAATAGCCACCAAAAAAGTAAAATGTACACTTTCATGTACACAAAGTTTTGAATCGCAAATTGAAAAAAAAAAATGAAACTTCGGGAATTTTTTATAAATTATTTTTACATAGAGCGACAAAAAAGTGAGGTTACAATATGTGTTTGTTGTAGGTACATTTTTCTAATAAAATATGTATGTATTTTAATTTTTTTTATTTTCAGTAACTTTAATTAGAAAAAACGTAAGGTGAACCATATTGAAATGAAATTTTTTATAAATTATTTTTACATAGAGCGACAAAAAAGTGAGGTTACAATATGTGTTTGTTGTACATTTTTCTAATAAAATATGTATGTGTTTTTATTTTTTTTATTTTCAGTAACTTTAGTTAGAAAAAACGTAAGGTAGGCCATTTTGAAAATTTTTAATGTTTATATGAAAAAATTTTATAATAAAAAAAATGTTTCTTTCGAATTCTGTAATTTAAAAGCGTATTTCATCACCTTTCTATAAAGTTTTTGGTTTGTGAATGTGCTCAGAAATATTTGCATTTTATTGTAAAGCGAAAATAATTTGACCATCTGAAAAAAATGCCAAATTTTTTAAGGGTTAAAGCGACATTTACCAGATATTCTCTAAAAATTTTGCAAGAAGTGTTAAAATTACGTACTCTTTTTAGGTGAAATCTCAGGAGATATCAGATTAAAGATGAAAATAAAAATAAGAATCTATTTCTTTCGTCTCCCGTAATAGGCCACTTGCATGGACTTCATAACGACTTGGAAAAAATCGTGTGGTTAGAGTTTTTTACTAAGATTACGAAAATGTTGGTAAATTTTTTTAGAAATGTACAGTTTTTTTTATTTTTAAATAAATAAATCCATTATTAGGGCTCGTGACGTCACTACATGAAAATGTCCCGTCGCCGAAAATGTTCCTATTAATTTTATAAAATTCCACACTGATTTATTTTTTTATATGGCATCACTTTGATTTCAGGCGAATTTTTGAATTCGTTCACTAGATTTATTGTTTGTTCTCTGCGAACTTATCATTTGGTTTGATTTTTTGACAAATGTTCTGAAGAGAACCCCGTACAATTAATGGGTACGGGGTTCTCTTCAGAACGTGAAGAGGATGTCGGTACATGTTTTAGAGGTATAATGATTATGGTGCTGATTTTAACAAAATAATATTTTATAATATTCTTATTATTATTACAATTTACAAGTTCAAGTATATTACATTGAATTTAGTAATATAGACGCTGTACATTATAATGATTTATGATCAATAAGATGGATCAAGGAAAAAAATATTTATGAGATGTAATATTTTTGGTATGCCTCGTTATTCTCCTGAGCCATTCGTGTGGAAAACGTTCTTTTTTTTTAAATTATTTTCGGCTATGTAATTATCGTTTTTTCACACCTATAAAATTATGTCCCGTCTTTCCGGTTTATAAAAAATGGTCTGATTTTTCGGATTGAAATTTTCAAAAAATCCCCAGGGTTTCAAAAATACGATTAAAAAAAAAAAAAATACAGAATGTCTTAGAATATTTGCCTCAACCGGAAAAAAATTTAAAAAAATGTGATGCAAGTGGCCTATTGTTCTTTATCTTTACTAAATGAGGGAAATGTTGTCCTCGGGGTATTACAAGGAAATGATCCTGGGGCAGTTTTGTCATAGCAATAAGTCACGATGATAATAATTATTATATCATCAACCAATTTATAAATTTGTTCATTTTAAAAAAAATGATTGTATTGGGACCATTTATGGATATTATTCTCCTCTTAATTTTACGGACTGGGTCGTAAAACTGAAAACAGTTATATGGGAATTCTACAGGATGCTTTTTTCACTCTCTTTTTCAGACCCCGTGTGGAAACTATATAATACGTCAGGACACATATGAAAAATCTTTGACCTACGCGTTCACTATTTTCATATTTACGATTCGTACCTTTGTTTTTAGAGAAGAAATAGTTATCTGGGTCCTGGGTCGCTACTAATTCGTTACAAAATGGTACCAATTTGAACATAACGTATGTTTGACGGCCTCCGTGGTCGAGGGGTAAAGCTCTCGACTAACAATCCGGGGGTCGCGGGTTTACATCCCGGCGAGCGCAAGCTAATTTTATATGATTGATTTGTGTCATTTCACGATTTATAATTTGAAAATAGTATAAGGACTATTTGCAGCATGTTCCAAAGTGGAAGATACTCGTGTATCATCCTGGTTCATAATTTAAAAACAAAAATGAATTGTGGTAACACCACAACTCATAATTTAAAAGTTGCTTGAAATGACTCTAGCCTTGTTTGGTGGATAGATCTGAAAATAGTTTAATTTATGGCGCAAACTTTGCCTGTTTTTATTTTTTAAATACGAAAAAGTTTATTCCGCCACTATTTCAAGTATTTTTCTACCCGCAACCTGATGAAAATTAGTCCAAATTAAATCTACAAATTCAGAAGAGAGTAATGTGGAAATACAGTTAATGATGATTGATGGGGGAATTATACAAGTTGTCTTTGACTATAAAAGGTTCAATGTTATTAGAGACAATAATAGTGGTAATAAATTTCCTGCGTACATCGCTAAGTAAATCTTGACCAAGCCTTTGGACATAAAAATCTGCCAATCATGAAATCCTTCAATGCAAATATGCTACTAAAAAGAAACATTAAATAGTTATTTCATCTTCGAGAATGATAATCAAAAGAGAATATAATGAAATAATCAAAAGATTTTAATATTGGAAGTATGGCCTAATCTGAAATGACTCATACCGGACTCATTGTTTCATAATTTTTGGTTGGTTTGAATAAGAGGCACTGTGAACATCTGTTATCCCTTTTATGTACATCGAAATCACTTTAGTGCCTAGTGTATAGATAACTAACCAAACGGTCAAAAAATGCATAAAACTTGACTCATGGCTGCACTGACCAGCTACCAGCTTACCAAGTGCGTGGGAAAACTAATGCAAACTAAACGTAAAATAGCTCCTCCCCTCTAAAACTAGGAGGAAACTACTAATGAGTTGAACATTAATCAATTTTTTTGTATGGAAACCTGGTATCCTTATATTTTGTATGCTTTCCCCAAGGTATGGAAAAACGTGGCGCTTACAATTTTTTATCTTTTTTCGATTGAATTTTTTTTCGTTGAGGTTTGGTTCACCATGTTCAATAAGCGTGTTTTAATTTTTAAATAAATGAATACAATATAAGCGAAAACTTAATCGAAAATCTGGAAACAGAAAAATCAGAAAAACATATTAACACCTCTGGGACTCGAACCCAGGACCTCTTGCTTTCCGGGCAAACGTGCTAACCACTGCGCCACGGTGTCGATATGAAATTCGGTCCTGTTTAACTGTACCATACCTACTTCGACTAAGAACCACCTACATTATCTTCATTTTCTTTAACGCATATATTATTGGCAACTATTTTTATATATGATTGCATGATTCAAACCCGAAATAAATGCATTCTAGATAGTGTCTGGATAAATCTTTATCCATTTTATTTAATATGCGACATCTATCGACTTTTCTGCAAGTCTAGGATGAATATTTTATTTTTTTATTTTAACTTTATGAGTAAAACCTCAAATTGTAATATTTAAATAAATGAAGACAATATAAGCGAAAACTCAATCAAGCAAGCAAGAGGTCCTGGGTTCGATTCCCAGAGGTGTTAATATGTTTTTCTGATTTTTCTGTTTCCAGATTTTCGATTGAGTTTTCGCTTATATTGTCTTCATTTATTTAAATATTACAATTTGAGGTTTTACTCATAAAGTTAAAATAAAAAATAAAATGTTTTAATTTCTTTACGTGGTGGTATGCAATAACGTCGTTATTTTTCTAATAAGTTAAAAATACGCTGAACAAAGCGAAAGTTATTTTGTTTTACAGTTTTTGTGACAAACTTCCCTGAAAGCATTTCTATCTCTGGAATGATTTTAGTATTTCTGATAAATGAAGAGCATATATTTATTTTTATTCGTGTTTATTATATCGAACGTGTCATAGGAATACGTGTGCATTGAACGAGTGCGCGAAAGCATATGACAACCCTGGAAATTCAAGATTGGAATTTACGCTCTCACAGAGTACCGTGCCGCGAGCACGACAATCTGAGTGCTGCTATTGGCTAGCGGAATAATGTGCATGTGGTGCCCCTTCCAAATGATTTGTCTACAACGCAATTATGTCCTTTAACTAACTAATCAATTGAAAACATTAATGAAATTGATAATGAATACATGCGGCAGCCTCATTGGACTGGAAAACACATCTGAATAACCACCTAATACTTCCACAAGGGACTCTAGACAGCAATGATCAACGCCAAGGAATTGGCTGACTATTTACGTCACCCCCACCATGCGACCAGCCGAGCCACTATTGGTCAATTCTGAACAAAGGAAAAATCTGAATCGTAAATATTTACGACAGCGAATTCATGTTCCGAAAAATTTGGAGCTCAATTTCGAGAAATTGGGAATAATTTGGATCAAGAAATAAACATCATCACCTAAAAATGAGTATATGCTACAAAAACAACCCAAAAACTGACGTCTATCAGTGATTGTTGCACTTTAAGAAAAATAATTACTGTTTAAAATTGTACCTTATATCACATATGTATACTTGTACCTTTTCTTGTAAACACAATAAAAATGATGTGAGGCTTTGGTATCCTAAGTTGATAAAATCATGGCAAAAACTATCACACATAATTTAGACACAGCTGACTTCCAATCGTAGCGACCAGGGAAATTACCTAAAACAAGTACCTTAGAAAAATTAAGGAGGTTCTGTCCCCCAAAAGTCCGACCTGAGTTTGCCCTATAAAAATAGAAGTCAAACCGGTAGGAAGTCAGTTCAAAACTATCAGCCAAGAAGAAAGATACCAACTCAAGATACCAACAGTCTCCAAGTTCAAACCTCTTTTCAAGTGTTTTAATCAGTCTTAGATTCAGTTTACCTCTCCCAGTATCCCAGTAACCTAAAAACCCCAGTCTCCCACAGTCTCCAAAGTGAAAAATATTTATTTTAATCCAGTACTCAAATCAGTTTTGCCATTATACCTAGAAGCATTTTTTGTCAAAGTAGTAAATTCATTTAAAAGACCAGTGGCGTTCCAAAATCCACTGGCGTACGAAACTCCATTGGCGTGTCATTGTGGCCAGCTCCCTATTATATTTAGTTTATGTACAAACGTCTAGTACATTTATGTTGATTCGGATCGTGGAACAAATTATGTTATTTTAGTGAAATTGTATTTAGTTCAAAGAAAATACGTTCAACTATAAAAATGAAATTCCTGTTAATTTCCACACAAAAAAACCCTTTATAAGGTAGGTTCTATTTGAAAAATAATATCAATAAAGCAGTACAGTGTAAAAAAAAAAATTTGACAGGTAAATGAATATTTCGAAGCGTCACGCTCCCATTAGTTGAAAATACAGGACCTGGAAAAATCATAACATGACGATGTCCCTAGTAAGCCAAAAATTTACCTAAAAATATGCACAGTTCTGGATCTAGCCGGAAAAACTGTGCAAATTTCTTTACGATTTATATAAATCTGCATATATAGCAACCCTCCATTCCCCAACAGGTCAGTGGACATTTTCATATATATATATATGGGTACTAGTATGTTTTTACTATTGAAATATATGTATATAATAATGTAATAATAATAATGTTTTATTCCAGGATGTGGGGAGGATAGTGTAATTCCACGCGTCCCATATATATTTACACAACAGATTTTAAGTTAAGAATAAAAGGATGAGCTCGAGCCCAGCGCTCACTCAGGAGTGACGTTTGTCCCGGACTAGTACTATAGTCATGTACTATAGTCATATACAGTGGTGGTTCTTCACAAGGGGACGATGGGGACAGTCCCCACCAGTTACACTCAAAACCTACTAAGGAAATAACAGTCGATGCTTTGTCTTCACCAAAATGAATGAATTTTTTAAACATAAAAGTAATTAACATTTGCACAAATAAAATACAAAAAATTATTCCGGATGATTTTAATTAGACCCTACGCGCGTCTGGCGAACAATGTACAGCGCATGAGAGCAGCGGGTTTATTTCTCAGTGCGCAGAATGTACTGCGCACTTGGGGGACAATACAAACTACCCCCATACTTTCCTTGCGTTGTTTCGCGATTGTATGCAACCGCCCATGCGCAGTCCTATGTGAATTCAAATACCCGCGGGGACAATTCTTTGGATCCCCACTGAACCATTTGTTTTCGCAGTTACGGGCCGGAATCGCTCGCGTTCATATTAAGTTTGATAATAATCTTGCAAGATAAAGCTTTATTTTTATTATACTGTTTTGTAAATTAGTGTATATCTATAGACATTTTATATTATTTTGTATTTAGATATCCGACTTGCATAATTAGACCAACAAAAAATTTGAGAAATTTTATATTATATTTTGCGTTTGGTGAGATTACGGTACAGTAAGTAAAAAATGTCGATCCCCACCACTAAAGAAGTGCTCGAGCCGCCACTATACATACATATACAAGGTGTCCGGAAACTCGTAGTACAAGCGGGAAACTGGAGACTCCACATCACATTTGGAGTCGATTTTGTGGTATAACTTTTTTTGATTTGAGCTTTCGTTTTCGAGTAAATCGGATCCGAAGTTGGAATTTTTTTGATTAAATTTAAAAAAATTGTTCACTAGGGGGTTGATTTCAGCTATGTAATGTCTTATAAAATGCATCGAAGGGTAAACCGGGCTCAAAAGTTTTTTTAACCCTTTAGTTGCCGAAAAAATGGCAAAATAGAAAAAAAATAATATTAAAATCGAAATGCTGAGATCGAAAAAAATAAGTTTTTTGGGTTCTCTACGTGATGTAGATTCACCAGTTTCCCGCTTGTACTACGAGTTTCCGGACACGTTGTATAGCCTTGAACCATTGAATCCCTGTAAAATCTATTAGGAATACATAAATGATAGTAAAGTGATAATAATATACTGAACAATTGAATTTATATTTACAGATATTACATTAGAAAATAATTTATTTTTCGGGTTTCTGATTCATTATTTTCTAACGATTTTGATCTAAATTCATCTCATCTCGTTCCAATCACACAGTATAAGAGCTTAATAAAAGATTTGAATATTTTACGAGGAAGTTATTACCAAAAACGTATCATCCATCTTAATTTTGGATTCCCTCATAATAGGCTATTTCCTTCATCCCTTTTTCGGATATAATTTGGGTTATTTATCATCAATTTTATTTTTATAGCTCGATACGATAATACAAGATAATGTACGATCGAAAGTTGGCAAGGTCAAATGAGCAAGGATTAAGGCTCCATGCTTCTTATTTTTAGAAAGGATTCATTTTAAGATCCAATTTATCAGCTTATGGGCAAGATTATATCTCTTTTCACGACGTAGATGCCATAGCGCCTTATTGTTATTTATAGCTAACCATCAAGCCATTTCACGATATCTCCATTGCTTTATTCACATTCATACATAATATTATGCAGTGTCTAATGACTCTGTAAACGATCCGTCAAGTTTATCAAATTCACCATGATAAACATTCTAGAGCGTCCCCGACTTTTTCTTTCATCCACTTTTTTTTACATTAGCTCCACAAAGGAGGCTCTGAGGAAAAAATCCCTCAGCGCCTATGTCATCCTTGGGGATGCTGTGGGGAGAGTCTCTTTGTGGAAAGGAAAGAGAGGAAGTTCTGGGAAGGAAAAGGTATGAGGGTGGGTTGGAATCTGGGGGTCAATGTGTCCAGGAGTGACAGAATCCATCAATGAATATAAAAAGGCGATGGGTTGAGAGAATTCGGCTGGCTCAACCAGTCTCTCCCGATCCGGCCCGCCAAGCAGTAGGTGGGCAGAGGTATTCACACCTCTGCCATAGGTCACCCCAAGCGGTTCACTATATTAGTTTGGTGACTTAGCAGGGGTGCCCGGGTTCATGGGGTGAGGTTTGTCCAGATCTTGGCGGTGGATGCATCTGCGCACCAGCTGCGCGGCAGGCCGGATCAGGAGAGAATGATTAATGGAGCCCTTTCACTTCTCCAACCATAATATCTCGAAACATCGCTTTGCACCGCAGTGGGAGGGATGAATTCATACGTCTGTCACTCCTGGACACACTGACCGTCAGATCAGTGTGTCCAGTGTGTCCTATCCAGCCCTAATACCCTTTTCTTAAAAATAAATAAATAAAAGTACACTCGACACAGCATCATCACGGATAACATAGGCCCTGAGGGGAATTATTTTCCTCAATGCCACCTGTGTGGAGCTAATGAAAAAATAAATTCGCCGCGAGGCCTTGCTACATACACCCCCTGATTCCAGGCACCTCTGCTAAGTCACCAAACGTAGCGAACCACTTGGGGCTACCCATAGCAGAGGTGTTGGTTATCCAATAAAGAGTTCCCGGGGCGGTGATATCCATGCCTACCTCCCAAATTAGAATGTAGTCGGAAGTATGTACGTCTACGGCTAAAGCGAGACACGATAGTTTTTATAGTTAAGAGCGTTTAACCAGCCAGCGGACGAAAATCCACATTTCGTCGAAAGTTGTTCTTACGATCGTGCAGGGCGGTTACAACGAGAAAGATTAATTATTCTCCGTACCAGTTTTTAAAATTATAACTCAATATCGAATTTATTTCAATTCAAATTAGCTTTAATTTATACCTTCATCCAAAAATGCTAAAAGGCGTGATGATAAAACTATTAAAATAATGTACTTTTTGTAGTTATTTTTTGATTATAAGTATTTATCATTTTTCAATAATGTCTAAATTTAATAAGAATGTTAAAAAAATCTGAAATATATTAGTTTGTAAGTGCGCAAATAAATACACAAATGAACCAATTTTCGTCAAGAAACACATGTACGTACATATTTTTAATGATTTTATTGAAACGAAAATTAAAATTATAAAACATGCGTTTGCTAGATATTGTATCGATTTATTTTACTGCATGATTATATTATTTGAAATGGGTGTGGTATAATACAAAATCTTTTTTGAAAATTTAACAAATCTGCCAACGACCTATGGAATAACCTTATTATACTAAAAATTTTAAAAATTTCTCAAGATTTATTACATGCGAATGCTAGATAAAAGAACAATCTTTCGAAATCCATTTATATTTTTTTGTGGAAAAGAGTCAATACTTCTAAAATCTGATTTGAAAATGACATATTTCTGGTTTTCTCTGGTAAACCAGATTTATAACCTGCCCATTTCAGCTTTATAACGTTAAGTCATTTTAAAATATGTGATCAAAACATTTCTTCCAAAGTATAATATCTGTAAGGGAACGTACCCATACTACGTGACACGTTTAGGGGGGGGGGGGGTCTTCAAAATGTCACGCTCAATTCAAATGAGCGGCGGGTTGCTTAGGATTTTGGTCACCGGGGGGGGGGTTAAAAATTGCAAAAAGTTGGTCACGTAGTATGGGTACGTTCCCTAATGTGTTGTTGAGCATTAGCATTGCCTGCTAACTGAAGATCTAAATTGTTGATTAAACCAATGTCTAACGTGCCCTTTATCTTATAAAAGCGATTAATTTCTTCCCATTAACCTTTATTAACGTTTAAAATTCAGTTCAAATAATACGTTTCATTGCTAAATTATTGCTAATGGTCACGCCGAAACAACCAATTCATATAAGGTAAGATTTTAGATATGTCGGAAAGTAGCTTTTCGAAGTGAAACTCTTTAGCAGCATTGTGATTTGAAACTCGACGAAACGGAAACGAGTGACACTAAAAAGAGACAAACACATATATCTTGGAAACACATTAGATTTAGCCTGCGAGAAAATGAGATAGAATGAATGCCTTACCTACGTACAGTACCTAACGTAGCGTCGCGATCTGTCCATTGGCCACTTTATGAGCTCACTTCTCAAGGCTCCTTTTTGTTGAGATTGTGTGGATGAATGTTTCACTTCTACCGCGTGTGAACTGCACTCGATTTTTTATGTGAATACCGCACAAGAGTCCAACTGCACCCGCCTGGAGCCCATGAGACTACGGCATCCCTGGTTGGGGTATGTTGTGAGGCTGAAATTAGTGTGGAGGGGAAGGTGATGAGGAAGAAGGAGGTGGCGAGTACCTGGCTATTCAGATCTGGTGACCAAACACGGCTAGAGTCATTTCAAGAACGTTTAAATTGTGAATAGCGGTCTTACACCAGGGCGACACGATGCATATATCACACGATTCATTCATTTCGTGACGTCATTCCGCCTCTTTCCTGTCTGAACATGCGGTCTTCTATATCAGTCTCAATAGAGATCTTCAGTCCAATTTTTTAATTTTTTTTAATGAATAACCTTCTAACTTAAACAACTGCATATTTTATTTTTATTTTTATAGTTTGCTTTATAGTTAAAATAATTGTCAAAGTATTAATTTTTCAAGATCCCCGAAAAACACCGTATGTATTAGAGGTGGGTAAGTTCTGCATTTTACCGGAAGCCTCCGAGACTTGCCTCCTCTTAAAAGTACACGGGTTCTAGGAGCAGGTCCCGGGTCCGAGTTCTTAGGTGCGGACACTGCGGACTGAGCACTGAATGTTGTTGCGGTGCACCGAACCGGGACGCACGGGTTCAAAGAACTTGGAGCCAGGACCTACTCGTAGAACCCGCACGACAACTCAGAACCCTGGAGCAGGACAAGACCCACACGAGGGCTCGGACCCGTCACCCGTGCAATGTAGGTACATTCAATGGACCTACATTGCACGGGCTTTTATTGAGAATTTAAATAAGTAAATTAGCTGTAATGCTTTATTATAAACTATTATTTTATAATGCACTTCACCCGTTGAGTAACAATACCAATATACGCTCTAATTGAAAATTACTCCGTGTCTAGTCGAATATTCTAAACAATTCCGCGATGACGTTAGGCAGCAGTATACTGTTACGCCAAGCGGTCAGGCACGTGCGTGTTGATTGCCGGCCGGGGTCGGAATGACTGAAGACTGAATGAGGAATGTATCGTGGTTCGTGAGTCGCGGGATCGTGGCGGGTGTTTGTCGCGGTTCACGACTTACGTCGCTCGGACCAAGATGCATACTCGTACTCGGCGATCTCGGGACTTGTAATTCGAATCTGCGCCGCGGCTTCGCGCTGCGGCGTTGAGTAGCTCGAGTGTTTCACGATTCACGCAGTTCCAAGAACCCGACACTCGCCGAGACTCGCGACTCGTGAGTGGAGTGGAGAGTGTAGCGCTTCGGGGACACCGGACGGTTACTACTACTCAGTCACTAGACTCACTAGTACCGGAGTACCTCGCCTCGCGGCGAACACGGGGACACCCGCCGGCCGGTGGAGGCATCCGAGTTTTTCGGGTTTGGGAATGAGCCCGAGTTCCGGGACAGGGTTCTCTTGGAGTAGTCGATTTGAAAAAGGAGTGGGAGTAGGAACCGCTTCCCGCAAAGGAGCGGATCACATGAGCCCATTCCAGCTGAACTGACACATCGCTAGTATGTATAGTGAATCTTGTGACGTCATCACTCTTGAAAAGTTACTATATGATCGGGCACGGCTGAAATATTCTCCCTAGTAGTAGCATTACTATTTTTTTTGTGCAGAAGTTTTGGAATATTTTTAATAATAGAGATAAACTAATAAGAGATACCTATATTTTTGAAACATTATTTAGGCCTAAATAATGTATCAATAAACACAACAACTATTATTTATCTGAATCTCTATAAATAGTATGAAAATAAACCAAAAACACGAAATGTTGAATGGCGTACGTCGTACACTTCAAGTCGTGATTTCATATTTCAATACAACTTCAACATGCTATCACCAGGAGAATAGTTAGCAGTGACGTCACCACTAACCATTTTCATAATACCAACTTGACGCTGTATTTAACGAGACGTTTAAAAATGCGCTTTTTTATAATTTTTTAAAAACTCTGCGTTTGATATTATTAAATAATACTTATATATTCAGAATCAGCCTTTATTGGTATATATGAACATATTTTTTTAAAGCCATAATATTTTTCACTCCAGTGCCTTATTATAGATTTAATTACTTCTCTTATTACGGTATTCACAAATATGAACCATCGTACTACAATCGTATCACTAAAAAACTCAACACATAAATACGCTACAAGGCTCACAGAGAACCAGGCCCGGACTGGCCAGGTCCGCAGGTCCGCGATCGCGGAGGGCCCCCGGCGTGAGGGGGCCCCGAAGGGGCCCCACAAAACGTACAAAAAAAATTTGTCTTGTTAGTAATTATAATGCCCGGTGAAAAATCAAAAGATGAAACTGACTATTTCAACAGTTAAACATTACAAAATTGTATATTTTGTTATTTTAGACTGTGCGAGGATGAGTATTGAAGAAAAATTTTGAGCAAACAAAGACGTTTTTACAGGATTGCTCTTGGTTGGACCCTGTACCGGATTATCCCTTAGGCAGATTAGGCAACTGCCTAGGGGCCCCGCATCGGCTAGTGGCCCCGCGTCCCGAGAAAAACTGACTTGCTTCAATTGGTGAGCAACGAAGTTTCGGAAAAAGTCAGTTTTCAAGATGTTTTCATTTTTTTTTTATTAGAAACATTTACAGGTTAATAACATTAGGTACACGCATTAAAGAAAACAACAAATTATAATAATAATTAGCTTATAACCCAATAAATAACTAATGTTCATAGTTCATAACATGCACAAACAATAAATAAAAAGTCTATAATTTAAATAAATATATAATCATAGTTGTATTTTACTTTTCTTTCCTTCTTTTTGTTGCAACATTACAACATTAAGTATCTGAAGTGATTGAAGGTGCCGTGTGTGGTTTATATTGGCATTTGTTTTGTTTTATTTCTAATTATTATATGTTTAAAATATAAATGTTGTACAAGCTTCCCCCCTTAGTGAAGTTGATGTAATTTTACAAGTTTTTTATTCAGTTCACACGGGCCTCTGACTCTGGGGGCCTCTAATCGCCACCATGTTCCCTTGGTCAAATCCTAAACAAGGCTTTAAGGACACTGCAAAAAAAATTATTTCATTTTCTGAAAGATGCATTGTTAATAATGCTCTCACTATTTGAGGAAATTGGTAAAATTGATGAAGATACAGCATTTTATATGAAACCGTTTTAAACAGTTTGTATGTTGAATTATCCTCAGCAAAACTTTGAAAGCGTTTTTCTCAAAAGTTTTTTAACACGTTTTTCAACCTGGTTGACAACACATTAAAAAAACTAAACATTCGATTTGCATGCACCAAGTAACGTAATATGTTTTCCTAGGTAGTCAGAGGGAGTTTTTTTCGATTTTTTTATTATTTTTGGCAGCATTTTGAAGTGAAACGCGATTTTCGCTAAAAAATTTCGGTGAATTTGTTATTATAAAATGGTAAAAAAAACTCATCGCATCGGTCAAGTCAAGTCAAGTCAAGATTTTGAGTTATAATAGTTATGATGTTCGCAAACTTCAGAAATATTGTTTGCGAGAAAACCGACCCGAGACGTGCGTTGCCTAGGGGCCCCGACATGGTTAATCCGGCCCTGGTTGGACCCAAAAAGTTTGACTTTATCTTGAAAGTCCAAACATTTCCCACAGAAGCTCTGCACATTCTTTATAAACTGTGTAAAATTGAAAGAAGTCGGCTGTTGATAGAGCTGCGACGGTGTGCACAACAATATAGCAACTTCATAGCGGCAGAGTCCACTGAGAACTACGGAGACAGATGCAGTTACGAAGAAGACGATTTGGACCCAACGGCAGCGGAAACAAATGCTGACATTTACTGCTCTGAAAATAGACAATGTTTCCAGTGTTTGACATGTGCTTTTTCTGTTCTGTTTGAACTTACTCAATCTGGACTGTTTACCAACCTGTATATTGTATATAAATTTGTTCTTTCCATACCTTGTACCCAAGTCACATGTGAACGAGTTTTTTCTAAACTTAAAATCGTCAAAAATCGACTTCGGTCGTCCTTAGGCAATGACCTTATGTCCAGTCTGCTTTTTATTAATGTTGAGAGGGATTTATTTTATAATTTGGTCAAAAATAAAATAATAGATGAAGTAGCTTTAACAAGTGAGTTGCTTACAAAGAAACTGTTACTTTAGGGCTAGGGAAGCAAAATGTCGAATCATTTCAGTTAAGTTAAGCCCCTTCTATTCTAGTATACAACATTGTAAACTGTTAAACACACGGGATTTTTTTTAAATGTTAGTATTATTTTTCTAATCCATAAAATCCGTTTGTCATTATTTTTACTACACAAATAATTTTGACATAATTCATTAATGCTTTGTTGTGAATAAAATCCTGCCCTTTATTTTGATCTCAGTTATAATTATTGGCAGTTCTATAGCATGTGTGTAGTAGTGGTATCCTAAAAATACTGTGAATTTCTTATTTCAATAAATAATAAAGTCAACAAAAGTCGAAAATCATAATATTCGTATAAAAACCTATCTGAATTTCTTCTTCTTTATAGGTGCCAATATAGCGTAGAAACGCTTTTTCATTGATTTCAAGCACCTAATTTTCAAAAATTATCCGGGGAAGGCCCCCGGACCCCCCGTTTTCTGGAGCCCCCCCCCCCCCCCCCACCCCACGTTAGGGGGCCCCTTTACAGGTTTTAGCGGAGGGCCCCAAATGGTCCCAGTCCGGGCCTGCAGAGAACCTATTAATACCAAAAGCAAACAAAACAATATTCCAAAAAGGACCATACTACATGGCCATTAAAGTATATAACAACCTTCCACATAACATTAAACAAATACAAGATACACACAAATTCAAATCGTCACTAAACACTTTCCTTGTTAATAAATGTCACTACACGTTGAGTGAATACCTCACGTAAATGAAACGCCTATTTTTATTGGTATATATATTTGTATTTTTTTTTTTCATTGGCATATTGTTATTTTATCTGTATAAACATTGTAATTATAATAAAACAAATAATATTATATAAACATTGTAATTAAATAAATGTGGTTAGCTAGAAGAAATGGGGTCTACCCATAAGCTACACCTTTTGTAATTTTTATTTTACAATAAATATTTTTTGATTTGATTTGATTATATCTCATCTTAGTATATGAGCTTTTTCTCCTTACATAATATAAGTAATTTTGTTTTCTCGTCACCGCAGACCTGCGAATCGCGGATAATGAGGGATTACTGTATCTGCGGTAATATTAATTTGGTTAACAGTTTGTTGCCTTGTCCGAAAGTTGTCGTAAAGTAACCGATAAATTGGTTAGCAGCTATTAACTGCCTCTAGAAGTTCTGTACTTCACATCTCAGCTTGACGGCAATAAAGATACCTACAACTTTAACGTTTTTTTGCTACTATGTCGCAATCATTCCGGCTAAAAAGGCGTCCTAGATCGCTTAAAGGGTAGATACTTGATTTTCATAAATATTAAAATTTGATTAGCCCTCAACTGTGTATAACGAGTCTCCGATAGCACCTCCGGGCGGCCCACAAGTCATTAGTATTTTAAATGTGCAAAGCTTCTTAGGGAAAAATTCGCCAACTCTGTGTCCTGGTGTTAAGGTTAATAGCTTTCTTGATGAGTTTGAAGTCGGTTATATGAAGGATTTATTTTATTTTATAACGTAGGTGACTAGAGTTTTTCTGCCTTTAACGAAAAATGTGATTAATAATTCCATATCTTGAAATATATATCAGGCTTTTTATAAGTTAGCTAGAAGATAAAAATGAAAACTTTTTTGATATTATTCCGAGATAAAGTTTTCTGCTTCACATCGCGAACCGATTCGTTTTCTGCGACTTCGATAAGAGTTTCCTCTTTGTGAGGCAGGTTAGAACCCCGAATGAACGACTCCAAATACTAATATCTACAGCTCATATGTTGGACTAATATCTACGAACTTCAGAGTGTGGACTAATATCTACAGAGCTAAGGTCGGGCGAATATCTATGACGGTCCCAGTGGTGACTAATATCTATGGAGCGTAGGTTGGACTAATATCTACAGAGGGCAACTGAGCAAGAGGTTGTACGGAAAAGTATAAATTACTTCCAATTACGTAATTACTAATTACGTAAAGACTTAAACGTTTAAAGTACGTACATGATGTTTTTGCATAATATTACGTATTTTGCTGTTTACGAGGACAATAATTTATTGAACAAACATGGAGGTCATAATACAAACATATTTATTTATTTCGAAATACACGGCACCACAACCTAACCTAACCTAACCTTACTGACATAGAAATGGTCATGGTAACAGACTAAATAATTTAGAAGCACTCGAAATAAAGAAAGCTGTTAAAACAAAAACCCAAATCTTTAATAATCAGCTAAATGTGTCCAATAGTCCGATATTAGGGATTTTTACATACATACATGCATAAATTAAGTTTTTTAAACTACATACGCAATATTAAGTTATTCCATAATTGCAAATCCAACCTCTGCCAGTGCTGTAGATATTCGTCCACACTTTGGTTCTCATAGATATTAGTCAGCAGTTTGAGCTGTAGATATTCGTACGCACTTTGGTTCTCATAGGTATTAGTCAGCAGTTTGAGCTGTAGATATTCGTACGCACTTTGGTTCTCATAGATATTAGTCCGATTTGTTCAGCTTTTGGAATTCCTGTAGATATTAGTGGACGCCTCCGAATGAACGAGTGATGAAAGACGAATTTAGGTAGCGTGTTCTGCATACATGCCATTTTATGTAGGAAGGTTTCGTTGTAACGACTCATTTTTCACGTAACGCTAAAAAAAATTAATATTGTGAATTTTGTCATACGGCTTAAAAATAGCTTTAATTCTTTGATAAATTAATAATTTTACGATTACTGGGAACAAAACTGAAAAATTAAAAAATGGTTCGTTGATGTGCTTTCAAGATTTCGATAAAAACAAGATTTACGAAGAAATTTAATTCAATGGTACATCCTTACAAGATTAACAAGCACAAAAGGAGTTGCGAAATTCTTAATAAGTCGGCAAATATTATCTATGATTAATGCTATATATTATTTGCTGATTACAGTCAGCAGGTAATTTCCGAGTAAATATAAATAAGAAAAAATCTACCGTAATAAGATTTTTTTAATTAAAATACATCGATTTTATTTCTTCGGATAGCGAGGGATTTAACACTAACAATGTCTCTCTCGCAAAAATAAAGTTGGTTGTTTTCAGGTGGAAAAAATATAATAAGCAGTAATTGTTGAATGAAACACTAGTATATGGAATTTGATAAACCGCCATAGCTCAGTGGTCAGAGCATCCGACCGGCAATCAGAAGGACACGGGTTCAAGTCCCGTTGGCGGCAAGTATCTTTTCTCGGAAGATTTTTGATGTAAATGAGTGTTTCAGGCTGACAATTATTGCTTATAATAATTAATCAATATTATACCCACGCACAGGCATTGCCTTTGTGGGATTTTTTTGTTCATTTTATTCATTTCTTCATTTTTTATTCATTTTTTTTTTGTTCATTTCGCATTTATTATATTAAGCTTTCTTATACAGGGTATAACAGGACGTACCCGAGGGATTTTAACCATCGATTCCTGACATTATTTGGAGTAAAAAAATGTTAATGAAATTTTGGTCTCCGGTGATATTTTTGATGTTTTTTTTTTATTTATTTTTTCTACGGAAATATTAAAAAATGGTAGGTGTTGGACAGTTGAAGGCGGGGTACTGATAACAAGCGGAAGAAACTTTTTTTTGTTTGAATTTCAAGAAAAAAAAATTAAAAAATCATCATAAAGTCACCGGAGGCAAAAATTTCATTTTAATTTTTTAATCCAAATATGCTCAGGAATCGCTGCGCTGGTTAAAATCCCTCGGGTACGTCCTGTTACACCCTGTATACTTTTCCTTATATTATGTATCTATTACATCATGTATTGTATCCAAAATTTTCAATTTAAAAAAAAAAAATCTGCTTATATATTTATCTTACATATTTTCCGGTTTTATGTTTTAGCATGGATTCCATTTTTAAAGTACTCTCACAAAACAAACGCGAAGGAGTTGGTTTTGACAGGTGGTTGATTGGCGGCAAACATGACTCAGGAAGTAAAACGAATGGGAAAACAAAGGAGTTTGTTAAATATTTGAGATTACGTAACAAGATTAATTCGTGTTAAATAAATTGAAGAGGAGACTATACTTCATATTAGACATTGTTAATCAGGAGAACCGTATATTTAAGGACCAGCGATTTCAATCGGTAACACTGATTCAATTAGTGACAACTAGATGTATTCAATTAAATGGCGATTTTAATATCCAAATTGCGTTTACTGTACCTATTTATTTTGAAAGCGATTTAATAATAAAAATATTTTCAACTTTATCTATTCAATTTGAATCCATGATTTATCTACTGTTTCTATTTTTAAACGACTTCAAAAAGGAGGAGGTTCTCAATTCGACTGTATTTTTTTTTTTTTTTTAATGTTTGTTACCTCAGAACTTTCGACTGGGTGAACCGATATTAATGATTCTTTTTTTATTTGAAAGCTGGTGCTTTTCATGTGGTCCCATTTTAATTTGGTCTAGTTCTGACAATGGCATCCATGAGAAAACCATATAAGTCTTAAATTTGCATAAAGTATATGCGCGACAAATGGACGAATAACTCAATATCACGCCAACCGATTTCAATGATTCTTTTTTTATTGGAAAGGATGTACTTCAAGGATAGTTTGATGAGAGTTTGGTTAGGTTCTGATTATCGGATCCATGACAAAGTAACGGAAATCTTCAATTCTTAGGAGCAAATTAACGAAACTCGGCCGAATCTCTTAATTTGACCCTAACATCGTTATGATCAAATTATGTCTGTCTAATATGAGCAGCATGTTTAGTAAGTCCACCCATATTTAGACAAATTAGTGTACTTCAGATTCACTAAAAATCAAAAAAATAAACAAAAATTTTAACACAACAAAAAAACGACTTCAAAAAATGCACTAAAAAGTAAAAAAATAATTTCGTATTCTTCTACAACTTTATAATCAACTTACCTTTTCTACTCATCAATATGTAGGTACGATTGTTATTTTTGGAGTCAGTGTCAGCAAAGGTAACCCTCCCGCCGCGGCCCCGCTCTCGCCTCGTCAAGTCGCTTGTGCGACACAAGCACATCTCACCTATAACTGTGCATGTAGTTACAAACCTACCTTGACTGACACCGATTACAAAAATGACAATCGTACCTACATATTGATGAGTAGAAAAAGTAAGTTGATTATGAAGTTGTAGAAGAATACGAAATTATTTTTTTACTTTTTAGTGCATTTTTTGAAGTCGTTTTTTTTGTTTTGTTAAAATTTTTGTTTATTGTACAATTTGACTGTATTTACATATGTACAATTCGAGCGGAACATTAAAATGATTTGATACTAGATGACGACGATCTACTTTCTTACTTTTATTAAAATTTTCAGATGTTGATGATTAGGTAAGATCAATGACGTTGTGTACATAATCTAAATACGCATGCTAGTGGTAAGCCAAAACCAAGATAATTGTATTTGTCTTCGATTTCGTAGTTTTAGTACTCAACCGCCACGCGATGCGTAAGGTTGCGTCCTACTGGTAAGTAAATTGCTTTAAAAAAGCATCAAAATGCCTTCGTATGTGATCAGAACATGTTTCAATTACACGCAAACACTAGTAAAATAATTACACACATAATTACACGCAAACCATTTATTATTATTAAAAAAAAACAAATTGGTTCGATTGTTTTCGGAAGATGTTTAGCGTCATTAGAGATAGTGTTCATTTGGGAGGCGGGAATGGGTACCGCCGCCTCGGGAACCTTTATTGGATAACCAACACCTCTGCCATAGGTCACCCCAAGTGGTTCGCTATGTTTGGTGATTTAGCATGCGTGCCCGGGTTCATGGGGTGAGGTTTGTCTAGGTCTTGGAGGCGGATGACCAGGACACACTGAGCCCCAGATTCCTACCCACCCCTTAAATCCTCTTCCTTCCCAGAACTCTCACCTCCTTCCTTTCATTTAAAAACCCTCCACACAGCATCCCCAAAGTTGGCATGTGGGAAATTATTTTACTTAGGGCATCGTGTGTGGAACTCATTAAAAAAAACTTACTAACTAACCATTCATTCCCATGTAAAATAATTTAATAATAATATTTATACAGTTATTAATTTATATAATATTTATACAGTTTTATTTATCTGCTGCTAATGTAAATCTTTGAGAAATAGTGATGCAGGTGAATTATCCGGTTAAAGTTTTGTTAATTATTGATTTTTTCTGTATTTTCCTCATTAAAAAAATTCCAAATAAAATACACGAATCCCCGATCGGCGTTAAACTCGTGTTTAACTTCATTTCACCCTACTACACCCTATTGTTGTGTCACTAGTAAGTACAACAACGTAGGTAAACCGAAAAGGGAGGACTTGCTCTAATAGTAGCGATTTCAGGTGAAAAATTATTAAAAAATCTGATACCTCTAAAAAAAGATGTGTAATGAATACAAACTTCGAAAGACGGCTGCTTCAATGGTGTCCTTATTCTGAGTTCCATAGATTCCTCAACCAGTATTTATTGAGTAAAATCACATAATGCCGGATTCAAAAATTAGAAGAGAAACTTACCAAAACATAAACAGCAAAAGGCATGACCACCACAGCCACCAGGAGATCAGCTAGCGCGAGGCTGACGATGAAGTAGTTGGTGACAGTCTGGAGGGTCCTCTCCCGATACACTGCCAAGATCACTAACACATTACCAAACAGGGTCAGGAATGGAAACAACATCAGGATCAAAGCCCAGTAGTTGTACTCCAGAAATCCTTTACTCCCCACAACACTGTCACATGGTACAGATCCGTTGAGCGAAGAACCGTTCAAACTGCAATTAGTATACTCAAAGATATCACTTCTAATGGAAAGCGTGGAGTTTTCCCCAAAAGTCAAATTGCTGTTGAAATTGCTGTAGAAGTAATCACTGAAGTCTTCCACAAGCATCAATAAGCTGTTCTTTGTATCGTTAACTGATCCATTGCCGTACAAACTAGTACTGTTGCTCTGCGCACTTTGATAAAATGATACGTTCTCGTAAGGAGTCTCTCGCTGCACGGCCAGGCCGTCCTCGGTGGTCAGTTGGAAGTAATTCTCATCGTGTAGTCTTTCTTGTGGAAATTTGAGTCTTTCCACGGTTTTGTGGGTTTCCTTGGTGAAATTGTTGTTATTGATTGTGATGTCCCAGGGGCTGGGATCGGTGGGGCGAGTGAGGGGTAAGGGCGGGGCGAACTGAGCCGCGGCTTCCGGCTGAATGGTTTCCCTGATTCGATCATGGCCCAGGGTTGATGCCTGCCTTGACCAGTGGACTGAGGAATTGTGTCGCATGGAGGGGTGGGGGGTGCTGTGCGGTATCATCGTGACGTCACTAATTAGAGACTTATCCGTGCGTCTGAGCGTCCCTGGGCGCTTGCGCTGTCGCTTCGGTTCCAGAATCTTCTGGACAAACGTTTGCCTTTACCTTTACCGTCGCTACAGACATCGTTTCCACTTGTACTTTTACCTCTGCTTCGCACATCTCTGAAACAATAAAAAGTAACAAATTAGAAAAAAATCTAATTTATGTGTATTGTTTAACAATTGTAATCTACAGTGCACGATGTATGGCTGACTGGACATTATCTAGTCACCAACAGTCACAGTTCATTCTGAGTTGTCCAGTGTCCAGTGGACAACTCAGAATGAACTCAACTCAATACACCTTGAAAAGTGATGAAAAAAAATTATTTTATTTATTTATTTTTTATTTATTTACTTATTCATAGTTTTTTTTTTTTTTTTCTCTTTATTCATCATATAAATTTTTATACAGTTTTTACAGGTGATTCGACTACCACGCTAGCCACAAGCCCGTACTATGATAGTCGATTTATGTATATAAATGTAAGAATTATGGATAAATGTAAGAATTGTTATTGGTTAATATATAGTTTGGTTAGGTACAATGTTTTTGTATGACAACGAATTCTTTAAGTGGTTTGTCAATTAAGTAGATAATATTTATATAATAATAAACATATAAATAAACCATTCTTATTGTAGGCTGATGTTTCGCTTAAGTAAAATAGGTACATAAATACATGATAAGTAGATAAATAAATGAATGACTCTTCTTGTGGAGATGTTGAAAAGAAGTCATAAAAATATAAATATTTTTATGATAATTATCATAAGTTATTTTTTTAATTTGAATTTAAAAAAAAATAATAATAATGGAAAAAATAATAATAATAAAGCAAATTAACTTAATTTGTGGACTTCAGACATTCTTTAAAATAGTTCCTCCCCTTTGAAAGTAAGTCAACCAAATATAAATATTATTATGATAACTATTAAAAGTTTTTTTTTTAATTTGAATTTTTAAAAAAATAATAATAATAAAGCAAATTAACTTAATTTGTAGACTTCAGGCATTCTTTAAAATAGTTCCTCCCCTTTGTAAATAACCAATCCTGTACACTTATGATATAAAGCTTATCAGTTTTCGATTTCCTAGTATCAATACTCAATGAGTTGAACATTTTGGGGGCAATTTAGGAGAACTGTCGCGGTGCGAAAGTTGTTTTAGTCGTAGGAATTATGCATTTTAGGTGTGACGAGTACCGAGTGTGAATTTTGTATTGTGTTTTTTTCCATCAGTATTTTTCATAGTACATTTACATTATAAAGGTATAATATTTTGTCGTCCACACTAGGAGTTCACCTGTGTTGTAGAGGACATTTTTCAGTTGTAAATTTTAAATTGTGAATAGTAAAACAAAAGAGTGTTAATAGCTAATATAAAAAGAGAAACAATAAAAATCACAATGTAAAATCGACTTCAATTCGACAAAAAATTATAAATTAAAAGTTAAAAAGATTGTAGCCAGTTCCTTATGTCTTTTTTGTATTCAATAATATTAGTTGTTTTATATTGTGTAGGAAGAGAATTGTATAGTTTTATAGCCTGGTATCTGTAGTGTTTTTGTCCAAAGGATGTGTTTGTTTTTGGTATTTGTAGTTGGTGAGCATGTCTTGTTCTAGTATTGCGAGAATTTTGTGAAGTGTTAAATGTGGATAAGTTCTTGTAAAGGAAAGTAAGTATTTGTTTTGAATATAATTTTTGAATTTTCAACACTGGGAATTTTTCAAATATGATTGAAGTGGGTGTTAGTATTGGTAACTTAAGTATTACTTTTATTAGGGTTTTCTGAGCTTTAAACAGTGAATTAATGTATTTTTACTGGCACAGCCCCAGGCAATAATGCCGTATTCCATTATGGATTGTGCAAGTGCGAGGTATATATTTTTTATATCACGTATGTTTAAAATATTTCTCAAGTTTTTAAAAAAGTAAATCAACTTGTTTAATTTTCCTATTACCGAATCTATATGTTTATCCCATTTTATATAACGGTCGATTAGTTAAATAGGTTACGTTAGGTTAGGCTATGGGCTATTTTTCAATTTTTTTCCATAGCTTTTAATGACTTTTCAAATAGATGTTAAGTTGAGTTGTCATGGAACCGACATACGTGGGCTTACGCTACAATATAAGTCTTATCAAACTCAACCTCCAAGTACCGTTCCACACTGACTCGAATGAAATTTACAAACCTCTAAACGTTATGACCATAGACATATGAATATTAATGGACCTGCCCTAAGCGATAAAAGCGTATTATTTCCCCCTCCCCATACCGGTTCCATTGGAACCTGCTGGGTTCGAGTATGGCTTCGCGTGAATCTAAAAAATGTGATGTCATCATTCTTCTGCGAGCCAGCGTCGAGCACTCATCGGTGCATTTTACGAAATAACACGGCAAAAATAGTGGCTTGTGTTTTGAAAACGTGTAAAAATAGAAGTGAAAAAGAGAATAAACCCAATTGTCGTATTACATTCCATAGGAAACCATTATTTTACTTTATTATAAGCTTATTCAGATCACATAATATGGTCGTTTTTGTAACACACACCATCACTCGAGACACATGGCGTGTGCTCGTCGCTGTTTTGTGGGGTAAGTAAATTAAGAAACATTTGTAAAAGTGTCTTAACTAAATACGTCAACAAAATATTGGACTATGAAAATAGGCGAACTTTACTTTGCTGTATTTGGAATTTGTAAATTTGTTCATTTCGCGGCGAGCAATTCGCGCTCCCATGTAAAAAAGTCTATTCATTAAAGAGCAGAGTTTACTTTTAAGAACTAAGTGGTGATATTATAATGCGAGATGCCCATATACTCTCAAATTGAGTTATTGATGAATCACATACCACCGAATTCATCTTCCCGCTCTGCGCCCCGCTGTAGTTGGTTTCTTCCCCTCACCTTTATGTTCCGGTCTATTAATATTCATATGTCTATGGTTATGACACAATAAAACAACTATGTATAGGTGTCCCGACAGTTGATCCCCGACAGTTGGCCCCCGATATTATAATTAATTTCCTTATTTTCCAATTACAAACCTAAAATCGACTTCAAAAATACCTTTAGTAATAATTTAGTATGATATTTTGGTAGAAAGCAGTCACTTTGTTGTTTGACATATTAATTAAAGGAAAACAATCACTTTGTTTGTAACCACGATTTATTGATTTAATTTTTATTTACCGACCGGTTTCGCTTAATACAAGCATCTTTAGGGTATAAATTAAAACTGATGAAAAAATACATTGTGTGAGCTTACATATACATACAGACAGAGACAAAACATAATATAAAGTAAGAGTGAGAGAGTGTAATTAACATCCTACAAAGTGATAGAGAGAAAGAGACGGGTATATCTAATGAATAATTACATTATATCTACCCGGTAGATATAATCGGTCGGTAAATAAAAATTAAATCAATAAATCGTGGTTACAAACAAAGTGATTGTTTTCCTTTAATTTAGTATGAATATCAAACGAATTTATTTACGGTCTGTGGTTTTTGTACTTATTCGCTGGTTATGTACAATACCTATAACATGTTTTATACTTTCGTAATTTGGCGGTACATCCTCTCTACACATTTCTCTGGAGATACGGGGATTTGTGTAGTAATTATACCATTATACCGCATTTTCCCTAAACCGACTACATGTTATACATGAGTATGCCGAGGGGCCGCTGTCGGAGGATCAACTACTGTGATGGAACCTTATGTATATATAACCGCAATAAAAACCAGTCGTCAATAGATAAGGCCCTAAATATATAACGATAAAACCTTACACAGGCAAAGAAACAATTAAATCCTGCCCAAGTAAACCATACGAGTGGACGCCCATCACATCGAAACAACTACAAACCACAAATATATCCTCAATTATTCTTTAAAAAAATAAGTGCATTTCACACGCGACAGAAGTAAAACCTTTAGAAAAATAATAGACAAGTGTGGGGAGGCTACGAAGCACAGCACAAAGAGGAGATCGATTATACTATATTATTCGCTCGCACACTTAATCCTATATCCTATAGATGTATGTGTTTGTCTCTTTTTAGTGTCACTTTTTCGTTTCACAACGGTGCTAAAGAAATTTTCAGTTCAAAAATATAACACATCCTGGATAAAAAAAACATAGCATACTTTATTCAAAACATTTTAATAACAAACCAAACATAAAACCCAGCCAGTCACAACTCTTTATTTCTGTACTACATACTTTCATGTTGACTAATCTAACTAACTAATTAACTAACCATCACACAGTTTCTCCGCAGGGGTAGGCAGAGATGACGGACCGCTAAACAACTCGGTCGTGGTACACACTCTTTGCCTTAATCACATTCATACATCATCTCATACGTAACTTCTATTATTCAGACTCTTGGCATGGCCTGACTCTAGTATCCGATTCACTTGATCGTGCTATGTCTTCCTCGTACGTCCCGACTTCTTCTACCATTCACATTTGCGTCATGTATTATCCAACTTTTTTCTTCGTTTATTCGCTCTACATGCCCAAACCATCTTAGGGTCCCTTTCTTAATCTTACTCATTCGCTTACTTCAGCCTTGCAATCTTTGCGGTTATCCACATTTCTCACACGATCATATATCATATGTATATGAATTTACCGCCGATTATTGTCGAACATTAGTTCGATTAATATTATTACTTTTTTAAATCTTTAAATGTGATTACATATTTAGGTACTTTTCCAACAAACCACTGAATGACCAATTTTGCACTCAACTTACTCGTAATTATCTGAAAAGCACACACGTAGGTATAGCCACATAATTTGACGATAGCTGACAAGCGTTAAAGTTCTTAGCATTTTTGTAATTTTGTAATCCTTAGCACAATTTCTGAATTCTTTTAGCACATTCGTTGTACAGTAGTTTGCAGGAATTTGAGGTATTTATATAGACGGTAAAAATTTAAATATTTAGTAATAAAATTATTAATTTCTAATATACACATTGGAAAGATTATTTTATCTAGATTTTAGAACAATTTTCGTTTTTGCAAAGTGATAAAAAATTATCAATATAGAGGTGTATTTACAATATGTGGGAATAATATTAAAATTTAAATATTTAGAAATAAAATTATTAATTTCTAATATACACATCAGAAAGATTATATTATCAAGATTTTAGAACAATTTTTGTTTGTGCAATGTGATAAAAAATAACCAATATAGAGGTATATTTAAAATGTAAATTGTCGTTACCGCGACTGAATCGGTATAGGTTTTGTAAATACGCGTCCGGGCGGGGTTTTGTTTGATGTCCGGGTTTAAAAAAAAATTTAAAGTCTTAAAATTTTAAGTCAAACGTATACGTTTGCCCTGAGGAAGGAACGGTCGTTCTGAAACCGGTCGGTTTTCAACAAATATGAAAGTGGTTCGAACAAAGTAACATTGTTTCATTTGTCTTTAATTAAAATTAAATTCAATTTCCAAGAACACAAATGCATTGATTTTTACAAAATTCCTTTTAAAAAGGGAAGATATTCTAAAAGCTATCGGAAACAGCGATAAATACTAAAAATAAAAAAGGCGAGAGGCTGAGGAAAAATCTTTAATAGCTAGATAATCAAATTATGTACTTATGAGTGTAATAATTTCTTTTCATTTTTGTAGTTAAAGTTATGATTGTTTTGATTACGTAAAAGAAATTTACAATATGGCTGTTGATTAAAACTTTAATGTGATATAAATGATATAGTTTTTGATTATTTTATGCTTATAAAAATTAATAATGTAACTTATATTATAGTAAGTCTAAACTTTAAAAAGGTTCAGTTTTGTTGCTTAAGATTTAAGAAGCGTGAATTTAGTTCATATTATGTTAAGAGCGTTTAACCAGCCAGCAGACGAAAATCCACATTTCGTCGAAAGTTGTTCTTACGATCGTGCAGGGCGGTTACAATGAGAAAGATTAATTATTCTCCGTACCAGCTTTTTAAAATTATAACTCAATATCGAATTTATTTCAATTCAAATTAGCTTTAATTTATACCTTCATCCAAAAATGCTGAAAGGCGTGATGATAAAACTATTAAAATAATGTACTTTTTGTAGTTATTTTTTGATAATAAGTATTTATCATTTTTCAATAATGTCTAAATTTAATAAGAATGTTAAAAAAATCGGAAATATATTAGTTTGTAAGTGCGCAAATAAATACACAAACGGACCAATTTTCGTCAAGAAACACATGTACGTACATATTTTTTAATAATTTTATTGAAACTAAAATTTAAATTCTAAAACATACGTTTGCTAGATAATGTATTGATTTGTTTTACTGCATGATTTTATTATTTGAAATGGGTGTGGTATAATAAAAAACTTTTTTGAAAATTGAACAAATCTGCCAACGACCTATGAAATAACCTTATTATACTAAAAATTTAAAAAATTTCTCAAAATTTATTACATAACTTCACTAGATAAAAGAACAATCTTTCGAAATCCATTTATAATTTTTTGTGGAAAAGAGTCAATACGTCTAAAAACTTTTTTGAAAATGACTTATTTCCGGTTTTCTCTGGTAATGCCCTCTTGAGATATTTTGTTGTTTAAATGGCTGCTGATAAAAATTAAAGATATAATTATTATTGAGTTAAAGAGTTACCTCATAAATTGTAAGACTGAATACTAAAATGGTCTCAGTACTTTTAAGATTTTTGTTTAAAAATTTAATTGATATTTGTTAGGCTTAATATTTTAATAAGGTTTTGTTTTCATAACAGAGTATATTAATAATATAATTTGTGTTTTATTTAAAAAATAATTTTTTTTAACTGATTATTAAAACAATTTGAAACAAACTGTAATAAGATTCTGTTTTGTTAGGTTCATTTATAATGATGATAAAACATGATTAAATTTAATTTTAAAATAAATAAATAGGTGATTTATGACATTTTCAACTGTTTTTTTTATTACACTGACTATGTTTTAAAAAAAACCTGTTGACATGTCCGGATTCTGGGCCCTAAAATCCGGGTTTTCACGCGTCTTGTCCTGGTTGCCAAATTTGAGAGATGGCAATCCTACGTGTATGGGATATCTAGTTTTAATAACGTCACTCTATTACAATTGGGAAGCAAGTTTGGGTACCGCCGCCCCGGTAACCATTTAGTAACACCCCCACATAGGTCATCCCAAGTGATTCGCTGTGTTTAGTGTCTTAGCAGGGGTGCCCTGTTTCATGGTGTATGGTTTGTCCAGGTCGTGGCGGCGGATGCGTTTGTCATCGCCTTACACCGCAGTGGGAGGACTAGATTCATACGTCCGTCACTCCTGGACACACTGACCCACAGTCCTCATTCATTTTTCCTTCCCAAAAGTTCCTCTCCTTCCTTTCCCTCCACACAGCATTGCCAACATGACATGGGCCAAAGGGGAAATTGTTTTCCTCAGAGCCTCCTGTGTGGAGGTATTATGATAAAGAGTTTTTCGAGACGAGGTTACGAAAGAATTGTCCATATGGAAAATAAATTCAGTTCATTTGCTTACCCAAAATAGAATGAAGGTGAATTTTATTACGTCAAACTTAGAAAAGCTCTACCACTCGTTAACTGTCTAGATCAATTGACGGTGTTTTTTATAAATTAAACGACGTGAAACTACTACTGACAACGATTAAAAATTAATGTACATAATTAAATCATTTTCAGAATTTCGTGGTATCGGAACCGAAAAATATTCATGATAACCTTATAACATTGTCGACATGTTTAAATTAATTGCTTTATAATTTACTACACATATTTTATTATAAGAATACGAATTCGCAATGTTTTGGGTATATTTCTAGTCAATCCAAGGGAACCTGTTATGTCTCAATACGAAGAACCAACTCGTCAGGACCGTGGTTTCAAAGATTCCTCGATTTTTCCAAAAAAAAAATTTCCTCATTTATGAGAATCGGTCATTGTTCCGTTCCTTCTCATTTTTTTTAAATTCACGTCCTTGTACATTCCAGATTGTACATTCTGTAGTCTAGAAGTCATAACTGTAGATTAATATATCAATTATTTTTGGTTGTCCCTCTCAAAACAAATATTCTCTCTTCTATTAGGCGTTATCTAAAATTGCCTTCCCTCCCAGCATGTAATCTCTTGCAAGTCTGAGCTCGATTTCAATCTTCAATATGATTTTGAAATTTTCCAATTAAAAAACAATTTTTTATGGTGTTAAGTAAGTAAGTGTAATGACGTGTAATTTATTAAAATTATGTCGCCCACCGAGCTAACCGCAGACCATCACGCGTAAAATGTATTTTATTCAAACTAAAGATTATGCATAGAATAAAACAAAAATAGTCTGAAACTAGTTTATCGTATCTTTGTGCTGCACTACTAAGTTATTTAGACGTTAGACTAAAGGAAACATGTTTTTACTAAGGGCCAGTTGTTTCACAGAAATTTAATAATACATCAAATTACAACGTTCATTTTCAAGTTCAAGTGAAGATTCTGCTATTATTTCAGTTCCGTCAAACAATTCCGTCGCGGAACGTGAAAATTAACTTCTGTGAAACAACTGGACTGTAACCGACGTGTTACGCACCCTCATTTTTAATTTTAAAAATTTATCATTTTTACTATGTATTCTTTTCATGTACGATGCCCCGGTGCAACCAATAAAGCTTGTGTGCCAAGTTGCCACCGGGAGACATTTTAGACTCCTATTTTTTACAAATGATTTATGATTACTCCGCCTCAGGGGCAACCAGGCTGACTAGCCTCCTTTTTATTTTTTATACATGCCCCTGAGAAGGGCCATTTTTCCGGCTCAAAGGAAGCGGACTGCTCCACCGAGCCAGCTGCTCCACCGAGCCGGCTGCTTTTATTTTTTAATTACGACCCTTTTAAGGGCCTTTCGTTCTGGCCACTAAGCTCATTAATACCGTGCCGCCAGCAACGATCTTTTGCCAAACACACTTGATAATCTCTAAAAGATCTTTTTCTTTATGCACAATGCCCCGGTGCAACAAATAAAACTTGTATACCAAGTTGCCACCGGGAGACATTCTAGAATCATTATTATTTCGCCTTCAGGGCCATTTTCCCAGCTCCAAAGCCAAAAAACCAGTTTGGCGGCCCCATTAAGGGCTCTCATCTTGCTTGCAAATATTATAGTTTTTTAACATAACTTCATTTACACACCCCGTAGGACGCTGAAACTAAGACGTTTCAGTACAGAGTCCTACGGGGCATTCAAAGAAACATAAATCAAACCTGTAACTCCTAAACTGCCAACGCTATCAGCATTTGCGCAGATTTTCGAGACTTTCACGTCAAATCATTCTTTCTCCATTTTAAAAATCCCAGGACCTCGTAAGGCGACGAGACCAAAAGGTTTCGATAGCCAGGCTTACGGGGGACCTGGGAAAAATATTAACTTCTTTGTAAAACTTCAGATACGTTGTAAAAATGCAAATACCTACCGACAAAATGTCAAACGTTTTTAAAATCATCCTAAACTCATCAAACAAAAATTCTACGGATAAAGAATATCCCTAGAAACACATTAATATTAAGGAAAACATTGTATTTACTTTATTGTGACTTGTATAATTATTTTAAAAAACCAATTTTAGACGATCACTTTCAAACAAGTGATCGCCAAAATAGGCGGCCAACAGAAAGGCGCACCTTATATACATAACGGGCTAGGTAAATCCTCCCACCCTAATTTGTACCACGTGACCGGTTTTTATCCCGAAATCGGGTATAAAAGACGGGCACTTTTTGTGAATAAATCAGTTCTTCTCTCACAGTCAACTCGTGTATTATTCCTACTGGGAAGTTTTTTCATCACTCAGCTGCCTCCCCCGCCGACCTCTGCCTGTCTTCAGTCCTGGTGCCAACACTCCTCCAGAAGAGCCGGCCCTACTTTGGCAACCGCCAGGCGCCAGGATCAGGCAGAGGATTAAGCACATCCAGTGTCCTTCACGCATCAGGCACTGGGTGCACGGGAGGTCAGTATTATTATTTTCCATCATCACCATCCTGTTCGTGCACTAAAAACCCGGTACTTTTTTATAGTCTTGTGAGGACTCTGATACGTCCCTTACATGGACCTATGTGTAATTCCACTGTCAACATCGCCTCAGTTGGACAGATGGACTGGCCTCTGTGTTTCCTCCTTCCTACAACACGGGTCTCTTCAAAACCAATTTTCATTACTTCCTCTCCTCACAAAGACCCTCCACACAGCATCCCAAATGACATAGGCCCTGAGGGAAATTATTTTTCTCAGGGCCTCCTGTGTGGAGTTAATGTAAAAAAAATGCTGCAGACACTAAATAACAACAGTCGAAAATGAGACAAACGGTGAACGTATGTATGCACTCCCCCAAAGAAAATATACAATATCATATTATATTATACGTAATATCATACATCTCCCTCACACGCAGTAGACGGCCTGCGTGGTCTAGCGGTAAGGCTCTTGACTCGCAATCTGAAGGTCGCGGGATCGAATCCCGGCGTGGGCAATTAAATTTTATTTGATTTTTTTTTTTAATTTCACAATTAATTTGCGGCACGTTCCAGAGTGGAAAATACCCTCAGTATCGCCCTGGTGTAAGACCACCATTCAAAAAGATCCATTTGAAACGTTGCTTGAAATGGCGTTAGCCGTGTTTGGTGACCCGATCTGAATAGCCAGATACTTCCCCACCATATCTTCAGCCTCACAACATACCCAATTGGAGATGCCATAGTCTCACTGGCTCCAGAGGGGGAGCAGCTGAGACTGTTGTGAGGTATAACTATAAAAAAAAACACGCATAAAGAAAATGAAACGCAATTCCCGTCGCAAAGAACTGGTTCTTTGTAGGAAACAGTCACACGTATTTTGTGAGTCTCACCATTATTTAATGTGTAAGAAATAGTTGCAGCATAAGGAAAAGGAAATAGCGATAAGGAAAATAATATGTTTATTCCCTTTCTGCGGTCACGGTACTGTAAACTGTAACCGTGAAACAATACGGTAATTATAAAATCCGCACAATAAATGGAGCTGCGCTACCCGTACTCGCCTTCCAAATTGTTCCAGTTGTAAAAGCTTCACATCGTTGGCTAAAAAAACAGTTAAGTTAAAAAGTTTGAGTAAACAAGGCATGATCTCCAATGTTGTATCATCATCCATCGTATTTTTTTTTAAATACTCACACGCCATTACGTTAAGATCAGCAAACTTTTCCATCTGTGAGTATCTGAAACCAAACATGCGTAAATCTGTTCTAATTTACACATACATGCTCCCCTGCCTGTACAGAAGTTAGGGGTGGTTATATTTATATCTCCGATGGTGTAAATTGAAGTACGGCCTTCATAATTTTCCGCTAAAATTTTGATAGGCTCTCACTCGAAGGTTCTAAGAGCAAAAGCCTGTAAGACGTCTGACGTCACGCGTGGAAGACAAGGGTTTCGAAATAGGCATATTTTTATACGAAATAAGATTTACAACTATGAAATAGGTAAGCGTGGCCCACGGTTCCAACGAAGCACGGATTATGTAAATATTTCAAACACATAGTAATAATCTGTGCTCCAATACGTACAGGTGACATTCGTTTCATGTTATTTTAGGTCGGAGTAAAGAAGGGAATTTTTATTTCTTGACATTGTGGTTCTATTTTTAATAAGGAAAAATATGACTTTCAAAAAATATCTTCAAACCCATTGAACGGGAAATGCCGACGAATCTGATCTTTCCCGATTTTAAAGAAAATTGATGATGTCAATCTGTATATCTACAACTTTTCGACTCCTAGGACCAAAACAGGACAACGAATTTTTGATTATTCGTTTCAAATTAAGTTAAGTTTGAACACGAGTTTATATGACTTAAGTGGTAATTAAGAAGAAATAACCAGACAAAACCGGAAATATGTCATTTTTAAATTAAATTTTAGTGACTCTTTTCCACAAAAAATTATAAATTGATTTCGAAAGACTGTTCTTTTATCTAGTAAAGCTTTGTTTTAAATTTTGAGAAAATATTTTAATTTTTAGTACAATAAGGTTTTACCGTAGGTCGTTGACAGATTTATTAAATTTTCAAACAAAATTTTGTGTTATTCAACACACATTTCAAATCATATAATGGTGCAGTAAAATAAATCAATAAATTATCTGGGAAAGCTATGTTTCAGAATCTTAATTTTTGTTTAAATAAAATCATTTAAAAAGTTTGTCTATTTATTTACAGTCTTACAAACTAATATATTTAAGATCTTTTTTACATTCTTATTTTGCTTAGGCATTATGAAAAATTAAAAAAATAGGTAGGTACTTATGATCATAAAATAATTTCAAACAGTACATAATTTTAATAGTTTTTCCATCACACCTTTTAGAATTTTTGAATGTAGTTATAAATTAAAGGAACTTTTGAATGAAATAAAATCGATATAGAGTTATTATTCTAAAAAGCTGGTACGGAGAATAATTAATCTTTCTCATTGGAACCACCCTGTACGATCTTAAGAACTTCTTTCGACGAAATATGAATTCTCGGCCGCTGGCTGGTTAATGGTCCTTAAGTAATTTATGGTTTTTGCGGTGTCAGGCCCTACAGCTTAGAACAAACTCCCTTCACTTTTGCTGAAGATCGACAGCACAGCTGAGTTCAGAGCAAACCTAAAAACCCACCTATTAAAATTATCGTATCCAGAATAATAACCGCATTTTCTTATCATTTTATTTTCCTAATATTTCATTGCTCAGTCCATGGGTTTTACATAAATTGCTTTATCTTGCTCCTTGAACACCCACTTATATGTTTATCAATTCATTATGCGTAATCCCCTTTCTTTGTAACATTTTTCATAATTTATCACTGACAGTAATCGTAACAAAATGTGTTTGTAAATGCACCTAACAATAGTAAACGCCAAACTTTAAGACCGGCCTGAACACTGAAACAATGATTTTCTCATGAAAATAGCGTTATAGAAATCATCCAAACATTATTACTTTTAAGAAACCTGTAGTGTCACAGTTTTCACGGTCATCCTCACTAGGGTTTCCTATGTTCTATTGATTATTTAGATGTCTTCATAATATTTGTAAGTTGACTTTAACTCAGTTCCTTGAGTCATGTTTTGAGTATAGTATTAAATAAACTAAATTAATTTTTTTTTTAATTTGATTTGGTGGTAGGACAGGTAGGTAGGAGTTTTACACCTTAAATGTAATATTTCTATCTCCAAAAGATGTATTAAAATTTGGAAAAACCGGTGTATTTTTGGTGGAGTGTTTATAATAAGTAGTGGAGTATTCAAATATATATTTTTTAAAGTTTAATAAACATTAATCAACGAAAAATTTTGACGTCAAGGTGAAAACGTAATCAGTTTCACTGGGAGCAAGAAAAAGATGATGTAATTTCGGTAACACAAACAGGCTCACAACACACTTATATCGGTTTATTTTTTCAGTTTTTAAATAGAACAAAAATCTATGTATTCTGGAGGCATGGGTTTAATCGTTTACTTACAGTTCATACAATTAGGAAATCAATTTTAATTAACTCAATTGACATCAACCTATTGTAGTCCTGGAGAGAGGTCGTGCTGGACTTCACCGTTCTTATCTCTTCCATCTTTTTCGTTTTTATACAAGACGTGTGAAAAGAAAAACGACGATCGTCAATGATTTGCGACAACTTTCTGAGACTGTGTTGCACCGACATAATATGTACTCCATTTCAAAGCAAAGTAGATAAATTATCAACTATGGTGACATCATTTGATTCAAAATCTTTTGGCGTATTCGACACTTCAGACAAAGAAGAAAAGATCATCTTCTAAAAATGATTTTACTGTAAAAACGTTCTTTAAAAAACGCAGCGTTGTTAAAAATAAATTGATTGGAATATTCATCATTCTATACTCATTACATTATTCTACAGTGTTTTGTCAAATATGATTGCCCGAAGATTCTTCCGATGCAGCGATAATGTTTTTCTTAACATTATCGCTGCATCTAGCTGATAATGTTAAAAAAACATTCTTTAATGCATTCTGCACTAGCCTGTATACATGTATACATGTGAAACATGGTGTCAATACCGAGTAAGCTCAATGAAACGTCTTCGGGTCCAATATAATGATGCGTGCAGAATCATATTTGGATTCAGAAGGTATAGCAGCGCTTCAACAATGTTCACAGAATTAAGACTCCATGGATTCGCCAGTCTGATGAGACACCGGGAAACTGGAGCCAGGATGCGGCTAATGGCCTCCGACAACACGTTGGTGACCGCAGCCTTCCAGCACCAAGCTCCACTCCTGAGTGAGCGATGGGCCCGAGCGCACTCAAGATCACGCCCTGCATAATAATTTATTTATTTTTTATTTATTTATTTATGTAAAATTTACGGCACAAAGTGCCATTTACAAACATGTGTTATTTAATATATTTAAACAGTCATAGTACAGTGAAGAAAGATTTTTTTTAATTTCTGTTAACAAGGGAAAAAGAGAAAAAATTTCTGACACCTAATGAAAACTTTAAAAGGATACAATGAAATAAAAAAAATAAAAAAAACTTGTTATGAAGTAACCTCGTTACAATACGTAAGGCTGAAATTTTTGATAAGTAGAGCCTTGTATTTTAATAAGGAAATATTAAAAATATCAGCAACATTGATTTTTTTATTTTTGTTATTATTAATTTTTATTACTATTATTATTTTTTTGTTTTCTATTTATGTTCTTATTTCTTTACTGTGTAAATATATTTATTTATTTATTTATTTATTTATTTATTTATTTATTTATTGTGAAAAACAGTTAACATGTATATCCAATTACATTTCACAATTTTTCGTTAATAGTGTAAACTAAAGAATACCTTTATTTCGCTCTTGAAATGATTGAAGTTCGATCGAAAAATGTCAATTTCAGAAGAAAGGTTTAATAGTGAGGTCATTCTCCCCAGAGGCATAACCATTGGTAGGTTGGTCCTGCCTCTAGGAAAAGTAAAAAGTCTGTGTTGCCTTGCTCTGGTGAAGTTATCGGGGACATAAAGTGAAATCCTTTCCAGGACATCAGGATTACAAATGTGCCCGTTTAGCAGCTTGTGTGCTACTAGTACCATTGCAATTTTTCTCCTAACGTCGAGACGATTTAGTCCCAGCATTCCCGCGAGAAAATCAGAGGGATACAACAAAGGGTAGTACCCAAACTCTCGCATGTACAGGTACCGCATGAACTTTTTTTGCACCTTTTCAACATCATTTGCGTATAGGGCATCTTCGGGTCCCCATATTACTGATCCACTTTCGAGAATGCTGCGAACCAGAGAGAAGTAGAGCATTTTTATGACTGCTGTGTTGGAAAAAGATTTTGCGTTGCAGATTACAAAGCCTAGCATTCGCATCGCAGAGTTGCACACCGAATCGATATGAGAACGGAATGTCAGGCGTGTGTCAAAAGTGATTCCTAAATCCATCATTTGTGAAATATGTTTTAACGAGGTACCAGACATTTTGTAGTTATAATATAGAGTACTCCTAGCCCTTGTATAGCACATAATTGTACACTTTCCGCTGTTAAAATAGAGTTTATTCAGATTACTCCATTCTACGATCCCGTCGATATCGGTTTGTAAACGAATAGAATCTGCTTTCGATATTATATTGGTATAAAGTTTAATATCGTCAGCAAATAACAAAAAATTTACAAATTTTATAAACAGTGATATATCATTTATAAACATAGAAAATAATAGAGGTCCTAAATTAGACCCTTGCGGGACCCCAGAGTTTGTGAAGTAAGGTTTTGAAGCAAACTGCCCATAAACTACATATTGTTTTCTGTTAGATAAATAATTGTGGAAGAACAGAAGCATTCTATATGAGAGACCAAAATATTCAAGCTTTTTTAGTAATATGAGGTGATCTACTTTATCAAAAGCTTTAGCGAAATCGTTATACGATACGTCTACTTGTTCGTTGTTATCCAATGTATTTGCGACATAATCCGTGAAAACCATTAAGTTGGTCGTTGTGGATCTGCCTACTCTAAACCCGTGCTGCTGATTTATGAGAAAAGGTTCTACTTTACTATAGATGTGTTTATGTATAATAAGTTCAAATAATTTGGCCGGTGCCGAAAGAATCGCCACAGGTCTATAGTTCGATACATTTGATTTATCGCCGCTTTTGTGTAGGGGCGTGACCTTAGATATTTTCCAACGGTCGGGGAATTTACCTGAATTTAGAGAAATATTAAATATATGTAAGAGAGGTGACATTAATGGTTCGGCATATCCCTTCAAAATAATTGTATTAATAAAATCTGGTCCAACAGATTTTTTTGGTTTAAGTTTTTTGACTGCCGCTAGGAAATCATTTTTATGCACACGTATCATGTCTACATTATGAGCTAATGAAGAGTAACCTCCGGGAGTATAGGAGTCAAATTCAGCACTTTGTTTGCCATATACAGACTTAAAGTATTCTGCAAATGCTTCCGGAATATCGGGCCCTGTATGTGTATGTCCGTTCCATGATACTTGGTTTATAATCCCACCGTCTTTCTTATATAAATATGTATAACTATATGGGACGTGTGGGATTGCACTATCCTCCCCACATCCTGGAATAAAGATTATTATTATTATTATACACCGAAGTACGTATGTATACGTATGTATTTAAAAGGTTCTTTTAATAATTTTGAAAACTTTAAGTCTTCGGTTGACCTTTAATTTTGCATATTGTATTTGTGGTAGAACGTTGAGTATCAGGAAGTCGGGTATCCGGAAGACCGTTTATCTGGATGAATTCACCAGATTCCCGAATTTCCGTTTACCTTTGACATATTATAGATGTCTACCTGGTTGAGTCAGTAAGTATTAGAAGGAAGTTGAAGGAAGATGAGATCGATGTCAAGATTTGACGAAAATCGCATCAATCACTAAATAGTAACTTGTGCAGTGAATGGCAAATTTCTGATTAGATATTATAATATTTGGTACCAGATGAAGAGATCAATGATAAGATTCTGTATGTGCACAGTTATTTATGGGTTGCGTAATGGTAGTTTAAAGGTAACTAGTAACAAGGACATCGGTGAGTGGAATTGAATCACTGTCCTGAAATAGTAATAAGGGCCGTTCACACGTGCAATTAAGTAAGTGATAGAAGGTATTTCACCATCCTCCTCGTAGATTATCATCTATAAGATGACGTAGGTTTTCGAATAATTAAATTTGATTTATTTATTTAAAATGTCTGAGTTTCACTTTTCGGTATTTGAACCTATAAATACTGACTAAGTATAGAATAGGTTTCTATGCATACTATATACCAGAATAGAAAAAAGCCGACTCTTTTCACCTGTTGCGAGTATTTATTTGTTTAGAAAAATGAAATAATTCAACTTTGTATAAACCACTTATATGATGCGCAAATCCGACCGGTTTCGGAACAAACGTTCCTTCGTCAGGGAAAGCTTATACGAAGGAACGTTTGTTCTGAAACCGGTCGGATTTGCGCATCATATAAGTGGTTTATACAAAGTTGAATTATTTCATTTTTCTATAATGGATAACCACAAAGTAATAGCTACATTCAAAAATATTTATTTGTTTATTTATTACTATTCGTTATCGTATGGATAAGTATCAGGAGGACAGTGATAGCCCCCCCCCCCCCCCCCCCCCCCCCCCCACCCTCTAACGTTGATATACAAGAATGCGCGCGCAGCGTAATCGAGTCAACTAAATTGCTACTTAACGGTAATTTACTGCTTACCGCTTGGTTACTGTCCACACACGGACAGTGACTTAAAATGAACTTAATGTTTTAGTTGCCACTTCGTGATTTTGGTTTGACAGGGGTCTAACTTGACTTTACATTATTCTGAGAAGTGAGGTTTCAAAGATTGCTAAGACGATTTCTCATAATCTACATATTTACCCATTTCTGATGTTGAGGTCTTGATTTCTGATTTTAATCTTGTGTATTTAATGTAAGAATTTTAGTTTAACACATTTTAAAGAAAAATATTTAAATAGGACGTAAACTTACCATTTTAGAACATAACTAATGCTGATGGAACCATATGCAACCAGATATGACCTAATAATTCATAACATATGATTCTAAATATATTTCCCTAACGCTGTTCCAAGTTAGGGCCACGTTCTAATTAAATATTTTCCTTTAAAATATGTTAAACTAAAATACTTTACATACGATTAATCCTCCAAATCAGAAATTGTTGAAAAGACTAAGAGAATTCGTCTTTACAATCGTTGACACCTCAGAACGTAGTGAGTTTAAGTTAGAACCCTAACCAAATAAAGTGACGAACAATAGGTACTGCACCTCGTAAAAACGATCATCTCTCATGTACGAACAAAATGGTAATTGCAAAAGGTTCTATGTGATATTAGAACCTTATAAAAAGAATTAAAGCTTTAAAAACGAGTGGGTCTGAAAATTATTTTGGTTATCGAAGTGTGTAAAAGAATTGGTCAATTTTTGAAAAAAACTGTTAGATAGAAGAACTTTGTCCTAATGAGGTGAAAACTTATCACTGTCCTCTCTACTGCCTACATGTAATCTACCCAAGTGCCTGTATTTTTTTAAGAAAGCCATGAAGTCCAAAATCTATTTTTTTTAAGTATATCATTTTTGACTTCATATTATTATCAATTTAATTATTTCTTATTCTTTATTATGCTGTCTCATCAGAGGTTAAGTCACAAGGAGGAAATCCACAATTGGCTTTATTTTTTTGCTATAATCCACATGTAGAAACTGAAAAAATGTAAACTGTCGATTTTCCGAAAATGAATAAAAAAATAAAAATTATATGAATTCCTCCTGATGTGCACATAATAAGAGGCTACTATTGCCTGCGCAATGCGGAATGGGTGTTTTACAAGATGCCTTTTCTGTTCTGTTTCGGGAGAGAAAAAAGTACATTAATAATATTTGGCTGATTTATAAAGCGCCGTTTTCATGAAAAATCATCTCGAGGGCGCGATTGTCTACTTCGATACAAAATTTCGTACAGTTTAAGATAACGGACATTATTTGACATCTGCCGTCTGTCATTGTTTTACTTCACTATGTATTATGTAGAAAATGTTGCATGATGTTTTCGTTTTCTGTTTAAAATGTTGCCAAAACTCTATGGGTAATTTGTTTTTATTTTTTCATCTTTAAATTTTAAGTATCGTTGCTTATTTGTTTTCTTTAACTATAATCTATATAAATAAAAATGAATCGCCGAAATGTATGTACGCAAATTGGATAATTCTTTTTCTTTTATGTTCGTTGTTGTCAGGACAAGGTTTGTTGTATAAAAGAAGCGGTGAGCATAATGAAATTTGTGTAAAAAAATTGCAACAGGTGGCACGCGAGTTGTTTGAAAACTAACTGTACCGGGGCTGAATGTATGGAATGCGGGAGGGGGGAAGGAAACTCGGGATGGGGGAGGGGAACTCGAGAGGGGGGATCGCAGGGCCAGGGAAGCGGGAGAGGGGAATGGGGAAAGGGAAGGCGGAGTGGGAACGCGTGAGGGCAAGGGGTTGCGGGAGAGGGAGGAGAGGCGAAAGGGGAACGGGATGATTAGGAAAGGACACGCAGGGAGAAACAATTTCTTTATTAAGTGGCATAGCAACGCATGCCGGGAACCAGCTAGTATGTGTTAATTGCTGACGTGTATTCGCGCTTGTTATTGTAAATTTCGCTTTGATGATTTGTTGACGGCAACGGTAAAAGCCAAATGACAAATCTATGGATTCATCTGATCTATGGTTTTATTTAAGGTGTGACAATTTTTGACGAGTTGGTACCATCTTAAAATATTATTTCTTCTCTAATGACTTTAATTCTGATAAATGATTATTTATGATGATTATTTATGAAATGATTAATTATGATCATGTAATGCAAAGTTATGTGGGGATGTATCTACATGAAATAAAACTTCGTGTACAACGTCCATTAGGCTGAAGATTGAGTGACGCGCCAACACTGAATCACTCGACGATCTATCATTACAACAACTAGTATATTTTTTGCTGAATTTCACACAAGAGTATTAACTGCCCGGAGCCATAACGAAAGAAAATTGATTTTGCAATTTTGCAGAAGAGCCTTTCAACTCTAACACTATTTTTAACCCCTCAAGCTAATTTGTTAGGTTTTCGGAATAACTCAAATAGGTCTCATAGAAATCTTTGTGTCTTCATATTATCACGGTTAGAAATATGATCTTAACGGTGTTAAAAAGAGAAAACACCACGCTTTAAATACCCTACAACCGCAAATTAATAAACAATTACACCTCGATGATTCCTACATTTCCGACCGCAATTTTTCCAAAGAAATACGTAAGTGTTTTTATTTTTTTCAGTAATAATTTAAATAACGTTAACACAAGTTATATTAACACTAAACGTTATACACAAGTTTTAGAACTTTTTATGTTTGAATTAAAAAAATAATATTTTTTTAAAAATTAATAATAATAAATTTAATACAACGTTTATTTCTAATTATAAAATTTTAAAGCTTATTTCATCACCTTTCAAAATCAGTTTTAAGTTTTCGGATTCAAAAACATTCCATTTATTTGGATTTTATTGCAAAGCGGATATATTTGGACCTTCCGAAAAAACAGGCCCGAGGCCTGGGGGTTAGGATAGGACTTTGATATTTGAAAAAGCTTGATCAAATTCATCCGAAATAAGGAATCTTGCTTCGCTTACATCAGATACGCCCAAAACGAACTCCCATCCGCTTATATCTTCACTGGAATTTAAGAAAGAGATTATAGATAAAACCAATTGATAATAGCCTTTTCCGGCATAGGAAACCACATTTAAGAGGATGAGGAGTGGGACGGTTTGCGGTTGCTTAATAAATAATTTAAAACGGGAAAACGATTAAACTACTCATACTTCATTACAGCGAATATAGATAAGTTATCATTTTATAGCGATACTACTCGTATTTCAATACTATACTTCTGCTATTTTTTTTCTTTTAATAATAATAATAATCTTTATTTCATGAAATTGGCAACATTATAACTAAAAAAGTTCATGTTCAATGTAGTTTACAAATAGATTACATCAGTTCAAAATATTAACAAATAGAAAGTAATGTAAGAACGGTTACACAGAAGACAGAAGTAGCATAATTTTACAACATTTTTAGTTGTGCGTAACCTGCCTCACTAGGTGAACCTGTATTGAGGCAGAATTTTTTATAAATTGTTTCTCGCAATTTTATCTATGGTTTTTTATAAATGTATAGTGTAGGTTTCTATACAGCAAAAACTTTATTTTAGAACAATGAAACAATACAACTTTGTATAAACCACTTATATAATGCGTAAATACTACCGGTTTCGGAACAAACGTTCCTTCTTCAGGGAAAGCTTATACTAATTTGACAGTTTCGAACAATGTTTTATTATTATTATTTGAACCTAACAACGGCTAATTTTAATAACTAGCAACGGCTCCACCCCTACCATAATAAAACATTGTTCGAAACTGTCAAATTAGTATAAGCTTTCCCTGAAGAAGGAACGTTTGTTCCGAAACCGGTAGGATTTACGCATTATATAAATGGTTTGTACAAAGTTGTATTGTTACATTTTTCTATAATGGATAACCACAAAGTGATAGCTACATTCAAAAATATAACTTTATTTTAGTTTACATCATTGTTGCACATACACAATAAAAAAAACTGCAAGGTTATTATTACGATAACAACTGTCAATGACAGGGCATTTGGGCGAGGGCACCAGTATAGACTCGATCATTAGAATATATCCATATTTTAACATATTTTTTTAACTCTTTCTGTGTTTGACTCAGTTTGATGTTTTCTGGGAGAATGTTGAATATGTTTGTGGGAAAGTATCTAAAGCTACGTTGACCAAAGGTGGAAGAAGTGGTAGAAGAGAGTGCTGGATCTTGCAATATGTCTTTGTTGGCTTTACGTGTAAATCTTAAGTTTATTGTTTTTTCGTAAAGCACAAGTTTGTTTTTAAAGAAATGTATGAGGATTGTTTTTACATAGATCTGTTGAACATCAAATACTCCCTAATTTATCTAAGGTTACGTCGATTTTTAAATTTATTCTGACGAATGTTCACGGAAATCTAAAGTTTTTTTACCATTTTGATATTACCTACCTACAGTAAAGAAACTAACTTATCAAAAGGTTAGGTACTGTATTTTAAAAACCAACGCAAATGAAGTTGTTCCTTTTTTAATACTGGGTACCTATTTTTTTCGGAATGTCCCTTACCGATTTATCTATACAGTCCTCTTAAGAGGATACCATGAACCAAAACTGTGTATTTTTTAAATGTGAATACCTTTAATCTCCGGTACCATAATAAATCCGCAAATATTGAAAGAGATCAACTTATATGTCCCTAACGAATATACTCGTGGGAGATCCCACGCACTTTTTTATGCTCCGAAAGCGAAAACTTCTGCCTATCAGAATGCACCATTAAAAGCAGGGCGACTCAACTGCTTTACGACTCTGCATTGAAATGAGCATCGACATCTTCAATGTCACCTACAGAGAATTCAGTAACTATCTCTTGACATACGTCACAACATAGTTAAACTGCCCCAATGCACTTAAAAAAATATAATCTTCTCCATAATTTTTTAGTGTATAACTGTTTTATGGCGAATCTAAATAAAATAAATAATTTACAAAACAATTGTACGTGCAATAAATCTGCTCATTTTGATTGTCCTAAAACCGGTAAATTTCCTAGTTGGACAACCAAAGATGATTATAATATGCAATACGTTATATTTTTAAGAAATAAATAAATTAATAAAATTATCTTCAAGAATAACATATTTTTTTTAAGAGCTTTAAAATTTAAAGTGTTTAGGGAAAAAATCTGTAGAAATCCGGGAAACCCAAAGATATTGGAGAATCCAGTCGACTAAAGTAGTAAGCAGATTTTTCGTAAACATTTCGTTGTGTATAGCTTCGTTTATAAATAAACTCTCTTTTTGATTAAATTCATTTTACTCAAAAAAAATTTTTACTCACGTTAATTTGCACAAATTTTTCATAAAAATAAAATCAGTTCCTTTCGGTTTATACACACGTTTTATTAAATTCGCGAATTGCAAGCCGTCAGAGTTCCGTGCCCACGTGTCTGATATCGGAGTGTCTTTTTCCATCGCGCGCGAAAACATCTGGCTTCGAGGACCTTCCCGCCATTTTGAAAGATGTGAAAGTTTTAAATCAATTCAGTGTTCTTTTACCAGTCGACTAAAGTAGTAAGCAGATTTTTTGTTAACATTTCGTTGTATTTTCCTTTCATTTTGCATAAAATCACTTCAAAAAAATTCTTGCATAAATTAGCTTATCACTGGCAAGGGGGACAATCTTCCTCTCCAAATAATGATAAGCCCACGACAAGTCCGGTCTTGTCAGTGGATGAAATTAAAGAACCCATGAGGTACGCTCGAGTTACTCGTCGGAAAAACGGACCATCTCAGTCCACCACAGCTCCGGTCACCGAGAAGAATTTCTCATTGGTGGTCTCTGGGATATCCCCTATTGCTAGTGAAATGGAGTAAAATGGAGCGGCATGTTGACTCCAGGACTTCGTGATTATTATTGGTCGGCGACTTTGCCTACATATGATCCGACTTGCAGAAACCCGACATATTGGGTTCTACAAATTGGATCAGATAGAGGGTCGCCGAGGGCCCGGTAGGAGACAAATCATATTTGGGAGTAAAAAGGAGAGGCATGTGCATGTCAATAAAATACAATATTTCGTTAATATTTACATAAAATGTATAGAAAGAAGCCTGCACTGTGCTGATTAAGCTATATAAATGTATTCTCCTTAACTCTGCATAACATTTTATGTGTGTTTGTTTGGTTGGGAAGGGCGATTAGGCCCCCCTGGGAAGCATCCGCCACCTCCAGTTAGTGGCCCTAGGGCTAGTAGCTAATTATTATTTCTAGGTTCAAATGTTGAAGCGAGATAGTATTTATATATATTCCGTTTATCTTGAAATACGTACATATAAAAATATATTTTATTTAATTCATTGGGGGGCTAGAATTCCAATAATCCATGCGCTTGATAGCTGCAAGACGAGAGGTTATCTGGCCTCCTACATAGTTAAGTAAATTGAAATACGTACATATAAAAAGATATTTTGTTTAATTTATTGAGGGGCTGGAATTCCAATAATCCATGCGCTTGATAGCTGCAAGACGAGTTGTTATCTGGCCTCCTACATAGTTAAGTAAATTGAAATACGTACATATAAAAAGATATTTTATTTAATTTATTGGGGGGCTAGAATTCCAATAATCCATGCGCTTGATAGCTGCAAGACGAGTGGTTGTCTGGCCTCCTACATAGTTAAGTAAATTGAAATACGTACATATAAAAAGATATTTTATTTAATTTATTGGGGGGCTGGAATTCCAATAATCCATGCGCTTGATAGCTGCAAGATGAGTGGCCTCCTACATAGTTAAGTAAATTCTAAAGTAAAATCCATGCTAATTTGTACAGCGCTCTTGAGGCGATTTTTCGCAAAAACAGCGCTATATAAGTTGTCCAAATTTATTTATTTATTTATTAAAGTAGATGTGCTATCTGCTGTTTTTACTATGTGGGTCTGCGCTTCCGGGTGTCGCCGATATTGTTTACCAATAATTAACAAATAAACTAATAATTAAGAACAAATAATTAACGAATAAACCAAACGAACGTTAAACTAAATGAACGAATTCTTTCCTTATTCAAAATAGGTTGTTAACCAATATTAATGCACATTTTCAAAAAATCAACGAAATGAAAAAATTCTTTTTTTATGAAAACTACTCTAATTAGCGCGTAGTCCGGCGACAGTTGCGCGGACACCATAGCATATCTCTTCTGTATTTGAATATTTTTGGGGAAACCGGACCTTAAACAGACCACCTGCTTTTTATTAGTTCGACTACCTAATCATAGTAATACCATTCCTGTGTTCGATAAAAAAATTTAGAGGGTATCTACTTAAACATCAAATCACAAAAAAGTTACAACCTTGCATTTATGTCTTCTCAATAAAAAATCAATTACGTTTGATATTTTTTTATGTCTAATGAATTTCGTATTTGCAATAACTATTTTCGGAATGGTCAATAAAGTTTTAGTAATCAAAGGTATTGCCGAATACGATTAAATTAAGATTGGTTGTAACTTGTAACATTCGTACATGGAAAACAATGAATTCCAGACAGATTTATGTCTAACAATGTCGGCGGAATCCATTAATGTAAAACAAATAGCAATATCCAAGCAAAACCTATTTCCCTTTCAATATCGCTATCTCATTTAAAATTTATATTGGGAAGTCCCGAATTTAGGCCGTTTTAACTTTCGAATATATATGAAGGTGAGTTTGGCAACATTATCGAATAAATTTGTAGGGGTAGAGCGGGGTGAATTTGGGACACCGTTACAATCTGGAGAAGGGTGTACCGGACACTTATATTACCGGGACATTTGGGCCAGGGCGCGTTTCGGGCAAATTTAAACAGTTATTTCCAATTACGCCGGCACACACTGTATGATTATTATTATTTTGAATTAATTTATTCATTTGGAAATTCACCTTACAACGCTATGGCCGTGAACCAATTTGAAACAGAAACACAGTTTAAATAAATATTGCACATTTAAAAGACTTAATTTATTCAAATTTTTATGTGATTCCGCACAAGTGTTTTTTTACATTAGCTTCACACGGGAGGACCTGGAAAAAATCTTCATGGCCTTACATCTTTGGGGATGCCGTGTGGAGGGTCTTTTTAGGGAGAGAAGGGAGAAGAAGTTCTGTGAAGGAAAAAGGTATGAAGGGTGCATAGGAATATGGGGTTAAATGCGTCCAGATGAGTGACAGTCGCATGAATCTATCCCTCCCACTGCGATGCATGGCGATGGTTTCCAGATGCAACTGGAGAAATCAAAAGATCTCCCTGAACCAGTCTCTCCCGATCCTGCCCGCCACGCAGTAAGTGGACAAACGCATCCGCCGCCAACCTCACCCCTTGAATCCGAGCACCCCTACTAAGTCACCAAACGTAAAGAATCACTTGGGTTGCCTACGGCAGAGGTGTTGGTAATTTTTTCCGGAGCTGCGGTACCCTTACTCACCTCCCAAATGGAGTGATCCATGTATTAGAACCAAACAAGAGCGGTCGGTAGCTAATTCTTATTTCTAGGTTCAAATGTTGAAGCGAGAGAGTAATTATGTATATTCCGATAATCTTGAAATACGTACATATAAAAAAAATATTTTATTTAATTTATTGGGGGGCAAGAATTCCAATAATCCATGTGCTTGATAGCTGCAAGACGAGTGGTTATCTAGCCCCCTACATAGTTAAGTCAATTGAAATACGTACATATAAAAAGATATTTTATTTAATTTATCGGGGGGCTAGAATTCCATGCGCTTAATAGCTGCAAGACGAGTTGTTATCTAGCCTCCTAAGTTAAGTACATTCTAATGCAAAATCCATGCTAATTTGTACAGCGCTCTTGAGGCGATTTTTCGTAAAAACAGCGCTATATAAGTTGTCTAAATTTATTATTATTATTGGAATTGTGGTAACCCCAAATCGGTAATCTTTATCTATCAATTTTTATACATTTAATTTACCATTTTAATGTTATGCCGCTCTAATGTTCCCAAATTGCTGAAGCGTAAAAGCTCTACATTCCCAATTTGAGGAAGGTTGTGGGCGGGAGGAAAATGGTAGGAGAAGGAAAATGGAATTAGAAAGGTTCTGGCTCTACCAATTTGGTTATTAATCACAGCTAAAATCATTCCAACTATTCTTCCGTTTCCAGAATGTCGAGACTTTGCAACATAAGTCAAAGCCCTGATTTTTTGGTGTAGGCAAAGGATTTTTGTCAGGCGTTATGCAAATAATAATTTTTCCTATAAAACTCAATTGTTGCACTTGTTTCAACATTATTTTTTTATGTATATATTTATATCAACATATTTGCCTTTCTTTTTTATCCTTGCTCTTCGTGAATAGTGCTCTCCATTCGCAGTCAAGTGTGATAATGTATTATTAAGAGCGTATAACCAGCCAGCGGACGAAAATCCACATTTCGTCGAAAGTTGTTCTTACGATCGTGCAGGGCGGTTACAAAGAGAGAGATTAATTATTCTCCGTACCAGCTTTTTAAAATTATAACTCAATATCGAATTTATTTCAATCCAAATAAGCTTTAATTTATACTTTAATTAAATGAAGACAATATAAGCGAAACTCAATCGAAAATCTGAAAACAGAAAAATCAGAAAAAGATATTGACACATCTGTCCCAGATGTGTCAATATCTTTTTCTGATTTTTCTGTTTTCAGATTTTCGATTGAGTTTCGCTTATATTGTCTTCATTTAATTAAATATTACAATTTGAGGTTTTACTTATAAAGTTAAAATAAAAATAAAAAAAAAAATTTAATTTATACCTTTATCCAAAAATGCTGAAAGGCGTGATGATAAAACTATTAAAATAATGTACTTTTTGTAATTATTTTTGCATTATAAGTATTTATCATTTTTCAATAATGTCTAAATTTAATAAGAATGTTAAAAAAATCTGAAATATATGTGTTTGTAAGTGCGCAAATAAATACGCAAATGGATCAATTTTCGTCAAGAAACACATGTACGTACATATTTTTTAATGATTTTATTGAAACTAAAATTAAAATTCTAAAACATGCGTTTGCTAGATAATGTATTGAATTATTTTACTGCATGATTATATTATTTGAAATAAGTGTGGTATAATACAAAATCTTTTTTGAAAATTTAACAAATCCGCCAACGACCTATGGAATAACCTTATTATACTAAAAATTAAAAGGTTTTCTCAAAATTTATTACATGCGAATGCTAGATAAAAGAACAATTTTTCGAAATCCATTTATAATTTTTTGTGGAAAAGAGTCAATACGTCTAAAATCTGATTTGAAAATGACATATTTCTGGTTTTCTGTGGTAATGCCCTCTTAATGGATAATTTGTCTGTAAATAGTAGATACATTTTCAATTAGGGAGGCGGGAATTGGTACCGCCACTACGGGAACAATTTATTGAATAACCGACACCTCTGCCATAGGTCACCCCAAGTGATTTGCTACGTTTGGTGATTTAGCAGGGGTGCCCGGGTTCGTAGGGTGAGTTTTACTAAACCCTTGGATTCCTACCCACCTCTCAAACATTTTTCGTTTCCAGGATTCTCCTCTCCTTCATTTCTTAAAAAAAAACTTCCACACAACATTTCCTAAGATGACATAGGTCCCTTGGAAATTATTTTATTAAGGGCCTCTTGTGTGGAGCTCATGTAAAAAAAATAATCGATAAACAAAACGAGTGTGCTTTAGACCACACAACTGAAGTAAAACTTCTGCTCCATCTACATGATAGGAAGAAAATGTGCGCACGCACTGCTCTCTCTTGCTCCTACAGTGTGTACAGACAATATGCACTGTGTAACGTAACTGGCTATGAGAGAAAGAAAATGTGTGCTCGCACCTTTCTCTCTTCCCCCTACAGTAATATACGAAGCGTAACTCTCTCTCTTTCTATCTTCACTAACTTATATCTTCCTCTCAACTACCGTTCGCCTCGCTTTTCGTATCGCTCTCGTCAAGCATTCGCCAGCTTACTCCCTAAGTTAATCGTGCGTAAAAAAGTTTTCCTTCAATAAATTTCAAACACTATTTAGATTCTGAGCGGCTGTCCCATAAGAGGATACTGAGAGTACGTTCCACCCTTCTCAGGTCATTTAGGGCTTTAATATAGAGCTACATTCATCATCCCAGGGTGGGATTTGGCTTTCTCCACTGGATGCTGTCCCTCGCCTCCCCCCCCAGATCTAATGGGCGTTTCAAAGATGCTTTTTTCATACCGATTCTCATAATAATATATGGAAACTATTTCGGAACTCATATTATGAAAGAACTTTGCTATGACGACCATTTTTCCATACGTATGTAACCATAGATCACATGTAACCATCTGTCATTTGCCTTTACCGTTGCCGTAAAAAAATCATCAAAATTCACAATGATGATTGTAATGTTCTTTATTCTGATGTGGCTCATTAGCCCATAATGTAAATGAATACAACGTAAGTTCTTGTTTAAATAAAACAAATAAATAATAAGTTTTTATTCCAGTATGTGGGGAGGAGAGTGCAATCCCACACATTCCATAAGGGTATAATATACACATACATGTACAAAGTATTACAAAGGAAAAAAAGAAAAAGAAGGTGGATATGAATGTACACGAAACAAAAAAAGATAATAAGCTAATAGTAGTAGAAGGAAAACAAAAGAAATAATTATATTAAGCTTTCAGGATTCTGTGAGCACGTAAGGAGCCAGTATTTTTCTCCAGTGTGCATCAATACTGAATGATGGACTGAGGCAGGCCTCCGTGACGAGGATGTTTCCAGAGCTGGTTATCCTTTCCCTAATTCCTGCCACTCTGGATCTAATAAAGGCTGCAAAGCCAGGAACTCGCCCGTACGTGAACATCCGGGAAGCGCTGCAATATCTGGGGAGACCAAACATTATGCGGAAGGCGTTGTTATACTGAACCCGAAGTCTTTCTATACTACTCTTCTTGTAGTTTGCCCAGAGTTCACACGTATACAGTGTTGCGCAGAAGGAAAGGAAGAGCGTCCTTTTTACAGCAGTACTGCAAAGGCGGAATCTTCTACTGAGCATGTTTGCTTTTACACTGAGAGCTCTTCTTTGCCTATCGATGTCGTCATCGTCCATCAGATTACTGGTGATTATGTGTCCAAGGTATTTAGTTCCTTCAGTCACCTGCAGGTTCACACCATTCAGGGTAGCTGGAGGAATATTTTTTGGTCCTTGTCCGTATCTTACGACCAGTAGAGCCGTTTTAGTGGGGTTGTATTGCATGTTTGTTTCTTCAGCAAACTCTTCGCAGATCTTTAAAAGAATACGTAGGCCCCTTATGGATGGTGCCATCAATACCATGTCGTCCGCATAACTGATGTTGTTCAGAAACTGTCCTCCAATTTGGCAGCCTACCCCTGCATTGTTTAGCCTGTAGGTGAGTTCGTCCATGAACAGGTTGAACAATATCGGGGACATGCATCCTCCCTGTCTAACGCCGCTCTTCAGGAGGAAAGGTTCGGAGAGTCCATCTTTAAGGTCATTGTGAATTATAACGTTAGGAAGTAATATTGTATTTTAATGTACGGCAATGTACGGCGAGCGATATACCGAAATACGCCATCCCACGCATATTATAGCTGTGTGTGAACATGCTCTAAATTCTAAATGATCAATATTTTTAAAAAAAAAATTTTCATAAGAAGCAATTACTTTGTGGTTAGACATTATATTATCAAAAATAAAACAAACACTTTGTATTTAACCACGAATTTATTATTTTATATATAGACCGGTTTCGGTTCGACCAAGCTTCCTCAGGATATAATAATAACGAATTATTTTTTATAATTTATTTTCAAAATAATTTTTCTCCACATATATTATAAAAATATCGTGAATTATAAAATATGAAACAAAAATTATTTTTAAAAAAGCATTTTGACGGACGTAAATTCAAATAATGAATGACGTATTTACGTCGGAACAGAAATTTGTCATGTATAAATTAAAATTGCTACCCAAAAAAAGCATTATTTTTTTAATTACACATTTTCTCCATTTGCACAGTGGATAAGGATTTTTTTTTTTTAAATATAATCAACTTTAAAGCTGATTTCGTTAATAATCTATATATTATTATCATTTAAAAAAATAGCACCTAACCGAAGTAGATATTCAAATTGATCTTAGATTAAAAAATTATTATTCAGTTTGGTTGGGTATTTTGGCCCCAAATCCAAAATCAAATTTTGTATGAAAAAGGCCGCTCAACGTTCCTCTTAAAGTAATAAAAAATGACATAAACTGTTTGGACAATATTAATTTGAAACCCTTTTATTTCTGGTTCAAATATATTAAGTATGTTTTGTAAAATTGTTACGTTCGAAATTGTTTTGTTTCGGCTTTGGACTTTTATGTATATGGCCACCGTGTCATTATATAAAGTGAGCGGAACGGAAATGAACAGAAACCCTAATACTTTATTATTTACAAATACAATTTACATAAATTTAGAACGAACGTTAACCAAACGAGATAGTCCAATATTATTAACGTTTTTATGGAATTTTGTAGAGTACCTATTACCTTTGTATCGTTATTCGGTTTACCTTTAATATGATTGCAAAATGACAAAAATCAAATCTTAAATTGAATATTCTCACATAAACGTGCACCTAACGCGTAAAATCGTGTTGAAACCATTTTACGGCTCTTCGCCGAGAGGGTTGTTTTAAAATGACTCGATTTTCCGGGAATATAAAATATACCGGTTAAACCAAATAATATATATTCAAAGTTACTCTATTTTGTTACTCGCTGGAATTACCGGCGTTGTTCGTGCTGTACGCGTTGTTATATATATATTTTTTAATAAGTTATAAGCAGTGATTTTTTTCTTATTTAAATGTCAAAAGTGAGCAAAATTCTGCTTGGTGTGCTCTATACTCTATGGCCGTGGTCGTCAAAGTGCGGCCCGCACAAAAATGTGCCGTTTTCTTTTTAAATATATATTTTTTCATGTACAATTATATTAACCAACATTGTTTTTCAAATATTTTGCATACATATGTATACCTTATGATTTTAAAACTTTGATTTTAATTGGTTGACTTTTAATTTTAAAACGCCCAGCTGGTTTTTGAACACATCCAAAGTCGATTTTGAACGCGCGCATAGTGTACGTCTTACGCTCCCTTGTGGGCGTTTTAGACTTTCGGGGGGGCTGTAGAAGACCCAGAGAAAATTAGAGGGCGTTGAGATGGCACATGCGTGGGCAGATAAAAAAAAATGGTCTAAAAAAGATAAAAAAACACGCTAATCATGTACTAATAAAGCAAAATAAATTTTAAAATTGGTTAATTTTTGTTACTGTATGTATTGTAATCATTTTATCACGGTGCGAAAATTCACTATTTCGGTAGTTCGGGAAAATTGAAGCGAAAGATTCCATTACAGATCTACGTAAAAAAAATTATTTGATAATATTATCATCTTACGTGTATATATTATTATTAAGAATTGACAATATATATCATAAATATAAGAAGGAAGCAGGTAGCAACCCGGTACTTATATACAGAAGAATTCCTTTTTTAACTGGTCGGTGGTTGAGTGGGCATAGCGCTTGGATCCCATCCGGGCGTCGCGTGTTCAATTCCTCGGCTGGCTAAGTCCTCCATCACAACACAAGCAACATTTTCGGCTTTCTGTGGTGGTAGTAGGAGATTTTCAAACATTGTTGGGTTATTCGTAACCCGGGAATGTTTGTCTTTCTTTAAAAAAAAAAAAAAAAACGTGCTAATCAAAAAGGTTTAATGAGAGTGGAGGGTGGTTTTCTAACTCTCATGAAGTCAGTAACCTTCTTCTTGTTTTGAAGGTCAAGTGTGCATAATTTCATCAATCTCAAATAAAAACTGTCAATTTGTATAAATATCGAAACCCTGCTGCCGGCCTGCCCTGGACACTCTTATTTGCATAAATAGACAGATAATATATATTTGTAATTTTTATATAAACAAAAATCTTCTAAAATAAAATGATTAGAAATTGTTAAATAGTTTATTCTAATGAAATAAGAAAAAAAATATGAGCAGTAAGTGGCTTAGTTGGCTAATGTCGGATTTTCATCCAAGCGTCGGTCGTGAGTGCAATTCCTCTGCTGGCGAAGTCCCCCACCATTGCACAATGCACAAGCAACATCTTCCGCTTATATTGATGGTAGTAGGAGATTTCCAAATTTTGTCAGTTTCATAAAATAAAAAGAGCACAAGAAATGCCATCCAAAATGATTTCAGTGGAAACCAATGTCGCCACTAACTTGGCACCTTTTGGCTCTCTATCACTCTTAACTTTCCTGAAATGGTACCCATCCCATTTGAATTTTATAATGATAGTGAAATACAGTTATGTACATGAAATTTAAGCAATAAATTATTATACTTTTGGATCACGTAACACGCCCTCATAGTTCTCTGGTGTTCTTCTTTGTTCTGTGATGAGGTTTTTCGTAATCTGAAAATGTTTATCTTTCTTTCAAAAAAGAGACAAAATAAAAATGATTTCGATGTTGACATAGTTACTCTATCTGTTATAATTATTTATCTTTAATATCGATTGAATATACATACATATTTTCAAAGTCTCCGTTTAATCTTTCGTGTTGTTTTATTCTATTTAAATAATATATATTAAATTCAATTACACAGGCAGCGCCTATACGAAAATTATTACTTATAAAGATGTTTGCTGTTTTTCATTTTTGTTCATTTTAATTTTATCCTGACGAAGGAATCATTGGTTTAGAAACATGTTGATAATTTTGATTAAATAAGTGGTGTATATAAAGTGATTTGTTTTCATTTGATTTTATTACACGTACTCATCACTACGTTAAAAATAATTTGTATTACAAGTTTTATAAAAAAAAAATTTTAAAATTAAAATATAAATAAAAAATATATTTTTGTTTATCCGTTTCCCGGTTAAGAAGATCCCTATAAATCGAGACGCTACTGTTTAACTCATTTTAGTATCTAACTTGATGATTTGTCGTTGAAATTTTGTATTCTATTTAGAAAGTGTCTTCATTTATACGTTACCGTTTTACAGAGAGTTTTTGTAATATTTTCAAAACATAAATTTCATTTATACAACACGGTGCTGAAATCTGTTGAAATATTAGAAAACTTGACATTTAAATTTAAGATGAAGCCATACTAAATAATGCAAAATCATACAAAATCATAAGTTTTTGTTTTGAAAATTTGATCGCTTAGAAGTATTTTAATGTGGCAAATTCAGTTTCTTTTATAATAATCGCAAAAAAATTATATTTATGCCCGAACTTCACAAAATAAAATAAAATACGCATTTTCACGTTGTCATTGTACAGTCGACGAATTTGGATTTTCAAAGTGAATTCTATGCCGTCCACCGAAGGACTACATACTTTTCACATCCATTTTTTAATCAGTTCGGCCCCGGACGGAGCGGGGAACCGACGTTAGGCTCCGCGTCGCTTGGTTCTGTGAAATCAATTTTAAATTTCCGTATTATTACAATAGACAATGCGTAAAAAAGGAGTTAATATTCTTTACAGGCCTTTATGAAATCAACCTGTAGAAAAAATTCTCAAATACCTTTTCCAACCTTTCCAAAAACTTTTTCACAAGTATTTTTAAAATCCTCCCTTAAAGGGGCGTGAATTCCGATTTCGATTTTTTCCTGGACTATTGGATCGCCTTAATCCTAGAACTTACTCAATTTATAAAGTCGCCATCCAGCAAATTGAAGCATTTTATAGATTTGAGTTCTGTTCACCGAGAAGGCGTCATTTCAAGAAATTATTATTACTGGTAAAAAGAATTCGGACGATAATTATTTCTAAAGACAGACATTCCCTTATTACAAAAAGCACATCTGTAGCAAAACAGTATTAGTACCTAGTATTTCCTCGTACTTCCATAATTGAAAGCGGAAAATGTTACTTGTGCAATGATGCAGAATTCAGCTAGCAGTTTTTGATACGCGGTGCCTTGGTGGAAACCCGTTGCTTATAGCCACTACACTACTAATTCGTTTTTCGGACATCATGAAACTCTCAACATATTTTTCTTCCAGTAGGCAAAGTGTGTTTTCTGAGTAATTGACTGAGTGTAGTGAAGACCTATTTTAATTCGGCTAATTAGCATTTCATCATTCCGATTCCGGTTGAAGATGGTAGCCGTTTGGAATTACTATCTTTTTATTCCGCCAGAGTACGCATGATTTATCATTGATATGGTGACAATTCTTTGCACAAATTGCATAATTCCTTAAGTGAATTAAAAAATGGTTCGTAAAATATTTATGGTTTATAATTAATTAGGTAGGTATTTGAACGTAGCCAACCACTTGGAGCCTATCGAAGAGGTGTTGGTTATGAAATAATTTTTCCCATATGCACCTCTTAAATTATATGAAAGGGATGATGCAGTGAACAAAACTGTCGAGCAGCTAAAAAAATTCGTTTGCTAGGGGGCATACATTGTTTTGTGCATTATAGATTAATATAATCCTATTACAATACACATAGAATATACATAACTTTTTTTTTATTTATTTATCTATAATAAAAGAGAAAGAAGAAAAAATAAAATTACAATAATACTTATTTTAGAGCGCTTGCCTAAAATTACTCTTGAAACCATCAAGACTAATGTTGAAAATGTCAAGGGACCTAGAGATATCATTTAGCAGCACCATACCTCTTGTCATGCTGTGCTGGGCCAGAACGTCTGTTCTGCCATGCGGGATACAGAGCAAGTCGTGGTGGCGACCCTGCCAGAAGTTGTCGGTACGAACAATTTATAGCAATCTAAGAGGTATGGGCTGTAAATGTAATAGTTTATAATTTTGAAAGCTGTTACTGTTAGGGTTCCATTCCTTCTAGATTGGATACTTTCGAAGCGCGTTTCAGATAGCAAATCCATATGTTCACCATGCATTCTCATATAAAGATACCGTAGAAATTTAATTTGGATTTGTTCCAATAAATCTATGTATTTTTTCTGGTATGGGGCCCAAACAGCAGATGCATTAATGACATTAGCTCAAAAGGGGGGGGTTCCAGCAAAATCTCACGTTACTTGAAAAGAATATACTAAGTGGCCTAAATTTATCTCACCAGGGGGGGGGTTCAGATTGGAAGAAAAACTGCTCACATAATTAATGTTTTTTTTTTTTTTTTTTTTTTTTTTTTTTTTTTTTTTTATTTCGAAATATATACATAAAAACTATGGAAATACAATTACAAATCAATGCCTAGATAATAAAATTAACAATAACATTAACATTAAAATTAACATTAACATTAGCATATAAATAATAATAAATTTCATTGATTTTTTTTTTTTTTTTTTTCATTATTTTATTTTTTTTATTTTATGGTATTTCTCTTCTATAGAAGCAGACGCTTGTGATTAGAAGAGAGGACGATTTTGTGATTAGAAAATATTTAAAATATATTAACAAAATATATTTTGTATCTTATAATTTACTTGTGGTAGATTCTTAATAAATAACAAATTTACAAATTATATAAGTTATGATGATAAATTTTATCAATTTGGTATTTTTACTTTAAATTGCTCTTTGATTGCTTTTAGTAGACATTTATCGTCTTCGATTTTTCTTATTTTTTCAGGTAGGCTATTAAAGTATTTTTTTCCTAGAAATGTATAATGATGTTGTGCAAATGAGGTGTTGCATTTTTGTGTTTGAAATATATGTTTTTGACGAGTACGACTTTCAGTTAAAAATCTGTGATTTTGTTTTTCTTTTATTATTTGGATTATTATATTTTTTCGAACTAGATCATTAAATTTTAAAACTTTAAATTCTTCAAAAATCAGGTGAGTCGGATAATCTCTTCTTTTTTTCAATATAATTTTTATTATTAGACGTTGCACAATTTCAACAGGGAGTAGATTTGTTTTATATGCAGCTCCCCAGCTTACTACAGCGTATTGGAGAATTGACTGTACTATAGCATGATAGACTGATGTTAGATTTTCTAATGAGAGAAAGTTTCGGATTTTTAAAAATATGTAAATTAATTTCCTTATTTTGTTAACGGTAAGGTTGATTTGATCTTTCCAGTTCAGGTTTTTGTCTATTGTTATTCCTAAGTATTTAATTTTATTTGAAATTTTTAATGTGGAACAGTTTATTTCACAGTTATTTTTTTTGTGATCTTTAGAATTGTCATGTATAATTATATCAAAATTTACCGGAAAATCATTTGATTTTATTGCAAATGGAATGACGTGAGTTTTTTCACTATTAAGAGATAGTAGATTTATATCAAACCAGTGTTTCAGTATATTTATGTCTTCTGTTGCTTTTTGTTTTACTACTTGCCATGTGATTCCACTTTCAATAAGTACTGTGTCGTCGGCATAAGAGGTTATACTACCATGAAGTGACTGTGAGAATATCCCGTTTACATATAAGATGAATAATATGGGACCTAGCACAGTACCTTGTGGAATTCCATATTCAGATGTCTCTTCGTCGCTATAAACGTTATTTATTTTGACACATTGAGGGCGATTTTTTAGGTAGCTTTTTATCCAACTTGCTACGTTTTCATTAATGTTCAATTTATCTAATTTTTTCATTAGTTTTTTATGGGATATGCTATCAAACGCTTTTCTCAGATCTATAAAAATACCTATACACTTTTTTTTCATATCAAGGTTTTTATATATGCGTGATGTGACATTAGCAATCGCGTCTTGTGTGCTGTGCGCTTTTCGGAATCCGTATTGATTGTCGTGAAGTATTTTGTTATTATCAATAAATTCCATTAGTTGAGATTTTACGATTTTTTCAAATATTTTGCCAATATTTGAAATGAGGGAAATTGGTCGATAGTTAGTTACATTTTCTGCGTTTCCACTTTTGAATATAGGTGAGATAATTGTCCTCTTATAATTAGACGGAAATATTCCATTTTTTAAACTTAAATTAATTAGGTGAGTTAATGGTTTTATCACGTGGCTTTTAATAGATTTTAACATATTTGCAGTTATGTTGTCAAAACCCGGTGACGACCCTCCTTTCATATTTTCAATAATGTTTAGAACATCTACTTCCTTGATCATTTTAAAATGGGATAGTGAGTTTACACTTTGTATATCTTCAATAATTGGTTGAGTTGTCGCTCCCTTTGTTACATTTATTTTTTTAGCGAGGTTTTGTCCAACTTTCGCGAAGAAGGAGTTGAAAATATCAGCACATTTTTTAGGGTTTTCCTCTGCATTTATTTTTACGTCATTTTCGTCTACAATTACCTTGATTGAATGTCTTTGTTTATTGTTATCTATTGCACAGTTAATTGTTTGCCAGATTATTTTTGGATTATTTTCAGAATTTATTAATTTATGTTTGTAATATTCATCTTTACTAATTTTTATTAAGCGTGTCAATTTATTTTTATATTTTTTATAATTAAATTCTATTTTTTTGTCGTTTGGGAATTTTATTGTTTTTTTGTATAGCTTACCTTTTTCTTTGATTGAATTTAATAAACCCGGTGTGATCCATGGTTTCAGGTATTTGTTTTTGTCTAAATTACGATATGGAATATCTGTTTTTGAGTTTTCTACATGTTTGGATAAAATGTTTTCAAAGTACTTTGAGCATATTTCAACTTCTTCGCAGTTGATTACAGGTTGCCAATGTTCCGTTTTCAAGTTTTCAATTAATTTTTGCAGATTTATTCTGGTATATGATTTTTTTATTGATTTATTTTTTGTTTGCATTGTTTTTTCTTCCTCGTACAAAAATATACATGTATGATGATCGGTGATGTTATTTTTCCAGACAATGGTTTTTATTTTATGAAGATCTTTTATGTTAGTATTAGTCCAAAAATGATCTAGGCAAGATGGTTTCTGACCTTGAATTTCGCGCGTATTTTCATTTATACACGATTTAAAGTTGTTTTCAATCATACAGTTCAAATATTCATGTTTAAGTCTACTGTCTATATTTTTGTTAATGTTGATATTAAAATCCCCTGTGATTATGCAAGTTTTGTTTTTGAAATTTGATATTATATTTCGTATTTGTTCGATAAATAAATCAGCGTTCGATTCATGCGTTCTATAGATTGCTAACAAATAATAATTCTTTTTGTTGTGGTTAAGTTGGATTTCTATGCAGTTTGATGAATCTATGTTGTGTTCTGAATGTGTAACAATATTATATTTCTTACTAACGAATATCGCAATACCACTGTTTTTATTAATGTTTGTGTTTGTTTGCATGTAAATATAATCTCTTAAATTATAATGTGGTGAGTCACTGTTTGTGTATGTTTCAGTTAATACTATAACGTCCGGCTTCACAATAAGAGTATTTATATTGAGAATAAATTCTTCAATATTTTTTTGGAGGCTGCGGATGTTAAGGTGGAGCACTTGTAAACCAGAGAACTTATCTGTGATAATTTCATTGCACTCCTTTGCACTTTGACTACTGAATTCATTGATCTTGAAACAGCTTTCCAGCTGCGTGTTCACGAAGTCATCCATATTTGTTTATTTTCTTTTTTGTTAAGTGAGGTAATTGAATTAAGTTAGATAATATTATTTGATGATTAAAGAATTTTGTTAAAATAATTGCACAATTAAAATTAATCGAATGTATCACGTATACCAATTTAGTTAAAATATTTAAATAATTAAAAGAAATTAAGTAAGAAATTGAGTTTAATAAAATATTTGGATAGATTAATATAGTGGAGACAGATGAATAAATGAGAATAATTAAGTAGAATGGAATTTTTGAATAATTTTGAATAATTAGATAATTTGAAACAATTGAAAATATCACACATATATAAATATTAATAATAATGAAGTAAATAAACGTAATTTGGTAAATTGTGCACAATAAAATAGTTGGGTAGATTAAAATTGAGGAAATAAATGAGTAAATGAGAACAGATAAGTAGAGTGGAATATTTTGGTAATTTAGAATAATTGGATAATTTAAAACAATCGATTTTATCACATGTATCAAATTAGTTAAAATAATAAAATAATTAAAAATAATTAAATAAGTTGAGTTGAATATAATAATTGAGTAGATTAAAATAGTTGAAATAAATGTATAAATGAGAACAGTTAAATATAGTGAAATATTTTTATAATTTAGATTGATTAGATAATTTAGAACAATCGAATGTATCACACATATATAGTTTGTTAATATAATTGAATAATTAAAAATTATGTACATTGGGTTTGATATAATAATTGGATATATTACAATAGTGGAAAAAAATGAATAAATACAAAGAGTTAAGCAGAATGGAATATTTTTATAATTTAGAATGATTAGATAATTTAAAACAATCGAATGTATCACACATTTATAGTTTGTTAAAATAATTAAATAATTAAAAATAATTAAGTACATTGAGTTTAATATAATAATTGGATGTATTACAATAGTGGAGATGAATGAGTAAATACAAAGAGTGAAGTAGAATGGAATATTAGGATAGATTAGACTAATTAGATGATTTAAAACAAATGAATGTATCACATATATGAAATAAGTTAAAATAATTAAATAATTAAAAATAATTAAATAAATTGAGTTAAATATAATAATTGAATAGATTAAAATAGTGGAAATAAGTGTATAAATGAGAACAGTTAAGTAGAGTGGAATATTTTGATAATTTAGAATGAATAGATAATTTAAAACAATTGAATGTATTACACATGTATAGTTTGTTAAGATAATTAAATAATTAAAAATAATTAAGGACATTGAGTTTAATATAATAATTGGACATGTTAAAATAGTGGAAATGAATGAATAAATGAGAAGAGTTAAGTAGAATGGAATATTTGGATAGATTAGAACGATTTGATAATTTATAACAATCAAATGCATTACGTATATGAAATTAGTTAAAATAATTAAAGAATTAAAAATAATTATATAAGTTGATTTAAATGTAATAATTGAATAGATTAAAACAGTGGAAATAAATGTATAAATGAGAACAGGTAAGTAGAAATTAATATTTTGATAATTTAGAATAATTAGAAGATTTAAAACAAATGAGTGTATCGCATATATTAAATAAGATAAAATAATTAAATAATTTAAAATAATTAAGTAAGTTGAGTTTAATTTAATAATTTGGTAGATTAAAATGATGGTTATTAGTAAGCAAGTGAGAATAGTTAAGTACAATGGAATCTTTTGGTGGATTGTAATGGTAGATTGTTGATAAATGGTAATTATGGAGTTAGGTAGGATAAATATTTGAAGTACGTTGATATAGTTAATGTGATTAGTAATAATAATAAATTGATTTATAATGTGAGCAAAAGTGATTGTGAAAACAATATAAATGAGAATTATTAAATTAGTAATATAGGTAAGCTGATTTAATAATGGAATTTTTTTGTTAGCCTCGAGTCACATTTTTTTAATGTCCGATTCATAGGAGATTGGAAGGATTTTGGTGTCTTCAGATTTACGGACAAGCACCTGCCCATTTTTCGTCCAAATGAACTTATAGTTTTTTAGTTTTGCCTGTTTCTTAGTTTGGGCTAAGAGGAATTTTTTTCTAGAAGTCAGATGGTCAGAAATATAGATGGGCACACCCATTTGAGCATTCGGTAGTCCTAATGAAGAAGTAGTAATTCGTCCTTTGGATTTAATATGATCTTTAAGTTTCGCCAAAAATAAATCACGCATCAGTTTAGAACTGAGGGTGATAATTACATCTCTTGGTTTTTTATGGTTTTCATTGGAGCGGTTTATACCTCCTACCCGTACTATGGAAGTCACATCTTCGGGTTGAAGAACTGTTTTAATGATGTTTGTGGATAGGTTGTGGAATATGTTTGCTAGATTTTCCTGGGGAATTTCTGGTAAGTTGCGTATCTCTAAGTTGGTAGAATTAGATTCGTACTCCTGATGATCAATTTTATTCTCAAGGTACTCCACTGTTTTTTTGAGGTCTTGGTGTTCCTTTTTGAATGTTTCGATTTCGGTTTCAATTTTTTGATTTTGGATTATGGTTTGGTCGATTTTTTTTATTAGGTCATCGTATTGTTTGCTGACGAATTCCATGCTCTTTTGCGTTTCTTCCTTAAATAATTCCATTTTTGTAATAATTTCTTTTTTCATAATATCCATTTTCTTGTCAATATGTTGGAGAATTTTTTCCATATTTTTGTCTTCAAGCTCCATTGCACTTTTGCCTCTAGTTGACATGATTAGTGTAAGTTATTTTAGATTGACTTTTAATTTTATGTTTTTTTTTTTATTTTTTTATTTTATTTTATTTATTTTTTTTTTTAAATATTTTTTCTTTATTTTGTTTTTATTGGATTATGTTGTTTTATCTAAATTTAATTTTTATTAATTATTTATTTAATTTATATATTGTTCTGTAACTGCCATCTATTGCTTAGTAATGTAACTCGATTAAATGAGTTTGTGGTTTAATTTATGTGATTATTTACCGCCATCTATGGGCAGTCATTTTATAAATATATTAATAAAATAAAAAAGATTATGGTATGGCCGAGGATTGAACACTGTCAGGAGATACTGCGAGCCAAACGCTTAACACCTACGCCAATTCACTGATTGACGTCAATGACATTAAATTCCATATAAAGCAACTGTCAACGAAAAAGAACTAGAGTGTATTTTAACTGTTTTTTAACTAAAACACTATTTTTATTTTACAAATACGCAATTCAAATTTTGTTTAAAATTCACTTTTTCGAAGATTTTTCACGGATTGTTTATTTGTTTATTTAACTCACTTTAATAGGTAATAAAATCATAGATAGTTTATGTGTCAATTTTTTTGACAAAAATAAAACCACTTTACGAGCGTTTCCCGGTAGAATATCGGGAGACAAATACACCGGATGATAGCCCTTGAAAAACACTGGACCTCAGTAACTAATTTGTTTCGATTTGTACACTATTTAATGTTATTTTTATTCAGAAACTGGAGTTAACGAAATTTGCGACTTAGCAATATTATTGTTGTTGTTGATGATGAATGTTGTTGATGATGATGTATAGGGACTAAAAGAGGTTCAAATTATTTAGCAAAAGAACCAAACTGCTCTTTTATAAAAACGAAAATCAGATCAGTTGTTCTACCAGACCATTATCTACGGAAAATCTAACCAAGCTTTCTTACGTTAATTTCCTTACATGAAAAATAATACTCGTTGAGAATTTTTACGATCAATAGACTTCACACATCATCTCTCTAAACCAGGCATGCCCAACCTGCGCGTGCGGCCCAATTGAAGATTTTACGCGGCCAAAATGAAGTTTGTTTTGGATTTTGGCATTCATACAAAAAATAAAGTAATGTTGTAAATATATCTCATTTATATTACATTTTATGAAATCAGATATATCTTGTTATTAGACCTCGGACTTTGGTGGAGAGGAGAGATGAAGCCTTCTTCCCTCGTGGGCCCTTCAGGGAACCAAGGAGCAATGGGGAGGAGAGATGAGGCCTTCTTCCCTCGTGGGGCCTTCAAGGAACCAATGGGGAGTGGAGAGGAGAGATGAGAACCCAGGGAGATACAATGTGGAACCAGAAAATATAGCTTCATTTCCAATGACAACCCTGGTGAACTTTATAAAAGGGACTGCGTTACTGTCAAAGGAATGAGGTAAAATAGGAGATAATACAATGGGCCCATGGTCTAAGTGCTCACGGGAACTACGTATATGTAAACCGTCTCGGCTCTTAAAAATAAAAAGCATAGAAGGTCGCGGCTTCACAATAATGGCATTTTCGGACACCGAATCACCGGTTCAAATTAACGGAAATATCTGCCTTTTTTACATGAGTTCCACACAGGAGGCCCTGAGGAAATAATTTCCATCAGGGCCTATGTCATCTTTGGGGATGTTGTGTGGTGGTTATTTTTTAAGGAAATGAAGGAAAGGAGAGTTCGGGGAAGGAAAGGGGTTTAAGGGGTGGGTAGGGATCTGGGGTTCAGCGTGTCCTGGTCATCCGCCTCCTAGACCTAGACAAACCTCACCCCATGAACCCGGGCACCCCTGCTAAATCACCAAACGTAGCGAACCACTTGGGGTGACCTATGGCAGAGGTGTTGGTTATCCAATAAAGGTTCCCGGGGCGGCGGTACCCATTTCCGCCTCCCATATTGAGCCCCCACCACCACCGAGAGGCCAACCTAAGCTCAGTAATGTTAGTTTTTTCCACCAAACGATCTGGGTTGGGCACCCCTGCTCTAGACATTCTAGGCAGCGTAGCTTTATGTAGTTCCTTTTCCTCCCCCAGCATTCTGCCTCTTCATGGATTTCCGATATTTATGAATTTTTGCATTTATGTATTGTAAGGGAAGTTTCAGAACCATTATTATTAGTTTTTGTATATTTTCTTTGTTGTGACAAGCTTTCATTTCGTATATTTTCTTTAATGCGTCCAACGGTTCAAAAATATTTCTAAAAATATAAAATACTCGTACAATGGCGACTTCTTAAGAATACATCGTTTGGTAGTCAAAATTAATTGATTCTATAACAACCATCTCATGCTAGTGGCTAAATAAATTGATTCTATAACGACCATTTCATGTTAGTGGCAAAATTAATTGATTCTATAACGACCATCTCTTGCTAGTGGCCAAATTAAATGATTCTATAGCGACCATCTCAGTGGCAATATTAATTGATTCTATAATGACCATCTCATACTAGTGGCAAAATTAATAGATTCTATAACGACCATCTCATGCTAGTGCCAAAATTAATTGATTCTATAACGACCATCTCATGCTAGTGGCAAAATTAATTGTTTCTATAACGACCATCCCATGCTAGAGGCAAAATTAACTACGTACAATATTTTTGCAATATTTATTATGGTTCATTCTAAGCCAAAATTAATTGATTCTATAGCGACCATCTCGGTGGCAATATTAATTGATTCTATAACGACCATCTCATGCTAGTGTCAAAATTAATTGATTCTATAGCGACCATCTCATGCTAGAGGCAAAATAAACTACGTACAATATTTTTGCAATATTTATTGCGGTTCATTCTAAGCCCAAATTAATTGATTCTATAGCGACCATCTCGGTGGCAATAGTAATTGATTCTATAGCGACCATCTCGGTGGCAATATTAATTGATTCTATAATGACCATCTCATGCTAGAGGCAAAATTAATTGATTCTATAGCGACCATCTCATGCTAGTGCCAAAATTAATTGATTCTATAACGACCATCTCATGCTAGTGGAGAAATTAATTGATTCTATGACGACCATCTCATGCTAGTGGCAAAATTAATTGTTTCTATAACGACCATCCCATGCTAGAGGCAAAATTAACTACGTACAATATTTTTGCAATATTTATTATGGTTCATTCTAAGCCAAAATTAATTGATTCTATAGCGACCATCTCGGTGGCAATATTAATTGATTCTATAACGACCATCTCATGCTAGTGTCAAAATTAATTGATTCTATAGCCACCATCTCATGCTAGAGGCAAAATAAACTACGTACAATATTTTTGCAATATTTATTGCGGTTCATTCTAAGCCCAAATTAATTGATTCTATAGCGACCATCTCGGTGGCAATAGTAATTGATTCTATAGCGACCATCTCGGTGGCAATATTAATTGATTCTATAATGACCATCTCATGCTAGAGGCAAAATTAATTGATTCTATAGCGACCATCTCATGCTAGTGCCAAAATTAATTGATTCTATAACGACCATCTCATGCTAGTGGAGAAATTAATTGATTCTATGACGACCATCTCATGCTAGTGGCAAAATTAATTGTTTCTATAACGACCATCCCATGCTAGAGGCAAAATTAACTACGTACAATATTTTTGCAATATTTATTATGGTTCATTCTAAGCCAAAATTAATTGATTCTATAGCGACCATCTCGGTGGCAATATTAATTGATTCTATAACGACCATCTCATGCTAGTGTCAAAATTAATTGATTCTATAGCCACCATCTCATGCTAGAGGCAAAATAAACTACGTACAATATTTTTGCAATATTTATTGCGGTTCATTCTAAGCCCAAATTAATTGATTCTATAGCGACCATCTCGGTGGCAATAGTAATTGATTCTATAGCGACCATCTCGGTGGCAATATTAATTGATTCTATAATGACCATCTCATGCTAGAGGCAAAATTAATTGATTCTATAGCGACCATCTCATGCTAGTGCCAAAATTAATTGATTCTATAACGACCATCTCATGCTAGTGGAGAAATTAATTGATTCTATGACGACCATCTCATGCTAGTGGCAAAATTAATTGATTCTATAACGACCATCCCATGCTAGAGGCAAAATTAACTACGTAAAATATTTTTGCAATATTTATTATGGTTCATTCTAAGCCAAAATTAATTGATTCTATAGCGACCATCTCGGTGGCAATATTAATTGATTCTATAACGACCATCTCATGCTAGTGTCAAAATTGTTGCCTTCTTATTAAAATTGTCTCAAGACACGATCGACATCGTATGGTCATGTATAATTGGTACCTACTGCAAACATTTAAATTTAATATTATCTTAATTAATTATTTTTAAAGTATTTTAACGATCTCTAAACAAATAAATACCTAAAGCTAGCGAAGCGGGAAATCAGAATTGAAACATTTAAAAGAGGAGGCAATTGGCAATCCTTGAATGGCATGAAATTAGCTCAAATCCCAGTGGAATTCTTAAATTCATTAATTCAAATTAACTTTATCAATTAGGAGGACATTGAGAGATTTGCATGATACCGTTTTTGCAAGGAGTAAATAAAAATGAATATTTCAATTCTAATTGGTTTTCCAAATCTTCGGAAAAATCGAATGTTTCTGTAATCTGAAACATTTTTTTTAATTCTAAAAATAATAATAAATAGTAGACAATTATCAGATGCGATGTTGTTATAAATAATCTTAAACAACTTACTGACTGTTCTGAATTATTAAACAGAATTGATTTGAAAGTAGGTACCTGCACGGCACACTCTTGTTGTTCGTGTAATATTTAAAAAAAAAAAAACACTGTAAAACGAATTCATATCAAAAAGCTTGCATTATAAAACTGTTCAACACATAATTAAATATCTCTGATGTTATATCTTCAATTGTAATGAAAATAAATATTTAAAAGAAACTGTATTAAATGTCCACCAACTTGCATAAAATGTAATGAATTATATTGTATAATATCCTGTTTAATAATGTAATATTTTTTAATTGTTATAAGCATACTTTTTAATTTATAGTGCCTACAAAATACATAATAGTATAATGATGAATTCTATAATTGGTTTCTCAGTTAGTTGAATTACACGTGTATAAATTGGTTCATGACAACTCAGAATCAACTCAACACCTCTTTGAAAAGTCATTAAAGCTTTGACAAACAATTGAAAAATAGTTTTAAATGTTTTTTCGTCACTTTTAATGACTTTGCAAAGGAGGTGTTGAGTTGCATTCATTCTGAGTTTTCCGGACATAAATTACCCACGTTGTAAACTGTTGATTTACCTAAAATAAAATAAATAAAGGCAGAATTTAAAACATCTGTGTTTAATTGGTAATTAAAACAACATACTTTAAGGGCCCGCAACCCGGATTTGAGCCGATTTATTACATAACAACATGCATTCCATACAGAAACTCTTTGAAAGCCTAATACTTGACAAACTTTTTACACAAATAAAACCTGTGATATCACCTTACCAGCTTGGATTTATGCCAGGTAGAAGTACTCTATCAAACTTAATTATTTATGAAAATTTTATAACCAATGCTTTTAAAGAAAAAAAAACAAAGTAGACTCTGTCTATACTGATTTTAGTAAAGCTTTTGATTCAGTTTCCCATAAAATTCTCATTTGGAAATTAGAAAAACTTGGTATACGTGGTAATATATTAAACTGGTTTGAAAGTTATCTTACTGGAAGACAACAAATTGTTAGAATAAAATCCTCTCTGTCGGAAAAAATTTATGCAACAAGTGGAGTTCCACAGGGTTCACACCTTGGCCCAATCTTATTTATCTTGTTTATAAATGATCTAACAAAAATATTTCATGATGTATTTTTCTTACTTTTTGCTGATGACCTCAAAATGTTTAGAATTATTCAAAATATTTACCATTGCAACATTCTTCAAGATTGATCTTTCATCAATCTTGAAGAATGATTTCAAGATTCATCTTCAACAAATTGTTAATTTGGTGTAATGAAAATAGACTTTACTTAAATATCTCAAAATGCCAAGTGGTAAGATTTTCTCGAATAAAAAATCCAGTGATCTTTAATTACAACATTGATAACAATACTCTTGAGACATTAACACAAATTAAAGACTTGGGCATCACTTTTCAATCAAATCTTTCATCTGTTAACCATATAACAGAAATCTCTAATAAGGGCTTAAAATGTTGGGATTTATAACCAGGCTAACTAGAAATTTTAACAATATAAAGTGTATTAAACTGTTATATTTTGCCTATGTTAGAAGTCAACTTGAGTACAATTCTCCCGTCTCGAATCGACATTTTAGTATACATGTACAAGCTGTTGAAAGAATACAAAACAAATTCTTACGTTTTCTAAATTTTAAAATGGGTATTCCAGCAATTATGTTGAACTACAACACTATTTTAAATTATATGAATATGCTCAAATTGTCCGACAGAAGAATTTTCACTGACTTGGTATTTCTATATAAAATTCTAAGTGATTTAGTTGATAGTCCGATATTGCTAGAATTGATAAGCTTCCGGATTCCACTACGTAATACCAGAAGTCAGGATTTATTTCAGTGCAGAAATTCTGGAACTAACTACCATATGTATTCCTCTTTGCCCAGAATACTAATGGAGGGAAATAATTATACCAAGTCAGTGGACATCTTCAATTTATCTTTAAACAAATACAAAATACTGTTACTGAGGCAGTTCAGTTATGTACAATAAATACTATATATTGCGTTGCAAAAACCTATTATATATCTTTGTTAAAGAAATAGTATTTAATAATAATAATAATTGGACAATTTATAGAGCGCCGTTTGTGAAAAATTCACCTCAAGGGTGTAATATATATTATTTAATATTTATATATTATTTAATCATAGTGTAATTTGTAAATTTCATACTTATGTAAAAGCCCCGTAAAAGGGCGTAAATAAATAAATAAATAAATAAATAAAATATTTCCCTTAAACACGGCAAGTTTTAAAGCTCTTAAAAAAATATATGTTATTCTGGAAGATAATATTTAGACTTTTCCCGCGCCAAAACGCAAATTATATAAAATTCCGTCGATAGAAAAAAATAGCATAGTATGCTCTAAAAATTATTATTAACACGTTTTTTCAGTTATTTTACAAGTTATATATATGAAAAAAATCGCAGTGTTTCTTTAAATGCTGTTTAAGATAATGCCCGCGAGATTTTTGCTCTATTTTAAACGAGTCGTGTTTTATTAAACATTTTCGCAATTTTTTCATCGATTTTGTCGCTGTAAATGTTAGCGCTCTCCTCTAACATTCGTAATTTCGTATCTCTCCATCTTCTTCTTTTCGGGCCCAGTTGCAGAGCCTTAAATCAACAGACTGTCTGCTTAATTGGAAGAATAAGGAGACATTATGTGATTTTAAAAAAAAATTAAGGAATTATTTTCGTACTATAAATGTTTTATTTGTATAAATTTACATTGTGCGGAGAACCCAATTTTTTCTCACTATGAATGGTTTGGTCATTGACGTTAGATGAAGGGTTTAGTAGATAGAAATAATTAATCAATAAAATCGTGAATATAATATCAAGAAGAATAAATAAATCGATCGTTTATTTGATTAGTCAGACTTTACAGAAAAAACTTTTATACGCTTGCATATTTTACTTTTTTATCCTTCAAGAGCTTGAATTAATTTATTCTTTCTGATTATCAAATATACTTGAAATGAATTCGATGATACTTTCTGATGATTAATTGTTTTTTTTTATATCGTAAATACATGATCATGGAGATGAAAGAAGATAATGAGTAACTTGAAACCGTGATTGTTTGGAGATGATGTGAGGCCCGCGAGCTATAAGCAAATGGAAGAATGATAAAGTGTTTAAAATGCCACAGTGGTGATTGGTCTCCTCCAGAAGTTAATGTGGTTTCGCCCCCTTTCAGGAGGCGGCTCACTAATATGGGATAACTTAAGTAAGACAGATGGGCATTCGTGCAGCATTGCACCAATCACCAGTCACATTCAATAAAGAATGCCCGTCTATCTAATTAAGTTGTTTTGAACGCAGGGCATAAGTGCTGGCGCTACATATAAGCAATTCCGCCATACAATTTTGCTGGCGCCCGTAAAGACGCTGCGCCGGCTGTGGGTTTGCCGTCAGTTGCACGCTACCAACGGTGCTGGTAACGCGTTAAGCGTTGCAGCATTCGTATCTACTACTATTCATTTGATGTTTGACAAAAATGGCGTCTGAACAGGAATGTAATATAAGTTTGGTTCTGGAATGCGTTTATGTAACATACTTTACCAGAATACGTAAGAAAGGATTTAATGGAAAAGGCATGGATTCATGTTGGAAAAAAGTCAATTTGACATCGCCTGACATAGTGTTGATTTCACGGCTGCACGTGAAAAGTGATCAAGTTAATATACGTGGTTGCGTCATAATCACACAGTTTATAAGTATCTCCATGGACGGATGGTCTAAGGCTAGTTTCACATTGAAGACTTCCCAGCCCGATTGTGGCGCTATTCAGCCATGTACACCTAACCTAACCTAACCTATTTCCCGGCGGTCGAGTGGAGGTTGTGGCGGAAGTCGAGCGGATTGGCGAACCGCCGATTGAAAATCAGGTATGAAACGAAGACGTCACACGTGATAAAGCTCCACCACCTGAACTAGCCCCGTAATATTTATTATTTTGATGTTTTTTTTTCCTTTTATAAAGTACCTAACCACCGTAGAATATAGTTTTGACCGCCATGCATTGACCAAACAAATTATTATTTTTCTATCATATTTCTCACAAGTCAACTAACAAACAGTAGGAACAAGTTCATGTTGTTTTTTTTTTAAAAACAATATTTTACATTTCACAGTACAATCCAGTAATTTTGGCGTCACTGGGCGGCTTACCCAAGCTGAGGCCCCCTTTTATAATATAAGAATATATACATAATACATTTTGAAAAAAAAAAAATTATGTTCATATTTTAACATCGGCTAATCAATGGTGCAATGAACTATACGGAGTGTAACAGCACGTACCTGAAAGATTTTAACCAACAATTCCTGAACATATTTGAAGTAAAAATTTAGATCTCCTTTTGCTGTCCGGTGACATTTTTTTATTTTATTTATATCGCAACTGAGTAGATGGGTACGGCAAGCACGAGCCATGGGATTCAGTGGCGTAGCTAGCATTCACCCCCAATTTCGACTTCATAAAAAATAAAACCTGGTCAAATGTGTAGAAAATCAGTCCGTCTTGGGGGGAGGGGGGTGGTTAGAGATCATCAGACATAGGCTATTTTCGCCTATGAAAATACCGTCAGACACAAAATTCACCCGTTTCGGGGCACTCCACGGGGAGCCATAGAGCTTCGAAAATATTAATAACAGACCGTGTTCAATATTTTTGTGACAATATCCGTCGTAATTTTTTTCCATGGTCGGGTGTCATCCCCGTCAGGTGGCACCCGGGACGGACCCCCCCCCCCGATACGCCACTGATTAGATTCGCATTGCGTCTCGTTCCAGCAGCATGGGAACAGAAAAGAATGAACCCGTAGCAGTGTGATCGGTAGCAGTGTGTGATGTAAACATTTTTTTGTTTTTAATTGAAAAAGAAACATCATCTGAGAGCAAAATATAGGTTTTTTATTCTAAATATAATAAGAATTCTCTCCTGCCTCGATTATTTTTTTAAAAAGTGACAAAAAGTGGAACAGTTTGAAGAATAATGGAAAACGCTTAGTTTATCCTACTTTCCCGCTAAATAGCAAGCCATAATGATCATAACCTTAGATGGACACATCACATCAAACAAGTCACAAATAAACTCCTCAAAACGATACACATTTTCCTAAACATAAGAAACATATACAAAATTCAACAAATGAAAACAATATATTTTGCTCTGTCAGTCTATAATAGAATATGGAATAATTGCTTGGGGAGGAGCAACAAACTCAGCTATCGAACACCTGGAAATTGCGCAGAAAACGATCTTAAAGGTAATACTTAAAAAACATAGACTAACTTACTGATACAGACCAAATATTCAACCGTTGTGACGTACTAGACATACGACAATTATATGTTAAATCGCTACTAAATTACATTGACCAAAAAAACAACCTTCAACAAACACAAAATATCACAAACAGACCAGTTAGACAAGCGTTCAAAGAAAACTTAAAAACTCCGACGGTAAATACAAGCTTTGGACAAAGACACTACCAATATCACGCTATAAAAGCATTCAACAGTCTAACACTTGAAAATAAAATTGAGGAAAACAAAAATAAATTCCGACACAAAATTACAAAATGAATTAAAGACCAAAATAGACAATACTACCAAAATATCATAGCATAAAATAAAGAAAAAACATACAAGTAACACACAAAACCAATATAAAACACATTCACCCACAAACACACAATACTTATTAAAAATATTGTTTTTAACCTTATATAATATTATTTATTTTTAAATTTACGTTAATTTTAAATCTTTACTTTTTAAGTTTAATGTACCTTAATTGTATGTTTTTTATTTACTTTTTTCGGTTTTTTTTCACCAATATTATATATTTATATGTATTGTGTATAATTTTGTATATGAAAAGGAGGCCTCAGCAACGGTAAACCACCCAGTGAGGCCAATATCATTGAATTGTGTATAAAATGTAAATATATTGCATCAATTAAATAAATAATACATTATTTACAAGTTCTTATAATAATATAATGTATTTAAAGTTTCTTGTCTCTCCAACTAGAGAGTGGAGGTTGAATACCAATGTGGGTATTTTAATTTTGAATGCAGCCAATATAGATATCTTTCTAAAATCGTTATCTACTTCAAGGTTGTTTGTCATTTGACCCATCAATCACCATCAATGCATCATTACAGCTTAGCGATCTCTTTCAGCCACTAAGCCAGGTTCACAAGGACGCTAAATGTACAGCGCATATTTATTTATTTTATTTATTTATTTAGTAACTATATAATATTTTTTACATTTTTATATGAAACATGTTAATTAGATGTATATATGTATAAAATAGAAAATATATTCGAAGTCCTCCTCACTAGGAGATCCTGTGCTGGGGGGGACTATGCTTTGGATAAGTTTTTCAGCGACTTCTATGGTTTAACTTGTTTGGATAAGGTTTTCCAGAAACTTCTATGATGTTTTAAGTATACTAGTAAGGTCATTTTCCGGTAGTTCCTTCAGCCAACATTTAATGTCCTTAATGTAGCTGTTTTTTGTTTTAATTTGTTTGATACTAAGTGGGAGTTTGTTATATAACTTTACTGCTAAAAATTCAGAACTTCTTTGACCAAATGAAGAGTTACACTTTGGTATATTAAGTGTGTCTGTTTGTTTGGCTCTGGTTTTATGAGCATGTGATGTTTCTTTCTCTAGGTCGTTTTTGTGGTGATGTACTAGAATGTTTTTGGCATAGATTTTCTGTATGCTTGGAACATCAAACTGTTTAAAAATTTCTGTTGTTGACGTCCTTATGGGACCTTTAGAATGGTCTTTATGATGCAATTCTGAGTTATCTTAAGTTGTTTTAAGTGATTAGATGCTGCTGAGCCCCATCCTATTACTCCATATTCCAATCGAGAGTGGCATAAAGCATAATATATTCTCTTTAGATCCCTCATTGACAAGATGTTTCTTAATTTTTTGAAGAAGTAGATGAGTTTTGTTAGCTTTTTTGAGGTAAGATCAATGTGTGAATTCCACTGTAGTTTTTCATCAATTTCAATCCCAAGATATTTAATACTTTTTGTTTGGGATATAGACGGGCAGGAACATTGTGGAAAAGTATTTTGACATTCATGTAATTTGAGAGTATGCACATTCATTGGTTGTCCTCTTTTGTTTTTGGAGAAAGTGAGATATTTAGTTTTATTTACATTTAATGTAAGGGAGTTTACTTTTAGCCAGTTTTGAAGTACAGCCAGGCCATGTTCTTTATGCATAGATTCTTTAGCATGGAAGACGACCCGTCAGCGTCGCGTCGTGTCAAGTTGCCATTCACATAAGCGTAAGCGCAACTTTTCTCGGTTCTCAGACGTTCAGAAAGCGAACAGTTAGAATACAAAGCCGATCAAATTTCAAGTCTTACGTTTTGAGTTCTTAATAATGTAGAATTTATTTCAATGTTTAATAATGTTTACTTAAAAATAGTCCATCAAACCTGAAATTAACTGTAGCAGAGCTTGTATGATTGGCAAAAGAGCTATGACAGAGTCATGTGTGCATACTTCTGTCAGATGACATACAAAAATGACCGATCGCCACAACGGTGACCGGACAACTCAGAAGCACCTCAGAAAGGCCATTAAGAGGAAATACTAGCTGCGCTTTTCTATACAAACGTATTCCCCGTTTATCTCTCTGGATTTTGACCCTAGAGCAAAATTTTTTTTTACATAATATAGATATTGACCACTAGCGTGTCGGTACGTTTTGTTTTTTTTGATAATTTACTTCTCATAGAAGTTACGACCTTCCAAAAATGAATAAAATTGCCTAATTTAAACGCCGTCAAAAAACGTTCAGTATACAAACTAAACAATGTATTTTGAAAAAAAGCAAAACGTACCGACATAGAATATTTTCTTTTAATACAGTTAGTGAAAAAAAATTTTTAAATCCGTCCAGTTTTGGAGAAGAAAAATGGGGAATACAAAACATCGATTTCGAAGATTTTATTTAGGTATTTTCGGCCCGACGTGCAGGTGTCCCTTTCGCTCATTTCTCCTGAGGGGGGCCGGGGAACGTGGGTTTTGACAAATACATACATATAATGCGAAGTAGTGATGTAAAGAATTTTATCGGTAGACTAGTGTTGTCCTTGCCCGAGTAATCGATATTTTTTATTCGTTTTTTTTCTGTTTAGTGACTCATCGCGGTATACCAATACTGACCGAGCTTTCATACTAAAATTGTGCAAAATTAAATTTTTTTATGTCAAGTACTATAATAAATTTTCAATTTGGGAGGCGTTTTAGGTACCATCGCCCCGGGAACCATTTATTGGATAACCAACACCCCCGCCACTTGGTCACCGCAAGTGGTCCTCTATGTTTGGTGACAGAGCCTGGGTTCCCGGGTTCACGGATGAGGTCTGCATGGGTTTTGGTGGCGGATAATTTTGTCCACTTACTGCGTGGCGGGCCGGATTGGGAGAAACTGGAAGAGGAAGATCTTTTGATCTCTACAGCTGGACTCTCCACCATCATTTCATACTTTTACCTACCTTTTCCCTACCCAAAACTTCCTTTCCTTCCTTATCCTAAAAACACCCTCCACACAGCTTCTCCAATGATGTCCAACAACTTCTCCAACAAAGTCCCGGAGCGATTATTTTTCCTCGGTGCCTCCAATGTGAGGTTTATGTTTTTAAAAAAAATCTGTTTCAAATTTTTAGTTGAGAGTCGCTTACATTGCCTTCAGTGATTAATTGAAATTTTTTGTTTGTAAACACTTTATTGTACAAAATTTTTTACCACTATACAATGAATTTTAAACAATTTATGATTTAGATCTTTCTCTCGCCGGTAAATTTCTTGATATGCGACCGTCAATTGTTTCTGGTAAAAGGCATTGGTGGTAGAAGTTTTTCTAACAGTGGTTCAATTTTTTGCCAGATTGAATCGTCCCTTTCAATTTTTTCATACGGCAAACCTTTAGGACTCCACACGACAAAATAACAGTATTTACGACGAGTAATGTGTAACTGGCCTTGTACTTGGTAGAAGTAATTGTGATTCCGTTTTAATGTTGAAGCATTGTCTTCAATTTTACAATTTTTTTTGTTCAAATCCTTCTTCTGGTGACATATTTACTATACTATATGGGCATTTCACTTCAATTATAGAATCCTTGCCAAAAAGGCCATCCGGACTTGCCGCTAAAAAGTTTTTGTTTTCATCGATAAATAGTCCACAGGCGAATACCTCTAATTTTGTTTCTTTTGTAAATTGCTCAATTGCTTGGTTTTCATTTTCTTTCCCATAATTTGTGGCCTTATTTCCTTTAAATGGCGAGTACAGTAGCGAGTTTAATACTCTCGCAACTGAAGTTTTTGGCCGTAGCTTACATATTTTTGTCCAAAGTTAGAAGCTGTAAGCCGCTTACGCCTTTCAATTGTCCACAAATTATTATTGCTTTGGCCCACCGTATTCCTTTCGAGTTCATCCTTATTCGATGGAGATAATTCTTTGAAAAATTCCTCTTTATCGTTTCAAATAATTCAGCTGGCATATCTGGATCTAATTCCAATTGACCATAATTTTCATCAGGCCCTGCAACTTTTTTTCTCTTTTCTGTCGTGTTTTCGTAATACCTTAGTTTTATTTTTCGACACCTCTGTATTGTCTCCTTCGAACGTCGTTTTCTTTCAATAAAATGCTTCGTGTAGTTGCCAGGACTGTGGCCTTGGATTTTTTTTGTATTCGTGAATGGGTTGTCATTTCACTATTCCACGAAGTTACTGCTCAAGAAGCTCAACTGCTGAAGTTATCCCATTTTTGTAAAATTTGCTCTTTTTCCGCCTATAAATTTGGCTATAACGTTGTTGAATTGCTCCACAGTGTTATTTGTCACGTTAATAATAAGACTTTCTGCATTTGCTATTAGAGACGACAATAATTGTTGAATATCAGTCCTGTTCCACAATCTTGAAGATCGCTTACTAAATTTGGATCATTAGTATACTTCTCCGACTTGCAATAGTATGACGAACATTTTGTATGATCACCAAAAACATGGTTTGCGGCATTTTTTTGTCCATTTTCAGATTTTTTACTTTATCACTTTGTGCCGTGTTTTCTTGCTCTTTTCTGTAATTTACTGCTCAAACTATAGCTTTTCTCATACGTAAAACGTTTGCTTCAACCTTTTTCCTTATGTGAACTGGTACAAAGCCTTTAGCGTTGTTGGTTTTTTTTCTAAGTGCTTTTATTTTATTGCAAAAATTGCGAAGTAAGTGATTTTTGCACTTTTTTTTGTACTATGAAGTTGGGCCTGAAGCCTTGGGTTGAAGTTTCGCTAATATTGTCTTCATGTAATTAAATATTACAATTTAAGGTTTTATAAAGTTGAAAATAAAAATAAAAAGTTTTGAAGTTTAAAAAAATTATATATTTGTTTCCTTTATTTCAAACTGACTGTAATAAATATTTAAAAAAAAATGTGTAGGTAAATCTATCTATAGGTAAAAGACCAACATTTTTTATTGAATTTTGAACGAACTAACACATCCTTTTTTGTATTTACTGCTTAAAGAAACTCAAAAATACAGGAGTACAAATCAAACCTCAGCAAGCGATATATCTAACATTTTAAACATTATTATTTACAAACATGTCAACTCACACGTATGATACACACAACACAATAAATCCATTTAGATTTAATTGTCTAATAAAATATGTAAGTGCTTTTATCTTTTTCGTTATCGTAATTTTAATTAGAAAAAAACTTAAGGTGGGCTATTTTTAAACCTTTTTTATCTCTACATATTATAAAGTAAAGTCCCCCGCGCCGTCTTTCTGTCTGTCTGTCTGTCTGTCTGTCTGTTCGCGATAAACTCGAAAACTACTGAACGGATTTTCATGCGGTTTTCACCAATAGATAGAGTGTTTCGTGAGGAAGGTTTACGTATGTAATTTGTCAAGGATTTGTGTAAATTGTTTGAAACATAACGATAATTGTTAGAAGTGTCGGAAAAATTCCAGCCGCCTGGTAGCTTTCATCGAAAACGCTGCCTAATCCTTTTGGGATATAACAAAACAACGCTTGGTGGGATATTCCTCTTTTATAGATCTACAAAAAAGTCCGCGATGGCATATATCTATCTTTTACTATACGCATTCTATCTTCTTATCTTATTATTCTTATCAATTGCATTTTAGATATAATGTGTATAGTAAGCTATCCGTAAAAGATATATATATGCCTTCGCGGACTTTTTTGTAGATCTATAAAAGAGGAATATCCCACCATTAATTGTTTTGTTATATTTATATCCCAAAAGGATTGTGCAGCGTTTTCGATGAAAGCTACCAGGCGGCTGGACTTATTTCCGACACTTCTAACAATTATCGTTATGTTTCAACCAATTTACACAAATCATTGACAAATTGCATACTTAAACCTTCCTCACGAAATACTCTGTATATTGGTGAAAACCGCAGGAAAATCCGTTCAGTAGTTTTCGAGTTTATCGCGAATAGACAGACAGATGGCGCGGGGGACTTTATAATATGTAGAGATAGAGATAATCGGTCAAAAATACATTTTTGTTGCATATGCATTTTTGAGTTTTTTTTTTTAATAAGATAGGTAAGTGCCAAATTATATGAGTAGAAATTTAAGTTTTGTGGTATCATCATCATTACATAGTATAAAATGAAGTCGCTCAAAATGTATGTGCGCATAAATCTTTTAAACTACGCAACAGATTTTCATGCGGTTTTCACCAATAGATAGAGTGATTTAAGAGGAAGGTTTATGTGTATAATAAATGCTTATTATAGTAGAGAAAAGCCAAGAAATTCAAATATTCAATTTAGGCAAAGGGCAGCGCGCAGCGGGCAGCTGGCGAGCGGATGGTGTGGATTTTATAAAGGTTGGGTAAATGGCGTTGTGTTTCGTTAGCCACAGCAACGTGTGGCCGGGTCTGCTAGTTATTAATAAAATAAAAACAAAATTATATGTTTATTTCGAATTATAAAATTTGAAAGCGTATTTCATCATCTTTCAAAAACAGTTTTTAGTTTTCGGATGCGTTCACAAATATTAAAGTTATTTGGAATTTATTGGAAAGCGGAAATATTTTGACTTTTCGAAAAACAGGCCCGAGGCCTGAGAGGTTAATACTAATTTTCAATAATAACTAATGTATCATAGAGAATAATCATATGTATGTATATAATAATTCGATGTAGTTGGTTTGACTGCATATTTATAAACGCAAATACAGTGAAAACTTTAAAACTACTAACCTACATAGAGTTCTAGTAAAATAATTCGTAATTTGTCGGTAATAAGCGTGAACAGAAGACATTGTTACAATACCTATCGACGATATTTATAAATAACCGACAATAGCAGACCTCGTGCGTTTAAAAATAATGGGCCCTTTTTCTGTCACACCGCAAGGCCGATTCAAAAACTTCATTAGCGACGAAATAAGTCGAAACATGCTTTATCTAAACAGAATATTGGATATGGCGGTATAAGGCGAAAGACGGTAGGCATGAGACGCAAAGGGGGCGAGAGGGTGTACAAGCCAAACACTCACGTGGTCTCACCAACACATCGATAGCTAGTTATTTTTTGAGCGCGGTGCGATAGCGAGAATTTTTTAAAATACCTACCGTCGAGATTTCTCACCGGTGCTATTACCTCTTAAGAGTGATGATAAAAAAAAAGAATTGGTTAAATAGGTTAAGTTAGGTTAGGATTACCGGATATTTTAAAATTATTTTTTCAAAGCTTTTAATGACCTTTCTGAGGTGTTTCTGAGTTGGTTTCATTCTGAGTTGGCATGGAACCGCCACAACACATGCATGCCTGGTCTAGTGGTCGTAAAATCCAAAAAATAATAATAAATTATTAGGCGTACGCCGAATAAAGAAAATTAAATTTACAAAAAGAAGATGACAACGTCCTGATTTGGATTTCATAACTTCTAGTCTCTTTCTGTACGACGAATTTGTCCAAACAAAATATAAAACGCCAAAAAAAAACTTCCAGAAGAATTAGCCCTTGCAGTTATTTCCACATTTTAAGACGTAATTTTGACCCAAAGCAAAACCATTAATTTCTTAAATTAGCAATGCGTAAGTAATGATTCGCCGCTTTGTTAGAGCTTCTCTCCAGGTACGAGATATTTCATTATAAAAATGCAATGGACCTTACGTATAGTTTTACGTATATAGTTTTAAGGTAATCCTGGTCCACGGGGAGGGGTATGTCTAGGTCTTGGCGGTCTTGGCGGCCAATGCGTTTGCCGGACGCTGCTTGACGGGCCGGATTGGGAGAGATTGATTGAGGGACACCCCACCTAGACCCCTCCAGCCGGACTATCGCCTTGCACCACATTGGGAGGGATGAATTCACGCGTCCGTCTCTCATACCTTTTTCTTCCCTGAACTGCCTCTCCTCCATTTCCTTAAAAAGACCTTCCCCACAGCACCTCCTAAGATAACATAGGCCCTGAGGGATTTTTTTTCCTCATGGCCCCTTGTGTGGAGCTAATGTAAAAACAAAAAATAAACACAATAATAACAATGCATAACTATTATTTTTTTATTATCTTCCTTTTTTGTAACTAGCAAAGAATTGTGATGTGCCTACTTACTGGAATCTAGCTTTTCTAATATGTATGTTAGTTGTTATTTTTTGTGTTTTGTATTTATGAATGTAAATGAGTGATGTATTAGAATAGAGTTTTTTAATTGACATTACGTTAAGATTGTTGAAGATTTTGTCAGTGCTAGTTCTTACAGGGAATATAATTGTCTTTTTAGATTTTAATTAGTAGGTAAATCGCACTGCCCCATCCGATAATACCATATTCTATCAGTAATTCCTGAGTGCTATATAGACCGTCTTGCTTAGATCTTTTTATAATGAGGGCATCCAGATGGTTTTGAAAAAAAATAACTTAGTTTTTATATAGTTTTCTTATTTATACATTCATACATTCGTATTCAGTAGATAGTACATCGTTTGAATGTAGGTTTTTCAACCTTTAGTAGCGGTTAATTTTGTACGTAAACTTAAAAGAGTGTATATCTCCATAAGTTTCCAGGATCGAATGCCGGAACCGCGATGCCATAGCTCACAAAACTACCCCGCCACTGCCTGGACAGGTGCATATGTACTGTTGGTGCGGTGAATCTTACAAACCATCTGGTCCATGGTTCACAGCTTACTTTCGTGATCCCTGCGATGGAAGAGCTAAGCCGAGGCCTCACACTTTAACAGTGAAAACTATAAGAAAGATGACCGCAGTTTTTTACTAATGATTGTTGCAATTTCTGCGTTAATGACACAACACATTTATTTAATGAAATTGATATACCTACTATCAGTATAAGTGATGCAAATTGCAAACGTGGATTCTCAATGGTGGTTCAAAACGCAATCATATAAAGAATAGCGCTAGGTATCTCGTACCATAATTTATATATTTCTTTATTGATACGATAATATTACGTATTTTTGAAATATTGTAGGCCTCACTGAACTTTAAATTGATTGAATTTCTTCTAAATACTATTATAAAGGTAGCACCATACTGTCACAAATTTAACACTCAATTAGAAAAATTCAATGTGTGGCATATCTAACATACTGGGGGAAGAGAAACATTGATTGCCCATAAATGAGATGATGTGGTGACCTAAAGGGAACTGCCAGATTCCGATTACTAACCAAAAATTAAAACACCTCAGGGAGGTCGTATCCTTGGAACAAGTTTCTATCTTACGTTTGTATTAAAATGAGATATGATGTTCAAAGTTCGAATCCAGAATAAAATATTAACGCTTGACAATTATGGCAAAGTGAATATGGTGAACATATTGTAAATTTTAATTAGCCGTGTTTGGTGACTAGATCTGAATAGTCGGATACTTCCCCAACTTCCTCTTCCACATCTGAATAGTCGGACACTTCCCCAACTTCCTCTTCCACATCTCGTGACCGGGAAGGATGGGGAGTGGATGTAGTTTAGTTAACGCATTTTCAACATGATTTCTTTCCGTATATACGAGTAGTAATGAGTCTCAATTACTAATACTAATATTGCTGCCAAGTTGAAAATAAAGAGAGCCCAGATTATCGATTTTGGTGAAAAAGGAAGAAAATCGATATCGATATTAGAAAAATGCGGATTCACTTGGTCCAGATTTTCCTCTCAAAAGGCTGTGCCGAGTTTTTAAAATGGCCACTAAGCTTCTCATTTTACCTTTTCTTAGAAACTGGCGTATTTTCTGATTCCTGGAAAATATAAAAAAAATGTCCAATTTATAAAAGCGGTATAAAGACTTCTGTGGAAAATTTTATACCGATAGTAACATAATCTGCACCGGATAAATTGTCCAAATCAATTCTTCATAAATACACACTACCACAAGTCGAGCCGTTCTTAATTTCGGAATAGCATGGATTTACTAAAGTGGTAAGATAAAGGCAAACATGTGGATTATACATACAGGTAATGACATTTTAAAAGGCTTAGATTATTTTAATCACGACATCTTACTCAATAAACTGGCCATAATAGGATTCTCCATAAGACAACTCACTTTTTTGCTAGCCTTGCAGACAGGTAACAGTATATGTATCACGGTGTCTTCAAATCTATTCTAATTTTTGTATGATCAGGGGTACACCCAAGGCTCTAATTTAGGCCCACTCCTCTTTGCGGCTATCACGGAGAGCATTCATTTCTATGTTCCTAATGATTTTCTCCGTCACCGACAACATAGACTTACATCTTACTCAAGTGTAATTTTTTTTTATTTATTTATTTCAAGAATTTTTTTGTTTTTACATTACAAATGATACATAACAAGGTTATACAATATTTTTTTTTTTATTATTCTACTACACCATAAGTTGAGCAATAGGAGCTCGTGTTTATGGGAGGAGTATTTACATGTTAAAAAAAGTATATAATGTTCTAATGAAATGTGAACAGTGTTCAAAGAACTTAATAAACAATAAAATAAATACAAACACTATTTAACATTGGTTCATAATTTAGAAAAAAAAATAGCTATAGAAGGAAATAACATTTTTTTTAAAGTACATATTTAATATTACAGTTGAAGTGTGGGTAATTTTAAATTAAATTCAATTAAGTTCAATTAAGGGTACAATATATCATTATCCAATTTCAGGGACTTTATTTGCTTTTTGAATTGTTCATATTTACATGTTTCGGTTAAATTAAGTTTGTTTTTGGATAATAATATATTGTACCATCTTACACCTAAATACATATAGTGATGCTGAGCTGTTGTCGTCCTAAGTATAGGGATGGCTATTAAGCCATTAGTTTTAAATCTATTGCTTATACTAAGGGAAGGGTGAATTTTTTTAATAAAGTATTCTTTATAGATTTGATATAAGGCGTTTCTCTTATATAATTCTGTTATCGTTGGTACGTTAAATTCCCGAAATATTTCTAGAGTAGGGTAATCGTAAGGTTTCCTGAGGATGACTTTAATAATTATTCTTTGGATTATAATTATGGGCTGTAAGGAAGCCTTAAAGGCCCCTCCCCACCCAATAATGCCATACTGTAATATGGACTGAATTAATGCATAATATATAATTTTTATAGTATTTTTGTGTAAAATATTTCGTATGTTATAGAAAACATAGATAAGTTTTCTTATTCTTTCCACAGTGAGATTGATATGATCTTTCCATTTAACATTTTTATCTATTAAGATTCCAAGATATTTTATATTAGATTTATGATTTAGCTTAGCGCAGTCCGTATTACATGTACCGTTATTTGCACAATTTTTGGAATGAATTGTTATGTTAATTAAATTATTTGGCACATCTTCTTGTAGAGAGAATGGAATATAATAAGTTTTTTCTGTGTTGAGTGATAATAAATTGTTATCGAACCATTTTTTTATAACCTTCATGTCTTGATTGGCTGCATTGGTAATATCGTTCCACGTCTTTTTTTCGATAATTATTGCAGTGTCGTCAGCAAAATATATAAGTTTACCATTAAGTGACAATTTAAACATTTGGTTTACGTATATTATAAATAAAATTGGTCCAATAACAGTCCCCTGGGGGATTCCAAATTCTAAAGTTTCATCTACACTTAGTGAGTTATTTAATTTTACTTTTTGATTTCTTTGAGTTAGATAACTTTGCAGCCAATACCTAACCTTCCTAATTAAAGATGTCATATTGAGACAAGATATCATATTATAATAAAAATAAGAAAAGGCTATATTTTAGCATTTCGACCACCAGAACACGGGCATGTGCCTAGCATGGTGGTCGAAAAAATCTCAACTTATGTAATTAACAATGCAACAAGGCGGATGCTTCGATAACTGCGTGACTGGTTGAGGGAGATCTTTTGACCTCTCTGATAGATTAAAAAAAAATGAAAATCGACTAAATAGTAATGTAGGTATCATCTTTTTGATGGAGTGCCATTATGTACCATCTTAGTCGGGAACTGAAAAGGGACAAAATCACACACTCTTACCACTTTGTCACGACGATTTTCATAACTGTCCCAATCCCTCCACGCTTCAATAATATCAGAACAACTGTTGTAATGGGAAAGTTTTGGCTGTACATATTACAGCAGCGCGGCCACCAACTAATGGCGAACTCGTGTTCGTGGTAGAACTTTTTTTGATCACTTTAGTTCATCTCTCCTCGGTTGACGGTTCCGGATCTTCTTCGAGCAGTTAATCAAGTCTTTAAAAGACACCCCCGTATAATATGTGGGGTGTGTTCCTCGCCATCGCATCCCCTTGCCCCTCGCCCTTCCCCTTGCTCATCTCTCCATGACTCAAAGAGAATAGTTGAGAAGTTCTGCCGGTTTAATTAAATAAGTATGTGACTGTGACAGTCAGTGCGAGTCTTGCGAGAGTGGCAAGTTATTTTAGACGCCATAATTCATGCTATATTTTTCTTCCGCTAAAACAAAAAGTTAGTTCAACGAAATATTTTTCATGACGATTTCGTGTCTGATCACACCACAATGAAGTATAGCTACAGAGTGTTAAGCGACATACTTGACTTACTTTACTAGATTCCTGACATTATTTGTAGAAAAAAATATGAACGAAATTTTGGTCTCCGGTGACACGTTTGATTTTTTTTTGGTTTTCAACTAAAACTCTTAAAAATCAATAGGTATCGGATAGTTTGGAGAGGGGCACGGAGTTGTGAGGTTACTTGGCTGAGTGACTAGTGACGACACGTGAAAACATTTTTTTATTGTTTGATTTTGAAGAAAACAAATTTGAAAAAAAAACGTCATCAAAAGTGTCACCGGAGACCAAACAATGTCAAGAATCACTGGTTAACGTAATTCAAGTACTACCCTTAATGCTTATTATATTAATACAAACTAGCTGGTACCCGGCATGCGTTGCTATGCCATTTAATATGTTTCTCCACGCGTGTCCTTTCCCGTTTGTCCCGTTCCCCTTCCGCGTCCCCTTCCCCTCTCGCGTTCCCACTCAGCCTCCTCCACCTTCCCCCGTCCCGTGAACCCCTCTCCCGAGTTCCCCTTCCAGGTTCCTCTCCCCCCTCCCCCTCCTACATTTCATACATTTTTTTTTTTTTTTTTTTTTTATTAAGGAGAAAATACAGATACAGATGTCAATTGACAAGAATATACAAAACTATTGATAGAGAATTCACCTGCATCCAAACTATTTCTCACGAATTAATATTAACAGCAGATAAAAACATATGCAAATATTTTTACTTTTAAATAAGGAAAAGACGTATGTATATACATAAGAATATTATTTTACAAATAGAGAGATAAAAAAAAAATGTGCGCAATATCCTTATAAAAGTTTACAAATTGTTTTGATGGTAAGACCAAAAATATATAAAAAAAATATGTAAATATAGATAAAAAAAAAATAATGTCATACATAAATTTGAAAAAAGAAAGGTAGTTAAAATTATAAACCGAGTGATGTCTAAGTTATTGTACTTTGTAGGAAAACAGCCTTCAATTTTCTACTAAAGGTACTGCGTGTATCAAAAAATAAGTCGGAATCCTTGAGGTTTTGATTTTGATTAAACGATTCGCACATTCTTCTGATTGGATCCCTGACACCAGCATTTGTACGCGTCCGGCTAATGTGGAATAAGTCGTTAAGCCTTGTTACTCTGGGTGGTATTTTGAAGTTTATTAGTTTCAGTAGGTCAGGACAGTCAATAATGTTGTTGCAGATTTTATATAGAGTCATGAGGTCAAGGAATGTTCGCCGGTTAGTTAGAGTGGAGACGTTATAATTCGAGAGCATATTTATGTACCCCCGTTTAGGTGCGCTCATTCTGTAATTGAGGTATTGCAGAAATTTCTTTTGAATACTTTCTATGTTGTCTTTATAGACACCGTAAAGTGGTGTCCATATGGAGGTGCAGTATTCTAGTTGAGAGCGGACCAGCGAGTAGTAAAGTAGAAGATAAGTTTCCGGTTTTCGAAATTCGCGGCTGTTTCTGATGACAAATCCTAGCATGCAGTAAGCTTTATTTACAATATTCTCAATGTGCGCATCGAAATGGAGTTTAGAATCAAAAAGTACCCCTAGATCTTTTATACAGTAAACGCGCTCGAGTAAATAGTTACCAATACAATAATTGTGTATAATAGCGTTGTGATTTTTAGTGAAGCTTATTTGTTTACATTTGTTGTAACTTAGGTAAATTTTGTTTTCATTACAAAATGCTTCGAACCTTACTAAGTCGCTTTGGATGAGCAGACAATCGTTGAAATTCCTAACAATGGCAAATATTTTTATATCATCGGCGTACAAAAGAAATAAACAATGCATGAAACATTTAGTAACAGTGTTAATAAAAAGTATAAATAACAGCGGACCCAGGATTGACCCCTGTGGCACGCCAGAAGTAACTGGTTCCCACGTAGAAGTATGTCCTCGTAATGATACAGCTTGTTGTCTTTTTGTCAAATATGAGACAAACCAACGTAATAAGTTTCCCCTAATTCCGTTGAACATTATTTTTTTAATAAGAATAAGGTGGTCAACCTTGTCGAAAGCTTTTTTGAAATCGCAGTATATTGCATCTACCTGGTGGCCTCGATCCATGCTAGTGAATAAGAAATTTGAGTAAATTAGTAAATTACTCATGGTAGATTTGCCTTTTACAAACCCATGTTGTTGTTCTGTGATTTTGGCGGCAAGCTGGGGATATATGTTATCATGGACAAGCCTTTCCAAGAGTTTAGGGATCGCCGAGAGAATGGATATTGGCCTATAGTTTTCGATTTTTTGACGTGAGTCACTCTTGTGGACTGGTATAATATAAGCCAACTTCCATCTATCAGGGAAAACCCCGTCACTCAGGCATTTATTAAATATTATGGTAAGTGGAACATACAGTGACGACGCAGCAGATCTGAGGAAATATGCCGGTATTCCATCGTGACCCGCACCTTTGTTTATATCTAACGACTTTAAACTTGATTGGACTTCTTGTTCCGTTAGTTTAATGGTGTGAATGTGCGTAAGTTCAGAGTCCCGAACGGCCTCAAGTTGGTCGATGTTAATTGTGTCATTGATAGAGGAGGGTTCAAATGTTGACTTAAAGAACTCAGAGAACATATTACAGATTTCTTGGGCATCATTAGATTTGCGCCCTTCGAAGGACATAGTAGCAGGATATCCATCAGATGATTTTAATGAGGATATGTATGACCAAAAACATTTAATATTATTTTGCAATGAACTTTCGATGTTGTCGAAAAATAATTTTCGAGATTCACTAGCCAATTTTTTGTATGTAGCACGTAAGAAGGAAAATTTACGATAGTCAGAAAGACTTTTATATGTCTTCCATTTGAGCCAAACTTTATCTTTTTTCCGTGATATCCTAATAAGTTCGGGAGTAAACCATATTGGGAATTTGTCATTTCGTCGTGCCAATACTGGAATGAACTTATCAATCACATTGTTTATTATTAAATAGAATCGATCTACTGCTTCTTCGGCTGATAAGTTTGCGGTTTCAGATAACCAATCAATACAATTGATGTCGTTATTAATCTGAGTATAATCAGCTTTCCTAAAATTGCGCTTACGCTCTTTTTTGTTATTGATTTTTGGTTGAGCGAGGGATATATCGAATTCAAGGGCTGGGTGGTGTCTGTCCTCTGAAAGCAGAGGGTCGTTGCTACGTGTAACATTTGTTTCGCGACTATAGAATATGAGGTCTAAGTAGTTTTCATTATGGTTAGGGATACAATTATATTGGAACAAGTTCATCAATGACATTGTTTGAAGCAAAGTTTGCGATGCAACCGTGTTTGAGGAGGCGAGACCTTGACTGCAGCCTTCGGAAAATGACCAAGTAAGAGAAGGTAGGTTCATATCTCCTATTACACAAAACATATTGTTTGGTTCAGATGAAAATACAGATTCCAGGTTTTTGCAGAAAATATCATAAATCGTTGGTGGCGAGGCAGGAGGTACGTATACTGCACATATGATGAGATTGATTGACCTTACCGGAATAGATACGAATATTTGTTCGATTTGACTGTTTTCCCAGTCATCGAGCCGGGAAGCCGCGAGTTCCTTACGCACTGCTACCAGCACACCGCCTCCGTCCATCTTACCAGTAAGTATACGGTCCCTATCTCGTCGGAGCACCATGTATCGCGAATCTATGAATTCAGCTGTATTTACGCTTGCTACAAGCCATGTTTCAACTAGCACTATAACGTCATAATTATTCGATAATATATTAGTTAGTAGCCCCTGAGTTTTGGTTCTAATACCACCACAGTTTTGGTAGTAAACAGAGATAGATGATGAGATCATTTCACTAGAGTAAGAGTGTATTTTGACTTATTCCACAATCGCGGGAGTGATACGTTATGTAGGACATACGAGGTATCGAAATTACATATAAAACATAGATTACTCATTAGAAGGAGTATAAGATATGTCCACATTTTACAAGGTGAATTAATATGCAAGAAACATGGTATAGGTATAAAGTTATAGGGATATTGCTCAGTAAACAAAAATATAAAATAGCTTTGAAAAAAACAGATTAATAAACAAGGGTGGAGAAAATTGGAAGAAGGCGGGCATTGATGACAGCAGTAACATCTTTGTGGTAGGAGTCATATGTTTTGTTGATCATGCGTGATGATTTTTTGAAGGTCTTCCTCACGACGAATGGTGACTACCCTCGAGAGATCGTTCCTCTTCGCTAGAATACTGCCATTTCGCACCCATATGTATTTAAAGCCGTTGGCTTTTCCAGCGGTTCGGGTTTTCGCAAAAAGTATTTTATTTTTTAATGTCAGGTGCTCGTTAATATAAAAATTGGTGGTTGGAGCACCTAGTCCTAATTGTTCCGTGGTGAGGCCGCGGCGAGTCCTTGCTGCAGCGATGACATCATCACGGAGACGCTTTGTGGAAAGCTGGATGACAATGTTGCGTGGACGGTTGGAGGGCGACGAGTGACCGCGAGCGACGCGGTGCGCTGACACCACACAGCTACTTGGAAGCGGGACGTTAATTTTTGATCCTATTTTATCTATTAGGGTGATTAAATTTTCACCCTTTGCCTCGGGAATGCCATGGATGTCAATGTTGCACATTCGACTGCGCTGCTCCATCTCATCGTGTGCATCTCGGAGTGACTGGACTTCTTGCCGGAGGTTGGTGTTTTCTTGTTGGAGAACGCTCACACATTCCAGAATTTTCGCGTACTGGTCCTTCCATTCATTAGACAGCGCATCTAATTTTAGCTGAACTGCATCAATTGCTTTCTTGTTTTCAGTCCGCATGGTTTCAAGTTTCGACTCGAAAAAATTGATGAGCGAGTCAGTGTCAATATTTATTATTGACTGATGCGCCGATGGTGAATCCATAGGGCCGAGCGGGGTTGCTAGAGGTGAGGAAGCCGCTTTCTTTGCACTGCAAACCTTGCGTGATTTAGACATTTTATTTCTTTATTTGTGGGTAGGTTTCTTGTGGTTGTTCAGAAGTACCCCTTTGATTAAAAATGATTATAACTTAACTTATTTGTCTATGACTTCGAAACACCTTTGAACAAATTCAAGGATTTGAAAATTCAAATTCAAAAATTCAAATCATAAATTGTCTATGGTTTACAATGACGGTCAATTGTCGTTATTTTTCAGGGCAAGATATAGAGTTATTTTTCACTGCCACTATGAAATACACTGATTTTATGTTTAATGTTTCACTGGTTTAAGTGTTTCGACTATGCTTAGTCTTTTAATGTGCTAAAATGTCACTACTTTGATAATTAAATTTGGATCTGTCAGAATCAGCTGTTGATTGATTTCAGTTGTCCATAGATTCTATTCCCGATTCATTCATTCCCGATTCAGTTTTCAAACAGCTCACCTGCCATCTATTGCATTTTTTTATACAAATTTCATAATGCCAGAGATCACCAGTATAGTTTATACAAACCTTGTCCTGACAATAACGAACACAAGAAAAAAAGAATTATCCAATTTGGTGCAGTCGTTCGGAAGTTATGTGCGTACATACATTTCAGCGATTCATTTTTATTTATATAATAGATAATAGATAGAAGATAGAAGTAGATAGATAGATAGATAGATAGATAGATTATATAGATAGATAGATAGATTATTAGTTTCATGAAAAAAGTAGAAAAATTATGAAAAGTGACGATAAAACCTATCTAACCTCACCTAACTGACCCAAACTGACGTAACCTAAAAATGACCTATTCTTTTATCTCGTTCGTTTTGTCATTGGTATGTTTTAAAAGCGTTTAACCAGCCAGCGGCCCAAAAATTACATTTCGTCAAAAGTTTTTCTTACGATCGTGCAGGGCGGTTACAATGAGAAAGATTAATTATTCTCCGTATTTTTCAATAATGTCTAAGTTAAATAAGAATGTTAAAAAAACCTGAAATATATTAGTTTGTAAGTGCGCAAATAAATACACAAACAGACCAATTTTCGTCAAGAAATACATGTACGTATATATTTTTAAATGATATTATTTCAACTAAAATTAAAATTCTAAAACATGCGATACCCAAATAATGTATTGATTTATTTTACTGCATGATTATATGATTTGAAATGGGTGTGGTATAATACAAAATCTTTTTTGAAAATTAACAAATCTGCCAACGACCTATGTTATAACCTTATTATACTAAAAATAAGCATTTAAAAATGACATATTTCTGGTTTTCTCTGTTAATACCCTCTTAAGTCGTTATCATTTTTCTTTTGTAAGACAACCAAAAAACTGTTCAAAAAATATATTTTCTTAAAATGTGGTGATTAAACAAGTGTGTGGTTCCACCTCATCAAGGTAGTGTAGTTTAAAATATAGGACATCGGAATATGCATTGATATGTACAGGGTAAAGGGACGTACCTGTCTTACCAGTGATTCTCAACATTATTTGGAAAAAAAAATTAAATTATGTGTCCGGAGACATTGTTTGTTGAAGTTTTTTCAACTAAAAACAAAAACAAAAATCAGTAGGTATTGGACCGTTAGGGTTGCGGTCAGGCAGTTACTCAGCTAAGTGACAAAAGACGACGCGTAAAAGATTTTTTCTTGCATTTTTTTTTTCATTTGAAAAAATAACAACCAACAATTACATAGTTAAAAGTATGGCAGGTATAACACTCTGTATAAAACTGATTTTATTTAAAAGGTATTGGGCGAAAAAATTTTAAAATAGTTTAAGGTTCATAATGTTTTACCCATTACTAGTTTTAAAACTACAAATATGTATACTTAGCTGTTTGTTGTGCGACATATTTTTACCCCGCCTCGAATGTGACTCGTACGGATTCTTGCGAATAAGAGTTTTAATTTTATTATTACCTTATTGAAATAAATATTTTTTTCTCTCAGTGGTTTTTTTTTCATATTAAAAGTGAAAAGGTATATGATGTGTCGTCTTTTTATTTGACAATTATACTTTCACTTGAAAAAACACGTTCCGAACTAAAAATACTTGGAGAGATGCCGAGTTCAGTTTGAAAAAAAAATCTGTTGAAGCTCAGTTTGAGAAAAATGGGATGTCTGCTTTATAGTTACGGGAATATATATTACAAGTGTTGTCGGCCAAAGATGTTTTGTATCAACAAATGACAATATGAATTTTTTCAAAAAGATTTGAAAATAATATAAACACTCCAACAAATTTTATGAACTAATATTTTTGTATTAAATGACAAATAAATCAATTTACATCACTTTATTAATAAACAAATAAAGTGATGTAAACTAAGTTATTGGTATTTTTATTAAAATAAGTAATGCCACCACAAAGCGGTAAATAACCGTTTAGAAGAACTTTACTTCGATAAATTAATTAAGTAATGATTTTTTCTGAAAAAGTTGGTTTCTGAAAAACCGAATGTTTCTAACATTGGGAGGCGGGAATGGGTACCACCGCCCCGGAAACCTTTATTGGATAACCAACACCTCTGCCATAGGTCACCCCAAGTTGTTCGCTACGTTTGGTGATTTAACAGGGGTGCCCGGGTTCATGGGGTGAGGTTTATCTAGGTTTTGGAGGCGGATGACCAGGACATACTGAACCACAGATTCCTACCCACCCTTTAAACCCTTTTCCTTCCCAGAACTCTCCTCTCCTTCCTTTCCTTAAAAAATAACCACCACACAGCATCCCCAAAGATGACATAGTCCTTGATGGAAATTATTTTCCTCAGGGCCTCCTGTGTGGAACTCATGTAAAAAAAAATAAAAAAAAATAAAATTAAATTTAAAAAAAAAACATTGATTTGCTGGTTATGGTTGAAAGATTTGTCATACGGTTTACTTTGTTATTAATCAATATCGACAAAATAGGGCTTTCTCGGACATTGCAAAAAAATATTTATTTATAATGGGTACCTACTTAAGTTCATACCCACTTGATGAGTTTTCTACCAATTGTGTAGGTACAATCTAAATTTAAGTAAAAATATGTTAGTATTATTAATAATACTAACATATTTTTAATTAAATGTCCAAAAAGGAGCTGAAAAAATAAATTACATGTAGTAAGAAGTTACGGACATAAAAAATAATTATATGTAGTAAGAAGGTGCGGACATAAAAAATAATTACATAGGCACTTTTTACCTTATATCGAAAATCTATGCGTTGTGCGATCGGGTTTGTGATTCAATGTGTATCTGTTTGACCACATTATTCTTGTTTTTCTGATTGTTTAAAAAATAAATGTTTTTTTGTTTGTTTTAAGGTGGTAACCGTTAAGGACTCATGGGTGAAAGTCGGACAAATCTAAAATAAATCTCATGGCGACTACAGAACCAGCACCATTGTGAAATTTAAAGTAATTATGTGAATTTATAATATTCGAAGCTCATTATTTTTAAATAACAAAATGAATAATATTATCCTTTTTTGAAAAAATAAAAAACCTTTTTTAAATGGCACCGTGTTTTGCATTTTACTATTTATGCAAATCATTTAAAAAAAAAAAAAAATTCAATTGACTGACTATTTTTTTAAACCGGTCATTAAGCAAGACTAAAACCATTTTCACCGGGAGATTTTTTTTTTATTTGAATTTCTTCACTATAGTTCCAACTGCTCCCGTCGGGGAGTCAGTGAGACATAGCATCCCCAATTGGTGTATGTTTTGAGACTGACGGTAGTGGGAGATAAGGAGATGGAAAAGAGGAAGTTAAAACCTGGCTATTCAGATCTGGTCAGGAAACAAGGCTAGAGCCATTTGAAGCAACTTTTTCAATTCTGAATGGTGGTCTTACACCAGCGCATAGTAAGAGTGGTTCTACTCTAGAACGTGCCGCAAATATGCTATGTATTATGCTTATATAAATTATTACCTAAATAATACAAAAACAAAATACAATTTATTTTTGCACGCGAGGATTTGAACCCGCGTCCTCGAGATTTTAAGTTAAGAGCCTTGCCTCTCGATCACAGAGGCCGTCTAAGAGTGATACGTACTAGTACCTACCACTGTGGATAACTGAAATCCTACACCATTCCCACACAGAGATCCGCAGTTGTGTCCTGACCATGAAGGAAGGTCCAAACCTTCCTGTCTCCATGGTCCGGATGCATTAACTTATTGTTTCACCCACATTCATATGTCTTCTCACATAAGCTCCAATTGTTATTAATCTTTGATTTGCTTGATCGCGCCAACTCTGTTTAATTTATTTTATTTATTTAGTAGAATTATATTTTTACTTTTTACTTATATTTATCCTAACGGAGTCGCGCCATGTTTCCAAAATAACCGAGCATTTTTTTAATTCCATTTATTTTGTTTTATTTATTTTGTAGAAATATATTTTTACTAGACCCACATTCATAAATCTTCTCACATAAGCTCCAATGCTTATTAATCTTTGATTTGCTTGATCGTGCCAACCCCATTTATTTTGGTTTATTTATTTTGTAGAATTATATTTTTACTAGACCCACATTCATAAGTCTTCTCATATAAGCTCCAATCGTTATTAATCTTTGATTTGCTTGATCGTGCCAACCCCATTTATTTTGTTTTATTTATTTTGTAGAATTATATTTTTACTGGACCCACATTCATAAGTCTTTTGACATAAGCTCCAATGGTTAATAATCGTCGATTTGCTTGATCGCGCCAACTCCGTTTAATTAATATTATTTATTTTGTAGAATTATATTTTTACTTGTCAGACATCCCAACGGAGTCGCGCCATATTTCAAAAATAACCAAGCATTTTTTTTAATAAAGGTTTAATTATAACGTATACATTTTTATAATATAATATACAAACTTAGTTTAAAAGCACGCTTTACGAGCAGACTTACTATTAAATACCAGACAAATCATAAAATATTACTACAAAAAATCTGCACATAAAAATAATGATCCTACCGGAAAAAATATTAATTGCCTTCAATTTTGCGAGGGATGTTTTACGTTGGTACAATCGACATTTTCCTACTATAAAGCTCTCTTTTTTTCCCGCGTAATGGTCAATTTTTATGCCTTCAGTGTAATGCCTTATTCATAAATAATAATAAATAAATTTGAAAGGCAAACCTTGACCTGAGATTGTATCATGGTACAGTCACGCTAGAACGGCAATTTTGACAATGTTTTTAATTAAGTTATTACCCACATTTTCCCCTGATTTATGCCGTGCGATAAAATAGCGGCTAATGTTAAACCTTATTTTGAAAGATTTCGTAATAATTCAAATGGAACTGTCCACTGAAACATGAATCGAATCGCCATTTCAAATTCAGCAATAATTTTCAAGATAAAATAAAATACATCGTCAACCCATTATTACTTTTTGATGTTTTACGATTTTGGGAAATAACAATTTGAATATTAGTTATTTCTAATTAAGTTTTAATTAAACATTTCTAATAGATAAACTTTTACCGGAGATTTTTGTTTTATTGAAAATTAGTAACTTTGTGTTAAAAAATTGTTAAATTATATCATTGTAGTTTCGTTTACATTACTTACAAGAAACATCATCGATTTCGGCCCAATCACGGCTTCGATAGAGTATAGTTGTTTGCCGTTTTTTTATATTTCTTGCTCATACTTATATATTCATATATTATATTTTATACTAAGTAAAATATGTTCCTAAACATTTAACTATTTTTTTGTAGGTTCATGACACTTTGACACATTCTTCCGATTTTCATCGTAATTATGAAAATCATCGTAATTATGATTACAAAAATACGAATTGGATGAACCAGAGAAAACTAGAATATAAAAAGGATAAATATTTTTTTAAATTCCTGTCGAAAATTAAATCCAAACACTTTTCCCATTTTTTATATATTAATTTGTTAGTTTGTTAGTTTTTTAATCTTTATTTAGATGTCAGCATTTTTTCATAATATATTTCGTAGGAAAATAAAAAATACAATTTAAGAAATACAAATACGTTTACAAATAGGTTTGAAAAATACATTTTCAGAAAAACAGATAACTTGGCTTAAGGTAACTAAAATAATATTGGTGAATATGTTCGTATTCAACTCAAAAATTATTTTTTACGCATGAAGCACATGTCCTACGAAAAGTTCTAAAGCTTGAGGCTTCCTTTGCGGCATTTGGTATTATAAAGTTTTTGCCCATTATAAAATGCACTGTTTTGTGTGTGGATGAGTGGGCTTTCGCTGAATCTTTAGCATACTAGAAATATTCTGTGATTTGATATATTTATGGCCAAAAGTATTATCTTTTTTTATTTTTTGGTTATTATGTCTTGTTTCGTTTCCTTCTTTTTTATCTATTAGGATAGCGTTAAGGTGCACATTATCAGGCACATCAAACCAAATTTAAACCTAGTTCAATATATACACATTATTATTACTTACAATATTGTAAAGCCTTGGAGAAAGTTGTGAGTGGAGACCGCCCAGTAAAAGGTGACTTTTGCACAAGAACTAAGGTAGACACTTTTATTGTAAAACAAATACCCCGAGGAGGGGCGACTTCAATTCCAATCTAAGCAATTCAATCTTTTACGACCAACGTAAACGTTTTTAATATTTCAAATTAATGATTTCAATTTTATTCATTGTATTGTACATTTGTATTGAAATCATCAAGTTTATATTTATACTGAAGGTTTGAAAATATTTCAAAGTATCATTTTTATCTGTTAATGTTATCCGTTTTTTGTAAATGGATGTTCAAATACGGTTTAATTTTAGAAAACTTTTTACTTATTTAAGCACTTTATTTATTTAAGCATTTTGACATTCAAAATAATTTTGATATATTTTTTTGAAATGAATTAATTTTTAAAATACATTGAATCTTAATTTTATTCCACTTAGGTTTGAATTTTACAATTTCTCGTGAGGGAAATACAAACCTAACGATACACAAGTTCACTTTTAATTTTCGCCACAAAACTTTAACATTCCCCAATAAACTTGCAAATACACCAGTTACGGAGCAACATCAAAATGTATTTTATTCGGGTCTCCGTAAAAAAGGCGTAAAACGCCAACGCGTTCGATAAGATTACAAGATGCGTAACGCAAGGAAAAACGCGGTAAATTATTCTCGGGGAGCAGAAATCGAGAAAACGTCAAATCCGATTTCGCGAGCGGGAAATTCCGACGACGATTCGAAATGGTATTGGCGCCGCGACGCCGGCGGTTTAAGGGTCGGACCTCGGCGGGCGTCCGTCGAACACTGAGCTACCACGACCCTTCGCGCAACAGCCTCCCGACTGGGGGTGGAGGAGGCTCGCGCACGCGTAAACAGGTGTACGACACACCTGACTTCTCCCCAAGGAGGAATTCAAATAGAGATAGTTCCGCTCGCGAGAGACGAATCGCTCCTCAGGACGCCCTAATGCCCCTAATGCCGGTTACACTTGAGCAGGGAACGGCAGCTAATTTTTTGGGATAATTTTCATTCAGTAGACTGAAGTGAGCATTCGTCAATGTCGTATTCTTGGTACTCATTGAGAGAATCTCGCGGTGGAAAATACACTTTCTTTGATTATGTATTAACATTAATTTATGTCAAAGTAGTTGCATGCGTTAACAAATTAATTTATTAATTTATTTTAATAATTGCAGACAATATTAAATGGAAACAGAAAAGATAGAAAAAGATTCAGTCGCATCTAGAAATTATACCCAGGACCTTCCTTGCCGGGAAAGTTCTCTGACCACTGAGCTAATTCGACCGTGTTTACTTCATATGATCGTCATTTATTTTTGGGGTGTTATACCGTGTTACGCTACCTCCTTCTTTAGTCAATGTTTCGGGCAGCGTTACAGTGTCCATCATCACGGCAGATCTGTCGATGGTAGCTATCTGAAACGAAAAAGAAGGTAGCACAACACCCTAACAATAATTAATGATAGTACTTTGGGCCGTGAAAGTCTAATGAGTTAATAAAATGAAGATTATTTTGGTAACTCTCAGTTGAAATATGATACAGTTAAAAAATCACTCAGGTTAATATTTAATAGGTCGGTATAGCTCAGCGGTCAGGTCAATTCCCCGGCAAAGAAGAAGTCCTGGGTTCAATTTCTAGAATCTACTGAATCTTATTTAGTTTATTCTATTTCACATTTTTCGTTTCAGAGTCGTTAATTTTGGCCTTCAATGATGAAATATTACAATTTGTGTTTTCCTCCCACTGTATTGGAATGTGGTATACGCTAGTTTCCTGGAAGAAAATGCGTAAGTGGATGGATAATTTTAAGTATCAATGTGATAATTTCACTATTTACACTGAGTGCAAAGCAAAAGTTTTTACAAGTAAACTATTTTTTTAAATAATACCTATCATTATTAAATAATTATTTAAAAAAAATCAGAGTGTACAATTTACACGCAGTAAAACTTCAAGTGAAACTTCAGAAAACTTAAGTAAACAAGAGTGGGGAGACTACGAAGCACTTTTTTTATCAATATGAAAGATGATTTTTTCCATATTTTTGTCAACGAATTTTCCTATACATTTGGTCAGCTTATTAGTATTTGAGTTTTCTTCTTCGGGGTCGCTAGATGTCGCTTTCTTTTGTGTTTTCTTTTGCGTGTTAATTTTGAAGTGGTTTTTCAAAAAAAAATGTTTTCGTAGGATTCGATCCTTCTTCGGCTAAATGTCTGCAAATGTTCGTCAGTTCGTCACTTGCGTGGGACTATTAACTTATCGTATTATATTGGAACCGAGTACCCATGAATTAAATAAATATTTTATTGCAATCTGATTCTCTCGCAAGCTAAATCGTACAGATGCATACTTTTGTCTCGCGGCCCGTTAGCTCAATAGGTTGGAGCGCCAAACCAAACTGATTTCTTTTTAGTGTCGCTCGTTTCCCTTTCCATCAAGTTTCAAATCACGACGGTGCTAAAGAAGTTTTCACTGTAAAAATTTAAATTAAAATGGAGTTCTACAAATTAAACTTGATAACAATAAAGAAATTGATGGGTAATATATTTTTTTAAATACTCCCTTTTTTGTTTCTATTAAAATTCAGGTTTTTTTTACATAGCTGTCAAAAGTTAACTTTAATCCAACTTTTTTTGTACTCTTAAGAGAAGTACTCGTCGATAAACCGAAAAAATAATGCTTTGGGCGTGTACTCATTCCCAAATTGAATTTAATTATTCCTTATAAAATTATTCTGCAAAAATTCATCAAATATATTAAAATACAGAAATTTATTTTTGAGCGGAAAAACAATATCTCTTGCATATCAGAGGCCATGTAGGAAAGGTCAAATGTAATTTGGCTTCATCAATTTTCTTTCCAATCAATATAGATATTGATAACACTATCTTCTAGGGAGTATCTGTTCATCGAAGTATTTTTTAATGCGAATACCTACCGCACTAGAGTCCCAACTGCTCCCAACCGTCTGGAGCCAGTGAGATTATGGCATACTCAATCGGGGTATGTTGTGAGGTTGAAAGTAGTGGGAGGAGGATTGTTTATTTGTTTATTTGTTTATTTATTTAAGGAGCATAAACAGTCTTAGTAACATAATATACATAAGAGGATGACAAAAAATAGACCACTTGAGGTAATCCAACCGCTTTCCCGCCCTGGTATAAGTAACAGATGGTTACTCCTTCAAGGCTCTCACAAGGAATCTATTTTTTTTTAATAAACGAAGCTACTTATGATGCACGAAGCTAAACCCTCAAATGTCCCTGTAAAACAGGAGTTAGTTTGAAAATGGGGTGATGGGTTAGTGTAATGAATGATGAACATAACATGAGATAAATACAGAGAATATGATTAATATTATTTTATAAAAGTTTGCAGAAAAATATAAGACAAAATAATGCCATCACTCAAAACAATGGAGAAATAATAACTGTAAAAATACTAAGATTACAAGTAAAGTCACCTGAAAGATACAGAGACTGAGGTGGAGTAGACAATACAAAATATATAAAGTTCTACGAACTTTGCTCAACCAAAATCAACATAACTAGAATGATACACACCGATATCACAATTAAAGACAAAATAAGAAAAATAAACTAAAAATTTCTTTTCACACAAAATTTAAATTTAAATAAGAATGAAAAGTGATACTGTTATGCGCCACATTGCGCGCCCGTTGTTATGACGGGCCCTAAACATGTCCCAGGCCAGCTCACAGCAGAGACAAAAGTACCCTCTATTCCAGGGGCAGGTCGCACGAATGCTTCGGAACTCTCATCTCCCCACGGTCGTCCGGGAAATACACTCAAGGAAATGCTCCTGCCGAGGCAGAATAACAACAGGATTGAGTTTAAATAGATTCATGTATTGCAAATTCAAAACACAGTTTCATAGGTTATTACAGTACAATTCAACACAAGAAATGCATATTACACAATCCTAGCTATCGTGTTTATACCTTGTGATCTCTGAATCGAAACTCCCTGAGTGATGGCTTTGCGCGAGGGTTACAGTCTATCGTTAAAGGACACAAACAGAAGAGGGAATATTTGTACAGCTTACATGATGTTCGGGGATCCACGCCTTCCGGGTTCAGCAGGGGGCACTTCCGAGTCTAGGACAGGACCCGAAGTTCACACAGGCATGGCAGAATACCAGCGCTAAAACCCGTATGTACTTCAATTAACATCGCAGATGTAATTGCGTTTCAAATTGGTCGACAGAAATTAGCCGCGAACTCGGTGTTCGATCCGGGGGAGCGTAACGTGTTCCCGAGGCCGCTTGCAATTCTCGACTGCCGGGACGCGTTGGTGTGCGCGGGAGTGCAGAGAGGGGAGGAGGTAGGAAGCAGGAAACAGGGGGGAGCGGGGTGTTGTTGTCCGCGGTGGAGCTCCCGTGGGCTCGAATTCTGTCGTTTAGAGCGCACCATAACACTTCCCCCCGCGCTTGGAAAAAAAGCGACGTGGCAATGGAGCTGTAGGGAAAAAAAAATCCTCTTATGCTTCCATCGGGGTTTTTTGAGAGATTCGTTGCTTGAGAGATTGCCTAGCTAGAACATACAGTTTATGCTATAGTTTAGGTCACAATGTTTGTAGGGAATGGATGGGGGTACATAGAATGTTTGGAAAAGACAACTTTGGGGAAAGTACATGGTGTAAAACAACATACAAGGTTATGCAATTGAAAATAACAATACACATGGTTATGCAATTGAAAAAATGACAATACACATGGTTATGCAATTGAAAAAAATGACAATACACATGGTTATGCAATTGAAAGAATGACAATACATTTGTACAAGAGAAGAGAAAAGGTGTGATTCTAAGGTTTCGTTGGTCTGGGAGCTAAGTTTGCGAAGCGTGGATTTGTTTGGTTTCGGAGAATTTCGAAGAAAAGGACGTGGTTTCACAGATTCTAAGGATTACATTATCACTGCAATCAGACCCATTTGAGATAACACTCAAGAGTACACTTAGGCCTTAGAAAACACCTGGTTTGGTTGAAGACGTTGAAGTTCACAAAGTGGAGACTGTGGTTGCTGTGCCGCGACTATGGTTACAGAGGCCATTGAAGAGAAGAATCCAGTATCTGCAGACATGCCAGTACGAATCCTAAGTGTTATTATGGTAAACACGGATCGTATATAATGGTTATTGAAGCATAATGTAGCTCAAGATAACTTGTATTGGTACGCATTCAGCGAATACTGGTGGGTCAAGGTAATGATGGTTTACACATGACGATATATGCGTCACTGCATGACAGAGCAAGAGACGGCAAGGTTGGCATTGATAGCAAGAGTAAGAACAAACCTAGGAGCTAGCGTGCCCAAAAGGTAGTTAGAGTGTCATAATGTATGGTGGGACAACTCAGCTTGCTGTGGCACGACAAGACAACATACATATGAGCGGTATGGTCTGTGCTTTCAGGAACAAATACGTAGAAAATGGCAGCAGGAGGGACCTTGTAACCACAGCGCGTGCTGTCAGGAAGTGAAGCTCAGCTTGGCTGTCGGTGATGACATCCGCCTGGACTTCTTTTTAAATCTGGGAGAAATTATTATTAGAGCAAAATTCTTGAAGTTTACCTGCCTAGGGACCAATGAAGAAAAGGTTTGGAGAGAAACAAAATGTGTCCAGAAAATGAAATAAACGAAATTTTAACCACCGACTCAGAGAGTGACGAAGAGAGATTCCTAACTAAATTGTGATTACATGAACATTTTCCTTTTCCAGGATGACTTGGCGCTTGCCGAGTGACAATATGTCTTGGTTAAAAAAAAACCGGCCCTCTATGGCCTATGTTAACATAAGATGGTAACATTTTCGTAGAATTTCAAAGAACAAGACAAAGAATCGTGAACTAGTCACGGCAAAGGGAAACCAATTCATGAATAAAGGTTGTCAAAAAGGAGACAGACGTTACGCCAAGTGCATATCGTACATATCCAACATTCATGAATGTGTTTCGTAGGATTGAGAAAGAGAAAAAAGGTGAGACATATGCAGAGATTGAGGGGGAAAACCTGTAGATAACCGGACAGTTACCTATTCGAACTCCAAGTGAGGGCGAAATATGGTCAACGACAGATTTTTCACTTCATAACATAATCTGAGAACATGGGGGAATGGGGGGGAGGAGGGGAGAAGGGAGACGAGTTACGAAATTTGCTAGAGACTGGACTAATTTCCAATTCAAGCTCTATGTGAAAATGAAACATAATCAACCAGCAGATTTCCTGACTCTTTACATTTATCAGAAAAGGGTGAGGAGAAATTTGAATACACATTATAACAAAGAGGCTAATCTTTCGCGTGTATTGGGCAAAAGATTAGGGGTCATTTTAAAACTTCTACATGATTGTGAGAAAAGACAGACCCTTGCTCCAATTTCACAAACCTGGGGGTTTTTCTTATTCGTTCTCCAGACAACGAGTTAGGTGGTTTTGTGCTCAATCGATTAACTCCCACAGCACTATGCCCCATAATTGACAGTGAAGCTGAAAACTAGTCCTTTTGGGATAGTAGATATTCCTGGGCTTCTTTCCTTTTGCAAAGAAGTAAAAAAACAGGAAGTCCACGGGCATCGGCGTTGAATGACAACAAAGGGTTGTGGACTACATTTCGTAGATCGCACACAAAAGGTTTGATATTATTTCGTTCGCACGACTCATGGTAAGTGTTTTAACGTCTCCACGTATAGTGTACAAAATATGTAAGTACACACAAGATATAACTCAATTATAGACAGAAGTCAAAGAGCTTATACAATGCATCTTAAAGAAGATGGCAAAGCCGATATTATGTCGTTCACACGAATCACGGTAAGTGTTTTAACGTCTCCACGTGTAGTGTACAGAGTTTATACACAATTATACATAAAAGCGGTGCTCACGGCAAATAAATGACGCACGACCAGAACAGGTTATACAAAAGGGTGGTACTCATGGCAAATATGTCACACGACCAAAATAGAATGTACAAAACGGTACTCATGACAAATATGTCACACGACCAACTCAATAACATTTAGCTATGAGCAAAAGTGATTATGACGAACTTCTCGTATTGTGGCAGGTATTTTAAGGATCCCTCCTATAATGTAACAGGGTTGCGTTTAAATACAACACAATAAACGTTAACAATGCTTGTTTTAACACAGTATATGAAGATTTGTTAGATTAACTAACTCCGTAGCCCAGGAGCGTACGATAGAATAACAAGGAGGTAAACAATTTAATGTCACTTCGTATGTTATAAAGGCGGGGTGATGACAGAGTACTTTTCTGTTTACACCATGTGACCAACAAAGACAGACCTATATGGTTTTACATACTGTCTATTGTAGCAACTTCGGTGGGGACAAACAAAAGGGACCAATTGTGGTTTTACATACCCTTTGTGCAGTTACAACATACCAGGTTATGTGCAATTTAGGTTGCAAATACTTGGTTAAATGGCGAAACAAGAGTTGAATGCCTATGTTTGCAAAACGATGATCAAACAAAACATTGATGATTTACGTTAAACTGCGGTTATTTATGTACGGAAAACAGGGCTGCCGTTAGGTTTTATTAACCTTTTCCGTCAGGGTTGAGGCATGTAATACAAGACATACATGTTGTGAAGAGGGACAAATCGAGGACTTCTTATAACAACAAAAGACCGAGTATTTGGTTTTACGTACTTTAGTTGAAACGGGCCCAAGAAGATTTGTATAAGGGTGGAAAGACCAATTTAAAGGCTTTTCCTTTATTTAAATACATATGATTTCAAAATGGACGTGTCAAAATCCAATTTGTTAGCAAAGAGCTCGGGTAGGACGCCATCAATTTTTTAACATTTGAGAAAAATTGAAAACTACTGTACACAAGGAATGTGATTATGTGAGTAACCACTTATTTTTACCATGATGAGTAAAATATGGAGCATGTTAAGATGGTTTACTAGTCCTGGGTCGTGATTTAACGCTTTGGAGTTTACCAAATCCGACTTTAGAACGACGCTCCAGTACTTACAGAACATAAAAGAAAAAATTTTGAAGAGATTCCTTCCGATATGATGAAAAAACAACAAACAAAAATGGTGAAAATTACAATATTGCATTACATAGCAAAGCGTGCCATGGCATGAACGTTGCGTAGTGTGAGGGGTTGAGAGGCAATGATTTGGGTTCATGACTTCCCAAACACTGTGACTCGAGGGGTGTCTCTGCTCTAAAGTGATCAATTTTGGAACAGGTGAGAAAAAAGAAAAAAAACAAAAACGTGTGGAACAAAAATTACGGTGGTTGCCAATTCATAAACATGAACGGGGCAAACTACGCCGTGGAGTGTACATAAATTTACAAAAATGATTTTTTTAACAATATTCGTTTCATCAACGAAAGGGTGGACATGTAATTGACACTTTACACGCCAGTCATTGTAAGACTTGATGTGCTTACCAAAGGGTTGTGGTGATACACACTGGATCATTTTGAGTTTGCTGAGATAGTGGGGGCAGTTTTACTTGACTCCTCACTTCCAGTCTTTGCAATATCCTTAATATGGTAATTACCAATGTGCTTTCCAGAGGAGTCAGACAAAGAGTACACTAGATCTGATATCTTTCTTAGAACTTTGGCCTTCACGAAACGTGGTGCCAGCTTGGCAGAGAAATACATGGCTCCTTGGGAAAGTGTGTTGTTCTTTCTCCAAACTATGTCTCCAGTATTGAAGGTGACATGTTTCCTACGTAGGTTGTATCTGTCCGCGCTCTTTTGATGAGCCAGGAGTAAAGCATCAGTGACTTCACTGTAGATGGCCGACAGTTCTTCCAGACGATGGGCATAGTCCGCGGTAGGGTTGCTTGTGGCGGCAATTGACGTAGGAAAGTTTGTGTCCCTATGTAGAGAACCGTGAACAACTTGTTCCATACCGTGTTTTAAGAAGAAGGGTGTGTAACCAGTGGCCAGGTTAACCGTGTTGTTCATAGCAGCCTGAATTTTATCTAGGTTTTTACACCAAGTACGTTGATCTTTATCAACTAGAATAGCCAGAGCTGTGTTGATTGTCTGGTTGTAACGTTCGACAGTGTTATTTTGCGGAGTATACAAGGTATTATAGTAAATGTCCTTGATTCCGTATTTGGCAAGAAAATCTTTGAATTCTTGGGCAATAAATTGTTTTCCGTTATCAACTTTTATGGTTCTGGGTGTTCCGTAAGGTATAAAAATGTGTTTTTCCAGGAGTTTGATGATGGCGGACGCGTTGGCTCTTTTTAAAGGGAAGATCCAACAGAATTTAGTGAAAACATCCACTACACTAAGTATGTGCATGTGTCCGGCATAACTTCGAGGAAAGGGTCCGACGAGGTCCATTGACAATGATTGTAGGGGTCTGTCGGCACGTTTGGGATTACCCATTAGGCCGGCAGGTGCTGCCGTGCTATGTTTATAAGCTTTACAAGTTTCACATTTAGAGATGTAATTGGGAATTTGCTTAAAGAGACCAGGCCAATAATACTTCAAGGCGATTTTTTTATACGTCTTGAAATTTCCTGGGTGTATGGAGTCGGGAGCACTATGATTGTCAATGATTATTTGTTCTCTACCTTCGAGGGGAACGACAAGTTTCCACGAGTAATCTTCGAGGATGGATAATGGTGCCTTGCAATTACGGTATAGTTGTCCTTCTTTTATGATAAAATTAGGAAACTTTTGTTGGTTATTTTTGCAACCTTTAAAGATTTTCAAATACCATTCATCTTTTGTAGATGGAGGGGGGGCAATTGTGTCAACATTTAATGAAGCTAGTTCAATTCTTGAAAGGGCGTCGGGAACAATATTGTCCGCGCCTTTACGGTGAACAACATCAAAATTGTATTGAGACAAACGGGAGGACCAGCGAGCGAGCCTACCGGAGGGATTACTTAAAGAGATCAACCATTTCAAACTACTATGGTCTGTGACTACAGTAAATTTGCTACCGTCTATGTAACCGCGGAAATGGTGAACAGAATCCAATACAGCCAATAATTCTTTCTCGGTAATTCCGTAGTTTTTCTCGTGTTTGTTTAGTGTACGGGAAAAATACGCTACAGGGTGTTCGCCATCTGGGAATTCTTGAGTAAGGACTCCACCGATTCCTACATTGGAGGCATCCGTGTGGAGGGTAAAAGAGAGTGCAAAATCCGGGCAATTCAGAACGGGAGCTTTTTGAAGGGCATTTTTTAAAGTTGTGAACGCTTCTTCAGTTTCGACAGACCATCGGAAATTGCTGACACCTTTACGAATGCCGGTAATTTTATTTAAGGGGGCTGCGATAGTGGAAAAGTCTTTGATGAATCTCCTGTAGTAACCTGCAAGTCCAAGGAAACCTTTGACTTCCTTCGCGTTTTTGGGTCGGGGAAAATTTGCCATGGCTTCCACCTTAGCGGGGTCTGTTCTTAGACCTTTTTCGTCGACAATGAATCCCAAATAACGTAGACGGGACTTACAGAATTCAGACTTCTTCAAGTTGATGGTTAAACCAGCGAACTTGAGTTGTTGGAAAACTTTTTCCAGCATTAATAGGTGTTTTTCAAAGGTATCGCTGACGATGATGAGGTCGTCAAGGTAACAAAACAGGCTATTATCGATTTCAGGACCGAAAAGTTTGTCCATCAGTCTTTGTAACTCGGCGGGGCTGTTTTTTAGACCAAAGGGTAATCTTTTAAAATGGAACATTCCCCTACCAGGTACAACGAAAGCAGTTTTTTCGCACGATTCTGCGTCCAAGGGTATTTGCCAAAACGCTTTGCTGAGATCGACAGAAGAGATGAACTTGGCGTTACGCAGCTTGTCTAAGGTTGCGTGAACGTGAGGTAAGGGATACGCATCAGCTTCCGTGCAAGAGTTTAAACGTCTACTGTCGAGACAGAAACGTGCAGAGCCGTCTTTTTTAGAAACCAAAAGAGTTGGGTTGGTCCATGCACTTCTGCTGGGAACCACCACACCCATTTTTAACATTTCGTCAAGTTCGTTTTCTAAAAGTTTAAGTTTTTGGGGGGCTAAGTTGTAATAACGTTGCTTGATGGGTGGGCCATTGGTTTTGATATGGTGTTCCACCAAATTTGTCAAACCTAGTCCACATTTTTCGAAGGATATTGATTCGAATTTATTGACCATTTCCTTTAGTTGGAGAGCCTGGTCCGTGCTTAAATTTTCGTGAGGTATTATTGTGCGGATCTCACTAATTTGAGCGGCAGTGGAGGTTTCGCCAAGAGTATTAAATACTTGGGGAGCAACATTGAATGCCTTCCAGAAGTCAACGCCAAGGATGAAATTCTGGGATATAGAGGGCACTATTAGAAAATTGATTGTAACTATTTTATTGTTACAATTAATTGGCAGGGCAAGGGCACCGATGACCGGCTGAGAAACATTATCTGCAGTCGTCAGGTGTGTCGATTGGGGCGAAATTCTAAAATCACTGTTAACAAAAGGCAAGTGAGCATTGTTGCCAAGACAGCTGATAGATGCCCCACTATCGAGTAATCCGGAAAAGGTCACATTGTTAACAGAGAAAGAAGCATAGGGTCTCCCATCTTTAGCTTGTTTGCAACAAACCGAAGAAACATTTAAGGTCTGGTTAAAATACTTAATGTGTGCTAACCAATCAGTCCATTCTTTAGACCTTGGTTCAGAATGGGTGCCTGAGAGGTTATTATTTAGTTTTTTGGCCTCTTCATGTAGAAATTTGGTGGGGGCTTGGAGAAATCCACCTGAGGTCTGACATCGCTTGGGTTTTGTAACCTTTCCATGTTGTGCCTTGATTTCTTGAAAATATTGCGCAGTTCGTCGCGTGGAGGAGAGCGGTCCCTAGAGTGATGCCTCTTGAAAGTTCGGGGTTCCTTGGATTCCAGAAACCTCGCTTGCTTGAAACAAGTAGTGGCCAGATGGCCTACTTTTTTGCAAAAAGAGCACACTTTTTTGTTGTCGAATTCTGGTTTTAAACCAGACGAACGGCTTGGCACAACTACATTATTTGACACATTCTTTATGTTCTTCCTATCCTGGTATGATTCCAGAAGGAGACAGACCTCGTTTAACTGGGCCAGGGATGCAATTTTCTGCGAGGTGATGATGTTCTCGTATTTGCTTAAAAGGCCATCAGTTATGACTGGTAATAGTTCAGCTTCCGAAACGGGATGTGAAAGCTTGATGTTAATGGATTCAGCCCTTTCTATGAATGTTGCTACGGGTTCATTTACCAGCTGTTTAATAGATAGTAAAGATAATTTGATCCTGTGCTGGGCTTCTGTTTTTCCGAAGCTCGAGATTAGGGCAGATCTGAGTTTATTCCAATCTTTGCATTTAGTTTTTTGAATGCGGTGCCAGGGTATCAATTCTGGGGAGATGAGTTCTATGAAGTTTTTTCGTAGAATCTCGAATGGGATATTTTTGATTGTAGCCGTTTCTTCGATACGGTCGATGAAATCCAGCACATCGGAGACGCCATTATATTTGACTTTCCAAGAGGATAAATCGTAAGTTTTATCTTGTGTCAAGGTGGGTGCGATGTCCTGTTTTACCATTACTTGCGGTATAGGTTCTTTGTTAGGAACAAGATTATCCAAAGCTTGCGTAGCCGAGCGTGAATTATTTTCGCTTGAGGGGGCGAGGTTTATTCTCTTAATGTACTTTTTGTTAAATAGAAGTGCATAAGCCTTTAATGTAGATTTAGATTTGTTTGATGGCGAGAGTCCTCTATCCCTTAAAGCAGTTTGTAAGTGAGTTTTGGATAAGTTGTGCACGTTGGGAATGATACCCAAATTGGATGATGCCATAGCTTGATTGTTTTCCATTGTGAGTTTCCCGGGTGGTGAAAAAATTTTTGCCAGGGGTTTCCTTTAGCAAACGCAAAATTAATTTTGTGAGGCACTTTTCACTTGGTAACCACTGGTTGGCACTTCTAAAATAGTTATAGAAAACTGTATTTCATACTACAATTTGGTATAAATGACACCAGAATCTTTGTCAAAGGAAGGCATACGAAAAAAAATTTTGCGTGGAAAGACCTTAGTAGTAAAGGTTTCTGTGTTTCACTGACCACTTTTGAGAAAACTGTGAAATTCACAAGTATTTATTTATTTTCAAAAAAAATTGCCAGGACTGACCTTTAGAAAACGGCTTTTTTATTTTTTTCACTTCACTTTGCACTGAGAAGGGCACTAAAATTCACAAAAGGCACTCTTCTGTCAAATAAGAACAAACTTCCGGATGAAAATAACTGAATATGGGATTCGTTACGACAACCACATTAAAATTATTTTATTTATTCATGGAATCAATCATTTGTTTTATTATTATTTCACTTTTCTTTATGTAAGGAAAAAAACAATTCACTTTACACTTATGCTGAAAAAAAAACGGTACCTGTAATGTAGAATGGGAAAAAAAGTCATTATTTTGTCCATTTGGTGAAATATAAGGTGCACTTATTTGACAGACACGAACGGGCCAATTGGTATATTGTGCAGAAACAACAAAAAACGTAAGTCCGAAATTTTTGATTCAGGAATTCGCAAAATAACTGGGGTTCCAGAATCAAATTTATAATAATTTCCGTTGCTATCCGGTTCAGTCATAAAAAGGGCGATTTGATTATAAACGCTGCATAGCAACAGTTAATTATTTCTTTCCGACGGGTTTTTTCCGTTGGAATTTTGGCGCGAGACAAAGCACTTGCGCGCGCAATCCAGAGAATGGTCACGCCTGCGCAGTCAAGTTCGCGGTTAAAAGTATTGGCGCTTTCTAGTAGCTTCCACAATGGCCGTGTTTTCAATTGCGGCGTGATTCATGGTTTTTTCACAGAATTCACTGTACACTGGGTGTAGAATATCAAGGTATAATTAATGTTCACAAAACAATTCCTGAACAGGGAGGATTTCGACGAGTTGCGCTCCGCGAAGCGATCGTGATAGAGAGAAAAAAATTCCGAGGCCCCACGCTATGGCGACAGTTGTTATGCGCCACATTGCGCGCCCGTTGTTATGACGGGCCCTAAACATGTCCCAGGCCAGCTCACAGCAGAGACAAAAGTACCCTCTATTCCAGGGGCAGGTCGCACGAATGCTTCGGAACTCTCATCTCCCCACGGTCGTCCGGGAAATACACTCTAGGAAATGCTCCTGCCGAGGCAGAATAACAACAGGATTGAGTTTAAATAGATTCATGTATTGCAAATTCAAAACACAGTTTCATAGGTTATTACAGTACAATTCAACACAAGAAATGCATATTACACAATCCTAGCTATCGTGTTTATACCTTGTGATCTCTGAATCGAAACTCCCTGAGTGATGGCTTTGCGCGAGGGTTACAGTCTATCGTTAAAGGACACAAACAGAAGAGGGAATATTTGTACAGCTTACATGATGTTCGGGGATCCACGCCTTCCGGGTTCAGCAGGGGGCACTTCCGAGTCTAGGACAGGACCCGAAGTTCACACAGGCATGGCAGAATACCAGCGCTAAAACCCGTATGTACTTCAATTAACATCGCAGATGTAATTGCGTTTCAAATTGGTCGACAGAAATTAGCCGCGAACTCGGTGTTCGATCCGGGGGAGCGTAACGTGTTCCCGAGGCCGCTTGCAATTCTCGACTGCCGGGACGCGTTGGTGTGCGCGGGAGTGCAGAGAGGGGAGGAGGTAGGAAGCAGGAAACAGGGGGGAGCGGGGTGTTGTTGTCCGCGGTGGAGCTCCCGTGGGCTCGAATTCTGTCGTTTAGAGCGCACCATAACAATACCTACAAAGAAAGATCACAATAAGAAACATTATTAATGTTCACAGATAGATATTTAGAAACATAAAAGTAAACTAGAGTATTTAACAAAAGAAGAAAAAAAACAGGATAAAACAGCAATTAAAAAGAAATTATAATACAGGTGTAGATTCAACAAGTGATAAACCTAAATATAAAAACACAGCAATACAATAAAATACGATTATAACTAATGTAAGGGATAGATGAAAATGGGTAAGTACTTTATTCAGATCTAATCACCAAACACAGTTAAAACCATTTCATATTCTAAAAGGAGGATGGTCTTACACCAGGGTGATAATGAAGGCGTCTTTTTTTACGTTACCTCCACACAGAAGGACCTGAGAAAAATATCCCCTATTGCCTATGTCATCTTTGGTATGCTGTATGGAGGGTATTTTTAGGTAAAGGAAGGAGAAGAAGTTCTGCGAAGGAAAAAGATAATATGAGGGGTGGGTGTATGAATCTAGGGGTCAATGTGTCCAGGAGTGACGGACGTATGATTCCATCTCTCCCTCCGCGGTGCAACGCAAAGGGTCAAGAGAGACCGGCTGGAGAGTTTTAGGTTAGGACTCTTTCAACCAATCTATCCGGATCCGGCCCGCCACGCAGTAGGTGGGCAAATGCGTTGGCCACCAAGACCTAAACAAAGCTCGCCCCATTAACCTGGGCACCCCTGCTTAGTCACCAAACGTGGCGAATCACTTGGGGTGACCTATAGCAGGGGTATTAGTTATCCAGTAAATTGCTCCCGGGGTGGCGTTACCCATACCCTCCTCCCAAATTATCTAATGGGAGAACTCAAATGAACATGATTTGTCACTCTGGTACCTAATCTGCTTCCTCACTAATTCACAAATGCCTCGAAAGCTGCTACCCTTTACATAATACGACATTAAATTCCCCTAATATGAGCGAGGTATGATGATTCTGTGCTGCTGTCATAATTCGGTAATTCGTTTAGTACCTACATCCGTACATCACGGCTCGTGTTTAAGTACCTTCCCCGGTAACATGACGTGACATGATGGAAGAATGTTATAGTTATAACATGATGGCAAATGGCAACATGATGGTAACATTGGTTTCAACGTGCATATTTTCACAGTGCACAACTTTACATCACATTTTATTACTTGTTTTTGTTTACAATAGCTCAACAAAGCAGGCCACGAGGAAAATAATTTCGTATGTACTTTCGTATGTATGCACTTCCATCGGCCATTAAACAAAACACAATGCATCTTAAATATAAATCTGACATCAAGCCCTGGGTTACCAGCAAAAACAGAACCAACTTCAAAGATGCCACCAAATCGAACTTTTAAGTATATGTATTTCAATGGTACGATGATGATCGTCTTGTTACTTTAAATGTATATTGGGATTTATTAGTATTTTTGAGCTTTAAGAGCGTTTAACCAGCCAGCGGACGAAAATCCACATTTCGTCGAAAGTTGTTCTTACGATCGTGCAGGGCGGTTACAATGAGAAAGATTAATTATTCTCCGTACCAGCTTTTTTAAATTATAACTCAATATCGAATTTATTTCAATTCAAATTAGCTTTAATTTATACCTTCATCCAAAAATGCTGAAAGGCGTGATGATAAAACTATTAAAATAATGTACTTTTTGTAGTTATTTTTTTATTATAAGTATTTATCATTTTTCAACAATGTCTAAATTTAATAAGAATGTTAAAAAAATCTGAAATATATTAGTTTGTAAGTGCGCAAATAAATACACAAACGGACCAATTTTCGCCAAGAAACACATATACGTACATGTTTTTTAATGATTTTATTGAAACTAAAATTAAAATTATAAAACATACGTTTGCTAGATAAAGTATTGATTAATTTTACTGCATGATTTTATTATTCGAAATGGGTGTGGTTGGTATAATACAAAAACTTTTTAGAAAATTGAACAAATCTGCCAACGACCTATGGAATAACCTTATTATACTAAAAATTAAAAAATTTTCTCAAAATTTATTACATACGAATGCTAGATAAAAGAACAATCTTTCAAAATCCATTTATAATTTTTTGTGGAAAAAAGTCAATATGTCTAAAAACTTTTTTGAAAATGACGTAATTCCGGTTTTCTCTGGTAATGCCCTCTTAAGAAGAAGATGCTGAAGTTAATGATGGTGGTTCTTAGTCGAAGTATGATACAGTTAAATAGCACAGAAGGGGGTAATAGGGTCGAATTAGCTCAGTGGTAAAGCAGAGCCACGGCAAGGCTATTTTTTATTTTTATTTATTTATATCTATATATTACAGTTTACACCTTATTGTTAACATTTTTACAAAATGTAATATATTTTGAAAACATTGTTACATATTAATATTACATTTCATTATGTTGGGTGTAAGGTAGGTTTGAGAAGGTGAAACTGTTGGTTGGTAATATTGTATGTTTCGTGAACACCTCACTAGGAGAACCTGTGCTGAGGTGTTTACGTGTATATGATTAAGTGTGACAAGTACAGGTATTTATGTGTTGTAATAGAAAGTTAGTATTTATTCTTTTTTTTTCATTTTAATGGTAATTGTAAATAGATTACTTAGAAAAAAAAATTGTAAGGTATATATATATATATAATATTTGTACATACGAATAGTTGGTAAATTCTTGAAAGACATCTTTATTTATTTTACACTTTTTATAGTTTGGTTATTTTTGGTTAGGGATTAAAATATTTTGAATAAAGTGAATATCTTGATTTTTGATCCAGGTTGTGATATGTTTTTTGTGAATGTTTGTAGATGTATTTGCAATTAGTTGTTGTTTCAGAGTAATGGGCATATAATTAAAAAGCGGTGTGTGTTATAGGGAAGGTTTAGGGTTATATTTGTTAAGGACCTGGCTTTTATTATTATTTTGGGTTGAATTGGAATATGGAGTTTGTTCGTTGTCTTGCTATGATCCTGGGTTCAATTCCTAACTAACTAACTAACCATCACGCCGTTTCCCAACAGAAGTATGCAGAGAGGACAGACCGCCAAACATCCCGGTCTTGGCACAAATTCCTTGCCTCGTTTACATTCATACAACGTCTCATACATTCTCTTCTATTATTCTGACTCTTGACATGGCCCGACTCAAGTATCTGATTCACTTGGTCGTGCCATGTCTTTCTTGGGCGTCCCCAACTTCTTCTACCATTCACATTTGCGTCATATATTCTCCTTACACTCCTTTCCTCGTTCATACGCTCAACATGCCCAAACCATCGGAGCGTTCCTTTCTTGATCTTACTCATTACGCTTACATCAGCCTTGCATTCTTTGCGGATTTCCACATTTCTCACACGATCATACATGGTTTTACCACACAAACGCCTCAGGGATCTCATTTCTACAGCGTTCAGTCTACTTTCATCCTTCCTCTGCCAGTTCCATGCCTCACTGCCATACATCAGGGTAGGTACCAGTACTCCATTATGGACGGCTAGTTTCGCGTCTTTGGACAGTTTTTTGTTGGTACCAACGGCGTTCAATCCTCCATTAATAGAGTTCCCTGCATTCACCCTTCTTTCAATATCTCTATCAGCCTTCACATCTCGTTCAATTCCTAGATGTGTCAATAAGTTGTTCTGTTTCAAATTTTCGACTGAGAGCCGCTAATATTGTCTTTAATTGTCAAAAACATAAATTCCACATACAATACGGTACAAAAGTTTTAAAAAGAGAGTGAGGTCGGGAAACTGCGATGACTGCCTTACGCTGTCTTTTTTCAACATTATTTCCACAATTTTACTTAATTTGGGAGGCGGGAATGGGTACCGCCGCCCCGGGAACCTTTATTGGATAACCAACACCTCTGCCATAGGTCACCCCAAGTGGTTCGCTACGTTTGGTGATTTAGCAGGGGTGCCCGGGTTCATGGGGTGAGGTTTGTCTAGGTCTTGGAGGCGGATGACCAGGACACACTGAACCCCAGATTCCTTCCCACCCCTTAAACCCTTTTCCTTCCCAGAACTCTCCTCTCCTTCCTTTCCTTAAAAAAAACCCTCCACACAGCATCCTCAAAGATGGCATAGGCTCTGAGGAAATTATTTTCCTCAGGGCCTCCTGTGTGGAGCTCATGTAACAAAAAAAAAAACACAGGAGGCCCTCCGCCTTAATTAAAGTTAAATGTGTTAAAGTGCTTATTAACCTATTATCAGTGTCTTTATTCGACAGTTTGCAAAAAGCATTATTATAGGTGATTAGCTTACGCCATTGGAAGGCAACATAATCTACCCTTAATTCTGTCGTGTGCAGTGATGTGCGTTGAACAGTATTCGCAGCGATTCGCAGTGTGTGGCAAAATCGAAAATATATTTTGAAATAAATCCATCTTACAGCTGGATTAGGTACCTAAAAGCACTTAGTATTTACCAATGCCTCGTGGCAGATCGTAAATATATTTTGAAATAAATCCATCTTACAGCTGGATTAGGTACCTAAAAGCACTTAGTATTTACCAATGCCTCGTGGCAGATCGTAAATATATTTTGAAATAAATCCATCTTACAGCTGTATTAGGTACCTAAAAGCACTTAGTATTTACCAATGCCTCGTGGCAGATCGTAAATATATTTTGAAATAAATCCATCTTACAGCTGGATTAGGTACCTAAAAGCACTTAGTATTTACCAATGCCTCGTGGCAGATCGTAAATATATTTTGAAATAAATCCATCTTACAGCTGGATTAGGTACCTAAAAGCACTTAGTATTTACCAATGCCTCGTGGCAGATCGTAAATATATTTTGAAATAAATCCATCTTACAGCTGGATTAGGTACCTAAAAGCACTTAGTATTTACCAATGCCTCGTGGCAGATCGTAAATATATTTTGAAATAAATCCATCTTACAGCTGTATTAGGTACCTAAAAGCACTTAGTATTTACCAATGCCTCGTGGCAGATCGTAAATATATTTTGAAATAAATCCATCTTACAGCTGGATTAGGTACCTAAAAGCACTTAGTATTTACCAATGCCTCGTGGCAGATCGTAAATATATTTTGAAATAAATCCATCTTACAGCTGGATTAGGTACCTAAAAGCACTTAGTATTTACCAATGCCTCGTGGCAGATCGTAAATATATTTTGAAATAAATCCATCTTACAGCTGGATTAGGTGCCTAAAAGCAATTAGTATTTACCAATGCCTCGTGGCAGATCGTAAAATGGGGTGGTTCTTCTATTTCTAATACTCCCTTTTCTCCCTCCCCTTACCCCTCCACCCCCCCTCCCCCTCTCCCTCACCCACCATCTTGAACAGGAACCGTAACGTAACAAACGGATTTACAAACAGTTAATGGTCAAATGATAATTAGTTAAATCGCACTAGTTTTAAAACGTGGAAACCTTTCAAAATTTATTCATCATAAAACTAACATTTTAATAAAGCTCAACCCTTTTCCAGTAGACAAACAAAACAGAAAACAGTTTTCCAAAATATCGAAACTTAACATTTTCCGGTATCGGGTGTGGAATAATATTTGAATATCGCCTATATAAACAGAACACGGTGTACAAAACGAAGGCAAATATCATTTTGACTCCAACGTAAAAACGACGTAGAAAGGCCCTTCAAGGATTCGTGGATAATATATTATGTTTTCATCTCTATGATATTATTTGAAAAAGTATCTTATCTTTGCATCGGTGACCGGACAACTCAGAATGAATCCAACTCAACACAACGTGTAATGGTTTTAAAAATTTTATTAGTGTAACAGTGCGTAAAAGAATAAGTCAACAGAAAACTTATAGTTAAAAATGAAAGAGTTGAGGCAACAATCAAATTATATTATTAAATAATTAAAAAAAAAAACAGAACATGAGACTCTAACAAAATAATATTTAAATACTTCAGGGTCGTGTTTAGTCCTTAGAAAAAGAAACTAAATAGTTGAAAAAAAACTAATAAATGAATTGATAGCTTGTCGTGATTTAAAAATGATCTCAAGATGTTAAAATTACTAAAGGACGCCAGTTAAATAGAACAAAATATTAAATGATAAATCAATAAACTCAAAACTAACAGAAGTTATAGCTCACAGGTAATTACGATGTCACCGAAGTATGTGCTTTCCCCACGTTGAGACAAACTCCCGAACCCTCTGGCTGCTAGCTTGGAACTGCTCAAGAAAAATTCTCTTGTTCCTAGTATGTTTTGGGCAACAAACGAAAATCTGGATTCGATTTGCTCGTAGAATAATTTCAATTAGGAATTCAAATTTCAATTTGAATTGATACGAAGCAACCTAATTATTGGGTGGTTATTAATGGGTGCTTACTTCGAGTGAATATTTGGCCAGTATAAATCCAAACTGTTACAAACGATGAAAAAAATATATAAAAAGTTCATTAAGAGGAACGCATGCGCGGCCCATTTCTGCCCGTTTCATACAAATCTTAGATTTGGATTTGAGATCAAAATACCTAACCAAACTGTAAAATTATTTTTGTAATCAAAAGGTATCTTAAATATCTAGTTAGAATGTGAGCTACTTTATTTATTTTTGCTTTAAATTATCAGATATAGGCCATTAAAGATTTTTGTGTTTCATTATTTTGGACGCAACTTAGGCAATTATTTGTGAGTAAAAGAAAAACATAAAAAAAATAAATTTACTATATTTATTTTAAATATACAATGAAAAATAAAAAATTCTTAAAAATGCATTTTTTGGGTAGTAATTTTAATATATAAACGACTATTTTTTATTCCGCCGTAAATAGGTAATTTGTATTTTTAATTTACACCAATTAAAATTTTTATTTTTTTTTTATATTTCATCATATTTGTATGATAAATATAGTAAAATATTTTTTTATTGTTTTTCATTTACTCACAAATCATTGCCCAAATCGCCTCTAAAATCCCGAAACATTCAAATTTTTAATGGCCTATATCTTTTGATTTAACGCAAAAATAAATAAAGTAGCTCACATCCTAACTAGATATTTAATATACCTTTTGATTACAAAAAAAAAATCAGTTTGGTTGGGTATTTTGATTTCAAATCGAAATCTAAGATTTGTATGAAACGTGCAGAAATGGGCCGCGCATACGTACCCCTTAAATAGGTTACGATAGGTTAGGTTATGGGCTATTTTTTAATTGTTTTTTTTTCATAGTTTTTAATAACTTTTCAAAGTGGTGTTGAATTGATACTGAGTTGGCATGGAACACTTTTGCCTCAATATGAATGTAACAGTGCAATTCCGAAAAACGCTATTTGGAAATGTGTTTTTGTTAGTAAGTTAGTGTTGTTACTACAACACACTGTTTAAGAGAAACTTAATTTTGGATTTTGGCAAAAATATTTACACAAACTGATTTTAAAAAAAGTTAAAGGTATAGATACATACCCAGGTATACCCGTAGCCCCCTCCTAAATTATAAAAGTATTTATAATTTGGGAGGCGGATATGGGTACCACTGTCCCTGGAACCATTAATTGGATATCCGTGTCCTATGGATAACTCTTCCATAGGACACGGATATTGGCGGCGGATGCGTACAGTATTGTATTGTTACTGCGCTATTCGTATCATGACTTGCAACTGCCTTAAAATTAGTTTTTTACGACTAACATACTTATTTTCATTTATGAACACATACTGTTATGATTACTGTCATAATACGAATAGAGCAGTATTGTTACTGCTCTATTCGTATTATGATTTACAACTGTCATCAAATTAGTTATTACGACTAACATAGGTACTTATTTACATTAAACATTGCTAAACAAATAACAGTTACTAGGTTTTAAACTTTTTTATTTTATTTTATATTCTTTCTGTTCTTTTTATTTCCTCTTTTTATTTCATCAATTTTCTTTCTTTTTTGTACAAATCATGTTCCATTTGTTCATACCCATAATAATACTCCTAGTTTGGCAGTCAAAAAAATTAATATATTATGTATATACATGTATAATCTTGTACTAAATAAACAAACAAATAAATAAATTTATGAACACATACTGTTATGATTACTGTCGAATTATGATTTACAACTGTCTTCAAATTAGTTATTTACGACTAACATACTTATTTACATTTTACGCATAATAAATTGTAAAGTAATGTCAAAAATTGCGTAACAACGCAAAGCTGGTAGTGAAGGTACTTCTATCTAGGTAAATCCAATGGACTGAGTCTGTCAATAATTATAGAGCCAGATACTTCCCCACCTTCCTCCTCCCAACTCCTCCCACTGCCTTCAGCCTCACAACATACCCCATTTGGTGATGCCATAATCTCACTGGCTCGAGGCTGTTGGGAGCAGTTCAACACAGAAAATCGAACACAGCACTTACACACGTGCATTGCTTGCACTTATTACATGTTAGAAATTTATGAACGCATTTAAGAAAGGACTTTAAAAAATATAAATTTATGGCTTAGATTATCTGTGACAGTTTCCCTTGATTAGTTTTTCTTTTTTATAAAAGTATTCATCAAATTAATAAAAACCACTTTCACTATTAAATCAACCGTTCCTATAGACCCCTTCTGCCAAGCGATTTTTACGCCCATAACCCATACTCGTGGTTGTTTAAGACACTGAGAATATGCGCACTTTTGACTAGTATATTCTTCTTAAAAGATGAGCAATTTTTTATTTATTATTGGGCCGGTTTGTTAGTAGCTTTTAACCCCTCAGGCCTCCGGTCTATTTTGTCGGAAGATTTAAATATTCCGCTTTGCAAAAATAATCCAATTAAATAAAATAGATCTGAACGCATCCGAAAATTAAAAAAAATGTTTTTGAAAGATGATGAAATATGCTGTAAAATTTTGTAAGTCGAAATAAACGTATGAATATTTTTTTAAATGTAAAATTTTTTAATGCAAACATAAAAAGTTTAATAAACGGCTCACCTTCTGTTTATTTCTTACAAAGTCTGCTGATAACGAAAAAAACACAGACACAAACTTATTTTATTAGTCCAATCAGTATTACAAACATTATCATCAAACACACTTTTATGTCGTTTAATAAAAAAATCCAAGGTTTTTTTTTTTTCAATTTACGGTCGGAAACTTTGGTTTCATAAAAGTGTCAAATTTAATTATTTTGTGGTTATTTTTTAGGCTTGAATTCAAAGCGTGAAGCCTTTTCTTTCTAGTACCGTTTAGATCATTTTTCTAGCCATGATAGTAAGGGAGATCCAACGATTTCTATGAGACCTATATGAGTTGTTCTTGTTGAAGAGATATTAAAGTTCGTCAAGTTGCTATCGGGTAATATCGTGATTGGACTAATAAAGTGTTGAATAATATTAGGATTAATGGTGACCGGCCAACTCAGAATGAAACCAACTCAGAACCACCTCAGAAAGGTCATTAAGAGTGATGATTAAAAAATATAAAAAATTGGTTAAGTTAGGTTAGGGTTACCGGCTATTTAAAAAATATTTTTTCATAGCTTTTTTAATGACCTTTCTTATGGTGGTTCTGAGTTGGTTTCATTCTTAGTTGGTATGGAACCAGGATTTATATATACCTACCGATGATCAATATCGATTAATCGATTATAATCGATAATTATCGATCAATAAAACTGACTTCTCCAGAGACGGGCCAATGAAACTGTTTACCTCCTCAAGAATTATGGAAAAAATAGCCTGACAGAGCGAAGCCAATTGATCCCCCGACAGTTGGACCCCCGGCATACTATATGAAGTCGGTTTAGAGAAAATACGGTACACCTACTCACACAAAATACAACTAAGTGTAACGGAAGGGGTGTGCAGGGAGGATATACCGCCAAATAACAAAAGTATATAAGATATTTTCATTCAAATGCATTAAGAATAAAACTACTTGTTTATAATACTGCAGATATATGTATCTTTTAATATTTTTAAATTATGAAATAACATAAATCAATCAAATAAAATTGATTTGTGCACGCCAGAATTTGAATCCGCGACCTCCGGATCGCTAATCGAAAGCCTTATCCTTTAACCACAGAGGCCGTAATGGACACACATTACATTAATTAACAAAGTCTGCTGATAACGAAAAAAACACAGACACAAACTTATTTTATTAGTCAAATTAGTATTACAAACATTATCATCAAACACACTTTTATGTCGTTTAATAAAAAAATCCAATTAATTTTTTTTTTCAATTTACGGTCGGAAACTTTGGTTTCATAAAGGTGTCCAATTTAATTATTTTGTGGTTATTTTTTAGGCTTGAATTCAAAGCGTGAAGCATACAAAGATATACAAAGGTGGACGAGCGGGCTTGCAAGCGGGTGGTATGGATTTGATTTGTGTACAAATCTACAGTTTTATGCCGAGGTTGATGAAATTTTGCACATGTGATCTTCAAAACAAGAGGAAGGTCACTGTCTTTTTTTTATAATTTCCCTCAGGGCCTATTTCTTCTTTGGGGATGCTGTGTGGAGGGTTTTTTTTAAGGAAAGGAAGGAGGGGAGAGTTCTAGGAAGGAAGAGGGATTAAGGGGTGGGTAGGAATCTGGGGTTCAGTGTGTCCTGATCATCCGCCTTCAAGACCTAGACAAACCTCACCCCATGAATCCGGGCACCCCTGCTAAATCACCAAACGTAGCGAACCACTTGGGGTGACCTATGGCAGAGGTGTTGGTTATCCAATAAAGCTTCCCGGGGCGGCGGTACCCATTCCCGTCTCCCAAATTGCTACATTCGATTTCGAAAAGTCTGTGTAAAGCCCGGGTATCGCCGGGATCTTCAGCTAGTAATATATAAAGGAGAATGTCTGTATGTTGTCGATGAGCGGGCTGGCAAGCGGGCGGTATGGATTTGATCTGTGTACAAATCTACAGTTGTGATCTTCAAAACAATAGGAAAGTCACTGTCTACATTTTATTTTGAAAACATTGTTTAATGCCCGGGCAACGCCGGGGACTTCAGCTGGTATTTAATAAAACATAACTCTTTTAAAATATAACAAAAATCTTCCGACAAATAAGTGGCATTTAAAGAAACACTAATAACGAACGAAAACAATAATAACGTACGTTTAACCTTAAGTTTATACGTTTAAACGTCACGTACGTTATAATCTACGCATTCACAGATAAGGCCAATTTAATTATTTTAGGTTTTTAATACTTTTTGCACGTTAAGCATTAAAATATTAAGGTAAATTAATTGTTTGCGCCCGTACATATTTAATATGAATATTTATAAATATTTTTGTCCATTAACAAACCCAAATCTTTCAAGAGAGGCTGAAAAATTCAATTTTGTATCGGTGACTCAATCCATAATTCCTCTACTTTTAAACGTTGGTATCCCACTTGTATCAAGCTTTTCCAGTTTTTTGATACAAGATACACTCAGATTTAAGTCATCACTAAAAACATTCCTTCTGAACAGGTCTCATTACACATTAACAGCCTTACTTAAAAAAAACCACAGCAACACCGATAACCTGTATTATTGCAATAACATAAATAAACCCTGTATACGCTATATCCCAATTTGTTACTAATAACGTTGCATCCGCGGCCGCGCTGTAAAAACGCATTGAAGATCTGACAACATTGTATATGGTATTAATTTACTAGGAAAGAATGTTGTTTTAATTTTTCTCCGCCAGGGGCATTATTGGCGCGCCTATGCATTAATTCTCAACGGCACCGCGATGAAGACAGCCCGGTATGTTTTTATGGCGGGATGTCAAAAAATTTTGTTAGTGCCTAAATGTTGTGATTTTACTTAATAATTTCTATTGTAGTGACGAATTTACTCTTCTATTCACATAACTGATATATTTACTATGTTATGTGTGTGGTTTACATCAGTTTAATCAAGTTATTGTACAAACGTAGACTGAAAAAACAAAAAAAACGTAGATGAAAGTAGACTGAACGCTGTAGAAATGAGATCCCTGAGGCGTATGTGTGGTAAAACCATGTATGATCGTGTGAGAAATGTGGAAATCCACAAAGAATGCAAGGCTGATGTAAGCGTGATGAGTAAGATCAAGAAAGGAACGCTCCGATGGTTTGGGCATGTAGAGCGAATGAACGAGGAAAGGAGTGTAAGGAGAATATATGAAGCAAATGTGAATGGTAGAAGAAGTCGAGGACGCCCAAGAAAGACATGGCACGACCAAGTGAATCAGATACTTGAGTCGGGCCATGTCAAGAGTCAGAATAATAGAAGAGAATGTATGAGACGTTGTATGAATGTAAACGAGGCAAGGAATGTGTGCCAAGACCGGGATGTTTGGCAGTCCGTCCTCTCTGCCTACCCCTGCGGGGAAACGGCGTGATGGTTAGTTAGTTAGTTGTACAAACGCCGTACTTTCAAAGTTGGACTGTCAGAATATTGTTCTATAGAACTATAGATAGTTTACTTAAAAGATAAAATTAACATTTTAAGATCTTTATTTTAAGAGAATTTCTTAAAAGTGATATTTTTTTATAATATTAATATCTAATACATGTGTTCGTAAACCTATCAAAGAAAGTAACGTCTTTAGAGATGCAAGAAATCTGTTTGAAATGCCGTTATTATTTATTAGTTATTTTTTTGGCAATAAAAAAAACTTTGAAATTTTTTATTATTTTTTTATTGTATGCGCGAGGAAAAAGTGAGGTGATAGTTTCTTTCCAAATTTATTACATAAAAGGACTGTGTTTTTGAAATTTTGATTTTTTTAATTTCTCTACATTTTGGTCAAAAAGGTTTGGGTAAGAAATTTTTTTCCGAGTTTGGATCTTAAAATATGGCAGTTTTTGAAAACTAAAGTGTATTTTAAATACACAAATCTAAAAGGTAATTTTATCTAGTTTTCATAAATGGTATTTGTTTTTACGACACCTTCAAAAATAAGAAATATATAGAACATTCAAAATACTTTGGAAAAATTTCAAATTTCGTTAGGATATCATTACAAAAACAGAGATAAACTACCCTCTCAGGCCGTGTAAACCAAGTGTATTTTTTTCAATGAACAATTTTTTAATTAGTAATGTTTTCACATCCGCGGCCGTTTGTCAATTGAATAAAATTTTCACTGGGTTTTTTAGTAAGGCTGTTAGTGAATACCTCACATAGGTACAACTGTTTTTATATTTATGTTTATATAATAAATTAAAACAAATTCACTTTGTATTACACCACTTTTATATTTATATTTCATTTGTGTTCATATCTGTATAACATGTTAGGTTAACTGGAAGAAATAGAATATAGGTACCTATAAGTTATACCTTTTGTACTAAATGAAAATTTTGTACAATAAATGATTTTGATTTTGATTTTTGGTTTTGATTTTGATTTTGGCGATAATTCTAATATGATATTGCGAAGAAGTGTATTTCTGTGACTTTTTTGTATGTAATGGATATTTTTTCCGAGAAATCTATACCTATCCCATTATTTTGTTTTCAGGGAATGCACTAGGTCATCATTAGTAGCTCCCTTGATAAGGCCTCTAATTATAACCAAAGGATTCCTTTTTTTCCTTCTTCTGTATTTATTTGGCCTTGTAGCCCTTTATTTAGTTCTCTTACAAATTTATTTTTATCTTCCAGGGAGGCCATATTGAAGATTAATTTGTCGATGTTATTCGATTTTCGCATGCGTGCAACACCGATCCCCAGGGTGCGAACATCTACTTGCTTTTTGATGAGTTTTTCAATGTCGGCTAATTTTTTCGGTGGGTCGTCGGAGCTTATTACTAGGGCATGATTCTGAGGGGTTGTCTTCTGCCTAGCTGCAATAGTCGCGTACGTTGTAGCTAGAGGGATTTGGTCCAGCTTTTTATTGATTTTATTAATATCATTGGAAAGCGATTCGATGCTTCTCATAACATTTTTAAAGGTGTTTCATGTGTATTCGAGAAAAAAATTCTGCCATCTCCACTACGTGATCTACAGTTTTTTTATGGTTGTCCGTTGATCGTTTGTTAGGATGTTAGACACTTATAAATTATTGATATCCTTTTGTATGCCTCGAGCATTGTTTATTCTCTCTTCGTGGAGCATCTTGTCGTTTTCGGGTTCACTGAATGACATTTTCGCCGATTTTGAAGTAGATAACGCCTATTTGTCTGCAGTCGGGCTAGCACTTTATTTGTATAATGGGAATTATTAGCAAAGATACGCCTGTTATCCGCAAATCGGCTAGCACTGGTAAGGTAAACAGATGTTAGCTCACTTTCAACCAATCAGCATGCAGCTACTTAGCACTGCCCGGTTTTAAGTGTATTATTGTTATTCGATAGAATATCACTTATAAAATACTTCTCTTGCACAGTTGTGATTTGAAACTCGATGAAACGAAAAAGTGACACTAAGAAACAAACTCAAACATCTGTAGAATTTAGCCTGCGAGAGAATGAGAAAGAATAATCGGTCTCCTCTTTGCGTATGCCTCGAGCATTCTCCTCACTGTCCGTTGATCGTTTGTTAGGATGTTAGACACTTATAAAAAATTATTGATATCCTTTTGTATGCCTCGAGCATTGTTTATTCTCTCTTCATGGAGCATCTTGTCGTTTTCGGGTTCACTGAATGACATTTTCGCCGGTTTTGGAGTAGATAACGCCTATTTGTCTGCAATCGGGCTAGCACTTTATTTGTATATATGGGAATTATTAGCAAATCGGCTAGCACTGATAAAAGGTAAACAGATGTGAGCTCACTTTCAACCAATCAGCATGCAGCTTAGCACTACCCGGTTTTAAGTGTATTATTGTTATTCGATAGAATATCACTTATAAAATACTTTTCTTGCACAGTTGTGATTTGAAACTCGATGAAACGAAAAAGCGACACTATCACACAAACACAAACATCTGTAGGATTTAGCCTGCGAAAAAATGAGATAGAATAATCGGTCTCCTCTTTGTGAGGTGCTTAGCAGCCTCCCCACTCTTGTCCATTTTAGTTTTCTGAAGGTTTCACTTCTACCGCGTGTGAACTAATAAATATTATTATTAATAGAACTTGTAAATAATTTTATGAAGTGAAAACTTCTTTAGCATAGTTGTGATTTGAAACCCGATGAAACGAAAAAGCGACACTATCAGACAAAAACAAACATGTGTAAGATTTAGCCTGCGAGAGAATGAGATAGAATAATCGGTCTCCTCTTTGCGAGGTGTTCATTTTAGTTTTCTGAAGGTTTCACTTCTGCGGCGTGTGAAAAAATAAATATTTTTATTAATAGAACTCGTAAATATTTTTTTGAAGTGAAAACTGCTTTAGCACCTTTGTGATTTGAAACTCAATGAAGCGAAAAAGAGACACTTTTAGACAAACAGAAACATCTGTAGGATTTAGCCTGCGAGAGAATGAGTTAGAATAATCGGTCTCCTCTTTGTGCGGTGCCTCCCCATACTTGCCTTCTTTAGTTTTCTGAAGGTTTCATTTCTACCAAGTGTGAGCTGCACGCTTGTAAATAGTTTTTTGATGTGAAAACTTCTTTTGCACCGTTGTGATTTGAAAGTCGAAGAAACGAAAAAGCGACATTAAGAGACAAACACAAACTCTGTAGGATTTAGCCTGCGAGAGAATGAGATAGAATATTCGGTCTACTCTTTGTGCGGTTCTTTCCCACTGTCACCCAAAAGTTTAAACTGTGAACCCTAAAGTTTATGTTTAGACTTACCGAATGCAATACTTTGTGTGAAAGTATTATGGAATAATAAATAAAAATATTTCTATATTTTACCATAATTTTCTAAAGAATTTGGTTTTTACATTGTACAATAAAACCATTACCGAAAAAGGGTTCGCAAGTAGGAAATTTTGAACTTTAAAGCAGTTTTTATTCTGTAATTTTTTTTTCTTGGCTTATATATAAATTAATTTAAAATTATATATATCTTCTTTACGAGTATTAAATGAAGTCGCTCCCGCTGTGTGTGCGCTTAGATCTTTTGAACTACGCAACGAATTTTCATGCGGTTTTCACCAATAAATAGAGTGATTCAAGAGGAAGGTTTATATGTATAATACATGCACATTTTAGTAGAGAAAAGTGGAGAAATTCAAAGATTCAACTCAGGCAGCGGGCAGCGGGCAGCTGGCAAGCGGGAGGTGTGAATTTAATATGTATGCAAATTAACAGATGGTGTTGGTTATAAAGGTTGGGTAAGCCACAGCAACGTGTCGCCGAGTCTGCTAGTATATTATAAACTAATTTAAAAATCCTCTTATTATTTTTATAGATTTTTTATCTTTGATTTTGTTTCGCGAATATTGTTTTCATACACCTAACTTGGTAATTATATCAATAGGATGTATATTTTTGGTGTTTTTGCGTATATGTACGAAAAAATTCAGTGTGTTTCTTTTTAAATGCTGTTTAAGACAACCCCCGCGAGATTTTTGCTAAATAACTAGCGCGCTCCTCTAACATTCATAATAATAATTTCATATATCTCCATCTTCTCCCCCCCCCCCCCCCCCGGTGACAAAAACCTAAGCCCCACGCCGCTCATTTTTGTACCAAGCGTGGTATTTTGACGACCTTAAGTCGTTTTTATCTCTTAAGTCGTTTTTAGCTATTACACTATCTCCGCATGTTTGTCACCTGAGCATTGTTTGTGTGATGCAAGGAGTCCCTTTCGTGTGCCATTTTTTTTAAATCCCTCTATTTTTAACCTCCCCCCCCCCCCTCCTCTAACCCTGACATAGCATTGTCAGTCCGAGGGTTTGATTTTCTTCCTCGCCCGGGCGAGGCCTGGTGCCACAAATTATTTCTATATTCTGCAGTTTGATTATTTTAATTATTTAAAGTTATGTTTAGCCTATTTCTCATATTGGAGACACTACCTGATTTTGGCATTTGTGTATTTTAAAACTTTTTTTTTCAAATTTAATTCACTGTACCTACTAAAGTACCCAGGGCTACCGAGACCCTGAGCCGGGCGCAAGGGTAGCTCATTATTGAGTTTTAACTCGACTGAAGAAAGTTCGAAAAAATAATCATTATTGAGAAATTGTGTAATTCTTGCTTCATTTGTTTTAATTGCCTCACTTTTACATTATCTTAACACCTCTATTTGTGCTTTTCAGACTGATCTTCGCGTGTCATCTCTGAGCTCTTCCAGACTGCACCAGCAGTACCCCGGGTCACCAGCAGTACTACCAACGCTTCTGAGGATTTGGAATGTTACTTCATTTTATTGATTTTCTTTTTGAAATTCATTTTGCAACGGGTTCTTCATAAAAATCTATTTATTTCCTTGAATTTGGAATCGGTATGTCTGGTGAAGTGTATTTTAATAGTGTAATTTTTGCAACGAAAAGAGACGAGAGATAAAGATTGATAATTTGATGTTTTGTTAGCCGCTGGAGCGACAGCGCGTTTTAAAACTTTTTTCTCCGTTTGCTCGAGATTTTCAGAAGATCATTTTTAAAATTTTTCGTCAAGCTTAAAATAATCATACCTTCGAATTTTAACATGGAGACATACAAACTTATTATAGTGCTATATAGCCAATGAATTATCCTATATTTTACCGTTTATCTCATATTTGTAGGATTTATAAAAATATTTAAAAAAAATTATAACATAATAATAATAGTTTGTTACTTTGAAACTGATGTGAGAGGTACCTACTTATTCGAGTCAACATAAAATATTTTTTTCGATTTCTGTATGTTGTCTGTGACTTGATAATAAAAGGTGCATGCATATCAATGGAAAAGGACTTGATTTTAACTGTAAACAGCTGACAAAAATAAATAAAAAAAATATTTTTAACAGCGTTCTAAAATAGTCTAATAAGTTCGGATTTGCGACATAATGGATAAAGCATTTCAATAGCTTCGTTTAAAGTTCAAAATAACAAACGTAGGAACTACAAATATTAAAAAAAAAAAAATTCCGAATCAAGAGATAATTGCCTTTTTTATTCGAAAAGCAATCTGAGACATTTAAAATGGCACCAATGTATGGCCAAAATCGCTCCAGTGGTTAAAGGCTGCCAGACTTCAAAATATGTGATTGATTTTTTATAAACTGATGAGATTATTTCACTATGCAAACTTACATATTTATAATGTGAGTATTTGGATGGCTTATTATTCGGTAATAACCTAATAACTAATAACATTTCAATATTTGTACTGTGACTACATCAATCCTGGTGCCGCACAGTGGGCTGAAAATCGCCTTTCATAGACATAGAGACTTCAATTTTCAAGGGTCGTTTTTTTGCTAGAAATGGATTCTGCTGATCCATGCTATGCTAAAAAATCGCACGTTGCGCCACAATACGAAGTAAGTCAAAAAATACAAATAAATAGTAGTATATCTGTGTGTAAGGATGTAATGGCCAACCTTATGATTCCAGAGATATCCTCATTTTTAATGTCAGTGCCATACAAATTTTTCTTAAAAAAATGATAACTCCTTCATTTGTACACGCAATTGCTTCATACGAAATTTTATAGCATAGTAATGATCAGCAGAATCCATTTCTAGCAAAAAAAAGACCCTTGATAATTCAAGTCCTGTGTCTATGAAAGGCGATTTTCAGCCCACTGTGTGCCGTTTCACCTCTAAAATCATTTATTTATAATTCTTTTTATGGTTACCAATGTACTGATAATTTTTTGTTTAACATACTTTTTCGTTTTATGTATTTATGCTTTGTCACTTTCTTATAAATTTAATTATTTCTTATTCTTTATTATGCTGTCTTATTAGCGGTAAAGTCACAAGGAGGAAATCCATAATTGGTTTTATTTCGGCCATATTACTCTTGTTCAAACTGAAAACTCTCGATTTTCCGAAAATGAATAAATAAATATCATTGCAAGAGAAGATAACACTAATAATCTAAACGAAAATATGAAAGAGAACAAGACACAGACAAATGGAAAAAGATATAATTTAGAAAAATTAGTCGAATATAAGTAATATTGTTAATTCTAAAATTTTAAATATAAGATTGACAATTATGACGGTTTGATGGAAGGTGACAATGGCCGAATTAAACGTAAACTCACTAGTCAAGGTTAGACGCGACGTTCTGTATTCGAGTCTTTGGGAAATTGTGATATCTAAATAGTGAAGTGTGTACAAAATATTTAAATTGTAGGGGAAGGTTACGATGATTGTACATATATACCTACATAATCGTATGCCATGCAGGTATCTGAGATCTTAAACTTATGTTTCCTTGTTTTATATTCATTTGTCTTTTGAGTTCTACCTGCAAGTTAAGTGTCTTTCCAGTAATGCCAAGAACAATATATTTTTTAAAGTGTATTGCGAGACATTGTATGGAAAGCTTTACGTAAGTAAGTCTAGGTAGGTAACTACATATAAATTACTCTGTTCTTCGGATTGTTAATATTATTTTTAGTCCTGATTTACGGATAGAAAGTAATAGTCCCGTTTTTAAGAAGATTTGGAAAATCCCTTATTTTAGGCTACGGTTTTGTAGTGTTTGTTATGTTAAATGCATTGTTAATGTAATTTAGATCTAACGCAGGATTGTTGTGAAAGTTGATTTCTTAATTATTTATCAGATTGTGATGTTTATATGTGCAAATTGTATAATTCTTCCTTCATTTGTTTTAAATGTCTTACGTTTACATTATGATAACATCTCTTTTTGTGCTTTTCAGACTGATCTTCGTGTGTCATCTCTGGGCTCTCCCAGACTGCAATAGCAGTACTTCGGGTCACCAGCAGTATTCCGGGGAACAAAAATAGGAACCAATGCTTCTGAGGACTTGGTATGTTATTTCATTCCATTGATTTTCTTTTTTAAATTCCTTTATATATTTTTAGCAGTTTTGTCAACGGGTTCTTAATAAAAATCTTTTTATTTCCTGGAATTTGGGATCGGTACGTCTAGTGAAGTGTATTTTAGTAGTGTAATTTTTGCAATGAAGGGACGAGAGATAAAGATTGGTAATTTGATGTTTGGTTAGGGCTGCCAGATTTCAAAACAGGTGTGACAATTGATTTCTTATAAACTGGTGGGATTATTCTTCTATTGAAACTTACATTTATAATTTGGGCAATTGAAATGCTTATTTTGTTATAACGTTTCAATATTTGTACTGTAACTCCATCAATCCTGGTGCCGTTCAATAACTAAAATCAATTATTATATTTCTTATTATGGTTACCAATTATGTAATTTTTCATCTTATATAATTTTTGGCTTAATGTTCCTTTCTCATAAATTTAATTATTTCTTATTCTTATATAATAATAATGCTGTCTTATTAGAGGTAAAGGTGACAAAGAGGAAATCCATAGTTGGTTTATTTTGGCTATATGACTCATGCACTAACTGAAAAATGCAATCTGTCGATTTTCTAAAAATTAATAAATAAATATCATTTATTGTTATAGGTTGGAATGCAGATGGATTATTTTATTTAACTATCATGGATGGAAATATGATCTGAGCGGTGTTAGAAAGAGAAAACACCGTGCTTTGTATACAAATTTAAAAGTTAACCACAAAATAATTAAAATGCACCTTTATGAAACCAAACATTCCAACCTCAATTTGAAAAAAAATTATGAAACTTTGGGAATTTTTTATTAATTATTTCTACATGAAACGACAAAAAAGCAATTTGACGAGTACGTTTATAATACATTTTCCTAGTAAAAGAGGTGTGTGTGGTTTTTTTCGTTACCAGTAATTTTAGTTATAAAAAACTTAAAGTGAGCAATTTTTAAAACTTTTATGTGCGCAATCTAAACTTTTGTTTCAAAAATTATATGTTTATTTCGAATCATAAAATTTTAAAGCATATTGTATCACCTTTCAAAAACATTTTGTTGTTAGAAAATATTTTATTAATTTGGATTTTATTGCAAAGAAAAATATGTATACCTGCTGACCTGCCGACAAAATATGACCGACGCCTAAGGGGTTAAATAAAATATAAGATATTTAGTGATACCGAGGTAAAGCGTATACCAAATATGTAATATACATATAGGGGAGGGTTCGGATCATTCGACTGGTAACTTTGTACTCGTACACATTAATCAAAAAAAATACAGGCATGTAGTCTTATTCTCATGTTTTCTTATTTACATACATATTTACTTGTATGCTGTTAATGTGTTTTAATTATAGTAATCTAAATTATAATAAAATCTGTGTTACTACTTCCATATATAATGAATTTACACATTGTCTAGGGTATTTGTGGGAATGCATTGTCCTTCCCACATTTCTGAATAAATAATTATATTTTTTTATGAAAAGTAGAATTAAATGTATCTAATTTACGCAAAAAAACTTTGACTTTATTATTAAAAGGTATCCAGGGCCATCAAAAGTCTGATCCGGGCCCGGGTTGCTCTTTATCGCCCAGTCCCCCCCCCCCCCTGCAATCCTTCCTATTTTCACTCATTCTATTAATGTCTCGCTTCTACATTATGATAACATCTTTTTTGTGGTTTGCAGGTTGCGCTCTCATCCCACACCAAAACTAGGTCACCAGCAGTACTCCGGGGAAACAGAATAGGAACCAAGGCTTCTGAGGAAGTAATAGGTATGTTATTTCATTTTAATAATTTTATTCTTTAAATTCCTATCGTTTTTTATTGCAGTTTTTAACGGATTATTATTAGAAGCCTATTTAAATGTTTAAATTTGGGATCGAATTAAATTAAATTTGGGAAATTTGTGGTACCTAGTGAGGTGTATTAGGAATTTCTTGGAGAGACCACATTACAAATGAGGAGGTTCTCCAAAGAATTGAAAGAGGAAGGCACCTGCTCAGGACCTTGTCCGAAAGGCGTGCAAGATGGATCGGTCATGTAATACGACAAGAAGGCCTCTTGCATGCCATAATGGAGGGTATGACCGAGGGGACAAACTCTAAGGGACGCCCACGCCTAGAGTACCTGGAGGACCTGCTGGTGGACATGCGCTGCTCATCATATGCAGACTTCAAAAGAGACGCACAAGACAGGGAAGAATGGAAGAAAAGAATAGAGGAAATTGCTGCTAACCATTTCCGGGAATGAAACCAGAGAGAGAGAATGAAGTGTATACAAAACATTTAAATTGTAGGGGAAGGTTACGATGATTGTACACATGTACATAATCATATGCAATGCAGGTATCTGAGATCTTAATATTATGTTTCCTTATTTTATGTTCATTTGACTTTTGAGTTCTACCTGCAAGTTAAGTTTCTTTCCAGTAATGCCAAGACCATTATGTTATTTAAAAAGTGTATTGCGAGATATTGTATGGAAAGCTTTACATAAGTAGGTCAAGGTAGGTAACTACATAGAAATTACTCGATTCCTGAGGTTGTTAATATTATTTTTAGTCCTGAATTACGAATAGAAAGTACTAGTCCCGTTTTTAAGAGGCTTTGGAAAATCCCTTATGGCTACGGTTTTGTAGTTTTTGTTATGTTAAATGCATTGTTAATGTAATTTAGATCTAACGCAGGATTGTTGTGTGAGTGGATTTCTTAATTATTTATGAGATTATGATGTTTCTATGTGCAAATTATATAATTCTTCCTTCATTTGTTTTAAATGTCTTACGTTTACATTCTGATAACATCTCTTTTTGTGCTTTTCAGACTGATCTTCGTGTGTCATCTCTGGACTCTCCCAGACTGCAAAAGCTGTACTCCGGGTCACCAGCAGTATTCCGGGGAACAAAAATAGGAACCAATGCTTCTGAGGACTTGGTATGTTATTTCATTCTATTGATTTTTTTTTAAATTCCTTTACATTTTTTTAGCAGTTTGTCAACGGGTTCTCAATAAAAATCTATTTATTTCCTTGAATTTGGGATCGGTATTGTTATATACAGACTCGAGTGTAGGCTTGGGATATTTGCAATGATGCGCGATTTGGCAAGATGAACATTTATTAATATTGTTGGCTATAGTAACGTCCTAACTAATGTGCTGGCAGTAGGAAAAGAGGGCGAGGAGATGCCTGCATCTCCTTTTATAGTGGGATCACCTGTCTCGCTCTTGCGTTTACGGAAACAGGTGAACCACCCCAAAAACCTCTCTCACATCCTCCCCTACTTAAACTGGAGAATCCTGGCTACATATTTGATTCCTGCAGCTACATATTTCATACATTATTATTATATTATATTTCACACTTTGTACATTATATTTAAAATTAACACAACATTTGTTTTCGTTCCTTCTGTTTCCTTTCTGTCCATTTCGTCCCATCCTCCTCCTCGACTGCGAAGTGCTTTCACCTAGGCCGAAGCCTTCCTTGCCACGGGTTAGACCTGAAACATGGAGAAACAGAATTAGAGACACTTCTATTACGTAACATACCGGAGAGATCTAATTCGTCCGTCGACAATTCCAACGTGTCAGACGGGAATTCCTGGTTATCTTCCTCCTGCCATGAAACATGTAATTCCTTTAGCTGGTCTAAATGCCTTTTCCACACCATATTAGACTTGTTAATTTTTATGAAATATATTTTACTACCTTTTTTATCAACAATAACCCCAGGGACCCATAACCTATTACCCTGAGATCTGAAATCTCTAGTCATTACTTTCTGACCTATATTAAAACCTGATTTAACTCTACCCTTATATTGTCTTTTCGGATTGTTTTGGCTCTGAGTAACCTTTTTCATTACTTTGTTTCGTCGAGTAGAACCTGAACTACCCGTTCTATCCTCAATTTTCCTTGGAATCAGAGAGTCAAATACTGTTCTAATTTTTCTACCTATTAATAATACAGATGGCTCACACCCTGTTGTTGCGTGAACTGTATTCCTATAGTCTGTTAAAAAGTTACCTAACTTTTCTTTATAATCTGAAGGAAATCTATTATGTTTACAAATTTTTTTAAGGAAATTTTTACAAGTCTTTACTGTAGCTTCAGCTTGCCCGTTGCTACTAGGGTGATTGACTGGACTAGTGATATGTTCTATCCCATTTTTCTTACAAAAATTTTCAAAATCCTCAGAACAAAAACACGTACCATTATCACTAACTAAAGTTGCTGGAAAACCAAATTGTGAAAATTATCTATGAAGTATTTCGATATTTTCTTTTGAAGACAGACTGTTTACTTCCAGACACTCAATCCACTTTGAAGAAGAGTCTACCACCACTAAAAAGTTTTTGTTATATAAACTACCATGATCAATATGTACCCTGAACCATACTTCAGGTTCATATGGCCACACTGCTAAAGAACTCTTTTGTGATTCTGGTTTAATTTCTAAACAATCTCTACAATTTTCCGTTATTTTCTCCAAATCTTGATTAATTTTTGGCCACCAGACAAAGCTTTTTGCAATGCCCTTAGTCTTAAAAACCCCTAAATGAGATCTACGTAACATCTTTAAAACCTCTTGTCTTAAAGACTCAGGTACAACAACCCTATGCTGATATAAAACACACCCATTTATCAAAGACATTCTAACCTTTTTTCCCAAAAAATTCTAATAAAGTTACCACTTTGTGCCTTTTTTACTGATGCTGGCCAACCTTCGATAAGAAATTTTTTTACTTGACCTAACACATCATCCTTTTCGGTTTCACTTTTTATCACGTCTAAAGACAAATTAAACCCATTATTCTCGAAATAATTAATGTAACCAGACTCTATCTCATCTTCACAGCTAACCTTTTCAATCGGACACCTGCTCAGAAAGTCTGAACAATTATTTTTCGATTTTACATATTCAATTTTAAAATTAAACGAACTTAACATAATAGCATACCTCTGTAACCTTGACGCGGCAATCTTAGGTATTTCCCTATTTTCACCTAAAATTCTGACTAACGGCTGATTATCCACAGCTAAAACAAATTCTCTGCCGTACAAATATTGATAAAACTTTTTAATCCCAAAAATAATTGCTGTTGCTTCAATATCTAGAATAGAATAATTCTTTTCCGCTTTAGTTAAAGTTCTGCTTGCGAACCCAATCGGTCTTTCTACGCCATTTTGAAACCTATGAATTAATGTTGCTCCTACCCCATTAAGACTACCATCTGTGACAAGTTTCACAGGTATATTTTCGTCAAAATTCGTTAAAATCCTATCCGAAGTTAATATTCTTTTAATTATCGCAAAACTATTTTCTTGTTCCGTACCCCATTGAAACTTAACATCTTTTTAAGTAATTCGTATAATGGTGACAATATATTTGCCATATTTGGAATAAAATTACGATAATAACTAATCATACCTAATAAACTTCTTAAATTATTTAAATCACTAGGTGCTGGTGCATTTAAAATGGCTTCCTTATTCCGTTCACACGGTTGAATCCCTTGTTCACTTATTTTATAACCTAAAAACTCAATAACTTTTAAATTGAATTCACACTTGTCACTATTCACTGTTAGATTACAATGTTTTAACCTTTCTAAAACGACACACACGTTTTTCTCTAAATCGACTTCGTCTTCCCCTATCACGATAATATCATCCAAGTAAAACGTCATGTTCTGTAGTCCTGACAAACAATTTGCCATTGCCTTTGCAAATATTGCTGGCGCGGGAGATAACCCGTACACTAACCGCTTATACTGAAATAATCCTAAATGGGTATTGATTGTTGTAAAACGCCTACACTCCTTTTTTAAAACAAATTGGTTATACGCCGATTTAAGATCAATTTTTGCAAAAACTTTCCCACCATTTACTTTCGTTAATAGCTCCTCTATCCTAGGTAATGGATATTTGTCAACTAATAGCTGATTATTCACTGTTGACTTATAATCACCACATAATCTAATGCTACCGTTTTTCTTAATCACTGGAACAATCGGACTTGCAAAATCACTAAATTGAACTTGTTCTATAATACCGTCTGACAGTAAATTATTTAACTCACTTTCGACTTTTTCTTTCAAAGCGAACGGCATTACTCTGTGATTACGAAATATCGGAATGGCGGTCTCCTTTAAAGTTAAATTCACTTCGTACTTATTAAATTTTCTTAGTTTATACGTAAAAACTTCTGGGAATTTTTTTACTAATCGCTGCTTCAAAGTATTTTGTTTAATACTGTTTACGATTCCATTAATCCCGACGTTAAACAGATTCATAAAATCACGCCCCACTATCGAGAACGAAGCACTTGTGACAACAACAAATTTCAAACGGTGACACTGACCGTTAAATTCCACTTGTGGCGTAATTGTACCTACCACTTTTACGAGCGTATTGTCAAAACCCCGTAGACTAATGTCTTCGTGCACTAGCTTAATTCTACTGAATTTACTGAAATAACACTCCTTGGAAATTACGCAACAAGATGCTCCAGAATCTACCATGAATTTACTCTTGATCCCGTCTAGTGAAACTTCAATAAAAAATGGTTCGACACTATTAACTTCACCCAACTTTGTATCCGACAACAAAGTATTCACACTCTTACGTGTTGAGGAACGCTTGCACTGTTTTGCTAGATGACCCTTCGTAGCACAAATTTTACATAAATAATTTTTATATCTACATTCCGTCGCGATGTGATTATTGTGTCCACAAACGGTACAATTATGTTTAACAGCGTTCGCTGGCGACGGTGACCGTGCCCTGTTGCCATGCCTGAAACGACTCCCGTCTCTATCTTTCTCACGCGAGTTATTAGAGACTCGACCAGCCTTAACCTGTACATTAGCATAAACCGTATTATCAACTCGGGACTGCGCTTGAGTTGAAGCTACGAGGTCAATGCACTCGGCGACTTGTAAACATTTTTCGAACGAGTACAATTCACCCTCGCGAAATTATTTTTCCCTAACCTTTCCTGGTTTACATCCTAATACAAAGAAATCCCTTAAATTTACTGATAAACTATTCCCAAATTTGCAATTAGTAGAAAGAGACTTTAAACGCACTGCAAAATCGCGGATTGATTCGTCATTTCTTTGTTTAGCACTGTAAAACTTAGATCTCTCTTCAAAAAAACATTTCGTTGAACAACAATACTCATCAAGTTTAGATATCAAATCTTCTAACTTAATATCTGTTACCTTTTTAGGAATGCACAAATTAACCAATAAGGAAAAACAATCATCTTTCAATGCATTCAGGAAAATAGCCCTTTTCTTATCATCCGATGCAAACTTATCATCATTCACGAGGAGAAATTGTTCGAGGCGGACCTTGAAGTTCTCCCAGTTCCCGTCACGCAAACTGAAGGACTCCAATCCTCGAGACTCCATGTTTCCAATGCCCAGAAGGTACACAAATAGAGAGAAAGAAAACAGAAAAAACAAAAACTTCCCAATGAGGCTTCTTCTTCTGCAGTCTGCTTCCTGGACCCTGCTCTGGAAACTGCTCCTTGCCCTGTGACTTGATGGCTCCTTCCAGACCCGTAACACAGTAACACCGATGGCTGCCCCAGATCACTCCTGCGACCTGGATCTCCGATCCTTGACCCTCAGAGATGCCGATTGACGCTGGACCTCCCGTGCTTCCCCCTTTCGAAAAGCTGGCTGGCTCCAGTGTCTTCTTCCACTTCACTCCTTGCAGTGAAGTGTTAGATTAATTTCGGTCCGGCCTTTCTTACAGACCCGAAAATAATATGTTACCGCGTACTTTTTTTTGCCAAATTTTCGTGCCAAATTTTTTTTTGCGCGTCGATTCTTTCGCGATCTTTCACGATTCCGTAGGCTGCGCCACTGTTATATACAGACTCAAGTGTAGGCTTGGGATATTTGCAATGATGCGCGATTTGGCGAGATGAACATTTATTAATATTGTTGGCTATAGTAACGTCCTAACTAATGTGCTGGCGGTAGGAAAAGAGGGCGAGGAGATGCCTGCATCTCCTTTTATAGTGGGATCACCTGTCTCGCTCTTGCGTTTACGGAAACAGGTGAACCACCCCAAAAACCTCTCTCACAGGTATGTTTAGTGAAGTGTATGTTAATAGTGTAATTTTTGCAATGAAGAGACGAGAGATAAAGATTGGTAGTTTTCAGATTTCAAAACAGGTGTGACAGTTGATTTCTTATAAACTGATGAGATTATTCCACTATTGAAACTTATGTTTGGGCTTATAACTTATATAACTTATATAATTTGGGCAATTGAAATGCTTATTTTGTTATAACGTTTCAATATTTGTACTGTGACTCCATCAATCCTGGTGCCGTTAAATATCTTTAATCATTTAATATACCTATTTCTTTTTATATACCAGTCTTATAGTTATTTTCAAAGACAGCTTGTAGAGCAAGTGAGGGATGGAGTCACTGTAGACATAATTCAGCTACTCTTAGCTGTAAAAATTGTTCACAGAGAATTTGCTGAGGCAGCTCTGATGACTGTGTGGGCCCCTGTGAATAGTGTTGACGCAGAAAGATTTTTTAGTTGCTATAATCTTGTATTGATAGATCGTAGAACGAACATGATACACTCAACTGTAGAAACATGTGCCATGTTGAGTTTCAACCAATAATAAAATAAACATGTTTCAAGTGATTTTGCCAATTTAATTGTTTTTCCCCTCTTGCGGACTCCCATTCCTTGACGTTATCCTATTTAGCTATAAACGCTATGAAAACGCAAAATTAAAGCTATAAAAGCTATTTTTTCAATAATTAATGCTACATTTCTTAAAAATTAAAGCTATGAATCAGTATCTCTAACTCATGTACAAACTGAAAAAATGCGAATTGTCAATTTCCCAAAAATTAATAAATAAATATCATTGAGATTATTTTATTTAACTATCATGAATAGAAATATGATCTGAGCGGTATTAGAAAGAGAAAACACCGTGCTTTATATACATATTTAAAAGTTTACCACAAATAATTAAAATGCGCCATTATGAAACCAAACATTCCGAGCTCAATTTGAAAAAAAAATTATGAAACTTTTGAATTTTTTTATTAATTATTACTACTTGAAACGACAAAAAAGCAAGTTGACAAATATGTTTATAACATCGTCCTAATAAAATAGGTGTGTGTGTTTTTTTTTCGTTATCACTAATTTTAGTTATAAAAAACCTAAAGTGAGAAATTTTTAAAACTTTTATGTTCGCATTCAAAACTTTTGTTTCAAAAATTATATGTTTATTTCGAATCATAAAATTTTAAAGCATATTGTATCACCTTTCAAAAACATTTTGTTAGAAAATATTTTATTAATTTGGATTTTATTGCAAAGAAAAATATGTATACCTGCTGACCTGCCGACAAAATATGCCCGACGCCTAAGGGTTAAATAAAATATAAGATATTTAGTGATACCGAGGTAAAGCGTACACCAAATATGTAATATATAAGGAAGGGTTAGGATTATTCGACTCGTAACTTTGTACACGTCACGGACGTAGGAATATATGCACCTGCCCTAAGTAATAAAAGCGTATTATTTCCCCCTCCCCATAACGGTTCCATGGAACCGCCTGGGCTTACGAGAGCCGCCTCCCTTGAATCTAAAAACGTGACGTCATCATTCTTGTTCTGACCAGCGCCGAAGTCACATAGTACATTTTACGAAATAACAAGGCAAAAATGGTAGCTTGTGCTATGAAAACGTGTAAAAATAGAAGTGAAAAGGAGAATAAACCAAATTGTCGTATTACATTCCATAGGGAAGCATTATTTTACTTTATTTTAAGCTTATTCGAATTATATTATTATATTATCAGTTTTGTAACATATACTATCATGAACGTGTTTACACACAGCCGTAATATGCGTGGGATGGCGTATTTCAGCATATCGCTCGCCATATATTCCGATTGGGAATGTACGGCGAGCGATATGCCGAAATACGCCATCCCACGCATATTACAGTTGTGTGTGTGAACACGTGTTAACGCTCAGAGGGCGTGTTCACACACAGCTGCGACGTAAAACACACAGCCATTTGCAAAAGAATCAGGGGTGTGCCTTCGCCTTTTGCGCTCTGCTAAAATATCTAATCGTATCATTTGAAACGTCTATCTTTTCATGTGTTATTTCTTGCTGGAAATCCGTGGTATTAATAAAGGATAATAAACCAATAATTTTTAAATTTATCACACTTTAAGGGCCTTATTACTAAACGGGTTTTGAATTTTACGCAACTCATAAACGTGGAATAAAGTATGGTTTTTTTTTATTAGGCGTTATTGTATATTTTGCTTTCTTAATTATGTACTCCATCGTGGTATGTTTAGAAGTAAAATGTAGATACAGTGAGCATGTTTGGAATAAAAAATGTATGTGACATTTTGCCGTCCGATGATATTTTTTATCAATCAAAATTTAAAATAAAATATTTTTCTAACGCACGTCGCCACCGATTATATTATCTTTGGATCACACTGTCACGTCTCAGCGGACCACGTGTTAGGTAAGCGCGTTGTTTCGTATTTACGGTATTGCTGAGTGCTGGAACGAGAATGAGTGCTCACGGCCATCATCACAGTCAACAGATTAATACCTTCTTACTATGTTGGCTCATCTTTTTAATATATTCAGCTGTTATTATTGTACTGTTTTTAGCATCGATAATATAACTCCTGTACATGTTATGTTGTTTTCTCTTAAGCTGTGCTGTTATTTTTGTACGTTATTTAAACCTCTGTAAGTTGTTTATTGAATGCTGTTCTCACAAATATAATGTTATCCTTAACCCTTTTTGTCTTTTTCTTTTCACTTCTTCCATTGTCCATAGACAATGTAAGAAATAATTTAATGGAAGTTATATATATTATATAAATATTATTTCTTTAAACAATATTATGCATAGTCTGAGAATACTGTTACTGTGTCGGTGTAGGTATATAATACTGTTTTACTAAGTTTCTGCTGATATATGCTTAAATGTAGCTAAACAAAAAATATTATACCCAAAAAATAAATAAAAAGCACCTTCGTCGTCAAAATATTCCAATTAATACCCCACTCCTGGCTACGCACGATCCGATTTGCAGAACCCAGATAAGTCGGGAGGTTTAGGGGGGAGGGGGGAAGTTGTTGCCTATACACAATGCGTCGATGTGGTGGTGAGAAGTACCTATCTATGTAAATCTGGTCACTAAACACGCCTAAAGCCATTTCAAGCAGTTGGGGTGATACTAAGAGTATCTACAAAAAGGAGCAAATAATAATGTAACTGCTACGTGCTACGTATTATTGTAATTAAATAACGTGTGAAATAATTTAGGTAAAATAATTTAATTATTATTTTTAATTGTAAAACTAATGTTTTTAAGACAAGATTTTTTATGCATAGCACAAAGGGTAACAATTATTATAAGCAATAATTATCAGCCTGAAACACTCATCCACATTGAAAAATCTTCCGAGAAAAGATACATGACGCCAACGGGACTTGAACCCGTGTCCTCTCGATTGCCGGTCGATTGCTCTGACCACTGAGCTATGGCGGCTTATCTCGTACCCGAGAATAAAATAATTTATTTATTTTATTTTTATTTATTAATTTTCAACGCCCTGATGGGCTTTTACATTATAAGTTTATAATACAGAGACATTTTTTTTTTAAATAAAAAAGATAAACTATAAAAATATAACTAGTAAACATCATATGAACGGTAGGTATACAGATAAATTTAGGAAAGATAGTGCATTATAATAAAAGAGAATGTTTCTAAGTTGTAAGTAGGTATGTTAGTAATTTAAATAAATTACAGGTGATTGATTAAATGTCATGAATAATACATGACAAAATGCAAGATACATAAAAAGAAAACGTTAACAAGTTTGCACATTGTGGATTAATATAGAAATACACAAATATATGCAATAGACCCTAGTTGATGCTGCTTAGATATCAAAATATTCTACATAAAAATATTGTTCAGATATTTCTTGAATATAGGTAAACTTGTATTGAATACATCGATATTTGAGGTGTATTTGTTCGCTAGTGTGTGTAGTCGAGAAATTGATGCATGTGTGTGATAGTTAGTTAGAGAATTATTGTTACAGAATAATATGTTTTGCCTTGTCGCTCGGGTTGGTACCTTAAAGTCAATGAGATGCAGAAGTTCGCAACAGTCTAATTCGGAGTGAATAATTTTAAACAAAAAAGTTAGGTCGTTTATTTTTCTTCTGTTTTCTAAGGAATGCAATTTAAGTGTATTTAGTAAAGATGTGTAGTTAATGTGTTGAATAGGTATGTGTAACTTGAAGTTAATAAATCTTAAAAATTTGTGCTGCACTCTTTCGATATTTCTTATATGAACTTGATAATATGGGGACCAAACTATGGAATTGTATTCCAGCAAGCTGCGTACTTTGTACGTACTGCGTATTTTTATAACTTCCAACGAATCGAAGTCTTTGATTGTTCTGATTATAAATCCTAGTGTTTTCATGCCTTTGTTAGTTATTTGTTGTATGTGAATTATAAAATTTAATTGCGAATCAAACACAACTCCAAGATCCCTAATTTCTTTGACTTTTTCTAAAATTTTATTATCTATTGTGTATTTGAAAGATAGTGGGGTCTTTGTTCGACAAAATGTTAGTGTCTTACATTTATCGTTATTGAGGAATAAGTTGTTTGCGACACACCAATTTTGTAATTTGACGATGTTTGACTGTAGGATTTGGCAGTCACCTATATTAGATATTTCTTTGTATAATTTGATGTCATCGGCAAAAAGCAGAACATCTACATCGTCGAAACAACTTATGATATCATTTATGAATATTAAGAAAAGGATGGGGCCGAGATGACTCCCTTGCGGTAGACCACTGGTTGCATATAATAACTTAGATTTAGAATTTTTAATTTTAACAAATAAGATTCTGTTAGACAAATAACTTGAGAACCAATCCAACCACTTGCCTCTCAGTCCTAAGGCATACAGTTTACTAAGTAATAATTTATGTGATACTTTGTCAAAAGCTTTTGAAAAATCTGTGTAGATACTGTCAACTTGTTTTTTTTTTGTAAAAGATTCTGTAATATAGTTATGGTAAAGCAACAGGTTAGTAGCAGTTGACCTACCAGAAACGAATCCATGTTGGTTTTTATCAATTACTTTTAATATTGATGGATAAATTAAATCGAGAACAAGGGATTCAAAGATTTTCGGGAGTGCTGATTGTATGCATATAGGACGGTAGTTTTTAATGTCTGTGTCGTCACCTTTTTTGAGAATCGGGGTAATATAACTAGATTTCCAACGGGTTGGAAAATGTCCAGAAGAAAGTAGGTGGTTAAATAGTGCGATGAGTGGACCTGATATTGCAGATGCGCATTGTTTGAAAAATATTGGTGGGATGTTATCTGGGCCTGCAGATTTATTAGGGTCAAGTGAAATGATTTTATTTAAGCATGATTCCTGCGTTATGAGGCAATTATGTAGATGTATTGTGTTTTGATATGTGTATGATGGTAGGTTGTTATCTGATATTTCGTCTTCGTATACACTTTGGAAATGATCCGCAAACAAATTAACAATATCAAAGGTGCTATTGGCTATTTTTCCATCATAATGCATTGTGGGGGGGTAGTCTTTACTTTCATTGTTTAATTTTTTAACAAAATTCCAAAGATTCTTTGTTCCTAGCGCAGTTTTCTCAACGGAGGTGATGTGTGCTTTATAGCACAGTTTCGATATTGTTTTACATTTCTTTCTTGTTTCTGAGAAGTTTGAGTAGTCGTTGATTTGGTGAGTCAGTTTAAAAATTTTGTGTAGCTGTTTTTTTTGTTTCAGTAAGAGTATAAGATCTGTGGAGAACCAAATTGGATATGTTCTGTGTTTTGGTGTATACGAGGGGACATGAGATTTTATATTTTCAGAAAATGTTTCATAGAGTTTCTCTAGTATTTGTTCTATATCACTGTTAGTGGTCAAGAAAGTCCAATCTGTATTAGTGAGTTGGTAGTTAATAGAATCGTAATCAGCGTTTTTGAAGTTGAGTGTTGTTTGTTTCAGTGGTGGATTGTTCGTGTACATATTTACTGTAATGTGTAAGGGGGGATGATAATTATCCGCCGGAACGAGCTGATCGTCTGACATTTCAACACATAATAATTTTAATTAAAAGAGATAATTACATTATTTTTATTAACTAGCAGACCCGGCCACACGTTGCTGTGGCTAACGAAAGACAACGCCATTACCCAACCTTTATAAAATCCTCACCACCCGCTTGCCTGCTGCCCGCTGCCTGAATTGAATATTTGAATTTCTCGGCTTTTCTCTACTATAATAAGCATGTAATATACACATAAACCTTTCTCTTGAATCACTCTATCTATTGGTGAAAACCGCATGAAAATCCGTTGCGTATTTTAAAAGATCAATGCGCACATACATTTTGAGTGACTTCATTTTATACTATGTAATTATACATATAGCAACAGAGCGGTTGTGATAACCCTAAAATCTGTCGATCATCACGAATGTGGGCGGTTCTCGAATGTGTTCGTTGCTGGTTACAGGGGTAAGTAAATTATGGAACATTTGTAAAAGTGTCTTAACTAAATACGGCAACCAAATAGTTGTCTGTGAAAAGATGCGAACTTTACTTTGCTTATTCAGACTTCGCAAATATGTTAATAACGTAGCGAGCAATTCGCGCTCCCACATAAAAAGGTCTATTCATTAAAAAGCAGATGTTATTTTTAAGAACTAAATGGCGATATTATAATGCGAGATGCCTATATACTGTCAGATTAATTTTTCAACCAATCACAGTCATCTTCCCCTCTTCGTACCGCCATAGTTGATTTTTCCCCTCACCTGTTATTTCTGGTCTATTGAATTTGGATGTCTATGGTACACGTATACATTAATCAAAAAAATATACAGGCATGTAGTCTTATTCTCATATTTTCTAATCTACATATATTTATTTGTATGCTGTTAATTTTTTTTAATTATATTAATCTAAATTATAATAAAATCTATGTGACTACTTGCATATATAATGTATTTACACACCTTTTTTTTTGTTATTAGTTTTTGGGATATTATGCCGTGTTGCGCTACCTCCTTCTTTGTTCATCATCAGGGAATGTCCATAATTACAAAACTACTTTTGGCCGTGAAAATCTAAAATCGTATCTATTTACACACTGTTTAGGGTATTTGTGGGAATGCATTGACCTTCCCACATTTCTGAATAAATAACAATTGTTATTATGAAAAGTAGAATGACATGTATCTAATTTAAGCAAAAAAACTTTTACTTACTTATTAAAAGGTATCCAGGGTCATCAAAAGTCTGAACCGGGCCCAGGGATGCTCTTTATTGCCCGGTCCCCCTCCCCTGCAATCAATACCATTTTCACTCATTTTCTTAGTGTCTTGCTTTTACATTATAATAACATCTCTTTTTGTGGTTTGCAGGTTGCGCCCTCATCCCACACCAGATCTAGGTCACCAGCAGTACTCCGGAGAAACAGAATAGGAAACAAGGCTTCTGAGGAAGTGGTATGTTATTTCATTTTAATAATTTTATTCTATTCTTCTAACACAGCAAACTTATTTTGTGGCACCAACAAGAAAATGATGTTTAAGGGACGAGGGGCAATATAGAACAATTAAAAAATTTAAAAGGGGAATAGATTTAATAATGGAAATGAAATATGAAAGCTTTAAATAATAATAGTTTCTCGGAGTTTGCCAACCATTTAATATAAACTAGTCATACCTTTAATTTTAACAGTGGAATAGAATTAATTCATTGTAATGTCAATGGCATTCAGTTGGACAAATTAGAAATTTTAGAGATTAGAAAGAGTGTTAATGCAAATTTAAATATTATTAATAATCAAAAATTGTTTTTAAATGACCCATTATTAAATCTATTCCCCTTTTAAATTTTTTAATTGTTCCATATTGCCCCTCGTCCCTTAAACATCATTTTCTTTCTAATTTTATTATTGTTTATGTCGATTATTTTT